>OY978224.1:14619115-16066294 GCA_963854785.1 Vaccinium vitis-idaea | reverse complement strand
AAAAAAGCTTGAATAGCTATTGATGAGAAAATAGAGATGGGAATGAAAATGTGTTTTGAATGAGAAAGTGTTTCCGGGAAATGAGATGTGAATTTTTTGGGAAACGAAATGAGATGAAATGGATTGACGCCACCTCAAGTTCCGCGGGGAGAACCTGGAGGATTGGTTTTGATGCGGTAATGCAGCGAGAGCACCACCTCAAGTTCTGCGGGGAGAACTTGGAGGTTTGGGCTAAGCGTGCACAACACACGGTTAACGGACCTTGCAAACAGGCCGTTAAGTTCGGTGATGCAAGACGGCCGGGACTGTGTCGTGTGAGTCACGGGGCCGACGGACCATGCAAACAAGCTGTTAAGTTCGGTGATGCACGACGGCCGGGGCCTCTAGCGAAAAGGTCGGTGCCGCCAATTGAAAGGAGACTTAAGCGGACCAATAACTTTCGATTGGTGGGAGATGTATGAAATTTGAAGAAGAATGTTGAAAAAGCTACGAATACGAGAAAATGAATTTTTTAGAAACTGATGAGAATTGAAATGAGAAACTGTTTTGAGAAACTGACACGTGGCACTGTTTTGAGATATTGAAATGAGATACTATTTTCTGCGCATGTTTACTCTGATCTGGATAGACACGCATGGTGCATTATATGGTTTTACTGTCCATAAGAATGAAATACTATTTTTGAGCTTATTGTTCTAGAATTGCTATTTAGAGAGTTGGTAGTGTAGACTATTGGGCTTTATTGCTCACGGTGTTGCACTTGTGTAACCCTGACATAATACCACGATGTTGCTTGTGCGACTCTGACGTATTATGTCAGATTATCGAGATGGACAGGATCAATAGTACGGAGATTAGTCCTGTGGAGCAGGCAGTGCTGCTGGAATGGGGAATGACCCGGAGCAGGGGTAGAAGAAGACCTAGAACCACCCCGGTTGTTATTTATATTATTGATGGGGACAATATTATTTGTATTAAAGTTTATGTCTAAACTTTATATATGGTTGTAATAATTATTAACGTGCCCAAATTTTTGGGGGCATTACAGCTTGGTATCAGAGCCCTAGGTTCAAACCCCGGCCTTTTGGTAAATGGGTAGACACTAAGCTAGTAAATAAAAGACTAAAGAAGACAAAAGATAGAACCAAATAAGGTTTCTTTCCTTAGTATTCTGTTGAGTCTATATTTTAGTACTGATTAGACATTTCTTCTGTGTAGATGGCTCCCTTGAACCCGAACCTGATAGCTGAAATCAAGAAATTCAAAAGGAGGTTTAGTAGGCCGTTAGCTGACCTCGACCAGAATTTCGATTACCTGAACCGCTTTCCATTAATGACAGCTTACCTTCGTGAGCGTGGTACTTTTCTTCCCACTACCTTTAGTGACAATGAGAGTGACACTGAAAGTGACCCGGAGGAACCGAAAAGTGACCCAGAGGAACCGAAGAGTTACCCAGAAGAGCCAGCAAAAGAGGAAGGATACCTATCCCGCCCGGAATTCGACGATGATGAGAGTGAGGAAGATGAGGAGGACCTTTATGTGGAAGATGAGGGACCTCCACCGGGCTTTGATTTTAATGATTGGTTGGTTGATTATAAGGCTATAGAGATGGAGGCGGAGCAGGAGGAAAACCAAGAACAGGAACCCCAAGAGCCCGAACCGGAGAGCGAGGTGGATGACCCTATACCTTACCCTTTGTGTGCTGTGTTACCCCATTTTGCCATGTGGCATAGTCACACCACCAGCCTGCAGCTCGGCTCGTACTGTTATATTGAGGTGTTTCCTGTTTATCCCAACCCATTGAAGCCCCAGACTCAGCGTTATTTTATGGGTCCAGTCGGCATTACCCAGCCGTGCGTCAACAATCATTACACCATGGAGTTGCCCCGAGGATATGTTGATGTGTACTCCAACAAGGTGCTATTCACTCGAGTGTTCCTTACTCGTTCGGCTGATGACCGCTGGATTATCTCCAACTTTCTGGACTTTGATGATATGCAGACTTATACTGAAGTTCCCATGGCCAAAGAGCTTTACCTCGACCCAATGGGAAATATCCGACTAGATCCAAGGTGGAGAATAACATGGAGGTGTTTCGGACTAACGGAGTTGACAGTGGAGAGGGAGAGCATCATGCGGGCCCATTATCCCGGGATGTTTCTGTAGACGGATGGAGATCTGGTGGAGACTGTAGTTAGGACCTAACAGTAGTTAGGCTAACTATTTGGGATTTATGTATTTGGAGACTGTTATTTGTGGTTGAACTATTTTGGATTTGTACTATTTTGAATTTGCAGTAGTTGTGAGGGCTGACTTATGGACCCTGTTTTGAGAGCAAGTCAATAGACTTGCCGGTTTGTAATAATAAGTAGCATTCCAATTCTAGTCGTACTTGTAGCTTTCTAGCACTCTACCTAGAGTTCCTGTCTGTTCTGCCTATATCTATATTCTTTTAAGTCTAATATATAATTCCTATCTTTTGTGACACTGCCGAGAGAGGAGTATACCGCAGGTTTATCCTGTACCCAACTCATGACCCTGCTAGACAGTACACCAACGGACCCTACACTGTCCCTATACCGTCCTTTTACCGTGCTAGCTACACCACCGCCAGTGATGTACCAGCCCAAGCTTGTCTATGACTGGGACTTAGGTTGCAACCTATATGAGATACCGGTGATGGAACAACTACCGCCCTTACCTACACCGATAGAGCCGACATATCAGTTAGACCTGGCTATGGCAGACTTAGCACCATTCAATGCTGAGCCGTATTGTTTTGAGATTCCACTATTAGAGCTGATCGTGGAGGAGCCCCAGCTTACCCCAAACTAGGTATTCGAGCAGATTATGCAGCGCCATGAGACTGAGTTGACCATGGCAGAGCGTGGTCATGGAGAGGCTCTCAAGGCCCAGTTCCATATCCAGTAGACAGCTTTAGCTAGCAGTGTAGTATTAGCTGACATTGTCATATTTTATGTAGGACTTGTATTCTGATCTAGCCTATTGTAATAGGTGTGGTACTCGGCTATGTACGTTTTGACTTATTGTATTGGCATCGTACCACGAATTTTGTATGCATGACTTGATTATCTATGGAAGTATTATTAGCTTAAAACTGTGTTCAAAACAATTTTTCAAAGACTCATAGACTCATAGACCTAATTCCCCCATAAAATTCTAGCTCATAGATGGCGAACACGCGAAACGGAGATGGTTTCCATGAGTTCAGGTAAATCATTCAAGAACTGAATTGAGAATTTCAAAGCAATTCAGGTTACATGGTTTACATGGTTGATGCCATACATGAGTATGTTGTTTGGCAACTGAGGGAGTAGAATGAGAAGAATCTACCACAAACAAGGGTTGAAGCTTGATGATGAGATGAACGAGGAGAAAAACTGAAGAACACAAAAATACAGTACGAAAAATTTGTCCACGTTTTTACTCATAACTAAGATGACTCAGTAAATTTATCACAATTGGTGAGCATTCTTAACCAACAAATTCAATCATAAACATGGCTCCAAATAAAAGGCCTAGTGTTATCCAAGAAAAAATTAGCAGGTAATCAAGTAGAGGGGTTAAAGAAGTGGTGGTCCCTCACTTCTCTATGTTATGAATCTCTCACAGATTTGTATACTCATGAACTACCAGGTATTCAAGCAAAGGGGCTAAAAAATCATGAACTCTTTATTTCTCTATCAAAATCACACACAAAAATCAGTAGAAGTTTGATTATACCTGATATTGTAGCTAGTAACAGATGAATGGCTAAACAAGCACAAAAAGAGACAAGAAAAATTGAGGGCGAACAAGACAGAACACACACACACACACATAGAGAAACCCAGATGAACAGTGACTCGGGATATGTAGCAAGTTACTGTAGCGAAGTATAGTACCGAGGGGCGATGGGTTACGAGGCTACTGAAACTGGGCTATCTTGATTTTGGATAGCTAAATGGATGACATGCCCATTTTGCTAGCCTGGTGCACATGCTCAGACTATGTACGGTCATCTAGATCCTTAAGGATCCTCAAAAGAGCCAATTCAGCTCCCTCAACACAGATAGCATAAAGTACAGAGGCAAAACAATCATGTTTACTCATCTTCGAAAACAACTCCATAGATCTTGTATTCTCGTGTCAAATCACAATTTGAAATAATGAACACAACTTTTCACGGCTCTACGCCACACAACCGGTGGTAAAAGTATGGCGCAAATAAATATTTCATCTTTAGAAATGGCGCAACAAATTTGTGCTCAAAAGTGGCACAAAAAAGACATTTTTCATGACTGGTAGGGACCCAACTCTTATGGGCAGTAATAACACCCTCAAGATGCCATCCCCCACAACCACTACGAGGGACATTTTGTAATTTAATCTTGCCAAAATTACACGGAAGAGAAAGAGTAGATATTATTTGCATTGCACTTTTTGCAGGATGGACTCGTGTTGTTCTCTTCTCTGATCATAAACAAAGATAATTTTATTACCAAAACAAAATAAAGTACATCAGTCGACCAAGAGGCAAGCCTCTAGCAACAAAATGAGGCAACGCCTTCCGATTTCCAGAAATTAAAAACAGTCCTCCTAAATGGTCCGGGAACCGAAGACAAAAACAAATTGTGTTCTAACAAAGTAACATCACCTACCGAAGATAACTAGACATCCAACCAACCACAACCGAAATCAGGAAGCCACAAAAGCAAGAAAACAAGATAAAACTATCTTCATCCAAAAAGTTGGAAAAACAAAATCATCAAACACTTCCAAACAGTTATAATAGTTCAGAAATTATTGCTAGAAAGTGAAACAGAAAAAGATACACAACAGTACAAACAAATATCTTGAAATTGAAGAAGGAAAAAATCAAGGGATATTTAGGAATCCACTGCAAGGACCATGATGCCTAAAGGTGATGGCTTATGACTGATTTTCAAATAGGATGACTGAGAGGGAGAGAATTACATAAGTGAACTACAAAATAATGTGAAACCTTAAAAACAAGGGCAAATTAGAACGCAGAAGAAAGGATATCAAAGAGAAACTGATAGAACATTGTATGGGATGGAAGTTTCGACCTCTATTTTACACTGTATAACTGCACCTATTTTGCATGAAGGGGTAGAGTGGATCCATCCTCGGGCCGATTCTGTTTTATACGTAAAGTAATATTCTATCACCACATATACATAGGCAAATAACAGCACCAGTACTTTTCAAATCTTTGGCAGAAAATTAGTATGCCCCTGAGCCCCTCTAATGTTTAAAATGAGCAAGTTCCACAAGTTAAAGATTACAACTCGAAAAAGCAAAAGCAGATAAAAAAAAAAGGTAAAATAGTTTTAAAGGTGGTACATCTAAAACAATCGAAAGATATCAGGCGAACACCCCCAACAAGATAAGGTGAGATACATTCATATCTAGAGGAGAAGATGAAAATAATAACAAATAACATCCTAAGAAAAATCATCTTTATTAGGGCATGAGTTTCCAAAGCCCCTAGAATACTTTCTTTCTGATTCTTATAAGGAGGTTTAACTACAAGCAGACCCCATGGAATTTAATTGGTGCATGCAAGAGTCTGAATAAAAGCATGATTGTTCCTCAATACTATTTGTTTTATCCACCAAATCAGACAAGGTAAACTACAAAGATTACAAACATCAAAATCGGTACAGATCAATCATTCACCAATACTGTGGTAAATGATGTAAACGTAGCAACAATATTTACCTTTGACTTATCAAAAAAGTATATATTCCACTTTGGAAAGCTGTCAACTTTCCAAACTCACCTAAAACTTAGTATATAGAAATGTTGTAGTCTTATATGACCTATCAAAACTTACCAATGTTCGCCATCCTTGTCTGCTTGTTAAAGTGGATTTTAACTACTCTGAAGATGAATGAAATGGAACCGATCTTAGCTCCTAGCTCTACTACTTCTTTAATCCAACAGTGTCCCACTAACCGATATTGAAGAATCTTTCCCTTGTAATGATCCTGCAAAGACACATGCATATGTATCCTCATGTTAACTATCTTGATGAATTGTCCAGATATTAAATATAAGCTGGATATGATACGGAGTTAGCAACCACTCACATGCTGAAGCAACCACGGACGGTGGGCATAGATGACGAAAAACTGCACAGACTATACATAGCACTATGCTGGTTGACAGCTGATAGTTGATTGCCCGATGATTCAAGTTGAAACCTAGTAACTCCTGCACGGTGAGAAGGAAAGCACAGTCCCATCTGCAAACCATCATACCCGGCACGAATGATGCACAAACTATCCCTCCCCATAGGAACAACTGCCCCTGTCCGCTGAAAGAGCAAGGGCTTCTTGTTGTCTGATGCTGGAGCTGGATGTTATTGACTCTTTGAGAATCATCCACTTCGTAAGCATATAAGGGATACTCCTTTGAATGTGCGTGCAAAACATACCACCTGCCGTCAAAGTGTTGCCCGAAACCACTGAATGGGAAAAAGCTTCTCTCGGGACCCGGATGATAAATTCTCCAAGAGTCCCTATCTATGTCATAGATGAGGATTCCAAGACCATGTATCGAAACGGCAATGGTACGTTGAACAACCACGTGTGCGGAGAGCTGCGTGGAGACCAACATTGCAGGGAAAGGTTATCACTGATGAGGAAAGTTTTGGTTTCGAGGGAGCCAAGAACGATAGGTTTTCCATTGAAGACACCATACAACGTCCCCGAGTAATATTGCTATTCCTGGGATCAAAAATATGAAACGATTGGCCGGAATCACCAACCATATAGATGTGCGTTTCACCCGAAAAGAAAATCATGCCATTCTGAAACTCCCCCGATGAAGTCTAAGTGTAGGGTTTGGCGATAGCTCGTCCACGCCCCCACTCCAAGCCAAAAACCGGTCTCTGGGATTTGCGACATCGATATCAAAAATTTGGTAACTGTAAGGTCCTTTAACAAACTCGACTACCATGAACATTCTATCACTGTGAACAGTTTGGATAACAAATCCAGGTGATGGAGGGGCAGGCAAAGTGGATGGAGATTCATCCTCCTCCTCCTTTTCCTCCTTTGGTGTGACTTCAGACAACGGCAACAACGACAAATTCTGAGGCGAAGTGGATGGAGATTCATCCTCCTCCTTTTCCTCCTTTGAGTCTGGGTACGGCATGAACAGAGCCCAATTAGAAGGTATTGACTGTAGAGGGAAGGTTGACGGAGAAGGCGATTGGGAGGGAGAATGAGAAGGAAATTGGTGGGTTGACGGAGAAAGAGAAGGCGAAGGGGACTGCGATGGGGACGGTGAATGAGAGGGCGACGAAGATGACGGAGAATGCAAGGGGAAAGAAGACGACGGAGAATGTGAGGGGGACGGCGGCGATGGGGAATACAAGGGGGGCGACGGCGATGGAGAATACGAGGGGGATGACGGCTACGGAGATTGGGGTGACGGAGAATGTGAGGGGAAAGAAGGCGACAGAGAATGTGAGGGGGACGACAGCGATGGAGAATACGAGGGGGACGACGGCGACTGAGACTGGGGTGACGAGGACGGCGATCTTGGTGAGGTCGGAGATGAAACCATCGTTTCTTGATGGTTTTTGAATTTGAATTTCGATTTGGGTTATTGTATGGGTATTCGTATTACTCCTATGTATATGTATATTACTCCTATCAATACTGTTATTGTTGTAATAGTAGTATTGTACTACTAGCGTATAATACTACTACTATTACTGCCGTATAATAACTTCAGCCTAATACTGTATTATTTAAAAAAAATTAATCAGGTATATTCTTGTTTGAGGGTCCTACTTATGTTCCTATCCTTGATGTGATCGCTAGTTATGTTTACATCTTGAAATTATATAACCAGACCATTATGTTCTTTGAACTGCTTTTTTTGGTTTACTCATTGTCTTTATTCAAAAAAAAAAAATACATTTGTTAGTTTTGCGTAAGTTTTCATGGATTATTGATTTGTCTTGACGAGAGCAATTCAAAAAATATAAAATTATTGTCAAAAATATTTTTTTAATAAAGCCAAAATTAATCCAGTTCAGCTTTATTAAAAAAAAATTAGCTTTGACCATAATTTTATATTCTTTAGGTTCCTCTCGTCGAGGCAAATCGATGAACCACGAAAACTTGACGCAAAACTAACAAATGTAAAACAAAAAATTGAATAAAGACAACAAATAAGCTTTAAAAAAACAGTTTATTGTAATTTTGCCAAAGCAGCTCTTAGAAAGTCTATTATTACTATGTATCCTAGGGCTATTCTAAGGAAAACCAAAACAAACCCTGCAGGTGGATATTTGTATCCGACATATCGAATAAGTTAAGTGGTTAGTCTCAAGGTGTTTTATAAGATGTTGATTAGTGGGAGATTGTTAGTAATCGACATTTAATCAACGGGTATCTGTAATCTTAACGTGGGGAGATTAATAAGTATTTAATAACGTGAAGCTCGAAATATAATCGAGATAAAGATGGGAGTGCAATTATAATTCTTTAGTGGTGTGAATTATAATTTGTGAAAAAGAATAGAATCCGGGTGGGATTAGGTTTTCTTATTTACACAAAGAGCCCAGATTTATTTCTCCTCAGGTCCCTACTCTAGCCCTATAAATATATTGTTATGTTCTCTAGGTCACACAACAGTCATTCAGAAAATTAGAATAGAGGCTGTGAGAGAGAGAACAAAGAGATCACATAGAAGTCCACACTTGGCTACATGATCGAGATATAAGGGAATATGGCAGAAGATCATGAGGTACTGTCAAGCAAAACTTGTGAGGTATTGTCGAGCAAAACTTGTTGCATACAATAATCGGGTCTGTCAAGTTCTAAAATAAACAAGCCATGTTGTCCGTAGAACATAGATATAGAACTGTGTTAACCGTTGTTTTGCGGAGTTCTAGTTTGTTCTAACGTCTGTTTTGCAGAATCGCTTATCCCACTATTATGGTCACGCATGTTTCTGATTGTGTGATTGGATCCCACGCTTTGTAATTGTTTTATGCGTGGTTACTATTACTGTTTTTTTATTACAAGTTTAGTTTTGTAATCTGTGATAGTAGTATGTGGGAGACATAAGTTTTTGATGTAATCTTTGTTTCTTCAGTTGTATCGTTTTAGATATATAGATCTGTTGTAAGATTACAGATTCTGTAATGGGGCATACGATACGGAGAAAACAATCTTTTTTGACAAGAAGATAAGTTTTGTCAAGAAAAAAAAATGTTTGGCTCGCAGCAGAATTTTTTCAGATTTTTAGGGTCAGATTGAAAGGCTGTTTTGACCCAGTAAACATCGGAATTGGAAATTTTGTTCTTCACATAAGTTGTAGATAATTGAATTTCGAATACAACCCAATTGGAATCCGTTCAATTGGAGTTCGGATGAGGAAGAAAAGTCCAAAATACTGAAGGCTATGCAGTTTACTCGGGAAAAATTTCAGATCCGATTTTTCTTGCCTAAGTATGGTTGGATTTTGGTTTCCTTGATTGATTCAAAGTATCTAAGTCTTCAACATATGTATTGCTCAAGGATTTCAAGTTTGGAAAGGATTCTTTACTGCTTAAGGATTTCAAGACTCGAAGGATTCCTGACTGCTTGAGGATTTCAAGAATGGAAGGATCCCTTATTGTTCAAGGATTGCATCTTTGACCATAATAGTTGGGATACATATTATATATGTTTCCTTTTTATGAATATTTGTATATTCATCTTGTTTGCATGTGTGATAGTTTACCATAGTTGGACAACATGGTAATATTTGGCTTTTGACCTAGATCACGGTTTTTGCAAATATGTTAATTTTGATAACCCTCACAAATTTTTTAAATAACTAAGTGGGAGAGGGAGTTTATTTTGTATAAATTCCATGGTCTCCATTACTAGTATGTAGATGATATAGTTAAGTTTTGTGTGTTGGTTTTAGTACCTTCCTCCCCATCGGACGAAATTAATTATGGCATCATCGGTACTTACTTCCTTAGAGGATAGCTCCAAGATAATTGTTGTGTGGACTACTCCTCCATCTGGGGTAGTTCATTACGGAACAATGGATCTTGAAGTTAGGTAATAGTATACACTTAGCTATAAATAACAAGTATCATCTCCATCTGAGTCACTGCTTTTATTTATAGGACCGAAGCAAATTAGTTATTTAATTTTATTGGGCACGGTTTAGTGTCTAGATAGTAAAATTAAAAGGTTGTGCCTATCTACACGAATGATGAAGAGTAGTGGACCTACCCATCGAGGCATACTCTTCACGGTGTGTAGGGTTGCTAATGTTTTTCTTTTAATAGACTAGTTGAGGGAACCAATTTAATAGAAATACAAAAAGTTTTAATTGCCCTTCATAATTGTTGTTATGTGATTCTCAGATTAAAAAAAAAATGGTCTCTTTCAATCCACTTGATGACTTTTTCAAACAAATTTACTGGTCTTAATTATATTGACTAGAAAAGGATCTGGATATTGTGTTGACTGCTTAGGGAACCAAATTTGTGTTCTCTGAGGTGTGCTCTATCAAACCCACTGAAATTGCAACAGAACCTGAAATCCGGTATATAAGGATTGGGTTACAACTGATGAGATGGCCCAGTGTTACATTTTATCTCTATGGCGAATGTATTGCAATATCAGCATCAGTTTTTTTGGAAACTGCCTATGACATGATGCATAACCTAAAATAAAGGTTTGGGGTGCGGCTAGGCAAGTTGCAATGTGGGATTTGGGGAATATAACCATTGGTGAAGGAACCCTAGTAAGGGGATTATGTTCTGAAGATAATAGGTCTTCTGAATGAACTAGAAATCCCAGGAGCTGAAATCAATGGGGAAACCCAAGTTGATATTGTGCTCCAGTTGCTTACTAAGCCTTTTCAGCAGTTCCGCCTGACTTACAATGTGAACAAAATGCATTGTTGTTTGATGAAACTGTTGAAAGAGCGTAAAATTAGCCAAGGGTCTCTTGGTTAATAAATAGACAACTGTAATTGTAGTTGAAGAGGTTTCTACTTTTTAGCCGGAAGGCAGCAAGGAGCAGGAAAAGGTTCAGCAACAAGCAACGGTTCCTCAGACAGTTTATGAGCTTGGAGGTAGAGTGAAAAAGCCTAACGACAAGTGTTTTCACTATAAGCAGAAAGGACACTAGAAGAAGGTTATCCGAATTATCTCAATAAATTGAATAATCAAGGAATTTTTTTTCACTAGTAGTTGAATCATGTTTAGCGGTGTTATCTACCAGTACCTGATGTGTAGAAACGGGTGCCACTAATCATGTTTGCAATTCATTGCAAAGGTTCCAGGAAACCAGGAGACTTAGTGATGAAAAGATTTATCTACATATGGGAAGTGCTACAAAAGTAGCAGCAGTTGCAGTAGGCGTTTAATTTCAAGAGATTGTCTTTATGATCATTGAATTATGAGAAACTTAGTTTCGGTTTCTAATTTGGTTGTAAATGGATATTTGGTTTATTTTTAATAACTTTGTGGTTATTAAGTTAAATAAACATTTTATTTGTTATGGTTCATTAGATGACAATCTCTACGTTATTAATAATATCGTTCCTACAATGCAACTAAATGAATTGAATAACACTAATAGATTGTCATATAAGAGAAATGAGCCTTATAAGTTGAACCAAACGTATCTTTAGCACTTACACCTAGGTCATATTTATCTAAATAGAAATTCTAGACTGGTTAGAAATGGATCTTTAGGTTCATTAGAAGTGGAGGCACTTCCGGTCTGTGAATCTTGTTTGGAAGGTAAAATGACCAAGATGCCCTTTTTCAGGAAAAGGGAGAGCCAATGAAACGTTGAAATTGGTTCACTTTGATCTATGTGTACCTATGAACATCCGAGGTAGAGGTGGTTTTGAGTATTTCAATACTTTTATTGATGATTACTCAAGACATGGTTACATTTATTTGATACACCATAAGTCCGAATGCTTTGAGAAATTTAAGGAGCATAGACCGGAAACGGGAAAGTGTCTGGATAAATGTATCAAGACACTACGATCTCATCGTGGTGACGAATATCTCTTGGAAGTACTCCCTCCGTCCCAATTTAAATGCTCCCTACGGTTATGCGTGTTTTTTTAGAACTCTTATAGTTTTCATTCTATAATGTATTTTATATGCAATATAGATCTTATTTGATAGACCTCAATTAGTTCTATTAGACAAATGTTTTAAAAACTTTGAAAACCTTACCAATAAGAAGATATAGACGTTTGAAAATGACACGGATATACGTAGGGAGCATTTAAAATGGGACGGAGGGAGTATTTAGGAACTAGTGGCAGCAGAAGGGATTACATCCCAGTTGTCTGCGCCAGGTATGCCACAACATAATGGTGTAGCAGAAAGAAGGAAATGACTCTTATGGATATGGTGAGATCAGTGATGACTTATTCAAATTTACTAAATTCATTTTGGGGACATGCACTAGAAACAATAGCGTACATTCTTAACTTGGTACCATTTAAGCTAGTACCAACTGCACCCACAGAACTGTGGACTGGGAGCAAAACTAGTCTATGGCATGTTCAGAATTGGGGTAGTCCAGCACATGTGCTGAAAGGGAAAGCAGATAAACTGGAATCATGGACAAATGTTTGTTTGTTTTGGTGGGGTACCCTAGAGGAACGAAAGTTGCTCTATTTCATATTCCTAAGGATCATAAGGTCATTGTTAGCACCAATGCTTGATACTTAGAAGAAGACTATGTCATAGATCACAAGCCCAGTAGTTAGATTGTTCTAGAAATATTGAGAGAAAATAGACCGGCACAGACTTCTTCAACACCAATAGTACAAGAGGCTGCATCACATGAAATTGTTGTTAACACACCAGTACCTTGTCGTAGTTGGAGGATTATTGTTCCACCCAGTCGGTATTCGTTGTTGGGAGAGTCCTCAGATTTGATCCCTGATGAACAACATGCCGATCCCTTTAACTACAATGAGGCATTACAAGATATAGATGCGGAATTTTGGCAAAAGGCTATGAATTCAGAGATGGAGTCTATGTACTCATATCAAGTCTGGGATCTTGTAGAACCACCCGAAGGGATAAAACCCGTCGGATGCAAGTGGATTTATAAGAAGAAAAGAGGAGCGGACGGGAAGGATGAAACCTATAAAGCTAGGCTTGTTGCGAAAGGTTACACTAAAAAAGAAGGGATCGATTATGAGGAAACGTTTTCGCCGGTAGCCATGCTTAAGTCCATTCGGATTCTCTTATCCATTGCGGCTCATCTCGATTATGAGATTTGGCAAATGGATGTGAAGACTGCATTCCTTAATGGCAATCTGGATGAATGCATCTACATGGTGCAACCAGATGGATTCATAGCAAAAGGTCAAGAGCACATGTTGTGCAAGCTTAAGAAGTCTATTTATGGACTTAAGCAGGCATCTAGGTCTTGGAACATCCGTTTTGATCAAGCAATAAAGTCTTTTGGTTTTGATCAATGTCTGGATAAGTCGTGTGTACAGGAACCGCAATGGAAATGTGGTGGTGTTTGTATTGCTATATGTGGATGATATCTTGTTCATTAGAAATGATGTCGAAGTGTTATCGTCGGTATAGTTGTGGTTATCCAGCCAGTTCGATATGAAGGATTTAGGAGTTGTCGGTCACATCCTTGGGATTAAATTTTTGCGAGATCAAGCTTCCTATATCGATGCGATCCTTACCCGGTTTAGCATGCAGGATTCCAAGAAAGGATTGCTTCCTTTCAGACACGGAGTCAATCTATCCAAGGATCAGTGTCTTAAGACATCTGAGGAGATGGAGAAAATGAAGGGAGTTCCTAATGCTTCAGCAATAGGAAGCCTCATGTATGTTATGCTGTGAACTAGACTTGATATTTGTTTTACTGTCAGCATGGTTAGCAGATTTCAGTCTAACCCTGGACAAGAAGATTGGACTGGTATAAAATGTATACTCAAGTATCTGAAAAGAACTAAGGATTATATGTTGGTGTACCAGTCAGACAATCTAGTGCCTTGCGGGTACACAGATTTAGACTTTATGTTATATAAGAGTTCCAGAAAGTCAACATCGAGATATGTGTTTTCCCTAAGAGGTAGAGCCATGAGTTGGTGGAGTATCTAGTGATCGTATATTGTAGATTCCACCATGGAGGCCGAGTATGTGGCAGTTTTTTAAGTAGCCAAGAAGCCGTTTGGCTCAAGAACTTCTTGATGGATCTAGAAGTGGTACTTTCGATACAGTCAGCAATTTCAATCAATTGTGACAATAGTAGTGCAGTTGCTAACTCGAAGGAGCCAAAGATTCATAGGAAGGGAAAACACATCGAGTGTAAGTATCACCTGATTCGAGCGATCGTATAGAAAGGTGATGTAGCTGTGACCAAGATTGCATCAGCAAACAACCTAGCAAATCCTTTTACAAATGGCTTACATGCCAAGACTTTTGATAGTCACGTAAAGGGCATGGAAGTGAGTGCATGGCAGCATGATTTTGAGTCTAAGTGAGAGATTGTTTGAAACTTATACTAAAAGCCATGCTTTTATGTAATGGATTAATATTTAATTAGTTAATTATTAATCAGTTTTATCCCTTTCTGATGAGAATCTATTATGGGCAATGTTTGCATGATATAATTGTATATTGTGCATATGTCTTTTATTCTATATAGTAGATGATCTAGTGTGTAGAGTACGGCTTACACACAGAAGATTGGATTATCGGTTCTTGTGGAATATAAGTTTTGGTTCACAATCTTAGATGGAATTTGACACACTATCAGTAGGATTGTAGTGCAATGTTTTAGTAGGTTTGTTTTGACTACAGGGAAGGTTCTAATTCTGACTCATTGTGCTAGTACATTTTGTGTGTATTGAACAGGGCCACTTTAAGGTAATTGTCTTAGTACTGACTTTTTAAGACAATTAGAACCTTATAGTTATTAAGAATACTTATGCTCTTAATCTAGATATAATTAATACATATATACATTTAATGTTGTTGACTTTGATTCATTATAAAGTGGATCTTTTTTCACGGTCAATAGTCTTGGTGAGTTGGGTCACGACATTATATGCATGAAATATATGGATATTAATTATTGATAGAATCCACGTCTCGTTAGAGATTGATGATACCCCCTTGAGTAAACTTATAAGTTTCGGTTATGTCAAACCCTGCAGGTGGATATTTGTATCCGACATATCGAATAAGTTAAGTGGTTAGTCTCAAGGTGTTTTATAAGATGTTGATTAGTGGGAGATTGTTAGTAATCGACATTTAATCAACGGGTATCTGTAATCTTAACGTGGGGAGATTAATAAGTATTTAATAACGTGGAGCTCGAAATATAATCGAGATAAAGATGGGAGTGCAATTATAATTCTTTAGTGGTGTGAATTATAATTTGTGAAATAAGAATAGAATCCGGGTGGGATTAGGTTTTCTTATTTACACAAGGAGCCCAGATTTATTTCTCCTCAGGTCCCTACTCTAGCCCTATAAATATATCGTTATGTTCTCCAGGTCACACAACAGTCATTCAGAAAATTAGAATAGAGGTTGTGAGAGAGAGAACAAAGAGATCACGTAGAAGTCCACACTTGGCTACATGATCGAGATATAAGGGAATATGGAAGAAGATCATGAGGTACTGTCGAGCAAAACTTGTGAGGTACTGTCGAGCAAAACTTGTTGCATACAATAATCGGGTCTGTCAAGTTCTAAAATAAACAAGTCAGTCAGCGTTCGTGTCTACGGATGAGAGGTAAACCCTAATTCCGTCTTGTATGGTTTGTGTTTATTTTTGTTGTTTAATCTGTACGCGTAATTACTGGGTTCTGGGATTCATTTCCCAACATTTCTGGCCATCCGTCTGAACTTGAGCTTGTCATACACTTGCTAAAGAATGCTCCGCAGCTTAAGACGGTAACTATAGATCCTCGGAGTGTAATAGTTCCCAGTATATTTTTGGATCCAACAAAACTGGAAGTGGCTGGAGGGCTTGCAAAGCAGCTGGAAACAGAACTATCTTCAGGTGCTAAATAGTAGTTTAGTACTTATCATTATGATTCAAACGTTATGGGATTTTACATTGATGATTTTGTACATTTTATTTAAGGAAAGTATCTGTAACTAACAATTTTGATATATTATGTTGCCCTTTTGGAATTTTTATGGGTATGCGTGTAGTTTTTGGTCAAAGAAATGCTTGTATGTTCTTATTTTTCTTCCTTCGTGGTTAAATGGACATATGCGAGACCCCAATTAATTTCTATAAATATCTTACAGACCACAAAATAATTGAGCTACAAAGACCTAAAAAGTTGCAAAAGCAACAAGCACTAATCTGGTACTTCTTGTTTGCCGCTGCCGCCACCACTGCCACCTTCTAGAGAAACAAGCAAAAATATGTTGGAAGAGAAAGAAAAAGGCCAGAGAAGTACCTGGTGGTGATTATTGCCTGTAGGTGGTTGCTGGCATTAACTGATGAGTTGCCCGCGTATGGTTTTTTTTGTTTAAGAGACACGGATCTGTCCCATCTGTGTCCCAAGCGTATGCAGCCCTCCAAAAATGAAAATTTTTGAATGCCATGCAGCATGGTCGACACGTATTCACCTGGTCCGAGCATTATTCATTTTGTAGATGTGAACGCTGCACGATAGCCTTTCCAGCATATGGATAGCGTGTAGTATGATTCAATAATTCAATTATAAAGACTATAATAATCACCGGTTTGACACTCCTTGTCTTTTAACACAGGTGGTTCCCTAAGATCGAACTGCACTTGGTTTGATGGGAGAACTAATTCTTGTATTTATTCAAGTTTGTTGATTTATCTCCAGTTAATGCCAAAGTTTTCAAATAGGGATATGTATCGTGCATCGTGTGTTTTTATTTTATAACTGTATCAAGATACTTATCTGGTATGGTAAGATACGTTAACCATAATCTATATAATAAGGAATGGAAGTGTTTGCATCCAGACATAAATCCGCTAGTAACTAATGGTTGTGATTGAGTTTTATTAAACCTGAGGCCAGAATTCTTTTTGAGGGCTCAACTTTTTCCACCAAAAAATGGCCAAGAAGTCCCACCTCTCTATTGCTCACACACACACCCGGAGGATTCTCCTGATTCTCTCGGCAGCCAAGACACGTGTGAGCGCACACACACAAACACGCCCACACCGTGTTTTACCTTGAAATTTGTAGCAGACATGGAATCGTGAAGCCTTTGCTTGCAGTCCACTATATAGAAGGGGGAATCTCTGCAATCTCATTTCAGAAGTGCAGTAAGTTATGAAATTTGTATGATTTCAGTTGTTCAAACTCTACGTTTATGTTTGGGTTTCATAATCTGTAGCCTTTGCAAACGCAGCAATGGTTTTCCAAACACATCAGGGGAAATCTCTGCAATCTCATTTCAGAAGTGCAGTAAGTTATGATATTTGTTTAATTTAATTCGTTCAATCTCTACATTTGTGTTTGGGTTTCATAATCTATAGCATTTGCAAACGCAGCAATGGTTTTCCAAACACATCATTCAATACTTGGGGGAATTCATGCAATACCTTCCAAACACCGCTCCAGTTTTCCCCGCAAAAATCGGTAAGTACGGCCTTTAGAAAATCTTCATGAGTTTGTTCTCCACGGAGCAGTTGTTGAGAATGCATGTGTAACTTCCCCAAAATCATATGCTCACATTTCTACTCGCATTTTACGCGTTCAATAAAACGTGTGAGAGATGTTCTCTTTTTTTTTTTTTTTTATCAGAAGATAATGTACTCCATTAATAAAAGCCAAAGGCAGGTACAAAGGACTCCGTCCAAAATACACTGGGAAAAATCTACTAAGAACAACCCATATAACAAAGCGGAAGAGTAAGAAGCCATCTCAAACGGCCTGACACGAGCCTTGCTCTCTAACACATATTGAAGACGCATCACAAATCGAGTGCGAAAACAAACCGAAACAGAGTCGGGATTAGTGTGAGTCAAGGGAGGAGGAGAGTAACATCTTACGTGTCGTATAGATCTCAAACAGATTAAACAGATGTCAAGCATCGAGGGAGCCAAACGGAGCTACGCGGCCTCGACGAGAACCGAAGCCTCCCGGAAGACCAACGTAGCAAGAAACTTCATAGATTTATTCGCCCACCATCAAACCCACCAGATCTGGAAAACCAGATCGGTACCAAGACCGGACCGGGGAAACCAACCGGGAGAGAACAAGCAAAAATAAAGGAAACCCATCTCGACCTCCTCCTTATTGGACCACCAGCTGCCACCTATCGCACCACCATCCGCAGCCTTCATCTTCACCGATCTGAACCAAAAAAACCAGACCTTCACCATGCCGTAAAAACGCCATGGGAGCAGAACCAACTGGGTCCGGGAAGGAAGAGGACAAAGGGAAGCAGGGGAGAGGAGAGATGGACACACTAGAGAAGGGTTAGGAGAGGAGAGATGTGAGGAGGAGCCCCATCCCCAAAACCCTAGCCACCGCTGTTGAAGAGAAAAGTTTAAGAGAGAGGCGAGAGAAAAGTTTTGTAGAGTGTATACATCTCGGTTGTGGGTTAAAGTTTCAGTCACGTGAGAGTTCTTTACGCAGCCACAATTGGATTTGTTTCCGTAAGCATACAAATCGCAATTGTCTTGAATCGTCTCAGTCTTCCTCTTCCTCTTCCCCTGCCGTCAAGGGCGGAGCCACCCTTAGTGTAGGGTGGGCTTTAGCCCAGGGTAAAGTAAAAAAAGACTAAAAATTTACATGTAAAATTTTTGTTCAATACAAAATTAATATGTGTTACCCCATATAAAAAAAAATTATATGAATTAGCCCAGGGCAAATTAGATTTTTGGCTCCGCCATTGCCTGCCGTATTGAAAATGAATCAACTCAAATAAGACATTATAGTTGGTTTGGATTCTTTGTTTGTTCCATAGCTCGGGCTAGTGTTAGATGAGAACCCATGTAGTCGATTTGGACTTCTATGCCTAACATGCTGAAATATTTAGGTCTTCAAGTAACATCTATGAGGTGTTCGCTGAAAAGCATGTTTCATATGGCGAAGGTGCTGGGTGTTTCTCGCGTAAAGCTGCAAGAGTTTTCAGAACAGTGGGGAAAGAGCTTGAGCCTCTAAATTCTTCATTTTTGTAATTACTCCGTTAAGGTTGTCTTCAGTTTCTTAGCTGTCGGATTTTTAGCCATTTTATTTGGCCTTTTCCATGCCTTAAGAGCAATTCTGAATCTGCCTTTGAGAGATCTGTCACTGCTGTATGCCAACTTGAATGTTGAATAGAATAACTCAACTACTTGAAATCCAACACTTATGTAATAATTGCGGGATCTGGGGATCCTGCAGTGCGGTGTCACACTACAACCCTGTAGTGCAATACACGAGTTGTTGATCTCGGCAATGAACGGTTTGAATTTCATCTCGGCAATGAACGGCTCTAATCATACAAGGTGCTAAGATGAAATCTGAGCCATTGATTGCGCAATCAACGACTCAGATGTCACACTGCAACCTTGTAGTGCGGCACTGCACTACAGGATGCCCTGTTCCATTATTGCGGGTTGGCAAAATTAGAGGCTTGCCCTATGTTGGCTAATTTTGAGTACCCATATATGATGTATTATCCGGTCAGGTTTGGAATGGAGCTAGATTTTCGGGCCGGATTCAGCGTATGTCCTGCCCCGTTGCCATTCCTACTTGGGGATTTCCAGACATGAACAATATACGGACAGAGGGGAGGTGCTGCGCAGCGTGCTGTGCGGCGGCTTTAGGCGCCGTGTCGGCATTGTTTCGACGATCGGAAACGTCCACTGCGTAGAACTCGTCGAGTACTACAACTCCACCAAAAATCAATTCGATCAGATATTGTTAAGTGCATTATCGGAATGCATATAACTTGAAAAAAATCAGAACATATAAAACTTGAAACACTGGATGAAAACTATTGAACCCATTTTTTTCAAGTTATTTTAGTTCCAATGAGTGACTTAACGATATTCGATCGAGTTGATTTTTGGTGGAGTCGTAGTACTCGACGAGCTCTACGCAGTGGACGTTTCCGATCGTCGAAACGATGCCGGCACGGCGCCTAAAGCTGCCGCACAGCACGCTGCGCAGCACCTCCCCTCTGTCCACAATATACATGGTCATGGACAACATGGCAAACTAAATGAAATATAGGGTATGAAACCAACTTACCAAAAAATAGTTAAAATTATAAACTCCATCGGAAACAGTAGTGTATCTTAATTGTTGAATTGTGGGTACATAAAATTGGAATTTTTATTCATTCTTTTTTTAAATAGATTAGGGCTAATGTATCTTTTTATAGTTTGAAAAAATCAATCTTTTATTTAATTACTTGTTTTTTACTCGATAATAGATTTTCATGTTTGGTTTCACATAATCTTGCTTAATCTTAATTTTTTTCCTTAAAATTTTGTGCCCCCACTCTAAGTGTATCTGATCCGCCACCACGAGGAGTTGATTCCGAAATTAGGCATGAAACCAACGTAGGAACACACAAACTGGCTTGTAAAAATGCTGAATTAGTGCCAATTTTGCATCATACTCAAAATAAGCAATAAACACAAAAATAACTGGTAACCAATACTAAATGTTTTCATAACCACTAAACATAATACGTAATAGTTTGGGTTACCATACAGTCATATACACTTATTTATAAAGTAGTAACAAATAAACCAAAAAAGTACTTAGCTATTGAGATGAACTATTAAATTTGTAATTACACAACGATTTGCGATTAACTATCAATTTGGATAACTTTACTATTTTATGATACAAATATTAACTACCCTAAAAAATACGCATCAATAAAGAAACTTATGTTTACATAAATAATTTTTAATACTATTATTTTACACACTTTTTTTTTCCTATAATCAAATTGTTGTAGTGCAATCATGCAGCGTAGCTATTAGTTTTGCGGTATTAATTATGGAGGGTGGATAAAATAGTAGAGGGTGTTAGTTACAGAGGTTGAGCTCAAAATGATGTGATGTTTATGAAGGGTGGATAAAATAGCACTTGGTCTGGATGATTTTGTAAGAAGGGGATTAGGTTGCGAAATTCTCTTCTTGTCTATCCCCCTTAAATTGGAGACAGGTTACGTCAGGAGCGGAAGCCATCACAATCTTCCGATGGCAATCTATAAGTAGTCCCTTCCCTTTGATCACGTCGAAGTTAGTCATCTCACTCACGCGCACACCGTAAGTTAGTCGTGTGTTAGTCACTCCTATCTTGCATTTAGGCTAATGGTTATCTTATTTCCTAAGGGGATGCTATCGTCATATTACTAGTCCTTAAAGGTTTAGTTTCTATTCTAATGGTAGATACACATGCAGTAGAGATAATAACGCGTAGCACCGAAACCAATAAGGCTTGAATTGCAGTAGTGTAATGCTTCAAATCTTGGAAACATTAATAGTACAACCCATAGATATATGTCTGAATACTTATGAACTTCAATATCTTCCAAAATACATTTATTCTAGTAGGATAGATCTACGGCTTCTCCTTAGCCTTCAATCCAATCATTCTTCCATTTCGGTAGCTCCTCCGACTCCGAATTGCTCCTCAGCTTGAAGTGCAAACACACGCCCTCCAACATTTTGTTGTGCCCTATCCGGCTGTCTCCCATTTCAGTTGCTTGGCTGAGCAGGGTTAGCATTTTGCTGCATCGGCTGCTTCCCTGCATTTTGGTTTTGTTGGGACGGCTGGTTCCAAAATCCTTCGATTCCTTCATTCCATTGGTGCGGGCAAGATCGGCTAATGTGCCCATAACCATTGCAATTGTAGCATCGTGCCCTCGCATAGTCGCGTCCCGATCCTTGTGTTGATCCTTGGCCAACGTCACTCCCCTTCCAAGGCTGGATGTCTGGCTGTGATTAGTTTGTTTGCACCGGATGCGGTCGAGGATTGCTATTAGGGTTGTTGGTTTGGTTCTTCCTAATTGGTCCGCCAGCTCCTCCTCCTTGCTTTCTAGATTGAAAATCCATTTCTTCTTTTTCTAGTCTCAACGCACAGTTCACCACTTCTGCATAGGTGGCAAGTCCAAGTCCCACAACAGTTTTGCGGTTCGAGTTCAGTCCCTACTCAAACTTCAGGGCGGAGGCATAACGAGACAGTTCCTAAAACTTAGCAACGTACTAGGTTACGGTCATAGAGCCTTGCCACAGATTCTAGAATTCCATAATCTTGGCTTGCTTTACCGGGGCAGGAAAGTACTTGTCTAGGAACAGATTTTCAAACTCCACAAACGTCATGGTGGCGACATTGTGCGTAGTCACTATTAGTTCCCACCTATAACGAGCTTCTCCTTGTAGCTGGTAAGCAACAAGTGCTACACAGTGTCCATCCTGCTCGATTCCCAGGGTGCTAAGTATCACCTTAATATTCTTAAGCCAGGCTTCGGCTACAGTCGGTTCAGGTTCACCATGGAAGGTCGGGGGTCGTCGCTTGCAAAATTCATTCATTGCCTGTGACTGAGTCATTGGTCCAGGTGCATGCGTATTGGGTGGGGGTCTGTTAGCATTGAGTGCAGCTATGAAAGCCTGCATCAACTGTGCGATATCTATCACTCTGTTAACAGTGTTATTTCCAGCCGACCCGTTAGACGATCCGTCGTTGCAGTCGTCGTTACCATGTCCATTACGAGTAGTCACCATCTACGGGTTAGAATTTGTCAGGGGTTTAGTCTAGGGTTTTACAAAACAATTGAGTATATCTATAGTTATGAACACAAAACTTATCAAAATAGTAATTATATATATAGGCGGTTACAGCAATCAAGTACAACACGATACCTGGCACCACCTTATTGTCACAACCATGCCTATGGTCATCCAATCACAACTCCTCATTACAACAACTTCTTGACAACTACACTCACCTCAAAACATCCCACCATTTTTACTTAATCAACCTCGGACTATCTTTTTCCGGATCCTCCTCCTCCTCAAATTCCGGGTTATACAAATACGCTTTATCACTACTCTCGGGTTCCTCTAGTTCTTTTTTACTATCAGTATCATAAAGTAGTACTCCAGGGGTAACTCTCCATATAAATGAATATAGGCTATATGGCGGGATTGGGTAACTACAGTTACGCCCAAATTTAGCTAAGGCGTTCCGATACATCCTCTTAATCAGGCGGATCTCTTCTAGTGTGGCTGCGGGTTCAATATCTATCTACAAGGAATATAGTCTATAGATATCACTAGAGCGCAGAACTAAACCTAGCGTCAGGTCTATAAGCTTAAGGGACTCTACTCTTATTCCACGTGTAGGCTACCCAATTACCCAAGGCCGAGAGTTGGAACCTAAGGCTCTGATACCAAGCTGTAACGCCCCCAAATTTGGGTTTGTTAATAAAGATTACATAAATAATAAATAGAGTTTTACAACAATAACCAAAAGGAATTACATAAGTCCTCCTGCCAAATACAATCATTCTCTACAGAGTTGACTAGGTTTCTCTACTCCATTGCTCGGTTGTCCATCCCGGCGGTATCCTGCTCTGCTCCGTAGGCCTTCAAGCCATAGTTCTCTCCTCCTGTCCATCTCTAAAGTCTGGCATAATACGTCAGAGTCACGGAGCAACATCGTGGTATTATGCCAGGGTTACACAAGTGCAACACCGTGAGCGATAACACCCAGTAGTCTACACTACCCAATCTCTAACTAGCAATTCTAGAACAATAAGCTCGAAAACAGTAATGTAGGCTTATTAACGGTAAAACCATGAATGCAAACATGCATGTCCATGCAAATTAGTGTAATCATGCGCAGTAAAATAGTATTTCGTAACAGTGTCTCAAAATAGTATCACGTATAAGTGTCTCGTATAATCTTATCATTTTCAGCATTCTTCTTCAAATTTCAACCAAGTCATCATCTCACACAGCTCGAAAGTTATTGGTCCGCCTACTCCTCCTTTCAGCTAGCGGCACCAACCTTTCCGCTCGAGGCCCCGATTGTCATGCATCACTGAACCTAACTAGTCTCTTTACACGGTCTGTCCGCCCCGCGACTCACACGACACGGTCCCGACCACCTTGCATCACCGAACTTAATAGCCTGTTTGCAAGGTCCGTTCACCGTGTGTTGTGCACGCTTAGCCCTTACCACCAAGTTCACTCCACGAAAATGGGGCGGTGTCTCACTGCACTACCGCATCAATTCCAATCCTCCAAGTTCTCCCCGCGGAACTTGAGGTGGCCTTTATTCATCTCATCACATTTCATTTCATTTCATTTCCAAAAAGTCATATTTCCCATTTCAAAAACACATTTTCTCATCAACAGCTATTCAAGCTTTTCTCGTAAAACGTGTTGTAACCGTATCGTGTATGTGCTCAATGTCATATGCTCAAAATTATGCCCATGCATTATTTTCCACAAACTTTTCTCATAAAAACTCATATTTTCCTTTTTGAAAAATATCACATATGATCATGCACTTCAATCTTTATTTTCTAGTTTCACCATAAATCTTTATTTTCTAACCAAAAATCCAATTCCTCTCTTATCTTTTAAAACCTAACTTATTTCTTCTCCAAAAGAAATAAAATTAGTAAACTTTCTTTTTCTTGCACTCTCTCTAAAATTGACTTTTCTAGAAAATCACGACCAAGGGATTTTACCCAACTTTGTCATAAAAAAATTTTACACCAAGAATTTAAATAAACAATTAAAACTTACTTTTTAGAAAATCTATCTTTTTTCTAGAAGTACTTTCAAAACTTTAAGAAACTTTCTTTTTTAAGAAAAGTTTACACAACCTTTTTCTAAAGCAAATCTTTTAGCACAACACACACTATTATTTTAAAGAATATTTCTACTAAAATTTAATAGAAAATTACTAGAAAATATTTTATGTTGGAAAAATTCACCCGCACACTTTATTTCTTTTAAAACTTCTAGTTTTTTTCCAAAATAAAACTATTGAACCATGTGGAAACTTTGTTGGCAAAAATTAAACCAATTCTAGAGATGATCATCATACTAATTTTAGGAAGAACCATTTAATTAGTAAATTAAGTTAGTAATCCACCCAAATTAGTTAGTACTTCCAAGAAAGCTTAATCAATTAAACTAAAAACTTTCTAATAACCCATATTGAAACTTTATCTTCTAATTTCTTCTAATCAACTTTAATCGAGTTTAATCTCATGAAATTAACCACTACTTTCATGAAGACTCATCTAATTAAAAACTAATTAGAAACCTTTCCAACATGAAATCCTTTCACTAAACTTTCTTGGAAACTAAGTAACTACTAAGTAACCTTAATACATGCATGATTTTGCTTAAACAAACTTCTAATTCAAACTTAGAAAACTAATTAGAAATTACTAATTGAACTAGAATGTAACTAATTAGAAGAAAGGTAAAGTAAAATACCTTAATTTCCGGGTATTAACCGGAAGCCGACAAGCTAATCCTTTTCCGGTGAATGAGTGGGCTCTCTAATCAACCAACTCTCCTACTAAGTATGGAAAGTGAAAAGGTGTGGTGGGTTTGACAAATAAAAGGTGGCCTTATATAGCAAGATGATGCTCTCTCTTTCTCTCCCAAAACATTCGGTCCTCTCGCCCTTCCTATCTTGGCCAAACCACTCCAATTGGGAGTGTAAATGTGTGCACTAAATGTGCACATGGCAAGTACACAAGTTGGCCAACTTTCACTCTAGTTTTAGGTCCTATAGATATAGGTCATGTACTTACAAGCTAAGGGAAATTCTAGTGGAAGAAGTTACTTGGAAAGATGGTGTAGAAAAAATAGGCCTCTTGTTGTGTAGAATTTTGCATGGTCACCTTTGTTATGGGGTGTTTTTGGAAGCTTAGACACAAAAGGGTGCATGTGCTAGCATAGTAACCTAACATATTAGGCTTGCTAGGCTCTAAGAAAGGAATATGCTTCCTTAAAACATGGATGCATGTTTTGTGGAACTTGATGGCCAAGTCTTCTAGGTTTCTAGGCTTAGGTTTGTAGCATGTGCTCCATTTCAAGCACAATGCATGTGTATGTAGGCTAGGCTTTTAAGGAAAGAATCTTGGGCAAAGTTAGGGAA
Organism: Vaccinium vitis-idaea; assembly: GCA_963854785.1. NCBI lineage: Eukaryota > Viridiplantae > Streptophyta > Magnoliopsida > Ericales > Ericaceae > Vaccinium > Vaccinium vitis-idaea. Next base: position 16,040,149 of record OY978224.1, on the reverse strand, counting down.
AAATTGGGCACCCTTTCCTCCTTTAAATGGCTGCCTCTCTCTCTCTCTCTCTCTCTCTCTCTCTCTCTCTCTCTCTCTCTCTCTCTCTCTCTCTCTCTCTCTCTCTCTCTCTCTCTCTCTCTCTCTCTCTGTGCACTTAAGTCTCCCTCATGTGCATGAGTTTCTAGGAATTTTCCTTCATTAAAGAAGCACATGCTCACATACTTGGAGGGAAAGAAAACCTACTAAGAGGGTTTTAGGTGCTAGTTATACACACACATATATACTAGCACAAAGAAAATAATTATTGGCCCAAAATAGTATTTTTCAAAATAATTTTAAAAAATTTATTAGACAAAATATGAAAAATCAATTTTATAAACGAAATTTTTTTATTTAGAAAAAATTAGAGTCGTTACAAAAGTTGTCAAAAGACTTATTTGCCCTTGTGCACATCCGTATTAGTTATGCATTTTTTGTAATTACATAAATCGAATCATTAATTAATTTTTTATGTAAATTCAATAATTAATTGAGCTATAAGATTTAATTTTAACTAATTTTTATATTATAAAATTAATTTGGCTAACGTGCATTTGATAGATCTTGGCTAACGTGGCTATCTTTAAAATTAAAGTACTATCGTTACATTTTAAAAAATCTGCATTTTTCGGACCACAATTTTTCAAAATTTTGGCATCAAATTAAAGATCTCCATTAGTAGTTTAATTTGGTGTAAAAAAACAAAAAATTATGCGTGGGACTTTATTTTTTTATCTGAAAGACATTGTAAAGCAACTCAACAAAACAACTAAAGTATATAATTTTTCAAAATTTTTGTATCGAATTAAAGATCAACATTAGTAGTTTAATATGGTGCAAAAAAATAAAAATTATTCGCGAAAGTTCTTTAATATTTTGATCCGAAAGATATTGCAAAGCAACTCAACATGCCAATAAGCCAAAAATGTAAAATACTGAAGTATAAATCATTTGCGAAAGATATTGCATAACTTTTCATTTTTTTTGTATCGAATTAAAGATCTCTATTGTAATAGTTTAATTTGGTGGAAAAAAAATAAAATTATGCACGAAAGTATTTTATTTTTTTATCAGAAGAACATTGCAAAGCAACTTAACCAACCAACAAGCCGAAAATTTAAAATACTAAATTATATAAATTTTCAATTTTTTTTGTATCGATTTAAAAATCTCTATTACTATTAGTTTAATTTGGTGCAAAAAGAAGTGAAAAATTATGCACGGAAGTACTTCATTTTTCGATCTGCAAGATATTGCAAAACAACTCAAATTATGTGCGAATGAAGGCAGAAGGGGTAGGTTGGTAATATTCACACCCGGCGTAATTTTGTACAGGGTCGACCCTATCCAAAAGGAAGAGGGTCTGAGCCTCCATATTTTCGGTTGGGCTTAGGGCTGCGAAAATGGGTTCCAAACCATGGCAAGGGTGCACCCTAGATTAATTAATCTGGGCCCAATTTTTTAGACTCCTCTGATCCGTCATTCAAACGGGCTCTTTTTAGGCAGTTGTGGACGGTTGACCTCCACGCCGGTTGGTTTTGTTTTTGTTTGTTTGAAAATAGAGTCGCCACCCGGGTTTTTGGGAAAATGGTTTAGGCCCCGAGAAACCGTTTTGAAAATGATTTAGAATATGATTTATAAAACAATTTGAAAACCAGAGATTCGTTTTGGATTCGGGAGCCAGATTACGAACAGGGAAGGGTTTTAATGCACCCCGCTCGCCCCATTAAAAATCGGTCTTTACTAAACATTTGTGGGATTTTTAGAAAATATTTTAATGTCAAACTTTATTCAAATAAACAGTTTATCAAACAAAGCAGACGGTAACAATGAAAACAAGCAACATGCAAATCATAGCAAATATACAATAACCAAGGCTTTGAACTGGTTGTGCAAGGCACTGACTGAAATTTCAAATTTTACAAAAAAAAGTGTCGTGCGGTACAGAAAGTGTGTCGTGCGGCACTGTTCATCAATCCAACAGTCAAATTTTCAAAAGAGTACCGTACAACACTCCAGGTGTACTGTGCGGTACAAGAGGAGTACCGTGCGGTACAAGAGGAGTACCGTGCGGTACTGTTTCCTTCACAAACAGTTCAAAACTTTAATTTTTGAAATGCTAAGATGGCAACACATATGAGACATGAAACTTGGTTAAAAAGAAACTATTTTGAATGGGAAAATGATATGTTTAAATAGGAGATGTTCCTCCTCACAAAATTACTCCGTACGAGGCGAAATTTTCACCGTACGACGCAACCGGGAGGTTTATAAACAAAACGGTTTTTACTATAATATGGGCGTACCGAATGCGGAGACAATATTGATCATCATCCCGCACTCGGCATCCCTCCCCTCAGGATACCAAACTAAAGAATTTGGCGAAACGAGATTATACCCTTGGCTTAGAACTCTCGGGTTGAAATACTTCTAGAACTCCTTGGGCACGATTTGGATCTTCTTTGAACCTCAACTTCACTCTAGCACCGTGAGTATGATGATTGAGGACTGGAACTTGAACAAACTTTGAATGTGGACCTCACGGCTTTGGACCGAAAATAGGGGATTGAACTTTGGGTTGGGTTTCGCTTTGGAAGAGAGAATGAGATCGATTTCTGGGAATTATAGGTAAGGATGAAGGAGGTTTACAATAGAGAAAGTGTTTTTGATAGGGGTTTAGAGATAGAGTTTCATGGAGTTCCTCAACATTTTTTTTTCCGTCCCTTTTTCCACTGGAATCGATTGATTTATATAGGGGATGGGTGAACGTGATTACCAAGTTTTCTTCCTCCCCACTCAAAGAAATCATGGCTACTTCATAGCCTTGAAGCTTTGCACGAAACCATGATGATCAGAGGAAGAATTCATCAACAATTTGAGCTGCTGGGAACTCTGCAAAAGCTATGTGACAAGTGACAGTGCCGTACGGCACACAAACTGTGCCATGCGGCACACCATCTGTGCCGTGCGGCACACTATCTGTGTCGTGCGGCACACTTCCACCGCCAAGGTTCAAAAGGCTGCCGTACGTGACTGAGGCTGTATCGTTCGTGAGAGGTGAGTACCGTACGGTACTGTTGACTGAGTTGACTTGAAGAGTTTCAATCCGAGAGGCTTTCTGGGCATTTCTTTTCATCATCGGGGATTAAAATGTGTACGAGAGTCTCATTTTGGGGTGTCTACAGCAGTAGATAATATAAAAATATGATTCAAACTTTTTCCAGCTTTAGTGAAATTTTATTTTTTGCTTTTTATTGTAATTGTATTTTTTAGACTCCTCTCATTGAGATAAATGATTAATTCAAAAACATTAATCTAAAAAACATTAATCTAAGAAAATTAGAAAAGATGAAAAAATACCAAAACAAAGAAAAAATGAGTCAATAATTTAGGAAGAATGTAATAATTTGGGAGGATGCATCCTCATTGATGCTCTTAAGGCACAACTCGAATCATGTTCTCTATATTCAAAATCATCTATCTACCTAGGTATCTACCTACCTATCTATGTACGCAAATGTAGTGTTGCTCGAAAAGTCTTGAAAAGCGTATTACAAATTTTCTACAATTTTGGAATTATCTTAATTGTTTGGAAATCTAATCAAATTCTTTAAGGCGACGGCATGTATTAATTAAATGTCCCCTAAAAAATTTAATTTTTTAACCAGACAAATAAGGGGCCGGTTCCGGAGACACAAATTTAGACACTCCATCTCAGCCCTTGATTTCCATGGCCGAGATTAAAACTTAAAATTGTACACTTCCTCTCACTTCTCTCCATCTCACTCCAATCTCTCTCTTTACCCCACTGACACACCCTGGTTTTCTCCCACTCCGGCGACTTCATCTCTACTACTACTTTTACCAAAGAATCTATGCAACTGTTCTAAACTATTAATTTAGTTGGCAAATCATGGTCTTAATTTCTTGTTTTCATTGCGATTGTTGGACCAGTGGGTCTATAGTTCCAAAAATTTTCTCTGTCCTTCTATGATGTGCCGCAAGCCAACCGCACCGCATTAACTGGGAATCTCAATGTTTGACCTGTGCACACCCCTGACCAACCCAGACCTAAGAAACCCAGGATCGCGTGATCGGAGGTTTTAGCTTCTGATTTCGCACCATTTTAGTCGATTCCGACGGGATTTCGACCAGATTCTCCTAGCCCTTAAATCGAGTTTGGACCAGATTTCGTATCCCAATCGGCCAAAATTGAAGTCCTTCATGTGTTCATCTTCACATGAAGGGAGAAACCTCAGACCAGTGCTTCAGGTGTTCATTTTTTCAAGAGGGGCCGACGTGGTGATGGTGGCTAGGGTTGGGGTTTAGTGGTGATGGGGAGGGAGTGTTTCGGGGGAGAAGGTGAGTAATTTTAGGGTGTGGTTATGTTTTGGGAGAGAGGAGTTGTGTTTGTGAAGTTTTAATCTCAGCCATTGAAATCAAAGGCTGAGATGAAGTGTCTAAACTTGTGTCCCCGGAACCGGCCCCGATAAATAATATGAGACTGAGTGAGTATTTGATACTAGTACTTTTCTTCAAGTCACTTCCCTTTCTCTACACAGGAAGAGATTGGCACTATGCTTGAATGGTCTTTTAAAAAAAAAAGATCAATTACCTAGGTTGAATTGAAGAAATGGCTTCGCAAGTATGTCATGCAGTGAATATTATGAATATTTTGACCCGTGCATGGAACGGAACAACACTAAATAACAAAAATAATTGAATAAAAAAATACTATTAATCAAGACAATTCAAATATATATACCCTGAAAGACGGTAGAGGTTAAACAAAAATTTAAGTCAAAATGTAACGATAAATGTTAAGATTCGAAGTTCTGAACATATGGAAAACGAGAAAATTATATGTATCCTCAAAACCACTTGGTCATTTGTTTATGGTTTAAATTTTGGGGCATCACGACGCGTGACATGAGTCTCACTGACTCGAATCATTCATTATGCAAGGATTACTGGCAAGATTATCTATCTATCTATCTATCTATACCTCCTATAAAAGGCTGAAGAGTTTGTCGACTTTTCTTATTCCTAAACTACTCTTCCCCATTTTCCTTATTCCTAAACTACCAGTGTTCCACGCACCCTCCTGTTTTCAAACGCCCCCCATCGTCACAACCCCTCCCAATTGTCGCACCCCATTTCCCCTCTCTCAATCCCATAAAACCAGACGCCTCTCAAGCTCCTTCAACCGCTTCACCAATTGCCGCGCTTCAACCATCATCACCATCTCCCATCTGTGGAGGATATCCATCGAAGACAAACACAGACGCCATACATCAAATACGGCAATCATCTACACTCCCTGGGCTTCTCAATTTCGATCACCAGCAATATTCACGAAGTAAGTCTTACCCATCGCTTACTCTTGCACGGACATAAATCGCTAACATCTACAGTTAACCCCCCTCTGCGGCATTTGTGCACCATTTTTTGCAAGTGTGATATTTTTGCTTCACGGCCATTTCAAAGATTAGACGGTTGTTCTTACTTCAATTTCACGACTAATTTTTTATGTTCCCCAATTTATTTTATGAGGAAGGCAACAGATCCCCCATGCAAACTCATGAATAAAGTCTTCCTTATTTCTAGCGTACCATATGTTTGATACAATGTTCCAATGACAACAAAAAAAAAAAACACTCACCTTATAGAAAATCCAATTCATGACAGTTGCTTATGAATGCTCTAACTCATGAACAATTTTACTATCGCAATTCATCGTTTTTGTTATATATACTCCTGAATGTATTTCTTATGCCATTTTCCATGTCCCTTTTTGTTCATCAGATTTTAATGTTCCTATAGATTTAGACGTTGCCTCTTATGCAAGTGTTTTTGTAAGTACGTAGTTTGAGCTCTCATATGAAACTATGAAAGCATCTAGGACCATTCGAATCTTTTGTTTCGTCCATTTGGGGTTGTTTCCTCCAACTAATTAACTTTAGTTTTGGGTTAGTATAACGTGTTTTATGACAACATACTTCCTTGTTTATTTCACATATCTGTAGTAGGAATGCCAAAGTTATCCAACTGCATGCGTCGGTGCGAGATTTTGTTTTAATCTTTTGAACGCCATTCACATCATTAGGCATTGCCAAGCATTTGAAAAATTCTTCCAGGAATATGTGACTATCAATGTCAACATCTTTTTAATATGAAGTCTGGATCATGCATAACATTCGTAAGACTTTACATTCAGAGCCATTTCTATCATTTGGCTTCTTTGGGGAAAAAAAGTTCCAGTAATGAGTAATGTGTTATCACTCTATGCCAGAGCATATCCTCATTGGCAATTTATTTACCAACCCAGGGAAATTACCAATGCTTATTCGGTGGTTCTTTGACTGGTAATTTTTTTCCTGATTGTTACATTAGCATGTTTGAACTCTGCTCAATCTCCTTGTTTATAAGCAGAATGGGTACCGGTTTTCCAATGAATTGGCCCAAGTTGGTAGGGAATCAATGTCAAGTGGAGATTATTGAACAACTTTTCTGTCCTCTTGAAAATGATCATATAGAGCAAATGATGCAACAATTGCCGGACTTTGGGCCTATTGAGTTTTTGCTCTATTGTACCAAATTAGGCATTAATGTTATTTAGCATTTTCTATTATGGTAATATAGCTTTTCATTTTCCACTTCTTGTTATAACTCACTATCTGTCAATGTTAGACATTCAGTACTAAATTCTGCAATAACCTCAGTAAGTAGATTATTTTGTGCGTGAGCTCTAGAGGGTTCTGACAAGTGGAGGATGTTTGTATGGTCTGATGGAGAGGCAAGCGATCAGGCAGAAGGATATGTTTGTGCAGCGCGGCTTGCAATTGCTGGGCCAAACATTCATAAGCTCGTGGGTTTTTACCTCCATCTTAGGATGGAGTCCATGGTTCCTTCGTTGATTGGGTCCACGCAGTGCGCAAACCTGATAGGCGCGCGATGTCGTAGATATAAGCGCCTAAGTAGGGCGAATTAGCGCGTTAGAGGCGCGGTTTTATTCCATTTTCCACTTGATGCGGTGTGTCTTTGGGTTTTTCTTGTTTTTGGTTGTTTTGTAGGGAACAGGTTAGAAAGAGTGCATGAAGTGGACACATGGCGGTCAGGCACGTAGGGAACCAGTGGGGCCCAAGTGGGGACGGCCAAGCAAGCTGAGGAAGCAATTTAGAGGAGACGGTATCGATACAGGGATTGTCCTGTATCGATACCCGATGCATGATACGCGAACAGAACTTATGGGTATCGATACAGGACTTATCCTGTATCGATACCGAGTGCCTTATAATCGGCTTTTTGACTTTGTTACGGATTTTGACTTCGGTAAGGGGTATAAATACCCCGTTTTGGGGCCTAAGTAGGGTTCCACGAATTTTACCTAGGTCTTGAGTTTTTGAAGATTCGGCTACAATTTCATTCAACTTCTACGTTCAAGTTCGATTTCCAGAATTCCAGTATTCAGTTTAATTTGCGGATTGATTCTCAAGTTCAAGTTTTCTTCCCTTTTGCAATTTTACGGTATCGTTTTTCATTTCTTTTATAACTTATTCGTTGAGCATGTTTAGATCTAGGATTAATTTGATTCTTGCAATCTTTACAAGCATGTGTGAGTAGTCGTTTTGAGTGCGGCCGCGGGACCAAGGTGTCCCGTGGCTAGGCTAATTTATGTTCCACCTCGGTGCCGAATCAATTCAATTAATGCGCAGTTTTTGAATACGGAAATTTTTCTAGCAAACAAACCCGGGCATTGCCAATTCCAGTTGCGCGCTGAAATCGGTGACAAGTGGTGTGCACGTGTTGGAAACTATTTTCCATATTTTTAAATCTATTAATTGAATCATTGTGGCCCGAGTGAATGTGAATTAGGCTAGCTGCGGACACCGTAGTGCCCACGGTTGTGCTCTACTTTTTAAAACCGTAGCCCAGTAGTTGAATTAGTTTAATTTAATTAATTAAGTAAATCATCTGAGCAAGGGGTGGCTACCTGAGAGCCAATTACAAACATAGAGCTGACATAGTTTGAGTTAAGCACCGTAGACCGTCTCTGTGGTTCGACTCCGGTACTTCCGGATTTATTGTGCTGCACCGGTCGATAGTCCTACGCTTGGGACGAAATCTTAGTTAATTTTTAATCACCCGAACGGTCAAGCAAAACCCATTATCCATATTTTATACATCTTCATTTTGCATTGGCTAAGATCTATAGAGGTGTCAAGATTATGCATTATTTCCACCATCCCAATACCAAAGATAGCAACCAGACTTAAGATGGGTGAAAGGAAAAGGAATTTGAAGGTTCATTACTCCTTCACGCTTTGTGGTCCAGCATATTTGGCTTTAGATGGCTTTTGGAAATGAATCCATTCTTGCTTTTGGACAAAATTTGAGGCACGTGTACAATATTTTTTCTATTGTTAACAACATCTTGCTGTTGTTTTATGGAGAAAGATAGCTAATGTGGGAGTTGACATGTATTTTCAGCATCCTAATAAGAAAGTGCAGCGGTCAAGTCACCCTAAGGGTTAGCCAACCAGGCTATTAAGTGACCACAGGTATTAATTTGAGCAACTTAGGCAAGTAATTAATGAAGTTCATCGGGGAATCTTCCCATCGCAGTCAAGTCTAAATCATTGTTGAAAAAAAATGTGATAGAAGTTCCTTGCTTGGCCAGGTTGCCGGTACCTAACTTTGCCTTTTCGAACTGCACAATGGATATAGAAGTTTTATTCCATGACTATCTTAAATTTTGTAGGAATAATCACATCTCCAACAGCAATAGACAAACATTAAGATTTAGCTCTTTTCATCAACATCAGGTGCCTTCGAAATTCGTAAAACCTTGGCATTCCCTGAAATGCCATTGGCTAATATCATCTTGCACCTATGCGACGTGATTCCTTGCTTGCAATCAATTATTTTGATCGGTGTTAAATATTTCTTTGTTACCCTTGTATTTTGGTATTAAGGGTTTTTAGAATGTTGGCAAGCTTTAGTTGCTTATCAACGAACTTCACAATTCACTGTGTTGATTAGTCTACGAATACCCTTGCTCATCTTTTAGATGTCTACAAATGTGAATGACCAAAACAACAAATAGATTGATTGGGAAAATGGTGTTCATGATACGAAACAAAGAATTGTAGAATAGAGGATGCTTGTGATTGGAAATGTACTTGTGTTTGGAATAACAACATAATAATAATAAACAAAACAAACAAAATTACCACGTGCAACGCACGTCCGGCAACACTAGTATATGCAAAAGATTAGATACCGTCAAGATTATATATGCAAAAGGTATCATACCGATAACCGCATTAAAATAGGCAATCTACATACGTACACGCAGCCCTGCCGTAGTACAAAGTGAACTATTCTTTCGCTTTTTACTGGAAAAAAATGTAATTATTTACCTACCTCTTTCGCTTTTTACTAAAAAAAAATGTAATTATTTACCTACCGTTTTTCGATCTACCGTTTTTCGATCAATCGAACCATAAAATTAGACGTTGGGAAATTACATAGTGCAGTCCAAGCAGTACTGGCCCTGGCCCTAGGGCAAGGCTAAGCATGCAGTCTGGGGCCTCCCCCAAAAGACCCAATTTTATGGGGCCTCCAAGTACTAGTTGTATTACGTTAGGGAAAAAAAACGGAAAATTGGCCTAAAGGCCAAGTTTAGAACTTTAAGGGTGTTAAGTCCAGCTTAACTTATTTTAAGGCCTCCAATATATTGATGGAAAATTTCTTAGGGCTTAAGGACAATACTAGACAAAAATACCCTTAATGACAAAAAAAAATAGAAAAAGAAAACCGGAACATTTGTGTTTACTGTTTTAAGTAGTCAGTTAGTGTTTAGCGACAAAATTGAGTATGGCTCTGACACCCCCTGTACATTTGTGAGTGACCCGTAGGGATGGCCATCTCAGCCGACCCGCCCTGATCCAACCCGTTCCCTCCCTGCATGGGTAGGGGATTCGGGGACTTTTTCGGGGATCGGGTAGGGGATGTGGATTATTTTTTAAAAAATTCGGGGATCGGGTCGGGGATGGTATTATCAGTCTCCTACCCGATCCCCTCCCCGACCCCCGTCCCTCACCATTCTCCTCCCCTCCCAGACCCTCCCCGCATCCCCATTCACGCATATATATATATATATATAGGTATAATTGTAACACACAAATTCGTGTCCTGTAATAAAGACAAGAAAAAATATGCACAAAATATATTTTTTATTGATTTTTGAATTGAATGCGAGTGATACAATTCTCTAATTAAATGTTCTTTTAACAAAGAAAAGAACAAAATCCTCTGATTCGATCTCCAAAATTGATGGCGTTCCAACGGCTTGAATGCTTGTTGTTGAATCGCGCAAACTGTAACTTTCTTTGAATCTTCGAGTTGAATGAACTGAAGAACAAAGTTTGAACAATGGTTTAAACTTGAAAGAACTCCAAAGAAATCCTTCGAAAAGAGATAGATCTTCGAAAAACCTTCAAGAGTTTTGGTTTGTTCAATGATTTTAGGTAGAAACTGGCAAAGAAATCGGCACGTAGTTTGAGTGCTTGATGATTCTTTGAAAGGTGTTGAATGTGAAATTAATTTTTGGGGAAGAAATTTGAGAGAGAAAGACTTGTGAATGCTTGGATTCTTGAGAGTGTTTGAGAGCTATTGTAGAATGCTAGCAAAAGGTCCGTTCTTCATAACAAGAACCTCTATTGATAGGCTCAATGAGAGAGATCTTAATTTGGAAAATTTTTTTTCTTTCCAAATAAGAATTAATTTTAGGTCAATATTAAAGAAATCATAATATATATATATATATATATATATATATATATATATATCAATATATATATATATATATCAATATATATATATATATCAATATATATATTAGAATTATTCTTTTGACCCAAGGAGAATTTGATTGGCCCGTATCTTTGGGTTGACCCAAATCTATAACCCATTTCATAGGCTAAGTTGGTCCATTTTCTTGTGGTCCTGCCCAAGATTGAGCCCATACTTTCATAAGCCCAATTGTTTAAATAAGTTATCCCATCTTACTTTGGTCTTTACCGTATCTCAAATGGATTGAGCCCATAATTTTGGCGGGCCCAAATTTATTTGAAGGCTTTGACCAGCTTTGACTTTAATTAATCCAGACAATTTTATTTGTCTCAATTAATTTGGGCGGCGATTAAATCGGACCAAAATTTTAGTGTCTACAATAATATAATAAAACCCCTGTGGATGGCCCACCGGGATTGTGCGAATAAGATTGTGTTTGTTTGAGTCGCCACCCGGATTTAAGGTCCGAACCCGAGAAACCGATAAAAACATGACTCATTTTACCCATTCGAAAAAGATTTCATTGATCATGGCGGAACCAAAGATTTCTCGGATTCGGGGGTTTGGTTACGAGAGGGGAAGGGTTTTACGGCACCCCTCTCGCCCGGTCCGTGAACCGGTCTCTACTAGATATTTTGTGGGATTTTAAAAATATTTGAAATTCAATTTATTCATTTAAACAGGGAATCGGGGGCGGGAATCACGTAAACAGTAAGAAAATACGAAATGTAAATCTAAAGTGGATGCTTGTGCACATGATTTATATGAGAAACGATGATGATAATAAAGTGAAATGATACAAATATTTACAAATAATAAATTACAGAAACTACACAATAATTTCAAGAATTTTATGAACATGAGATCTATTTAAACTGCTTCACAAACTAGATCCCAGAATAGGGATTGAGCGCTCAAACTAACGAAGTTGAGCGCTCAACCTCTTCAACCAGTTTGAGCGCTCAAGGCTCCTGAATTGAGCGCTCAAACCAATCCTTGGCCTCTGTGAAATTACACTTTTAACAACTTCTTTTTGAGATCAAACATTCATCAAGGGTTTTCCAGGAGAAACCGACAAAAGTAAACTGATCAATCTCTTAAAGAAAGATGAAAAGGGTGTAATTTCAATGATTTAATCAAAGAAATGTTTTGAAAGTGGAGGAATAAGGGAGGAATCCAGGTTCTGAACACAACGACAACAACTCACGCACACAAGTAATATGCTAAATCATGGTCTATCATCAGAATGACAAACGATCAGCAAACTGCCCACGAACAGCTTGAGCGCTCAAGTCAATGCCATTGAGCGCTCAAGCCATAGTCTGGCTCTTTGATTTTTGACCCTTAAACAAGCTTTTGATGCTCCAATAATGATCATGAATACATGAAATGAAGATTTATGAGGTTGAACAGTCTCTGTTTTGCACTCAAACGTAAGATTTTCAAAAGTTTTTGATGTTTAATCCTCATAAAATGTTAATCTACACTCATGCATGTGATTTTGAGGTAAAGTAAACTGTTTTATGGATTACATGAGCATAATTAACTATTAAATAATGATCAAAACCTAGAGCAAGCACAAAACTCAGCAAAACAGAAACTGCTCAGAACTGGGCTTGAGCGCTCAAGGCCTAAGGCTTGAGCGCTCAACCCCTGTTGAAACTGCAGATTTTGAAAAGGATTCTGAACAACTCTTAGGCCTTTGTGGGTTCAATGCAAGTATATTGGACTTGCTTGAACTCACTAGCCTTCCTCAGAATGACCAAAACAGTGAGCACTTCACATGTTTAACTACCTTTTTGGAGTGATTGTGACTTGGACTTGATTTTTGGGCTTGAGGATGGTGGATTGTGGATGTTTTGGCTTGTCTTCTGGGTGAATTAGACAATGTGTGTGGTTGGTTGATGATCAAGGACTCAATTTCTGGGTTTGATGAGTGGTTTTGTAAGTGGTTTTGATGGTGAAAGAGTGGTTTTGTAGAGAGAGAGAGAGAAGGATCGATTTTCTGGGTGGATTTTCGAGCTGGTGTATCAGAGTCCTCTCCCTCAAAACCAGGGGTGTTAGATAGTTTTATAGAATGAGTGGGAGGGAAGAGAGGAGAGAGAGGAAGTGGGTTTGTAGTTTAGGGGTAGTTTTAGGCATATTTTAGGACTTAGTGGAGTATAATGTACGTATAAGGATCGTACAAAATCATCCCCAGACGCTCCCATGCAGGAAATCTCATGATGAGATACTCTGCAAGTTGCTGACTGGATCAGAGTTGAGCGCTCAAAGCCATGGGCTTGAGCGCTCAAGGTGCTTCTCAGGGGTTTGAGCGCTCAAGGCCTCAAGCTTGAGCGCTCAAGGTTCTTGGTGGCAGATTGATGGTTTGACTTTGGTTCAACAATGCTTGGGTTGGTTTGGGCTATTTTGGTTGTTTGGGGTGGTGTTTGGTTGATTTTGATCAAACTCAAGTCATTCTCACAAGTTCCAGGTAATTATGATTGATCCATTTCATCATCGGAAATGCACGAGCGTATCTCGGGTTCAAAATTGGGGTGTCTACAGTTGCCCCTCTTGGATGAGACTCGATGCCATTGATTTGGTATGAGTAACGTCCAAGATATAGACAACCCAACTCGCTATCCGTAATACATCTCAAGCTGCAAAGGAAAACATTTAAAGAACAAACGGTCGCGCTCTGCGAGCTGCCTACGTACCCCATTGTAGGAATCAGACCAGTGTAGTTCTGAGGGACGATTGAAAATACTTTAACCAATAAATAAACATCAACAGGTCCAAGACCTTCGAATGTTTTAAACAAACACTAGGTTTTCAACATGATTTAAACGGGCGTAAAGCCCTCAAAGAAAATGATTTTAAACGGGCATAAAGTCTTCAAAATGATTTAAACGAGCACGTGGCTCTCAGACCGCAGTCAAAACACTTCGCGCATACGCTAACGCGAAACGTGATTGGTGTACTATGATTTAAACGAGCACACGGCTCTCAGACCGCAGTCAAAACACTTCGCGCATACGCTAACGCGAAACGTGATTGGTGAACTATGATTTAAACGAGCACGCGGCTCTCAGACCGCAGTCAAAACACTTCGCGCATACGCTAACGCGAAACGGGATTGGTGAAATATGATTTAAACGAGCACGCGGCTCTCAGACCGCAGTCAAAACACTTCGCGCATACGCTAACGCGAAACGTACATGCACAACACGTCTCGGTTGATTAACATGGTCTAGCACGACCAAAAACTGAGATTTAGATCCTCAGATCAACATGCGTTCGATTGATTGGGACTAATGAGTCCAAGGTACACTAACAAATCACAAGGGGTGCCCAAAATGCCCCTGAAAAGCTTGCAAAAGAAGCCAAAAGTTCTGCCAAGATTGGGTTTGAGCGCTCAAGGTACCCCCAATTGAGCGCTCAACTTGACCTTGAGCGCTCAACTCCAAAGCCTTGAGCGCTCAACTGCAACAGTTGATGCCCCAGCGCTCAAAAGGTTCAACTTGAGCGCTTGAACCCTTGAACGGGGACGACGGTTCAGAACCCCGACGTCCGTTTATAACTCCGATTTTATTCCGATTAAACTTCATAACGTTTCAAAACTTCCAGAGATTAAAACCGTGTACTCCACTAGCGAATCCGATCCAAACCCATCCGTTTTTTCACTCGAATTTCTTGAAAAATCAAAACCCCCAATTTCTAGGGTTCATCCGTACGAACTCGGTCCGATTTCAGTTTGATTAGGGTTTGATTGAGAGTGCTCAATCGGTTTCTATGGAAGATCCCACCGATTCACAGCCTCCAGTGGGCTCACCGACGGCGGTAGAGGGTGGTGGTAGTACGGTGGTGCCACCCCTAGCGAGTTCAAGCGCTCAAGGGGGTGATCCAGTGGTTGATGTTGGTGCCACAGGGGCTGAGGTGCCACCTACGACCACAGACATGGCGGAGAGAGATAAAGAGAGAGAAGAAGAGAGGGAGAGAGAGTGCGATGGTGGTAGTGGTGGTGACCGGCCGGAGGAGACCGGTGATGATGGTGGTGATCCAGCAGTCTCCGGCGGTGGCGGAGATCCAGCCACCGAGACGGTGGTGGCTGGTGGTGATGTCAGTGGGGGTAGGAATGAGGGTGGTGACGTTGGCGAGGATGATGGGAGAGATGGCGGCAGGGGTAGTGGGTTAGGTGGTGGTAATGACGCCCCGACGTCGGAGAGGGTAGAGGAGAGGGGAGAGGGAAGGGATGCGGAGATGGTAGAGGTCCACGACGTGGACAGCGATGGTAGCGAGGAGACAGTTGAGGAGAGGGGGACTGGCGGTGGTAGTGGCGGAGATAGGGCGGAGGGTACAAGTGGAGTGACCAGGACTAGGGTTGATCGCTGGAGGATAGAGCTGAGACCTCGCCAGCAGCCTAGCGGAGTAGATAGGGGGAAGGCAGTGGTGATAGGTAGTGAGTCGGCGACTCAGGGACCGAGTGGAGAGCCGTCGGTTCAGGGTCCGGTTGGGATCTCCCGGGAGGACTATCTTGAGCACGCGCCACCGGAGGTGGTGATGGCAGCCGCAGCAGATGCCCCGGGGATCCTAGATGCAGCGAGGGAGGCTGTGGTTGAGAGTAGGGAGAGGGAGGCGACGATGTTACGGGAGGCCGCCGATGAGGATGAGGCGGCGAGGGCCTTTTGTGAGGAGTTTGAGACAGAGGAGGCGGCGGAGGAGGCGAGGATACGGGCTGAGGAGGAGGAGAGGGCAGCTGGACGGAGAGTGACAGTGGTCCAGGCTGCCAGACAGTGGCTGAGGAGAGAGAGGCCGGCTTTTGACGCGGCGACCTATGCCCCGCCGGTGCACCTTTTTGTGCCTTCAGCTTCTGAGGACTACACTCCCCGCCAGGAGTTGTATTTCGGAGAGGAGGTGTTACTGGACCCCGAGGTCCATCTTTCGACCGACTGCTTGACGGTATGCTTGCTTTACTTTCTTGTTTATTGCTTTCGCGCACTTTCAGTAGTTAACAAACCTGACTGGTATTGAATGATTGAATTACTGCTTGATTGATGACTGGATTTGAATAAGAGATTGGACTAATATCTGATTGTTTGTCTGTCTGTTGATTGTGTGCAGAGAAACTTGCGCTTGAAGGCTCATGGAGGCATGGGCTCCAGTTGGGAGATATACCAGCAGTTGCATGCCTCTGTGAGGGCTCTGGTGGATCTGGCCGGGTTTGGGAGGTTCATCCCGACTCTCACGGGTACACAGCACGACCATGCTGTGGTGACAGCACTGGCCGAAAGGTGGAGAGACTCTATGAGTTCTTTTCACCTTACTTTCGGAGAGGCGACGATGACGCCATTGGACTTCTCAGCGATCACGGGATTGCAGGTAGGAGGAGACCCGATCCCGTTTGACTCGGGGATTGGCAGGGACGAGGCTGCGCTGAGGTGGTTTTTGGGTTTCGTGCCCAATAAGGAGGGGGAGACGGCCACATATGGCCAATTCAAGACGAGAGGACTGGGCGAGCCGACTGGCGAGGAGGATGCAGCACGGAAGGCGAGGTGCTACTTGTTATACCTGTTTGGGGCATCACTGTACCCAAACAGGCATAACAGGGTGCACCTCTCCTATCTCGGAGGGTTGAGAGACTTCGCCAGGGCGGCGAAGTATGACTGGGGTGGAGCAGCGCTTGGGAGCTGCTATGCGTTCATGAATGCCGTCTCGAGGCGAAAAGGGACCGGCATTTCGGGATTGTGGAGCGTCTGGGAGGTAAAACTCAAAAATTTTAGTTTCAAATTTAATGGCGCGCACTTCGATACTCGCACTTGATTATTATTAAAAACTCGCATTGATTGATTGACTTGTTTATTGCAGCTCTGGGCTTACGAGGTGTTGGGGTTGCATCCCCCGGAGACGCGGCACCAGGATCCGAACGTCATCCCCCGGGCACTGTGCTGGGGTGAAGGCTTCCGCTATGGTGGTACAGCGCGGGGGAGCCTCCACGTTCTCCGTGCTTCACTTGACAGGCTTCCTGCTTCCCTGGTAAGTATCGAGCGCTCTCTCATGTACTCAATTTGCTTTTGATTCACTTCACATACTCAATTACTGATGCTCTTAACAACTCTTGCAGGTTCGCTGGGAAGTATGGGATGCCGTCGATGAGCCTTACCTGGCTCGGAGCAGGGAGCTCACGAGAGGGAGGGTCCTACTTGAGTGCCAGTATAGCTGGTTCTGGTACCTTGGTGACAGGGTGCTGTGCCAGTCGATACGGGCCGATAAACCGCAGGTGCCAGGACGCCTTCCTCCCCGGGTGCTGATGACGTCCCGGTATACGCTGGCGGAGATTGAGCGCTACACGATGCCCGACCTGGACCTGCGCCAGTATCTGCGCCCTGCCTTGAGCTATATTGACTACCGGAGCAGGTACCTGGCTGGTCCCCTGAGAGCGGAGGAGTGGATGGAGAAGATGGAGAGGGAGAAGGCTGCGAAGGCGCGTGCTTCAGCTGGAGGGGTAGCAGGAGGTGAGGGTGAGGATACTGGTACCTCGACCCGGGAGATAGCGGCGGCTAGGTGGTGGGTGCGCGTCACCTCTGCCGGTGGAGAGGTTGGGGATATAGACATCCCAAGGCCACCGGTAGACTTTCCGCGGCTTTCGGCACCGGTAAGAAACACTTCATTCTTTCAAATTCGCAAACTTCGATTATGAATGCCCAAATGTACTGATGACTCAAATTTTGATTTGCTTGCAGGTTTCACAGGAGGCGGCACAAACTTTGCACGAGCAGAACCGAGGACTGCGTGTCCTGATTCGCCGCCTCATAGCCGGAGAGGAAGTCACTATCCGCCGGGAGGGCGAGCCAGCACCTCCTGCTGCTCCTGGTCCTTCTCGACTGAGAGTCGCACCGGTATGCAATTTACCTTCCTTGTGCTTTCAATTTCTTGACTATACCATGTGCTGATTCTTTTTCCTTGTTTGCTTGATGATGCAGCCGCCCGTAATCAGAAAGAGAACTCATGATGGAGTTGGCGGTCCTGGAGACACGACTGTGCGGCTCGGGCGTTCAAAGCCTGTAGAGGTGAGGCTTGAGGAGGAGAGGCCACGGAGATCGACCCGGCAGAGGGTGGAGGTAGTACCTGAGGGGATAGTTGAGACTACGAGCTCGAGCGATGACAGTGTTGATGATGCTAACTATCCCTCTTCCCGACAGGAGCGACAGGAGCAGCGATAGGGAGACGAGACTGAGAGCTCGGATGATACGATGGATGAGGCGGAGTAGTACATAGTAGACATAGAGTAGTTTAGAGTCTTGCCTTTGCTTTTTATCTTTTCTTTTGATTGGGCCTGCGTGCCCCAGTAGATAGATGGATTGGGCCTGCGTGCCCCAGTTGCGGATTTCCTTATTGGGCGTTGTGTGCCCTGGTAGTTAGTGATGATGCACAGATTCGATGTTTTGACTTTCATGGATTTGGATCAATTTATGCACATGATTTGCACTTTCATTGTTCGTTGTATTATTTTCTGTTTTGATGTACAAACGAACAAACCTGTTGTAGAATGTACACGATTTATCCACCAAACTCTTGAATTCAAACATCCGAGTATAAAGTTTAAAATTCAACCTTTAAGAAAAGCTAACATGTTCGAGAATTTGGACGAAACATGATTATTTGAATTTATGTACAACCGGAAGATGTATCTACATGCCGCACAACTTGACACACTTCCTGCATATAAACAATCAATAGCAAACTATACAAAGTGACCTTAGAACGGAATTTGATGTTCATAAGGCAAATTTGAAAGTAAAATGCTTCGTGAGCCTCTTTATGTGTGATGAACTGCCATGTTACCACCTTGGTCAAGTCATAAATGACATAAATGCCCCTGTGATCGTCACCATTTAGCAAGAAAACTTCTAGAACCATTTTTGATATGACGACGGCCGCCATTTCATTGCTTGAATAGGCCGTTGGAACCTCAAAACCTTGTATCTTTGAAGAATTGTCCCGGGAACCGTTCCGACAAGTCGCAAATACCTTCCGACATGTGTTTTGATGATTGGATATGGCTAACAAGGTTTGGAAATGGATTTGAACGTTGAATGGCCATTTTAGGCTTTGACCTTCCATTTTTGCGTATCTCGTATCCGTACATGTATCGGCTTGATAACTCGGGGTACGGGATGTTCCATGAAGTCACAAATGCTCATTGGAACTTGGCTTGGGTGTTAAATGAGGGTTAGGAGGCCTAGAAGAGGTTTCGGGCATCAAACGGGCCAAAGCACTGCTGCTGCTGTCTGCTGCTGTTTCTGCAGGCCTTGAGCGCTCAATGGGGATTGAGCGCTCAAGCTCATCACCTTGAGCGCTCAATGTGGTTTGAGCGCTCAACTTCACTGGTTTGAGCGCTCAATGTCTGTGCTGGGCAGGCAGACTGTGTTGATTCCCAATGCATTTTTGGACCCTTTTGCATGGTTTCCTCTACCCCAAATGTCTTGTTGCTCTGATACAACACCTTTCAAGTTTTGAACATCAACTTCCCAAGGTCTTTTCACATTTTCCCCACAAATGCCATGCATTTCCAATGCACTTTCAAATTTTCCAACACAATACTTTGAAAGCATGCAATTGACCATCTTGAAAATGTAATTTTTGATTCCCAATGTTGCATGGCAAATTTGTAAGGTTCCACCAAAGTCCCCTATAAATACCATTCATGATCAGGCCTTTCCCACACACCATTTCTACATCAATTCTCATTTCTCACTCCATATATCTTCTTTAACAATTCTTCATTGCTTCCAATATGGCTGCCCTTGATCCTTCCGTTATCAACACTTGGGTTGCTAGCTTTGAAAACATCGATTGGTTCAATTTCCGAGGTCTTGGCCTTAATGCCCTTCGCCACCTCCACACTTTTCCTATTCGCCAAGACATCTTACACGCCGCCGTTCGCTGTTGGGATTCAGAGCTCCATGTGTTCCGCTTTGGCATGCAAGAACTTTGACCGACCGTCGAAGAATTTCAAGCATATCTTGGCGGTAATGCTTTCGCCGATCCCGTCATACCGCCCATTCGCCAAAATTATGCCGACATTCTCAGCAGGAAGCTTGGTCTTGGGAACGGTGCTGCGCGCTTTTTGATTCGCAACGAGACTCTCAACATCCTCCGTCTTTTTGCGGATTACGGCCCAACAGGCGACCTTTTAGATTTTACCATTCAGAACAGGCGCATGTTTGCACTTTGCATGTGCCTCTTAGCATTATATCTGTTGGTTCCCCGTGATGGCCATCCCAGTTCTGCCATTGTCGGCGTTGCTGCTCAGATTGAACAGCGGAGGGACGTGGTTCCTTTGGTTTTGGCTGAGACAATCATGGGCTTGGATGCGGTTAAGGCTGGTAGGACGAACATTTTTGCCGGGAGTCCGCTTTTGCTTCAGGTTCAGTTTATTTGGTTTAGATGTTTTTGGTTTTGGGAATTTTTGGGGGATTTTTGGTTGTTTGGCTTTGGTTTTGACTTTGACTTGGGCGTTTTGGTTTTGTAGATATGGCTGTGTGACAAGGTTGGGCTTTTGAGGGAGCCGGCAGGCGATTGGGTTTACGAGCCTCGGTCTTGGGTGAGTAGGCCATTTGTGCATGACGAGCCTGATGAAGATGAATGGGTCGACTTCTTCAGGTCATTGGAAGAGGATCACATCACTTGGAGATGCCATTGGTTGCCTTTGCCAGACATGACGGCCAATCACATGGGAGACACATGGGTGATTTTGGCGGGACTGCAAGGTTATGCATATTATTTCCCACAGCGCATTCTCCGTCAATACTGCATTCGCCAAGAAGTGGAGTATACAGTTCCTGCTACTTTCAGCTTTCCCACACTCAAACATTCCGTTCTTGAGCGTTATCGTACTTCTTGGAGACGCAGGGTTGTTTGGGCTCCTGATCCCTACCCAACTATTCACTTGAATGGACATTACAGAGATTGGATGAGGGAGCAAATGGGGATACGACGCCGAAGAGATTAGCACAATCTGACTTCCGACTTGCTAAGCTGTTTCCCAAAAAAAATGGTGCATTTTTTTTTTTTTTTTTTTTTTTTTTTAGGCCGTAATGCTCAGTTTATGTAATCGAAGAAGTGATTTGAATAAAATTGAACGATGAAGGGTTTCCCCCTCTTGGTTCATCTAGTTCCATATGCTATCTCCTCCGGATATCGTGAAACTGTGGGCCAACTTGCCAGATTTGGACCGAACCCCAAGATAGGGTTGCCTACGTATCCTTTTTCAAGGAATCAGGTCATAGCGTAGTTCAAGGAAAGGTTCACTCGGGTATTAACACTCTCCTTTTTGCGCTCTAAATTTTGCCTGGTACCACCGTTTTAGGTTTTCGGTCCAGCGAGCTTCTATTAAATTTTTGCCTTAAATTTTGCCTAGACCGCCGGCTGTGGGTTTTCGATCTAGCAGGCTTGCTCTAATTTTTGCTTAGGTCGGTTCGCCCTTGCGATTTTCCGCCCAACGAGCATCTCTCAAGGGTAATATCGCTTGAGTTGGTCCAGGTTGACAAGATTGCTGAACTCGTTACCATCCAAATCAAGGATTACCGCTGCTCCACCGTCGAGGATAGTCTTGATGATGTATGGTCCCGCCCATTTTGGCCTGAATTTTCCCCGTGGATCGAATATCGGTGCCCGAATCTCTTTCACCACCATATCTCCTTCAATCAGATCCCTGGATTTTACCTTCTTGTTGAATGCTCGGGCAATTCTTCTCTGATATCCCTGAATGTGATACAATGCCCGCAACCTCCTTTCATCAAATAACATTAATTCCGTGAACCTGTCGCTCAACCAATCAGCCTCATTGATTTCACTTTCTATCATCACCCTTAACGATGGCACTTCCAGCTCAATGGGAAGTACTGCTTCCATACCATAAACCAATGAGTAGGGTGTTGCCCCTGTTGGAGTTCGGATCGAAGTGCGGTACCCCCACAGTGCTAATGGTAACTTTTCATGCCAATCCCTGGATGACTCGATGGTTTTCTCCAAGATGTTTTTGATTGACTTGTTAGCTGCTTCCACTGCTCCATTGGTTTGTGGTCTGTATACTGTAGACTTGTGAACCTGAACATTGAATTCCTCAAGCACCTCTGCTGCTCTTCCTTTGAAATGCACACCATTGTCTGACACGAAGGCATTGGGAACCCCATATCGGTAAATGATGTTTTGCTTAATGAAATGAGCCACTTGTACCGCGGTCAATGTAGTGTAAGAGGCTGACTCCACCCATTTCGTGAAATAGTCAATTGCCACTAATATAAACTTGTGTCCGTTCGATGCTGGTGGCGTGATTTTCCCAATCACATCTATGCCCCATACTGAGAAAGGCCAAGGCGTTGCCATTGTATGAAGTTCAGATGGCGGCACATGCATGAGGTTAGCATGGACCTGACACTTATGACATCTCCGCACATACTGCACGCAATATGTTTCCAAGGTTGACCAAAAATACCCTTGCCTCAGAATCTTCTTTTCCATCATTAATCCGCTCATGTGAGGACCACAGATTCCTTCGTGAATTTCCTCCATCACCCTTTTCGTGTCATCACCATGGATGCACAACTTATGCATGCCGCAATATGACCTTTTGTATAACCTTCCACCGCAGAGGATGTATTGTGATGCTAACCTTTGTAATGCTATTCGATCTTTCTTGTTCGCTCCTTCCGGATATTCTCCTTTCTCAACCAAATTCCAGATATCATGGTACCAAGGCAGACCATCGTCAATTTCGCCAACATTCATCACATACTCATATGCCGGCCTATTCCTTTGCTCAATCATGATTGGTCTCATTCTCACTCCCACGGGCAATTCTACCATGGATGCCAAAGTAGCAAAAGCGTCGGCAAACTGGTTCTTCATTCTCGGGATATGTGTAAAAGTAACTTGCTCGAATCGATGGATCAGGTCATCGAGGTCTTTGTGGTATGGTTTCAACTTTTCCTCTCGTACTTTCCAATCACCGTTGGCTTGAGAAACTACCAGATTCGAATCTCCGACCACTTCCAACTTCTTAACCCCGATTTCGAAAGCAGCCTCCATTCCAACAATGCATGCTTCATACTCTGCTTGATTATTGGTAACTTCGAAATTTAATTTGAACGATAGAGGAATGTGTGGCCCTTCCGGTGAGACCAATAGTATGCCGATCCCGAATCCTCTCTGATTTGCAGCTCCATCAAAGTACAATTTCCAGACATCCTCTGCTATTGTCATAACATGTTCATCGGGAAATTGGAATTCCGTATCTTCTGGCCCTTCGATTGGATGATCCGCCAAGAATTCTGCCACAGCCCTGCCTTTCACCGATTTTCGCGTTACGTATTTGAGTTCAAACTCGGCCAATAAGAGCAACCACCGTGCCAACTTTCCAGTGAGTGCCGGTTTCTCAAACAGATATTTGAGAGGGTCCATTCGAGAAATCAACACTACCGAATAAGCTAACATGTAGTGCCTTAGCTTTTTAGAGGCCCATACAAGAGCCCAACAAGTCTTCTCCAAAGGGGTGTATCTTTCTTCGGCTCCGACCATCTTCTTGCTTAAATAATACACCGCCTTCTCGATACCTGCTTCACCTTCCTGTGCCAACATGCAACCCATTGCAGACTGTGTTACTGATAAATACAGAATCAGAGGCTTTCCAGGTGTCGGCGGCATCAACACTGGGGGACTTTGAAGATACTGCCGAATTGATTCGAAGGCTTTCTGGCACCTGTCATCCCACTTGAACAGTACTCCTTTCTTGAGCAAATGAAACATCGGCTCGCAAGTTGAAGTCAACTTGGCGATGAATCTGCTGATGAACTGAATTTTCCCAAGAAAACTCCGAACCTCTTTTTCTGTCTTCGGCGGCTCCATTTCCAATATTGCCTTGATTTTTGTCGGATCAACTTCAATCCCCCTGGTGGTGATCATAAACCCCAACATTTTCCCTGCGGTGACTCCGAATGTGCACTTTTGCGGATTGAGACGCATTCGGTATTTCCGTATCCTTTCAAAGAACTTGCGTAACGCCGGGAGATGTCCTTCCCTCTCCTTGGCTTTTACGATCATGTCATCCACATATACCTCAACTTCCCTATGCATCATATCATGTAACAGGGTTGTAGCAGCCCGTTGGTAGGTCGACCCAGCGTTCTTTAATCCAAACGGCATGACCCGATAACAGAACGTCCCCCATTCAGTGGTGAAGGTCATTTTCTCTCGATCTTCTGGTGCCATCAAAATCTGGTTGTATCCCGAGAAACCATCGATAAATGATAGCAGTGCGTGCCCTGCCGTTTTGTCTACCAGTACATCAATGTGTGGTAAAGGAAAATCATCTTTCGGACTGGCCTTGTTTAAATCCCTGAAATCTACACATACCCTGACTTTTCCATCTTTCTTGGGCACCGGCACAATATTTGCAACCCACTGCGGATATTCAGTTACCATAAAAAAGCCGGCATTGAATTGCTTGGTGACTTCCTCTTTGACTTTTTCAACCCAATCTGGCCTGATTTTTCTCAATTTCTGTTTTACCGGTTTTGCATCGGGATACAGGGGAATTCGGTGTTGCACAATTTCAGGATCGATTCCAGGCATATCTGCGTGGGACCAAGCGAAAACATCTTCAAATTCTTTGAGTAAATCGACGAGTAATTCTTGTTCCTTCGAAGATAGCCCAGAACCGATTTGAACCATGCGAGGATTTTCCTCATCTTTTAATTTAACTGAAATAACTTCTTCTTTTATTGGCTGAGCATGCCTTTCATTTTCCCTTTCGATTAGAGACTTAAGCTCTTTGGGTATCTCTCCTTCGAGCTCAGTCTCATCATCATCAGGGTCAACACAATTTATTTCGGGAGCAGCAAAGTAAGCGAAATCACCATTTATTTCATTAACAAAGCCCTCTGGGGCACAGTACATGGCATCAGACTCAAACTCGAAATAGAAATGATGACGTGGAGGGCCAGGAGGCACAAACTCCGACTCACGGCCAAATTCAAACCCTGACTCAGACTCGAACTCTAACTTAGTGAATGCATTAGTAAATTTTACAACAGGAGTGAAAGTGCAATTCTTGTATTCACCGACTGCATCCACTATCAGCACACTGGGATCATCGAGGGCCTCCTGTCCGAGCATCATCACAGCTGGCTCTTCTTCATCCTTACCTGTCAGACTGACCTCGTCGAACATTGACATCAAGACCCCACCATCCAAAGCCTCCATCCAATCCGCTTTAAGGTCTTTCACCAATTTCTCGACCTTTTCATGTTCATCTTCGCTGTCCCAAGCGTCGTTAGCAAAGATTTCGAACCCAGGGTGGACCTTTCCACTTATTTCATTCACAAATGGCTTAGGCTAGCCGTGATAGGGTGCATTTGACCCTTCCTTGACAAAGCGAATCTGACGGTTTGCACTGCTGCTTGCTCCATTGGTCTTTCCCCTTTGCATCTCTTTTAATGTAGGTTCATACCCCAACCCAAAACGGCCTCGTTGAGAAGGGAATTCTGGAAACTGAGCCACCCCCTGGTGAGTTCGACCCAAGCCAGTGCCTGGCAGATATGACATCCTTCTCATCATCTCAAGAACAGTGGTGCTGATTGAAAATCATCATCAATACGAAGCGTGAACACACCACCAGATGTATCGAAAGCAAAACCTCCAAGTTGGATGTCATTCTCATCATGCATAATTTCTAATAGGGGAGCGTTATCTTCAGCATGAGGGCGAATGCCTGTGTCTCCGGAGAGAGCAACCGTCCCGTTTTTCAAGCCAAGCAAAACCTTTTGGTGCAGAGTAGATGGGACTGCCATTATGTCGGGACGATGCATCCAAGGACGTCCCAATAGCAAGTTAAATGAAGCTGGAATCTCGAGCACATGAAACTCTACTATCGATCTAAATCCTTCCGCAGCAATCTCCATTTCGACAGTCCCAAGCACATTGCGACGGGTGTTATCATAAGCCCGAACAGTGAGACTAGATGGCGTGAAGTCTTTTGGTTTAAGTCCCAAACATAAGGCTGTTCGGAGAGGACAAACGTTGAGTGCAGATCCATTATCTATCAACACAACTGGGATCCATTTTCCCATGCACTTCATAGTGACGTGCAGCGGCTTGTTGTGGTCAGTTCCCTCAAGCGGTAGATCAGCTTCGGTAAAGGTTACAACATGTTTAGTGGGTTTAGTGGCAATGGTAGGCTTGGTAACAATGGCGGCCATCATGGCCTCGGGGGTGATGTCGGGCGCAATTTCCATACAAGATAATGCTTGAGCGAGTTTCTGACGGTGCTCACTGGAGCTCATAAGCAATCCCCAAATGGTAAGAGCGGCTGGGGTTTTCTCAAGTTGTTTCTGAATGGGGTTTTCTTCGTTGGTTGGGGGAGGCTTTGGACGAGGAACACGACTGTTGGCCGTGGAAGTAGCTTGGGATTGGTTGGTTGTTGGGTTAAAGAGATTTTGGAAATCAACTGGGTTAGCGATTGGGTCACTAAGGTTGTTTGGATAGGGCGGTGTGGCTAGGTTATTTTGTGGAGTTGGGTTATTTTGTGGAGCTGGGTTGTTTTGTGGAGCTTGGTTAAAAGGTGGCTGGTTTGTAGTATTTGGTGGTGGGTTGGAAGTGTTTCCGGTGAACATCTGAGGCGGTTGATAGAACCGTCCACTTCGAAGAAGGTGAAGAACCGAGTCAATGTCATCCCCCCATAAATCAGTGTAGTCTGTGTAAAAATCAACAATATCCCCCTCCGCCTTTCTCTTTCCCTTTGCAATACTGGCTCCTTCCAAACCCCTGGTAATTCCCTCCACAGTCGCTTCACTCCAAACGTCTCCATTTTCCATGGCAGCCTCGTTAACAGCCCAGACCTCGTTGTTTCCGACCCACAACGGTGTTATGCCTTCATTCTGATTGGCCCACATATTTGCTACAACATTTTCTTCCATTTGCTGTCCCCAAACATCGGGTAAACCTCCATTCAAAACCATTATGTTGCAGTCTTCCGGGATTTGTACTTGGGGTGCTGGAAGATTTTCATCAACTATGTAATCATAAGGCGTGAACTCTATCCCTTCCGTCATTCGATTTATTGCATACTCACTCATCATGGAGAAATCAGGGCGACCCTCCCATAGTGGTGGCATTGGAAAATATGCTTCTTCGAAGAACATGGGAAATGTGGATCCATCCAGAGGATCGTTGGGGTCCATGAGCTGCCATTCATTGGGTGCGGGGTCCCATTCATCTTCTTGTGCACCATTGGGTGCCTCATTCTCTTCTTGCCAATTCTGTCCTTGTCCTTCTTCCACAGGTTGTTGATTTTGTACCACAGGCAAAGGTTCAAATAGGTTAGGAAGCGCAAATCCATCCAGTGGATCCTCAAACATTGGATCCCAAAGTAGGTTAATCATAGCGCCAAATGGAAGTCCTTCATCAAGCTGTTCATTATGCGGCCAAACTTCTTCATTTGCCACATTGTTGGCCACCATTTGCTCATATTCCCGAGCTTCCATAGCCATTATCAAATCACCCCATTCTTGCCATACAGTGGGGTCCAAGTGGACATCAAGAAAGCATATTTCGCGCTCGAGAGGTATTGGCACAATGGGCTTGGGGTCCGTTTCGGGTAGGATGAACTGGCTTGGGTCAAATGGAGTGGATTTTAGGTCTTTTTGAGTGGAGCTAAAGGTAATTTGACCTATATCGGCATTCCTTTTGTGGGTTGGCAGCGGGTTTGTGAGGATGTTGGGCTTTTCAGTGGGATCTCGGATTTGCTTGTTGTCAATGAGATCTTGAATCTCATGACGCAGGCGCTGGCACCTTTCAGTGGGATGACCGGGTGTTTGGTGAAATATACAGAAGGTGTTAGGGTTATATGTTGGCGGGGGATTTTGCGGAGGTGGAGTTGGCTAAAGAGGTTTGATTTTTCCTGTTGTACGAGTCGTTCGAAAACAACAGGTAAAGGTAAGGGAAGAGGGGTGAAGACACGCCGTCCTCTTTGATTTTGTGGCGGTTGAATTGATTGGATCGGTTGAGACAAGATGGCGTTTATGGGTTCAGCTTTATGGGGTTGGTGATTCATGGTGTTGGACGAGGTACCGGCTGTGTAACTGGGGTTTGCGTATAGGGAAGAGGTGTTACCAATGTAGTTTCGCTTAGGTTTGGGGAATGAGTCTCCTTTCTTCAACATCCCGCTTTGCAGAGCTTCTTCAATTGACAGACCCATCTCAAAGTAGGTTTCAAAGTTATGTGCTTGGGCCATGACCATGTACTGAGCTAAATCGGGTTGAAGGTTCTTGGTTATGATGCGCATCTGGTCTTTGTCACTGGGACGATCAGTCATTTGCGCGGCCTTCGCTCTCCATCTTTTCACAAAATCTGCGAAAGATTCCCTTTCCTTCATCTTGATGCTTTCAAGCTCTCGAGTGGTGACTTTGAGCTGAACATTATACTCATACTGCTTAATGAAGGCAGCCACCATTTCTTCCCAAGTTTGTCTTTTTGAAATGTCGAGGGATAAAAGCCACTGAAGCGCGGGTCCTGTGAGGGTTTCATGAAACTTCTGTGCCATGGCAGGCTCGTCAACTTCTTGTAACGAGAGAGAGCTTACATATGCCTGAATATGTCCTCTCGGATCCCCAGTCCCATTAAACTCACTGGTCTTCCTCAGATGGGCCAAAACAGTGAATACCTCACATGTTTTACTACCTTTTGGAAGATGTTTGTGATTTGAACTTGATTCTGGGCTTTGGGATGATGATTGTGGATGTTTTTGGCTTATAATCTGGACGAATTGAACAATGTAGGTGGTTGATGGATGATCAAGGGTCGAATTTCTGGGTTTTATGAGTGGTTTTGTAGGTGGTTTTGATGGTGGAAGAATGGTTTTGTAGAGAGAGAGAGAGAGGATGGGTTTTCTGGTGGAATCCGAAGGTGAGGGGTGTGAGCATTCGTCCCCCAAAACCAGGGGTGTTGGATGGTTTTTATAGAGTGAGTGGGAGGGAAGAGAGGAGAGAGAGGAAGTGGGTTTGTGTATTTAGAAGTATTCTAGGTGTATTTTAGGACTTAGTGGGGTGTATTATACATATAGAGATCGTATAAGATCAACCCCAGACGCTCCCATGCAGGAAATCTCATGATGAGATACTCTGCAAGTTGCTGACTGGACCAGAGTTGAGCGCTCAAAGCCGTGGGCTTGAGCGCTCAAGGTGCCCCTCAGGGGTTTGAGCGCTCAAGGCTATGGGCTTGAGCGCTCAAGGCTATGGATGGCAATTTGCTGGCTTGGTTTGGTTCAACAGTGCTTGGGTTGGTTTGGTACATCTTGATTGTTTAGGTGGTGTTTGGTTGGTTTTGATCAAATTCGAATCATTCTTACAAGTTCCAGGTAATCATGATTGGTCCGTTTCATCATTGGAAATGCGCGAGCGTATCTCGGGTTCAAAATTGGGGTGTCTACACCTGGTCCACACAAATTCCGACAATGATCTAAAATCAGATGCCTAAGGGCGATTGACCCTCCTCGGGCCAAGGTCCCTTAAACCTGTTTAGATCAGTGTTTAGGAATTTGATGATCTAAATTTTCCCACGTCCGGCCGTCCTAAAGGCTATCTTGCAAAAACAACGCGCATATGGGATGCACGATTCATCATCGGGCCGAGGCAACCTTCTACTAACTGTAAAGGCATTAAAACCAAATGGGATATGTACACAGAAAACCTATACAAACGACGCTCGCAGTGACTATATACAATGCAAATGCATGAATGCAACATGGCATGGCGAGAAAAACGGTAACACATAGCATGTAACAAGATGGAGCATGTAAACTTAACACACAGGTGGGTTACTAAACGTGGGGTTCTATAACTATATGCAAAGGCCGGTTTTGGTCACTGAGGGTACCCCGGACTCAAAATCAAAACCGTCTCCTACCGTTAAAAACGATAGTGACAATGTGATTTATCACGGTCGAGGGCTGCTGGGCATTTCGGGATTCCCTGTCACCGGCAAGCCGGGCAGGATTGCCAAAACACGCCAGCGGGGCTAAGAACCATGCAAGTGCAATGCAAAAATTAAATTTCAAACATCTGAAAAATCCCACAAAATATTTTTCGAATTAAACCCGCTTTGATTAACACGCATTTCAATAAAATTACACAAGTGCAACAAAAATTGCACAAGTGTAATTAAATAAAATACATATTAACCAATGTCCCCAGCAGAGTCGCCAGCTTGTGGACGGCCCACCGGGATTGTGCGAATAAGATTGTGTTTGTTTGAGTCGCAACCCGGATTTAAGGTCCGAACCCGAGAAACCGATAAAAACATGACTCATTTTACCCATTCGAAAAAGATTTCATTGATCATGGCGGAACCAAAGATTTCTCGGATTCGGGGGTTTGGTTACGAGAGGGGAAGGGTTTTACGGCACCCCTCTCGCTCGGTCCGTGAACCGGTCTCTACTAGATATTTTGTGGGATTTTAAAAATATTTGAAATTCAATTTATTCATTTAAACAGGGAATCGGGGGCGGGAATCACGTAAACAGTAAGAAAATACGAAATGTAAATCTAAAGTGGATGCTTGTGCACATGATTTATATGAGAAACGATGATGATAATAAAGTGAAATGATACAAATATTTACAAATAATAAATTACAGAAACTACACAATAATTTCAAGAATTTTATGAACATGAGATCTATTTAAACTGCTTCACAAACTAGATCCCAGAATAGGGATTGAGCGCTCAAACTAACGAAGTTGAGCGCTCAACCTCTTCAACCAGTTTGAGCGCTCAAGGCTCCTGAATTGAGCGCTCAAACCAATCCTTGGCCTCTGTGAAATTACACTTTTAACAACTTCTTTTTGAGATCAAACATTCATCAAGGGTTTTCCAGGAGAAACCGACAAAAGTAAACTGATCAATCTCTTAAAGAAAGATGAAAAGGGTGTAATTTCAATGATTTAATCAAAGAAATGTTTTGAAAGTGGAGGAATAAGGGAGGAATCCAGGTTCTGAACACAACGACAACAACTCACGCACACAAGTAATATGCTAAATCATGGTCTATCATCAGAATGACAAACGATCAGCAAACTGCCCACGAACAGCTTGAGCGCTCAAGTCAATGCCATTGAGCGCTCAAGCCATAGTCTGGCTCTTTGATTTTTGACCCTTAAACAAGCTTTTGATGCTCCAATAATGATCATGAATACATGAAATGAAGATTTATGAGGTTGAACAGTCTCTGTTTTGCACTCAAACGTAAGATTTTCAAAAGTTTTTGATGTTTAATCCTCATAAAATGTTAATCTACACTCATGCATGTGATTTTGAGGTAAAGTAAACTGTTTTATGGATTACATGAGCATAATTAACTATTAAATAATGATCAAAACCTAGAGCAAGCACAAAACTCAGCAAAACAGAAACTGCTCAGAACTGGGCTTGAGCGCTCAAGGCCTAAGGCTTGAGCGCTCAACCCCTGTTGAAACTGCAGATTTTGAAAAGGATTCTGAACAACTCTTAGGCCTTTGTGGGTTCAATGCAAGTATATTGGACTTGCTTGAACTCACTAGCCTTCCTCAGAATGACCAAAACAGTGAGCACTTCACATGTTTAACTACCTTTTTGGAGTGATTGTGACTTGGACTTGATTTTTGGGCTTGAGGATGGTGGATTGTGGATGTTTTGGCTTGTCTTCTGGGTGAATTAGACAATGTGTGTGGTTGGTTGATGATCAAGGACTCAATTTCTGGGTTTGATGAGTGGTTTTGTAAGTGGTTTTGATGGTGAAAGAGTGGTTTTGTAGAGAGAGAGAGAGAAGGATCGATTTTCTGGGTGGATTTTCGAGCTGGTGTATCAGAGTCCTCTCCCTCAAAACCAGGGGTGTTAGATAGTTTTATAGAATGAGTGGGAGGGAAGAGAGGAGAGAGAGGAAGTGGGTTTGTAGTTTAGGGGTAGTTTTAGGCATATTTTAGGACTTAGTGGAGTATAATGTACGTATAAGGATCGTACAAAATCATCCCCAGACGCTCCCATGCAGGAAATCTCATGATGAGATACTCTGCAAGTTGCTGACTGGATCAGAGTTGAGCGCTCAAAGCCATGGGCTTGAGCGCTCAAGGTGCTTCTCAGGGGTTTGAGCGCTCAAGGCCTCAAGCTTGAGCGCTCAAGGTTCTTGGTGGCAGATTGATGGTTTGACTTTGGTTCAACAATGCTTGGGTTGGTTTGGGCTATTTTGGTTGTTTGGGGTGGTGTTTGGTTGATTTTGATCAAACTCAAGTCATTCTCACAAGTTCCAGGTAATTATGATTGATCCATTTCATCATCGGAAATGCACGAGCGTATCTCGGGTTCAAAATTGGGGTGTCTACAACCCCGTATTAATAAACCCCAAAGGACTGTCAACTTGGGAACATAAAAAGGCATGGATTTGCCTTCTGTCGGAAAACATCCACTTTAGTATTCACTTTTACTATTCTTCCACCCGCATGAAATACTATTCTCTCCATCTCTCTCTCTCTCTCTCTCTCTCTCTCTCTCTCTCTCTCAACCAGACAGAGCTCCATACTCCATAGAGAATAATAGAGCTTCGATCGTCGGTGTAAGTTTCTCCCGAAAAAATTCTATACAAATCGATGTAAATTTAAAGATTAATTTGTTTGTTTTACTTACCTTTAATCTTACTACTGATTTGTACAGGCCATTCAAACCACTTCGAACTTTGAAAGGTAATTTAAATCAATTTGAATTGCACGTGACTCGAATTGCTTTTATATGCATTTGGGTTTGTTGCATTTGGAATTTGGATTTACCTTTTGAAAGCTTCAGCTTTTGATCATGTCGTATGCTACTTGAAAATTACAACAGGGAAAATTTGAAAAGTGTAGTTAAGGTTTGGATCCCCAATTCCCCGTGCAGATCCTCGTTCCCCGCATTGGGGCGGGGATGGAGGTTAAAAAAAATCCCCGGTGGGGATCGGGGAGGGGATGGGGATTGATATAGGTTCGGGGATCGGGGATGGAGGTAGTGGTATCCACCCCCTACCTTCCCCATGCCCATCCCTAGTGACCCGTAGACTCATTACCCCACACCGCCTCTCTCTCTCTCTCTCTCTCTCTCTCTCTCTCTCTCTCACATGTGTGACAAAATTGATGGCATGGAACAAAATTAATTTCTCTCTTCGATTTTTGGGTGAGTTCAAATTTGGGGTTCAATTTTAGGGGAATTTAGGCTCTTTAGGGTAGGGTATAGTGGGTTTAGACATTTTAGGTTTAGACATTTAGGGTGCACTTTCCAATTATAAGGTTTTAGTGGTTTAAGCACTTTCATAGGATACCCTAGCGTTTTAGGTACTTTCATAGGGTATCCTAGGGTTTAGATTTAGGCACTTTCATAGGGTACCTTGAGATTTAGGTTCATGGTGCACTTTTCAGTTATAGGGTTTTAGTGGTTTAGACACTCTCATTGGGTACCCTAGGGTTTATGTTTAGGCACTTTTATTAGGTTTTGGGGTTTAGGCACTTTTATTAGGTTTTGGGGTTTAGGCACTTTTATTAGATTTCGGGGTTTAGGCACTTTCATAGGGTTTGGGGGTTTAGGCACTTTCATGGGCTAGCGGGGGCATTTTTTGAATGTGTGGGTGATTTGTCCTCTTGACATTAAAAAAATAGTGTGTGTCATATTTCCATGATTGACCCTTATATCATGTTCTTGTCGAAGAAAGACAAAAAAAAAAAAAAAAAAACTCAATAACTACAGCACGACTTACTTAGGCCACAAAATTACAACTCAATTTAATTAGGGCGGCAGTCTGGGGCTTCCCCAAAAGACCCAATTTTGGGGCTTCCAAGTACCGGTAGTTGAAGAATAGAAGATAGCGAAGGTGGGAGGGCCTACTACTGCCTAGAGAGTTTCTCTCTCTAAAAGTTAGATTACCTAGGGTTTATCCCTTCTTGCCGGCTTCCACACTACCCTTCGGCCTTCTTCCCCCCTTTTTGCTTTCTTGTTTTCTGTCATCTTTTCCATCCTTCCCCTCCTACTCCACCCCTTAATCTCCCTCCTTCCTTCTGTCCGTTTGAGTTTTTAAGGGGTGGGGCTGCCGCCTCTCTGCCCCACCCCTCCTCCTTGTTTTGTCGGACACCCTCCACTTCAACCCATGGTCGTTCGTCGTCTACTCGTTTCCATCACCAATCCCCCTGCCGCCACCGCCCCTTTCATCCCTGACCGCCTTTAACGCCTTCGCCAGTGACTGTAACCTCTAATCTCTTCACCTTCACACTTCTTTACCCCAGATCCACAGCCTCTACTCACCCAGAACCTCCGCTCCTCCGCTCCTTCCCTTTTCCGTCCCCTGACTCGGGTTGACTCGGAGCTGACGATGGGTTGATCTTGGGTGTCTCTGCCCCCTCCGGCTATTAAAGCTCCCCTATGCCATGGGCGGCGGCTAAGGGAGCTTGGTCTTGTCCGGGGAAGTGATTGATTGGCGAACTCGGTATAACTCAGTGTGACTCGGTGCATCTCAATGGGCGCGACTCAGTGAGTCTCGGATTGTACCAGTTTGTTTTGGGTTAGCTGATTAGTTATGTTTTTCGCTTGTTTAGTTTGTTTTGTTTCTGGTTTATTCCGATTACTTGTGTTGTATTGTGCTATGGTTTGAGCTGGGAATCTATTTGGATTCTTACCGCTACCATTTGAATAGGATTCATCATTCCGTCCCCTAGGTGTCGGGTCAGCTTTGGCAGGTGTGTCTGTGAGTTGGTGGCTTAGTCAACCTAATGCCGTTCTCTTATTCACTTGTTAATGGTTTAGGTTTCATTCCTGTCATTTGATGTAATCGGTGCCTAATGGCATTTGATATGATATCTTGACTGATTCAAAAAAAAAAAAAAGTACCGGTAGTTGCTATACTAAGTTAGGGAGAAAAATGCCCAAAAACTACAATCCAAACAGCAATCTCGAGCCTCTCCAAAAAGACTTAATTTTGAGGAGCCTCTAAGTACTAGTAGTTGTTGTAGTAAATTACGGGAAAAAATGCCTAAAAACTATAACCCAATTACTTAGGTCCCAAAAATACAACCCAATTTACTTCAAGTTTAAAAAGTTAAGCCCAATATTGAGTGTTTACAACGATAAGGGAAATAATAATTAGATTTTGAAAAATCCATTTAGGAAAAAATTATTCTCTCTCTCTCTCTCTCTCTCTCTCTCTCTCTCTCTCT
The DNA here is from genome assembly GCA_963854785.1 of Vaccinium vitis-idaea. NCBI lineage: Eukaryota > Viridiplantae > Streptophyta > Magnoliopsida > Ericales > Ericaceae > Vaccinium > Vaccinium vitis-idaea. Next base: position 16,005,033 of record OY978224.1, on the reverse strand, counting down.
CTCTCTCTCTCTCTCTCTCTCTCTCTCTCTCTCTCTCCCTAACGATTTTTTTGATGATTTGTAACTCTTGAAATTATAGCACATTTTAATGTGAATGATCTCAAATCAATGATTCGGCTGAATCCTCGAGAAACTTAAGGCTGGGCCTAAGTCCAAGTAACCATTCCAGATTAATTTCACTTTCCTTCATGCTCTCCACCGAGGCTCCATACCCCTAATCATCCTCCTTTGCTCATCCCTCTCTGCAACCACCCTTGGCCTTCCAGAGACCATTTCTGACCATCCCTCTCTAGAAACCACCTCCCGCTGCTCCTCTCTGCAATTTGCAATTCAATCAGTACTATTCGAGACATTACTAAGCTTGTACCCAGTGCACAAGACTCCCACTTTATTAAGGTCAAACAGAGAAGTTGATTCCTGAGAGAGCTGCAAAATGTGCACCAACCCAGCAATTGAGTTGTATGGTAATTGAAGCACCCATCAAAGGTCCTTAAGCCCATAAGTTGCAGCTCGCAATCCATCATCCTCTCACCCTCCCCCATTAGCAGATTATAATGAGCAACTGAAAATAAACTCTCCTGCAGAACCGACATTTGTTCACTCTCTGTGATGACCATCTTAAGACATCCATGATGAAATGAATTCCTTCTATCTTTCTTTCTTTCTTTCTTTATGTAAATGACAGTATGTCAGCAACATTTTTGAGGTTATAAAACAAATTTCCACCAGCAATTGAGGCAGAAGAATAATAATTTACATGATTCTCCCCCCTCCCAACAATCAGTCCAAAACATTTATAAAACAATAAAAATAAAAATAAAAACACAATCTACTTCAAGGAGATACAAGCTACAAGAATCAAAGACGTATCTGTAAGTTTACTAACCCATATTAGCTTTTGAAGCAAATCTTTGACCATTCTCAGTAAGACGTAGAATCTAAGTTTTTCCTCTGGAGGTCAGCGATGGATGTAGATGAAGAAGCAATATCTGTTTGGAGGGTTGCTGAATTCTGGGTTGAGCTTAGACTTAAATTATGCTTTTGGGTCTCTTCATGAAAGTCTCTCATGGCTTTAAACCTCAAATCCTCGGTATAGGAATTCGGTCCTGGAATTACGCTTGGGATAGTAATTCGGCCTCAAGCATGCTCACCACCTCAGACATTGTAGACCTAAGAGATGGTGATGCATTTGTGCACAAGAGTGCTACTTTAACCATCCTTTCCACTTCTTCTTTGTTGAAATCGGACCCCAACTTCGGATCCACAAGGTCTGTGAAGCTTTCTCCTTGTTGCAAGTGGCAAGCCTGCATATTGTGTGCAACTTGTTAATAACAATTTGATTTATTAACAGACAAAAAGAAAGAATTTCAGAAGAAAAGAAACCATTTGCAACAAGTTTAAGCGGTGGACTGTTGACTACCACCTCATCTAGAACCTCAGGGGTAACTATCAAGTTTACCGCCAACGCAACCCTAAACAGTGCAACTAGTGCAAGTATTAAAATTTACAGGTATATGATGAAATTCGTTTGTGATCTACTATACCCCGGCACCACACTCTGAATGTTGTATTTTCTGCTCTGCTACCATGTTCAATTGCATGTTCAATTGTTGAACCCCCAACTCCTTTTAGCTCTACCTGGGTTGCGATTCCTGATAATGCTTTTCAAAAACTAACTTTAACAACAGATCGTTCATTATCTTTGTATCCTAGGCATTTGCTAGTGGAAATGATTCCCGAGAATATGAAGACATGTTTTCAATGTTTACTTCATATATAGTTAATAAAAAACGCAAATCCCAAAAGAACATGTTTTGAAAACTTTCAACCAAATATTGAAGACAAATGGACATCAAAATTATCAAGGAAATCCTTATGTACCCACTCTAGAAGACATATGTAATTGCTACTTGGCATGTAGTTGTTGTTGTTCTTCCCGCTAATAATTTCCAAAGCAACGACTCCAAAGCTGTAAACATCTGCCTTGTACGTCAAGTAACCCCAAAGTGAATATTCCGGGGCCATATATCCTCTGCAAATCACAATTTTCATGTCGTATTCAACATTCAAAAAGTTAACTCATATGCAGTCGACATGATAAGCATTCAGTAGTTTAGGGTCCAGAAAAAGAAAAAAGCCCGTTGGGAAAGGATAAGAAGGCTCACATAGTTTCAGCAACTCGAGTGGTAATGTGGGTTTTATCATCTTCGTTAAGCCTAGCCAACCCGAAGTCCGATATTTTGGGGTTTAGGTTTCCATCAAGTAGCACATTAGTAGCTTTGTGTCTCTGTGAACAATCTTGAGTCTTGATTCCTCATGTAGAAAAGCTAAACCTCTAGCAATCCCAATGCAGATCTTAAGCCTTGTTGGCCAATCGAGTATCAATTGGTTGTCCTCTGGATCTGAATATTATTCAACACTCAAACCATTGCTACAAAACTATAATAAAGTTGGTACTTGGTACACAAAGTGGTGTTGGCCATTCCCCATATTTAGTCTAATGTTTGGTAACACTTCCATCTTCAATTTTCAGTTGAAACCTCCAACAAAAGTGTGTGGTAATTCTTCTCTCCCTAAAAAAATGGTAAAAATTCTGCAATTTCTGGATGTAGAAAAATGATGTTTCATTACTTTTCTGAGCAACTTTTCATGTCTCTCATTCCTCTCCACCCCTTTGGCAACTACCAATCACCCTTAGCAACTCCTCTGGCCTTCCCCCATGGCTGGCCTGCCTCTAGCTTCCCTGGGCTAAATTCCGTTGACCCTCCCAGGCTCCCACTGTCGGGAAAAATAATTATTTGACGCAGACGTGAGCACCAAACAAGTTTATTAATTTGGATTGTTCTGTTTTACAAAAAGAAAAACTTGTTTACAGGAAATAGGAAACAAAAACCAAAAAAAATGGACAGTGTCACCAAACAGACCCAGTGTATGATAATTAAGCAAACAGAAAAACCTACCAAACAACATGCGGGCGAGGCTCTTGTTTTCCATATACTCATACACCAACAACAATTGGTCCCCTTCAATACAGCATCCATAAAGTTTAACAAGATTTGGGTGCTGCAAGCAAGAAATCATGCCAATCTCATTCAAAAATTCACGATTTCCTTGCCTTGATTTAGGGGACAGTTGCTTCACTGCAATTACAGTACCGTCAGATAATACACCCTGCATCCAACATACAGTCAACATCTACGCCTGATACCTAAAACGTGAGATGAATTTGGGTTTAGTAGAACACCTTGTACACAGAACCAAAACCACCTTCTCCAATTTTTGTTCACCGAATCAAAATTGTTTGTTGCGGCTTTAATCTGTTTCAAAGTAAAAGAACCAGTTTTCAACTCGAGACCTTCGAAATCTGTCCAGGAAAAATCTCAACATGAATCACGAAACCATAAAACATGGAGAACGATAATTTGAACAAGCATCTTACTTCATAAATCCATACTGTATTTAAGAAACTGTTCTCTACTCAAATCTGGCTATCAGCACATGCATTCTGAGCAATGGCTTGCCCAGTGTGTATATGTAAGTAAAAATATACTTAAGTTACACTTGGATCTCATGCTCTAATATACCACATTATTTTAGCCAACGCTTACCTTTTCCTCTACTTTTTCTGCCTTTCAAACAGCCTTTCCACCAAAGGATACTAGCTATTACGGAAACAAAGCATATAATCACAACTCAAACAGCAACATAAGCAGTGATGTTCTTCTTTCCACCATCTGAACAAGATTTGTTACCTGCCCAAAGAACAAAGCCAAACAACTATGCTAGTGACAAGACAGCTGACAACAAAGCCAAACAACTATGCTAATGACGAGACAACCGACATGAACCCGAAACCCGAATAAGGATATATACATTAGAAAAAGTATGAGGTAAGGCAATGCCGCAATAGATATAATAGATTCAAACATCACCACCAAACCATCATATCGGTATTTGCACATGTTTGGCTCGCTTATGGAGGTGAACATAGCCAACATCAGAGTTTGTGTTGAGAATTCAAATGATAAATTTACCAGTATCTACCCGATTACGATTTTAGACCAATGGCAGTTGGTGGCTAACAATTTAAGAGGTTTTGAGAAGAACGTAGAACAAGATATTGACAGGGGAAAAAAAAAAGGAAAAGAAAACAAGAGAAATGAAGGGTGGAAGGTCATTCAAAATCAATGAAAGATAAAGGGGACCAAGCTAAAGCACCTGACTACACAAAAACAGATGATAATTATCAGATTACATAGCATAACCCAAACATAAGTAACAAAAAAGAGACAAAAACGCACAAAGTACTTACTAGGAATTACAGAAATAGCTGATATGAGGGGCCCATATACTCCTCTAACAGGAATTCGAGTAGTCCCTTTGCCAGCCCAATAAAATCGGATCTCAATAATATTATCTGTCACACTGGTATTAAATGTTTTTGTCAATTGCTTTAGAGCCCCACCAGCCTCGTCTTCAATATTGAAATCCTTCTTAACTAATTTTTCCTGAATTAAACAAAACGATTACAGGTTCTATATGAACTGTTGGAAAAATAAATATGTTCACGAGTTGTGGACATAACAAAACTACCTGAATATAAATATCAAATATCCTTCTCCAAAGACTGCTATATGTATTGTCGTTTGTGAAAAATATCTCAGCAAAGTGCAGACTAACAGTGTAATTCCCATTTTCTAAGCAGTAACGGAAGTAAGTGAGTGAAAGAGGAGACAGGCGCGCTGTAGTATACAATCCAGAGATGTTTGTCGAAGGCACAGCTTCGATAAAACGTGCATTCTGGTAATCGTTATCATCCATGAAGTCTCCGGTGCTACTGAAACCCCAGTAAGAATTACTTCTAAAATATTTTGATGAACCACCTTCAACACTTGCATCTCCTTCATACACGACTTTCTCATTACCTTCTCTGGTAGATAAATCATTTCCACCACAATTAACATGTAAAGAACACCCATCTGCCATAAGAGCAAATACGTAAATTATAACATCACAAAGGTACATCTGCATTTAACAAAACTGTTAAGTATTGGTGCAAATGGCAAATTTTATACTGGATTACTGTCGAAAAAGGTATCATATGCCAAGAAAGTTTAGCAAATTAGAAACAGCCCACAGCAGCTTCTACTTACTCAAAAACCCATGATATTTTGTTATGAGATTCTGTCAGCTTAACAAAAGGGTAATTCACACCACTGGATACTCGGAAGAACAAACTTACATCTTGGACAGGTGAAATCCTTCACACATGGAAGAATTTTCTTTCTGTTGCAGAAATAATATAATAGAATTAGAATGTGGATTAAGAAGCAAAGTGAGTACTTGTAAGTTGTAATCTCCTCACCCAGTTATAAACAGAAGCTGAATACGCAACATTACTAGGGTAAAGAGGTAAATAGAAAAGAGCATCTTACAGGGGGTTCTCCATAGAAGAGCTTCTGAATAAATTTATAAAATATTTCCTGATAAAGAGGAGGAACAAAAAAGAGGACCAAGTGTAAGAAACATAAAAAAATTCACTTATCAAGAAAGTATATAGGTGCACGATAAAACCTAAAATACCCAAGTATGCTTACATGTTCTCTCGACAAGCAGGCTGGTCAGGATCTTGCCATGTAAAGTTGTTGTAGGAAAGATCACTGCATGCATCATTCACGTTAAGTGTCATAATGCTAGTAATTACATTGATATGATGAATTAGCGATGGAAGTATAACAGATTTGACAATAAAAAATCAATAGGGGATGCCCAATAAAAGCTTTAAATTCCGAACTTAAAATCAGCCGACTAAGCAACTTGAGTTCATTAATATATCATTAGCAAGCATGTTACAATAATATCTTTAATCTTAAATTAAAAAAAGAAAAACTGCAAGGATGAGAACACGTTCTAAATACAGGGCACCACTGATGAGCTTACAAAACATGCTTGGAGGAGCTCAACACATATAATCCAAATAATGAAGTTGTTATTGCTAGTGTTGAATTAAGATATTTAGTTTCTGATAATGCCGCAGTAAATAAACAACAGGATGTCAATCGTTCATTTGATGATTCTTTTCTTGGCATCGATCTTTTCTTGTTTCTGAACTGATTCTTCAAGCTTGGCTACCTTGGCCATCATGGCATCCATTTCTTGGTGGTTATTTGATGATTCCCCAGAAGGCAACCGGGAAGTAATGTCCTGGATCAAGAGCATCATCTGGGCCATTTGCTTGCTATCAGATCTGGTTGGTGGTACATGGTTCAACTTGTTCAGGTTGTGGCTTCACGGGATGGGATGAGTTGGGATCACCGGGGTGGATGGTGAACTGGCTTCACCGAGCTTCTGTTTTCCCTTGCGGGCCTTGACCTCTTCTTTCTCCTGTTTCTGGAGCTGGTGGGGGGATATGCCCTCATTGTCGAGAAGGTAGTCTTCATAGCAATCGTCATAGTTGCATTCATCCCAGTATTTATGGCCAGTGACCGGGTCAGCAAAGTAGTACACCGGATTGCCTTCTTCGTCAATGTACTTGACCGGTGGCATGGGACAGAAGTCTTCATCATTTTCTTCGTACATGACAGTGATCTTGTCTGGGAGCATATTTGGGCCGTTGTCTGGCGAGACATGGAACTTCCAGCCCGGATGGCTTTCAGTGTTGTTCCATTGATTGTGCTCGATGATCTGGTCAACCCATTTGTAGAGTTTTGCACCTTCGGGGGTCTTCTCTTCAGGCTTGGGGGGCTCGCTATGTTCAATGATCCAAATAGGGGCGTTGTGGTGAGTGGAGAAGGTAGATTTGAGTCTCTTGTTGCTCGGTTGGTCAGCCATTGTTTTCTGAGAAGAGGAGTACTGGTTTTATTTGGAGAAAAGCGGAGCCTATTTGCAATGGTTTTTGAAAAATGAGAAATTATTATTATTATTTTTTTTTTTTTTTTGGTATTCAGCCTAACCAGAGATTATCGGGGTAATCTTCGGGTGAGTGAAGTGAAAGCCTAGGGTCAATCTAATTGGTGTATGCATGCAAAATGACGACAGTATATACAAAAGCAGTAGACGAGTAGCGTATGTGCGAAAAGCGGTAAACAGGCAGCATGCTGACAGGGTATAAAAAAAACAGTAAACACGCAGCAGGATATATCACGAAATCCAACCCTGTGGGTCCTGTCTTAGGTTGGAAAGTTCTAGGATTATCTATATGCGAAGGCCGATTTTGGTTTGAGGGGGGTTCCCCAGACTAGAGCCAATATTTGCCTCCCCTGAGCCAAGAATACTGACGTGGCAAGGGTAGTAACGGCAGGCTGACTCATCATCGTCCGAGGTTGCCGAGAATCTTGGGATGTCCTAACACCAGCAAGCTGGGTAGGGTAACCAAGACGCAGCGGCGAGGCTAGTAACCATGCACATGCAATGCAAAAGTATAACAATAAAATCTTTTCAAAAATCCCACAAATATTTTTCAAGTTTGGCTCGCTTTTTAAATTAATCGAGACCTTGAAATTTTACTCGTGCAAACAACCGGGAAAGCTCCAGTCCAGACTGATCGGGCTTTCACCCTGACATCAATCCTTTCGAGTACAGCGTGAAGCACGTACTTGGTGTCAAGCTTTCAAAGGGTCGTTTTACAAGTGTAAAATGTCAAAATAAAGATTAATTTAAAAAATATCGATCCCCAGCAGAGTCGCCATTTTGTGGACGTCCGTTCGCGGGCGAGGTGTCCACGTGTTTTGGTTGTGTTTGTAAAAAAAAAGGCGATCCGGGAAAAAAGAAAAATTTAGAGTCGCCACCCGGGATTTAATTTCTGGAAAATGTTAGGTACCCGAGAAACCGTTTTAGAAAATAATGACTCTTGTGCCGCTGAAAAAGGGTTTGATCTGCGAAAAATAGAGATTTGGGTTTGGGAGCCAGGTTACCCGCGGGGAAGGTTTTGTTTCAAAAATGCACCCCGCGTACCCGGAATTTTCCGGTCTTTACTAAATTTTTGTGGGATTATTCTTTGAAAATGTTTTACTGAAAACTTTATGACACATAAACAGTATATCATGAAATAATAAACTTAAAGGAAATCAATAATGACAATAAGTCAAATAACACATAATCAGGTATGTAAATGCGAGGAAATTAACTAAAAAGGGGAGATAAATGTAAAATAGAAAGTGGAGGGGGTAAACTGTAATTTACCCCACTGGTTTTAACCAAAAACAGAGCCTCGCGACCCGAAAAACAGAGCAACAAAAATATTTTGCTAATAATGTCGTACGGCGTCCAAAGTTACACCGCACGGTGTACTTTGGATGCCGTACGGTGTCACTGTGCTGTGTATTTTTCGAAAGAAAAAAAAAAGTTTTCCTTTTGAAACCAATCTCTGTTTTTGGTGTAAAAGTCAAGTTATTTGTTGATAAAAGTAGGTTTAGAAAATGGTTTTTGATGGAGGAATGTACCTCGTTTTCAGAGACGGCATCCCGCGACAATGGATGATATCATGCAATACCTACCTGAGAGGCTCGAGTCTTATTGAACTGTCCCCATTTGGACTCAAGGAAGAGCTATGGAGCCCTCCTCGAGCCCGATAGGGACTCCCCTCAGAAGATTATTGCGATTTAAACACGGGTATTGTACCTCGAAATGAACCGAGCGGATTGAAATGAGACTTGTAGCCTTCTGGATTTGTGGAACTAAATCTTTGAGGAATTCTATGAGGTGTGGGTGAGTATGAACAAAATAACAGGATTTTGGTACAAGAATAATTTCTTCGAGAAGTTTTTCGATCTTTTTCTTTCTTACGGGGTTTTCTCTGAATTCCTCCTCAACTCTTGAAATCGTTTGACGACATTGGGTATTTATAGGGGAGAGGTGAGTTTTTGAACGAAAAAAAAAGCGGGCTCATCATTTGGGTGATGCCAGGAATCGTATCATTGGCCGAATATCATCATCGCTCTAAGTTACTGGAGCTCCCGGGAATCCTGTTGATGGGACATGGGTGTCGTACGGCATCAAAGGTGTGTCGTACGGTGCATAAGGCAACACCGCACGGTGCAAGTGGAGTTTCAAGCCGTACGGTTATGGGTTTTGGGTCGTACGGTTCAGGTGGATTTGGGTTTTTGGCTCTTTTGATCCATCCGACTCAGGTAACCGTTCCAAGGTACACTTCGCGCATTCTTCTCATCATTGGGGATGCACAAGTCATCAAAATTGGGGTGTCTACAGATGAGTCGCCATTATAACTTCCAATTCCAGCCATGTCACTGTGGTAATATGATTATTCCCTCCGTCTAAATCTAGCTCTTTTGTTAGCAAAGTAACAGATTGAGAAGACAGATGATTAATTGAATAATGGGTCAATTGAAGTTACCCCAACTTAAAATAAAGTTGTCTTTATGTGATTTTGTCCTACTTGTGGAATAAGGAAATGAAAGGAAGATAAGTATTGGAAGAAAAGGTAACTGTATGTACGTGGGTGTGTGCATGTGTTTCTAAATGCCACATGGCACTTTGTAGGATGGCTTGGTGTCGTAGGTACTCAGGTGCTCTTCAAATGTGTAGACATGTCTACAGGTAAGGGATGATTTGGCTCTAGCTTCTTATATGAACAGTTTGAGACTGGAATAGAGGAGGGGATTTAAAAGAAGCGGCATGGAGTTTGGGAGCAATTAGCCAGTTGATTAACATTAATATGGTTGACGACGAGAGAGGGGTAGCAGCGCAGGGTTAATATTTTGGGAGGATTTTATGAGGGTTAGCTGCAATTAGTGTTTTGTGCTAATTTTGGAAGACAAATGTATTTTTCTTCTTAAAAACATGTCAGTAAATGGGAGAGTAAATGGTACTATTACTTTGTGGTATGAGAGGATCCAGGTCGTTACATTGAGTGCCTATGAGACATTGCGCCCTGTTTGTTAGAAGGATATGTATATGAAGGGGGAAGGGGGATATAATAAGAGGAAGATATAGAGGTGGATATAATTGGAAGGGGATTATTTTAAAAGGGGAGATAAAAAGTAACTTGGTTTGTTTAGTTTTTTTTTAGAAGTAGGATATGTGAGATTGAATAATATACAATTGTGTGAATTTCACTTTTTGCCATATAACTCTCTCCCTCCTCTTTGATGTGCAAAATAGACAGAAATTATTGATAAATCCACCGGAGATAAAATCAGCTATGATACTCCATGTGTCATAATTGTAAAGTCGTCTTTGATTTGTTTAAGATGAAGAGTTACAAAATTTGGAAATTGAAAACCTTTGGAATGGAAAATTGACCACTTCTAGATTTCCAAAATCTGAGAACTCAGATTTCAACAAACAACAAATTTGGTCCAGTTACAGTTCGTCGAAGATTATCGTTGAGTTCGAGTTCGAGATCGTCGTCGAGGATTATGAAACCCATTACAACCGGCATGAGAACCTAGATTTGTTCCTCTCTCTCTCTCTCTCTCTCTCTCTCTCTCTCTCTCTCTCTCTCTCTCTCTCTCTCTCTCTCTCTCTCTCTCTCTCTCTCTCTCTCTCTCTCTCTCTCCCCCCCCCCCACCAAATGAGAACCTAGATTTGAAGAAGACGATGTTCGTGACTACTGATCAAACTTCTTTCCAGTTGCCAGCGTCGGTGACCCATGATCGATCCTCTCCACCTATCGATCCACTCCTTCACCTTTTCTCTCTCTCTCTCTCTCTCTCTCTCTCTCTCTCTCTCTCTCTCTCTCTCTCTCTCTCTCTCTCTCTCTCTCTCTCTCTCTACGTAAGGACAAATATGTGTGGGCCCATGTGGGTGTTTTGGTAAAGTGTCTCCCGGATTAGTTGTAGACAGAGGTGGGGGGTGGCAAAAACTTATCCCACTGTAGGGAGATATGTATATCCCGACCAAATAATATCCAGGTTGTAAAATGCAAACAAACATTGGATATACCCATGCCAGATATGTATATCCGGCTCCATCCCATATCCCCTTCTATCGCCCCGTTTGGATGTCAGAGATGATTTGGGTGGATTTGTAATGAGGGTGGATTTGGTAATGAGGGTGGCCCCACCTCATAAGAATGGTGGATTTGTTAGTGAGGTGTTTGGATGTTATTTTGAGAAGGGGATTAGGAAGGTGAATTTGATAGGATAAGAGGTCAAATGACGTAATTGCCACTATTTTATTAATTTCTAAATAATTACAGTAAATACTTAATAAATACATAAAAATTACGAAAAATACATAATAAATACAAACAAATATTTAAACCATATTATATGGAAAAAAAATTCGGGTTTTAAAATTAATAAATTTATTAACAAATGGAAATTACTTAAATTAACAAATTTTCCCTACTTTATTATTTTGTTCCAAATTAACAAGTTGATGAATTATGTAATTTTTAAAAGCTAGTTCTTAACCATTAGTAAATGGGGTTAAGAATTATGATATCCTTTCATTTTGTGGAATTTAAAATTAACAAAAACTGTTGCAATAAATAATAGCCATTGGATAGCTTTTGGGAACAAATAACTGCATGGGACATGGTACACTTGATTATTTTTCCTTCCCACCTTGTAAATAACGTCACTCTCATCTTCCCCAAATTTTTACAGAGAACAAACTTTGTTCTCTCTCTCTCTCTCTCTCTCTCTCTCTCTCTCTCTACAAACCCATCCCCGCAAATCATCATCCATCTGTGGAGGTTTACAAAACCCATCTCCGGCGAGATCGTTCAAGAGGTATGCTCCGGCGACGATCGTTGAAGATGGTATGCTCCGGACTGCCGACCACGAGATCGTCTAGGTTGTTTCTTCTTCTTCCACCCCTCTCTCTCTCTCTCTATCTCTCTCTCTCTCATGCACAAAATCCCCCCCAAAATTAACCGAATTTGGAGGGGTAAATTGGTACCAAAAATCCTCAAATCCCCCATGATATGCTAACGACAGGGGCTGTCGTTAGCTAGTCCGGGTGCCCCCGGATTTGTACTCCCAGCAGTGTAATTTTTCGATCAAATCCGGGGGCCGTTTTTGCATCCCAAACGCCGGACAAAGGTGGGCCCGGGATTACAAATCCGGGTCTTTTGCAAATCCGGGTGCCAAATCCGGCATCCAAACAGGGCGTATATGTGGCTGCCAAGAAAGGCGTAAAGATCAAAATTTGGATAGTTCTTTAAACGGTCTTGCTAACGGAAGCCCATGGGGCTTTCATTAAGCACATAATAAGACAAAAAAAAAAAACCCTGTAATACACTTTTTACACTTCTCAATACACTTTCATCCACTTTTATATACTTTTCACAAATTTCAATACACTTTTTAAATCTTTACAGAAGCCCACTAGGCTCCTTTTTATCATTTTCCTTCTTTAAATATTTCCCAATAGGGGCCGATCAAAAAAAATATTTCCCAATAGGTCTTCCTAATCAAACAAAAAAAATCACACACTCCAATACACTTTTTACACTTTTTAATACGCTTACTTTTCACACACTTCAATACACTTTTTTAACGTGAAGATGTGCCTATTGGACATACATTAGCATTTGCATTTCCCATTAAACGAGAGATTTATTCAATGTAATTGGACACACCACGTACTACCCCAACTTCGGAGGTGTTTGGGTGACCATTTTTTACATTTTCACATTCTCCTTCTCAAAATGGATTCTCCGATTTTCACTTTCTAGGGCAGAAAGCAAAAAGAGGTGGGGAGTTCCTTTTCTGTTTCTCTTTCCCATTCTCATTTTCCCCTCTATTCCTATTCTCTCTTCTACCCCTCCAAATCTTTTACAAGTAAACCTCCAATCTAAAGATTTGAGAAAGAAAGAAAAAACACAGAAGAAAAGGAAAGAATTAAAAGCATTAGCAAAACCCTTGAGTAGTTAGGAATCTTTGAAGCAATTAAACCCCTTAAATCAACTCACCCTTTTCCCCATTTTTCTCACAACAATGTGAACGATCTCTCAACAACCATGGTTGTGTTCGTTTGGTAGTTTTAGTTTAGTTTTGATGATGTATGTAGGTGTAATGAGTGGAGAGAGATAGAGAGAGATAGAGAGAGAAATGAGGTTAATGATGATGTCATCAAAACTAAAACTAAACTAAAACGTGTAAACGAACATACCCCATGTCACTGTAATCATCGTCCTTCCGTCGATAGCCACCACGAAGATTGGCCTCCAATCTAAACAACTATCGTAACAAAGAGAGGGATAGGGAGTATCTTTGAGGAAGAGAAGTGGAAGAGGCAAGGGGTTGAAACTTGAAAGGCTGGACTCAGGAGATAAGGTGTAATCTACAGATTTTTTTTTTTGAAAAGGAAAAAATGCCCACAGGGCTAATCCAAGTTTTAGAGTACATAAACTATAGTTTTGGGTTGTGAATAAAAAAACTACACACCGCACTAGGACAGTAGGACGGGGCAAGTTTACAAATTATTTTCCTACTATATGATTTTAAAAAATTACTTAAATATAATATTTATATATTTGTTTCCATACCATAATAAAGAAAAAAGGATAAAATGGTAAAGAATCATTTTATAACTCATTTTCATCAATATTCTCCCAAACACTACACTTGTAGCAAAATACATTTTATACATTTTTCTCAAACACTCATTTCATATTCAAAACACATTATGACCATAATTCAAAAAGTCAAAAAATAAAAAACTAAAAAACTAAAAATTAGGCTCTCAAACGCCCCTCCTTTTCCATCGCACCTTGAATAAATTTTCGTACAAAAAATACTCGAATGATTGTTGTATTGGAAAAAATTTTGGGTACCGAATGGGTACCACGTGGCCATATTGAGCACGATCTCGATCGTCCAAAAGTGTTTTGGACGGCCGAGATTGATTCCCTCTCTCTCCTCTCACCCGACCACTCTCTCTCCTCCTTTTCTCTCTCCTCTTCCGAACCGTTGGATCACATTTTAGACGGATGAGATTACAGAGTGAGAATCACGTGGGCAATACCCATTCAACACTGAAAAATTTATTGACTTTGATTGATGTTATTCATTCAGAGGCCAAGTATTATTATTATTCTTTTAATTTCATCACATATCGCCCTTGAAATTCAGCAACATTTGAAATTCACATCTCTCCCTGGAACTGAAAACATTGTTTGGCTTCCGATCAAAACTCTCTCCATCTTCCACCTCCCGATGGCGGCCAAACCCTAACCCCACGCTTTCTAATCACAAACACACTTCATACCATACATATGCATGATATTCTATCTCCGTTTTAATGGATGACTCCAATTTACCCGCCAACAACAACAACAGCAACGACAACGATCATTTCTTCGACGCTTTCGACGACTTCCCCTTCTACGATTGCCTCGACACGATCGAACCAAACTCACCCCCAATTTCTCAGCAACAAGGCGGCGACGACGACGCGTCACTCAAACCGAGAATTCTCTCTCCCTCCAGCCTCCGTCGCCGGCGTTCTTGGTCTCACCACACCAGCAATGAAACCTCCTGCAGTGATCTAAAGAATTCAGACCCTAATTATACGGTAAGTTCCGATTCGACGTCTCGCGTTGAAAGAAAGTATAGAATTTCACGAAGTTTAAAGGAAAATGAGAGGGCAAGTGAAAAGCCGGATTCGATACTTAGCGCAAACGAGGGAGAGACGAAAGAGAATTCGACAGTTACGACTGCGAATGATGATACAGTCGACGATTTGGTTGCAGTAGATTCGGCTTCTGGCGGAAATAATGAATCTTCATTTAATTTTCTCTTTGTTTTAGCTGGATTGTTGATCAAGGCAATCTCATTTCAAACTAGTTTACTGGTGAATTTTGTCACTTTCCCGATATGGTTGCTGTATTGTGCATATATGTTTGTGATTGATCCGCTTCGAGCCGTTAGGCGCGGTAGAGAGTATGTGACGGCTAGAGTGTTGAGAATGTGGGGTGTTGTAGGCGATAATGTTAAGCCTTTCTTGTATGAATGGTTGAAGGAGCACAAATCTGTTTGGAGACTGGCTTTGCGGTTTGGTTGGGGATTTCTGTGGGCGTCTTATGTGTGTGTTGTTTTGATTAGTTTGTTGGTGTTGGCGTTTATTGTCAGTGGTTTCATCATGAGGCATTTGGTGGAGGAGCCTATTCAAAGGAAGGAGACACTGACTTTTGATTACACAAAGAATAGTCCTGTTGCGTATGTGCAGGTCATATCTTGTCCAGGTGAGACCCGTGGTGTGAGTAATAGAGAAAAGATAGAATTTGAGAATCTTGGGGCTCCTCGGGTTATACCTCCAAAACACAAATTGCAAGCCACTCTTTCATTGACATTGCCAGAGTCGGATTACAATAGAAATCTTGGGATATTTCAGGTATGTCCTTTTTTGATGATTTAGGCTTTAATTTGCCTAGTATTTGAATCTGGATGTGTAATGTGTGTGCTTTTTTGGTAGTCTTGAATCATGAATGATATCTTGTCGTATCATAAAATTTAGCCTCTCTTTTTTTGCAAGATAAGTGGACGTTCTTATTATGCTCAAACCTGGAAAAAATGATCAAGGGGCATTCCCCAAAGATACAACAGTCCCCATAATCAGGCAAGAACAAGCCTATAGGCCCTATACTAGTAGAAACTGGAGCAAGACGCCCCTGCAGAATACAAACAATACTAAACAATCATTCTAAACAACAGAATACAAAGACAGCAGGAATCGATGACAAACCTATCACTGTCTTGGGCACATAATCCCTTCTTATAAGCTCCAACTTGAGTGTGACCTGTTCCTTAGCTGAAGCTTTTATCTGAAAGATTCTTTGATTCCTTTCTATGCATATACCATTGTTAGATGTTGTTAAGGACCACCTCAAACTAAGGTGTTTACTTTTAGACCTTGTACCCTTAACATGAATTATTAACCAGTTTATCATCTAACTTCAAAAGCATTCTGTGGATGTACTCTTGCCCCCCCACACCTTGCGAAACTGATATGGACCAGGGGAACCAAAAAAAAAATTGGAGCAGGTGGTTTCTTTAGCATTTCTACGCAACTGTCAGTTTTCATCAACCACCATCCCTCAACTACTCAGTCTATCACTGGTACTTAGTCTTTCTTAAGCTACCATTTGTAAAGTTAGTGCATATGGGAACATGCTTCCTGCCAGATCCATTTATGCTAATTTTGAACTGGATATTTGTGTCTAACTACATTCCAAGCAGAGCGTACAGTAAAAAAACTCCTCTTGGGAGGGGCAGCCATCTCATAGAATCATGTTGATTAGGCTCAGGCAACAAATTTGGAGGAGACTGAGCCATAATGAGCTGAATGATCCATTCCTCATTTTTGCCATCTGCTGCCTGTGACCATGATGGGGTTGTAGAGATCTTCCCAAGTTGTAAACCTCACTGTGCCCGAATCCTTTATCTAAGGAATCCAATGTGGGCGGTAGAGGGGCGCTCCGACTAGAGATTAATCACTTTTCATTTAAAAAGAAATATTTTTCCTCTCCCAAGGACACAAGATTACAAAGAACAGATTTAAGACTAAAATAACAACTAAAAAGTAGGGTCTTCCTTCGACAAGGACATGGTATAGGAGTTAATCATAGAAATAGGACACAAACTAATTCCTTAATGCCAAGAGGACAAATTACTAACACATTCCAAAAATGCCCCCGCTAGCCCATGAAAGTGCCTAAACCCCCCAAACTCTATGAAAGTGCCTAAAACCTCCAAACCTAATGAAAGTGTCTAAACCGCCAATCCTAATGAAAGTGCCTAAACCTAAACCGTAGGGTACCCTATGAAAGTGCCTAAAACCCTAGGGTACCCTATGAAAGTGCCTAAACTACTAAAGCCCTATAATTGGAAAGGGCACCCTAAACCTAAACCCTAGGGCTAAACCACTAAAATCCTATAATTGGAAAGGGCAGCCAAAGTGCCTAAACAAACTATAACCTACCCCAAAGAGCCTAACCCCCCCTAAAATTGAACCCCAAAATTGAACCCAATCCCAAAATTAAAGAGAGAAAATTAATTTTGTCCCACCCAGGACCCACCCATGAGAGAGAGAGAGAGAGAGAGAGAGAGAGAGAGAGAGTGATGGGGCAGAGCTAAGAAAAAGTGACTGGCTTGTTGCTTTCACCGTTTCTCTCTCATCTCCAAAGCCAATCCCATTTCCCACCCACTGAGACCACAATGTCGGGAGCTCACACTTTCTAACTTTTTGTCCGCAGAAAATTCATCCAAATAGTGCGCGTGAGTGGTGGAGTTCATTAAGGGTATTTTTGTCTGGTATTGTACTTGAACCCTCAAAAAATTTCTATCAATGTATTGGAGGCCCTAAAATAAGTTAGGTTGGACTAAACAGCCTTTAAAGCCCCAAACTTGTCCTTTTCGCCAATTGTCTGTAAAAAGTAACACAAGTTACCTTTATTATGTATGATGTACATATTTTGTTAGCGATTTAGGACTTTGATAGTTAGACTTATATATCATACATAATTTGTTAAAATAGCAGTTAACACGTTATACGTTTTACTATTGCACATTTAACCCCAAAATACTTATTACGATATATACCCCGCCAGATTAATCGTTGCCTAGCCAATTAAGTGGGAACTAATTGCCGCGTTGGCATTTGGCTTCTGAGCTGTTTCCTCAAACCACTCTCAAGCCTCAACCACTCTCCTTACTTGAAATTATGAAAATTGAACTCCAATAGACTACTGAAGAGTACAACCTGTATAAGTCGTGCCCTGCCTCCAGGATAGAAGCTTAGTTGAACAATCATTGATCCTCTTCAGAATCTTTTCTTGTAAAGTTTCACAATCCTCTGAGCCTAGTAGATATAACGGGGGTAGCAAAGTACTTAAATGAAAGTCTACCTCCTGGAATGGGGATGGTACTCCTCATAAGCTCCTTCAGGTGCTCATTCACTCCAGCATAGAGCACATTTTTGGATTTTGGGGTTTTAAGCTAGTGAAAGAGTTGAAGTCTTCAGCATATAATTTATCAGCATAATCGGCAAAGGCCAAACTACACAAACACAGATTTCCACATATTGAATCATAGCTGAACTTGTCCTGTCTCATCCTATACTTCAGCAATGATGCACAAGCCTCCATAATATTATGGAACAAATATGAAGATATGGATTTCCCTGCCTCAAACCTCTTTGATCAGAAAAGTAACCCTCTGAACTTCCATTATTGACCACAGAGCAGTACACCCACATTTTATCAAATCCGATGGAGTAACTGTTCTGGGATTTCCATAACCACAATAGTATTGAATAAGAAATCCCAATCAACAGTGTCATAGGCTTTCATTAGGTTGATTTACATTGCTCATCTAGGAGGCCTGTCATCCCTATGGGAACCTTGCACGAGTTCTTGTATTAGCAGCGCATTGTCTATAATTAATCTTCCTTTAATGAAGGCAGACTGAGATTGATCTATGAAGACAGGGAGACCAGACTGAAATATGTTGGCCAAAACCTTTGAAATGCATTTTAGTAACATTACAACAGGAGATTGGTAAGAAATTGGTATTGGTGACCGCTTTGGTGCTTCTATAAGATCCTTGCTCACCAAATCTCAATTCGTTTACTAGAATAATGAGTTGTACCCATTGGCATCCAGTCCTGGAGCTTCCTCCTCATTTATAGATGGATATAAGAGCAGGTTTGACTTCCTGCCAGAAACTGGCTTCACCAACTGATCGCTAAAATTCACAGGGACTTTGGATTGAATAGCTTGTAGAGTAACTCAGAATTTTTGTTTTAATGCGCCAGGTTCTTCAACCAAATTAGCATCTTTGAGACTCATGAATGTTATTCCTAGGTTTTTGGTTGCATAGCTTTGGTGACACGACTTAGTGTTGTGATCACCTAAATTCAGCCATTTAATTTTGTGTTGTGAACAATTCTTCTTTTGCCTCAAAGCCTCCTGCTTATGTTAGAGTAACATTTCAGATTCTACTTTTTTAAAACCCGTTTCATCGTCTTCAACTTTGCGGATAGAACCAACACCTTTAGTTGGGTAGTCCCAGGATGCCTCCAGGATATCTTTGAACCAAGGATGCTGCATCCAAAAATTTAGTATCTTGAAGGATTTCCTCGACTCACAGAGATAGGAGTCATAGGACAATGGACCGATATTCCAGGTGCAAGAAAAACAGTTTCTGCATAGGGGAAAGCATCCAACCATCTAGTTTTTGTGGTGGCCGTATCTATTTTTCTTTTATTATCACCACATCCCGCCCCACTCCTCTCTTGTTGGACCATGTATACCCAAGTCCCTTATAGGGCGGCGTGCCATGTCTTCATGATGAATAACTGCCATACAGTGATTGCAACTGTATCACAAGTATTCAAAATCCACCAGCCTCTCAGAAATTAACCTAACAGAGTTGAAATCACCAGTTTGGGTCCAAGCATTATTTCCAATCAGCACTCATTGTCGCCAGAGTCTTTTCCTGTTTCGAGACTTATTGTGTTCATAAACTATAGACATGAAGAACTTCTTTGAATCATCCGCTATCGCAATTTGAGTAACGAAAATTTATCAGGAAAAATGATCACAGAGCTATTAAACATAAAAGAAAGAAATTTTTTCTGATACAAGATTTCACGACAAGGTAAGAATGGTACTTGATTGATCATTACTTCTTTCATCTCTCTCTCTCTTGGTGGTAGGGTTGGAATTCATTCGCGATCGAGCAATAATTTTTTGCTAATTGGAAAAGAGAGGCCTATCATTTGAAAGTTCTGAAGATGTCTAGTTGAGATTGCACTACCACTTTGTTTTAGTAGAGCGTTTTCAAATCTTGTTTATTAGTCATGGCATCTTCTTGTGTCTCTTCTTTCTGCTAAATTTCTTTTGGAAGTGATTTGTGTAGCTGTGGTCCAAATGCTGTGGCTACATCGTAATTTACAACCTATCAATAGGTCACATTTCTTGTTTAGTGTTCTTTGAATACTTGCGACTTATCAATAGTAAACTTTTCTTGTTTATGTTTTTATGAATAATAATTGAATGACACAAAATTGTAAATCATTTCCCCCCTACAGGTCAGGGTCGACTTCCTCGCTGCTAGTGGTAAAGCCCTTGCAAGTTCAAGGCAACCATGCATGTTGCGATTCAAGAGCGAGCCCCTTCGCCTTCTGCTCACTTTCCTTAAGCTTGTTCCTCTCATTACAGGATATTCGTCAGAAGCCCAGACTCTAAATGTAAGATTTAGAGGTTTTTCTGAGGGAGACAATCCCACTGCCTGTTTGAGGGTAGTGATCGAACAAAGGGCAGAATTTCGGCCTGGAGCAGGTGTCCCTGAAATATACGATGCATCTTTAACCCTTGAGTCAGAACTTCCTCTACCTAAAAGAATTATATGGCACTGGAAGAAAACGATGTTTATATGGATCGGCATGAGTACGTTCTTGATGGAGTTGCTGTTTATGCTTCTTTTCTGTAGACCTATTATTATGCCCAGAATAAGGCCGAGAGATGGTTCGGCCAACAGAAGTTCTTTGCAAAGCCAACGCCCAGCTCAAAGTTAGCTTCTGTAGATTTTACGATGACAGAAGAAATGATTTGATCTCTGTAACTGTGTTCTTCCATTTCTGAAAGCGTTTTTTTTTTTATTAGGTATGGTGCTTGATCTTTGTTGTTGCACAATTATCTTACCTGTTCAACCAATGTATATATCATAGCCATTGTACATGCCAACTGCTAGAGAGAAATTGAACTCTGAAATTAAGCCATTGCATATTCCTCAACATTAAATGATTCTCATTTTTGAAAATGGTCACAACCGTGGTCCTCTAATTTGGACCAAGACGTGACTTGGCGTAAAATATCTTTGTTTGTGAATGCTGAACAATATTCAGAATAGATGTCCCGGAAATTAATCTTGTTTTTTGTTGTATATGTTAGATCACTAATTTGTCCCGAAAGTTTTTAACAGTTAGAAAAAGGATCCAACAATATATAACAGGCTATTCAAAAACTTGCCCCACGCGCATTCTTTTTGGTCATGAAGAGAAGGCAAAAGGGGAGAAGCAGAATCCAAACACATGAGCTAATGCAGAGGGTGACATTTGAACCCCAGGAATCTGAGAGTCAAAAGCATAGATCACCAAGTGCGTTGAGCCCAAAACCTCTCAGAATCAAAGCTTAGTATCAAGTTATTCATCAGTGTAATATGCTATGTTCTTCATATATTTATATTTTCAGGTTGATTCCTTCTAGCAACATCTTAACCATCAGTAAAAACAAAGAACATGGAGGGACTGGTTCTCTCGGAAACTACATGATTGCAGATAGATTCACACTGCAAAGAGCTTCAAATATGCTGTTTGAATCGTTGAAACGATCTGGTGTCCACAGACAAGGGGAGATCGACTGAAACGATCTGGTGTTTCTTCCGCACTCTATTACATCTCAGAGCTGTAAAAGGAGCACTGAGCCACAAATAAATTGGTTGCTCCTCCCCATCTCGCAGGCACAAGGGAGATCGACTGAAACAATCTGGTGTTTCATCCGCTCACTCCTATTACATCTCGAGCCCTAAAATGACACATCAGTTCGTCCCCCTCATTTGTTGTTTTTCCATCTCGCATTTGTATGTAACAACCTTTGCGACTCCCATATTTTTCATGTAACAACTCTCATCCTGCATCTTGGAAGTTCCTATGCATCCTGTTTATTTTTAATTCATGGATTTTAAGTGTTACATGTTTGAAAAGTGGATTCATTTGCCTATAAAAACTTCTATCATCTGCCATTGTAATCAACACAAAGATCTGAAAGTGTTGTATGGATTGGGTTGGGTAGTAGACAACGGGTTAAGCGAGTAACTGAAAATCCTCCGACAGTAAATCTTGTTGCCCGTGGAAGTTGGTGATTTGCCGAACTACACAGAACTGTCGTCTTAGTCAGGGACAGAGCCAGCAATTTTACTACGTAGGCGTAGGGGTGAATTTTTTTATTTTTTATTTTCAAAATAGTTTGCAGGGGTGAGTTTATATAATTCATAGGAAAAATATTTTTGTTCTATATAATAGTGGAGGGTTTTTTTCCCTTACAGGAGCGACCGCCCCAACCCATCCCTGGTCGTCGTGTCAATTTGTGTGCGAGTATGATTCTAGGCGCACAGCCTATAGAAGGGAGTATTAAACAACTCAATATATATTCTTGGACTCACTCATTTCTAACACAGGTCACCCTGTCTCACACGAGGAGAAGCAAATAAACTATCTTTCTAAGACTTTTGTCCGACCAATCTCCAACTCGGATGGTGCATCACCAGAAAGTTGTTACATATATATCTAATGGAGAGACGAAATGGAAATTTCCACATATTAACATCCATTTCAATAAGTTTAGGAGCACAACTTCCGCACATAATTCTGGACACAACTGTTTTTGGAGCCGTCCGATGTATATACAGTTCTAGATACAGTTGTATTCATAGCATTACTCTTATATAGCTTGTCTACACGTGAATATGTTAATATGACAGCAAATAGATTTTGGGCACTTTAGAATACAAAATGCATGGAACCAGATCAACGTTTTATATATAACTTGTTAAAAACACAAATTGTCTCGCTCGCTCACACAATAAAGTTGTAATACAAAAACAAAGTGGTAAATATTTCCAACTATGAATTTGCGAGTGATTAATGAACCTCTTGCAAACTCTTACAATTCCATCAGTATTCCACAAATTCATTGGTGGAAAGTAGAAAGTTAATTACCAAAAAAAAAAAAGTAGAAAGTTATTCGATTTTGAAAACAGTAACTCATTTTTTAAGCACTACTTCTAGTGCGTCCTAAGCTCTTGAGGAAAGACCCAGTCTTGGTGATTTCACGAAGTGGCTTGTCAGTGAACCTGATGATATTGTAGACCTGGGCACCAGCTATAGCCCCACAAGTAGGTGCCACTATGTATATCCATATACCCCTGTAATGGTTGGATACAATTGCTGGGCCTAAACTCCTTGCTGGGTTCATCGATGCTCCTGAAATTGGCCTGCCAACCACAAGTCACCCATGTCAGTATATTTGTAAGCAGTACTTACAAATATTACCAAGTTGATAATATTAAGCAGTACTTAATTGTAAAAGTTGGCTTGTCTGAAGTTAGTAAACTATAGAAAAAAGTACAATGGGCCAACCTAGCACATTATTTTCTCTGAGGCCGGGTCGGGTACTAGTTGACCCGACAAGCGTAGGTGCAAATGCCGAAGCAAGCTAATGGCGATGCTCAAGTGCTAGCAAACAAGGCACTTCCCAAAACCTAGCTAGGGTTATATCAGCGTATTATTTCAACTCAAAGACCTTGTTTTGTTTATTTCTGATAATCAGGTATCTAGACCAGCTTACGTATACTTTGACTAATCCTGAGATTGATCCTGACGTCCACTAACGTGAACCCCATTTAAAGCTGGAGCACTAAAACGTCTTGTTAACGAGTGCTCTAAAAGACATTTATACAGAATTGAAATAATGCATAATGTAAAGCATGCCCTTTCATTTAGCTTATTAATCTTTTTCAGCTTATTTGGGATTCCCCTTGCGATGATGGCTATTAGGATCCTTCCTTTCGAAAGGGCCAAAAACGGGCCTATTGCAGGATGGATTTTGACTCTGGCCCAACTTGCTCGACTTCACAAACTTGCTAATTTGGGCTTTACAATTAACTAGTACATAATATACTGTAGCAAAATGGATTTTGACTACCAACAAACCAGGTTTGGTATTTGGACAATGGTAGGTGACACCAACTTATTTTTATCTTACTTACTTTGCTTGAAACAAAAAATATATATATATTCCCTCCGTCCGGATTTGTTAGTTTATTTTGGGAGTTCGTGGTACTTTTCAAATGATTAAATATTATAATTTATAATGTTTTATGTAATTTTAAAAAACAGTGTCTTATAGAATTAATCGAGATTTATCAAACAAGATTCATATTAGAAATATAATAACTTACCAATTTAAAGATAATACTAATTTTTTATCCGGTTGCAATAGAACGAGGGACAAACAAATTTGAACAGAGGAAATATAAAATATAGAAATATACCCGGCAAACATGACGTTGAGTAAGACGGTAGCTCCAACAGCAAGCCCAGCAAGTTCTCCAATCTGACATTGACAAAAGCAAATAAATTACTATTGACCGATGATCTCACTTGTCAAGGATCCAAATCGAGGCATCAATCAAGGTAAGAATAAAAAGCTACGTATTAATTAATACGGAGTATGTCATTTTCTTGCATACTTTTTTAATCTCATAATTTGGACTTCTTGTCGTGACTAGTCTCTTTGATTATATATTTCATAAAATACATTTTAGCGTAAGTTGGAATCTAAACCTAATAATAAGTGATTAACCCTTGGCCTTCCCATATTCCGTGCCCGAACATATGGACATACGTATATATATATATTTGTATAAATTGGGTAAGTTGGAGTAAGTAGATTGAGGGGTTAGAACTAACAGCTCGGTTATCAGTTGCGACACCGGATATGACAAACATGAGGTAGAATGTGATGATGAACTCCAACACAAATGATTGCAAGTCGGACCCGGCCGGAACTGTTCCGGGAAAGTGGTCTTGGCTCCCGTTGAAAATTAACCGGAGTGTTCCGCTTGCTAGTGTTGATCCCAGGACTTGTGCTGCTATATAAGCAGGTACCTAACATGAAAAATTAAAAATGATCAATGTTTTCAATATGAGAAACTTAGTAAGTGACTCCCTGAAACCTTTGACAAATTGGTAACGATCGAAAAGTGGTTTTATGTGAAAAATGATTTGGGTTGGAACAATTTTATGCCCTTCTCATATTTTCGCTCTCTAGATAAAATTGAGGAAAGAATAACTACAAATACAGAAAACATGCTCACAAATTTTTTCTCTATTAGTGTTGTGGAATCCATAGCTTCTATCACATGCCTTGGAGTCGATCCTCTAGTCAACTAGAGGCTCCAAGACCACGGCAATATTATTACCATTTCACCCAATAATTTAGCTTTCAGGATTAAAAATGATTTGCCTCAATTTTCAGGCAATGTATTCATTTAATCGAGAGTTAGCTCCGAGAAATTATATAATAGCATCAAATCGTCACTTCATTATTTGTCATTAATTCAGCTCAGATTTGGTAATCCCACTTGTTTAGAGAGGACAGCGTCTATCTTCTTAAATAAGTGAGATTGAATAATGTTTGAGACGGCCAATCCGAGAGTTGTTGATACCAAATGTGACATGCATCATTATATCAAACCACAAAATGGTTTTCCGTTGGTGATATAATTGCCTGTAGGACAGGGTAGTTTTACCAGTTCTCAACAAAATAGAAACAAGAAACCAAAGGGACTTGGCAAGTGAGCATGAGATTTAAGCAATAAGTATTTGTTCAAATGTTCGAATTCTACGGAAGCCAATCATTCGAAACCTTGGGAATTGGAGGATTTGGCCGGTCGTTAACTTTAAAGCTCCGGAATTAGTCAAAGTGCACACAAGCTGAGTTATAAAAAAACAAAAAGTATAAGGGGTAAAATGTCAATGTTGATTGGGTTAGATATATATACCTGCTTCCAAGGGAACCTCTTACAAGTAGCAAAAGCAAGGGTGACAGCAGGGTTAAAATGGGCACCAGAAATGTGGCCGGTAGAGTAAACCATGACCATAACAGCCAGTCCCCAGACTATCGATATTCCGGGCAAACTCACCACCTTGTCCTTGTCTGAATTTACCACCACGGCGGCGCAGCCGGCAAATATTAGGAAGTATGTACCTAACACCTCCGCTATCACCTGGTACAATTAATATATAATTAATTCAAACATGTCATTTTCGCCTTCTTTATTTCTGTTGTATTTTGAACATGCAAAAGGAGTGCATCACCTTTTAGTGTAATAAATAGGTGTCGGTAATTCATAATTGGTAATTCTTTTCCTTGAAAATAAGGAAAATGCTAATTTAAACAACCCATTTCGGATGTTTTCAAAGTTGAAAAAATACATTAACTCTTGCGTTGAAGTTTCATAAAATAAAAAATAAAAAGAAGAAGAAAAGTGTATTGGAGCTTGTAAAATGTGTACCGAGGAGGTGTGTAACGGGTTATTTTAAGCTAGTCTTTGACTTATATTGAGAGATTAGCGGGTTGTCATTTGCACGACCCAAGTAAGTCACCCACCGCTATAGTAGAACAAGCATTGGTCCTGTATGATACTTGTTTAACTAATAATTGGAGTTTTTTGTAAATAATATTTGAGATGCGCATTTGAAATATTCATTCCTTTTTTTTTTTTTTTTGAATTGAAAAGTCAATATATATCATCCTAAAACTTAATCATTTGCATGCTTACGTCTCTAATAGGTTTGACATAAAATAATACCTTTTGTAAGATAGTCTGGATTTTAACATTTTTTTCTTTTTCTTTACTTTTTTTTTTTTCTTAACAACCCTAACATGTGAACTACACGTACTTAATAAGGTTGTTGATATCGGAAATCAATTACAATTAATTACAACTGCCACCGGTATCGAATCTTGAAAATATAGCAAATAGTTATTGGATTATTAGTTTTTCAAAACTTGTCAAAAATATATGTTGAGATAAAGTGATCAATAATGTTATGAGTACACCACACTTGCATACCAAAGTGATGTGACGGACGAGGAGAAACTCATCATTTCAGGTGGGCTTCTCATTATCGGTCACATCACCTAGGTGTGCAAGCGTGGTGTATTCATATAATTTTCCGATAAACCTCAACAGACAAAAACTTTAACTTTTTTAGAGTACTTTATTGCGTACATTTATAGGGACATCCAACCAACACAGTAAATTCGTTCTTTCATTATATGTTCATAATTCTAATAATTTATGATATATTCTACTATACATTAAGATTTAGTGAATAAAACAAATTTAAGCATGAGAAAGCTGGCTACGACACGTCAAATGTCAACTAAGCAATTCACACTATAATTTGATGAGGTGTTTCACAGTTTAATTCCTCAACTTTGGCATGCTATTTATACTTTTCTTTTCAATCATTTTTGGGTAATTAATTAAAATAACATTCTTGGTTCTGCAGCTAGCCTCCGGCCAGAATCAGCAACAGAAGAACCTCACTTCTAATATCAATTTTCCATTAAATTAATTACTCCACCAAACAGAGGGCTAGCTAAGAATATATATACTAAAAAATGAATTAAAAGTACAAAAGGGGTATGATCAATTAATTACCTTTTGTATAAAAGGTATGGTGACAAAGCAGCTGGAATCTTGATGATCAGTAGTACTATTAGGCAAAGAGTTGTGATGATTCACATCCCCGCCATCTTTTATATTCACTGCCACTCCATGGTTTCCGTTCGCCACTCCATGGTTTATCTCAGCCATCTCTCAATTCAAGTATATATATATATATATATACTGTCTTCAACAAAGCGCACACACAAGAGAGCAAGAGAGAGAGAGAGAGAGAGAGAGAGAACACGGTTTGTGGGTTCTAACCTTGGAATGAACAAGAAACCAATAAAACATCTCCAATTTATGGACAACCATTTGGAAGAGAGAGAGAGAGAGAGAGAGAGAGAGAGAGAGAGGCTGTGGACTTTTTCCAGTAGTTGAAACCAATTTTGACCAAAAACAGTACGAATACTGCTAGTTTATTCTTCTTTCATTTATTGTATTTTTAATTGGTCTTATTTATAGCAGTTTTGTCTGGAAGATATCGTTGAGAAGTGTGTTGAAAGATTTGATCATATACAAATATAGAAATTGAATTTCCAAGGTATTGTCACAGTCGTTAATTGACCTGTTCAACGAGTTTTACCATTTCATGATATCATGGTCGATTTTCTTTGGCAGTAATTGCCTTTGGGACATCTCTTTTTTTTTTTTGAAAGGCGGCTTTGGGATATCTCACTTCACGCATATGTATGGAAAGAATTGTGAGAGAGATGCGTGGAAAGAAGCAGTTTATCTCGAAGATATCGTTGAGAAGTGTGTTGTGAGATTTGATCATATACAAATATAGAAATTGAATTTTCAAGGGATTGTCACAATTATTAATTGACCTGTCTCGACGGGTTTTACCATTTCATGATCACATGGTTGATTTTCTTTGGCAGTGATTGCCTTTGGGATATTCACTTCATGTAAATGTATGGAAAGAATTGTGAGAGGGATGTGTGGAAAGAATTGGGAAAATATCTTTTTTTTACCCAAAAAAAAAAAGAATTGGGAAAAGGACTTGAGAAATTTATTAAAAAGTTACATAAAGAAATTGAAGGCTGATCCAACAACCCACCGAAAATACAGAAAGAACGTCAATATAGAGGCCTTAATGAAGTCTTATTACTATTAAAATGTTAACACATCCCAATAAGTACTTTAATATGACACTCACGGATTAGGTAACGGGTGGGAGACCAAAAACATGTTAACTGCCCAAAAAAAAAAAAAAAAAAGTAGTACGTACTTCCTAGTTCCTACATCCCAATTTTTTTAGGAAACACAATGATTGCACCTAAAATTGTACAACTCTTCAATATTTGCTCTTCAACTTTGTAAAAATTTACTTTTATTTCAAAAAAGAAAGGGTAAAAAGAAATTCCATTCATCCAAAAGTCAAATGGAAAAACAATTCGGAACATTAATCAAAAGTTTAATATGGGACAAAGAAATTGGAACAGAGGAAGTTTCAAATATTATACTCCTTTCGGCTCAGTTTGGATGGCAGCAATCTCGAGTGAGAATGGGAATGTGATGTTTTCTACCCATGATTCCAACGTCTGGAAGAGTCAGGAACGAGAATGTGATGTCAGGCTTTTCTAATTTTGACATTTGGAAAAGACAAGAATAGGAATGTGATTCTGGCATATTCAACTAGTAATCACATTCTCAGACTAATAGCTTGTTTGATAACACAGATTCAACACTTAAAACTGAAAAATTAAGTAATAAGTGATTAAGTAGGTTTGATAACCACATTTTATGTTACTTAGCAGATTAAGTACCACTTAAAATGTAGGCTAAAAAATTGATAAAAATTGAGCTACTTAATTTTTGTTGAATTCTTATGAGCTTACAATTAACCATCACACCACCACCGCCATGCCGCTATCACCACCACCACCACCACGTCCACCACCACCACCACCACCACAACCACCACCACCACTGCCACGTCACCACCACCACAACAACCATCACTAGTGCGCCGCCGCCACCACCACCACAACTACCACAACCATCACTGCCACACCGCCACCCCTATCACTATTACCCATATACCACCACCACTATTGTCATGCCACCGCCATCACTCCACCACCACCACTAGCATTCCACCAGCCCACCACCACCACTACCACGCCACAACCATCACACTACAACCACTACACCACCACCATTGCACCACTATTACTCTACTGCCACCACAACTCACCATCATTCCACCACCACCATTACTCCACTGCCCCTGTTACACCGCCACCCTGCCACCACCCCCACCACCTCCCAATCACCACTCCACCACCACCACAAATACATGATGACCATTGGTAAAATTAAGAGACAATTAGAAAAAAAAATTCATTTTTTAATTCAGTGTTTAATATGTTTTATCAAACAACTTTTCAGCTTAAAAATTCAGCATTCAGTTTTCAGTACTTAATTTTTCAACTTTCAGTTTTATCAAACAGCCCCTAAGTGGGAATCTGATCCCTCCCTTACCTCATGGGAATCTTAGATTCCTGACTCATAAATTAAGAAAAAGAAATATTGACTTTAATAAATTTCCAAAATAATTGTTTCCCACATAAGATTACTGAATTAATCCAAACACCGAAATACAATTCCTCCAAGTATCAAATTCCTAGGAATTCGATTCCCAGTAACCATATTTGTATTCCTATCCAAGAAAACTCCCAAGAATTTGATTTCCAGTTATCATATTCCCATTCCTACTCAAGATTCCGGTCATTCAAACACAGCCTCTGTTTTAAATTGTTGGTCCCTGTTGGGTCGGGAATCAACTTTTTAAGGAGTAAAAGGATTTCATATTAATTTGTATTGATTTTCCAAATTGCCCCTCCTTTAAGTTACACGGTTTAACAAGTTGAATTAGTTGTTGTCAATAAAATTGAAAAAAATTGAGAAGAACATCTCGATAAACCTACAAATTTTGGTGAGTTGCCACCAAAATTTTCTCCTAAAAATTAGGCGCCATATCAATGTTAAAAATTGAGAGAGAGAGAGAGAGAGAGAGTTGCTCCTAAAATTTTGGCACAAAATTGAATTTGACCAAAACTGATTAGGCAGATAATCAATATTGGTTTAGTTGCCGCCAAAATTTTCTCCTGAAAATTAGGCGCCATATCAGTTTTAAAAATTGAGAGAGAGTTTCTCCTAAAAATTTGGCATGAAATTGAATTTGATTAAACTTGACCAGTCGGGTAACCTCAATTGCTTTAGTTGCCTTCAAAAAAAATCTCCTAAAAATTTGGTGCTATAACCAAAACTAGCAAAAAAACTTGTGCTATGCACGACCTGAATTTGATATACACAGTTAAATGTTCGTACACATAATTCAAGTATAAAACTAGTTAAATTACCCTTGCTATGCACATAAATAAAATTATAATCAAATTAGATCTCTTATGATACCCGCTTGATCCAGGACACAGCCAAATTAACTTCAATAGATATGTAGCACATCTCAATTCTTTCTAAACAGTTGCTCATGATCCTCGTTGTGTAGTACAAAATTTACCGTCTATATACATCACATCACCGCCCCAATTTGTCCCGTCAAGTTTGATGTCAACGTAATGAATTTCTCAAACGCCGGGGCATCTTCTTTTTGTTAATATAATGAATGTTACCTACAAATAGAATAAAATAAAAAGAAATTAAATTGTGTAGAATGAGAGTGTTTTTCATTAAACTGCACAAATGTCAATTTGAAGTTACTGTAAACAAACTGAATAGATCAAAGAAAGGATTAGGAAGGAATACAATACAATCAAATATTCCCAATAAGAAGAAAAGGAATAAAAATTAGAAAGTATTTTACAAATTCACTTGTCACTTTATTGTTACTGTTTGACTGGGATGAACTTTGCATCGAAGAGCTTGAAAAGATTAAAGAAAAAACTGTAGTAAAATAATCTTTATAAAATAGAAAACAAAAGATTTACCTTTCAAAAAAAAAGGATGAAGAATCGAAGATACTACTATCTCTTTCACCGATCTTCCCCTAAAAATGGACTCTGCGATGAATTTTGCGTCGAAGAGCTTGAAAACATTAAAGACAAAACTGTAGTAAAATAATCTTTACAAAATAGAAACAAAAGATTTACCTTTCAAAGAATGGATGAAGAATTGAAGATGCTTCCGTCTCTTTTGCCGATCTTTCCCTAAAAATGGTCTTCTGAGCTTGAAAAAATTAAAGAAAAACTATACTAAAATAATCTTGCAAATAGAAAACGAAAGATTTACCTTTCAAAGAACGGATGAAGAATCGAAGATGCTACTCTCTTTTTTATCGATCTTCCCCTAAAAATAGCCTCTACCCAAATGGTTACTTATCAAGCGTCTCTAATTCTTAACCACTTGATTATAGAATACAATTGATAATCGCACTCCAAAAATTGATGGAGGCGCTCCAAGCTACAATGATTTTCCAAAACCACCCTTTTGCAAGTTCCAATTTTACTTCAGGCACTCCTAAAGTTTTTTACTCTCAATTTTACTTCAGTCGCTCCTAAAATTTTTTACTTGCCCGTGCTCAAATTTGTTTACTTGTCCGTGCTCTTCTCCTCTGCCTACTCTGTTAATGGAAGAAGAAGAAATAGACGCTTACCCAAACCCTAGCATGTAGCAAAAACTCTATTGTGAATTGGGTGTTGTAAATCGAGGATTCAAGCCCGGAAGATAGTTTTTTTTTTTTTTACTTCTTTTCTTATGATTTTGTCGGGATTAAGTTATAATTGGGTGGATTTTGTGTATTTTAAGAGGGGCGTGTTTCGGCTAAAAATTTTCGCCATCATCGCTTCACAAATCCAGATGAGAAAGGAACGAAACAGGGGAAAAAACATCAATGCGGTTCAATACATCACCACCACTACCACTACAAACATAAATGTTGGAAATTTTCGAAATTGAAAGCTGGTTCAAGCTCGTGATTATTTTTATTTTTTTTTTTGAGTAAATTCTCCACGTCGAAACTTACCTTGGTATTCTGATATAAGGTTTCCTTGTTCTAGCTGTAATTTTTTTAAGGTTTCCATGTTCTAGCTGTAAATTTGTTATGTGTTTTTTTGAAGTTTTTCTAACCCAACTCTCTCTAACCTAACTTCTCTCATAAGCCCTTTTTTCAGCCGCCTCTCAACTAGGGCGCCTCACGCCAGTCTCTTGAACATCGGCTCCCCTCCCCTCCCCCTGTTTTTCTGATTTTCTAGCGTTTTGATTAATCTCTCTCCCCAATCCATATAGCTGCCGAGCCGATCGTTGATTTCTCCTACTCTGATCTAACATGCAACAACAGATTTGCATAGCTATGGACTATGATTGCTTCTGTCTTTACCATTTGGACTGCTAATGTTAATTGCTTCTGTCTTTTTCTGTTTGGCTTTAGTTCAATTTTCTGTTTGGAGTGCCTTAGTAAATAAGGAGATAATTTTGGGGTGGAGTGCCTAAAGTAATTTTTATATTTTCAAAAGGGTAGTTTTGTAACTTCATTACATTTTGGAGTGCCTGCATCAAAAAAGGGAGCCCCAAAATCAGCTCCCTATAATAATCTTTGAGTAGAAACTAAACTTTTGAAAATTAGTGCTTATTTATTATGTTTGGAAGTAATTCCATAATATGAACCGAAAACTTTCGGTTAGAGTAGAAACTGAATTTTTAAAGGTTGGTGCTTAGAATAAGTGCTTATTAGAATAAAATTCTATGTATGAAATTGCTCGGGTATATGAACAGGAAAGAGAATCCGATAAATGAATAGGAAAGAATGTGATGAAAATCATTCATGGTGGAATACGTATTATTGTAATTATTTTTCCTTATTTATTACTAGCATCAAACCCGTGCTATGCACGGAGCGAATCCAAGTGCACATGCTTAATCAAAATTCAAACCAAACAAACTTCGACATATTTTAAATTGTCGCAATTCGTAAAGAATTCATGACATCTACTCACAATCCAGTAGAAGTAAACTAAACAAATGTCTCTGAAACTTAACCCAATATGTAAAACTGTCATAATGATTCCCAATGCCTTTCTAAAGTTGTCATCACGATGATTCCAATACTCCTTTGTCATTCCTCGATAGTCCTACATGTATAAGATTAAAAAATTATTAAAATCAAGACATATTAGACAACATCAGTTTATATTTATTATCATCTGGCAATGAAGGTAGTTGTGTCTATTACCTTTGAATAGGTACAAACATTCTTCGGACCAATCAATTGGTAACACGTATGTCACCACAGGAGTACATTGTTCATCACGTAGAGGTTTTGGAGCTGGTATAATGAATGCATATGCACGATCATGGTACTGAGAAATGTACTCTCGTAACATGTTGACCCCATTATTCTGTTAAAACAATACAAAGTAAGGTGTTGGTGTAGTTATACACTGAATTTATATTTAATTGTTTGGTTTTTTACCTTTGACATAATTTTTTTCAAATAGGACGGTACGCATCGCAAGATAAAAAAGGAGGAAAATGAGCTCCACCTATACTTATATAAGATACATGATACGTAGTATAGTAGTAAACTTTTCCATCGTTTCAAAACATTAGTAGTATAGTAATAGTTCAAAACTTTAAGATGCATATGGATAAAAACTATTGTCAGCAGTAGAGAGGTAAAAGTAGATCGGAGAAAAACCTAATCAAATCACTCGGTGGCGTCGTGAACTCTGCAAAATTCAACCTGCAAAATCAACTAATCAAACAAAAGAGAAGAAAAATGGAAGAGGGTCATTCTTCTCACGTCAATAGACCATGCATGCATTCACTTTTGACAAATAGAAATCCAAAGTGTGGTGCAGGGAGAGCGCAAACCTTTGACTCTAGCCTCAAACCAATAATCTTGCCCGGCTCTGGATTCAATGGGAAGGGAAGTGTGTAGTTTTTTTCGGCTCCAGGCTACGATATATCGTGACCGCCGAGTCAAATCGATAGGGAAACTAAATATTTGATTGATGAATATTTGATTGATATTTTCCGGCAGTCTAACTTGGGAAGGAAGATAAATATTTGATTGATATTGCTCATGGAAACTAAATGGTTGACCGGTTGTATTCTTGCCTTTTTGCAAATATTATGCCTCATTTCCGTTAATTAGCCTATATTGCTCATGGAAACTATATTGCTCATGGAAACTACTATTTGCACGGGTTTGCAAATATTATGCCTCATTTCCGTTATATTATGCCTCATTTCCACACAGCCACATAACAAATGCAATATATTATATTATTTCCGTTAATTAGTTTCCGCATTAACTATTATATTATTCGGTTGATTATTACTTTTCTTTAAAATTTTCGGCAATATCTATTATATTATTTCGGCAATATCTATTAGTCTCCTTCATTAGTTTACTTTGTAATCATTATTTCCGTTAATTTCAATTTGGAAAAATTTCGGCAATATCTTTTAGAAAAATTCAATCATTATTTTCGGCAATATCTTTTAGAAAAATTCAATCATTATTTTCGGCAATATCTTTTAGAAAATTTCAATCATTGTTTTCGGCAATATCTTTTAGAAAAGAATCATTTAATTCCTAAAAAGGAAATTTTGGCAATTTCATGTACTGGATCAATGTCAATATAGGAAGCAACAATATATTATATTATTTCCGTTAATTGGGATAATTCCTAAAAAGGAAATTTCGGCAATATATTATATTATTTCCATTAATTAGTTTCCACATTAACTATTATATTATTCGGTTGATTATTACTTTCCTTTAAAATTTTCGGCAATATCTATTATATTATTTCGGCAATATCTATTAGTTTCCTTCATTAGTTTACTTTGTAATCATTATTTCCGTTAATTTCAATTTGGAAAAATTTCGGGTATATCTTTTAGAAAAATTCAATCATGATTTTCGGCAATATCTTTTAGGAAAATTCAATCATTATTTTCGGCTATATCTTTTAGAAAAATTCAATCATGATTTTCGGCAATATCTTTTAGGAAAATTCAATCATTATTTTCGGCAATATCTTTTAGAAAAATTTCGGATAATGATACCACCTCTGATTATTCCAAATTGAAAAATTCGGATACCGCCTCTATTAGTTTACTTTGTAATCATTATTTTCGTTAATTTCAATTTGGAATAATCAGAGGCGGTATCTTTTAGAAAAATTCAATTTTCGGCAATATCTTTTAGGAAAATTCAATCATTATTTTCGGCTATATCTTTTAGAAAAATTCAATCATGATTTTCGGCAATATCTTTTAGAAAATTTCAATCATTATTTTCGGCAATATCTTTTAGAAAAATTTCGGATAATGAAATTGAAAAGAATCATTTCTTTCCTTTATACACAGTTATTGAAATTGGGATAATTGCTAAAAAGGTGCAAAGATTTGAGGGACACGTGGCACGCTCAGGAGGCTCCATTCACCAAAAGTCATCCTGCAATACTAATATAGATAGATGTTTGGTTGTGTATCAATAGTGTCTAATTCTTAACCAGGTGACTATGAAATACATATTATAATAATTTTTGAATAGAAACTGAACTTTTGAAGATTGGTGCTTATTTAGTATATATGTTTGGAAATAATTCCATATTATGTAGCGAAAACTTTCGGTTAGAATAAATTCAAGGTATGAAAATTGCTCGGGATCTACCAAAGAATTTGAGGAAAATCATTCATTAATTGTGGATTTTGTGAACAAATCATTCCTTTAACAAGCAGTCAAGAGCAAAAAAGGAAACAGGGTTCGAATATGTGTTTATAGATCATTTGGTTAATTCTTTATCAAATCATTACTTTAATCCATTCTTTTCCTTCTTGTTTTGGTATGCACAATTGGTTTTCAAAATGTGATTTCCTTTTCCTTATTGTGTTGACATCACAATTGGAAGATCAAAATAGGAAAATGGTGTATAATTCCTTGGAAAAGCATTTGTTTTAGGAAAATTATACCCAGTATGATGATTTTTTTGTAAAATCATAAAACTAAAAAATGTAAAGAATTAAAGGACACGAGTCACACTCACGGCTCTTCTAGTCATTCCGCAATACAATATAAGATTAATTAGGTGGATAACCTAAAAAAATTTAGTTGATAATCTAAATGTTGTTGCAAATTGAAGTAACCAGAAGGTAGAAAAGAATGGGGAAAACGGGAATAGTCCCAAATTTTGTTTGTTTGACTTTTGAAATGGACATGTATTTTGAAAATCGCAAAATAGAAAAAGGGACCTGTAATTATTTTCAGACTCACTTGAAATGTTGCATTCATTTTTTGGGTTCTTTTAACGCGAACTTACAATAATTACCTTTTACAAATAAAGATTGAACAAGTAAATTATAATAGTATTATAACCTCCCATGACGCAAAAAAGAAAAAGGTGCGGATATAAGCGAGAGGAATGTGAAAAGCACTACTAATTTACAATGCGGTGGGGTGTCCTTTTATTTTGAGACATAATAGATAGAGATAGACAGAAATTAAGCACTAAGAACAGACACCAGATAATTTCATTATTCAAATCAAAAGGCATTCAAATAATGATTTCCTTCATAGATAGAGTAGAGATAAATCGTAGTAAGCTTCTGGTATCTGTTCTTATTGCTTAATTTTTGTCTATCTCTATCTATCATATCTCAAAAATAAAAGTACAACGAGAATGAATTTCGGAGGGCGCTCGAGGCGTCTCTCTCTCTCTCTCTCTCTCTCTCTCTCTCTCTCTCTCTCTCTCTCTCTCTCTCTCTCTCTGCTCGGTCCTCTTCCTAGGGTGTCTAATTCCCTCCCCTGCTTCAACTAGGTAAATCCTCCATTTTCCTTTGATTTCCTTCCTCTTCTCCACCTATTCTGCACCTCATTTTTTATTTGGGTTGTTGTTTGGGGGTGGGGTTGCTGCCTTTGCGCCCACCCCTTCTTGATTCACCTGCCCACCACCCATTTTCACCCTCCTATGCCAGATCCATGCTCTTCCCACCGCTTTCCACCTCCACCGCCATACACCTCCACCCACCGTTTCCATCACCATCCACCTCCACCTTCCCCACCATCACCGAATCAACAATGTTATAGGTACACCTAACTTGCACCCCACACGCACACTAAGGTGATGTGGCATACAAGAAGAAGCCCATCATTTCAGGTGGGCCACACATTGGGCTTCTTCTTGTCTGCCACATCACTTTGGTATGCATGTGGGGTACTGCAAGTTAGGTGTACCCATATAAGGGGAAAAAAAGAAATTTTTGAATAAATTTTAATTAAATAAATGGACTTCACAAAAATAAATAAATACATAATAAATCAAAAGTACATTTGTATTCAATAAATTAAGTTGCCAAATGCCATAATAAGGAAAAAATGGTGGAAATTAAAAACGAATTTTTGAATAACATAAATGAAAAAACTTAGGGGTGAAATAAAAATTAAATTTTGATAACAAAAATATAAATTTTGAAAAACATTTTTATAAAATAAAATAAATTTTATTTAAAAATGAGGAAAAAATGAAAAATAAAATTTTTAACAATTAAAATGAAATTTTTGATTTTTGAATTGATAGGTCAAAATTGAATTGTTATAATTACATAATATGTTAAATTATTAATATGTTATATTGTTTTGTATAAAATTTTGATTATATTATGCATTAGCCACACGATTGCAACACAATTATGACGATCCACACCGTTCACTTTGTTTGTTTTGCTATTTTAATCACCCTCGTCAAATTTGAAGTCCATCGGGTATTGAAAGCCCTTTCATCGGGGACGTTGATTTATTATCAACCGACAATTTGTCTCCTTCGATCAAATACGTAACGATAGTTAAATCACTTCATTTTTTGCATGGAGGATATAATCACTCCCACTTGCAATCTAGACGGTTCTGATACGAAAAAAACTGCTCTGATGGCCATCGAGTCATGCATTATAGGACATTATTGTCTTAAATGCAGCGAATGTGATCCGATCAGATGGTTGCCGACATTTGATTGCCATCGTTTTCGGGGGGAATGTTAGAATTGATAAGATATGAAATCGTAACAATTTAGATCGAACATTCGAGAAATCGAGTCTGCACCTACCTTTTAATCATATATATTGAACTAACTTGGTTATGAACTAAGATATTATGCTATAGGATAATGTATGCTAGCCACGCGATCTCAACATAATTATGACGATCCAAACCGTTCACATTGTTTGTATTGCTGTTTTAATCACTCTTGCCAAATTTGAAGTCTATCGGGTATTCAAAGCCTTTTCATCAGGACGTTGATTTATTGTAAACCAAAAATTTGTCTAATTCGATCAGGTACCTAATGATAATTAATTTACTTGATTTTTTGCACAGAGGATATAATCACTCCCACGTAAAATGTAGACGGTTCCGATTCCAAGAAAAATACTCTGACAACCCTCGCGTAGTACAATTGTACGGCATTTTTTACCGTTGGGTGCATAGATGGGACTTGTGATTCACCACACTGGATATTTTACTTAGTATAAATAGAATATTATACCCCATAACCCTAAACCTAAAACGGCTCTCTCCCTCTCTCTTCTTCCACAGTGATCTCTCTCTCTCTCATCCTCACCGATCAGCGATCGATCTCTCTGGTTCTCACCGATCTCTCTCTTTCTCTCTGGTTCTCACCGATCTCTCTCTCTCTCTCTCTCTCTCTCTCTCTCTCTCTCTCTCTCTCTCTCTCTCCACTAACCACCACCAGTCACCAATCGTCTAGATCTGTCACTCACCTCCACCGCCACAACCCCTCAATTTGTCACTCAATTCCACCGTCGCCGCACCCCCACATCTCCTCACCACCATCAGAAAACCATCACACCACCACCACACCACACCACCAGAAAACCCTTGCAGACACCCCAATTTTTGATAACTTGTGCATCCCCAATGATGAAAAGAGCACGCGAAATATACCTCAGAACGGTCAAATGGATCAAAGGAACCAAAAACCCAAACCCACCTGAACCGTAGGGCCCGAAACCCAGAATTGTACAGCTTGAAATTTCTTTTGCACCGCGCGGTGTTGCTATGTACACCGTACGGCGCACCATTGACACCGTACGGCACCCTTGTCCAATCAACGGGATTCCCGGGT
Source organism: Vaccinium vitis-idaea (assembly GCA_963854785.1). Classification (NCBI taxonomy): domain Eukaryota; kingdom Viridiplantae; phylum Streptophyta; class Magnoliopsida; order Ericales; family Ericaceae; genus Vaccinium; species Vaccinium vitis-idaea. The sequence continues at coordinate 15,965,708 of OY978224.1, read as the reverse complement.
TGCCTAGCAGCTCAGTTCATTTGTGTGACACAGCGAAACTACTCATGAGCCTGCCTTTTTTACGAATCTCGCACCCCTCCCTCTATATAAACCGAACACCGTTGATCGGTTGAGAGAGGTTGAAGAAGAAGAAACAAAAAAACGGTGAAAGAAAGAGTTCGAACGAAACCCGTACGAAATCTATCGAAAATCCTCAGGAAAATTACCCTTCCTCCAAAATCCCGTTATCCTGTCCATATCCACCCACGATCCGCCAAATCATTTACATACTTTGCTCCACAAAATCCAGAAAGCTATGAATCCCATTTCGATCCATTCGGTTCATTTCAAGGTACAAAATCCACGCTCAAATTGAAGTGATAATCTTCTGAGGGGGGTCTCCATCAGGCTCGAGGAGAGCTCCGTAGCTCTTCCTCGGGTCCAAACAGAGATATTTCAACAAAGTTCGAACCTCTCGGGTAGGTGTTCTGTGACATTGTCCATCATTACGGAATGTCGTCCCTAAAACGAGGTACATTCATTCATAATGTTTTCAAAACTTATTTTGATTTTACAAATAACATGGTTTTTATGCCAAAAATAGAGGTTGGTTTCAATCTGATAAAATGAGGATTTTTTTTAGCTTTTACCTTACAGAGATACCGTACGGCACCCGAAGTGCACCGTGCGGCATGGTTTTGGATGTCGTACGGCATCACTGGAAAAACATTTTGTATGCTCTGTTTCAGAAAACCCGATGCTCTGTTCTTTTTGGAAAACCAGTGGGGTTAATTGCAGTCGACCCCCTTTAATTTTCGTTTCTGCACTTACATCCCCTCTTGTTTGATTTTCTCGCGTTTATATATTTGATTGCGTATCATGTGATTCATTAACATTATATGTTTCCTTTAAGTCCCTTCAAAAAAAAAAAATCTGTTTCCTTTAAGTATGTTCTTTAACTCAAGCTAATTGGAACATTGCATTCGAGGGTATGAAGTTTTTAAAGGTTTTTTTTATGCTGCTACCTATGCTTGTTCTGGTTCTTATTATCCTACGTCTTGTCTTGTGCTCAATAACTTGTATAATATCAGTCTCAATTTTTTTCAATATAGATATAGGGCAAATTTTGTAGATGCAATTTTAGATATGGAAACAAAATTCAAAAAATATTTTGAGGACATGCCTAAAATATTTATTGTAGCTGCAGTAATGGACCCAAGGATTAAGATAGAAGGTGTTGTCTTGCTCTTTTGCTAGTAATTTAGATATTACATTACCTTGTACTTCTACTTCTGATGTGACATTACTTGTGAGATCGATATATGCTTCATATGAGTCTAAATTTGCAAGCCGTACTTCAATGTTGCTCTTTCACCATCTTCTACAAGTAGCCATGACCCATCTTGGTCTTTGCTTTCAAGTAGAGAAAGAAATGTAGTTTCACGCACTGAACTTTCTTTGTATTTAGATATAGATTGTCTTATAACTCTAGACAACCCAGATAATTTGGATATCTTAGCTTGGTGGAAAAAAATGAAAGGACATTTCCCATTTTTCAATTATGGCACGTGAAGTACTAACACCTCCTGTCTCTTCAGTTGCTTCCGAATCTGTTTTTAGTGAAGGTAATAGAGTGTTGGATGAAAGGAGAAGCCGACTGGGTGCAGACATTTTGGATTGTTTGATATGCTTGAAAGATTGGGAGGATGCACATCTTGGAATTAAGAAGTGCGAGGCTAAAGATGAGTTCAGAGATTATTTTGAGAACTCTGATATAGATAGTCCTTAAGGACTGTTTATATCTGACTTCTCAAAAGATTTTGAAGAAGCTAATACTGCTGCAACTTTATGTTGCATTCCAAGTGTTATCTTACTCTTGCTATGTAACCAAATGCCCAGAAAACTGTAACCAAGTGGTGTGTGTAAAGTTGTTGGTGTGCAAGTATGCAACTTATGAAGGCCTTAATGGCAACATAAAGTTGCACTTGCATACTTGTATTGTGCTATAATTTACTGGTTGTGATGATAAAAACAAACTTTAGTGATTGTGTGGCAACTTATGAAGGTCTTAATGACGACTTAATGTTGCATTCATGTGCATTTCTATATAGATCTGAGTCCAATTGTGTTGTGTATCATTGTGGCATGTTGTATAGTTGTTGGTGTTCTGTCTATTGCAAGATATGGTTACAGTTTTTTGGGCATTTGGTTACTGGATTGTGGATGTGTGTGTGTGTGTGTGTGTGTGTGTGTGTGTGTGTGTGTGTGTGTGTGGCTGGTGAATGGTGATTTAGGGTTATCGATTGGGGTTGTGGTGACTGGTTTCTTAGGGGCAATGATGAATTGAGCTCATTACTTATTTACTTGTGACTTTCTGGGCTGTGATGTTACTTTGTTTTTCTGGCTATGATGATACCTATTAAAGTATTAATGTTGATGAAACCCTGGTAGGGCAACTAAGGTGCAACCAGTTTATTCGCTTATGATTCCTTGATAATGACTGAGCCCATGTATTCCCTTATTCAAAGTACTGAGCCTACCCAGATTGCACACACAAACTGCCCAGATTGCACTTGTGTATTGGGCAATGATGATTTTGCTGAGCCTAGGTTACTCATTACTGTTTTCATTGCACTTGTGTATTAGTTTTTAATGAACCAAATGTTGTTTGGGGCAATGATGAATTGAGAAACCTGAGCCCTATGAGATCTGTGCAATCTGGGCAGTTTGTGTTGTATCTGGGCAGTTTTGTGTGCAATCTGGGCAGTTTGTGTTGTATCTAGGCAGTTTTGTGTGCAATCTGGGCAGTTTGTGTTGTATCTGGGCAGTTTGTGTTGTATTTGGGTAGTTTTGTGTGCAATCTGGGCAGTTGTGTGCAATCTGGGCAGTTGTGTGCAATCTGGACAGTTTTGTGTGCAATTTGGACATTTGTGTGAAATCTGGGCAATTTGTTAATTGTTATGCTTTGTAGTTTATGAATTTTAGCTTGGTGTTATCATTAATGCTTGGATGTGATGATGTTGTTACTTGAAGTCTACAAACCTTGGCGAAGCAATCACCATTGCAGCCAGTGAGTGGCAAGTAGCAAAACCTGAGCCAATATGTTTGAACCCTTTCAATTGATTCGTGTCAATTTCACAGGTTAACGGGTCACTTGCAAGGAAGGCCACATAAGAGATCTGATGGCTCGGGGTCTGATTAGGATGGTATCGTAAAACGACCATATTATGTGTAAATTTGTACTTGTAAATTTGTACTTTGGACCATGTAAATTTGTACTTTGGACCATACTATGTGTAAATTTGTAATTTGTACTTTGGTATCGTAAAATGACCATATTATGTGTAAACTCGGATGTTGCTTTCATTTGTACTTTAGATCGTAAATTTATATAAAAAAAATTGAGAAAGGAAAAACATGTAAATTTCCTCTTAATCAGGCGAAGCCTACTAATGTTCCTACACCTTGAGTATGTGGCAAAATAGGAATTAGCATCTTGAAATTTTGTAATAGCTTGTCCATTGAGATCAATCGATGAACAATCACGAGCATCCAAGAAATAGCATTTGTCACGGTAGAATTAAGGATTTGGATTTCGGCATCATCGCTTGGTCAAATACGGGCAAGGTGGATGGAGCAAATTATAGCTCAATGCCCTTATGCTAATTGCTAAAGCAAAAATAGACCAAAATTCTTATTTCAGTCATGACACGGCACGACATTAGTGAAACGATTAAGCGGCACGACACGAGATGACACAATTAAGTAAGAGGGTAAAAAACGGCACGACACGATTAATTAAACGGGCACGACACGGCACGACACGAGTCAAACGATTAAGTGGGCCGGCACAACACGACACGATTAAGTAAGCGGGTCGGCACGGCACGACACGATTAAAAAACGGAACGGCACGACACAATTAAGTAAATGGGCACAGCACGACACGATTAAAAAACGGCACGGCACGGCACGACACGATTAAAAAATGGTACAACATGACACGATTAAGTAAATGGGCACGGCACGACACGAGTCAAACGATTAAGCGGGTCGGCACGACACGAATCAAACGATTAAGCGGGTCGGCACAGCACAGCACGGTTACAAAACGGCACGGCACGGCACGAATGAAGAAAAATGGCACGGCACGGCATGGCACAATTAACCAAACGGGCACCGGCACGGTTGGCACGGAAGAAAAGCGGCACAACAGGCCCGTTTGACACCTCTACATATGATTGTCGCTTGGAGGGGTACCAAACTAGTTGGGATGTCTCTTGGCATTGTGATGCCGTTTCCTCGGATTCCTTTAATATTTGTAATTTGTTTCCAAAGATTAATAAATAAATAAAAATTGCCGTTCCAAAAAAAATAATAATAATTGGGTTGTAGCTTGAGTTTTAGCCTAGATACTAAGACACCATTCTAACTTGTCGCCGTGTATGCATATGTGTGCAAGATATGTCTGGGATACCGTATGCCCGTTAACTTTTACCGTAAGAATACATAGTACAGTAACAATTAACATGGACACAAGAAGCCGTAATGGCATAACATTTTCACTACCACTTATTTTACGGTCCTACATGATTATAAAAGTATATATGTAACGGTGACCACGAAAAAGGCATGAGATGTTACGAATTGAGCACAACCCAAGTGTTACATTAGCAGATCTCTCAAGTGAGTTAAAAGCTCCGTAAATGAGCTGAAACTTGTCTGCATTCCCCCGGGTGACCAGGTCCAAGTCGCAACACATACACACAAAGGAAAAATGAAAGCGATAATAAATGCACTGAAAACCAAGTCTCGAAAAATGCTCAAAATTCAAACATATTTATTACAGCCTTGAAGATTCAATTCGCGAGAAACCAGCATTTGATTACGGCATAATGTATTAGTATTAACAAGCAAAACGGTCTTGGTAATCCAACAGTAGTAGTATACCCCTCCCTACGTACGGCATATTGCAGGTGAGCAAATTTCCTAATCCAGCTATCAATTCCCACCAAAACTGAGGTTGACTCAACCACACTAACCCATTTTAATAAGCTGCATTCCATAAACAAAAACATGACAATTGTCACCAATCAATTGGATGGATCGCAGTTAGCTAGTTTAATTTGTCTGTAGTAAATATAATTTGTCAAAAGTCTTTTTTTTTTTTAAAAAAAAACAACATAGAAGATATCCTCACATTTAAACGGGATGAGACTAATCCACTTAGGGCTGGCTGGCTGCAGGGAACAAACACCACGGAATGAAGTTAGAAGAAGGCTACAAAGGGAGACCACTGGACGCGCTCATGAGATTAGCCACATAGACTCTCACTCGAATTTCAACCTCCTCCCGAGTGAGAGCAAACTCTTTAGCCAGTGGAGACAACCCTCGATCATTGGGTTGTCAAAGGTCAGCTTTGATGGTCCACATGTGTGAAGGCCTTAACCCTTGAAGACATCAACGGCCCACAGTTGAACTAATTTAAAGAAAATGTTGGCATGGCATGGGCCTATATGCATGTGTATGGTACCATATATAACTCGGTTATTCTTTTAATCAACTATATATATATAATACATGTAACATGACTCGAATTGACTTCTGATAATCAGCAACCAGATTCCAGGATCCAAGAGAGAGAGAGAGATGCGACATATCTTACATCTTGACTTATGTATCCCAACTTTAAGGATATGGGGCCTGGGAAATGGAAAAAAATAGTTCATCTGAAACAGTGGATCCACGTACAGTTTCGTAGGGCCTCCATAAGTGATCTCACATTTTGTCATGCCTTGCATTTGCATGCATCTCCAACCTTCACGAAGGACTTTTTTTTTCCCTTCCCTTTTTGTGTGTTTGAGATATCTAGAAAAATAGTGTGTAAAAGGAAAATCGGCACTTGTCTAAAGAGAAAAAAAGAAAAAAGAAAAAAAGGGGAAGTAAATAAGATTTTGTTTTTGTTTTGGAAAAAGTTTTGAAAATAACAAACTAATGGTACCGATGTTCGACAAACTTGATTTTTAACATGGATGACAAACAGCTGCTAAAAACATAAAAATGAAATGACTCGGATTGTCAAATAAGATCGAAATGTGTGTCATTTTATGTCACAGACTGCCAGAATTAAAGAGGGGCTAGGTGAGGCTCTAATTCCCACCTAACTTTTCTTTTTATTTGTTTTTTTCTGGGGAAGAGCTAGGAACCAGGAATGTAAAACATCTAATTGCTAATATCATTCAAGAAAATATCACCTAGGCAATAGTCAATATTACTCGCCAGCAAAGGAGTACTACTTTAAGCATAACAGATTTTGGGTAGGGCAGGTAATAGATTTTTTTTAAATTTATTGGGTGGGAGAATCTATATGGTTGTAAAAATTTTAATGATTTATTACTGAGTACTATATTTGTTAAAAAAAATTTGAAACTTAGGTAGGATGGTCCCCCGGACTTACCCGCCTTAATTTGTGTTCGTCCTTGGTAGGAGAGATTTTAGATGTGGCAGTGGCAGTGGTAGTGCGGCAACGGTGTAGACAATGCCGGTTGTGGTGGAGTGACTGCGATGTGGTTATGAAAGTATGATATACGATTACTGACAAATTTGATTGCTCCTTCCATTCCAAAATAATAGTCTCTTTTGGGATTGTGGGCTATTTTTAACAGCTTATATCTTTTAATTTGTAATAAATTTTTATGATTTTGAAAATTTTGTATTATAGAACTAATTAAGATCTATTAAACAAGATTCATAATGGTCCTCCTAAGGACATGATCAGTAATAAAGGAAAATGATCACAAACGAAATTCATAATGTATATATTTTTTGAGATTCACAGTAAAAGATATAAGTAGTTGAAAATTGCACGCGTTCCAAAAAGGAATATCACTTTGGAATGGAAGGAGTAGAATTAAATAAATATTAGACTACTGCTTAATTTTTTTTGAACTTTTTAAGTTTAAACAACCGGCAAATCAACGGGGACAGATGCAAGTGTACAGACCATCCACAGATGAGTCTCAGGGACCCACTTTTGGGTCACACACGAACGATCCGAGCCAAACGGAGGGTTTTTGGATCAACCACTTACACTCGTCCGATGGAGCTGATTTCTCTCGTGGCCCCTCGGAAAATTATTCTAAGATGATTGAACGGCTCGGATTGTTCGTGTAGGAACCAAAAGTGGGTCCCCGCAATGTCTTATTAGTCTTTCTTATCCAATCACATCGATCCTTTCGTTATGGATCCCAAAAACATAAATTTTGACATCCTTCGTGTAATCAGTGCAGCCCAACAACTAAACCACCGTACAAATTTTCCACAACAAGTGGAGGGTTTACTGAAGCACTAACACATAGTATAAAACGAATCAACAAACAAAATTTAGTGTTTTTTTTTTTTTTTTTTCCAAAATGCGCATTCAGTCCCCTAAATTCAACTGGCGTGCAATAACCTACCCTCCCACTATTTAAGCGAATTGGACACTAATTTTGGGGTCAAATGTCAAATACAACTTTTTGATATCTTATCCAAAGCAAATTTGATCCTTCTCCAATTGCATGTCGTTAATGGTTTGGAAACTGTTGCTAGTGTTTTTTACTTTATACAGTGGAATTCTTCTTTTGTTCACGGATCTTCACGTTTTCACACGGGTTTCATACACCATTTTCGCATATACATTATATGCATATGATTTACTACTATATAGTTGAAGAAAGACTCCCAAAAAGTTTTTTTTTTGCATGATTCATGATCCATTATTCATGGATTTTTGATGGTTGATTTACTTTTCAAGTGGCAGGCAAAGACCCCCGTGACGACTCTCCCTCTCTCTCTCTCTCTCTCTCTAAGTCTACACTTCACCCTCTCTCTACTTTGCTTTTGAAAGTTGATAACTACATGCACCAAATCTCATGTAACATTTGCTTTCAAAATTATACTCTCTCTGTGAGTGATTATTAGTAGGAGATATTTTCAATATTCTTCCACTAATGATTATTAACTGCATTGGAATATATATAACTACTAGGGTACGTAATCTCTATCGTCACCTTTATCTCACACGTCTCACATGATTTTTTGTAGATTGGATAATTTGTATCAGAATTTTTGTCTTTCCAAACCCCCGGACCCACCTAAATCCATTTCGTAAAGTTAGTAGGTTGAATCATGCAAAAAAAAAATTTGTTGATCGGACAATATTTTATGGTACAACAAAAAAGAGAAAACAAACTACACTCTCTCAAAGGCCACGCCCCTCATATCTGCCTCAAGGAGGGGAATGACATCATCCGGCGGATGTGACACTAATTTGTCATCTTGTTCGGCTCCCATGTTAGCAAGTTTATCGGCGAATTTGTTACCCTCTCGAAAGGTTTGAGTAAGGCTGCTTCCCATAGCTTCCAGCAGACCTGATCAGAACAAATTTGTCTTTAAAACATACATCGTGCACACTTTACGCCTATTTATTTGAATATATAATGTTCTGATTGGGCTTTTATCAAAATTTGGTCTACATAATTTTTCTTATGGTTAATGAACACGACTATTTCTGCAAACAAAGAGTCTCAATTACTTAATTAGGCGGACTCAGAATAAGCCTGCAAGACGACAATGGGATTCGTTGAGTTAAAAAAAAAAATTCTCGCGAGAATTCAATGCCTTTAATTTTTCTCCAATATTCTTCAACAAGAAAGAAAAAATTTATACTGTATCGATGCATTATGGAGTTACTCATTACTCCCTCCGTCTCATAAAGTTGGGGTCTTACGAAACTACATGTAATTTTTAAATTAAAAAATAATGTATTTATTATCAAAATAATTTTTGAATTTTTTTTGCAACGTATAAAAGTTCTCAATGAAATCTATCAAACAAGATCCATTGTAATAGCCCACTTTGGTCTAGTAAAGTCCAACATCGGTGGGCTATGGAAAGTTGAAGTGGTATATAAGTGATTCCGACGAGCTACTGTATACTTTGATGTTAACCTTTTAAGCCACGTGATTAAGCTAAAAGTTAACATGTTAGCTGGGGCGAATTGTTACAGATGGTATCAGAGCACAACCCCGATCTACGTAGTGGGGACCACCTCTAGAATCTGTATAAGCCACCTCTTAATCAGAGTTGGAGCAAAGTGTTATACATAACCCCGACCAGCGCTACTATATAACTTGAGGTAACACCGGTTAGATTAAATCACTAAAAGTTAACTGGTCACCTGGATGGGTCATTACACAGGACTTGGGGGAGGTGCTGTGCACAGACGTGCTGTGCACCCTTCGGCCGTTGGATTGAGTTTTGGACGGCTCGGATGCGTTCGGCCATTATCCTTTAATTTTGATTTTTTTTTACGGTAAAAAATCAAAACACATCCGAGCCGTCCAAAACACGATCCAACGGCCGAGGGGGTGCACAGCAGCCCCCCCCATTTCCCATTACACATATTGGCTAAAAAAAATATTTTCGTAAATACATAATTTTTTTGTTTGAAAATTGTACGTAGTTTCGTAAGACTAACTTTATGGGACGGAGGGAGTAACTAAACCATAAGTCATGTTCCATTATGATAATGCTTTTGCCAATACCGTTAATTAGAATAGTATCCGAAAGCCCGTGAAGTACTCGGGAGTCCAAACGATGATTGTAACATAAGATTGTAACATAAGTTACGCAAAACATGTAACACAATAAATAAAAATGGAAAATTCTAAAATCAGTTTAGTGCGCTATCGTTAAAATTTAAAAAAGTATATTGACATATGTAAAAAGTGTATAAAAATGTGTGAAGATATGTTAAAAAGTGTAAAAAGTATGTTGGAGTTTGTATTTTTTTTTAATTTTCTTATTTACTTATTGTCAACTCAGTAGGCTAACAATAAGACCCAATAAGATTTAGTCTTCATTGTTTCAATCGAGGCTCAATCCACTAACATTTGTAAAAGTATATCAATGTTTCATTGCTTTTTTTTTTTTTTTTATGTTATGATTCGCTAGCTGTAATTTCCAAAATCTGAGGTCTGATATTTTTGTTAAAATCCCTCTTCATTTTTATGGTGAACTTCGGACATATATTAAAACGCTCCCAGATCTATCTTTTTGTTTAGTTAAAAAAAAGGGCACGGTATCTGGGTGCAATTATTAAGGGGCCGGGTCTGAGGCATGGGTCATCCCTAGGTCCAATGGCGGGGTAGAATTTGTATACTCAACAAGGTCTCAAACTATATGTATCTTACTGGATCCAGGGGGTGCCGGGTATTTTTTGGGTACCCCCGTTCCCGCCCCGATCAGGGAACGGGTTTACCCGCCCCGCCCCGCTTCATAAGAAATTTTAAAAATTTGTTAATCTAAAATCAAAATAAAAATAAATACCTATAAATAAATTGATATTTTAGTATAATGGTTAAAATATTAAGGTAAGAATGAAAGTATTTTTAGTAGAATGATAATAAAATTAGGATAAATATATAAAATCTTTAGTATAATGATAATTAGATTAAAATAAAAGTATAATTTTATATATAAATATATTTCGGCGCGGGTTCGGGGCGGGTAATGGGGCGGGGTAATATAAACCTAAACCCGACCGGGTTTTTCTAATTCCCCCCCTTACCCGCCCAGGTACCCGAAAAGTTGATAAAAAAAAACCCGCCCTAATCGGGGCGGGGCATTTTGCCAATCCTAGTCTCAAACTATATGTATCTTACTGGATCCAGGGGGTGTTGTGCACCCCTTGGCTGTTCGATCGTGTTTTGGACGACCTAGATGTATTCGACAATTTTAATTTAATTTTATCGATAAAAAATCAAAATACATCTGGGCCATCCAAAACACGATCCCCCCCCCCCCCCCCCTCTCTTTCCGTATCTTACTATAGTATTACAGAATGAGTTTTTGTAAGGAGGGCCGTGAATGCGACAAGTGACAAGAGCTGATTTGTTTGTCATTAGAATTTAAATCAGCATATGTGAGATATTCAATTATCCTTTTCTTAAAATTCTGAATCAAAAAATTACTCTTTCTCCCTCTATTCTTATGTTTCCATATATTTCCATAACGAGAAGAAAATTTTTATATAAGGTTAAAAAAAAAAACTACAAATCTACCATCATCTCCATTTTATACCCGGAATCATATAAATTAAGGAAACTGCTTATGATGAATTTACAGAAATCTCCAATATAGAAGGAAGCGTACAAACAATAAAGTAGGTTGAGATATTTATGTTAAGAGAGTAAACCAAGATTTATATGGTTGAGATTTCATAACCATGAAAAAAAAAAGATGATAACTTGAACTTTTAGGGGATTTTTCACCACTATACAATAACGTTATGAATTTATTTTTCATTGAACGGACTTGCAAAGGGTGCCGATCGTATAAAACACTTATAAATTAACTTGAAAAATAGTATTTCTAGTTGGAATATTTAGGGTTCTACATAGGCCCGGACAGCCCGTTGGGTCCGCCCTTGCCCGGGTCCCAACCGTCTACCTATACATGTATTTTTTTGGCTATTATAATGAACACAAGTGTACTTATTGGATATTAAATACTCTTCCATTCTAAAAAAAGATTGCATGGTCCACAAAACAAGAACTAAAATAAATGCACATTGGTTCAAAAAAATTCTTAATTTTCTCTTTTAAGATACTAAATATCAACGAGTTTTTTATAAAAAAAATTTGAAAAAAATTCAAATTTGTTCAAATAAAAAACATTATCTTTTATATTTTCTTGGTTCACCTCCACGTTTAAATTCTGGTTTTGCCATTGGCCCACTGCACGGACTGAAAGCAAGAATCCATAATTTCTGCTATTCTTTCCATTGTACTATTGTTTTTCTCTCTTTTGTTTGGGAAATAAATAAATAAATAATTTTGTCGAAGAAGGGTATAAGATAGTGTTGTGATATTCCAGGTTTTTTTTTTTTTTCCCGCTGAGTAGTGATAATCCAGTTGTAGTGAGCCTTTTATGACCGAGGGAGGAGAGAGTTATGGGGCTTTAAAATTCCCCTTGGGATCTGTTCATATTGGGCCATGGCTGCTGGGTCGGGCCTGGTCTCGAGTTTGACAGGGCGTTGTGATCCAATAGCAGAAGCTCCTAAATACAGAATTGGAAATGGAGGAGATAAATATATTTTTCATTTGTTTTTGGTAGGTCTAATAAAAAGAAGAAAACAAATAAAAATGCCCTTCTCGAAAACATTGTCAAATCCAACGCCAACAAATTGATGAGGAACAGTTGGTCTTGTTCACTAATGGTGGGAAATCCAGACACGACCCATTAACATGACACGAAGTTAGAGGGTTTCGGTCGACCCAATTTTGACTAAAATCCGAATATGACACAACCTGCCAACATGAAGATTAAACGGGAAGAATACAAGCTGGACTCGCGTAATTTGATAAGGACATGAATAACTGTTTAATTTGTTGTTTAACCCGAAACGACACGATATGATGAATGTTTCGGCGTGGTGGAGGCGACGAGGGGTGGCTGGGGCGACGGCTTGCGGTGGAGTAATAAGGAGGGTTGGAGCAAAGGGGTTTTGCCGGCGACTCACTCTCAACTCTTAGAACCGGTTTGGTTTCCCCATATCCAGTGGGCTGCGGTGGTGGGCAATAATCAACTCATTCTTCACCCAGTACAACTCAGTCTGACTCAACTCAACTTTGTGAGGGGTGCTCTGGGTAGCTTTGTTTTAGTGGGTGTCGAATTTGTTGATTTTAGATTTGTTAGATTTAATTTCTGTTGCTAGTTTTCTGTTTTCCGGACTAGTTTTTCCAGTTTTTCCGTTGGTTTTGGTAGCTAGATCTCATCTATTTTTTATTATCAATGGGGTGAGCTGGGCTCCCGTTTTGGGTTGCTCTTCTGCTGAATCTTAGACGGACTCTATACCGACACATAGTGTTGGTCTGTTTCGTGCAATACGATACTCCAGAGCCTGTATACGGTATACCCTTAGTGGTTTGTTCTCGTGTCTTGTATTTGATAGTCAGGGTTCACTCCTATAATTTGTTTGAGATCTTATTATAAAATGAATGTCTCCCTGATACAAAAAAAAAAAAGACAATTAACATATGTAATTATGTACATATCTTGTTATTTAACTCATAACTATCATTGTTTCTTTTATCAGTAGGGTGTCCAAACTAGCTTACTTGCACATGAACTAATCATGTGCAAATCCCACCATCTACGATTATTAAGATTCGGAACTACATAGTGCGCAACTTGGCTTAAGACATCCGGTTATTAAAAAAAAAGGAAAAAAAAGATTCGTAACTATATAAACTACCAAAAACTACCAAAATGGCATACCAACAAGCCTTAATCCCTAAACCTACAATCCCAACACTGGAACTGTAACGTATATTTTTTTACAATGAGAGAGAGAGAGAGAGAGAGAGATCACATTTTCTCACCTAAGAGCATGTCCAATGGGACTGAAAAAGTGGTGTATACCTATATTTGGGCACCATTTATAGAACTTTATGCTCCAATGTCGATTGAAAAATGGTTGGAAAGCAGTAAAGTTGGAAACTTGAAACTTGGTTCCAAATATGAAACCAAGGATGGCTACAGCCATCCATGGTACCTCACCAATCACAACTTACTCCTACAGAAAACATCCCGGAAGTGACTTGATTTTTGTCAGAAAATGGCCGAAATGTGCAAAGCTCGCCAGAATGTTCAATCTCATTGTCCAAAAAAAAAAAAGAGGCTACAATTCTAAACGGCTCTTCTTCTTCTTCTTCTTTTTCCTTCTCTTAAATGGCTCTCTTTTGATTTCCCAAACAACTCTTTTTCTCTTAGTCCCTATAAATATGAAATTGGTTTAAAACTATTCTATTCCACACCATTTTATTTTTGGTATCCCTTTGAAAAGGAAGGTAGTTGAATTGGAGTTGAGAAAGTAGGGGAAAATTAGTTAAATTTAAAACTATTTGGTTCTAAAATAGAACTAATCACTGGAGAGAGTTCCATAATTTGGCACAAAAACACTTTTTGGTGTGAAATTATGAGAATGACTAATCATTATCCAACCACCATTGGACTTGCTCTAAGGTAGGAGTATCCGATACCCCTCAAAAAGAACCAACAGGCGGGACATCAGAGAAAAAACCATAGTCCCATACGATATTGGTACGGAAATTGCGCCACATCTATCTAGTAGCACAAGGCATCAATCCGGGAATCACACTCTAGACTTTTGAGCTTCACTGAATATAAAATCAGATAATCAATCCATGTGTTCACACAAAATATGTTCTGCGAAAAATTGAGGGGGGAAGGAAAAGGGTGGCAGATTGTTTGGCAAGGATGGGTCCACGATGAAAGAAGAAAACCATTTGAATGCGAAACAAAAAACAACCAACCTATGCCAAAGAAAGTCGACAACCCTAAAGAGAAAATCTTAATTAGGGTGGAATCCCCTTCTAGTTGTGCTTCCATTCACCTATCGTCTATCAAAGCACAAGAAAAACCTTGGTTGCGACCTCCTGCCCACAAAAGAATCTCTCTGTGAAACAAAAATACAAAATTCACTTCAGCTCCCAAATAAGTGCTAGAAGTGTGAGTATCCCGGCTAGCTTTTTGGCCAGGAAGATACATCGCGTGGCAAGAAAGTTCATCAGTTCTACTTCAACTGAGGCGTAAACTGAAGATTACGCCACACAACTAAAGATAAGTGCAACTAGTTAATTGACAAAGAAACACTAATAAACCAACAAAAAGGACTCTTTTCCAAATTCAGAACACCTACGAATGAACAAGACAAGATTTTCCACTCATCAAAACGTTCAAATGGAATCTACAAAACTAAACAAAGTTGAAAAGAACAATCATTGTACCAAGAGGATATGGGCATATTGTCTTCTAAACCTTCCCAAATACAAAACGCACGTCCATCCCATGCATCCTCCTAAAAACTTCACAAGTGATAACTCAGAATCTGTATCGCTATGACAGGTTACTCATTAGGTCATAAACCCAACCTCTCTGACGAGTACTGCATAGTCACCTATATTATTTAATGGAAACCAACATTCTTTTGTCTTTCTCAAGAAATGGCCAATTCCTACTCAGAAGTGCAGTAAGTCAACAATTTAGGACATGGGACTAAAGCATACGAGCATGCACAATCTAATTTTGGTGCCCAAAGAATTTCATTGCCTCGTCATTTCAAAAACTGGGTCCTAGATGATAAAGAATGATAAATGTATAACTGCACTATTGGACATTACAGTTGCTGTTATGTAAATTAGCATTGAGAATGAAGCCAGCCAATTCAGTAACAACTTTCAGTCCTCACCTCTGTGTAAAATAACACAGTAGCTGATGTGAGATCTTTCATAAGTTCATGGAGGAACACAAAGAGGTCATCCAGAAATCAGACTTTGTGTATCACTTGGAAGTTGGAACATTTCCACAAATGAATTGGCTGGTTTACAGTAGTTGGATGTTTTTTTTTTTTTTTGGAGCTCTGAGGTGTATAGCAGTTGGTCTTGTGTGTGTATCCCTGATTTTACTGTTGTTGGATAGTTAAGAGTTTGTATGCCTTGGTGTTATCCCATCCCCGGCTAAGAAGCATGGACACGGATACGGACACCACACAACGTGGCCATGTCATTTCTTTGAAAGTTAGGGCACGGACACGTCGGGGATGTGTCAAAAGTAAAAATGAATTTGTAATATAGAGGTATGTTATGAATTCATATATGCGATGGAGACATTGTTTCTATCAAATTAGAACAATACTATAAATATCCAAAACAACGGTCTGCATATTAGTATATGTGAACTATATATACATATTTGGAAATTTTCACTAAAGGCCAAATTATATTTTAAACCTATAATGGGTCCTTGCCATGTTCCAAAAGTGTCACCAATGTGTCCTAGAGTATCCACAAAGCATCTGAGTCAAAGAAATATAAAATATTGGACAAGTGTTTAAGCATGTCCAACACGTGTCCGGACAGTGTCGAGTCATGTCCGTGACCGAAACTTGCTGAATATGCATACGTGAGGCTGGTAAAGAGCCCATGCTTCGTAGATCCCAGGAGTAGGCTCCAGTAAGCTTGTTCTTGTCTTGTGGGTGTATCGCTGGTTTTTCTGTTTTTGGACAGTTAGAGGTCGTGTGTGCCTTAGTGTTTTTCAGTAGTCTGTATGGGCATCCCAGGCTAATTGCATGGACACGGATCCAGCATACGAACACCACCCGAGATGGACATGCGGACACATCATTTCTTTGACAATCAGGGCACGGACGCTTGTTCTGGTCTTCTCGGTGTATCGCTGGTTTTTCTGTTTTTGGACAGTTAGAGGTTGTATACCTTAGTGTCTTTCAGTAGTTTGTATGGGCATCCCAGGCTAAGAAACATGGACACGGATACGGCATACGGACACCACACGAGATGGACATGCAGACATACCATTTCTTTAAAAAGTAGGGCAGACACATCAAATGTAAATGTATGTGTAATATACAGGATGATGTAAATGTATGTGTAAAAAACAGGATGATGTGAATTTATATAAACGACAGAGACATTATTTCAATCAAAAATTGGAACAATACAATGAACATTCAAATCACCAGTCTGCATATTAGTATATATGAACTATACATCTTTGGAAATTTTCACTGGAGGCCAAGTTTAACAAATTATGTTTTAACTTTTCAATGTGTCTTTAGAATGTTCCAAGAGAGTCACCAATGTGTCCTAGAGTATCCACAATGTGTTTGAGTTAAAGAAATGTAAAACATTGGACAAGTGTTTAAGCAAGTCCAACAGGTGTCTTGAGAGTGTCGTGTCCGTGACATGCCTACATGAGCCTGGTAGACATGTCCTTGCTTCTTAGATCCAGGGGGTATGCTCTAGTGATCTTCTTGTTGTTTTGGTCATCAGTGAGCAACTACCAAAAAGAATAAAATAAGTTCTCATCGCATCGAAAAAGAACCAAGTTAACCGGCAGACTATTTCCTATAAATACTTATAGCGACCCTTCATAGTGTTTGTACCCTATTCTCTCAAATAGCATAAGCCATGAAAGTTGATTAACTGAATGCCGCTTAATCTTGAGGGAAAGATATCATAGGTCTTTCTTGGTTAGAAGCAGATAAGAGAAAGAGTACTTAACCTTACGACTTTTTTTTGCCTCCTTTGAAAAACTCAGGGTGTCTGTGCCAGCTTACACGCTCCTCGACTTATCCTTGGGGACCCAATCTCATCATCCACAAGCGGGGGGAGCCCAATTAAAGTCAGCATAAAGTCCCATATGGATTGACATCAAAAGATTTGATAGCACCTGGGAGGTTTCAAACTTGAGACCTCATGAGGGAGCAAACCCCCTTGTGACTCTAGGTTAACACACAGGATTCCCAAGAACGAATCAAGAAATATTTCATACGGCACAAGAAGCTAACCCATAATTCTTTAGAAGACATTACTGTTTTGGTAATTTTCAGAAAATCTATCATGAGAAAACAATATACCCTACATACTAAACCTTAGGTCCCTGAAACCAACCGAAAAACCTTTGTTTCCAATCGTGAAAGGCACACCAAAGTAAAGCACTGTAAAAGAAAATATAGCTAGGCGGTGTCTCCATGCTCAGAGGTCTGCGGACAAAGAAATACAGTCATTTCCCTCAAGTTTACAGCAGTTATGTCCACTCAATCCAATCCCATCATGTTATCCAAAAACAGAATTAAGATCACTCAATTCCCTTGCTCAATATACACGAATCTCAGCCCCACATAAAAAAGCTGTAAAGATACTATTAGACACAGAAATTGAACTGCACTGTTGTTAGATATCTGGCGTCTATGTTCAGAGGGCATTGCAAAAATAAACACATCGCAATTTCTGTTACATTTATCTCATTCATGTCCACTCTTTTCAAGCCTATCTGCTAACCATAAAATAGAATTGAGACCACTTCATTCAGAAGCTCAGAAACACACAAATCTCAGGCCTCGCCTCAAATGAAGCAGCAATAGAGATAAAATTAGACACAGAAATTGGAACATACACCTGTAGTTCACTGATATTGAAAAACCATAAATGATTCTATTGAAATACATTATATACATGTCCAATCCATATAATCCTCATCACCAACACTCAAACCAATCTAGCAAGCCCCCTTTGGCCGAACCTTTTGACGCACTGTCTTTTTGGGGGTTCCTCCTAATTTTACTAGATTCAGGTCAAATTTGTACATCATATCGTCCGCCTCTACGGGAGTAACGGGGAAAGTAAAAAGTTACACATTGTAAAAGGTTCATAAGGAAAACAAAAGACCCAACGGTCTTTCACATTTTTGGGGGAATATGCACTTTTTTCAGCTCTGGTTTATGTTTTTAGACTACTCTGATTGCTTTCGCCGAGACAAACGATGTAACGTAAAAATTTGGCCCAAATCTAAGTAAAAATTGAGGGGTAAAACACAGTGCCAAAAAGTTTAGCCAAAGGGAGCCTTAGGAGGAAGGACACTGAAACTGCTTGAACATTTGAAATCCAACAAGAGAGAGAGAGAGAGAGAGATTAGTCGCAAGAGAAGACCTGAGGGGGCAATCGCCAGGCCTCGGATTTGGAGAAGCACACGTCATCTAAAGCCTCGCTGCGGCACCACCTGCACTTGTTGGGTTTCTGAGAGCACAGAGACAGCGACGCCATCTCGCTGCAGTCCACCACCATCGGATTATTCCTTCGAATGCCCAGCAAGCTCCGATTTGAACTACCACCGCCACCGCCGGACGAGATCGTTCGGTGATTGATGCGGTTGCCGGCGACGGGAATTCCCTCCGATGATGCGTAGAGAGAGGCGAGAAGGATTAGAAGTATGGGGAGGAAAAGCGAGAGTTTAGACGCCATTGAATACGAAAAAGGAACTGGGGGGTCGGGGGAGTAGCAACTGTGGCAAGTTTACGGGACTTGGGCGGATAGATCGAGATAAAAGCTGTGGGAAAATTACACTTTACATCCTCCGTAATTACATTAGTTTACCTAAACTTTCTTAGGTCTGTCTTTCTTTTTTCCTTCCTTTTATTTTTCTTTCTTTTCCTTTGTTTTTCCTGAGGTCTGTCTTTCTTTTTTCCTTCCTTTTATTTTTCTTTCTTTTCCTTTGTTTTTCCTGGCTACCAAACAGCTAGAGCCTTTAAGTACCAAAAAAAAAAAACAGCTAGAGCCTTTACTACTTTTAATGGCACCCCTACACAAGGTGGATTATCCCACCACTAAACTATAGAAACGATTAGGGCTTTCTTTCTTTTTTCTTTCTTTTCCTTTGTTTTTCCTAGCTACCAAACAACTAGAGCCATTACTACTTTTAATGGCACTCCTACACAAAGTGGATTATCGCACCCCTAAACTACAGAAACGAGTAGGATTATAAATGAACTGAGCCGCTAGCGAGAAGCTCAAAATTCGGCTCGAAATTGAACTTGTTCAAACTTGACTCAATTGCTTAACAAACGAGCTCAAGCCAAATATTTAAGATTGTTATTATACGAGCTTAGCCCAAGCTAATGTAAAATCGGCTCAAATGAGCTCGAGGTAGAACATATATGCGTAGAAGAATGCGTATAGTTTTGTTGTAGACTACTAGAATTGCTCAAAGTATTTAATGGTGTTTTGGCTTTAAAAAGCCAATTTGAATTATTTTGCATTATTTTTTTTTAATATTATTGGTTCGTCTCAATGAGAGGAATCCAAAAAGGTAAAAAATTACTCTATGATTAGAATTCTCAATTTCTTGAATAAGATCGAAAAAAGTGTAAAAATTCGTCTTTTGACTTATTTTTGTCTTTATTGAAAAAATTTAAGTTTCGATCATAATTTTTTATTTTTTTTTATTCCTTTTGCGGAGACTAACCAATAATACACAAAAAGTTGATCCAAAATTAAAAAACGAGAAAAAAATCAGATAGAGATAAAAAAATAAAAAAAATACTTCAACTGACTTTTTAGGCCAAAACACTTAACTGCGTTCTCCTGCCAAGTGGCAGTGTTAAGGGGGCTTACACATCTAGAAAAGTCTTGAGGACCAAAAGAATCGTCGGTGAATACAGAAGTTTTTCGTTGTGATCACTCATAAGTAAATGCAACGGAAGGGGTTCTCTTCCTCTTCTGTTCGTTGCTTCCTTTTGCCTTACCCAACAGCTCAATCACCAATTGCAATGTTTCTTGTTTTTTCACATTGGCACCACAATTTCTTAATTATTCTCCGTGGGTTTGTCCAACCCTCTCGCTACAAAATCTGTGTCCCCTGAAAGGCTGAAACCAATTTATTACAGTTCCAAGGTTGGTATAAAGGTAAAGGCTGTTTCAATCAAATGCTGAGAAGGATTTGAAAGCTCAAGTTAAAAGAAAAAATTCAAACGATTCTTGTCCCCGGTGAAGATCCAAAATTTAATAACCAATTCATACTATTTTGTTTAGGTACAAATGAATTGCTATTGCAAAATCCACCGATTTAACCAATTCATATTATGTTGATTTTCCTTGAATTGTTTTGGTTTTCTAACTAATTTATGATCATTTCATTGTTAATGCCATTGTGCCCAAATTTCTATTATAGATTCGTTATTATTCAGTGCCCAACGAAATTCTTTTGCATGTGCTGACGCCCGAATTTTATCAATTGCAAAATCTGGCGAAAACTGGCAAGGCAAAAAGGGTTACGCGTACCAAAAAACTGAAAGGCTGAACAAGAAAATGACCCGGAAACCTTGAGAACTTCGGAAATGTATATGACTAACAAAAGATATTATTGCATGTGGATTGTGATTTTTGTTTTTATGTTCTAATATTTTTGGGTGATCCAGCGGCCGAAAAACCCCTCGGCACAGAGGCACAGGGGTTTTTCGGCATAGAGGATATGGGCTCATGTTAAAAAGACTATTTTCAGTCAACGTTTCGAGGACACAATAGTAGTACGATTGGGCTTGATCATCTTGACTAGATAAGTATGTCAATAAATAAATTTTTGAGATAAGATCGAAGCTCAAATAAAAGAAATTCACGCGAAATGACACAATATGGGAAATGCGTACTGCCCGGCATAAATTGAAGTGAACAGTTCATCCTTGTCAAGTTTTATTGAATACCCGTACAATTCTCCTTTAATATTAAGCTACCACGTGTGTACACTTGTGAGGAAATGAGAAGGAGGTGTGAGTTACAGAGGCCTTGTTCGTTTCCTGTTTAGTTTTAGTTTTAGTTTTAGTTTTGATGACATTATCATTTCTGTCATTTCTCTCTCTATCTCTCTCCATTCATTACATCTGCTGATATCATCAAAACTAAACTATCTAACCAAACACAGCCAGAATTTTTAGACCAAATAATAATTTTAGAATAACAATTGGTCAAGACAGAGCTGGATTTCGTCTCGGAAGTTGCACTCAAAATCGGAACCAGATCCTCTCTTCCCAAATTTCCCTATTCCTTTGTTGCAAGGGATTTTGGGCCGTTGGATCACAAAATTTTTTAAAACATAAATAAAAATTTGTGTGATCCAACGGCCCAAAATCCCTTGCAACATAGGCAAAGGGAATTTTGGAACAGAGGATCTCACACCCTCAAAATCGGTATTCTCCATCTCTTCATCCCACAAAAATAGTCTATTACTATAAAATGGATCTTGCTACATGTACAGAAGGATTTGGAAAAGAAAACGTACAGACTGTCTCGAGGACCCACTTTTGGGTCCCAAACAAACGATCCGAACCGTTCATTCATCTTAAAATAATTTTCCGAGGGGTCACGCAAGAAATCATCTCAATGAAACGAAAGGGTTTTGGATCAAGCACTTACACTTCCGATTGAGATGATTTCTTGCGTGACCCCTCGGAAAATCATTTTAAGATGAATGAACGGCTCGGATCGTTTGTTTGGGACCCAAAAGTGGGTCCCTAAGCGGTATGTACATTTTCTGTTCTTCTTTCATCTATACCCTTAGAATTATCCCTATAAAATGACGTGTAATTTTTGGATAAAAATTTCAATGATTAATTTAATTAGGCATCCTGTTTGAGGATCCTACTTATGTTCCCCGAAAATGCTAGAGGCACAACATAGTGGACAACAATTTCAAAACGATGTCGTTTTGGGGCCAGCTGTTTAAAAAAAAGGAATCGAAAAGTTAAACCCTCTCTCTCATACCCTCATCTTCCTCCTCCTCTCAAATCTCCACCCCTCTCCACTCCACCGGCCATTGGTCAACCCATCTCCGGCCTCCCTCGTCTCCGTCGACACCCACCTCTGGCGTTCCCATCTCCGGTGAGCATCTCTCTGGCGACCCCTTAAGCTGAAATTTTGATGTACGGTTTTACATTTAAGGTCGGTCAATTTGTTTATGAAGAAAAATTAGATCAGGCAGTTATCATCTAGATAAACATATCATCTAGTCTGGATCTGGGATCTTCATATCCGGACTCCCATCATCGGCGGCGGCGGCGTGACAACTCCAGTGAAGCTCTGGCGACTTTGTATTCCTATATTTTCGGTTTTTCTGTTTTTTTGCTGTTTTTTTCCGGTTTTGTAGGGTTTTTTTGGTAGGTTGTATTAGGATTTGATTTGGTTGGGTTGAATGGATATTCTTTCTTTTGGCTAAAAAAAAAAAGAGAATTGTTTTTTGTTAGGTCTGTTGTGCTACTACGTCCATGCCTAAAAGAATTTTTAGGAGCCGATTTTGGTATTTTAACTTTCTAAAACATATTGTTTAGATGGGTGTCACCGGAGAAGAGTACGTCGAAGATGAGGGAGGCTGGAGATGAGGTGACCAGTGGAGTGGAGAGGGGTGGAATGGCGATGGGTGGAGATTTGAGAGAAGGGGGAAGATGAGTGAGAGAGAGAGAGAGAGAGAGAGTTCAACTTTTTTATTCCTTTTTTAAAAAAACACCTGGCCCCAAAACGACGTCGTTTTGAGGCTGTTGTCCACTTTGTTGTGCCTCTAGCATTTTCGTATGTTCCCATCCTTGATGTCATCATTAATTATGTTATATCCTGAAATTGGATAGTTGGACTATTGTGCCCTTATTAACTCCACTATTAGTTTATATATATCTATATTATAAAAGGGCTCAGTTTTTTGAATCTCTTATATTTTCAGCCCTTGGATTCAATGGATAGCCGAGATTGATTTTCACGCTAGCCTTCAAAGGCTCAGATCGATTAAGCTTTTAACAGACGGTCAAGATGCATTTTCGGGCTCAAATTTTTCCCGCCTAAATGTTTAGCCATACTTGGAAACCCAAAAACGTTGCCTAATTATTTTGATACTCTCTCTCCCCCCTTCCTTTCTCATGATCACTAATTTGGGAACACAAATTTTCACCCTCTTCGTCAATCATGTAACAACCACAATTGAAAAGGAAAGTTTCAAACACATAACAACCAAATCAGTAAATCGAATAGGCAACGTGCGGAAAGAGATCCCATAAATCAAATTTCAGGGATCTCATTTCTAATTTATATATGAGAGGAAATAGAGATGATCTTGAATTTGGTTGGAAATACCACTAGTTCGTCTCTTCTCTCTCTCAACTGAGTTCTTTCCCTCATCGATACCAATGTTAAGAAACCATGATCAGCATGCAGAGACGATAAAATATTCTAGAAAATTTTCCTTTGTGATGACTTTTGGTTCTCTAGGTTTTTCTTTTTCTCTATTTTAACTCTGCCTTCTTCTTCTTCTTCTTCTTTTTTTTTGTAAACATTGTCTTCTTTTATTTTGGAAAGATTTTGATGCAGATCTGGAATTTTTGTGGTTCTCAACAGTTTTGGAATTTTGATGGAATTCGTTCAGGTTTTTTCATGTGATGACTTCTACATTAGTTCATTTCGTCAATTTTTTTATTATTAAAATCCATTTTTATCACTCATCGCTGCGCTGTTCTGGTGAGTTCTTTTGGGGGGGAAAGTTATTCCGTGATTGTTGTCTATATTGCTGAGGTTTTCTGGATTTCAAAAGTTTGTAATTGTGAGCGTGTAAGGTTCACGACTCATATAACTGCCTCAAACAAGGGTTGATTTAGTCTATCTACTTGGGGAAGGCATTCCCATTTCTAATTTATATATGGGCAGGTTTAGATTTGCAGTTAATCTTTCGATTCATAACAATGTTCATGTAAAACTTATACACTGCTAATCAAGTAATCAATTATCACCAGTGTACGGAGAACGAATATTTTCTTGGACTAATAAAGAGTTTAAGTGGAATTTTTTTTTCTTCTGAATCTTAATGTAAAATCTTTGGTGATGGAATCTCATTAGTTTATGTACGGTTAAATCATAAAGTTAAAATTTTTGTTGGAAATGGAATCTCCTTAGTTTATGTACAGTCAAATTTTGTTCGCTGGAGTGCCTTCAGGCACGGGTCATTCACTAGTATATATATATAGTCGGATATAGTTATCTAAATGTTGTGGATTTATCACATCCTAATCAATTTCATGACACGACTGTGAGGTAAATTTGAATTTCAAACATCCAAATATAAAACAATTTTCTAACCCATCTTCTACGGTGAACAAGTGGCTTTTCCCATGTCCTTCAAAAATGGTTTGATATGGTACAAGAATCTGATTTTGTAATTGATACGTTTATATGAATATACATAGCATCTGTATCAAATCCTACTTTGAAGGGATATTCCCTGATTTTGGGGGATTGATTAGCCTTATTTTGGATAATACCATAACTGAGTTATCGATTTGAATTTTTCCTCATTCAAATTGACTATTTTCCTTAATTACTCCTGAAATAGACGGTTAGTGTTACCAAAATATCTAGGATTATGACATCTCTAATTGAATGGGATTCAGTTTCATTTGAATCTAATTCAATCCCGTAAAGGAAAATTTGAATTTTAAATATTCAAATCCCAATCAAGATAACAACCAACAATAATTCTTTTAGGTTGGATCGAAATTGGGATCAATCAATACCTCAAACATTCTTTTGTGTTCACTGTTGTATACATCCTAAATTGACTCTGTAGATATTTTAAGCACCACTGCAAACAAGCTCCCGATGATGAGAATGACACCCCAATGCTTTGGCTGGACTCACGTGAAACCTAGAACCTTTGTGAAGATCTGTAGCCAAACCAGAAACCATCCTAAACCCAACTGAAATATCGGCCAGTGCACTGATGAACCGGCCGATACAACGTTCTATCTACCCGTGAAAACCAATTTCCTATCACAAACCAAAAATCCCCTGGCGAATGCATTAACCGGCCGATAAATTCATCAACCGGCTGGCAAATCAACTTCTTCCACACACACACATGTGTGTGTGTGTGTGGGTATCCATTTTGTTCTTAACCAATTACCCTAATCAAGTCCTAACCTGACTAAACTTCCTATGAACCACTAAGTAGCCTTTTACCCATGAAACTACCATCTACGCCCATCAGCCTTTCAATCTATCATTTTATGCTTATCTATAATTGTTATACGCTCTTCTACAACCAATCAAAACACCACACTTTTCACAAGGCCTTCCTTTAACCGTTAAATCTAAACTCTCCTCTAAACAACCCTTAAACCACAAAATATAACCCTTTAACAAGTGGGCCCTGTTCGTTTCCCAGTTTAGTTTTAGTTTTAGTTTTGATGACATAATCATTTTCCTCATATCTCTCTCTATCTCTCTCCACTCATTACACCTGATGACATCATCAAAACTAAACTAAACTATCTAACCAAACACAGCCCTTATATCTTACACCACCCCATTTCCGAAATAGTACAGTTGCCTCTCACACTTATCCTCTGTACATTCACGCAGACATAACAGTAAAACCAAGGAGAATATAGGGTGAGAACTAGAGCACCAATGGAGTTTTAGGAGAGAAACTCAAGTGGGTTTACTATACACACACCTCCACACTAAAAATCTGAATTTCAAACCTTCTCCCACCTTCTCATACACCACCAAGCTCCAACTGTTCACCTTAACGCCACCCCATGACATTCTCTTCCGATCGTCTTTCCCTTTCACGTGTTTTCGCCAAAAAAATCCATTTTTACCACTAAGACTTTGGAGGAGAGGTAGTATAACTTTTCCCCACCTTCCCTAAGTATATTATAATGTTTATGAGTTGTTTTTATGGTTTAGAAATTAAAGGAAAAATACCCATGCATAAAAAACGAACCCTGTTTTTACTTTTTTTTTTCCGGCTGTAACCTTGATTAGTGTATAAAGAAAAATCATTTTTGTTCAAGAGGTGGTGGCATGCATGATGTTAATATTGGCTTATTAACATGTGTCTGTTATTTGTGACGTTCAAATTTGCAAAACATGTGTTGGACCAAATTATCAAACCATGGAAATGTGATACTATGTTCGCTGTGATGTTTCATTGTGTAGAATCTTGTTTGAATTCCAAGATGGTTGTAATTAAGAGTGGGAACAAGTACATTTTTTTGTTTGTTTACGTAAAATGTGGTAACAAACTCCTCCTATATGTTTATTATTTTTTTTACGAGACTTCTGAAAACGACGCATATACTTTATATGGTAAGCAGTAGGTAAATTATCTGGCAATAAAAATATAAGTCGTGTACGTACTCGCACCCTATAACTCGTTAACGAGAAAGACTAATAAACCATAAATAGATATGGTTGTGTAGCTTTTCCCTAAAACTAGTTCTTTTATAGATAGGTAATAAAGGAAGTTTTAATTTTCATAAAGGTTAGTTTAGCTACTCAGACCCTTTGCAATATCCTATCTGTGAAATTTTCCGTAATGTAGTGTTGCATTTTGGAATTTAAGGTTCATAGCTCTTAAATTTCATTATTGTTCACGTTACATCTTTGATAAACTAATTTTTTTTAAAAGAATTAACATCCTGAGTTTTTAATAAACCCAAAGCCGTCGTGGACTAATCCGGAATAGATTATGTGAATTGCATGCACGCTACCAACTATCGTATCATTTTGTCCTTTATTTATTTATCGCAAGCTTAGATGAAAATGTTGATTGTTAGATCGGACAAATAGGTTCCTGGGTTCGGTGTTCGTGTAAAGAATTCACATAGACGTTAAGTGTAACGCCTCGATTTTTCGGAAGCATTATTTAAAACATTTATTAAAAAGATTCATTTATTAAAACAGGTTTATCTTAATCAAACAACAGAAATACATAATAGTCGAGTGATCTTAGTTTTATTACAATGAGACAATGTACTTTATTGAAAATTCAAATCAAATTTATTCAACATATAATAAGGGGACAGAGCTCTAATAGTAAGAGGGGTTCCAAGTTTCTTCTGTTTCTCCTCCTTCAGCAACGAGGTTCACCTCTTGGAGATTCTGTTCATCTCCACCTGTTTCATTAGGGTACTCTTCACCCTGTTGATTCTCTGCAAAATCTGGCAAAGAGCCAGGGTACACCGTACCGTGAGTGATGAGGTTCACTCAATAGATAATTCTTACCCACGAACCCTTACAATACACAACAAAGCATTTATAGCATAATATAACAAAAAAAAAAAGAGAAACAAAATAACAATGCATTTATTCATCACTAATATTTAATCTAAGTGAAAACTATGATTCTCTTCCTAGAGAATCGATCCTCCCAAGTGAACCTCTTAGAAAATAGCCATTCGTGATTCCACTCCCTCCTTGCTTACCCTGACTGGGAGCCTAGATGACAAGGACTAAATTATGTATTTAGTCAAAATCATCAACCGCCTCACAAGGACGAATCCCCCAGGGACTGACTGTACCGTTGGGCCCACAAGGTGCTGATTGCAACCTTTGGAGTATATAGCCCTTGGATCCTGGGTCTATAATACAATATATCTCTGGCTGACTGCCAATCATTTAGAAACCATATTCATCAGGAGTGATCACGCAATGCCATTTCTAAGGTTCCGAATCTTAATCAAACTCTGGCTGACTGCCAATCATTTCAAATTCACCATCTAGCTACCTGCCAACCATAACAACAATTTTTCCAAGATAGCCTCCCCAATCCTTTCATATCAACATTTAATCAAATTTTCCAATAACTCAACGTCTAGGTGGTCATCTATCTTCGTGCACAAAACTAGGGAACTTAATTGTCCAATCTAACAAACAACTTGCTCGTTATAAATTTGTAACGACATAATAAAGAATAAAACGATACAACTATTAATAGTGTACAAATAATACACATCAAATAATGAGAAATGACTTCATCAAACATAATACTTAGCAATGAAATTTGGTCATATTTAATTCTATATCAGGTTCACCTTAATCTATTTATAAAGATTTATTTCAAAAACACCACGGTTATTAGAATGCCGAGCAACCAAAATAAATAATAAAATAGCAGTAAATAACAATGGCATGCAATATGACATACAAATGTTCACACGTGTACTGAAGTTCTTGAAAATCAACTCTGTCCTTTGACAATGTTCAACAATAAATACATGCATATCACAGTAGTAGGTCTTGGCAGAACCATGTCGGTTCACAGACCATAAATAATTGGGTTTCATAACTTGATTTCTAAATTTGGTTTGGTTTGGTTTTGTTCGGGCTTAATGCAAGCCCTAATATCAATTCGAGATATTCTAAATATACTTAAAATTAGAGAGTAAGAGGTATCTACCTTTTTCGGAGTGCTAAGAGTGAAATTAGCGAAAGGTGGTGCAACTCAGTCGTCGGAAAAGATAGGCTTGAAATGAGCTATTCGACTGGAAAGAAAAAAAAAATGAAGTACTTTGGATCCTCACTCTCTCTCTCTCTCTCACACTTCACTGTTGACCTTTCTCTCTTTTGTTTGGCAAGTGTGTGTAGAGAATAAAGGAAAGGAGATGCAACAGTTATAGGTCCAAGGGAGACAAGAGAGTACTATATGGAGTTACTAATGCATGGGTTGTTTTTAAGGCACTGCAAGTCTAGGGAAAAGGATTTTCAGGGATAACGGCTCAGTTGATTCTGGAGGGATAAAGGTGAGGTATTGAATTGGGTTATTGGAGGGAGCAGAGAGGTGAATGAATTTGGATAAAACAAATATGTGTAAACATATAAGTGCATGTATATGTATAATTTATATACGTTGAAAGCATACACACACACACACACACACACACACACACACACACACACATTATATGCTTAATATTTAGACATTAAAAGTAATCTACGAAATTATAAATTTAATAATCTACTAGAGTCAGTTAAACATGTTTAGAAATTAAATAATTCAAATTTTTATTTAAAAGAAAATTTTGATTATTACATTAAGTTAATGGGAAAATTGAATAAGGATTTCAAATGACATTTGATGAGATGGATGGTAGTCAGCCAATGATTTTGGAAATGGAGATACTGTGATTATAGATTGATCGAGATTCGAAACCCTACGTTGTGGCATTTTGTGACTACTCCCTATTGAATTATTTTGTGATATAAGGGTGATTTGTATTATAGACCGAGTCATTGCTACATACTCCCGATGTTACATTCAGTTCCTCATGGGCACAGTGGTACAGTCAGTCCCTGGGAAATTCATCCTTGTGAGGCATTTGATGAACTCGACTAAGTACATAACTTAGGCCTTTCATCTGGGCTCCCAGTCAGGGCAAGCAAGGAGGAGGTGAATCACGAAATGGCCATAGATTTGGCGGTTACTTGGGAGGTTGTTCTCTTGGTTGAGAACTTAGAAAAAAATATCAGCTAAAGGCTAGTTAATGAAATCATTTATTTGTTATTCAATTCTGTACTTCCTTTTAAGTATACATGAACTGTGGTTAATTGTAGTGTAAGGGTTGGTGGGTAGGAGTTATCTATTGAGTGATTTACAGCTCATGGAGTCATGGTGTTGTAATGGCCCTGGCATTTTATGTCATGTATTGAAGGAGAACAAGGAAGAGCATACTACCAGACGGAGGAATTCTCTGCCAAACAGATAACCACAGAAGAGTGGGATCTAAACCTGAACCTCTAAAGATCCATCACCTCCTTTATTTTGTGGGACAAATGTAATTTAATTTTCCCAAGAAAGTACTATGTTTTTTTGTACTCGAACTAAGACAATTATGTTATTTTCGCTGCTTTATTAATGAGATCCTTTTATCTATATTTATCTTTTATTAAATGATTTAAATTAATGCTTCAAAAAATCGGGGCGTTACAACTTGGTATTAGAGCTTTAGGTTCAAACCCTCAGCCTTGGGTAAATTGGGTAGACCACATTTCCGAGAGTATAACCTGGGTAGTTAATTATGTTATGTTATGTATAATTTGTAATATGTGATAATAACATAAGCTTAATTATAATTATTTCTTGTAGATGGACTTCTGGGTCGAAATGCTGGCTATCGAGGCTGAGAGAATGAGGAAAATGGAGTCATGACTGCCAGTGGGTGTTAACATCTGAGACGATCCTTACTTCTCGGGGGATGTTTCCTTACACCTACCGGCAGGATCAAGAGAACGCGGCTGTTGTACCCTCTCCTCAACGGGAAGTGGAGCCAGAATATGATTTTAAGGATCCAGACGAGTCAAAGTACAACTTGGAAAACTCAGTTATGCCAGAGAACAATGAAGAAGAACTGGTTGAGATGGATTATGACACCAAAGGCTCAGAGGAACTGGAAGAGAACAAGATCAATCCAGAACAAGAGCAAGGTGAGGATGCTCCCGAGGAGGATGTGAACAGTGATGAGTCTATGAAAGGGCTATCCTCTGATGAGTTTGAGCATTTTCTAAGTGATATTGAGTTGGACGATGATTTCTTTCCCATGGCCCCAGTCAATGCGCCAATCAATTGGGATGTCGAGAATGCATGGAATGCAATGCACCCGGAGCCCTTCGTTCCACATCCACCACCGCTACCAGTGGAAGAAGAAGAGGAAGACCCAGAAAGCAAGGTCGAAGATGCTGCTCCGCTGCCGCCGCCACCACAACAAATAAGGGGCTTACCAGCATGGGTCCAATGGCGCGGACACAGAACAAGGCGACTATAGGAGACGGGAGCTACCTACGTGAGCCCACCATCTTCGTTCTAAAGCTTAAGAAGGATATTGAATGTATCGAATTTGACTAATTGTTTATCTTATAAAGGTCTTGGCACTGAATAAAGATCAGATTGGGCGAGAAACTTTTCTGATTCCCCAAATGCATAAAACAATGGCTGCCCAGCAGATAACATGACAATTACAACAGTAACATTTTGAACTTCACAATCCATCCTCATGTTCTCTTCTTATTTTCTGTATTGAGCACCACTTATATCCTTCAAACACTCACACAGGTGATTCAATTGATCAGGTAAACATTCAAACCAGCATGGGTCCAGTGACGCGGGCACAACTCAAATCTTGACCCAAATACATATGTTTACCTGAACATTGAACTAGTGTACCATTGTATTGCCCCAATTTTTGGAAGGATTAATATAGATAAAAAATATCTCATTAATAAAGTAGTGGAAATAACATAATTGTCTTGGTTCAAGTACAAATAAACATAGTACTTTTCTTGGGAAAATTAAATTACATTTGTCCCACAAAATAAAAGGAGGTGATAGATCTCTAGAGGTTCAGGTTTAGGTCCCACTCTTCTGTGGTTATCTATTCGGCAGAGAAATCCTCCATTTGGTAGTACGCTCCTATTTCTTCTCCTTCAATACCTGGCATAAAATGTCAGGGCCATAACAGCACCATGACTCCATAAGTGATAAATCACCCAATAGATAACTCCTACCCACCAACCCTTACACTACAATTAACCACAATTCATGTATACTCAAAAGGAAGTACAAAATTAAATAACAAATAAATGATTTCATTAACTAGCCTTTAGCTTATATTTTCTTCTAAGTTCTCAACCTAGAGAACAACCTCCCAAGTAACCACCAAGTCTATGGCCATTTCGTGATTCAACTCCACCTTGCTTGCCCTGACTGGGAGCCCAAATGAAAGGCCTAAGTTATCTGCTTAATCGCGTTCATCAAAATGCCTCACAAGGATGAATTTTCTAGGGATTGACTGTACCACTGTGCGTACAAAGGAACTGACTGTAACCTCGGGAGTATATAGCCATGACTCGGTCTATAATACAAATCACCCTTATATCACAAAATAATTCAATGGGGAGTAATCCAAAAATGCCACAACTTAGGGTTCCGAAACTCTGTCAATCCATAATCACAATATCTCCATTTCCAAAATCATTGGCTGACTGCCATCCATCTCATCAAATGTCATTCGAAATCCTTATTCAATTTTCCCATTAACTTAACATCTGTGAATTCTATAGAGAAACACCAAACCCAGGAATCTATTTGTCTGATCTAACAATCAACATTTTTCATCTAAGCTTGCGATAAATAAATAAAGAACAAATGATATAACAGTTGGTAGCGTGCATGCAATTCACATAGTCTATTCCGGATTAGTCCACGATGGCTTTGGGTTTATTATTAAAACTCAGCATGTTAATTCTTTTTAAAAAAAAATTAGTTTATCAAAGATGGAACGTGAACAATAATGAATTTTAAGAGCTATGAATCTTTATATTCCAAAATGCAACACTACATTACGAAAAAATTCACAGATAGGATGTTGCAAAGGATCTGAGTAGCTAAACTAACCTTTATGAAAATTAAAACTTCATTTATTACCAATCTATAAAAGAACTAGTTTTAGGGGAAAGCTACACAACCATATCTATTTATGGTTTATTAGTCTTTCTCGTTAACGAGTTGTAGGGTGTAAGAGGGGAAAAACTCACGAAGTTATTTCCTTGCTCTTATGAGATCAAATCCTCTTCTAGTGGAGCAATCTCGATCTTGCAACACGAGCGAACTGTCAGAGCACCCCTGCCTCTAGGCGGCAAGGGCCCTCCGATGGCTAAGTTAGTACTGACGAACGGAAGGATAACTGAAAACGAGCGTGTCAGTATGAGAATCGGTCTAAGCATCCCTTTAGTATTTGGGAGTCCTCTCTTATATAGGCGATTAGTTTGTATTTACATTCCTTGTGGAATTCTTCTCTGTATGGAATCCTTCCAAGCTTAGGATTCTTCCTTATTGGGCAGCGTAATCTGCATGATTTCATATCCTTATTCGATAAGGATCCTTGCCAAGATGGCCGCGTACTGCTCGTTCGGAGCTTTACCCTACATGGGAGTTCGCTCCTTGTGTAGTATGTTAACTGTCTTTCCATCTCTGAGTAAGATTGTGCTTATCTTCACAAGCTCAACTGATTCTGGGAATATCTCTGAATATTCCCTTCTTTCCTTATCCTCACAAGGTAAGTCTGTTGCTAGGGTTTATCTCACTTTGGGCCGTACCTCCTATGCCATCCGACGAGCGGGCTGATTTGGTTTATTACTGGATTACGGATGTGGTGGTCGTCAGTGTACTATTCCGTGTCACTTTCTTCGTGCATGTCACGTGATAGCTCTGGACGAGCAATTCTGTTCGTCTTCTATAAGGATGTTGCAAAGGATCTGAGTAGCTAAACTAACCTTTATGAAAATTAAAACTTCATTTATTACCTATCTATAAAAGAACTAGATTTAGGGAAAAGCTGCACAACCATATCTATTTATGGTTTATTAGTCTTTCTCGTTAATGAGTTGTAGGGTACGAGTACATACACGACTTATATTTTTATTGCCAAATAATTTACCTACTCCTTTCCATATAAAGTGTATGTGTCGTTTTTCAAAAGTCTCATAAAAAATAAAATAAAAAATAAGTTTGTTACACTACATTTTACATAAACAAACAAAAAATGTACTTGTTCCCACTCTTAATCACAACCATCTTGGAATTAAAACAAGATACTACACAATAAAACATCACAGCAAACATATATCACATTTACATGGTTTGATAATTTGGTCCAACACGTGTTTTGCAAATTTGGACGCCACAAATAATGGACCACCACCTCTTGAACAAAACTGATTTTTCTTTATACACTAATCAAGGTTACAGACGAGAAAAAAAATAGTAAAACTTGGGTTTGGTTTTGATGCATGGGTATTTTTTCTTTAATTTCTAAACTATAAAAACAACTCATAAACATTATAATATACTTGGGGAAGGTGGGGAAAAGTTACACTACCTCTCCTCCAAAAGTCTTAACCGTAAAAATGGGATTTTTGGCGAAAACACGTGAACGTGAAAGGCGACCAGAAGAGAAGGCAACGGGGTGGCGTTGAGGTGAACGGTTGGAGCTTGGTGGTGTATGAGAAGGTGGGAGAAGGTTTGAAATTCATATTTTTAGGGTGGAGGTGTCTGTATAGTAAACCCACTGGAGTTTCTCTAAAACTCCATTGGTGCTCTAAGTACTCACCCTATTTTTCTCCTTGGTTTTACTGTGATGTGTGTGTGAATGTGCAGAGGATAAGTGTGAGAGGGAACTGTACTATTTCAGAAATGGGGTGGTGTAAGATATAAGGGAACTTGTTAAAGGCTTATATTTTGTGGTTTAAGGGTTGTTTAGAGGAGAGTTTATATTTAACGGTTAAAGGAAGGCCTTGTGAAAAGTGTGGTGTTTTGATTGGTTGTAGAAAAGTGTATAACAATTATAGATAAACATAAAATGACAGATTGAAAGGCTGATGGGCGTAAATGGTAGTTTCATGGGTAAAAGGCTACTTAGTGGTTAATTGGAAGTTTAGTCAGGTTAAGACTTGATTAGGGTAATTGATTAGGAACTAAATGGATACCCACATATATATATCTATATACATGTACATATTTATAAATGTGAACAAAATGTAGTATAATAAATAAGGCCCACTTAGGTTAAGTAAATAAAACTTACTCCATCCGTCCCTTTTTAAATGTGTTACTTTGTAAATCCAACTTGTTAAAAAAACATCATCATTACACCTTTCACATCAACTTTTTCCTCTACTTCACACTTTTCACATCAACTTTTACCTCTACTTTCTAAAATTATCCTCCACTTTTACCCATTAACTCTTTACACACTAACTTTTTAAAAGGGCAAAATGATAATTGTACAAACTTTTACCCATTAACTTTTCAAACCACACACTTATTTAGGGACAACCCAAAATGGAAATGTCTACATTTAAAAAGGGACAGTGGGAGTAGAATTTAAATGACTTAATAAAATACAAAAAATATAGGACCGTTACACTGTCAAAATCTCCTAAAATATGGGAGCATTTATGGGAAAGAGAGAGAGAGAGAGAGAGAGAGAGAGAGAGAGAGAGAGAGAGAGAGAGAGGGGGGGGAGGGTTTGAGAAGCTTATAAATACCCCATGCATTTGCATGAGGAAGACACACCACACTAGGGGTGCACACCGGCCCGGTAGCCCGCCCAACCCAGCCTGGTTTTTTTAGGGTTTGGGAAAAATATTTAGTCCCATAGGGCCGGGCTGGGTTGAGATTTTAAGCCTGTTTACTAATTGGGCCGGGCTTGGGAAATTCCTCTAAGGCCCAGCCCGGCCGGCCCGATTTAAATAATAATTTTATTTTAATACTATATGTATATGTATGTGTTATCGCCGGAACCTAGGTACTTAGAGTTTGTTTATCTTGATGAAATTGACATTAATGAAGAGGAATGCTAGGTACTACCTGTGTAGAGAATACCTTTGAAGTAATAGCAATTTGTTAAGAAAACTTTGAAGTTTTTTTTCCCCTTAAACTACTGTATTATAATAATAACTCATAGTTTTTTCTTCCTTTTATTTTACGTGCTCTACAAGATCTGTTGTGACGAAGTGTGAATTTACTCGAGAGAAGTTTTTACATGTTAGAGTTCCACCTTTTAGAGCACTTTAATTTATGGTTCTGTTTTTAATATTTTGGGGAGAACTTACAACTTTAAGTATATTATTCCGGTTGTGTATTATTATTGTAATTGATGTGGTTGATTAATTTATGTTTGTGATACCATGCTTTAGAAAAATAAATGGGCTTGTTGGACGGGCTTGGAAAATTAAAATTCTATTTGGGCCGGGCTTGGGCATATTAAATGAAGCCCAATTATTAATGGGTCGGGCTTGAGAATGGACAAATCTTATTATTATCTAGTATAAGCCCGGCCCGAACCCGGCTCAACCCGGTGTTTGTGTACCCCTACACCACACTACCACCTTTCTAAGTTTCTTTGTTCTTGGCAATCTAGTGTTTTTAGAGTTAGAAAAAACTTCCAATTCTTGAAGTTCTTCTTGAGTTCTTGTTCTTCGAGAAACTCAAGTTGGAGCCACCACGTCCACCACAAAAAACTACCACTCAATCCAAAAAGTTAGTAGAAAGTTAGTAGCCTTTGTTTCGAAAAAGAAGTCACATTCTTTTTTTCTTTCGAAACGAACCGAGAAGCCATTACACCGCTTGACGAACCACCCGCCTAGCTTAGCGTCTTCCGACTTATCATCGGAATTGAGGTAGTTACTTAATCCCCATCTTCCTAAGTATATTATTTCCCGTAGTCATTATAATGTCAGTGTTACAAAAAATAGCTAATCGACCCTATTTCCCTACGCAACATTTTTACGACGTTATAATGCCCGTTTAGTTCTGGACAAATTTATAGTTGGTTGATCATTTCTAAAAACAAAAATGTCTTTACGTGGTATTTACAAGAAAAGGAACTTCGAATTTATGTACTTTAATGTAACTCCGTAGTTGTTATAATGCCCGTTTTTCTACGAAGTACTAAACTAGTTTTCAGGGAGTTCGCATTAGAATATAATGTTTTATGTGATGTTTTACGAGAAAAATAGCATAATCATGAGACACGTTTTATGAGGAAAGTTGCAAAATCATGAGACACGTTTTACGAAAAAGGTTGCATATTCACGAGACACGGGAATCAATATGACAAGTTTATGAGAATTGACGAGATACGAGATAAGAAATGAATATGAAATTGAATACTAAGAAATGGATTACAGTAGTGCCACTTGAGCGCCGCCCTTTTTTTTTTGGTTCATCGGAAATTCAAAGTACAGAACAAAGCCTAACAACAGCAAATAGCGCAACGATCGACCAGATCCAACTTCCACCGGCGGCGAGGACTTACGCACCCTAAAGGCTAATTGCCCCAACACCGACGCTACACTACTGCTGAAACAGCCGAAACAAGCCCAAAACAAACAAAGCAAATGGGCCAAGCCCAGAAAACAGAAAAACAACCCTAACTACCTATACCAACCACACCGCCGCCGCCCCAGAAACCCATCGGCCACCGAATATCAAACAAAGCACCGCCGGGAACCACCGATGAAATGTCGCCACTCGGAGCTTCACATTGCCACTTCACCAAGACGAGCCTCAACCGCACAAGGACCACACAAAACACCCATATCAGCACCACGGAGAACACCAACCGGATAAAAACCGCCGTCCAGGAGCACCGCCTCCGCTGCCACCAGAGGCCACGAGACCTCACCACCTGAAAGCAGCCCAGCCGCTAGCCGTTAAGCCAAAAACCGATGAAATGCCACCCAATTTTCGTCGAGAGAACTTAGTGGTTAGGTTAGGGCTAAGTGTGTACAACAGCATGGTGAATGGACCTTGTATCACATTGGTACGTTCCATGATGACAAACCAGCCGGGACCATGTTCGTGTGAGTGCGGTCTGGAAAGTTTGGTGACCGTCAGTTGAAAGAGACGTAAATGGACCAGTACTTTCGACCGATGGACTTTAGGCTCGATGGTCGAAAGCAGTGCCATAGGGTGGAGTGACTGGACTGTAGGCCCGGAGGTCGGAAGTAGTCCCAAGCCTAGTTAATATTTGAAGAACAACTTTGACGTTGAAAGATAATACGGGACATAGAACTATACATGTTATACACTGGTATTGCATTGACACGAGCATCCTATCATGTTTTCTATTTGACTTGTTAACTCTCGTTATTTATTTATGTTGGAATCATTTTATAACTGCTAGTGTAAGGAATTTGGGGTAGTGGTTATCTGCTGAGCGTTACCGCTCACGGTGTTGCACTTGTGTTACCCTGCCATAATACCATAATGTTGCTCTGCTACTCTGATGTATTATGCTAGCCTTTATAGATGAACAAGAGGAGTACTATAGCTTGGAGGCTTTTGGAGCTGGACTGGACACCGCTGGGGCTGACGGCTATGCTGAGAATTAGAGAAAATCCTAGTTTGCCAGGGAAAATTAAGTAGTTTCATTAATGGACTATTGTTGTAAAACTTTTATTATTTATTTTAATAAATTAACATTCCCAAAATTAGGAGCGTTACACTGGCCCTCATGCGGGTTCATGCATGAAGTTCAAGGATTTAATTGATAGTAGTAATTGGGATTTCACAATAATTTCTTCCCTAGTCACTCCTCAAACCAAAGGAGACAATTCGCAGTATTCACATCCCCAGATATGCTAACATACATGACTACCGCCATTGGGCCAATTCTCATAATGGTACTTTCTCTGTTGCTTCTATCTATGATTTCATTAACCATGAAGCTTATGACAACAAAGGATGGGAGTGGATATGAATTAAAGGTTTTTTTTTTGCTCATTCTCCATGACAGACTTGCCACTAACCATCGTAGAGCTCATAAAATTATCTTACCTCTCAAGACATATCTGAGATGTGATTCCAACACCGAAGATATTACACATATATTTTACGACTGTACCAAGGCTAAGGAAATCTGCGCATGTTTTTCCAATGGCCACTGGAATAGAAGCAGCCTTGAATGCCCAACTAAAGACTGGCTTACAACCAACCTTAAGCCAAGGGGTATTTCTGGATTAGGCAATGATGTTCAATGGAAAACTACTTTTGTTGTCACTCTATGGCAAATTTGGAAAGACCGTAATTAAAAAAGTTTTGAAAATATGGATACACATACCAATTTGAGTTATAAAAGCATCATTGCCTATTCTATAGAAATTACTGAAGCTTTCAAGTCTCCTCTTTCCAATGACATACTAAATAGACGAATTCATTTTAAACAACGTACCTTTTCTAAAGTAGTGATTTTTCTACCCCAAGTTTTTGGTATTTTCATTATTTACCTTCGTTGGTGTGCACAAACAAGACCTACAGTGGCTACGTCTTTTTGGCTTGTTGCAAACATAGGCGCCACCAAATCTGTGCATTCAGAAGAAGGTAAATAATGGGAATATCTATTTATTTGTCTATTGTTAAAGTGAGGAGAGATAATACAATGCAAAATCAATATGTATTGAACCCACTTTGAATGAAATCAATTTAAACTTGGAAATTTTTGGGAACGGTAATCAATTGAAAAGGAAATAAAGGTAAGGAATACAAAAAAAAAAAACTTGTAATTCCCGTGCATATATCACTGATAAAGAAATGTTATTGTAAGCACTTCTCGTGCAATAAAAGCTTGTGCTAATTAAAAGGCAATAAAAGGTTGGAAACCAAAAATTGGTTTAGGAATTAATGCAAAAGGCTTGTATTTCATTTCCATTCACATATTACTCGTGTACTAATCCGTGTGCGATATTTATCCAAACCAAGTACTATCTACATTCCATAAATGTCATATCATTGTGGGTCTATCCTCCATAAATAATATCTCATATTATCTTATCTCTATTATTATTTAATCCACCCAAAACTCATCCCGCATTCAATCGGGTCCTTAAGTCCATGATCGCCCAATTGTTTCAAATATTCACATTACTTGTCTTAATTAGTATGCGTCAAGTAATGAATTTATTGAATAATTTTATCATTTGGAAAACTTCTCCCATAAGTAACAAGCTGTTTTGCTCGAGAAACCTTTAAGTGTTTTAAAAAATATTTACAATTAAGGAAATTTGTATGTTGTTTCAAATATTTATATCACTTGGTGTTCTTAAGGGGGTGTTTGATAATGTTTTTGTTTTATGTTTTATGCTTTTGTTTTAACTTTTTTTCAAAACTATTAGAAGACATGTATGTAATATGCTTATATTTTTTATTTTTTATAAACGTTAATATATAGTTTTTAGTCGGCAACACTAAAAACTATGATGAATTTTGCCTGAAATTAGTCGGCAACACTATATAGTGGAGTATATGGAGTATTATAGATTTTGTCAGTATTCATTAGAGTACTAATGAAAATAGTATATGAAGTCCTCCCTCTTTTGATGGGCACGGTGTGAATTCATTTTAGCTAGTTAAGATTTTAAATGACTATTTATAGCGATTGATATTTTACCTATTTCTCGTTGCTAAATCAGGAAACAACATTTGATCAAAATCGGAAACAAACTTATAGGGTAAAATTCATTCACACCGAGTAGATTTTTACTCGAATCACGCTGCCACTCTCTTTATTTTTTGAAATCACGTTGCACTCCGCTACTTTAGCATTTTGTGTAACAATTTAGTCTATTTGCTCTATTAACAGCAATTTCCCCCTTGCCAAATAAAACAACTCATATATAAGTAATTAAAACTAAATCAACAGAAAACTAACAATTTAGTACTAAATGTCTAAGCTATTACAACATCGATTAATTCAAGAGATGGTTTGGAAAAAATTAATTATTTGGTTTATTTCTGCCTTTTCAAAATGTTAATAGTTTTTCCTTGAAATTTGTTACTATTTTGATTCGCATTTATGAGAGAAATATAAAAAAATAAAATAACTATAACAAAAAGATAAAAAAAACATTTATCAAAACAATTCAAAGCGAACATGCCTTTTTTTAAATAAATAAAAAAAAACCAAACATTCATTTGAAAGGAAAAATGAATGTTTATGTTTTCGTGAGATAAATAATTCCAACAAGGCAACAACATAACATTCATAAGTATTCAATAAACATGATTAAAACTCATCAACTTAATTCTTCGTTAGAGGAAATTTGCAAAATCTCTTCCCCTCTCTCTCTCTCTCTCTCTCTCTCTCTCTCGGCTATATTCCCCACACGCCTTTAAACCCTAGCCTCCACAGTTGCCGCTGCCGCCGCCAAGAGGGGAGGCCGGTGTGCCTCTCTTTAGACAATATGTAACCGGCCTCCCCTCCCGTCCCCTCCTCTCCTCCGTAGTTTTTCTTTCCTCTTCGTTCGAATAAAGCATCT
Organism: Vaccinium vitis-idaea; assembly: GCA_963854785.1. NCBI lineage: Eukaryota > Viridiplantae > Streptophyta > Magnoliopsida > Ericales > Ericaceae > Vaccinium > Vaccinium vitis-idaea. The sequence continues at coordinate 15,924,681 of OY978224.1, read as the reverse complement.
CAGAGTCACCGATTTAGCCGCTATCTTGCCGCCGCGGTTCTTCCCCCGCAGCTACTTTTCACCGGCCATTATGGATTTCAGAGTACTTGCTTGTGATGGGTCTCTTCACCAGTTCTGATCTACTTGTTTTTTCGGCGGGCCTCGATGGCATTTCCCCACCGGATTTGTTAACATGCATGTATATTTCCCTCTGTCCAATGTTGCTCGGACTCCCCCTCCGATCTTCCCCTCCCCATCAAGCGGTGTTTCCCATTTCCCCCAGCCGGTGGCTCCCTTTTCTTGTTCTCCCCCTCCCCGTCCGACCAGCTTTTCTCTCCTGACCCGATCGGCCCCCTCTTTCCTGTTCTCCCACTACCCGTCCAATCGGGTGTCCTTTTCTTTTCTTTTCCTCCAGTCGAATCCGACCCCTTTTTTGTTATCCACCTTCCCTGCCGGTTTTGATCGGCTCATCAGATCGGATTTGGACATGTAGTTGATGTTCGATTTTTTGGGGCTTTTGTGTTTGGGCTTTTTTTCTTCATGCAGATTTGTTTGGCTGAGCATCTAGTCATGCACTGGGCATTTGTTCTTGGCAGAGCTAGTTATGTTCTTCACTAACTTTTTCTCTTAGATGCGTGTAGTTTAGTTTTTTTTTTTCTTTTCGCTTCATAACACACATTGTGCTCTGTTCTTAGGCTTTATGCTGGCCTGCGTTTGTCGTCGGCGTCCTTGGCCCTTTTGTTGGGCCTCTTTTCTATTGGTGATAGCTTAACTTATGTGTGTCTAACTGTGTTTTGCTTTGTAGGCCTGAAGCTCGATAGTGATTTGTTTAGGTCTTTGTCCGTCAATATGATTGTTGAGATAATTACCATTGTACACCAGTTCTAACACGTGAACCTTCCATTTAATTAGACTAAGGCTCTGTTTGGAAGTTAGGGAAAGAAAGAGAAAAGAAGAGAAAATAATTAAGAAGGAACTTAGAGAGAAAATTAAAGAGAAAATGGGAGGAAAGTTAAATAGGAATTTGATTATTTTCCTTTCTCTTCTTTAAGAACCAAACAAAGGAAGAGAATTTTTTTTTTTTTTAATTTTCCCTCCCTTTCCATTTCTTTCCCCGACAACCAAACAAAGCCTAATAGGAGTATAAAACAAATATGCAAAGAGTAGACAAAATTATTGAACAAAACCAAATTGGTGTATTAATATTAAAATTATTAATAAGAGATCTTCCTTAAAGCATCTCCTATCAAACGTGTCTTCATTTTGGAGACCGGATATAATGTATTAAGGGGCGATTTTATAATTTGTCTCCAATTTTCTATAATTTTTTGTACTTTATGCAAGAATCTGGGAGTGACCTATCGTTCTTTTAGAGATTAAATCGTGTCTCTTAAAAAAGTACAAAAAATTGAAGGAAGAATGAATAAATTACAAAACCCCCCTCAATATGTCACATTCAATCTCCATTTTGAAGATATAGACAAAAAGTGGGGCGACCTAACTGTCTGAACATAATATAATAATAGTATTACCCTAAACCACATTAATAGTCTCTTTCTGTTATAAAAGCATCTCCTATCAATCTTTATATCTCTAAGTGACCCCTCTCGAAGAGAGATTTTATAATTTGTCTCATATAAATTTCAAAAAAACCCCTGAATTTTTAGCCAATTCTCATAGAAACACCTGGACTTCGTCCGTCAACAAAATGACACCCGAACTTTATATTCTGTCAACAAAAAAACCCTTGCTGTCCCATTTTGTTAATGTTTTAAACAAACGGAGTTAACGAGGGTTAATTCTCAGTTGCCATACCAGCCCTACCAACCATTTTGGTTGTGAACCAGGATAAGTTTTCTAAAAATGTGGTCTATGATGTACCAATGAACGATCCAAATCATTGATTATTTTCCAAAAAAATTTCTGAGCTAACTTGGAAAATTTCAACTCAATCGAATACATGTAAGTGCTTGATCGAGTCGTCAAATTTTTCATTCAGAATTCAGGATCTCATAAGCTAAATAAAGCTTTGAACGATTGGATCAGGCACTTATATGTATCTGATTGAGTTGAATTTTTCAGGGTTAACTTGAAAAAGTATTTGGAAAATAATCAACGGTTTGGATCGTTCGCGTGGGACCCCAGAATGGGACCCACACACGGTCAGCCTGGAAAGTAAAGTCTTTCTCTCCCAAACTCCTCTCTCTCCCCCCTTAGATTTCCAAAAACAGAGAGAGATTCAAATCTCTCTCAAACTTCACTTCACCATATTTGATTCATCTTCTCTTCCCCATAACACAAACCCTAACTTTAACATTGGACTCAACACATAGAAAGCTAAAGAGAGAGAAACCCATCAGCAATTCTCAATCTCAAGTTCAGTTTCTAACTAACCCGAGTGAAACCCATATTATTACTACTTTATTTTCTTTCTCCAATTGCTTTAAGCTATATGTATCTATATTGGGTAGGTTTTCTGAAGGATCCGAGTAAAACCCAGTTTTTTTTTTTTGAGAAACAAGTAAAACCCATTTTGAATTACCTTATTTTCTTTAGGGAAAATGACAGATACATGGTATTAGGAACAAATAATGACTAAAAGGTGGTCATGGTTTGGCAAATGACCAAAGCATGACGAGGAAAATTAATATTCCATATACATGGCATTTTATACATGCAATGCCCACAATACCCTCCTCATTTTCCCTCTCTCATTCCCTTTCCCAGATTTTCCCCTTCTTCCCCGATCACCACCGGCAACTCCCACCACAACCGGCGACCACCACCACCACCACTTCCACCTCATGTAACCAACCCTTCAAGCGAGAAACCCAAACTGGATTTTCAACCAAACAACCCAAGATTTCATAAAGATTTGGTGTGAAACTTCTGGTTGCCCCCAAATCGTCGAGTCCGGTTGTTGCTTCATCATCATCTGTTGTTTCAAGCACACAAGAAACCCCAAATAGGTTTTAGGGGCGCTACACTTGAGCTCCCACCTTGTGCACTTGCCCTAGGACCCCTGCTACCTCACCTAGGACCCCTGCTACCTCACCAAGCATGTGGAATCCCATTAACCCAATTTGGAAACCCAGAATTCTCTCACACAACTTCTTCCTATGAATAGGCAAATTGAAATCACCTAGTAATCCCAGTAGCCTTATCACAATCACCAAACAATTACTAGCAAACTTCGTAGAATTCTGATTATATTTGTCACTTCGTTTAACTACTAAAACAGTAGACAAAAAAAATCTCGCCCGTAAAGTGTTTGACGAAATGCGTGAGAGGAATTTGTATTCGTGGTTGGCCATGATTGGGGCTTTTTCTAGAGAGGAGAGGTGGAGGGAAATGGTGGGACATTTTTTTTTATAAAATGTTGATGGGAGATGGTATTGTGCCTGATTATTTTCTTTTCATAAAGATTTTGTAGGCTTGTGGGAAATGTGGGGATGTAGAAACTGGGAGGTTAATACATTTGATAGCAATTCGGTCTGGTATGAGCTTCGATTTTGGCAGTTTATGCCAAATGTGGGAGGTTGAATTGGGCCAAGAGGTTCTTTTGGAAAATGGAGGTGAAGAACAAGGTTTCTTAGAATTCTATTATTACAGTTTTACATGCACGGGGGAATCATTTCAATGAATGGTGCAAATATTTCCATAGGATAAAAATTAGCTCAACTTGAGTAAGCAACATATCCCCGTAAATTTAGAAAACTAAATATAGTGGTCCTCATTCCGGTGCAATGTTATTGTTAAAGGGTGCCATGTTATTTCACTTAACATGCAAAATTTATTAATACAAAGAGCAAATAATTTTTTTCCTAATACAAAAAGCGGGATTGAGACAGAACATTGGCAACCCAACGTTCCTTATTCAGGTGCAATATTATTGTCGAAGGGTGCCATTTTTTTTCATGTAAGGTGCACAATTTGTTAATACAAGGAGCAAATGTTGTTTTTCTAATACAAAAAGTGGGTTAAGAAATAACATTGGCAATCCAATGTTCCTTATTCAGGTGCAATATTATTGTCAAAGGGTGCCATTTTTTTTCACGTAAGGTGCATAATTTGTTAATACAAGGAGCAAATGCCTAATACAAAAAGTGGGATTGAGAAATAACATTGGCAACCCAATGTTCCTTATTCAAGTGGAATATTATTGTCAAATGGTGCCATTTTGTTTCACGTAAGGTGCACAATTTGTTAATACAACGAGCAAATATTTTGAGAGAGAGTGGAACTGTTTGGAGTAATGGTGCAAATATATTGAAGATAGAGTGCAATACGCAAAATCTCTCTCTAACATGGATCAAACATTTTGAGACAGAGTGCAATTTTTTTTTCATGTATAGTGCAAGTATAACGAAGATAGAGTGCAATTTTTTTTCATGTATAGTGCAAGGTATGGTCAAAACATTTTGATTTGACCATACCTTACCATTGCATTATTCATGAAAACATAATTGCACTCTATGATACAAAAATTGCTCAAATGAGAATTTATAAACAATTATGGTGCTAGTTTGGAAAAACAAAGAACAACTCATGTTATTATAAGGTGCAACAATTTTTCATATAAGGAGGAAGCGTTATTGATCAGCAAATTAACCATTATGGTGCTTGTTTGGAAAAATAGACATTAACTCAAGGTGTAACGTTGTTCTTGTTAAGGAGCAATGATCATTTTTCCAAAATAATCCAGGTGTTTCGTGGTTCTTTACTTCTTTATAGCAAAATAATCGAGTGTGAGCATGCCAGAGAGAGTTTCAATCTCCTCCCTCAGATTAAGTTTGGAAAAACCAAATATAATCAGGCGATTGTGTTGTGTTGGTTCAATTACCTCAATTAAGAGGATTTTTCTTAACAAGTGAAGAAATGCAAACCAATATACTTAGGAAATTAAAGAACAACAAAGAAACAAGATACTTCGATTGATAAATCAAAGGTAAACTTACTTCGAAATTGCCTTCAACTTCAAATACAAGAACAAGAACTTCGAACAGGTGATTGTTACAAGAACAATCGAGATTAATCCTAACTACTTCCTAATCTACTTCGAACTGAGTTCGAAATCCTAAACTACTTTGCCAATGAACAAACCAAGCATCAGTTTTTTGATAGCTGTTTGTTGAAGATTTGTCCGGGGGCTTTTCACTCTTCAACTTCTTCTATTTATAGACGCTGCTTGCAGTTTGAACTTCCCGCTCAAACGAATTTGAACTTGGCTTGCTTCGAACTCTAACTTCTACTCTTCGAGTTGGCAGTTTCTTCTCTCTTCCACGTCTGAATTTGAATTCTTCTAATTCTTCTTCCATAAGCTTTTATTTTGAATCTGCACAGTTACTTAACACTAACTCAAATGATTACGAGTTAAGGAAATAACTGTCTCTCAAGAAATACTCCACGTGTTCTAACTGCTATCTATTCCGTTTCACAAGTTTACACGTGGAGTTTACGTGTTCAGCAGTTAACACCATGGCTTCGAAGCCAGTTTTTATTTTATCCCGGACTTGTAACTGCCAATAACCGCTTTTTGATTTTAAGAGATAATACGACATCGTATTTATTCTAATGTATTCTTTTAATCCAGTGTATCTCCATTGACAGATAATTGCCAACGTTTGGCATATTTGATTACGTGTCAATCAATTATTGGATTTGTTAATTTTATATGTAAACATACCCCCCACATTAACATCGTTGTTCAAAGAATTTGAATAAGTGTTAATGTGCCTTTTACTGCTTCGACTTCTTATATACTTCAAAAGAGGAAGTTATTCAAAGTGATCTTGAGCAGCTTACACGTTTCCAATGAGGAATTGATGGGTAATGGGTAGTTAATTTGCACGTTCCCAATCTTTTGTTTCCTGTAACTTCTGCTCTTTTTCTAGAGCCATAAATTTGACTAAGGCCAGTGAGTTGGCCTCTTCGAACTCTGCCTTGGACTCACATCCAAGCAGCCTCATCTGGTGGATTGTCTGATTCATAATCAACTGCTTGTTTAAGCTTAGATTTTAACTCTGCCAATTCTCCGATTTCCAACACATTGGATGGAGGGGTGGCAGGTTGTGCAATTTCACTCAGAGGAATGATTTCAGGTTTGTACATTTCAGCTTCTGCACAATTTGCTGAAGTACTAAAGGGATGTGGGTCTGCCTTAACTTCTTCAACCCCCACTCCTTTCCCATCTTCATACTTCACAATCATCAAGGATTGATGCATAGAAGATGGAATACAGCCATTAACATGAATCCAATCCCTACCAAGTAAAACATTATACTTACTTGTAAAGGTATCCACCACAAAGAAAGCCGTATTAGTCTCTACTTGGCCAACTTTCAGGCGTATAGAAACAATTCCTTTAGGACTTTTACTTTCACCAGTAAATCCAGCAATGGATGTACTTGTTGGGATCAATCGAACCTTTTCTTTCCCCAACTTGTTCAAAGTCTTTGAAGGTAGAATGTTTACTGCTGCACCATTATCAACCAAAACTCTGTTTAACAACATCCCATCAAACAATACAGATATGTATAATGGTTTCAAATGATGCCTCATATCATTTGAAGGTGATTTGAAAGGATAAGGAATATCAGCACAATTCAAATCGACAATCAAAGGATACTCAGAATCAGTTTCTGTCTCTGGAACAAACACTGCTCTTTCTTTAGATGTCACTTATGGCTCTTCCAAAGCATTAGCCATGATCATGAAATCTTTTTCCTCTTCTTCCTTTTGGATCTTCGAAATTAAGGCTCCCCAACCATCATTCCAATCATTATCATATGTAAGGTCATATTCATCATCACTTGATACATCAATGACTTCCATAGGGGCAATCATTGGTTGTAATGCCTTTCGAACTGGTGAGCAATCTGGTCCAAAAGGCCCAAAGTTTGCAAATGAAGGAGCAACCATATTGATTTGCACTTCAGGTAAAGTTCCAAACTGAATGGTCCTTTCTTCCTGCACTGGTAGCTCTGATCCATTTTCTGCTGTATCCATCTTTTCAAAACAATCTGCCGCAGAAGTTTCCATAGGGGAAAATGTTTCAACAGGAGATAAATTCGTTCCTCTACCTTCCTCCTGTTCCACTATCATGGCCTCTAATAAGCCAGATTGATAGCTTGCCAAAGAGTTTGGTGAAGCTGGGCTGTTTTGAGGTACTTCACCATCCATTCTTGCGGCTAAACTTTCCAATGTTTCCCTTTCTGATTGAGTAAACCCCATTCGAAGAGATTCCTCAGAATCCTCTCTTCGAAGTCTGTTAAACCTTGGATTGAACTTATCACATCCATTAGGATTTTCTTTAGAAGCATATTCTTCCATTTGAAAACTAGTATACCTCCTCTGCACTTTCCTCTTCTGAGTTCTTGTCAACATAGGAATCATTTGAGGTGTCTTGGTCTTTGGATCTCTAATCACTACCCATTGACCAGTAGGAGTATTTGAAGGTTTGAGCATTTTGTTTCCAATTTTAGGAGGAGGAGTTTTGTACCATTGGAAGAGTTCTGGTTTGACTTTCTTCAAAAACCAATCAGGAACTCCTTTCACCAAAGTGAATTGTTCTCCATGTCCTTCATTTTCTTGGCCCATTGGGGCCTTTCCAGTGTTAACCTTCTTCGAAGGAGGATAATCCCTCTTCGAAGCTGGTGGAACTGGACTGGAAGGTACATTTCTCTTTGTCACTGACCAAGGTTTCTCATTTTTTCCATGATTTGGGCTTATCCAGGGTTTTCTTTCATTATTTTGGTCCAAGGCCTTTCTTTCCATCCTTTTTGGAAAGAAATCAACCCCCTATCGATCCAAATCTTTAAAAATCAAATAATTAGCCCTGCATTCCATGCATAAGCATTCCATGCATAAGCATTCCAAAAAGGATGCTTCAAGCATGGGAAGATGAGACTGCTTAAATCCCTTTTTAGAAGAACTTCCTGATGCATAATTTTGTCTGTAAGTTTTTCCATCATCACTTTGAAGTTGGCCAATCTTTGGCTTTCCTCTTCCAAACTGTATAGAGTTCATCCCAACATGAACTCACCTGTCTTGCCATACCTCCTGAACTGTCTTAGCCAAAGAAGTTGGCACATTAGTATTGGTAGTCACTTCTTCAATTTTTGGAAATGGATCTGTATCTATTCCCATAGTCTTTTCTGGAAACATGATCCTTCCTTTCTTAATTTGCTCCTGAATCCTGTCACGGAAAACATTACAATTCTTAGTTGAATGAGTCCAAGAACCATGCCATTTGCAATAATTCTTTCCTTTTGTTTCTTCCAAAGTTGAAAGTTTAACATTTTCAGGTAGTTTGATAAACTTTTTCTTCAAAAGGTAATCAAAAATTTCATCTGCTTTAGAAACATCAAATGAATACACTTTGCTAATTGCCTTCTTGTTAGTCCTTGGTGCTATAGAAGAGTCCTTTCGAACTAGACATTCACACACACAAGGATCATGTTCAACAATTTCAGCAGCATCAATTTCATAAGTAGAGTCTTTATAATAGGTTGAATAAGAAGAGTTATTCTTATCAACATCTTCTTCTAGCAAAGATTCATATCTAGAAGCTTTGTAAGTTAAATCAACCAAATCCCTAAATTCAGTAGAATCGAACTTTTTCCTAAGTTCTCTACTTAAGCCATCTTGTGCTATTCTAACAAATTCGACTTCTGGTAGTTGAAGTTTGCATTTGTTTCTAGCCTTTTTAAACCTAGCAATAAATTGGGCAGCCTTTTCATCAGGTTTTTGCTTTAATCTTTCTAAGTCAGCCATAGTGACTTCAGGTTCAGTTTGATAAAACTGTGCATGGAATAATTCTTCCATCCTTGCCAATTTGGAACTGACTCTGGTGTCAAATTAGAGTACCATTTGAAGGCTGTTCCTGTCAAGGAATTGGAAAACAATTTCAGCTTAATGAACCCATTGTTACCTAATTCCTTGCACTGAGCAGTAAATCTAGCAATATGTTCAGTTGTTGATTGTTTTCCATCTCCATGGAATAAAGTAAAATCTGGAATTTTAAACCCCCTAGGGACTTCAAACTGTCTATCTATCCATTCTGGATAGGGTTTTCTATAAATTTGAGTTTGTACCCCCCGGTTTAGAGGTCCATAAACTTCTTGCATGAGGCCTAATACTTCATCTCGAAGAGTTGGGTGTTCCCCTAGAGGTACTCTTGAGTTAACAGGTGGTTCCCCAACGACATTTCTAGGCATGTGGTCTTCTGGAAACCTCTGAAAATGATCATCAAAAGGCCTAGTTTGCTTGAAACCTCCTTCCTGCCTTGCATAAGGTTCATAAAGGTAGTTCGAATGTACCCTTCTCATCTCTGGTATTCCTGAATATTTAGGAATTCCAATATCTGGATTGGCCCTTTTCGAATTGGCCCTATCCTTTTCATTAAAGTGGTTTACAGGAGTAAAAACATACTCATCGAACCCATAATCATTGTTCCTAAAACTCTTTCCTTCATTCAAACCATCAAAGTTTGGTTCGAACGAGACATTAGTGTTCTGTTTGTACACTTTCTTAGGTTTAGGAGTTTGATAATCATGAGTTTTTGCAGGTTCATACCAAGATTCTGGTATATCATCTACATTTATAGGCTCTTTTTCAGGCCTTGATTTAAATTTGCTTGTGCTAGCCTCTTCTTTATCCTTCTCAAATGAAGGTAAATGATCATTCTTAAGCCCTGATTGCTCTTCCAATTTTTGTAACATAAGCTTCTGGGTTTGAGCCAGTTCCTTAAATGTAGCAATCATTTCAGCAAATTGACTAGATAACACATTTCCTCCAATTTCTGGATTTTTTGGGTCATCAATGTGTATAGTTTTATTATTCTTAGTATTCATTCGAGAAGTCTGGCCAATTCCCACATTTAAATCTTGACCAGTACGAGTTTCTGGGCCTGTTTGAAGGCCTTCAACTTGTTCATTCTCTTTAGAATTAACATTATTCTCATCTTCTGGCGTTTGGCCAATCTGAGAATCATCTGTTTGCTTCCTAAGTTTTGGAGCCATTCAACACTTTCAGGTGTCCCACCGGGCGTGCCAAAAAATGTTTCGTGGTTCTTTACTTCTTTATAGCAAAATAATCGAGTGCGAGCGTGCCAGAGAGAGTTTCAATCTCCTCCCTCAGATTAAGTTTGGAAAAACCAAATATAATCAGGCGATTGTGTTGTGTTGGTTCAATTACCTAATTACCTCAATTAAGAATATTTTTCTTAACAAGTGAAGAAATGCAAACCAATATACTTAGGAAATTAAAGAATAACAAAGAAACAAGATACTTCGATTGATAAATCAAAGGTAAACTTACTTCGAAATTGCCTTCAACTTCAAATACAAGAACAAGAACTTCGAACAGGTGATTGTTACAAGAACAATCGAGATTAATCCTAACTACTTCCTAATCTATTTCCTAATCTACTTCGAACTGAGTTCGAAACCCTAAACTACTTTGCCAATGAACAAACCAAGCATCAGTTTTTTGATAGCTGTTTGTTGAAGATTTGTCCGGGGGCTTTTCACTGTTGAAGATTTGTCCGGGGGCTTTTCACTCTTCAACTTCTTCTATTTATAGACGCTGCTTGTAGTTTGAACTTCCCGCTCAAACGAATTTGAACTTGGCTTGCTTCGAACTCTAACTTCTACTCTTCGAGTTGGCAGTTTCTTCCCTCTTCCACGTCTGAATTTGAATTATTCTAATTCTTCTTCCATAAGCTTTTATTTTGAATCTGCACAATTACTTAACACTAACTCAAATGATTACGAGTTAAGGAAATAACTGTCTCTCAAGAAATACTCCACGTGTTCTAACTGCTATCTATTCCGTTTCACAAGTTTACACGTGGAGTTTACGTGTTCAGCAGTTAACACCATGGCTTCGAAGCCAGTTTTTATTTTATCCCGGACTTGTAACTGCCAATAACCGCTTTTTGATTTTAAGAGATAATACGACATCGTATTTATTCTAATGTATTCTTTTAATCCAGTGTATCTCCATTGACAGATAATTGCCAACGTTTGACATATTTGATTACGTGTCAATCAATTATTGGATTTGTTAATTTTATATGTAAACACCAGGATGCAATTAAAGAAGTGGGCATTTCAACAAACACCTTGTGAGCATTTCAACAAACACTAATTTTCTTCACAATTGGCCTATCACATCATCTTTTCATAATCATATAAATCCCTCCCATTGCATCTGATCCATTTTCACGAGGAAAATACAAAACAAAACACGTCAATCCTGTTTTCAATGGGAACCCGAGAGAGCATATTTCTAAGTGGATTCATATCGGTGGGTTTGATGTGCCATCAGTCGGCTTGAAAGGAAATTGGTATAGAAGTACAACTCAACAAAGAAACTTCTGAGCCCAACGTGATGTGAGTTGGGCAAAAGTAAAAAAAAAGAAAAGAAAAGAAAAATGAAGAAGAAATTTCAATACCGTTACACAACTGTGATGTTGATCAGTGGATTTGATGTGCCATCAGTTGGCTTGCAAAAACGTGGGACATATGTGGATAGTGGTGTTCAGCAGGAGAGAAAACAAGGAAGATGGGTTTGGAGTTAGGTTTTAATTCACTGAGAGGTATTTCAAGGAAGTTATTTGGGAGTACCATGTATGTGGAAATATTTTTCTCCTTGTCACAAATTCAGTCATTTTGATAAACCTTACCATGTAATTGGTATTATTAGTTTTAAATACCATGTATTGGTCATTTTCCCTTTTCTTTAATCTAGATTTATCGGAATTCAGTATTGTGTTTTTTCGTTTGAATCCATATTGGGTAGTTACTCTTACTGTACATTGAGTGAAATTCGAAAATCAATCTGTACATGGAAATCGACTGATTCTACCAATTATGTTGTGTAATTTATGAGTTTAGTTGAAATGACAATGTAGAAATAAGTATTTTTTACCGAAAAGAGAGAGGGACAGGGAGGGCCTTTTTTTATTATTTATTTTTAGTTTCACCCTAAATGACGTCGTTTTGGGCACTTAACGGAACCCTAATGTCCAAAACCACTGTCAAGTCCATCCATTAGGACTTAGGTCTCTTCTGTTAAAAACGTGACGGCAGGGGTTTTTTTATTGACAGAATATAAAGTTCGAGTGTTGTTTTGTTGACGGACGAAGTCCAAGTTTATTTTTGAGAATTGGCTAAAAGTTCAGGGGCTATTTTAAAATTGTTCCTCTCTTTTAACTTTTTGTAAGTACATTTTGACCAAAACGCAGGTGAGACCACACCTCTAATACCTTCGATTCTTTCTTTCTCGAATCCACCAGCAGATCTTACCATTAAAGAGATGGAAGATTCATTTGAAACTACTATAAATATCGTATTCCAAACCCTACACTTCCTGTCTTCCTAGGCAATACAGAGAGTGTGCGTGTGTTGAGTATATACCGGTATATGCTTATACCTGTTCTCGGGCGTATATACAGGTGAGAGAAAACTACGTGTGATTGCGATCGGGAGGGCATATGTCTTTCGATAGGCGATGATGATGATGATGATGATGATCGAATTCAGATACGGAAGTTGTTATCCCAAGGCCTTGGTCTGTGTTAATGTTGCTCTTGCTTGTATCGATGCCGTAATTTCCGCTTTTGCATTCTATCAGGTACGTTCGGTTCCGATTCTTGCAATTAAAAATACACTCATTGATGGATGGACATGTTGTTATTCGATGCAACTGTTGATAGGGATAGAATAGATTATGCATACACCTTAGTCACATAATACATGTGCGTGAGCGTGAGGCGGGCTTGTGCAAGGGCGTTCGTGAATGCGACTTATGAAAACATCTCAAACTACTAAAATAAATAAAGGAGCAAGAATTAAGAGCAGGATGCAGAGTTAGGATTGAGAGGAGGAGCGAAGTGACGCTAGCACGAGGTCGTGGTTTTTTGGGACAAATTCTGATTTCTAATTATGGTTTATGGGGTTTTCATTGGCACATTGGAGGCATTCAGGCCAAAACCTGTTGGTGTTGGGTAGGGTATCCTTGAGAATATACAACGGAAGCTTGGGTCGCCAAGAGGGCCAATGCGGGTCATGTTTAATGCTCTGCCGCACATGCAAGCTGGTAGCACGGGGAGGGGACATATGGACAGACCATTCAGGTGAAATAAGCTCGGGTAAAGATACGAGGCTGGAATAAACTCGGTTGGAGAGACGAGGCTACCCAAGACCTTATTCTGACACCGTATTAGAATACTGAGGGCATCCAACCTAAAATCAGTGGCATAAGTGGGTTAACCCTTTAGACTCTATGACCCGAGCTTGGGACGATTAGAAAAGAAATGTGGGGCTGTTCAAACGCTTTTCTTGGTTTCTTCCTTGCGTGAGAATGGAGTTCTAAGATGGAATATTCATAACGTGATACCAACTTATGTTATCTAAGCATAGTGCAAATTAGAAAAGTTTTAAATCTTTTGAAGGGGGTCGTTATCCACTGAAGGTAGCCTTTTGCCTAGTAGTTTATTATAGTTTTTGTTGTTTGAGGGACCATAATTCCAAAATTGCCCATTACTCTTATGTTGTCCTCACATAATAGAATTTACAGAATGGGTAAGAGATGGACATATTGTAAATGGCATTTCTATGGACGTTTTATGCCCTACATAGACCGATGTTAATGATACCGTCAAAGGGTCCTGGTCTTAATTTAACTGTACGGCACCTTACATGTTACGGTGTATTTGTTAATTAGTTGTTAAATAAGTTGTCACCAGCAGGTTTGCATTGAATGCATTTTAATGAAAAACTACTCCGATGAAGCCCTTCCCGGTCAATTTTTTTATATTTTATGATTCCTTTTGTGAACCCTTAAAAACATGTTTTAAACACATTGAACGGTTCGGAATATATATATATATATACACACACACGTACATTTGTTCGGTGTATTTGTTAAATAAGTTGTCACCAGTAGGTTTGCATTGAATGCCTTTTAATGAAAAACTACTTGGATGAAGCCTTCCCGGTCAATTTTTTCTATGATTCCTTGTGTGGACCCTTAAAAACACATTTTAAATACATTGAACGGTTCGGATCATTAAAATTCAATCAAGAAATGGGAGCCCCTTATATGTACACATGTATGTACATGTAGATATGTACACACATATATTTTCGGGTTATATTGTGATGAGTGGGGGTAAAAGAGTGTTCCGTTGGTGTTCTCAGTGCGACCTTTCTTGGTCAACAAGGGGCCCATCAATTGAGGGCTTTCCGGACTTTCTCCACCTCCCTTTTTCTTTCTCCCATGCTTTCTGTTGGTTTCTATCAGATCCGAAAGAGAAATCAATCAATAGCCAGTGGACCTGAATTGAATCATGACTATATAAGCTATTCTGATATTCGGAGTCCGGGATGCACCTTCCTGATTTTTTTTTTAATGATCCGAACCGTCCAATGTGTTTAAAACGTGTTTCTAAGGGTTCCCGCGAGAAATCATAAAAAAAAAAAGAAAAAAAAAATACTGGGAAGGGCTTGATTCGAGCAGTTTTTCATAAAACTGTATATGTACAGTTTTTGTGGAAAATTGCTCAGATCAAGCCCTTCCCGGTTTTGTTTTTTGATGATTTCTCGCGGGGACCCTTAAAACCACTTTTTAAACACATTGGACGGTTTGGATCATGCAAAAACACGTTTTAAACTCTTAAAAACACCCAAAAACTCCCAGTTCGGGATCCTTGACTAGAAAGAGTGTGTGTGTGTGTATATACAGGGAGGATCTATGGAGGGATCCCTCATTTCGGTTTGGTGCGGACTTCATAGATCCCGTTCGAATTTCGATGATCCGTGTTTAAACGTATTTTTAAGGGTCTACGCGAGGAATCACCAAAAAAAAAAACCAGGAAAGGCTTGATCCGAGCAATTTTTCATAAAACTGTATTCAAATCATCGAAAATTCGATCGGAAAAGGGTACGTCCGCACCGTTGGAATTTTGATCTGAGAGGTGTAAGTTGCTATCCAAGGGCCTTACAGTTTTAGTGTCCAAGGGCCTTACAGTTTTAGTGTTCCTTTAGCTTCTTTGGGCCTTTGGGGCTCCTGCGGTGCTTGTATTCTATTAGGTAGCGTAGTGATGGTGTACTCATTTGGTTTACAAATTTAATTTCTTAGGTTCTTAGAGTTTACAAATTTAATTTCTTAGGTTCTTAGAGTTTGTATAGGATTTTGTTTCTTAATTTGATTTACATAGGGAACATGCCTATGCATATTTGCTTTGCTTTTTTACTTTACTTGGAAATACTCATGCCTAAAGGCACATCCGAATGTACTCAGTTCGCAGATTAAATCAACTGCCTTGCTCTAGACTGCTCCTGACAAACTTAGGCTGAGTTTCCCAAATTAAGTCAGGTGCTAAAAGTCGCTTTTAAAATTTGTTGTTTTTTTTTTTTGTGCGTGTGTGTTAGTTTTGTGCTTATTGGTTCGTCTCTATTAGAGGAATCAGAACAATAAAAAAATTAAGACTTTTATCCAATTGTTTTTGGGAAAGGACCTACTTTTTAGCACTCCTTTCCCAAAAAAATTGGGTAAAAGTCATATTTTTTACTTTTCCTCTCCTCTCCTCTAGACGAACCAATAAACAACAAAAGTTTGATGCAAAACTGTCAAACACGAATTTTTTTGGAATAAAGACAAATATTAAAATTGAGTTTTAAAACTGTATTTTGACAAACTCAGCCTAAATCACCCTTTTAAGTTAACTCGGTTCCATACAATTCCAGTTAGTGAAATTGAATAAAACTAAAGAGTTTTACAATACCAATTTTTTCATTCGAATTTATGTATTTGAAGTTAATCAACTATTTATTATCCAAGAATATAAACACATTTCTTCTATCTAAATAGAAGAAACTAAAGATATATCTTCAACATATATTCATAGTTTTCTAGACACCCAAATTTGGCTTTGCAAATACTCTAAGCCTCTGCCTTTGGCAACACCCGATGATGAGGAATGATCTCGTAAGCTGTGGTAGGAAGTTGTAAACCTTATGAACTAATTGAACCCTTTGAACCTCAACCCATACTCATATCCAGTCAAACTCTTAGCCTTCAACATTCGTCCAAACTCAGCATCAACACTCGGCCGCCACATGCATCTGGCGCCCGGCTAATCGATCAGCGATCCGGCGAATCAACCTCTCTGTGAGATCGATTGTTCGTCCGGCACAAGTCGTAAACCGGCTGGCATATCAATATGCCGGGAATTTTGGAACTTTTTGCAAGAGTTTGGATCGGACATGGAGTCTCTGATCTGGTCATCTCCACTTGGTGTACACTCCCAGGACTCTTTGAGATGATGATGGGGGATGATTATCTTCGATTTATCTTGGATTTGATTAATTCTCATCTATGTAGCATGAACACCGACACGGATACGGACATTGACACGGATACGGACACGGGACACGTGAATTCTAAAAAATGGACACGGATACGGCGGGGGACACGGCAAAAATAAATAATTAATTAAATAATTATATGTATAAATAAATCATATATGCATGCAATAACAATATATATACATAGATATCTACACTTTTCTTTTGCTATGTAAGATATCTACACACATAATGTAAGATATACACCCTCAACGGAAATATATATACCAATACATACATCCATATATATACATATACACAACGATAGAGTGTGTATATGGGGGACACGCGTGTCCATGCCGTGTCCCCCGAGTGTCCCCCTCCAAAAAATAATTTAATTTAAGGGACACGCCACGTGGCGTGTCCAATACGTGTCCCCGCGTGGGACACGCGTGTCGCCGTGTCCCCGTGTCCAATACGTGGACACGGCGACCTCTAGAAGTGTCGGTGCTTCATAGATTCTCAGCAATTATCTCTTAAGTTCTATAATACAACCCTTCTACAACCCAATTCGATACAACAATTACCTTATCCCGCAATCACACACTCATACACAAGCTCCCTCTCTGCAAAAGCCCTCTAATCCCGTAACCTGAAACCTCTCCAATACAAAAACCCTTTAGTTCGTAGGGTTACATCTTCAATCCACATAAAGATTCAAGATCTGAGCCTTGATTCCATAATCAAGCCACTGAGGGTTCAAGGTGGGATGCCAATCAAGCCTCCGGGCTAATCAATTCCAGTCGTAGCTCTCTTTCTCACATCACAACAGGTTTTTGTAGTTTCTGGTGTAAGAAGGAACGTTGGCCGGTACAAACATGTACCGGCCGGAACATAAAACTCCGCTCAATTGGTCGGCTGGCATATCGATTGCGAAGTCGGCAGATCGATCTGCATGGGTGACAGCACTCTATTAATAATAATAATAATAATAATAATAATAATAATAATAATAATAATAATAATAATAATAATAATAATAATAATAATAATAATAATAATAATAATAATAATAATAATAATCGATCTGCATATCTATTATTATTATTTTTATTAACTGTTTTTTGCCTGCTCCTATGTCTGACTGGGAGATCGATCTGTCGACCGGACATAGGAGCATGCTAAAAACAATCAATAAAAATTACAGAATAATACAGTGCTTTACCCATGCAGAAAATCAATTCCAGTCGTAGCTCTCTTTCTCACATCACAGCACGTTTTTGTAGTTTCTCAACGCCGGCCGGTACAAAAATGTACTAGCCGGAACATAAGACCCCACTTGATTGGTCAGCTGGCATATCGATTGCTAGGCCGGCAGATCGATCTGCATGGGTGACAGCACTGTATTATTCTGTATTTTTATTAATTGTTTTTAGCATGCTCCTATGCCCAGTCGGCAGATTGATCTGCATGGGTGACAGCACTTTGTTATTAAGTATTTTTATTAACTGTTTTTAGCATGCTCCTATGTCCCTACCCGTGTACGTTAATTTCCTGAAATCACCCATATCTGTTAATGGCTAATTAACTAGAGTTATCTGTGAATCAAACTAAATAATAGAAAAGCCTCGTGTCAAGTAAAGTGGAGGCGAACCTTTGTGGTTGGGCGAGGAGGGGTGCCTAACACCTTCCCTTCTTCGTACCTTGGCTCCGAATCCAAATAGAATCTCTGTCCGGTTTCTTGGTTCCTAAAACCAAGTGGCGACTCTAAATAGTGAAGTACCGCGCAATGGGTAGAATGATAAAAAGCATTTTGCAACGGATGCAAAGGGCAAATGCCAATCAATATCAGTACTTTCCAAGCCAATTGTATTGCCCACAGAGCGGGCCCGCACCGATACGCGCGCGGGGTCTTGTGGTTGTTACAAGCTTGCATCTAGCAAAGGAATTCCGTGTGCCAAATTATCCATTACTTTTCTTGTGCCATTAAATTTGCAAAACAATTAAGAACATTACATCATAAAATGCTTCTGTTAAATAACCTCGTAAAACGACTGAACTTAATTAGTGTATTAGTTATTAATGGAAAAGAAAAAAAATAAAAACAAAGAGATCATTTTAATTGCAAAGAAAGAAAATTGGGAACAATTCAAACCGATCATATCCACTAATGGTTAGCCAATACAAAGCCGAGAACAGAAGAGGTGCAATGCAGAGGCATTGCTTCAAAGTGTGGCACTCAAATCTGTAGCAATCAGGGCTCTATTTTATTTAATTTTCTTCTCTTTCTATTCTTGCTCTTCTTCCATTCCATCTAATTCTTAGTTCTTTACAATTTACAAAACCAAATCTTACAAACTTCAGTGTTCTCTTAAGCCATAACCAAAAAGCCCATTTACATGCCATGATATATATATATATATATTTTTTTTTTTTGATAAGTAAATAATTATAATAAAGAGAGCATAAAGGGATGCTACCCATATACAAAAGAGAGGCCACCGACAAAAAGGCCCTATACACCATCATGAGAAAATAAAAGATCAAACCAGTCAAAAAATTGGTCAAGAGAAGTAAGATAATTACTATGAGTTCAAGGGTTGTGCTTTATGATTTGTGTATAGTAGCTTTTACAGTTTTGGGATACTAACTGTTAAAATATGATGATTTTCTTCCATCTCACTTTCTTCCATTTTTATCTTTGGCATATGTTGATCTAGAGTATATAATAATTGCCGTTGTATAATGTGGTTTGTTGCTCTGTCATTGTACCAGTTGATAAGGATCCAAGCAAGGAATTCACATCTTGGTTGGACTCGCCAGAAAGTATGAGCTATTTTACAATCCTTTATTTCTTACTTGGTTCTTTTGTTTTACTTCTATCAGTGAGATGCAGCAACTAGTGAGATGTGATTGTTCGAAATTGGTTTATGAGCATTAAACCTTGGACTGAAATTTTGAGTGTTTGGTTATTTAAATAAATTGGTCGCATACTTGTAAGAAATGCAAGTATGACCATATGTTGAAATGTTTGCCATGTCATCTAAACACCTTGTAAGTTAAATGTCAAGCTCATTTTGTTGATGTTGCAATCATAACAACTATGAATCAATTTTTTTTTTGGTCAAGTGTGGCACTTAATGGGACATTGATTACAAATACTCTATTGCAGTGTATGTCATTGTGTTCTTATTGTTTCTTTGAAAATAATCAAGATGTAATTTGCAAATAATTATGCAATTCGTAACGCAAAACAGGTTAATAATTTGGCCTGCAGGGTAACATACGCGTTTAATCAGTTTTTTCTTTGAGTAAAAAATTGAAAAAGCAACAAAACTGAAATAGCACATCTGGTCCTTTTTATTTGGGAGTATCTTATGTGAATGGTAAGTACAAATATTTTTCTTATATCGAAAGTGCTGGACTTTGATGCACTAGTACAAATATGTGAAGTGATGCTTTTCAGTTAGAACTTTGGCAATATGCGCAAGTGTATGTACGTCCGATGCTTGTATCTTTCGTTGTGAGATATAGGGTGGCAGCACACATTTGTGATTCGTATTTATTTCTTCTATTTTTTGTGTCATAAGGCTGGTTAGTGGGCTTATAATGTGAGCTGGGAGAACAAGTGGAGCAAGAAATGGAGGTTATGTGTAAGACGTGGTATTGGTGCCTTTAGGTCCCAAAGGAGGGGTTAATTGAATCGTTTGAAGAAAAAAGAGTGGATGCTGTTTGGAAACCCAAGGAATGAAGCTTTCTGGATAATATTCTTTTTGATCTGAAAACAAAAGGAAGCTGCATTAATATATTCTGAAAAGCTCTTACTTGCGTTAAATTTGTCCTAGTAAGTAGAGGGGGAGTAAACTGGAGTAGATTGGGAACAGAAGGGGAGTAGAAGTAGTTCATGAAGAAGGGGAGAAGGGCCCTTTTCACATTGCTAATTTTGATGCCAAGGGAGGAGCAAGCAATGTGATGCCGATGGGGAACAATTCGGATTTTTTCTCGAAGAACAGAGAATTGAATTTCCTCCAACTGGGGGAGACCTACCATGATTCGTGCTGTGGTATGATTTTGGAGAAAGTAGAATAACATATATTTTGTTGGATTTCCTCTAACTGATGGCAAGAAAGAGGCCTTTGTGAAATAGAGAATTGAACCAGGAAAGAAGTCTAGAGTGATTGGTTAGGATGATTGTTTGTACTCTACTTTGTTGAGATAAGTTGGGAATCTTTTTTCCTTTTGCAATAGCTAACCTTAACAAGAGAAAAATATTCTGCTTACTAAAACAACTAAGATAAAAACTGTTAAATCTGAAGCATATTTGATCTTTGTAACAATTCTCCATGTCCAGCATTAATGGCTGGATATTAAGTACTTCATTCCTCATAGAAATGAGTATATGTTAACTCTGGATGTGATCTTTGTGGATAAACTAGATATATGCCGTTTCGACACACATTTTGAGTCTATTTTGTTAAGTAGAGTGAGGGAAAGTATAAAGCGTTACATTAGAGGTTTGCAAGAGTGATAAGATCTTGTTATTAGAAAACCATAAGATTCACATGGTTCAATTGGAGGTTTGCATGAGTGATATCTTGTTATTGGAAAACCATAAGATTCACATGGTTCGATTGGAGGTTTGCATGAGTAGTAAGACCTTGTTTCAAGAAAATTTATATGATTCACATGGTTCAATATGGTAATTTCATTTGCTTGAATTCTATATTAAATAGTACATATAACTACTATCGTTTTCTGAATTCATTGGTTTCATTTCCAGTTGAATTCATTGTTTTCTGATGCAGTTGTTTGGGCGTTTCATTGTTTTCTCTCATAAATTTTAGTGATAACTTACACAAGTAGCTACCTATTGTGCTGTTAATATTTTTTTATTGCACTTGATGTTAGTGAGTGAACTTACCGTTGCAGGTGTTTCATCTAATGATTGGATCTTCTAACATGGGTAAGAATTTGCTTTATGCTTAGTGACAGTTCTCTTTTTCTTGCCTTCCAATATTCCTTTTATTTATTTATTTATTTTTTATGCTCTTGTAAATGTAGGATTGCTCCAACCATTTTCAGTGTAATTTAGCTTTATAGAAAGCAAGGCGTCAAATAAACTTTTTTTCTTTATTTATTTTGGAAACCATTCAATAGCTTATTGCATTAAGTTTGAGAGGGTTCTTTATGCCAGTAGTTCCAATAATTTCAGGCGAATAGGCGATTATACTTTAGTTCTTACAATTTCATTTGCTGTTGCATTAAGTTAGAGAGGGTTCTTTATGTGAGTATTCCCCTATAGTTTCAGCTGGTTTTACTTCAGGTGCTACAATTACATTTTCATTGATTGAATCTCGCAATTCCCCATCACATTTAGACATGGTTTTACTGTGATGGTTCTTTGGCATTCCAGCTGATAAAAATCCATGTGCTTCGCATGTATCTTTTCTGGACTTAATTTTTTTAAATATTTTTGTTGCACCAACTGCAGCGGACAAATTCATTTCAGTCCTCCACATTCTACGTCTCTCATTGTTGGACCTAAACCGCCCACAACTTCGTTCACAGTGTAACTCCCCCCCATTGTCCTCGCCATAACTTGATAAGATGATATAGTTGTATATGTATGTAAGTATGTTGCGTATACGTGAGGACGCTTGCAAATATGGTTGGTCCGTTTTGTTGCTGTTGTCTCCAACTATATAGATGTTGGTGTGGTGGTTTATGCCGGTGATCAGCCAGAGACAAATGAGTCGTAGACTTTGTGTTGTGGTTTAAGACAATCGTCGCCGCATATGAACGCGTCACTCATGTGATAAGGCTCACTATACTGAATTTTTCTTGTCTTGAATACATGTTGGCTCAAGTGTAATTGCCTCGTCTACCCTTGCATGTGTATGGCACTTCTCTGTTTGCTTCTGGGATTTGAAATGGAGGGACCATATTGCTAGTAGGTGAAAATGTTGGGTTTCTTGGGTTTCCAATTGAAATAAGAGGAACCACAGGGGAAATGCTACAATGTAGCACTTTTTTCATTCTTGGTATGATACAATTACAAAAAAGAAAAACTTTTAAGAGCACAAAGATGAGGTGCACATGGGGAATATCCATATATAGCATTGTGCATTTCACAGAATTACGCGGATCGAAGCAAGTAATGAAGTACAATATGGCATGCCAAGCAAAAATAAATTAGATAATGCCATCATTATACAGAGACTATATTATGTTAGAGAATGAATTTTTACTTTCTAGTTAGCTCCTTCAAGGTCATGTTAATTTTATTAAGTGTTGTGAAGTATCAAGAGATTTCCGATTTAGGTGTTAGGACACTTGTCTTTGAGGAATCCAGGTCTCTAGTCTTGCCCTCCCTATTTGATTTGGGGGCATGATTCCACGGCATAATGCCCCATGAGTTCCTCGATTTTTGGAAGTATACGGGCTGCCATTTCAGAGGAAAACTTTTTTCGAGTAGCCACTTTGTGCATACTTTGCGAAAGTAGATCTGTCTCCAGTCCTCCCAGTTCCATACCCCCCTCGATTATGGATTAGATGGGCATTGTTATTGCTGTCACTCGTCTTGGAGGAGATGGAGTTAAAGTGGTAAGAATGGGGCCAGATCCAGGAGCCATAAATTGTGGGGCCATCATGTACACAACTACTGTTTTGGTTTCAATTCCCCCCATGAAACCTTTACATTAAATACATATATTTTGGTAAATTGCTTCTTCCAACATCCAAAAGCCTAACTTGTGAACTTGATGTATCTAGGCATAGCATTAGTGGCTAGCTACCTTTGAATTAGTGGCAATATAACAGATTGTACGAATAATTGAACTTTTTTTTACTTAGAACAAAATTAATGCATTTCGGAATATCTACCAATGATGCAGTTCATACAATATTGAAAATACATGTGTGCAGCTATATGTGCGCTTATATAGTTTAAGACACGAGATGAGAGCCTTATACTTGAGCCCAACACCCACCTGTGGAGCAGTCAAAAACTAAAAAGCATGGTAAACAACATGGCAGGTTGGAGAAGAAATTAAATCACTCTCCCAAAATTTGGGCAAGAAGTACATCTTGTAGGCATTGTACTAGAACACTACTGATGCTCCCTAGCGTGTAGCCTGTTCCTTTTGTGAGCTTTAGTTATTTTTGAACTTAGGAAGGTTTTGAGCATTATATTTTGTTTCAACTACCATAATGTGGGGCATTTAAGCTTAGTTTCATTTTTTATGTGTTACCCTAATTTAAGGATGTATTTTGTTCCATTTAGGATAATGGCGAGGCTTCAAGAATCTCCTCTGTCATCATAATAATGGAAGTTGGCTTTTCTAACTTCTATTCTTTTTCAACTTCTGCTAAGTTGTTCTGCATTGTGGACATATCGATTGTCTACCCACATATCGATTGCTTTGGATTCTGGCCTTCATAAATGGAAATTGTGTTTCTCTCTCACATCGCAGTAGTTTTATGGTTCCTTATAGTAATAAGCTAAGAAGCACGGATATGGACGCGGGACACGGACACGACACGACACGGATACGCGGATACGTCATTTCTCTAAAAATTAGGATACGATACGTTGGGGATACGTCAAATAAAAAAAAAAATTTATATAAAAATATATATATATATATATATATATTTGTTTTATTTTATATGAAAATATTTTTTTATATAATTATTTTTTGGATAACATTAGTATTTTTCAATTTTAACTTACACAGCCTTAGTAAAAGAAGTTCTGATCCAAATGTAAATAATAAAGATAGCCCAAGTCCAAACAATAAGAATAAAGAATAGAGCCCAAAGAGTTAATAGATGGCCCAATTCAAAAATAGAAGGCCCAACCTATTTAATAGAAGTAGAGAAGTAGACCAACCCTAATACAATGATACAAAGAGAAACAGCGTAGCTGCTGCCTGATGGAGAATACTGGACTTCCCCAAACGTCAGCCATCAGGTATCTCTCTCTCTCGATCTGCCCCTCTCTCTCGACTCTCTCTCTCTCTCTCTCTCTCTCTCTCTCTCGATCTCTATCTCGATCCCCCTCCCCATCTGGATCTGCCTCTCTTTTTCTCCCTCTTTGCTCTCCTCCCTCATTCCTCCTTCGTGTCCCAGCGTGTCCTGAAAAAAAAGTAATGATATGTTAATAGGACACGGTCAAAGGCGTCCGGGACACGTGTTTGGGACGTATCTAGACGTGTCCGTGTCCCAGGCGTCCGGGATACGGGTACGAGAGGCTGACCAGCGTGTCTGTGCTTCTTAGGTAATAAGTATCACAAAAGCTACGAATAAAGTTCACATAAATGTTAATAAATAAAGATACCTAGAGTTCTAGACCACAAACTCTAATGTAACTCATGCAAGACAGAAAGGGTATAAAATCAGCAGGATATTATCAAACTCCCAACAGGACTTGCATGGCTATGTTGTACCTTCTTTTCCTCATCGTATTTTCCATGAAACTTGAAGTCTTTCCAGTTTTCATTTAAAAATTTAGTCTGAAGGATGTAGCTTTAGAAATGTGTTTTTGGTAGATATGCCTTATGAATAAGTGAGTATATACATGAGTGGTTTTTGTCCCTTTTTTTGCTATTGGAAATGCTAACCATTGAAATTCTTTTTGTATTTGCAACAACGCTGACACCCCAGGAAGTTATCTTTGGAACGTACATTCTGAAACATGGTACACCTACGTTGTGGGCAGAGGAGTTCTAGGAATTTGTCTTACATGAATAATCATGAAGGAAATGCTTTGTGTATTAGTTGTTCATGTATTAAAATGAGTTCATACAGCATTGCAGTTTATAGAAGCCTGTCCCCACCGTACCACTATTTAGGACTCGCGGCAATTCCTCGTGATGATGCAACATGTACATTAGCAAGATAATTTATTTGTTAGAAGATTTTCTTACTTCATCGTATTCAGTTTTGATGACTGCTGTTTGTACTTTTTCCGGTAGGGGGATAAATTTATCATTTGCTTCATATATGGCATGTTTGAGACCTTTACTGGACCAGTTTGCATGAGATTAGGGAACACGTGCACCCACATGTTCTCCCTCCTAGCCTGGACCAGTTTGCATGAGATTAGGGAACACGTGCACCCACATGTTCTCCCTCCTAGCCTGGACCAGTTTGCATGAGATTAGGGAACATGTGCACCCACATGTTCTCCCTCCTAGCCTGGTCTGGTGTTTGTTGCATAACCATAGTCAGGGGACAAGGGACTATGTGGTAATTTAGTTCACATGGTGGGGATTAGCTAATACCATCCGGAGTGTAAGAATCTTGAACTTTTTAAAACATGATCACCATGGCACTTATGGAAGCCTTCACTCCTTTTGAAACTATGAATTTTTTTCAACCACTACATGGACGAATGTTCAAGTCCATACAGACTCTTCTTACAGACCATATTTTCTTCCCCTGCCTCGTTATAGCCATGGGATTTTGCTAAGTCAGCAGATCGCTCTTTCGGATGTTGGCTCCGTTTCTTCATCGTAGTGTTTTATTGCATTGTCTAAGTTAATTATTTGGCAGGCCTGTCAATGGACCGGGTTCAATCTGAATCCGACTGGATCCTAATCCGAATTAACACAAATCCGATCCGAATCCCGATTTTTTCAAAATGGAGATGGAGAGAGAGAGACCACACTGGAAGCAATTCATGACTTGGTTATCATCTGACTCCATCCATTAACCTATACAAACAAACTCAATCGCTGATGTATAATTTAATCTCAACCGCTAATCAACATCTTTAATCAACCAAACTCATTTCTCCTTATCCAGCTGCGAACCCACCAAAATCCTGAAGTTGTTGTCATACGGTCCCAAATGAACCTTCATCAAACCAGCAACAGCTCCTCTCTAATCCTTTCCTCTGCCGGCAACTGTGACACTTCTCCATGAGATCTCGAAAACATATTGCCGGTGATGATCCAGCAACAACTCCAAACTCCAATCCATCCAGAACAGTTACAGCGATATTGAGCACGCTGTGAAATCAGCCGGAGGGATGGCGTACGTGGACGGCGGTTGACTGGGTATCAATAGCAGTGGTGGAGAGGTGGCTATTGAGGAAATGGACAGTGCCGATGAGAGGATTGTTGATGAAACCTACCACGTGGATCTCAAAATCTGAAGGAATTTCTCGAAAGAGGTATCGCCTCGGAGGAATTTGAAGGTGATTCGAAAGAGGAATTTCTCGTTCCACATAGGGTTTTCGGTGCTTCTTGGATCGTCTTGGTAAATCCATGTTGAGCAGCTTTGGGTTTTTGGTCGGAGAGAGAGGGTAAGTCAATATGTTTTTGGATTCTGTTTTTTACCTGATTGTATCCGATATATCCGTATCCGATTATTATTCGGATCACCGGATACAGATTCTCGGATTGACGGATTGGAGTTATCGGCTTCGGATCAGATTTTTGTGGATCGGATTTGGATAGGATCCGGATTGAATCTGGTTCATTGACGGGCATAATGCATGGTAAGCAAGAGTTATCTTAAAGGCCTATTGCTTCTCTTTACTTAGAACTAACTTGTGGAATTTCATTGTGTCCTGGCAGGTTATGTTGTTTATTTCATGTTAACTCTTATTGCTGCTTGTAAGGATTGGGCTTGCTGGTCGCAATCTTGTGGCTTTGTTGTGATGGGTATCCATTATCTCCAAGTACAACTAGATGTCCATAATTAAGTGTGTCATTGGCATAGCTAAATCTTGGAATATTGCTTTTGCAGCTTGCCCCAAAATTTTGTTTCTTGCAGCATTTCTTCTACTTCTTTCTTTCTGGTATGTGCTCCATTGTTAGAAATTTCTATGATTTATTATCTGCAACTATATAGCTGCATTATTATTGGCTGACTGATTCTTTGCTTGTATTTTACTTACAGCTCTTCCTACAAAACTGAATAATTTGATCTGCCTTTTTTCCTCCCTGTATTTTGGTTTTTTGATTTGCAACTTCTGACATTTTGAAGGTCATTGGACTCAAAGTTTAATAGGGTTTCTAAGAAAAGCACGAGTGTCATTGCATTAGCATATGTTTGCTGAATGTGTTACTGCAACTGTTAAAGTAGGAAGAGTGACTGTTCATTTTATATGCATATGGTCGTGGAACATATGAACTAGGGCTGATAAAAAAACCGGCCCAACTCGCCCGACCCAGACCTACCCGTTGATCTGCGGTTGGTTTCATCCACAGTTTCAGTCGGCAGCTGGCTTTGTAGTAGTAAAAGCTCGGGTTCCGGTTCGGATGTTGGGTTTGAACATTATAACCCGTTGTAACCAACCCGACCGATGCATAACTGTACGGATGCCTCTTTTCAATTAAACACTCTCCTCAACAAGCTTTTTCCTCTCGTCATTTTCAAGACCTGTCCT
Source organism: Vaccinium vitis-idaea (assembly GCA_963854785.1). Classification (NCBI taxonomy): domain Eukaryota; kingdom Viridiplantae; phylum Streptophyta; class Magnoliopsida; order Ericales; family Ericaceae; genus Vaccinium; species Vaccinium vitis-idaea. The sequence goes on along the minus strand of OY978224.1, from coordinate 15,896,949 downwards.
CTCTCTGTTACTCTGGCGTGATAAGTCCCAAGACTCCAAAAGTCTTCTCTCTCTTAGTTCTAGACCAGGTAAATCTACTCCTCCTTGAACGAGTAACCATGTGCTGCCTCTCTCTCTCTCTCTCTCCCCCTTCCCCTTCATCTTTAATCTGTAATTTATTTTGCTCTTACTCTCAGTCTACGATCTCTCTCATCAACTCTTCTTTCGATTGAAAGCAAGCCCAACTTCAGATTAGAGTTTGCGGAGATAATGCCAGATAATCACCATAACTGATGAGAGAGATGTGTTGTGAAGTCCCTAATTTTTCTTGGTTTTGGGTTCAAATTTCTCGTATGCGATTTGCTCAGCGACTCGCCCAACCCGACCGAAACCTGATCAATCCGGCAGCAGCGGTTTCGGAATCTCTTTCGGTCGGAATCGGTTCGTGAATTTTTGCACCCGACATGGTCGGGTCAGATGGCGAGTTAGGGGCATACCCGACCCAACCCCTAATATGAACAACTTTTTAAGCGATAGTTATCCCAACTTTTCTGTTGGGAGTTCTAGGGTGTGAGCCTTTATGGGGTATGATATTTTCATCTCTACTTCTACATGAAAGAAAAGAGCAGGAAGAAATTGAATGAAAAACAAAGAAGTGGATAGTTTCAATAAAGGCAAGGCTAAGTGTCACGGACCGTTGGGGTCAAACATACTTGTAGGTTGGGGCCTTATTTATATGTAAATAATGGATGACTGCGCTTGAGTGAGCTAAAGCAACCTCAACCTGAGTCAAGCTTGACCTACTTGATTCCTTTAGCAGCTTTGGCATCTATTTTATTGTTCGTAATGGTGATGAGGGAACCCCTAGATACCTTCTCTTTATACCAATGAGGCCATCTCTGCAGGCTTTGTAATCCAGGACCTACCTGTCCAACTTGTCCAAGTTGGACAGGCTCGACGGTCTTCGAACCTGTTTCTGGAGTGGCTGTGATCTCAATCATCTCTTTTACTATCTCGGTCTTCTTCTTTGCTTTCAAAGATGACTTCGACTTCCGCTTTCTTGCCATTGTGGTGGAGGGAGAGCGCGTTTGGGGCCTGTTTCTGGTGTTTGTTCTCAAAGGCAAGGCCAAGTGTCATGGATCGTCGGGGCCAAACATGTTGGGAGTTTGACGTCTCGTTATTTTTTCATCTTGATATGTAAGCAATGGAGGACTGGAGTTTCAGTGAGCAAAAACGTCATCAACCTGAGTCAAGCTTGACTGGCTTGATTCCTTTTGCAGCCTTGACATTTATTTTCTTGTTCAAAATGCTGATGAGGGAACCCCTGGATACCTTCCTTTTATATCGATGGGGCCACCTCCGCCAGGCTTCGTCATTTGGGACCGGCTCGCCAATGAATTGGCAGTCGTCTTCTTTTGATTTTATATTTGATTGCGAAACAATGGTGTCCGGTTGGACGGGTTCGACGATCGTCGAAGTTGCTTCTGGAGTGGTGGTGATCTCAACCGTCTCTTCTACTGGGCTTCTTCTTTGCTTTTGAAGTTGACTTCGACTTCCGCTTTCCCACCATTGAGAGAGAGAGAGAGAGAGAGAGAGAGAGAGAGAGAGAGAGAGAGAGAATTTGAGGCATGTTTCTGGTGTTGATGTCAAGGCTAGGCTACGTGTCACGGACCGTCGGGTCTAAACATACTAGTAATAGTTTGGGGCCTGGGTTTTTTTCTCATATGTTTATAATGGATGACTCGCATTTGAGTGAGCTAAAGCAACCTCAACCCGAAGGAAAGAAGATGTCAACTGCCGATTCATTGGCTCCGGTCAAACGCCAATCAATAGCTCACTCAAACACCAGTCATCCATTTTTACATATCAAAAACCCCAGGCCCTAAACTACTAGTATGTTTGGCTCTTAGTTGCAAGAACCTTCTAAAATGGGTGCGCTCCCAAGACGGGAGCTTGAATCGGCGCTCCCAAGATGGGAGCTTGATGGGAGCTCGCTCCTAACTAGGATGGGATCTTATTGGGCCATTAAAGCAATTATTCTCATACTTTCAAGGATGTAAAAATAAGAATATGAAAATCATATGAGTCAAGAAGTTTGCAAATTGAAAATATCTTTCTTTCAAAAAATTTACCCTTTAAGATAGGGAAAATTCTCAATAAGTATCACTTTTCCTTCAATGGTTAAGTTTTTAAAGATATTTTATATACATATTTAAATATGATCCATATACGCTCCTTAAGCGCTCCCAACCTTGGGAACTTCTAGGTGTCTCCGCTCCCCCGTACCCGCTCCCGCTCCCGTCCCCGCATCCGCTCCCGCTTCGTGCAACTAAGGTTTGGCTCCGATGGTCCATGAAACTTAGCCTTGCCTTTGACATCACCAGAAACATGCCTCAAACTCTCTCTCTCTATCTTTCTCTCTCTCCCCCTCCACCACAATGGCAGGAGAGCGGAAGTCAAAGTCAACTTTAAAAGCAAAGAACAAGCCTAAGATAGTAGAAGAGACGATTAAGGTCATAACGCTCCAGAAGTAGCTTCGACGATTGTCGAACCTGTCCAACCAGACTCCGTTGTTTCGCAAACAAATATAAAACCGAAAGAAGAAGACTGCCGATTTGCGAGCCGATCCCTAATGATTAATGATGAAGCCTAGCGGTGGTGGCCCGTCGGTACAAGGGGAAGGTATCCAGGGGTTCCCTCATCACCATTACGAACAAGAAAATAAATGCCAAGGCTGCAAAAGGAGTCAAGTAGGTCAAGCTTGACTCAAGTGAGGATGGTTGATGTGATTGATGTTGCCCCTGTAAGGCTGTCGGGCAACAACACCGCAAACAGGCCTCAAACGCGCGCTCTCTCTCCACCACAATGGCAGGAAAGCGGAAATTTGAAGTCATCTTCAATAGCATCGAAGAATCCCAAAGTAGAAGAAGAGACGATTGAGATCACAGCCACTCTAGAAACAGCTTCGAAGAACGTCCAATTGGATGTTGGTGTGTACCCGCTGGATGTAAAATAGGAAAGAAGGCGACTACGGATTCATTGGCGACCGGTCCCTGATGACGAAGCCCGGCGGAGGTGTCCTCATTGGTATAAGGAGAAGGTATCGAGGGGTTCTCCCATCACCATTACAAACAGTAAAAAAGTTGCCAAAGCTGCAAAAGGAATCAACTAATCAAGTAGGTCAAGCTTGACTTAGGTTGAAGTTGATTTAGCTCACTCAAACGCTAGTCATCCACTATTGATAAGCCCCAAATGTTGTATATATCTGGCTTATCTCTCTCGTTTTGCACACACTTTCGCATTTAAATCATTTGTATAGTTTGATATGGCGCGTTGGTGTGTTTTTGTTAGTTTAAGGATAAACAAGGGAATAAGGCGCATTTGAAGCGCTTTGCGGAGCATCCTAAGATTCCAAGTGCCTCATGGCACCCCGTCACCGAGCCTCAAGAGCCAAGAAATGAAGATTTGGTTAGGGCTCGGGGAGCCTAGAAGTCACGAGATCAAGCTGGAAGGCTAAGGGGTGATCAATTGATGAAGAAACCAGCTTAGAAGGCTGTGTATAGATACCTTTCAAATAGAGGTATCAATACCTTTTTATGAATCTTATGTTCTTTATTTCCTTTATATTTCTAGTCATGTTCTTCAATACCACGTGTGAGTAGTTTAATAGGCTTGGTTAGGGGGCGATTAACACTCCATGACTTAGGTTTAATCCGTTATTCTCATTAAAAAGCAACATTTCTTGTTTATCAAAGTGTTATGTACCAAAGTTCAGGTTTATTAATCTCTTTGATCTCACGTAATCAATGGTTCGTTCTTCTTGACACGTGTGATGCTTAGAGCGATATCAATTTAAATGTTTCGGATAAAAGAACCCTAAATCTTCCGTTTGGGAGCATGATGTCCCGAGTCGGTTATCAGAGAGGAACGGATTAACCTAAGTTATGATCCCCTAAACTTCACCTTAGTTTTAATTAGTCGTTGTAAATCTTTCCAAGTCTTCTCGAAGTTGAGAGAATTCCATCCCCAAATCACAAACTAAGTTGGCCGCTTTAACGCCGAAACCTCATTTGCAAGTTGACTCTCACGCCGGGTGCATTCAGTCTGTGGATTTGACCCCGGACTCTCGGGTACTATGCTGCGCGCGACCTAGCCCTACGCTTCGGGCAATTCTAATCTATAACGCAAAGTTGGGTCGCAAACAATTATTTACATATAAAACAATCCAGGCCCCAAACTACCAATATGTTTGGCCTCGACGGTCCGTGACACTTAGCCTTGCCTTTGACATCAACACCAAAAACATGCCTCAAACTCTCTCTCTCTCTCTTGCTCCACCATAATTGCGTGAATGCGGTAGTCGAAGTCAACTCCAAAAGCAAAGAAGAAGCCAGATAGTAGAAGAGACGATTGAGATCATAACCGCTCTAGAAGTAGCTTCGATGATCGTCGAAACTGTCTAACCAGACTCCGTTGTTTTGCAATCAAATATAAAATCGAAAAGAAGATGACTGACGATTGGTGAACTGGTCTCGGATGACGAAGTCTGGCGGTGGTGGCCCCGTCGGTATAAGGGGAAGGTATCCAGGGTTTCCCTCATCACCATTACGAAAGGAGTCAAGTAGGTCAAGCTTGACTTTGGTGAGGGATGAGTGATGTGATTGATGTTGCTCGTGTTGCTCTGTAAGGTTGCAGGACAATACCACTAGAAACATGCCTTAAATGTGCGCTCTCTCTCTCCACCACAATGGCAAGAAAGCAGAAGTCGAAATCATCTTCAAAAGCAAAGAAGAAGTCGGAGACCGTAGAAGAGACGATTGAGATCACTAGGGATGGCAACGGGTAGGGTATGGATCGGGGGACCCTATTCTATCTCCCATCCCCAATTGGGAAGTCTTTTACCATCCCCGCTCTAATCCCCACTGGGGATATTAGATAAAGCACCAAACCCACATCCGGTTGGATATCGGGGTTTCCCCAAATATATCCATATCCAAACCAAAATATATAAGAAGTCAATAATGAAACCAAAGTGCAAGCCCGATAATTCAAACCAACAAAAATATAAAGTAAAAAACTTCAAATTATCTTATTTTAACCACTAATGTAGCAAACATAACAATAGTACAATAAAAAACCAATCCAAGCAAACATCAATTTCTAAGTTTCATAAAGCGACAAACCAATAAATTATAAAAAAAATAAAATGAAAGAGCAAAATATAGCAAGAACATCATTTTAGGAACTAGAATTTGTAATGATATTCTTAATATACTATGTAGTTTATAATAGGTAGTAATTGACATGATTTGCTCTACAAGTAATTACTTCTATAAGTAAATAATACTAAAGATTCTTTTCTACCTATATGCATATGTATAATTTATATAGTATATAAAACCGGGTACGGGGATTCGGGGGCGGGGATAACAAAACCATACCCGCTCCATATCCGAGCGGGTATTTTTTAAATCCCACCATACCCGCGACTACTGGGGAATTTGTTGGATAAACTCCGCCTCCATATGAGCGGGGCGGGGCGGGTATCCATTGGAGATGGGGAAATTGCCATCCCTAGAGATCACAACCACTCCAGGAACAGCTTCGAAGACCGTCAAACTGGATGCCTTTGTTTACCCATTGGATATGAAATAGGAAAGAGGACGACTGCTGATTCATTACCGGGCTGGCCCTTGATGACGAAGCTAGGCGGAGATGGCCCAATTGATACAAGGAGGAGGTATCCAGGGGTTCTCTCATCACCATTACGAACATTAAAATAGATACCAAAGCTGCAAAAGTAATCAAGTAGGTCAAGCTTAACGTAGGTTAAGGTTGCTTTAGCTCACTCAAACGCGAGTCATCCATAATTTACATATCAAAAAAAAAAAAAAAAAACCCAGGCCCAAACTACCAGTATTTTTCGCCCGATGGCTTGTGACTCTTAGCCTTGCCTTTGACATCAACACTAGAAACATACTAGTTTGAGGCATGTTTCTGGTGTTGATGTCAAAGACAAGGCTAAATGTTCTGGACCGTCGAGGCCAAACATACTATTAGTTTGGGGCTTGTGTTTTTTTTTTTAATATGTAAATAGTGTATGACTGGCGTTTGAGTGAGCTAAAGCAACCTCAACCAGAGTCAAGTTTCACCTACTTGATTCCTTTTGCAGCTTTAACATCTATTTTATTGTTCGAAATGGTGATTAGTGAACTCTTGGATACCTTGTCCTTATACCAATGGTGCCACCTCCACCGGGCTTCGTCAGCAAGGACCGGCTCGCCAATGAATCGGCAGTCGTCTTCTTTCCATTTTAAATCCAATGGGTAGACAACGGCATCCAGTTTGGGTTCAACGGTCTTCGAAGTTGTTTCTGGAATGGCTGTGATCTCCATCGTCTCTTCTATTGTCTCGGTTTTCTTCTTTGCTTTTGAAGATGACTTCGACTTCCGCTTTTCTACCATTGTGGTGGAGAGAGAGAGAGAGTGCGCGTTTGAAGCCTCCCTCTGCTGTTGTTGGCAAGGCTAAGTGTCATGGACCGTCGGGGCCAAACATGCTGGGAGTTTGAGGCCTTGATCTTTTTTTCTCTTGATAAAATGGAGGACGAGAGTTTCAGTGAGCAAAAACAACCTCAACCTGAGTCAAGCTTGACCTACTTGATTCCTTTTGCAGCCTTGGCATTTAATTTCTTGTTCATAATGGTGATGAGGGAACCCTGAATACCTTTCCTTTATACTGATGGGGCCACCTCCGCCCGGCTTCGTCATCAAGGACCGGCTTGCAAATGAATCGGTAGTCGTGTTCTTTCGGTTTTATATTTGATTGCGAACAAACGGGTTCGAGGATTGTTGAAGTTGCTTCTGGTGTGGTTTGATCTCAATCGTCTCTTCTACTGTTTAGGCTTCTTCCTCGCTTTTGAAGTTGAGTTCGACTTCCGCTTTCCCGCCATTATGGTGGGGGGAGAGAGAGAGAGAGAGAGAGAGAGAGAGATGTTTTTGGTGTTGATGTCAAAGGCAAGGCTAAGTGTCACGGACCGTTGGGGCCAAACATACTGGTATTTTTGGGCCTGAGTTTTTTTTTGTTGATATATGTAAATAATGGATGACTGATGTTTGTGTGAGCTAAAGCAACCTCACCTGAGTCAAGCTTGACCTATTTGATTCCTTTGGCAACCTTGTCATTTATTTTATTATTCGTAATGGTGATGAGGTAACCCCTAGATACCTTCTCCTTATACCGATAGGGCCACCTCCGTAGGGCTTTGTCATCAAGGACCGACTTGCCAATGAATCGGCAGTCATCTTCTTTCCTATTTTATATCCAAACGGTAACTGTACGGGTTCGATGGTCTTCGAAGCTGTTTCTGGAGTGGTTGTGATCTCAATCGTCTCTTCTACTTCTTTGCTTTTAAAGATGACTTCGACTTCCGCTTTCTTGCCAGAGAGAGAGAGCGACAGAGAGAGAGAGAGAGAGAGAGAGAGAGAGAGAGAGAGAGAGAGAGAGAGAGAGAGAGAGCGTTTGAGGCCTATTTTTGGTGGTGTTGTCAAACGCAAGGCTAACTGTCATGGACCGTGGGGCCAAACATGCTGGGACTTTGAGGCCTTGTTCTTTTTTTTCATGATATGTAAACAATGGAGGACTCGAGTTTCAATGAGCAAAAACAACCTCAACCTCAATCAAGCTTGACCTACTTGATTTCTTTTGCAGCTTTGGCATTTATTTTCTTGTTCGTAATAGTGATGAGGGAACCCATGGTTACCTTCCCCTTATACCAACAGGGCCACCTCCATCGGGCTTAGTCATGAGGGACCGGATCGTGGAAGTTGTTTCTGAAGTGGTTGTGATCTCAATCGTTTCTTCACCTGACTTGGGCTTCTTCTCATTTTTAAAGTTGACTTCGACTTTCGCTATCTTGCCATTTTAGTGGAGGGAGAGAGAGGGAGTTTGAGTCATGTTTCTGGTGGTGATGTTATAGGCAAGGGTAAGTAGCACGGACCGTCGGGGCCAAACATATTGGTAGTTTGGGGCCTGTGTTTTTTTTTTTTTTTTTGGTAAATAATGGATAACAACGTTTGAGTGAGCTAAAGAAACCTTAACCTGAGAATGAATTAAGCTTGACCTACTTGACTCCTTTGGCAACTTTGGCATCTATTTTATTATTCGTAATGGTGATGAGGGAACCCCTGGATAACTTCTCATTTTTACCAATGGGGCCACTTTGCAGATCTTCGTCATCAATCGGCAGTATTCTTCTTTCCTATTTTATATCCAATGGTTAAACAACAGCGGGTCGATTGTCTTCGAAGCTGCCTCTGGAGTGGCTATGATCTCAATCGTCTTTTCTACTATCTCGGGCTTCTTCTTTGCTTTTGAAGATGTTTTCGACTTCCACTTTCCTGCCATTGTGGTAGTGGAGAGAGAGAGGGAAAGCGCGTTTGAGGCCTGTTTCTGGTGGTGTTGTCAGAGGCAAGGCTAAGTGGCAGGCCAAACATGTTGGGTGCTTGAGGCTTGGTTTCTTTTTTTTCTTCATATGTAAACAATGGAGGACTGGAGTTTTTGTGAGCAAACACGACGACAACCTGAGTCAAGCTTGACTTAGTTGATTCCTTTTGCAGCCTTGGCATTTATTTTCTTGTTCGTAATGGTGATGAGGGAACCCCTGATACCTTACCCTTATACCGACGAGGCCACCTCCGCCGGGCTACGTTATCAGGGACCGGCTCAACAATGAATATGCAGTCGTCTTCTTTCGGGTTTATATTCGATTGCGAAACAATGGTGTCTTGTTGGACGGGTTCAACAATTGTCGAAGCTGCTTCTGAAGTGGTTGTGAGTTGTTGTGATCTCAATCGTCTCTTCTACTGTCTTGGGCTTCTTCTTCGCTTTTGAAGTTGACTTCGACTTCCGCTTTCCTGCCGTTCTGGTGGGAAGAGAGAGAGAGAGAGAGAGAGAGAGAGAGAGAGAGAGAGAGAGAGAGAGAGAGAGAGAGAGAGAGAGGCATGTTTCTGGTGTTGATGCACCAATACGTCCCTTGGTTAGGCATATCCCACACTTTGCGGTGTTATATATCCAAGCATGTTTAATCCAGGTTGTAACTATTTTAACCAAGCACCGGATATTTGGTCACTTCTATTTAAGTCCAATTTGATGCTCATGTTTGGCCCATATTGTAATACTTCTGATTTCACTTTAATGCTGTTGCACAGAGTGGTTCTAAAGGGTTCATAATTGACTAGCCATTATTATCTAGATAATGGGAATGTTTCGATAACTCGGGCTATATCTTATGCAAGTTTATCTCATATTCCTGTACCAAGTCAATGGAAATATTCACACTTATCTGTGTTCATTTATAAGCTTTTGTATCCTTCTCATGTTTGGGGATTGTTTTAGGGTTGACCTCTGCCATCAGGCAAATGATGAAGATGATGAGGACGAAGAGTCTAGTCCTCAAGAAAATTTGTTGCCGAGAGCATCATATAAGCCACGTTCAAATGCTGAAAGTCACCGAACATGTTGCTCTTTCCGAACCATCCATGTTGGAAGCCGCCAAAGGGTTGTGATTTTGGTATGGAAGTTGTGAAAGTTTCCTGTGTTTATGCTTGTAATGTCTTATTTACCAATTTTGGCGCATTTGTTGGGGTTCTTTTTCGAAAAAAAAATTCTGCTGTGTCGGTGATAATAATGTGTCATCTCAACCAAATTGATGCTCTTTTATTTGATTACTTGTTGCTTCCAAACAGGTCACTGCATTGATTTTTATTTTAATGATCACCTTTGCTGTCCTCATTTGGATTGGGATGGGAAGGAATCCTATTGATTCAGAACTTGTGGCCCGGGTATCGACTTATTTCCTAGTTCATTTTCTTTTTATCTGTTAATATTCTTACGGGTTGACATGATACTGCTGCTTAATTTGCTACTCATGGTCAAATAATTTAAGTCACTGGATTCCACGCATGAGCTATTTATTTTAGATAGTCTATGAAGCAAGGACAATTTTGCATATAGCATACTCCCCTCCAAACTTCAACTCAGAAAAGGTTACTTGAAGAATAGAAATATTCCCTAATAATAGATCAAAGAGTTCTGGATGGAGACCTCGAGATAGATATATACAAAACAAATGACAAGAACCTTAATGGTACCTATAAATAAAGGTCTTACCCTTTATTCGATGGTCTATATAACCTCCAATGCTAGAGGACTAGCAAAATTGCTCCTTCAAGGGTTATATTCCCTATTCCTCATTGCATGTTGGCGACGCTGGAGTGCCTCAACATCCCCCTGCTACACCATTTGCTAGTGCAAGCATTACCTCAACAAGAGGCTAAACTGATACTGTCATTCTTCTATTACTGTCTTTACATTCTGTCTATTTCAGTTGATTACTTGTCTTGAGTGGCCATGCGCCTAAGAGTCCTTGTGGTAAACAAAGGGTGGGAAACTACGTAACCTTAAAAAAAAAAGGCCACGGGGAAGCAGAGACCCATTCACCAATACAAGAAATAATGAGATAGCCAGTTCCACCTCTAAATTACTTTGTCCATGTCCTCTACCTTTTGATGTTTATTTCATTCTCTTATAGATGTAAGGCTCATTATGTCTCCCTCTCCGTGTACTTCTTTCAATTATTAATTAAGTGTTCCTTGTGCGTCGGAGTTTTCATAGAGAAAAAGTGCCCGATGAGTCTATTTCCGGGGTGGTCAGTCTCAGTCGGTGTCTAGTTTCCTTTTGCCAGTGATATTGACTCATCAATGCCACTAACCAATATTTGGAATCCTAGTTTACAAAGCCTTTCAGTTCAAGCTCACAAATTATATCCCCTCTTTGGTTTGAAGCATGAACTCAAATCTCTCATGGCTCATGATGCCATCTTTATCAGTCTCACACCAACTTGTGTACCATTCTTTCAGCATTGTTGCCAACACTTAGCTTCTAGAATCCGCTTGCAATGGCCCTTAGAACAATGCACTTTCCTGTTTTACCCATTCCTTTTGTTTTAGTTTTCTTCTCTACATGCAAAATATTTTATAGGCCAATGTAAGGCTTTCTTGATCATTTTGAGCTAAGCCTAGACAACACTTGCCATACTTGGCTTATACAACTCTTCTGCTTCTTATATGTGGAGCTAAGTTCAATAATCATTCTTGCCCATCTTAGTTCATGTAGTAAAATTTGCCCTAGGGTTTGTCACCAATTCGACTCTTTCTGTTGTTGAATTGCGTTGTTCTTTATCATATGGAATGAGCTATGAATATTGTTACGGAGTTGTTTTTTGAGAGAGATTTCGCCATAATATCCATGCAATCTTCTAAGCAGTGTTTTTAAAAAGCTCTAGACGCACTGAGGTGCCATGGTCCTAAGGAGCCAAGGCACGAAGCTAGGCACGCGCCTCATTTGAATGAGGCACAAGTTTAGAAAGTAGGGTCATTTACCAGCCGGTCCAACCTCAAGCATTTAATTTCCAACAACTCTAGGCCCAATCCACAATTACACACGTAAGTTCTGCGTGAAGAATCTGTCGAAATTGCCCTTTCCTCCTCTCCGCCTTTTACCAGTACGTGTAGGATTTGTAGGATTTCACCTCCGCTTCAAGCAACATCTCCTCTTCTCCACCACCACCGTTGTGTATCCTCCGTCATCCATGGCCACAACACTTCCCCTCTATCCTAAGCTAGTCGTCGGCGGTGCTCAACGGAAGCCTTTTGGTTCACGGGATGTTGTTGAGATCAACTCCGTCATTTGATCTCGTCCTGATGCTCATTGTCCTGTCGTTCAAAGGCAGCGTCTTCATCGCCGTTGTCTTCGACCTCTTTGTCGGCTATTATGCTCTTGAGAAGTTCTGACAATATCCTGTGGTCGATCGCCTATCAGATGGAGACCCTGCCCAATCAGAATCCGTGAATGCCTCGACACGCAAGTGTCCACTTGCTTGATAAAACAGACCACGCCCTGGATGAGCCTTAAGATACTTCACAATTCTAAGAACTGCCTCCCAATGTGGAAGACGAGGTGCAGACATAAACTGACTCACCACACTAACTGCGAAGGAAATATCAGGACGTGTGATGGTAACATAGTTCAACTTACCAACCAAGCGGCAATATTGATCTGGATTAGGGAGTAACTCCCCCTGGTCAATGCACAGTTTCACGTTAGGATCCATGGGGGTCTCAACAAGTTTACTTCCCAATAGTCCAGTCTCTTGCAGAATATCCAACACATACTTTCTCTGAGACAAGCTAATACCATCTTTAGAGCGTGCCACCTCAACGCCTAAGAAATATCGTAATTTTCCCAAATCCTTGGTATAAAACTGCTGTTGTAGGAAGGTTTTCAACTCATCAATACCTTTCTGATCATCACCAGTTATAATAATGTCATCCACATCGCCAATCAACAATACTTTTCCCCTTGCCGATGTGAGAGAAAAAACAAAATGATCTGACTCACTACGACGCATGCCAAACCTCAAAACAGCGTCGCTAAATTTGCCAAACCAAGCTCTAGGAGATTGCTTAAGGCCATACAATGCTTTACGGAGGCGACATACCCGATTACGCTCCCCATAAGCAACAAACCCTGGTGGTTGCTCCATGTAGACTTCCTCGTGAAGGTCACCGTGGAGAAAAGCATTTTTGACATCTAATTGGAATAAGGACCAGCCGAGATTAGCAGCAAGAGAGAGAAGAATACGAATAGACCCATGCTTGGCAACGGGAGAGAATGTCTCAACATAGTGAACACCATAAGTCTGAGTATAACCCTTAGCAATAAGACGGGCTTTGTAGCGCTCAACAAACCCATCTGGATGGTATTTCACAGTGAACACCCAGCGACACCCTACGGTGGTTTTTCCAGACGGAAGAGATACCAAGTCCCAAGTGCCATTATGGTGAAGGGCAAACATCTCATCTTCCATAGCCTTCCTCCACTTAGAAATAGATAAGGCTTCCTAGACAGTAGTAGGAACAAAAATGGACGAAACAGAAGTTGCAAAGGCACGAAGGGAGGGAGATAAGTGTGCATAAGAAACATAACGAGCAATGGGATGAGAAGTGCAAGCACGAGTACCTTTGCGAAGAGCAATAGGAAGGGAACCAGGAGAAAGCGGTGGCTCTGGCTCTGAATCGGGCGGCGGCTCAGGATCTCGCGACGAGATGGGCGGGGGCGGAGGTGGAGGTGGAGCAGATGGAACTTTCGGCCGACGAGTATATACCTGCATTAGGGGCGTAGGGGCAGGTGGAGATGGAACCGATGTGAGTATATAATGAGACAAATCCATTGTGGTAGAAGACGGGAAAAAAGGCAAGGACTCATTGAAGGTGACGTTAGCACACACAAACTCACGCCGGAGAGACGGAGAGTAACACTTATATCCCTTCTGGGTCCGAGAGTACCCAAGAAATACACACTTAATGGATCGGGGATCCAGTTTATCCCCCCCAGGATCAAGAGCATGGACATAACATGTGCAACCAAAAACCTTAAGAGGTAGAGAATGCAGGGGATGACCAGGGAACAAAACTTCATATGGAATTTGACCCCCTAAGACCATTGATGGCATGCGATTAATAAGATACCCTGCAGTAAGAACAACATCGCTCCAAAAAGATTTAGGAACTTGGTGCTGAAATAAAAGTGCACGGGTGACGTCTAACATATGACGCAACTTGCGTTCAGCAACACCATTCTGTTGGGGTGTGCGAGAACAAGAAGATTGATGAATAATACCATGGTCATCAAGAAAAACAGATAAAATGGTACGAAAATATTCTCCAGCATTATCAGTACAAAGAATCTGAATAGGAACATCAAACTGAGTTTTTATTTCTTGATAAAAAGATTTAAAAATGGTATACAACTTAGATCGTGCTTTCATAAGATAAACATAAGTAAGTCTGGAATAATCATCCACAAAAATGACAAAATACTGAAAGCCTGAGCGTGACGGAACATGTATAGGACCCCAAATATCTGAATGAACTAAATGAAAAGGACGTGACACACGACTCTCTACTCTAGGGGAAAAGGAAACACGGTGATGCTTACTAAATTGACAGACTTCACATGGTAAATTATTGACATGACTGCGAGACGGAACTAAGCGTTTAAGATTCTGGAGAGATGGATGACCAAGGCGGCAATGATGCTGGTATGGAGAAGCAGAGGACTGGAGTGCAACAGAAGGCGGTAACTCGTCATCAGTAAAGTAATAGAGACCACCCAGCTCAGTACCCCCACCTATCTTCCTCCCTGTCTTGAGATCCTGAAAAACACAGTAACCAGGAAAAGATGTGACGGAATAATTTAAGGATTTAGTAAGCTTACTGACAGACATGAGACTATATGGAAAACGAGGAACATGAAAAACAGAGTCCAAAGAAAGTGATGAATTTAAAGTAACAGAACCCAAACCGGCTATGTGAGAAGTTGATCCATCAGCTAAGGTAACATGAGAAGATTGGCCAATAGGATGAGAGCCAGACAAAATAGCGGAAGTACCAGTCATATGGTCATTAGCACCAGAATCAATGATCTAGGGAGAATGAGAAGCAAGGCCAGCAAAAGAAGAACCCGTCTGAGCAAATGTAGCAGTGGAGGAAGATGGCATATGAGATGTCTGTATAGACGTGAGGCGATGGTATTCATCCTCTGAAATGGTAACCACACGCGGAGTAGAGCTAGGTGACCCGGTGAACTGAATCCCATCATGCTCAGATACAGTAGCCTGATGTGCAGAAGGACGGCCATGAAGTATCCAACAACGATCAAGTGTATGATTATTCCCCTTGTAATAAGTACAATGCCGAGGGACACGACCTCGACCACGCCCAGTAACCCCTGACTGCTGACTTGTACGCCCGGAATCACGGCCTGTACCATCAGAAACACGGCCACCTTGGCCAGAGTCACGACCAAAACTACCACGTGCCCCTACTCCGGACTCGCAACCACCACGACCAAAACCACGGGAAGGAGGACCACTGGTAACCGAAGCAGCTAAAGCAGACTGATCAGAAGGCAGTGAAGAGACAGAACCAGTATCAGATATAGAAGCCTGACGAAGGCGACTGAACACTTCACTAAGAGAAGGTAACTCCCAACCTCCGAGCAACTGAGAACAAATCGGATCATAAGACTTAGGCAAACCATTCAAGAAGCGAGTCACATTAAGAGACTCACGCTGTCGACGAATAACCTGAATATCGGTAGAAAGAGGCTGACAAATATTGAGCTCCTCACAAGCACGGCTGAACTTAGCATAATATGCCTCCAAAGAAGAGTCACCAAGGCCCAGAGAAAAATATTCCTGATACAAATCAAAAGTCCGACGTAGATTATTAACCCCAGAATATAACTCCTGAGTTCGTCGCCAAACCTGTTTAGCAGTGTCCAAAAACATTAGTGCACCACTAATATCAGGCTCCATAATATTCCACAACTTAAGACGAATTTGGGCATCCTCAATATTCCAATTTGCAAGTGTAGTAGGGTCAGTAGGAGGATCAACAGTGAGAAAATCATGTTGCCTGGAGCCCAAAAAATACGTCTCAACAGATTTAGCCCAAGTAACATAGTTCTTTCCATTCAAACGAATAGCAGTGATGGACAACATGTTAGGAGACCAGTGGTGACAAACATCAGTAGAAGAACTAGAAATACTGGAGGCAAAACTAGTAGTCATGGCAAAGAGCACTGGAGGAGCACCAACCCAATAATAATAAGGCAACTAACAACCAGCAAAATATGAGAGAACAAATCCAAAATAATGAGCAGCAAATCACAAAAGATGACGATCCATCAACAAGAAATTGGACCCAGTGATTTACCAAACAGAAGCACCCATGGATGTACACCAGAGAGAGAGAGAACAACAAACAAGAAGCTTCAAACGTGATTTGAGTGGCCATAGAACCCAGTACTGGAAGATGGCGTACACTGGTCACGTAGCAGAAAGGGGTTTTGAACACTGTAGTCTGGATTTCGAGTTCCAGAAAAGGATTTCGAGTACTGGGTAGTTGATTTCGAGATCCAAAATTAGGGTCTAGGGAATTTCGAGCACAGATCGAGGCCTGGAAGATAGTTTTGAAGGTTGAGGACAAGGTTTCAGAGACTGGGTGCCATGGGCAAAGGCTAGGGTTTTGATTTCGAGGCCTGGAGATCAATTTCGAGGGTCCTGGTGTTGATGTCGGCTAGATTCGAGTACAAGTTATTGGATTTTGAGAGGATTTGAAGTTGTATATGGGTAATTCAGAGTATGTCGATGCTGGGGAAGGCTTGTACGTACTGTAGACACAGGGTTGGGAGGCTCGAAAAAAGGGTTTTGGTGGGTCGATTCAAGAGTTAGGTTGGTGTTGCTGGCTTGTTGGGGCTCGATTTAGGGTTTCCAGGTGCTGATGGTGGGCGGCGGCTATGGTGGGTGCTGGTGGTGGGTAGCGGCTATGGGGGATTAAGGTTTGGCTCTGATACCATGTTGTTTGAGAGAGAGAAAAGTGTATTAAGGGTGTTAACAAACCCTAACACACGTAAGTTTTATTTATATTAGGCATAAGCCTTTTACAAGTTGTGTTAAACCAATGTGGGGCAAAACATAACGTAACATATTCTAACAAAAATCTAGTGAAATTCACGAGCTCAAATCCAGTAAAAATCATGAGCTCAAATCCAAAGAAATTTAGGAGCTCAAAGCTATTGAAATTCACTAGATCAAACCCAGTGAAATTTCACAAGCTCGAACCCTGTGAAATTTACTAGTTTTGTTGATTCGTAAATGTCGGATCGAATCTCGAACTTGTGAAAATCACGTGCTCAAATCCAATGAAATTCATGAGCTCAATCCTAGTGAAATTTCACTAGCTCAAACCCAGTGAAATTTCACGAGTTTCGAGCTTGTGAAATTTCGCTGGCTGGAAGTGGATGTTGGGTGAAGGTGGAAGGTGGGAGGGGAGCAAGTGTAAATTTGTGCTTAAAGGGTAAAAGGGTAATCAATGTGACCCTATTAGACTTGCACGTAATTAAGTTTTCCCTATATACTCTGTAGGAATTAAGGAGTCCAAAACTACACATAGACGTAATTTTCCACAGAAAGTATGTAGTGTTAAAGCATCAAACTCAAAACCGATTGGCAATGAGTGAAAAGGCCGCCAAGGCTCATATACTAGTTTTTGAGGTGATAAGCAACTGATGTGGGACAAATTCCAACACTCTCACGCACGTACGACCCCTGACTCGCACGTGGAGGTCAACGAAGGATCCGAAACATACGGATTAATACGAAATAAAGTGCAACTATGGCACAAACAAAGGGAAAAGCCTCCAAAAACCTATTTCGATTACCCATCTTAAAGCATCCAACTCAAAATCAATTGGCAATGTGCAGAGGCCGCCCAGGCTAATATACTATTTTCAGGTGATATTTAACCGATGTGGGACAAATTCCAACGCGTAGAACAGTAGAAGTGCATCATAGAAAAGGTAATCAACATAGGAGAATATTTTTGGAGTTCTACTTATCTTAAAAGATAGCATTCCATGCGAAACACTAAAAAGAGATGTAAAATCAATGAAAAAGTTTTTCTTTAAGGAAAAGAATGAACGATTCGGAAACAAAACCAACACAGAAGCCATCCAGAAGCATCCAGCAACCTGTAAATAATCAAACTCAATAAAAAATAATAATAATAAGAAGAAGACAACGACAACTACGACGTTTTGCTTTAAGGAAAAGAATGAACGATTAACCTGTAAATAATCAAACTCAATAAAAAATAACGACGATGATAGAAAAATATCAAATAATGATAATAATTATATTGATTGCTGGAGTTGCCCTCTAACACTCTTCAGATATAGAAATTCCCTTGCTTTTTGTAGCGAGGTTCACTATATGAGTCCCTTTATGTTTTCCTTAACTTGTAATTCTTGATAAATCAATGGTTGAGATAAGATCTTGAACCAATCTAGAAAAAAATAAAGGTGCACGCCCCTGGAGCCTCAATAGTCCTTCACAAACCCTGCTTCGCCTCAAGGTGTTTGCGGCATTTTGGGTGTGCCTTGCCTTGCCTTAAAGCCTAGGCGCGTGCTAATACTGCTTCTTAAGCTTCAATTAGTTTTAGCTTAAGATTTTTACGAATTACTATGTTTACGCCATTTATCCGACACACGTGGATTCCGACGTCATGAAAACATTGAAAAGACATGACTTCAGCTCATGTCAGTCAGACCCTCATGCTGACATGTGGTTACCCCCAAGTAGTCTCCATATCCCCTACCTTGAGAGGGGTATGTCACAAAAAACGTTGGCTCGTAATCTACAAGGGCGAGCTGCTGAGCCCTTTTGTTCATACTTGCCCCCATGCTTAAGTGAGCGGCGAGCGCAACCGCGGAGACCAACCAACTAGACCACCTGGGCTCAACACCCAGCTCCATTGAATGACACTCGAACCTCCTCGAAGCACTCTAAATTAGCTATGGCCTATGGATGCCACAGGTAATCATAAGAGGACTCGTGGATTGGATGGAGTTACGGTGTCGTTAGTGGGCCTCAAGACCTCATCCAACTGAGGAGGCTTGCACCCTAAAACAGAGAGAGGCTCTGACACAAGTCCACACAGCACCACATGGCTCTGAAGCCTCGTTTATTCTATTGTATATTTGTATTCGCTTGTATTTGTACCGACCTCTGGGCCATTGAAGCTATTTGCTGGTTGCATGATATTGCCCTTGGGGTTATCAGGCCAACTACCCCTACAGCCTCGTGAGACAATCCCTGAAGATCTGGTAAGCATCCAGAGTGTCCAACTAAAGAGTCCGCCACGTGACCTGTCCCTATTGAATTGGTGGACCTTGTTTTAACCACTATATGATATTGCCCTCGCACTGGAAATGATTCCTCCTAGTTGTGCTCAAAACTGTGTGTGTGTTGTATCTTAGGTCCCTATTGTTTCTTCCATCTTCCCAAAAGGCACAGTTGGCCATAGTCATAATACTCCATTTAGACATCATAGTTGTTTTAGCACTTGCATGCAACAAATTTTCTATGACAATGACTTGTTTCTCCTAATTTTCTATATCTTTTATTATTGTTATTACTTATTAGTGTATTTACCTTTTTAAACTTGGATGAAATAGTCAACTCTAAGTTGCTATATAGTTCCAGTTATGAAAGCATTTTTCAATGCACGAATCATCTGCAAGTGTTACCATTGTAGAAGTTACGTTTCTTGGTTTCGATATGATTGTAAGTTTTCACCTGTTCAAAAAATGTGTTTTCAGTGTTGTCATTGATAATTTCTGTAGCAATGTCATTCTGACAGTAAACATGCAGGTATATGTAGATCTTTTTTCCGTTGCAATCCTTTTGTTAGGAGGAGCATTAGCGTGTTATGGTGAGCATCTATTGTTCTATGTTATTGTGTTCTTTACAGCTTTTAGTAATTTTGCATCGCATGTGTTGCTTGTGTTATCTATGTGATCTGTTTCAGTGTATTATATGTGTTCTACGATAGAGTATTCATGATGTCCGATCTGCTCTCACTGCCCAAGCTGCTGCTATGCTGGTTTACTGTTATTTCTGCTAAAGCTCTTTCATCAACTGCATTTCTTCTTCCCAGTATTCCTATCCTGTAATCCAACCATACCAACCTTCCTCATACCAGAAATAGCATCATATTGTCAAGTTTCTTTTGAGGGCTATAACTTAAATATGTAATTCATTAGTTTTGAAAGCATAATAAAATTATCTTCTTTTTCTTTTGTTGTGCTTAGCAGTTGCCTATTTCAATTCTTTTAATCATACTCAACTCGATGATCTCCGTTACGAATGTATAAACTTGTTAAGTGAGTCTTCATCCCACTATTCGAGAGAGAATCTATGTGATGGCTGGGAAAACGAAGGATTTACATGCAAAATACCTTATTGGATATGTGCTAAAATGAGAGTAAGAATGTCATATCAAGGAGGTCTGATGTTGCAGTTCTGTTAAGTGTTGCCTAATCATTAATCTACAGATAATTTTTTTTGTCATAAATGCTATGAACTTAGGAATCTTTGTGTGGTGGAGTGACCTTCCACAGGGGCTCCTAAACAACATGCTACGGCCTATCGACATATTACACACAGTATGCATGAAGAGGTGCAAGGAAGCCTTTGCTGATATCAGATATTTCAATGTTGTTTACGAATAATGAAATTAGTTGCAGTTGCATGTGTAACACTGTAACCAGGAAGGGAGGATGTTGACAATTCTATCAATAAGAGTGGGTAGCATTTACAACATTGGCACTCACTCAAACTTTAGTGCTTTGATTGATTCATTGAGCTAAAGTTGTGTTTAATTACTGTTGGTGACAATTAATTGTTGGATGAATGGAGTTTCTCTTTATATGGCTTATCCTTTTGTCCTCGTAACGGTCCACTGATTGTTTTCTATACTTTTTGGAGGACATTATTTCCATCATTTTGACAATACAAAAGTTTAACACATTGAGTGCAGGATGTTCTGTTGTACAGCTGTCTTTTGGATGACTTGTGGAGTGTTTGAGAAAGTTATTTCCGTTGGAAGTACTTGGAAGGAATGTTCTATTCTTTTGATTTTTGTTTAAGAAAATAGAAGAGACTTTCTTAAGCTCCTTCTTCCTCAGTAGCCCAGTGGTGTAAAGCTTTTAGCTGGTCCAAACCCAACCAGCTCTTCTCCTCTTCGGTGAAAGGATTCAATCCAGCCGCAGGTTTCCCTGCAGCTACCTTGGTACAACTTGATATTCGAAAGCTAGGGTTTGACAGGCTACTTGGCCATCTCCTGAAATTCTGGAGAATAGAAACAAATGACAGCAAACGTGGAAACCTGGTGCAAGAGGCCATCTACTGTTTCCCCATGACCCTGGACTCCCTAAGAAATGAGAGGGGCTTAACTTCTCTACTCGAGCATTTCACTCATATCCAAAATGGTTTCAGTTCTCTAGGGCGAAGGGTCATTGTTGTTGTTGTCGTTGTGTTTGCTCAATAAGTAAATAAAGTGGCAATCCTAAAGTCCTGTAGTTAAAATATTGTTTAGTGATCATTGACCCTCGATATATGAGTGGAAATGAAGTGACCCGTTTGTCCAGAGGTACACCTCTTGGCTTTACTCCATAACCCAGCAGGTCAAGCAGGCCATCAGAAGAATTTGAACAAAGCCAAAGGAAATAGCAGTCTGTGAAGCACAGAAAGAAAAAACTGTGCATTAGCAAAAAGACAGCAATACCATATTTTCCCAGTAAACGTCAGTCCCACGTGATCTCTTTGCATCCTGAGTTTACCAGCCTTAATGACCGGCTCTTAATTTTTCCCAACATGGGGTGGGGTTGAGGTGGCTGAGCATGGCCCCATGGGCTGCCTCAGCCCAACCCCGGTAACTCAGTACGCTTACTGCTAACAGAGGCTAGGAACAATAATGCTGCCCCACCTGCCAATAGCACCGTACAATTTCATTGTCTCTCTGGTTGGGAGGCCTGCCCCTACCTTTGCTTGCTTGGCAGGCTACCAGGCAGAAATACCTTGGATCTGTCGCTATGCCTTTGTTAAGCAGAAAAAAATTTGTTCGCCCTCACCAAAAGAGGGTGAACAAATTTTTTTTCCTTGTTAAGCTGCCTGGAACCGAAATGATCACATCTTTTGTCTTACAATAGCCTCCACTCGGAGATACCATCTACTTCTCGTTGACAACCACGTAGGGATAGTAGGATCCTTTCAGTTACTTTAACCATCTCTGAACAAGATGGAGTGGAGCACAGACGGAAAAAGCTAATTGGCTAGGGCGATTGCACGCTCTTTCGAGAGTTTCAGAGGTGAATCCTCATATGGACTTCTGTGAATCGAGGAAGACTTCCCTCTCCTGTTGGTTGAGCCCATTTACACACAATTCGATAAAACATTGACCAGCTTGCTAGGCAGAAACAGGATTTCTCATCTACCCACCTCTTATCCCCTCCTTAACATCGTTGAAATGGAGGTTAAAATGACTTCTGTTTTAAATAATTCTTATAAATGCATTTCAAAGTGCTTGGTCATGCTGGGTACTGTTTTATTGGTTAGGTATCCTTTAATCTTATGCATGAAGGATTGCCGGCTCTCATCTTCTCTTTGATTGCTTTTTCCTCAAGTATCTGGTTAGTTTTAATGACGAAATTTCGTATGCAGGACTCCTATTATTCTTGAAAATGAGGAAAGTTAGATCTGAAAGAGCTTCTTCCGAAATGTGGAAGGTATTGAGTTCGTCGTTTTGTATTAACTTTCCCTTCGTAATGATGCTTTTTCTGTGACCGATCTTTACTCTTTAGTATTATAAGTTCGTGTCTTAATGGAAAGTAGATATTTTTGACATTTTTTACTTGTGCTGTGAAGTCCACTATATTCGCGCTTACATAGCAAGTTTTGTTGGGTTGACCCCAAATAGTAATGAAGAGAATTAAAAAATCGACGAAACATAAGATCTTATCCGTAAAGTTTAAAGAACAATTGATAGAACTAGAAAACATGTTTTTGCTGGTCTACTATGTTCCGTTCCCTAAATATTTGTAGCTTAACTGGATGGTCTAGATCAAATACATAGGTCAACCATTGTATGCTGTGGTCTTTTTCTTTTGTTAAGTATGGTGATATTTTATTTGTGTTTTCTCAGTGGTGCTTTTGCTCCTTAATCTGTGACTTCAGTAAAATATTGTTGTCTGTGCAGGTTGCAGGATTGGCAGTTGTCTCTGTTCTATGTTTCACTTCGAGTGCTTTAGTTGCTCTTTTTACTGATATACCAGTATGTGCTTCTGCTTCTATCAGTTCAATTTTAAATCTCCTTTTCTGGTTGCGTAATAAATGTTTCTGGAACTATTAATTTCTACTATGCAGATGCTCTACCACTGGCATCATCAGCATGTTGACGCTGTCCGTACCTCACTTCTTTTGATTCTGTATTACTTGATAGGTATCTCTTCAACCTTTCCCTAAATGCTTCACTACGTAAAGATAGAATCGTTTAAGATATGTGATTCTATCTTCATTTATGGAACTTTTTTTTATCTTCTCATGCTTTATTATTTAGATGAAGCTTTATTCTAGTAATCCGTTTCAGGAGTTTTAGAGAATGGTCTTCTTCACTTAGTATTACCTTAGATGAATTGAAAACTGCAAGAAAACGGGAACACTGCTTTACATACTAACAGGCCATCCATCCTATTTTTTTGGTACTCATGGATTGTGCACTCTGGGTATTTAATGTTCAATGATAACACTATGTTGCTTTGTTCAGCATAGACCTCTGCCCCCATCCTCTCATGCTCAATGTCTGACTACCCTAATCAGTTCCGGCTCCCGGCTTCACCCCTCTCCCAGCTTCCCAATGGACCACCAGAAATATAATTCAATTGAAATGAGGTTTGGATCAATATATTGAAGGTAAATTGGACTGGCCACCAGTTTATGCTTGGAGCAGTTTATTTCAATGATCCTTGAAAAATACAAATGAAGAAATTGAAAAGGAAAGTTAGAAATATTTTCCGCGGTGCTGATTTCGCAAAAATCCTTGGAGCAATTTAATAGGAAATTCTCTAGGCAAAATTAATTGGTATCTGTACCTTCAAAATAACCTTAAAGACCCACGTCCGCAAGTATCCATATGAACTAGAAAGTCCAGGAACTGGTCAAAAGACGGGTTACACACTCTAGACTCCCAACTTGGCAAAATGCTATAAACGAACTCTCAATTCTGGGCTCCTAACTCAACTCCAAACCCTTCCCTTGTTAAACGGACTTCCTACACCATCAAATGCCGTTGGTTCCTCTCAGTTGGCATTAAACCTTCGATAATCATTGATTCAAATCTTCAGCATGCCCGTCCCCATGGTAGCAACATGTTCACGGTGAAAATGCTCCATCGCTACTTCTGAGAGCACCTTACCCAACCTAAACCATGAAAGTATTTAGGCCAAAGCTCCCGCGCAACTACATAGTGTAGAAAATGAGTCACTGATTGCATTTACTTTCACATGCAACACCGTTTCCAAATGTTTTCCATCTAAGGATCAAGTATCAATTGTAAGAATCTTGACAATGCCCCCCCAAATCGCCTTCTTCGGATTGTAAGGATAATGCCCTCCCCTTAAATCCTAGTAATAAGACCCGAAGAGAAAAGATGCTGAAGGTTAAAGTGTCCATCTTCAACAATTCCCAGCTAAGCCAATGTCAGGGAAATCATCTCTCTGGAAGAGGTGACTTTTCCTCAATTTCCTAAGGCAGTAATGCTCTACGGAGCAAAGTATCCAGAACTCTGGGTGGGAAAGAAATTTTCTTACTCTATCCCATACCAGATATAAGACCAGAAACCTTGGGTTCTCCCAACTACCCACGTAACATGACTCTCAAAAACAACACAACCTTTTCTGATTCCTTTACAAAGCCCAACCCAGGTGACATAACAACCTCTTGCAGTTGGACGCCTACATCGAAGCCACCGTCTTCCTCCATTCCTCTCACTCGCAAACCTCCAGTTGCCCTACAGAATTTGATTAAAGATCTTCAACCTTATAATAGCCATCCACCCTCTCTACGAGGTGTACCAATGTTGCTTCATTCCACCAAACTATGCTTGAACCCTCCCTACGCTTCACCAAACAAAACCTCTCAATAGCTTTTCTATTCATTTTGTCCTGAAGGCTAGAATGACAGATAAGGACGTGAAGTCTATCCGCAAGCCGGAAAAGTGCTCTTAATCAAGTTAAGTCTCCCTCCTTTCAACTGTCCTGCGATGCACTTCTGAAGTCTTTCCACCCCCGAGTCTGTCGCCAAAGACCCAAACGCGTAGAGGGGAAGCCTTTTGATGGCTGGAAGCAGGGCTGATGAGGGGTCCAGTTATAAAATGTCTTGGTCCCTCTTTTGGTTTGCACTGGTTTTTCTTGAGGTTCTATTTTCAATAGTATGTTATGATTTTATCTTTTCTTTCTTCTACCCTTTTACCTTAAATTGTGAGACAGCAAGAAGAGATACAAAAGTGAATATATTTCTTTGATAAATGAAAGAGGAAAGAAAGGAATATACATTCTGGTTTTTATTTGCAAAGTAATCAGTCTAAATCTCTCTGGCCAATGAATTGTTGTTTCTATCATTGGGACAGGTTCATCTTTACCATCTGCGTATGTCTTATGGGTCATGAGGGAATTACCACCTTCAATTGCCGTGACAGTAGTAGAAGAATCCAGGACAATAGCATTCTTCCATGATAGTGCTGCAACCATAAATCATCAGTGCTGGACTGCTGCCACAAGCCTGCAGAATCAGGTTCAAATGCTATTCTTTTTCTACAGATCAGAATATTAGGGCCTACTGCAAATATGTGAGAAATTTTGGGGATTTGTCAAATTGTTTGGCTTCTTTTCGAAAACCTCTTTGAAGGATGTGTTATCCATCTTGTTTAGTGATGAATATGTGAGTGTATATAATTTTATTGCGTTTAATTGTTGATTTTTTAAAAAGTAACCAGTGTTTCCTCTGCACTAAATTCCTGGATCCACCACCGGTTGCAAACCTTTGTGCTGTAGTTACGGACAGGTGTTCCCTTTTTTCAAGTTTGTTACGGCTTTTGGAAATGTTATGAATGGGGTTGTCTTTTGTACGAGGCTTTGTAGTGCCTTTTATTTTATCTTTTGCTGTGTTCGTATGACCATTTTGGTGTAGTTACGAAACGTTGTATGGTATATCCCTTCTTAGGGGTGTGCATCACAGACAAGGCCATTTAGGAAATGCGACCTTGTCCAAGTTGTTTTGGGCCTTGGGGTTGTCAGCAGATTAGCTCAGATGGAGTTGAATCCGTATGGATTTAAGTTTGGTACAAATGACTCTGAATAAAACAAAGTTCGGGATTGTCATCCTTCGCTTGCGTTTTGGAGAAAAAAAATTGACCTCGGTTGAATCTCTAGTGATATGTAAGTGTTACATCGGAATATTTGAAGGTTGGGAAATCAAAGTTCGTCCAAACTCGTGAGTTTCTTATGCAAGAGTCAACTAGAAAAGTCATGGTTAAACTTTTCCGTTACCATTTAGCTTATTATAGGAGTGTAATCTAGGACAAGCGCATGATTAACTCTCCTTTGAACTTTGGTCCAAATCGAGGCAATCGGTATAGAAAAGTTTGAATGTTGCAGCCTAAATTTGGTTTTGTGGTGGGGTTTGGCAAAAACGGACAAGCTTAGGTGGAGAAGGGATGGGATTGGTTTGTAAATTACTTTCCTTGCAGGACTCTTTACTTTATGGTAAGTTTTAGTGGCAACCACTTACGGTACATAGTTGGCCCAAAAACGGAGGAAGGGTGTCGGATAGTTGTGATTGCAATGAGTTTCCTGGGAAATTAAGCTATTATTTCCTAGATGTATGACCATTGCAGCATATGCATTACATTCACACATGCTATAAACTATTTGCTATTTCATGTAATTTAGAATCAAGTTGTTCTGTTTTTTTTTTATTTTGGGGTCTGCTCTTCATTCGTGAATGTTCCTTTGGTCATCTCTTTTTGGGGTTGTATAAGAGAAGCAATAAATTTCAATGACTTGAAGTTTATAATTGCAGGTATCAAGAGCAAGCCCTATATAGTGACAAGTTATAGATGGATTCTCATCCAAAATAGTGGGGGGTTTTGGTGGACTCTCAGAAAAAAGATGTGGTAGAGAAGGGTTGCATTGTAGCAAGCTGAGATCAAAGAAGGTGAAATGACAGATATCCTTAGCAAAGGGTTTGGGCTGCAGCAGTAAGGCTGCCCTTGCCGTGATTTTGTCAGTTCTTTGTTGTATATAGCTCCAAATGCAAATTTCTTTTTCTTTCATCCTTCCGGTGATTTTGTAATGCCCGTTTTGATGGTGTAAAATGTTTTCCTTGTATACCATTATTCGCTTGGTCTAGTTTTATTCTAGAATTGCTCCATCAAGATGCGAAGATCTTGAATATGCGTTCACTTTCTGCTTACCTCATTTAGCTATCTTCTCGTGCTTGTTGGCTTGTAGAAAGGACCCCAGTAGTAAATGTAACTTGGGGAATTTCGTTTCTTTCACCATTTGTAGGGAGTCATATCAGGACAGGAGCCAATATGTCGTTTTGTACATAGATAGACGATATTGTTCTGGATAAAATTTGTGTTTAACTATACGTCTTCATTTATGTGATTTAGGATTCATGTGGGAAGGAATTAGGTCATTTAGAAGAGGAAATAGTATTGACTCATTAGGGATGAAATAAACAATACAATTACTTGTAATTTTGAATTTTACAATGCAACTATCTTTACAGTGATGTTTTTGAAGGATTTTGCTAAATTGCTAAATATAATAAGTGTAGATTTTCAAGGGATAGGGCAAAGTGAAACTTGGCAGTTCACAATTTTTTTTTTATTTTTGCACGGTAAAAAAATTTCATTAATCATCGGAATGTTACAATGACTAATAGGAACAAGGAGAAATAAAAAATGCCTAGCCCGAGACCCAAACCACGATCGGCAAGGAACCAATCAAAGAAAACCATTAAGGTCGAAGCCCACACCTATTGGGCAAAGCCCACACCCAATGGGCCACAATGCCCAAAATAGAAAGAATTAAAAGAACAGCAAAACCCTAAGGCACCAAACTGCAATAGGCCGCCAAACCCAGCCATGCGCCGCTACCGCCATCCATCCGCTGCCAACTAGCCTTATGCAGCCGCCAAAAGCCATCAAAGAAACACCATTTGCAAGCCCAGAGCACCCCAAACACATCATGAGCACTTAGCCGTTAAGCAAATAACCGGAGAAGCCCAACAGCCATCAAGTGATGGCCACGAGAGTATAACTAGCCACCACCGCCCGCACCCGACCACCACCAACACACCCAAAACTCGACATCCAACTTCAGACGCAACACACCACAAGCTGAAAGGCTGAGAGTCGGAAACCAAAGGAACCGATGTGCTGGCAACCGGAACGACGGAGGAAGAAGAGAAACCCAGGTAGAAAGGGGATGAAGGATAGAGGGAGGGAGGAAGGGAGGGAGGGGGCCAGGACCGCCATAGCCGCACCACACAACACCACCTGCAAAAGAGAAATAGAAAGGGGAATAGAAAGAAGGAAGCGGGAGAGAGAGAGAGAGAGAGAGCCTAGGGGGAGGAGGGAGAAGAGGCTGCGCCTGGAAATGAAATTTAGGTCGTGTGGGGGGTCAAAGTGATTTGACAATACTAATGGATAGTGTAGTATTTCATTTTGTAAAAAAAGATTTGTAAATTGTAACTGTCTCATTTTTCTCATACAAATATTAAAGATACTTAGACTATCTGATCATCTATTTTGTTTCAAAAATGATTGTGACACAAACTTTGTGCCACAACCAACCACAATCTCACTCACATGGGGTGTGGGTCTCACATGGGCCCCACGTGCGGGCCCCACACCTCATGTGAGTGGGATTGTGGTTGATTGTGGCACAAAATTTGTGTCACTATCATTATTCATTTTGTTTTCCCTAAATAAATAATAAATGATGCAAAGCATATCAAAATGAGTACAACGAGCTCATTGAAGCCAACGAGACCATCCCTTTTGCATGGGCAACATTCCAAATCGCAATAATTCAAATCCTGCATGGCCAGTGCATATTGTTTCTCCAACATAAATCGTCTTTGTCTTACTCAACTAAATCTTTCCGAATCTTTGCTTCTTATCTCGTTTCTGAGTCTTCGTCTCCTTGTTTTGATCCAACATTTGCGTTTCCTCCATAGACTCTTCCTCATTACAAATAGCCTTCTTAAGATTCTCATTGATATTATCCACAACACTATCAAGACCTTTAAAAGATTTTGCAACATCATCAAAATTTCGAAAGTCGGAACCCACCACAAGAACCTCATTGGTCGAAATCTCCTTGTTGGCATCCACAACAACATCAACTTTTATGAAACTGGTTTTAGTCAAGCGGTTTTGGAGCGAGCAATAGCATTGTTGGCACAACAGTTGCAGAGTACGCCAGTGAATGATGGGGATAAAGGCAGTAGCTCGGGTCTTTCAATTTTGGATGAACTAGCGGAGGAATTGGAGTTTCAGTTTCAGTTGGTAGAGGAGTTGAGGCAATATGTGTTGAAAGTTGAGTTGTGTATTTTGAAAACAAGATGAAAAGCTTTTGTCCCACATTGGACAATTAGAAGAACTTAAAAGGCTTTATATATCACAGCCCTTAAGTGGACTTGTGAATGTGTGGCTAGACCCAAGGGAGGCCTCGCGTGCACACGAAATGGGCCGAGGTCCAAGCCAATTTGGGGAACCCGCTCCGGAAACCAGTTAACCGGGTGCGCATTGCGAACCTCGCGCGCAGGGGGGTGTAGATCTGCCAAATGGGGCTCTCGCGTGAGAGCTCACGTTTTTGCTTAATTTTCAGAAAGCTTTGATTTCTGATCAATTAAAAAAACGTGTTCATAATCAGCTCGCTAATAATCAATTAGCGCTCTGATTGATACCAGTGTAGTCTGTTTTCTTCTGTGCAGAGAAGGCCGAAACAGAGAGTGAGTTCTGGGCTGTTTTATCCTGGGGACGGCTTGGTGTGTTGAACTGCTTGCACAATCTGGGCAGGATTTTGATGAAGGGGTTTTGGAAAACGGTTTATGGTCAAGTGATCCAAATGATATTCAAGCGACGTGGTTTTGTTAAAACACAGATTTTACAGCTGTGACTGAGATAGAATAAATTTGATGAAAATAACTTAGAGTCGCCACTTGACATGATTCTTGGTGTGTCAAGTCACCATATAAATAAATATTTTGGAAAAATGGAAAATAAATATCTAGGGTCGAAAGACCAAGTTTTGCTTTGTATAAATTACTCGGTTTTTTGTGTGGTCTGCAATTTTAGAGAAGAAAAGGTTCGGTAATTCATTGCCTTTTTGACACTCGGAACAAACCTTTCCAAAGCAAAATGAGTATTTGAAGACTTGTGAAGAGTAAATACATACATGTATTGAGAAGTAGAAAACTAATATTCTGTCTGAAAATGTATTCTATTGCATGAGAAGTTTACAATATAATAAGGGGAAATATGTACAACATAAAGATTTCGACCAAGTCTGGTCTCAGGGCTGCCTACGTATCTCTGGTTTTTGGAGAATCAGGTCGCTACTTAGTTCAAGAAGACAAAAATAGTTTTATTTGGGACCGAGCCCTCATCGGGCTGCCTACGTATTCTCCGGCCTCAAGAGAAATCAGGTCTCGCGTAGTTCGGAAGAAAAACTGAAGTTGTAGAGAAGTTAATCTCGCTGGGAAATTTAGGTAAGCGAGGCACAGAGGGGTTTCTACCGCACACAGAGGACAAAGTCTAGACTCCGGCAGTTACAATACTGGGGACACAAAAATAATATAAGGAAACTTCAGGACATCTCCAGAAGGTTTCGAGACTGAAGACGAGTCTAAAAAAACTACACGACACGCTGGGGAGAAAATTGTAAAATGGGTGTCCGGGGCTGCCGACAAGTAATGGGGGTCCCGGGATGTTATTTATGGGTTTAAAAGGCAGTTTGTAAGTCCGTATAAAAAGTTGTAAAATTTTTGCCCGGAGTAAAAAATGGCTGCAGACGGACCTCGGGATATATTTGGAACAATTTTGAAGAGTAAAAGTGAATACATAACATGTAATAGTTTTTATGGTAAAAAGTTGAAAAATCATGATCGGAGCCCCAAAAAGGCATTCGGTAGTCCCCGGTAAATATCTGGTACAGTATTAAATAGTAAAAGTGAGCACAGTTGACTCAGTTGACTTTTTAATAAAAAATTAAATTTTGCTGCCCAGAGGCGAGAAATGGTCTCCGGCGGGTCCCGGGTCGTCCCTGGTAGGGTCTTACCGGCTAAAAATTAGGGATGGCAACGGGTCGGAGCGGGGCTGGATTTTTGCTTACCCCGGACCCGAACCCTGAATGGGTTATCTACCTCCAAACCCGCTCCGATCCCCGACGGGGGATTTTTCAGGATCCCCAAACCCGCCTCTAACGGGTATCGGATTACCCGATTGGCTCCGAAAACCCGAAAACACAATCTACTGCAGCTGCTTGTATAATAGATGGCTTACAATAGAAAGGAGCAATTCTAGCAAAATTCTGGTCATACAACAAAAATAAGAGGAATTCTAGCAATAAAAGGAGAGCAATATCATTATATCAAGACATGAACCAAGCAGTGCACTAGTTTGCTTACAATATAAAGCCAGAAATTAGTCTTAATAACTTAAAATAACAAACATTAGTCTCCAGTCAGTTAGCTTACAACAAGCAGTGCATTAGTTTTCCATAAATTAGTCTTAATTACAAAAAGTTGCTTTCACTTCTCATCAACAAAAATCAAAAAATCCTATTAGGCACCAAAAAAATCCTCTTTTCCTATGTCATTCCACAATCTGCAATGAAAAAATGAAGTAGAATCATTACCTATGAAAATATAGGAAAGGAATGAAGCATGTAAAATACAAATTCTCACACTATCAGACATCAACACTTGTCACTGAGGAGGGGCAGTCATCATCCGCATCATCATTGATTGTTCCAAAATCTTGAGTTGCCAATGTTGGCTCACCTTAAAATGAGAAACAAAAAATGTAATATTTGGGAAGCTAACAATATTGCTGCATCCATATTGCCAGCATCATGTATATATGTAAGCATAAAATCTGCTGAAAGAATGCTACAATAATGAATTGGATAAGTCCCACTGCATACATGTAATATTGAGTGAAGATTGATTAAGGAGTAAGGACCATTAATCAATTCTGCTGTAAAAGCTCAACCTATAAGAGTGAATGGCACTCTGTTTACTTTGAAAGGAAACTAGGAAGGCCAAGGTATACCCAAAAATAAAGGAACTGCGTCAATGGCACAAAGACAGTCAAAGACCAATAGCTAACAATCAAATATTATGACATTGTAAGGGAAAAAAATAGTCAAAGACGTAATAAACTGAAAAGTTAGATAATTACCTTCACGTTCAAGAGCAGTCAACCAACTTTGTGCACACATCAATGCTTCTAAAGCCTTTGGATGAAGCCTATTGCGACTTGGATTAAGTACTCTTCCACTGGTACTAAAGGCAAACTCTGATGCAACAGTAGATACCGGTATGGCTAATGCATCCTTGGCTATTGCTTGCAAAACAGGGTACTTCAAACCACTAGACTTCCACCACGCCAATATATCAAAGTCCGGACGCCTTGGTAACACTTCCTCTTCCAAATAAAGATCTAATTTAAATTTCGCATGTGATGTTTTAGCTTTCTTTCTACTAGACACAAACTTGTCAAAATCAGAAAAGGTCATCTTCCTCAACACTAGAGACCACCTTGCTTGAAGACTCACCATCACCTTTACTCAATCTACCTTCATACCCCGTAAGCAAGTCACAACAAAGTTTTAGGACTGCCTCAATCTTCCGTTTCGAAGCCCTCCCAATTTTTTTAGTGAAATAGTAATCTATCAAATCCAACTTGTATCGTGGATCTAACACAGCTGCAACACCCAAAATCCCATGAATATCTTCCCAGTACTTATCATATTTCTCTTCCATTCTCCATGCCATATTTTGCACCACAACATTATCACACAAGACCCATTCAGATAATGCAATTTTAATCTCACAAACCTTTGCAAAAAACAGATTGGCAGTTGGATACTTAGTCCCACTAAACAACTCCGTGACACTGTAAAATACCTTCAATCTCCCACATATATCTATAGCTAAAGCCCAATAATTTTCTGTTGGTAAAGATTTGTTTTGAGAGTCACGGTGTTTCAAACGAGAGAAAGCATCCTTGTACTCTATGGCTGTTTGAAGCATCAAGTAGGTAGAGTTCCACCTTGTGGGACAGTCAAGTGGCAACTTTTTTGAAAAGGGAATGCGTAATTGGCGGATAGTGTGTTCAAAATTTTCCTCCCTCTTTGGTGTTGCAGTCCAAAACACAACACTATCTCTAATTTTCTCAATGGCTTCCCTTAATTACCTCCAACCCATCTTTCACAATCAAGTTCAAAATATGGGCAGCACATCGCACATGGAACAAAGTCCCACTCCAAGACATACAATTGGGATCAAATTTTTCCAAGAGAAGGGGAATCATCGCATCATTGGTAGAGCAGTTATCAACGGTAATGGTAGACAGCTTCCTATCAATGTTCCAATCTAAAAAAGTATCCATCAAAGCGTCACACAACACTTGTGCCGTGTGTGGGCAAGGCACATAAACAAACCTATATAGAAGAAATATGGCAATTAACAAATATAGTAAGAACTAACAAGCACTTTCTGAATGAAGTGCGATGTGATAACTAACAAATATAGTAACAACTAACAAACATAATAACCTTTAAAAGTTACCTTAGGATGCGGGTTTGCAAATTCCAAGAATCGTCAATAAAGTGCGATGTGATAACCATAGACCCTCTTTTCTGGTTGTTTGTTGTCCACATATCCGTCGTCAGAGCAACTCGATCTACCTTGATTTTTCTCAATAGCTTTCATTGTTTTCGCCTTCTCAACATCGTATATTTTTAAAATGTCGCTTTTGATAGTGTTACGAGAAACCATTATAAATGTAGGTTGAAGGGATTGGACAAATCTCCGAAACCCAATGTGGTCAACTAGGGACAAAGGGTATGTTGGAATTTTGTGAATGAAACCGGGGCACTCGTAGGGTCTCCCGGGGCAACCGAGACCACCCCACGGATTCAACACGTTTTGCAATTATCGCTGGGTAACTCCCTCATGAATATGGAGATAATGGAAGAATTGAAGTCTCATTCAAATTCGGATTAAGGGTAGAGGTTACAGAACCGGAATTGAATTGCACAATTCATTGGCAGCATTTGATTTCGTAATGAATGGAGAGGCTCCTCCTTAATACCCGAATTGAAGTTTTCAGCTCCTCCTACAGCTATAAATTGATAGCTCTGCCTTTTGGTTCTACATCAGAAATTCGAGCAATTCATTCCATTCCAGAAAGTCATTTTTGAGAGAGAGAGGCAGACGTTGTTGCAGTTCGCCAAGGCTTCCAACGGTGGTGTTCCGGTGGTTGTGGTACTAGCCGTTTCATCCTGGGACGAAGACGTCGGTTCATCCTACAACACCCACGGTAGGTGGCGCATCTTTGTTAAGGAGAGTGTGTTACACACGACTCGGCCTTTTCAATCTACAGTTTGTATCTCAAATTTCATTCTGTAATTTCCAGTTTATGTAATTTTTATTGTATTATGTTCATGTATTGTTATATCAACGGAGTTTGTTCTTTGGATCTATGATTGCCACTGTAATTTTTCCAACAGGGTATTCATGCATTATGATCATACAAGCTAGCTCTCTTCTAGCATAATTTTGGTCAAAGACGTAAGTTTCAAGTTTCTTTTTCCCCTCCCCCTTCAAAAAATTTGATGTCAAAACCTTTTGCCTCAAATCAGCTACTCTCCTTCTGGGACAAATGTCATAGTGATCACTCAAATGTGATCAAATGTGAAGTTCCACTATTAGATCCCCCTACAAGTCTTTTACTACAATACATACAAGCAGCCTTCTCCGCTCCATTAACACTTACCTTGTCAAAATGTTGCCACACAGCACTTCGCAATTTAGCTTTTGACAATCTTACTTCACCAGGTAAAAGGGTCACAACACCTTCTATTTCTACCACGTCGCTCTCAACAGGTGGCGATGGCGGCCGCAACACATCATTTGATCCCTCAGTGGAATCCATCAGAGTAGCACTAGAATCAACTTCAACTGCCGACATTTTCCTGTGTACCATATTGAGAAGATATACCAATAAAGACAATGATCATTTGAAAGAAACCTTAAAAAAAATACACACCAGATCCCAAGACATTAGAAAACCCTAAAGATTTTTATATGCATTTAACTATGTGAGTTTCTTTATCTAAAGCATCCTGGGTTTCCAAACCAGAGTGGGTTTCTAAAGCAAGAAAAAATGGTTGACTAGTAAGTAGTAAACAACTATTTCTAAAGCAACGTGAGAATCTCTATCAAATAAACAATGTATGGTGCAAGAAAAAATGGTTGTCAACATGGGTTTCTTTAACAATGTCCGGTGCAAGAAAAAACGAGATTCGAGAATAACGAGACAAATAAATAACAATAATAAGACAAATAAACAAATGGTTGATTTCAAAGTATGTGAGGAAATATGAACAAGCAAACAGTAAAAAAATCTGTATCTAATGGTCTATATAGGTGTATATATGTACAGAGAGAGAGAGAGAGAGAGAGAGAGAGAGAGAGAGAGATCAATGAAAAGGGAGAGAGAAACTTACCTCTGATGGAGGAAAAATCGGTCGGTGAGGTGCTTGCGACCTTAGATTGTATCGTAGATGGTGTCGCCCCAAGCGTAGGGCTAGGTCGGCGGTAGCATAATAACTGGTAAGTCCGGGTTGAATCCACAGAGACCGAACACAACCCGGCGTGAGAGTTGCCTTGCAAGTGTAGGATTTCGGCCTTGAAGCGACAAACTTAGTTTGTGATTTGTTTGGTGGAATTCTCTCGACTTCGAGAACGACTCGGAAGATTAAAAAGACTAATTAAACTAAGACAAAGTCTAGGGGATTTTAACAACCATGACCAAAGCTAATCCATTCCTCTCTTGATTACCGGCTCGGGGCATCGTTAAATGCCCCTGAACGGAAGATTTAGATTTTAAAACCATTTACAAGAAAATGTGTTTACCAAAGATTAGGGTTTTTCGGTTCATATGGCAAATGATTAAGTTGACATCGCCCTAAGCATCACACGTGCCAAGTAGTCAAGCTCTTGGCTACGTGTGATCAAAGAGATTAACAAACTCAAACTTTGGTACTTAAAATGAAACACTAAATCATTGATAAATAGGAAATGAAAGATTTTTTATGAGATGAACGGATTAAACTCGAGTCATGGTGTGTTAATCACCCCATGACTAAGCCTACGTAAACTACTCATAAACCATAGCAAGAAATAAGACTAGAACTTTGAAGAAAATGCAAAACATGATTTATAAACTTAAAAACTGATTTTTAATGGAGATCTCAAGTGTACCTACAACAATAACTCTAGATAAAATCACAAACAACAAATAGAAACTAAGATTTTAAAGAGAATTAGCTAGAACAACACAAAAACTAATTACTTAATGAAAATGCAAATAAACTAGATTTATAGAACAATCAAGACGAGAGGAACAAGTTTAATACACGGTAAATAAACGGGAAATGAAAGCTTACTTGAGTATTCTAGAGAGAGAGACCTTAAACTCTCTCCAATGGAGGAGAGAGGTGAGAGCAAAAACTAACTAAGAAAATAAAAGAGAAAGTGTGTGTGTAGAGAGAGAGAGAGGGGGGCCTCATATACACCAATTAACTTTAATCTCTCCAAAAAATCTAAAAAGGTAAACTTTCCATAACTAGAAAGTCCAACAAGTGGATTAAACAACTTCTCGGGTTGCTAGGTATTGATACCTATCAATACTGGTATCAATACCTGCCTTCAAAATGTTCCCCGTAATGCCTGGGTATCGATACCAATGTTGGGGGTATCGATACCCAATGTTGGGGGTATCGATACCCAATGTTCTGTTCAGCTTCTTCTTCAGAGGTATTGATACCTATCAATACTGGTATCAATACATGTATCGATACTAAGACATTTGAGGTTGCCTCTTCTTTCTTCGCCATCCATTGGCCTTGTGTGCTGTCGGGCATCTTCCAAAACACTTCCAAACATCGTGCGAGCTTCGGGAAGGGGAGCACTTGGTCTCGTGAGTGCTTGTTCACTCCCGGATTCCACCGGGAGTCTTTGTGAGTATTGGTCACGACTTTAGTCTTCCGGTTTGACTTTGTGATCTTTGGACTTCTTGATCCTTAGCCAAATCTTCACTCCTTGGCTCTTGGATTCTTAGGATGTGTCCCAAAGCGCTTCAAATGCGCCTTAGGCCGCGGTTTGACCTGAAACTTTCAAAAACACACTTCGCGCAACGTCAATCGTATAAGACGTTAAAATGCGTGTGTGTGAACAAAAAGAGCTAGATAAGCCCGGATATATACAATATTGGGGGCTTATCACACCCCCCAACTTGGACTTTACTCGTCCCGAGTAAACTAGATATGACTAACTAGCTAACTAACTAATATTATGCTATGCAAACTTCCCGGATTTATAGATACGAAACCTATGCTCAATTGACAAAAAGTAGGCAACATTCGAACACACCCCCGTTAGATCCAATCCCGTGAAACCCACGCAAATGCATGCCATGAACTAAAGTGAACAAACCATGCCAAAATAGTCAAGCGCATGCACCATATCAAGCTTTGATTCCAAAAACTCACAAGGATATGCTCAAATTCAAATTTTTTAACACACATGAAAAACCATCACATCCCATGACAGGCGCTAGCGAGTAAATGCAATAGCGAGGGACAAAAAGCTATGCATGCTAACAAAAGGGCGCCGAAAGATGAAAGTAACTAATTATTCACAATTAAGCAAACTAGAACGGAAATCATGCTTAGATAAATATAAATATCAACTATGCATCACGTGGAGTTAGCGTAGCGTACCTAGAATCAACTAAGGTCTTTATTAGCTTATAATGACCTTGGGTACAAGAAAATGGGAATACAAAATGAGTGATGACCATTTTTTAGCTTGGATCACCTACTCATTGCCCACCACTACAATCCTAACTACCCAAGAGATGCGTAAACTACTAGATAGATACTAAACTAAACCACCAACATCATTTGCCATCTTCGTTGTCATTATCACCTCAGTCTCCTCCTCATCCAGATTATTCAACTTCTTGGATGTCTGGCCAAACCTCTTAACGGTAATCATCTCTCTTCTAATTCTTCTTTGGCTCTTTCACACTATACTTCTTCTTCTTCTTTTTTCTTTATGTATTTTTTTCTTGTTTTGTTTTTTTTTCTTTGCACAGACTTAAACCCATCAGAGGTAACATTTGTGGTGTGAGAGAGATGACCAATTTTTAGGACTTGGAGAGGTGGGAGATAAAACTTTGGGGCTTTTGGTTTCATAAATCTTGGAATGAGAGAGATTGCACAAATTTTCAGATTTTTCCTCAACAACTCCCACATCATTAAGATCAACCCCAACTCACATTAGAATATCACAACACACACCTTTAACATCCCTCCAAACATCCGGTTTACTAAGGTTCAACAAAATTGAATTCAGACTTGGTTCAAATTAAGGATCAAGGTGACTCATATGTGGTATAATCATGCAAAAATGCCTTGTATCATTTCCTACGTATGCCATCCAATTCCAATATGATGCATACGAGATATTTACACTACTCAAGCATGAACAAAAGAGCATTACTTACGCAAATGCGAGAAATGAGAGCAAAGAGCATGGGATGCTTTGAAATGAATTTCTATTCTAAACAGTGCACAATACTTGACCAACAAGGGCTCAAATTGTTCAATGAAGTTCATGTATATGCGATCGAAATGGGTTTGAACACACAACCGAATTCACCAGGGTACCGACTCTTGCCATTATGAACAAAATTGAGCATATGTAAGGTATCTAGCATGAAAAACCTACTAACAAGGGAAGTTTACACAAAAATTTCTATGGAAAGTGAAAAGTGCATATAATATGTGCAAAGTGTACTAAACTAACCCACTCCCCCCCAACTTAAAATATGCTTTGTCCTCATAGCACGAAGACAGTATGAAAATGAAGAACAAGGAGGGATAAAAATGTACCGACTAGGTGGAATGTCGACCACCTTATACCTCGACCAAATGAGAGGCTTTTTCATCACTTCTACTAAGAGAAAGCGATATGTGAACCACCCGGCTTGTGTTATCCGGGCTTCACAAATAACAATATGTACAAAAATAACACAACTGAAGAATCTTCACGCGATTGCACAGGTACTACTTTTCTTCCCGGAATTGGAGACTGTGGCTAGGCCATACGTAGCTCAAGTTCGGGTGGCTATACCGGACCATCAGAATACACAAATCCTTCATGTGTAATCCAAACATCCTTTGTACTATGAAGAGTTATTAGTACAAGCATAACATCCCATTTCACCCCCTCCGTTAAAAATTGTACACGACATTGCCATAAGATAAGATACTTAGAGTAAAGTGATAGCAGTAGTCGCTTTAGAAAATGTAGTTCCACCAAGTGCATATTGCGAACCAAATTTATTTTCAAAGTGTTGACAAGATTTACTAAAAATGGATTGTAAACACAATCATAATTATCAACACCTAGAAAATCAATAAGTTCGACTCTTTCAAGTTCTTGTAGTGGAGGAGACTCAATGGAAGTGCTAGTGACATTAACCTCAAAAGTTTTCTCATGAAAAGGCATATCAAGGGTACAATCAGAATCCTCTTGGGGAGCATAATCGAAAACAGGCTCATCATCCCATTTAACCTCTGAGATTTCTGTCAAAGCTAAAATAACCCCTTCATTAAAGAACGTGGGTGACCCGGGTTCGGTCCCCGGCAACGGCGCCAAAAATGCTTGCGACCTTAGATTGTATCGTAGATGGTGTCGCCCCAAGCGTAGGGCTAGGTCGGCTGTAGCATAATAACCGGTAAGTCCGGGTCAAATCCACAGAGACTGAACGCACCCGGCGTGAGAGTTGCCTTGCAAGTGTAGGATTTCGGCCTTGAAGCGGCAAACTTAGTTTGTGATTTGTTTGGTGGAATTCTCTCAACTTCGAGAACGACTCGGAAGATTAAAAAGACTAATTAAACTAAGACAAAGTCTAGGGGATTTTAACAACCATGACCAAAGCTAATCCGTTCCTCTCTTGATTACCGGCTCGGGGCATCGTTAAATGCCCCTGAACGGAAGATTTAGATTTTAAACCATTTACAAGAAAATGTGTTTACCAAAGATTAGGGTTTTTCGGTTCATTTGGCAAACGATTAAGTTGACATCGCTCTAAGCATCACACGTGCCAAGTAGTCAAGCTCTTGGCTACATGTGATCAAAGAGATTAACAAACTCAAACTTTGGTACTTAAAATGAAACACTAAATCATTGATAAACAGGAAATGAAAGATTTTTTATGAGATGAACGGATTAAACTCGAGTCATGGTGTGTTAATCACCCCATGACTAAGCCTGCATAAACTACTCATAAACCATAGCAAGAAATAAGACTAGAACTTTGAAGAAAATGCAAAACATGATTTATAAACTTAAAAACTGATTTTTAATGGAGATCTCAAGTGTACCTACAACAATAACTCTAGAGAAAATCACAAACAACAAATAGAAACTAAGGTTTTTAAGAGAATTAGCTAGAACAACACAAAAACTAATTACTTAATGAAAATGCAAATAAACTAGATTTATAGAACAATCAAGACGAGAGGAACAAGTTTAATACACGGTAAATAAACGGGAAATGAAAGCTTACTTGAGTATTCTAGAGAGAGAGAGACCTTAAACTCTCTCCAATGGAGGAGAGAGGTGAGAGCAAAAACTAACTAAGAAAATAAAAGAGAAAGTGTGTGTGTAGAGAGAGAGAGAGGGGGGCCTCATATACACCAATTAACTTTAATCTCTCCAAAAAATCTAAAAAGGTAAACTTTCCATAACTAGAAAGTCCAACAAGTGGATTAAACAACTTCTCGGGTTGCTAGGTATTGATACCTATCAATACTGGTATCAATACTGCCTTCAAAATGTTCCCCGTAATGCCTGGGTATCGATACCAATGTTGGGGGTATCGATACCCAATGTTCTGTTCAGCTTCTTCTTCAGAGGTATTGATACCTATCATTACTGGTATCAATACCTGTATCAATACTAAGACATTTGAGGTTGCCTCTTCTTTCTTCGCCATCCATTGGCCTTGTGTGCTACTGGGCATCTTCCAAAACACTTCCAAACATCATGCGAGCTTCGGGAAGGGGAGCACTTGGTCTCGTGAGTGCTTGTTCACTCCCGGATTCCATCGGGAGTCTTTGTGAGTATTGGTCACGGCTTTAGTCTTCCGGTTTGACCTTGTGATCTTTGGACTTCTTGATCCTTAGCCAAATCTTCACTCCTTGGCTTTTGGATTCTTGGGATGTGTCCCAAAGCGCTTCAAATGCGTCTTATGTCGCGGTTT
Source organism: Vaccinium vitis-idaea (assembly GCA_963854785.1). NCBI lineage: Eukaryota > Viridiplantae > Streptophyta > Magnoliopsida > Ericales > Ericaceae > Vaccinium > Vaccinium vitis-idaea. Next base: position 15,855,811 of record OY978224.1, on the reverse strand, counting down.
GACCTGAAACTTAAAAACACACTTCACGCAACGTCAATCGTATATGACGTTAAAATGCGTGTGTGTGTGAACAAAAAGTGCTAGATAAGGTCGGATATATACAATATTGGGGGCTTATCATGAGGCGGTGACTCACTGTTGAGTCGATCGACTCGATCTCGATCGCCTGGAGTTGAGAAAAGCAAAGTGGCGTGAAAAGTAAAGTGGTGGTGGGGTAAAGTGTGCCCTATCTGACTATCTGTTCATATATATAGGGTGGGTTTTTTTTGTAATTAGTGTATCTCTTGGGTGAAACTATAAAAATAGTATAACTAAATATTTTAGGTTGGGGTCGGGTCGGGTTTCGGGGCAGATGTTTACACAATCGGACCCGAATCCGAAAAAAAATTAAATTTCTCCTCCGAATCCGATCCAAAATTCGAATTAACAACGGAGATCCGCTCCGATCGGATCGGATGCGGGGCGGAGGCGGATCGGATCGGTCCTAAATGCCATTCCTACTAAAAATATGTATTTGAGGTTCAAGGGGTATTTTAGTAAAAATTTGTAAAATTTGATTTCGAAGGTCCCGATAACTGTCAGCGGGCCCCAAGAAGCTTCAGGATCAAATTCGTAAGCTGAACTAACTCTGGGTGTGAAGTAGGGCTATTTTGGTTATTTTGACATGGGGTGACACTGGGACCAGAGGATACTCGAAACTGACCATAGTGCACTTCCTAAGTGTCTCTCTTGGGGAATTTTGGCCAACGAGACTGATAAAGGTATTTTGGTAATTTAGAGAAGAAGCTGATTGCGGGTCCAAAACAAAGTCAATACGGACCCTACGACTCTTTGACATGCATGCCATTATCTAAAAATGCACACATATTACAATATAAATAATATCGTAAATATAATACAAAAGGCTGCCTGATTCCTGCGCGAGAACTCGGACAACATAACTAGGTGCCCTTGGGCAGATATAAAATGGGCGTATGAAAAGCATTGGGATAATAAAATATTATCGTGTTGGGAGAAAATATTTACTTTTGTTGTGACCGAACCGTCATCGTGCTGCCTACGTATCCCGCATTTGGGGGAATTAGGTCACTCATAGTTTGGATCTCGGTCCCATTTATGAAAATATTTTTGATTTTATTGAATTAATCCTGATGCTTTTATTTTTTGGGTTTCGTACGAATTGTCCGGATGGTTAGTCAAGTCAAGGTAAGCGATATCAGAAGATACCGGAAAAGAACCAGAGGGGATGGTAGAGCCTCACAATGGACCCATTTAAAGTACTAGCACCCTTAGGGTGTACGTTGTTTTGACAGTTTTTTGGTATTCCTCGCCACAAACCTCAACGAGACTGATGCAGTGCATTGCGACAGTGTACCTTTATATTATTGTGAATTTTATTGATACACTGATTGTCACGCCCTCAATTTTTGAAATAAAAATAAATATCATTCATTCAAAATATAAGTCAACTTATCCTTTAGTCAATATCTAAAGTCTCCCCATGATTTGAAGTCATACATGAATACTAGTCAACGGGTACCCGCACCCAAATGTACAATTGAAAAAGTATTCAAAAGATATTATATTACTTCCAATTGACAAAAGATTACAATAAAAGGAGTTACAAAATCCTTCGAAAAGAAATGGAGTCCACAAGATGATGAAATAACTCTTATAATAAGCTTTCAAAAGTATGCAACACGTGTCAAGCATCCACCTCATGCTCCTCGATGTGTACCTAAAAATGATAGGGTAAGCTACACTAACTCAATAGGAAAATCTTTCTTACAATCGCTAAAAGCAAATGGGATGAAATGAGCACAATAATGCATGGAGATGCAACAGGGATTACAATTAGTTTCAACTTAAGACCAACTAGGAATTTATGTGTCCATGCTCATAAAACTGCTCTACGCCAATGACTACACCTTTGTTGTTATAAAGCGATACATCTTTGTACTTGTTCTTTGTTTAAGATCTTCTTCCCACATCCACCATACCGATAACACTATGTTAACAACCCAATAGTTAAGATCTCTCTCTCCATTTCATTTTGGAAGCATAAGTCGTTCGTCATATTGTTATCTCAATACTATCCTTTTACAATCTCATCTTGTACTCAGGAGTTTAGGGACCTGTATTCTCCTACCAGGACTCATAGTCCCTATAATTATATCTGCAATGTCACTGATTTACAGTACTTTTATCCACACCGAATAACGGTATTCCCAACAACACACCTCCTTGGTATCCATGTAATCATTCCTAACAACACACCTAATGATGGTCCTTGGTATGCATATAATCATTCCCAACAACACACTTAATTGTGGTCCTTGGTATTAATATAACCAACATGTTTATAACGTGACTCAATCTATCCATTGATGCTCCTCTCTTCTATCTGTATCAAATCTAATACATAACATTTGGCTCCATGCCCAGGAAGTAGATGAGTAGACTTAATGTGTTTGATGGCAATGACTGATGGGCCGGTGTTTCCATAGACGAGTTTGCTTGTGAAAGTGGTGTCCACCGAGGTTCCAATCCATGCTTTGATCAGAGCTAAGGAGATTGAAGAGAGGTTAAATGATGTTGAAATGTTGCTGCTAATCTTTGTTACAGATTGGCTTCTGTTCAACAAAGTTTTCTTGAAAATAAGTAGTTTCTCCATAAAAGGTTCTCTGTCCAAGACCCTTGAAAACACCTTCTAAACACATTGGACGGATCGGATCGTCAAAAAAATATTTGGATCATGGAGGTCCGGAAACGGGAATCCCGTTTTAGAAGTATTCCCTATATATATATATATATATATATATATATATATATATATATACCATTGGGGGGCGGAAGCACAGACACAGTAGAAGAGCATGCCAGAGTAGACAGACAGACAAATCGAATTAAGCAGAATGAAAGTAAATTCGTAACGAAAGTCTTAAAGGAAAAGAACGAAAGCGACGTGAATAGTAATGTGAATAGTGATGAATAGTAACGTGAATAGTGATGAAAGTAAAGTGAATAGTGATAAATAGTGCTAAATAGTACTTAAATAGTGCTAAATAGTATGTGAATAGTGCTGAAAATTGACAAGTAAATGTGATGAATAGTAACGTGAATAGTGATAAATAGTGCTAAATAGTACTTAAATAGTGCTAAATAGTATGTGAATAGTGCTGAAAATTGACAAGTAAATGGAAAACAGACGCTTACTTGAATTTGATGACTTGATTCAGAACTTCAAATGGAATACATGATTACAAGTGGTGGAAGGAAATGACTATGCTCAAAGGAGCTATCAGTGGGAAAGACTGACTCTCAAACTAACTCTGACTATTACAAACTAAAAGGATCCTTTTATAACCAAAGGTCCTGAGACTACAATTATTTTACAAGTGCGGGATGACTCAGCCATGTGGACTATAATTATTTTACTTTTGACTAAAGGGGTAACTTTTCTCCAGCTTTCGGTTGAGACTTGACAGAAAGTTGATGCTGTCTTTACTTTCGGTGGAGAGGTGACTGGGTAGTGACTAAAAACAGATGCTCTTTGGCTGAAGGCCAAAACTGCTTTCGGTGATCTTCGTGTCTTTCTTTCTGACTTCATGATTGTCTTTTTTTACTTCAAAACTCCATCATGTTGTCGATGCTTTGCATTTCTTCTTCTGACAAATTGTGCCAAAAATCTTGCCCATCATCTTGTGTAAAATCCTCTTGATCTGATAATTCATGGACATCTATCCAACTATGATAGTATTCTACCAACCTTTTGTATCTGGTATAAAAAATAAATGGGACTTCTTGAATAAAATCAATGGACCTAATTTTCTGAATTGGGTCTTCACAAATTAATTTAGGAATGCTTCCAAAGAGGGGCTCATCAACATCTCCAAGGTGACTTGCTATTGAGTAGGCAAGGTGATGTCTGATTTGCGCTCTAATTGACTGAGAACATATACAAGTAGGAAATTCATGTCTTATTAACTCAATTGGTTCATGGAGATTGTTGAATGGCCAATTTGCGGAGATGTTCATAACATGTTGTGCTGGTACTATGCTCCCAAAATTTGTCCATTCAGGCATCTTACTTCTTATTGAAACTTGACATCTCAATGCTCCGTATTTGGCGAAGATATTGTTGATGCATACTGCCATTTTCCTAGTAACTCTGTCAGTTTGCTCAAGGGAAGAAATAATTAACTTTCTAAGGAATCCTTGGTCTAACAAGGTCATTGGGGTAATTTGAACTTCTTCTCCTTTGTAGGTTAAAGAAATGTCTTGGAAATTTGTAAGATCAATGCAGGCTTTGGGGATACTAAAGATTAAATTACATTTGCAATCCATACGCTCTAATGGTATTTCTTTGCAAAGGGGGTCAATTTTTGGACATTCTACTCGATCTTGATTTTTGTAGTAGAGGGTATCCAAAGTGATTGATAAACCAGGAATTGTTTGACTGGCAAGACTGACTAAGCTTTCAAACAAGAATTCTTGAAAGTAGTGACATTTTTGTCTAGCCAAATGCTGAATATCAAAGACTATTTCAGGGGGAATTGACTCAGGAATAAAGGATAAAGTCTTGGGTAAAGCTAAAATTTTACTTGCTTTCTTTTGGAAAGCCACACTCACGCTTTCACGATCATCCAGTGGGGATGACTGTTTTTTTAGTGGGACAAGAGAGGCTAGAAAAACTTGTAACTAATGTTCATGTTTTGTTGCTTTTGATTGCTGTTGGCGCAAGATAGCAACTTCATCCTTGATTCGTTGACACCTGTCATCTAAAATTTTACTTGGAGGCATTGGTTTGCAATGCTCGCAAGATAAGTTAGTACTTGAACTGCTTGCTAGATGGGTTTAAAGAAACTCTACCTGAAGATCTAGAGGGAATAATTTCTCTAGTCTGCTTAATGTTTTGCTCATGAAAGTAGATACTTAAACTATTTAAGCTTCTTAAAAACTTTTGATTATCCCCACGTGTACTCCAGATGTTGCCTAAGAGACATTGTTGGGTTTCATCAATGTTGTCTAGATAACTTAACTTTCTAAACTTGGAACTTGTTCCATCAGGAATCACTGGTAGGGTGATCCATCAGGAATCACTGGTAGGGTGATCCACCCGAAAGTCATTTTATGTTGGTTTGAAGTCATCTGTAAAACAATCAAGTAGAATATTAGTAGGGTAAATATTTTTACTCGGGGAAACAGAGTAATTTTTTAACTATTTTAATTCTTCTTGTTCAGGTTTTGCTAAAAATTTAAATATTACTTTTTGACCAAAAGGTTTAGTGGTGATTCCTTCATTATTGGTGGTAAAAGGATAAAGTAAACAAATGAAAAGTACTCCTAAAATTACTTTATCAGTTAAATTTTGTACTAGGACAAATGATGTCTTAAAACAAACTTTATCTTGACAAACCTGGACTTTGGGTAATTTATACTTAATACGCATTTTACTACCATTTGCCGAACTTAATTGTTCGATTGTTTTCTGATAATATCTAGCGGGTATTAAACTTTCTTGGATGCAGTTTAAATCTACTCCAGTATCAATAAGGGCAATGACTTCAATCTTAAAATCATTAATTATTAACTTGATTTTAGCATGCCATTTTTGGATGTTTATTTGATTTATTATATTTAATCTATTATTTTCTAAATTATTTTCCTAGTGCTCATCATGATCACTATTTGACTCATCTTTGTGTAAAAGTTTACTATTTAATTCTGGAGATTCGTCAGATGACTGATTGTGTATCTCTTCTTCAAAATTTTCAAAACTTTGTTTTAGCTGTAATACAGCTATACTATCTTTTAATATTATACCATTTTTTTTTATCTTGATAATGTCTTGTTTAATTTGATTTATTTCATATTGTAAATCTAGTAAAGTAACTTCTTTTTGTTTTCTACTAAATCTATCTATAGTAGCATTAAGGCTTACTATTGGTTTGGTATATTGGGGTTTTTTTACTTTGTTGTACTAAAAGTTGTTTGAGTTTTTTAACATATTGTTGTTTTAACTCAGAATCCTCTATTTTACCAATTAAATCAATTAATAAATCTTCCTCTGGTATTTCTTTAGGAATTACATTAATTCTTTTACAACAATTATCAGTACATCCTATTCCTATTTGGTTTTCACTTGAATTGTCACTGAAAGAATGATAATTTGAAGAAGTACTAATTTTCTCTTCTTCTGAATTATTATCAGAATTACTTAAATTTTCTATTCTAAAAATTTCAAGTATGTGTTTTTTATCACAATCAGATATTTTTAATTGATTGATTTTTTCTTTAACTTTACACTCATTTTTATAATGACCTTTTTTGCCACAATTGTGACATGTAATATTACTTTTGTCATATTTTTTTGTATATTGTTTTTTACTATGTTGGTACTTTGGCTTTTCATAATATTTATCATTGGATAATTGTTTTTTACTTTTGTTAGAATACTTGTTATTTCTATTAAAATCCTTAATTTGTTTGTGCTTTCTCCTAGATGGTGCTATTGGAGGTAGACCATATTGTTCGTAAAAATTTCCTAATTCATATTTAGATTTATTTCTATCTTTTTGGGCTTGTTTACTAATTTTCATATCTATGCACATTCTGAGTCCTTCTTTTTGAATAGTACTAATTATATCTCCATAAGTTAACTTATCATATTCAATTACTCCTGTTGGTTGACTAAGAACGTCTCTAATTTTGTGAGCAAATAAATTTGGGAGTCCGTTAATGAATTTTTCTTTCCAAAATGATTTAGTACAATCATCACGGAGCATTACTCTAGATGTGAAAACATCTTTATACCATCTAAAATCACTTAGTGTTGGACAGTGTAGGTTACTTAGTTGATCATGTATTCTAGAGGTAATATTACTAGGTGTACCAACAAAATGTTTAATTATGGTATATATTAAAGTATTTATTCCATCAGATTCTCCCATACCAATTTCTTCATTAAATATTGGGAAACCATTTTCATCCATTTGAATAGAATTCGAATTTCTTCTCGTGACTCATTAGTGAGGTATTTATCCCACCAAGATTTTAACATTCCGGTGAAACCAGAAGTTAATAGGTCAACAATTTATGGTTGAGTATAATCAAAATTACTTAAATAACTATTAGCAACCATTGTCATATGATTTAATTTTTCTAATATTTGGTGTTCACTTAAACCATCAATATTCCATTCGTATAATTTATTTGAAGAAACAGAAAATTGGTTATCTAAATTTCGTTCTTCATATTGAAGATCAGGGGGAATTGGACGGGAGTACCAATTTTTCGTAAGACTTGCAGGGTTTGGCTTACTTGTTTTAGAAATATAGATACGATTAATTTCTTGGGTTGAGAATTGTTTTTCTAATTGTGTGATTTCTTCATCAGATGATGTATTAGTATCTTGACTACTAGAATCTATGCTATGATTTTTTCCTTTTGTAATTGTTGTTACTTGAGATTCTAGTTTAAATTTTACTAGTTGGGAAGATGTTGATTCTGATTCCTTTTTAAGGGCTAACTTAGCTAGCAATTCTTCAATTTGTTCAATACTTTGGTTCTGATTTTTTGTGGTGTTGATTGCCTTAATTCTTTTTTCAGGAAGACGTATAAGGGGTTTTTCTATGGTTTTACTAGAAGATGGAGTACTGTTAAGAGACCCATCATCAATTTTAGTTTTTATTTTATCTAATTGTTTACTTATAGTTTTAAGACATTGATTAGTATAATTATTTTGTTACATTATTTTCGTAAATTCAGCTTCTCCACTTGGTAATTTAAATGGGGATGCTGTAATAGATGATCCTTTGTAATCAATAAGAATTGAATCTAAAGGAGGGTGACTAGCAGAAATCATATTATTGTCTGATGTTCTCCATTTAATTTTTGTTATAGTGTTAACTTTCTTATAATAATTTTCTAAATAATCAAAAAATTGAATTTCTGTTCTTGTATCATTCATGAATTGTCTCCAATTTTCTACTATTTCAGATGTTTGACTAGGATTATATTTATTACGAAATTCTTTTCTTTTTACTGCATTATTTCTTGATTTAAATTCTCGGAATAATTTTTCTACATCTATAGTAAAATCTCTATGTATAGTCAGTAAACTTTTATCTATAGGATGAGGGGCAATTTCCTCAAAATCAGTTTGGGTTGGTGATCCTTGGGATGTTTCTTCATCCTCAAATTTTGACTGTGTTGAGTAACATGGTTTACTAACCTGTGAAGTTGTTTCAATTCCTTTTAACCTAACTTTTGGATCTAGCAAATTCCTATCTTGCCTAGGTACACTGGTTGAACTTTCTAACCTACTAAATTCTCTAATTTTAAGGGGAGTGTTAACTCGCTGTTGATCAAAACTAATTCTAACTGTGCCATCTAAGTATTGTTGGATATAATCTAAATCTACCGTATCATTTTGTATTCTTTGTGGAAAACTTTCATTTTCACTAAGCCAACTGGCTGGTAACTGGATATCATTCCATTGAATTGTTTTTGGTACTTGGACATTAGCATCAGCAGTGCTACTTTGTATAAGTACAATTTTATCTTTTGGACTTTTTACTAAGGCATGAATATTTAAATTAGTTTTCATACACTTGTAATAAATACGATAAACTAAAGCAATTGAGTGACTTCCTTCGAGCATATTGGTAATTGCTCCTGCAGTTTGAATATTTAAAGTTAATGTTTTTAAAATATTTTTATCTCTTAAACTAAGTGGTAAATCAGGAAAACAATTAAAATATACTGGACCATTGTGTAGACTAGATTCCATTAATCCTAACAAACTATCACTATATACTGTGAATCTACTATCTCTTAAAGCTAACAGGATTGAGGAATTAAGTCCTCTTCGTGTTAGGGGTTTAACTGCAACTTGTACTAATCCTACATGAATAAAATTATAACCTCTTTCTAGATGTTTTTTAACTGATTCTTTACTTAAAAGAGCACATCTTTCTTGTTGTTTTGTAATTGCATAAACTTGTTCTACAGTTTTTGCTACTTGATCAGTCTTAAAAGTATCTTCTAAAAAACTAGTTTTATAAATTTCTTTTACTGGGAATTTTGGTATATTCCAATTTCTTAAGTCTGTAGTACAATCTTGATATTCATGTTCTTCTTCGTTTACTATGTCTGGTATGGACGACATCGAAGCCATTGAGCTAGTTGAAGAGCTGCACCTAAATAATCTATTCATTATCTTTTTCACTTAAAAATTTCTCTTAATATTTTTTCTTGGAGTTATCTTTTTTGAGACCTAGCCTGTATACACTCATACCCAATTGGTGACCCTATCCTCACGACTGCCTCACTCATAGGACTTACACATCTAACAGGGCTTCAAGCTTGGGTGGCCAGAGTCAGGATGCTCAAACGCAGATAAAAAATGACAAAATACTAATTGAATTTTCTAAGTTTCAAAAATAATTTACAGATTAAATTGGTTCTAACTCAACAATTACCTACTTGGCTCTGATACCATTTGGCTCTAATACCATTTGGGCTCTGATACCATTGGGGGGCGGAAGCACAGACACAGTAGAAGAGCATGCCAGAGTATGTATATATATATATATATTTTTTTTTTAAATTTACTAGACGACATCTATCAAACATGACCAATATTGAATATGTAATGTGTACTCCATCCCAAATTGCTGGTCCTTCTTTCTATTTTGGGATGTCCCAAAATATTAGTCCTATTTCTAAAAACAACAATAAAAATATGTCAAACTTCCAGTGTTACCCTTAAAAAGTACTCTCTCTCTCTCTCTCTCCCCCCCCCCCCATTTATTTCACAGTTTTTGAAATTTGTGTCATTTCTAAATCGTTTATATCTTTTAGTTTATAATGTTTTTCATGATTTTTAAAACTTTGTATAAAACAACTAATTGAAATCTATCAAACAAGATCCATATTGCATATTTTTTGATATCCATATTGAAAGATATAAACCAAAATTAAAACCACTTAATAAACTTCACAGTTTGGAAGGATAATTTTGGAAATCTAAGACAATAGTTTTACCTCCTTAAAAAGTTGGATTCCCCAAAAGGGACGAGCAATTTGGGACGGAGGGAGTATAAAAATGTGATCGAGGTAGGGTGTAAATGGAGAGTGTAACCCAAAGGGTGTAAGCGTAGCATTATTCAAAGATAAGTCAGTCAAGTGTAAAATGATGATTTTTAAACCTTACAAAACTTGAATGCGCTCAAGTTTGAATACCTATATGATCAAATCAGTTATGATCCCTTTCTTTCTTCATCAATGAAAGGTGCAGGACTAGGCATAACAACATTGTCTTTTCTGACTCCTTTGTGCAATTACCTCTTCTCTAAGTAGCTCTGCTGAACTAATTTAGCACTTTGATAGCCTCCAATATTAGAGATTTCCAATTACAAAAATTACAAACTGTAAAGCGCCAAAACAAGTTCTTTTTGGTATTTTGACAGCATCATTCTTCAATTTGAATAACTTTGTAGTCCCAATCAATGTAGAAATAAGTCCAAGACAAGCATAAACATCATTTGGTGTAACTGAACTCATCAGAATTTGATGCTTAACAATTACTCCATTGAAGCATCTTATGAATGAGTCATAAGTAACAGCAGCAGCAGCAGCAGCAGCAAGCATTATCACCCAAACATAAGCGTGCAAAATCAATGGTATGATTCCTGCTGCAACAACAACACTCAGCTTCAAGAGACAACTTTATTTTGAGCCAAAATCTCACATATATTACAACCAAGACAATTAAATTGTGGGTAACACTATAAGAAAAGCACCCAGAATTTTCGAATTAGCACAGCACCACTGCAATTTAGGGAATCACCCAGAATTTTTTAATTAGGGTTTTTTGTAACCCAACAACTCAATCTAGGGTTTCTGAAATTGGGGAGAGAGAGAGAGAGCATCGTTGTGTAAGGTTTGAACCTCATCCGTGTGATTCGAAGCTTGTCAGAGTTGAAAGAGGCCTCCTCCTCGCCGGAAGTGGAAGTGTCTTCTTCGTCGGTGTGGTACGCTATGGTGGTGGTACGCGGTGGTCTTCGTCGGGGTCCAGTGGTGGCGATCTTCGTCGTCATCTTCTCACACACTCCCTATTAGAGTAGGGGTGAAATCGGTTCGGGGTCAGTCGGTTTGGGGGTATGTAAGACCGAAACCGATCGGTTCGGGGTGAAAATTTCATATACCGATCCCGACCGAACTCATGGAGGAACTGATATCGGTTCGGGGGAGATCGGTTCGGTCTGGATTTTTGGGGTTTTCGGTCCAACCAAAATTACGATTTTAGGGGGCCAAATGCAACGAAAGATTCAAAAAATCACACATGCAGAAGAATTTCAAAGCAGCAAAACGAAAAAAAAAAAAAAAAAAAACAAGAAAAGAAAAGAAAAAGAAAGCACGGAGAAGAAGAACTGAAGAAACACTAGCACTTCAGATTTATTACTACAAACAATCAAAATTACAAAACAATTTTTTCTTTGCAAAACCCATAGATCTGTGGCTGTGCTATGATTTTTATTAACCTAACCTCAACACCATTAGCGATAGCAAATCACTACAAATCACCGGATCTGTGGCTGTGCTATGATCTTTATTCGCCGGAATCATCACCGGCGTTGCCTTGTTGCTTCCTTTCGAAGCCGATTAGGGACCAGAGAAAGATGAAGCCAATGAGGGTTGAGCTGTCGTTGGGAACGAGAGAGGAGAGAGAAGAGAAAGGACGGCTGTGCTGGGTGAGTGGGTGTAGATCTGAAGTTTATTAGGGCTGAATTCTACTTAAATATGGGAATTCTTGGCCGTAAGATTGAGGTGTAAAGAACGGCTGGGATTCAATGCAGTGCCTCATGTAGTCATTCGGTTCGGTTCGGTTGTAATTACATTAAACCGAAACCGAACCGAGATTATATTTCGGTTTTATTTTAGCTTGTACCGACCGAAAACCGGACCGATTTTTCGGTTTTCGGTTCGGTTCGGGTCCCGCCGGATTTTTTTTCACCCCTAGTATCCAACGAGAGGGAGAGGGGAAAAGGGTTTTCAGATTTTCAGATTTTTTTTTTAAAGCAAAACGACGCCGTTTTGCTCTTTGATGTGTAGTTGCTATGTGGGTAGCAGCTTGTATAAGCAGCTGGCACCATGTGACTCTCAAACAAATGTCATCTTTTTGGTTGGTTTAGGCTACCACATATGCATGCCACCTGGTGCCCTCTTGGCACCCAAAATTTTCTCCAAAAGTTAAGGTCAAGTCTCGAGAGCACAACACCGTTTTTTTTTTTGAACGGCTAAAAGGGTGGGAGGAGTTAGCAAGCATAACAACCCCCTTGGATGTGACAATAGGGGCTCTCGACCCGCTATGGAATATCCGGTTCGAACCATAGCTATTGTTCAGAAAGACAGGTCATCACCATAACACCACTTAGGTATAAGATAGTATGTGACAACTACTCCAAAAACATGCCAGGAGCGAGACTCGAAACTAAATCATGTCTGAGGAGTGAGTTGTGTCTTACAACTAGGCTACCATATTCGGTGGTGGCCCAACAGGCCAACACCGTTCCGCTCCGCCAAAATACAATAAACACTAACAAAATAGTACAAGGGAAAATTTCAAGAAAAAAAAAAAAAAAAAAAACCCCAGACCTTTGGCCCGTTTATCACATTAATACCTGAGCTTTTAAAAACGTCAACTAAACCCCTGAGTTTGACACTCCGTTATCAATTCCCCCCTCATTTGATTCACTGTCCAATTGATAACAGTGAGTCCTAGGACTAAATGTCTTATAAACACCTGAACTTCAAAAAGCGTCATCCAATAATTGACGGAGACTCCCAAACGACATTGTTTTGTCGGTTTGTCATGCGCTTCCAAATTTGTTCGTTACACGTTGTCTGTGGAGCCAACTTCGGGGTCCCACACAAATGATCTGGACCGTTCAATAATTTTAAGATAATTGTCCGAGTGGTCATGGAAAAAATCAAGCCTATCTTATATTTATAGAAAGAATTTTGAAAAACATTATGCAAATGTGCGTTCGGTATCCCCTTGATCTGAACCGTAGATATCGTAGCAAAAATTATGAATTGTTTTGATACCTATCGATGTCCGATCAAGATAATTTTATTAGTGAATGATTCTCTCAACAAGCGCTACGATATCTATGGTTAAGATGAAGGAGATACCGAGCGCACATTTGCATAACGTTTTTAAAAATTCTTTCAGATTACAGGGTCCTGATTCTGAATAAAAAAGATGAATTACTTATAAATATCCGATGGGCATAATTTTTTACAAGACCACTTGATTAATTATTTAAAAATTATTGAACAGTCCAGATTGTTGGTGTGGGATCCCGAAGTTGGCTCCACAGACAACATGTGACGAACAAATTTGGAAGCCCATAACAAACTCACAAAACGACGTCGTTTCGGAGTCTCCGTTAATTATTGGACGTACGGAGTGTCAAGGTGAGGGGTTTAATTGATATTTTTTGAAGTTCAGGTGTTTATGAGACATTTGGTCCAAAGGCCAAGGGTTTTAAGTAGTGTCATGTCCACATGGAGGCCAACTAATGGGCAGAGGGTCCCATATGTGTCCGTGTAAGAGCCATGTAAGACTCGACGTTATCAATTGGGCATATTGATAATGGAGTACCAAGCTCGGGGGTTTAGTTGATGTTTTTAAAAGCTCAGGTGTTGATGTGATAAACAGGCCAAATGTCAGGGGGTTTTTTAAAAAAATTTGCATGGTACAATACTTGCCCCCACAAATGCACGTGATTTGACTGGCCACTTATAAAAGTTCAATTAATCTAATTTGTTGAATATTGGAGTAATTGTACTAATAGCTTAAATATACATAGAAAAAAAGAAGAGAGGAAAATGACGTGGAAAGGATCCAAATTCACTTTTTTGAACTTTAATACTTCATCCCAAATTGCTATCCCTCTTTTTATTTTGAGATGTTCTGAAATATTGGTCCTATTCTAAAAAAAATTATAAAAATATGTAAAACTTCCACTTTTACCCTTAAATGTACTCTTTCCCTCCTAATTTATTGAACAACTTTTGAAATTTGTGTCATTTTTAAATCGTTTATATCTTTTAGTTAATAATGTTTTCCATCCCTCTTTTTATTTTGAGATGTTCTGAAATGTTGGTCTTATTTCTAAAAACAACTATCAAAATATGTCAAACTTCTAGTTTTACACTTAAATGTACTCTTTCCCTCCTAATTTATTGAACAACTTTTGAAATTTGTGTCATTTTTAAAATCGTTTATATATTTTAGTTAATAATGTTTTTCATGATTTTTAAAACTTTGTATAAAACAACTTATTGAGATTTATCAAACAAGATCCATATTACATATTTTTTGAGATCCACATTAAAAGATATAAACAATTTAAAACCACTTAATAAATTCACTTTTGAAGGTTAATTTTGAAACTCTAAGACAATTGTCTCTTTAAAAGGTCGGATTCCAGAAAAAAGACGAGCAATTTGGGACGTATGTGTTTACATATAAAATTAACAAATCCAATAATTAATTGACACGTAATCAGGGATGCCAAACGTTGGCATATATCTGTCAATGAAGATACACTGGATTAAACAAGATAGAGTTGAGTAAATACGATGTCGTATTGTTTCTCAATTTTAAAAGGCAATTATTGGCAGTTACGAGTTATTTCTCGACTTCGAAACCATGGTTTTTACTGCTAGATGCATGAACTCTACGTGTAAACTTGTGAAACAAGGCAGTTGGCAGTTAGAACACGAGGAGTACCTCTTGAAAGGCAGTTATCTCCTTGAAATATGATCATTTGGGTTAGTTTGAGGAATCATGCAGATTCAAATTAAAGCTTGTGGAAGAAGATTAAAGGAAATCAAATTCAGACGTCGAGGAGGGAAGAAACTGCCAATTCAAAGTGTAAAAGATGGAGTTTGAAGCAAGCCAGGTTCAAATTCGTTGAGCGGGAAAGTTCAACCAACAAGCAACGTCTATAAATAGAAGAAATTGAAGAGTGAAACCCCCCGGACAAATCTTCAACAAACAGCTATCAAACAAAATGATGCTTGGTTTGTTCATTGGCAAGTAGTTTAGGATTTCGGACCCAGTTCGAAGTAGATTAGGAAGTAGATTAGGAAGTAGTTAGGATTAATTTCGGTTGTTCTTGTAACAATCATCTGTTTGAAGTTCTCATCATCTTGTATTTGGAGTTGAAGGCAATTTCGAAGTAAGTTTACCTTTGATTTATCAATCGAAGTATCTTGTTTCTTTGTTGTTCTTTGATTTCCTAAGTATATTGGTTTACATTTCTTCACTTATAAGGAAAAATCCTCTTAATTGAGGTAATTGAACCATTAAAAACACAATCGCCTGATTAGATTTGGTTTTTCCAAAGTTAATCTGAGGGAGGAGATTGAAACTCTCTCTGGCACGCTCACACTCAATTATTTTTCATTGCAAAGAAGTAAAAGAACCAAACAGTATGTCACTGGCTACTTAAATAGAACGGCAAATTGGGCTGGGATCCTAAGGAAGGGGCCCAATGGGGCGCTTAGTCCAGCCTATATTTTTGTAATATTTGTGATCCATTCACGCTATTTTTTTAAGCTCTAAGGTCCAAGCATTGACGGAATTGCCCCTTTTTGATGTATACTCATATTTAAACTGTTGCTCTCGCATCGATCTCTCTCCTTCCCATCTCTACTGTGTAATAGCTAGCTGGCTCGCTTTATCTCCGATTTACAAGAGGAGGCCTCTCCCCCCACCCCTTCCCCCCAACTTTACAAGAGGACGCAGGAACCGGCCTTTGGAACTCTTGCGTCAACCCCGCCAACATCGCCGCCGCCACCAAATTTCCCTATGAGCACGCCAAACTTCGTCAAATTTTTGTCCATATCCTATGTATATCTGATCACCCTTGCACAATTTCTTCGAAAAGTCACCACAACTCCGTAATAGACCGTAATATTTTCTTTGTTAATGTTCGCTTTTCCATTTATATAAACCCAAATCAACCATCATCTAGTAAGTTGCTACTAATTTCCTACTAATTGTGATTTAGTCTCCTTCGATGGAAACTCACACTGTTCGCGATATGAATAAGCGCATCCCAGAAATTAGAATCTCCAACATACCCAACTGTATGGAAAAAAAAATTAATAATAACAATTGAGGGAGGACATTTGTGGCTATAAACTACCATATGGAGTTCAGTTTCACACAAGATGGCGGTGTGTTTGGACTTTAGTCAATTCAATTTCTTGGGCAAGAGTTGGGGGTTTTTGTCCATTGCAGGTGGAGGCTTTGGCTTTGATATATAGATTATTTTGCAGAGATACTCTTAGCTTTGTTTTTGTATACACATAAACTGTTTTAGCTGATATACCGTTATATCATGTTTTGTCTTTGTAGAGCAGAGACTTTTTCAATTGAGATACCGTTATCTCATGCGTTATTTTCGTAGAAATAGAGAATGATTGAGCTGAGATACCGCTATCTCATGCTTTGCTTTCGTGGAGAACGAGAATATTTCAGTTGAGATATCTTACTGTTGCATTATTTTTGTAGCTATAGGTGTTGTTTTAGCTGAGATACCGCTATCTCATAATTTATTTTGTAAAAACCGATATTGTTTCAGTTGAGATAGCATTATCTCTTCTTCTTTTTTTAAAGATACATAGATTGTTTTAGCTGAGATACTATTATCTCATGCTTTATTTTTGTAGAAAGGGCGACTTGTTCAAAAGTCCTAGGCAAAGAATTTGTAACCCCATTAATCCACCAAACAAGTTTATAACCTAACCCTTGGGTACCCTATGAAAGTGCCAAAAAAGTTTGTACCCAATGAAAGTGCCTAAAATCCTAGGGTACCCTATGAAAGTGCCTAAAACCCTAGGGTACCCTATGAAAGTGCCTAAACCACTAAAACCCTATATTAGGAAAGTGCACCCTAAAACCTAAACCCTAGGGTAACCTATGAAAATGTCAAAAAAGTTTGTACCCTATGAAAGTGTCTAAAATCCTAGGGTACCCTATGAAAGTGTCTAAAATCCTAGGGTACCCTATTAAAGTGCCTAAAACCCTAGGGTACCCTATGAAACTGCCTAAACCACTAAAATCCTATAATAGGAAAGTGCACCCTAAAACCTAAACCCTAGGGTACCCTTTGAAAGTACCTAAATTTAAAATTAAAAAAAATTTGTGGACCTTAGACCTTGTAAAAGTTTAACATGGACTAAATGACCCAATAAGTCCCCACTTCTGGACCCTAGAACAATTACCCCTTTGTAGAAATAGAGATTGTTTAGCTGATATATTGTTATCTCATGCTTTGTTTTTATGAAAACATAGACTCTTTCATTTAGGAGAGCGTTATTTCTTGTTTTATTTTTGTAAATACAAAGACTATTTTAGCTGATATAGTGTTATATCATGCTTTGTCTTTTCAGAAGCAGAGACTTTTTCAGTTGAGATATCGTTATCTCATACTTTATTTTTTAGAAACAGAGACTGTTTGAGCTGAGATACCTCTATCTCATGCTCTATTTTCGTAGAAAAAGTGACTATTACAGTTGAGATAGCTTATTTGGAGTAATTTATTTTTGTAAAAACAGAGACTGTTTGAGTTGAGATGCCGTTATCTCATTCTTTATTTTCATAGAAACATAGACATTTTTAATTGAGATATCGTTATCTCATACTTTGTTTTTGTAGAACAGATATTGTTTCAATTGAGATAGCATTATCCCTTTCTTTACTTTTGTAGATACAGAGAATGTTGTAGCTGAGATACTGTTATCTCATGCTTTATTTTTCTAGTAACAAATACTATTTAGCTGAAATACTGTTATCTCATACTTTATTTTTATGAAAAGAGTCTCTCACTTAAGAGAGCGTTATCTCTTGTTTTTATTTTTGTACAAATATTTTTTTAACTAATGTACATTCCTTCATTTCACGTCAAGTTTTTATCAATTATTGAGAAGAATTGAAAAAATTAAAAGAAAATGATAAGCTAAGATACCCTAATCTTGCTTAATTTTAACTGTTGAGATATTGCTATGTCATTCTTTGTTTTTCTCATTTAGTTGAGATACAGTTATCTCATACTTTGTTTTTGTAGAATATAAAGACTATTTCGGGTTAAGAAAGAGTTATCTCTTGTTTTATTTTTTGTAAATAGAGTGATTGTTTTCTCTGAAATACCGTTATCACATGTTTCAGCCAACATCAGAAACACACCCAAGAGCCAAAATTAGACACCCCTATTAATGCCACACTGGTTCTCTTATTAGACACGATTTCCAAAATCCATATGAATACACAGTAATCATGCGTGTCCACTTTATAAGAAAGTGATGACATGCATGCAACAAACAAAAATAATAATTTAAAAAAAGAAAAAGCAAAGTTGTTTTTCCCTTCTTAAACACACTAACGGACAAAGTAAGTCTGCAGGCTCTCTCTACCGTCAGGAGTACATGCACACATACATCCACACACAGTCACACATATATAGCTATATGTATTTGAAGCACCATGGACACCGATTGACAACAAAAATGCACTGGACAAGCTTCATTGCCCATCAAAAGCCGTCCACTGGAGGCCGACGATAGCCTGCGAATCCCGCCGGCCCTTCTCTTGTTCTCTAGTGATCCTTATCGAAAGCATTGGAGTATTAAGAGACTAGATCTGTCTTGTAATCGCCGGAGCCTCGCCAATTTCATCAATCAAAGTTGGAGCTTCAATGTCAATGGCGACCATTGTCGAAGTTTTCACGAGGAGTAGCAGCGTCCTTGCAACTCGGTCCACTCGCCGCCGCAACTCGGCCTGGGTCAACGCACACCGACGCCCGTCATCCGCCGGATCCCAGCTCCTCCCCTCCATCCACGCCACTGACAATCTCATCGTCGTGCCAGAGATGACACAAAAATGCTTTCGCTGGGCAGTTTAAAATGTTGGGGTAATTTTGGAACGCGTGTGTACACAAGGATTGGAGGTGTTGTGAAAAGTTAGGATGGACTAACTAGGGCTTGCATTCCATGCCCTGTCCTTTTAAACAAGGTGCCCATGACCAAAGTAAAATTTGATCAGTTTTAACTTGAAAAGACTTCTTTTCTCGGAGCCCAACTACTATAACTCACATAATCAACTATATTCTATAAGGAATCCACACCTTGGAAAACAATCACCCATTTTATTGCAAATAATTGAATACTTCATCCGGCTTTCTTGTTTCTTTGGGTAAAAAAACTCTTATGAATGCCAGTGATATTGATTTTTGAAAGAAGTTTGGACAACCATACTATTGCTTATTGTAAATTTCAACCCACAAACTTTTAAAATATCATCTACACCATCTTTTTTTCGCCTTCTGATTTGAACTTTCCTTTAAATTGGACTCTAAGTTTTGTAAATATTTTCCTTCTAATTTTATGCACATATTCATAACATAAGGTCTTAAAATTTTGGTGCCCCCAAAAAAGAAAAAAACTTGGGGGTCCGATATAGCCGCATTCTTGGCATATGCTCAAAGCAGGCCCTGCAGGTTTCGAAACCTTACAGGTATTGTCAACTCTTTGTATGGAGACTTGCTACAAATTTAATTGGGCTAAATGGTGGTGGACAGTAGGATTCTCTAAAATTGCTCGATGTGCAGGAAAACTAGCCTAAACACATGAGTTAGAGCTCATTTGGGAGCCTCATTTTGGATTTTGCATTGTCTATTGTCCTATGTTACTGGTGTTTGGCAGCCAACTTCTAAAATGTATTTTCTCAAAATGCATTATCAGAACGACACAATAGAGACATAATTTGATAACCAGTTCGGGAAGTTTTTTTGTATTCTAGTTAAAAAAAAAACCCTCATCATAATCTATTTTGATGATTACTCTCTAATACCGCTCTTAAAAAATCTATTCTACACACATCTATCAAACACTATATAAATTACTAATAAACTGTTCTGACCATAGTTTAAAAATCTACAATTCACAATTCAAGATGCGAAATATAAAAAACAAATGGCCCAGATTGGCAGATAATTCTACAACAAGAAAAAAGTTTTTCCATGATTTTTTGGGTTTGACATTCTCGGTCCAAACAATGCTTTAAGGAGTACATTGGCTGTGAAAACCCATTTTCCTAGAGATTTGGACGAGACGCATTGCGCTTTTTGTCAAACATCGTGAGCCCCACCCCCCAACATCACGCGTGCTTGATCCAACGGCCTGACTTCCTTACGCAAGTCCCGGCCAGCACTTCCATCCAACGGCTCTTATTCTCCCTGTTTGACTGAGTTATTATTCAACGCTCCCGGAGTACCATGTAGGGCATTGCTTATGTGATACTTCCAACCATTTACGTGGTGACAAATCACTCGATAAAATACTTATCATTCACTCTTGTTGGGTGGTTGAGCGATAAGGGATGGTCGATTTAGTGTGATGTCGATCTTTTATTTGTAGGGAGTACCACATGAGTCACATGACATTGCCAAATGATACTCCGGGAGCACCAATAATCAGCCATGTTTTCTCCCCTACCTTTCTGTATACAAAAATGATAGAAACACAATGCCGAACATAACCCATCACATATATGTATGTAGGTTCATACGCATTTATTATCTGGGACCCACGTACATGTGAGGGATTAGCACACTCTCACACATCCCAATAACTCAACCCAACACACACCCCACTCCACCACTCAGATCTTAACAAAATACCTCTCTCTTTCTCTCTCAAATTTTCCTCACTCTGCCACCGGAAATCTAGCGAACCAGTTCACGCTTTGATATCTGATCTGCGAATTTGTTGTCGATACTGATTTTGGTACACTTCATATCTCTCCTACTGTTGTTTTTCGCTAGCTATTAGCTTCATATTTCTTGAGATTACAGCCCTTGATACTCCAATCTCTTGTCTAGATTTCGTGGATATGCAGACGTGTAGATCTCTGTTGTTATCTGGCGATTATTCAATTTTTCCTTTTCGACCTATTTTACCAGTATTTTGAATAATCTGTTTACCGATGGTTGTTAATTGCAGAGATCTTACAGTTATATGTATACATATTTTTTTGGTAAATTTATGTATACATATTCTTTGATAAGTAACGTATATTTACATGTATACAAGGTATTCAGGTGTTTTGTGTTCATGATATATGGAATTTTGATATATGGGATTTTGATTGCATATGAGTAAAGTGATTAGGGTTTGGGTTGTCTTACTTCTAACAAATTCCTGGTTTGCTTTCAGTTTGTGGTGTTTTCAAATTCAGTAAGTCTATATACCGAAAATTAACCACAGAAAGCTTCCAAAAAATGAAACAAACATTCCGCTGTAGATTTCAATCTTGGGGTGTTTCGGGCCAAAGTGAATCTGATCCATACACGGTCATTCAACAAGAACTAATGTGTCAAAATTTCTTTTGTTGCGACTTGTGATTGTTATTTTGTTTTTCTTTTGGGGGTTTAAATGGTGGTGACTACATCTATTCATGGGATTCATTTATCTTGTCGTATTTGAAGGTTTGAGCTCACATCAGATCATAATTTGGAGTTGAAGGAGTGGATCAACATGCCGTGGACGACCTCTTTTGTGAATTTTAGCAGGAAGTTGGTGGTATTCTTTCGTGTTATCCTGTAATTGGATTTCTACCGGTGAGATGTCTTTCTGGTTCTCTATATTTGTTATCCTATAAAAGCATGAGGTTATGTCTTTTTGTTCGATTGGGTAGATTTTGCAATTTTCTATGGTACATTATATATCTACTTCCATCGCTTGCTTAGCGGTATTCTTTTCATTCTGAAATCTTAGCCTGTTATTTTAGTTGAATATAAGTATGCATTTTTTTTTGGGTTCGGTGCGTTGATTTTGTTCTGGTTGTAAATTTGTTGACATTTCATTATATGTGCGAAGATTTGTGAAGCTGGATTGGATTGACAGTTTCCCAAGCTGGTTGATGCGTTGCCGCTATCTCTGCTTGATTACTGAAAAGTCCATGGGATCAATGGTTTGAAACCCAGACCGTTCAACGAACTGGTCAAGGGACCAGGTGGACGGGTTACCAGATCAACCGTGGTCGAACCGGAATCAAACCTTGATGTCATAAATATGTATAAAATTATTTAAAATAAAAAGGAAAAGAAAAACTAACTGATATTATGATAATAAAAAATATACGTGTAAAAAAAATGTACCTAAATCCCTCATCATTTGAGGTAAAAGAGTTGGAGTTGAGTTCTCCTAGGTGGGAAAAACAGTCACCACTTCACTACAAGTCCAACATCGGTAAGAAAAACAAAGTTGAGGAAGCTTTGATTGTATATAAAAGTCAAGAGTGCTTGCCAGGAGAAAGAAGCAAATGCTCCAGATTTGCGTGTGCATGCCTATGTGCTGGGCCAGGGATTGCTTTTAATGCCACTGCATTTTAGTTGCTACGTGTTAAGTTTAAATTTTATGCAGTTTGGGTGAATCAAGCCGTGAACGGTTTAGTGGGTTACCGGTTGAAATGCTAATCTTGAGCGGTTTTCAACAAATAGGGCGGTTCTACTAATGTAACGGTTTTCTGGGTAATCTGGACTGGAGCAATGGCTGGTTGAGATGGTTCAACCGGCCGGTCCGGTCTGGTTTTTTATAACATTGCATTGGATGGAGATTTTGAAAGGCAGAGTAACTTGAATTAAATTGCCTTTTACTTTCAATCATGCGATGGTCTGAGTTGCTGTCCCCAGCATAGGCTGCAGGTGTTCATTTCTGTTTCTGTGATTTATTGGGCAACCAAATCGGGTGATTTACTTGTACCTTACTATTTGCTGAATAATATCATCCTGGATTTAGTGAAAAGGGCAAGTTTTACTGTTTTTCAGACGGCTATTGTAGAGGAATCTCATGAGAAGTCCCAGTTTTTAGTTGAAGCTGCCATCAAGGTGGCTGGTGTCCATTTCTGTTGCTATATGTTATGAGCTGACCAATTCATTGTTATGGTATATTAACAAGGAAAATGCTAAACCTAAGCCCACTATGTTAAGGTTAAAAAAGTGTGTTACGATGTGTGAAAAGTGTATAAAAGTAGGTGTAATGTATTGAAAAGTGTTAAAATGTGCATTGGAGTGTGTTTTTTGTTGTCTTTTTCTCTACTTATTGTAAGCCCAGTTGGCTTACAATAGCTAGACCCTGTTAACAATGAACTTTTGTATGATTATATAACATTTTGAAGTGCTAATGAGGCTTATGTTCCTGTTGGTGTAGGTCGACCCTTGTGACCCGTAAAGGCTTTCTGTGATCGTAGCGCATCCTATTTAACGACGTTGGTAGAGTGAGAATGTACATTGCAGTCACATCAAATAGATATCGAGGTGTAAAGGAAGTTGGGAGGATTAGGATGAGTGTTGGGATTATTGCGTATTACCAACGGATGCAAGTTTGCCAGGTAAAAGTTTTTATTTCTACCTTAAATATTTACTGGTGTTGTTGGATTTCCTTATATGTTAACCTTGGATTCTTTATCCAAATACCTTACTCCGTTCTCGTAGCACTTTGGGGCTTGTTTGTTATACCTTTGAATTTCCACCACTTTTTGCAAAATTTGGAGAAAGAATGTCACGCAAAACGGTTTGTAATTAATGTTCAAAGATAGTTTCAAATGGAACTTATCATTCTAAGTGGAATTATTATTTGTATGAGATTCAGATACCTTTATTTAACGAAAAGGGATATGATTTATATTTTTTTCATGATTTGCAATTGTGACACTTTGATTGGGCTTGCCCAAAGTTTTTGTTTTTTGTTTTTGCTCAGCAAGGTTGCCCAAAGTTTTCAGAGGCGAAAGCGCGGTGGTTGGCCTCTCATGAGGCGATGCTAAGCGTTTGGGTTATTAAAATTTTATTTATAAAATAAACTAATTGAAAATATGATAACAACAACGGATAGGGTTTGCACCATACAAAGGCGCCTTACTAGAACTAATAAAATAGCTAACAAAATTCGCAAAAAAGCATGTTATGCCATAAAGACATAATGCATTAGCAGATCCAGCTTTTAAAAGCACTCTAAGTTGTCTATTCGGAAATCCTTCTTTTCGGCCTAACAACTTATAATGAACCATCTATTCACTTACGAAATAAATAAGCCGACTCTTCACCTAGGGATAAATCAGTTCGGTTGGTTTTTCGCCACTTTTTGAACCGATCCGACCAAGTCGGTCTTTGGAAATCTCACCCCGACACTGACCAATTCTTGGGAAAACTGTTCGGTTTGGTGGGTAGTCGGGCCGGTTCGGTTCAGTCGGTTTTTAATTTTTTTTTGCTGCAGATGGATGGATAAAATGAGACCATTCAGCACGAAATGAGGATGTCAAAAAACAGCCATAAATGGCACAAATCAAACACTAATGGAATAGGAAGAAAACATAGCATGGAGATTCTAGGTAATGTTTAAAAAACTCCAGATTTTTACCAAGGATGAAATCAAACCTCTGGAAACAAAAAAAAAAAGCCTGAGATCTTGGGCTTCTAGAGTGAGATGAGCGGGTGAGATTCCTATGGATTTGTGGAAGCACTTTCTTGTAGCGGGTTGCCGGAACCGAAATGAACCGGACCATGGTGACAATAAAACCAACCAAGTTTCACAAAAGTTGTTTGGTTTGGTCAGTAGGTTTGGTTTTTCTGTTAAAACTTTCATCCCTATCTCCTCCTAAAAGAAAAAAAGAATCGACTCTTTTGATGCATTTGCCTTTGTCATTTTGGCAAAAAAGGCATGGAAAGCATATGCCTCCACACCCCTCTTATGGATGGATGAACGCCGCCTTGGTTCCCGGCTAAATAATCAACCCACGTGAGCATTTTTGTTGTGTCTTGCCTCGAGGCGAGCCCCAAAATCGCCTTTTAAACAGGGGCGGCTGCACCCTTGGTAAAGGGTCAAGGGTGGTCACTTGAACACCCAAAAAAATTATTTTTCTAGAATATGTGTAACATTTTTAGTTTTTTTATTAGTTTAGCCATTATGAACACCCAACTCAAAAATATTTGAACACCCAAACCGAAAAATATTTGCACACTGAACCCAAAACATTATCCCACAAATCAATCCAATGCCAACAACCCAATTAAAGTCCATAGGTGGCTCCATAGCTTCCTTATAGATTGTCGATTGAATACCTTATTTTTATTTTTTAACATGTAATTTTACCTCGGTTTTAATTTGAACACTTTAATTCTATGCTATGAAGCACCGACACTCCTAGGAGGCGCCGTATTGCCGTATGGGACATGGGGACACGGCGGGGACACGCCTAAACACGTATGGGACACGCCACATGGCGTGTCCCCCAAATTTTTTGATGGGGACACGGCAGGGGGCAAATTGTAATTTTTTTTAAAATTTTTGGGTCAATCTGTAATTTTTAAATTTTTCAGGGGTCAATTTGTAATTTTTAAAATTTTTTGGGGTCAAAATGTAATTATCAAATATATAGATACAGTTTTTGCGAAAAACTACTTGGATCAAGCCCTTCCCGGTATTTTTTTTTGAAGATTTTCCGCGTGGACCCTTGAAAACACCTTCTGAACACATTGGACGGCTCGGATTTTCCAAAAATAATTTGCAACACAAAAAAATTCAGTTTTTCCTTATTCTCGGGAGGTTTGGACTAGAAGCTACACCTATATATATATATATATAGGAAGATGTTCTATTGAGGACTCCCTCAAAGATCTCTTCCGTGAGGACCACCCCTTTTTTTGATTTTCCGGACCAAATTTCCACGATCCGAACCGCTCAATGTGTTTAAAACATGTTTTCCATGGCCAACGCGAGGAATCACAAAAAAAAAATACCCGAAAGGGCTTCATCCGAGCGGTTTTTCATAATAACCGTACATATATAATTTATCGAAAAATGCCCGAATGAAGCCCTTCCGAGTATTTTTTTTGGATGAATCCTCGCGGTGACCCTTAAAATCACGTTTTAAACACATTGAGCGGTTCGGATCGTCGAGATTCGACCCCGATCCATGAGGTCCGCAAATTACGAGTTTGAGGGAGTCCTTAGTAGAACGGGATCCTATATATATATATATATATATATATATATAGGAAGTTCTTCTAATCCGGGAGTCCCGTTTCCCGACCTCCATGATCCCAAAATTTTTTTGACGATCCGAGCCGTCCAATGTGTTCAGAAGGTGTTTTCAAGGGTCCACGCGGGAAATCTTCAAAAAAAAAAAACCGGGAAGGGCTTGATCCAAGCAGTTTTCGCAAAAAATATATATATACAGTTTTTGCTAAAACTGCTTGGATTAAGCCCTTCCCGGTATTTTTGTTTGAAGATTTCCCGCGTGGACCCTTGAAAACACTTTCTAAACACATTGGACGGCTCGGATTTTCCAAAAATAATTTGCAACACAAAAAAAATCAGTTTTTTCTTATTTACAGGAGGTTTGGACTAGAAAATCCACCTATATATATATATACCTCAAGCTTCTAATCCGGGATTCCTGGATTAGAGATTTTGGGGTGTTTTTTTGTGTTGCCAATTGTTTAGGGGAAATCCGATCCGTCCAATGTGCTCAGAAGGTGTTTTCCAAGGTCCACGCGGGAAATCTTCAAAAAAAAAATACCGGGAAGGGCTTGATCCAAGCAGTTTTTCGCAAAAACTGTATATTTTACAGTTTTGCGAAAACTGCTTGGATCAAGCCCTTCCTGGTATTTTTTTTTGAAGATTTCCCCCGTAGACTCTTGAAAACACCTTCTGAACACATTGGACGGCTCGGATCGTCAAAAAAATGATCGGATCATGGGGGTCCGGAGTCCCGGATCTTGGAGGAGAAGCTCCCCCTATATATATATATATAGTCCGGATCTAATCCGGGATTCCTAGGTCCGGGACTCATAGTTCCGGATCAAATTTTCATGATCTGAACCGTCCAATGTGTTTAAAACGTGTTTTCAAGGATCCCCGCGAGAAATCGTCAAAAAAAAATATCGGAAAGGGCTTGATCCGAGCAGTTTTTCGCAAAACTGTATATGTGCAGTTTTTGTGAAAAACTGCTTGGATCAAGTCTTTCCCGGTATTTTTTTTGGACGATTTCTCGCAAGGACCTTTGAAAACACTTTTTAAACATATTGGACGGTTTGGATCATGCAAAAACATGTTTTAAAACCTTCAAAACATAAAAAAACCTCCAATCCAGGATCCCGGATTGGATAACTGGCGTTAATATATATATATATATATATATATATATATGTGTGTGTGTGTGTGTGTGTGTGTGTGTGTGTGTGTCCCCCGCCGTGTCCGTGTCCCTTTTTTCAAAATTGCCGTATCCGTGTCCGTGTCCGTGTCCGTATTTGTATCCGTGTCCGTGCTACATAGATTCTATGCAATGAACACCATCAATCCAGGTAATTCACCATTAAACATCTACTCCCTCCGTCCCCAAATAAAAGTACACTATTCCATTTTGGGCTGTCCCTTAATAAGTGTCTTTTGAAAATTTAAAAGGATAAAAGTTGGTACAATTATTATTTTACCCTTTTGAAAAGTTAATGGGTAAAAGTGGAGGATAATTTTTGGAAGGTGGAGGTTTAAATTTGATGTGATAGGTGTAAAGTGGAGGTAAAAATTGATGTGAAAAGTGTAATGATGTTTCTTTAACAAATTGGATTTACGAAGCAACACATTTAAAATGGACGGAGGGAGTAATACATTAGCTCCAAAAAAAAAAAAAAATTACACTCATTTAATGGAAAAAAATTTAGGAAAATAGAGATCGAAAAAGCATATAGAGCTTCTCTCTGAACGAAAATCAACTTTATATCTCATAAAATAAGAACATTTGTTCAAAAAGATCCGTGCGAACTTATTCCTCACACAATTTCCTACAATAAATACTAGTGTATTTATGCGCCAATTTAATTTTGCTTGACCCAAAATTTAGAATTCACCGAAAATTGTGACATCTTATGTATTTTCATATTATTTGGTCGGATTATTCACGCTACTGCGTGAATTATTTGTATATATAATTAGTTAATAGAGCTAGTAAAGTTAAGGTAAACCTTGAACATCCTGTTCAAATTTCCTCGAGCCACCACTTTGTACATGTGTGTGCCTGTATGTGCTTTTCACATAATTTATCAGTCTAACAAGTTCAGTAAATCATGGACACCCTGAAAGAGGCAGGAAACGCGAGAAGAAACTGGAACTGAAAATATAATATGAAATAGATAGTTGTTTTGTCAAAATAATTCAAAATTATAACCTAACTCGCGCTATATGGTTGCTGGAAAATCCATCTTGCATTCTAATGGTCTTGTAACTTCCTATGCTAGTAGCAGTCTATGACAATGATACTATTGACTTGTATAAATCTGTATGTCACTGGGTCTGTTGTTCAATTTTCTACTGTGTATTGGTGTCACCCTACAAAATAACAGTTGCGTACACAGTTGATTGTATCTTTTTCCAAGTATCGGTTTGCATCTTCTTAAAATGAAATTGCTCTTGATTGGTAGTACGTGCTATTGGTTAGTTTTTTGATTGAACGGTGCAGTTTATCTAGGCTTGGGATTATGAAGTGATTGGTTACTACAAAATGAAATATAGTGCTGTAGTCGGTTAGGCTGTATGGTGCTCTTTTTTTATCTGCCAAAAGATTTCATTTCAAGTTTACCTATTTTAACATTTGTCTCTGTGTTGTTTATTATTTACCCAGCTTGTTTCATTGGATGTGTTGATATCACTGGTACTTATGCCTTACCATTGGCTTTGCAGGCTGAATATTTTCGTCAGTTGCTTAAACCTGTTACGTAGTCTAGCGTGTTAAAAAACCTTGGGAGATTGGCATTTGGCGTCACAAATTGGAAGGCAGTAACATCTACAAAAGCTTGGTTCAAATAGTGGTTAAATTGGACAGCCCTTTTGTGATGGAAACTCATTAAGTGTGAAAGTCTTCTTGGTTCTCCCCCTTTAGTAACTCCCATTAAATTTTGAAATTGAAAATTCACTGTCTCAAAAGCCACAGGTATTCCTTTCTGTGAACTTCCTTATTCGAGGGACTAATGCAGAGTGACCAGCGATTTTTTGCTCAAAATCCTGTGTTCCCCCTTTCAAATCAAGTGGATGATAGCTACATGCTTAGCACTCGCGAATCTGCGTTTGGGGGGACGATTTTACCAACTGGTCTAAAGCATTCGGGGCCCCTCCATGGAGTTGAATTTCAACCCTCTGAGGTCTGCCCAAAGAATTTCATCATCTTTGACCAAACGCCCAACAGAAGCCAAATCATGTTTCATCCAGCTATTGCTCCCAAGTTATGTTATCCGGGTTTAAACATCCATTCATCTTACGCTCATAACAATGTTGAGCAGGAAGAAAGTACTGAAAAAGAGAATCATTCTTCCCTTAGAGAAAATTCAGATGACATTGATGCATTATTGGACTCAGAAGATTATGAACAAGGAGATGAGGATGAAGTTAGTACAGCACGGACACATGGGAATTACGAAAGCGATTCCTCTGATTCTTGCTCTTCTTATTGTTCGAAACCCAAAAAGAGCAAGCTGCCACCTTCCCAGAAGTCTTCTGGTGGCAGCAGTTGTAACAGTGAAAGGAAGCGGCAGAAAATGAGGAAGACGGTGAAGGTGCTTCGAGGAATTGTACCTGGTGGAAGTAATCGAATGAATACTGCTGCTGTTCTTGATGAAGCTGTCAGGTACCTCAAGTCCCTCAAGGTAGAAGCACAGAAGCTTGGAGTTGCAAATCTGAATAATTAAAGCTCGAGTATCTGATCAGGTAACTAGATTCAACCTTGTCGTGCTACCACAAGTACTCTCTCTCTCTCTCTCTCTCAGAGAAGAGGTTGGCTGTACAAAAGGTGGTGATGCTAGCGTTCTACACGTGCCCATGCAATTACCTGATGCTATGTTACCCAGAATTTTGACACACAAATACCGAGAAAGTGGTATGTATGGTGTAAGACGAAAACTTGATGTGATGTGATGTGAATCTCAACCTGAATAAATCTGATCCATAGAGGCCACTTTTTCGATGTTTTCTGAAGAACAAATTCTGGGTATTTATAGTATCGTTTCAACTAATTATAGTTGATGGTTCACTTAAGCCCTAGGTTCCAAATGCTTCAGGGCTGGATAGCTGTCTCTTTGGGTGCGAAGTAAATTTGTTGGAGCATGATTTATTCTTGCTTTATGTAGGAAGGGTGAGAGTTGATGTGTAATATTTAAGTACTCTCCTAGACTTGCTGGATATTGTCTAACTTCATTTCTGCTTGTTTTCACTTTCATTTCTATGGTTGTAATGACTTTTTATTTACCAAATGCATTTACCTATCACTACCTGTTTTTTACTGCTTCTACTTAGTATTTATTTTCGCTTCGCAAATTGTACATAGTCGGTGGCTATCATTTCATGCTGGATGCTAAGCAGTTGGATAGACGCATCTACTCTACTGAGGTGGGAACATATCCAAAATTTCTTCAACTTGTATTAATGAAAATCCTTATGGATTCCTCAACGTGCGTTATCATACATGTGGTGAAATTGGTGAGGTCTTACTTTAGTTATTTTATGTTGTGTTGCATATTTGGCATTATCCATGTTTTAACTTCCACTTTTCAGTCTCGTTTGGATTCTTATCTTTGACGTGCTGGGAATTTTGGGACACAAATTGTGGTCATGAACCCAGGATGCTTTGTCCCCCCCCGTCTTGTTGCCTTCCCAATAGCTCTAGTGGTGTTAGTGGCGCAATGGATTTTTTTCATTCACTTGGCCTGTGCTTTTGTTATAATAACCCTTTTATAGGTTCCACAGTCAGCTTCTATGCCATACATTTTTGGCGTATCTTATTCTGTTGTTTCTTATTTTGTGTTGGTTATCGAAGAATTGTATGGGTTACGGATGCATTACTTTCTCTCTGTGTTTGCATGTGCACGTGCACAGACACGTACGTGTCTGCGCGTCCGTCTGTGTGTGAAGAGGTTTTTACTGGAGTTGTGCATTATATATAAGTCTTGGTGGAGTTCTTCTGCATTGTAGGTCTGGGGCATTGTTCAGATATGCATGCATAAAATAAAGTTCTTTGTAAAAAAATCTTAGGTCGCCCAGCCCAGGGATTAGAGTTGCTATAGTCTGATAATCAATTGCCCAAACGATACTAAGCTAATTGAGCACCTCTAAAAGGAAGTGCGTGATAATACGTACGTCAAAATAATTATTTGATCTGTGAATTCTCTCATTCAAAGATCTACTCATTTAACCTGTTTTAATTATTTGATCTGTGAGCATGTTTAAGACTTTAAACTCACCGATCAAACAAAAAAAAAAAAAGACTTTAAACTCTTAGCTTGTAATTCCCGAAGAACCAGAAAATTAAAAAAAATAATCTTACCTTTTTGTTTTGTTTTTCATAATGCTTTTATTTTTGGGCCACTTAGTCAAAAATCCAAAACAGGGAAGGACAATGAACTTTTACAATCGAATATAAAGACAAAAAATATTTGACATTTTTAAAGGGAAGGACAAGGAACTTTTGCCATTAAACATAATATTTTTTTTTTTGTGAAATGTTTAAAAATTCAACTCTTGCCTCTTGGCCGCCACCACCTCACCTCCGGCCGACCATTTCCAGTGACCCAAAAAATTAGTGAAATTTCACTCATTTTTAAAAGTTCTAATTTCGTATAGAAAATTGAAAAAAATTCAACTCCTGCTTCCTGGCTGAACATCACCCCACCTCCGCCGACTACTTCCCGCGACCCAAAAAATTAGTGACATTTCACTAGTTTTTAAAAGTTCTAATTTCGTATAGAAAATTGAAAAAAAAATCAACTCCTGCATCGTCCCGAACACCACCCCACCTTCAGCCGACCACTTCCCGACCTAAAAAATTATTGAAATCTCACTAATATCGCAACATGCATCATTTTTCACAGAAAAACTAGTGAAACATCACTAATCGTTATAAAATAGAAAAACATAAGTAGAACAAACTCTACATAACACACAAATTATGAAATTATTTTGTTGATTTGTTTCCTGAAGCTTGAGATATTTTAGAAGATATAATTCAGTGCTTCTCGGTTGTGTGCAACAAGAAGGAAATTATTTGGTGTTTCGTGTAACATGTAGCGTTATCCAAAAAGAATACAATATTTTGTTTGAGCTTCCATGGAGTGTGATCTCTCCCATCAGTTGAGGAGGATAGCAATGAAAAGATTGGAAAACCGGGTTCATAAATTTGCCGAAGGTTTATGCCTATCAGAGAGAGAGAGAGAGAGAGAGAGAGAGAGAGAGTTGATGAGGAGAGTATTTTTTACCAAAATAAAGTGAGAGCGTGTGTTTTGTCTTTTTGCTAAATTAATATTAAAAGCAATGTCCTTATTTTACATTCTAAAGTTCTTTGTCATTCTCTTAAAGAAGAGTAAAATACAGTTATGCCTAATTTTCCCTTTATTTTTGTTCATGCGGTTGAATAATATAGAAGATTGGAACTGGTTGAACTATTGGATTTTTTTTTTTGAACGGGGAAAATGCAACTTATATTGATAAGAAATCAAGTACAAGTTACACAACCCATTTTGATTTCTAGAGCTTCTTAAATCTGAATTGTCCCAACTGTTTGACTTTTAAGATCTAACAGAAAAGAGAAAATTGACATGGGTGGTTTTTTTTTCCTCCAAGTGTCTTCGAAGTTCATGTAAATTTTAGCCCTGACCCTGAATATCAGAGTCCATGATTTTGACCTTCGATGAAAAAATAATGTTTGTTTCCAAGAACAATATATTGTTTATGGCTGAATTGCTCTATGTCAAGGACAACCGCAGTTAAGTCAATACTTGCTTATATATGTGTAAATTTTAGCTACTTGTTCTTCTTCGGAGTTATAAGTTTGACTATTCCGGAATTTTTTTTTCTCCCTCTCTTTTTTATTCCATGAATTATGATCAGAGTATAGATAGTATTCTTCCTGAGTTACGACCCCGGTATGATCAAATTTGAACAAAGAGTAAATTTGAACAAAGAGTACACTATAATGTCCTTGGTTTATATGATTCGAATGTACTTGGTTTGCAATTATTGGTGTCTAACCATTGCTGCTCTAATGTTTATTTCATGCTTTGTGGTTTGTCATGCCCTCGAATTTGTAAGATAATTATTTCAAAAATCCACGTGGAAAGTCAACCAATTTCATAGTGCAAGTCAAATTTATAGCTCACCATTCAAAGTCAAGGTCATACATACATAATAGTCAACGGGTGCTCGTAACCCAAATATAAAGTGAATGAGTTTAAATTGTTATTACAATCCCAAGTCAAAAGAATTGAATCAAATGAAGTTACAAAATCATCTCATTCCAAAAATAAGTAAAGTCCAAAGATGATGCTATAACTCTACCTTTAAGCTTTTCAAAACATGCAACACCCGACAAGCATCCACTTCATGATCCTTGGGTAGCACCTGAAATTATTAGGGTGAGCTCACTAGCTCAGTAGAGAAAAGTCTAACAATACTAAATACATATGAAGTGCAAGTGCGGGATGGAGATGAGAATGATAAATCACGGAAGGATATTCTAAGGTCTCATAAGAACTAAACGCAAAGAAAGTAAGCTCACAAGTTCCTAGTTTCATAGACTTTCACCCAAAAGTATCCGACACGTACCCAACATCAAGTGTCCAACTCGTTCAATTCACCATGTCGTTGATTCATTTGAGTTAAACATTTTAGAAATTCCCAGCGACACGTCCATAGGACGGCCCTAGTATCATTCCGGGCTATCTTTTGACCCCGTATAATCTTCTCCTTGGCCAAGGCATATTTCTAGCGACACGTCCATAGGACAGCCCTAGTATCATTCTGGGCTATCTTACGACCCTGTATACATTATTTCAATCAATTTTCATTAATCTCATTATGTTGTCATCGTATAACCCAAGCCGTCATCGTTCAATATCGCATGCTTTGTCGATTTCCACTAAGTTAAGTACATTGGAAAACCAAGACATGTCATAAATCATCGAAGGAGTGTTTCAACGAGTATTATGTTGTACGGCATGAATACATTGAGTTCACGACCAAATCAACACGACCGGGAAACAAAAGGAGCAATTTTGAGATTTTAACCCAGTGGGTATCGATACCTAGATCACTACGAGCAAATTTTTCACAGAAATACAAGGGGATTTCATTGGACTCCAAACCAAGCAATTTCATGGTCAAGTATCAAGACCATAAGCTACAAGAAGATGATATAACAACTATTTGCGTAGGAGATCAACAATGAATCTTAGATCAAACTCTAATAAAATCCATGAGACTAGAAAATGGGTTTTCAAAGGATTTTCAACAAATTAAAAGGTATTGATTGAATGTAGATACAATACACACACTAAGCACTCAAAACACTTCGTAATGGTAGAATCTCCCTACCTCAAGATGTGAAAGCTTCCAATCCAAAGTTGAACAAAACCCTAGCCTCTCTTAGAAGGCCCCAACCGAGAAGTGAGCTCCCGAAGTGAAATCAATGCAACCTGAGCTTCCAAATACGCGTAGGAGGCTTGTTTGAGCAAGGATCGTGAAGGAAAATTTGGGAATATATGGAGGTGTATCTTGGTGAGGGAGTGGAAGAAAATGGAGGAGAATAGAGAGGGAGTATGGCCGACAAGAGAGGGGGAGGGAAATGTGATTTCTCTCTCCTGTCACACACCACTTATACAAACTTTGATAAAATTATACTACACACTCCCGTATTGACTTGTCTACTTCTAATTGGCCCAAATCCATTTTACGATACCCAACAACCCATAATCTAACTTTTAAAACATTTCCTCACAATTCCCCAACTTCATTTACGGAAAAATATTTAAAAATTCGGGTCTTTACATGGTTCATGTTTCTTGCTAATCCCATACTTCATGATTTCCAGCGACTTCAAGTTCTGTTGGTTAAACGTTGACTTGAACTTTTGAAATTTCCTAGGCTAGTAGAACCAGTTCTAGGCTTTTGCTGGAACCGGTACCTTTGAATTAGTAGCAAATTGCTCATGCTTGGACCGGTTCTCAGTTTTATAAAACCGGTACCCCTTGATCAGAACGTAACAAAAACTCATTGAACTGGTTCTAAGTAAACCTTAGAATCGGTACCCACTGCAAATTTTCAAAAATATTCGTGCACGATCAGACTTTTGTATAAAGGGTAATTAGCTCGTTTTTCATTTCAAAACCCACGAACAAACCCTAGAAATCGCCTCTCTCCCTTCTTTCCTCAAAACATACTCAAATCCTTGGATTTACACCTTACTCCACCACAAATCTTCAAGATCTACGCATTTGGAATATCATCTCGCATGGGTTTTGGTTGTTATCACTTGAGGTAAGAACTCATGTCTTGGCCTCGTTTTTCTCCCTCTCCTTACGTTTGTGTTGTGTTTTTGGTTGATTTACACACTAAATCTAGTAGTGAAGCTAGGAGGAGGTTGATTTCGGTTGTTGGAGCTTGGAGCGTAATATTGGTTATGATTTTGCTCAAAATCCCATTTGGTAGGGATTTCTTGCTCTTTCTACATGTAAATGTGATTATTAGTGTAGATGAAATGTGAAAATCACTGTACCTTGGTTGGATGAGCTTGGTAGAGCATGGAAATCGTTTTGAGAAAACCCAGTGGGTATCGGTACCCACTGGGGAAAATTGGGTATTTCATTGTTACAGCTCATATGTTTGCGAAGTTGGGTTAGTATATGGTGTTTTGTATGTGTCATAGTGTTGTAGACTAAAAATGATTAACCAAATAAAATGAGATTCTAGTATCGCCAATCGGTGTGCTGCTAGGCAAGGATCACGAGGTCCCAAATTGCTTGGCAGGGATCACAAGGTCCCAAATCGCTCGATAAGGGAGACAAGGTCCCAAACGCTTAGGGTGAAATGACTCTTGACATAATGAGTCGGGATACTTGTGGACATATTGTGGGTTTGTGAATTTCTGATATCAATTATTCGGTTTGGTGCGTGGTTTGCTGCGCTTAGATAAATCTTGTCATATTCATCTCGAACATCACTTAGCATCATAGCGTCTTGCATATATATATAGAGTTGTTAAAGATTTTTCTATTGGGCAAAGTGAATGCTTACCCCTTTTATTAAAGGAACATATCAAGATGCATGATTGGGATGTTTGTCATGCATGATATAATACCTTTTGAGAGCTTCGTTTACTAAGTTATTTCATCATCTTTGTAAACTTTATTTTTTGAGAGATGAAGTTGTAACTTAACTACATTTGACTTATCAGGGAATGTTAACTCATTAACTTAAGATTTCACTTTATCACTATCATATTTTGAGTTTTGGAGATTTAACTATGGAATATGGCATTATTATAATATGTTGAAAATCGAGGGCTTGACAATTATTGAGGGTATTTGGCTGTCCAAACCCAAAATACATTAAGCCAAAACTCATTCTCAAAATTTGACATTAGAGAGGGGAAGCCAAAAGTAGGTTGAGAGGAACTTTTTGACTTCTCATTTTTCCATTTTGAAAGACCTACAAAATGTATCATGCACGTATATCTCAAACATTACTCCTGTTGCAAAATACATTTTGTACATTTCTCCCAAACACTCTTACCAAATTTAAAATATATTCTGACCATAATTCGAAAGGTCAAAAAGCCAAAAAGTTAAAAATAAAAAGTTGAAAGGAGGCTCTCAAACATCCACGATTTGATTTGAAAACTTTAGTATCCTCCTGTTTGGTTATGATTTTATGAGATCTTCTCTTGATTCTTTAAAGTCTTATCAATCTTTTGTTCTAGAAGTATTAGTCTAGATAGTTCACTCTTTTCTTGACTAATGTAGTCGAGTTTCTTGGATAAATTTAGTGGAACACCTATGATACGCAGCCCTATAAAAGTTACTATTTTTTAAAAAATATTTCGATTTTTCTTTTATAAAAGTTACGAAACACACTAAAATATTACGATTCATATTGCTAAAAAGTTACGAAACACTAAAAAATATTATGATTGTCAATGAGGTGACACAATCTAGATCATATAATAGGTGCATATAGTACACACCTTTAATGAGTGTATATTGTAGCCATTTCCAAATTTAACATATATTGTATACAAGGGTCCCAATTTAATATAACAATTCTCAAAGAATTTATTCGAAAGTAGTTGATTCTTTGATGTTTTGTCCACACGGGATTACTACCAAAGGTTCTCCCTCCTCACGTCACAGGCTCCCCAATTTCCGGGAGTATTAACCGGGTTGGATATTCCTTCATGAAGACGGCTTTACGGAGAAGGTGGCAACTAGGCAAGGCATATTAGTTGGTGTAAAAAAGATTAAATAAAAATTGGAAAATTCTAAAATCAGCCCAATGGGCTGATTATAAGGTTTAAAAAGTGTATTTTTTTTTGTCATTCGTCAATCCTAATCTATTACATGGGAGGAGGGGGGAGTGAGACTCGATCCCGTGATGCAGTGTGGAAAGTGTATAAGAATATGTAAAAGTGTATGAGAAAGTAAAAAAAGTACATTGGTGTATGTGTTTTTTTGTTGTCTTGGGCTGACAATAGAAAAACCCATAAATATTACTCATTCCGTCCCAATTTGCTTGTCCCTCGTGAGAGTGCGTGCATTTGGCACGCAAAAAATAATATACAAACATTAGTTTTTTTAAAACAAATTTTACACCAATTTAAAGATCTCGTTGAGAAGAAAAATTTAGTGTTTTTTCCAATTTTTTTTTCATAAACATGTTATTCTTTGCGTGCAAAATGAACGCACTCTCACGAGGAACAAACAATTTGGGACCGAGGGAGTACTAGCTTCACCTCAGTAATTATTAGGGTACCAATACAAATAAGTAGTATATTGGTACTCGAATGAGGGCACTAGCTTATGGGGAAGGCAACGTCAAGAGTACCACTACTCTTCCAATCAAAGCTCCTCTGTTTCTCTCTCCTCTACCTCTCTTCCTCTCTCTTCCTTGCTCTCTATTCTTCTCTCTCCTCCACCAAATGCCTCTTCTTCCGATCATCTCCCTTCGATCCAATCCAAACCCCTCTCTTTTCTTACCCTTCCACCTATGGACAACACAAATACGCCATACCAACCCTTCGCTCCTCTTGCACTTCCCCTGTTTACTTCTCAGGTACCACCATCACCGATTCCACCTCTATTTCCTGATCAATTCTCTCTCCTGAATTTGTGGTTAAACGGTTTTTGTGCTTTTTCCCCTCAGATTATTCGATGGTTTTGAAGGAAATCCGAGAATTCTGTCGAAATTCTTCGTCATCGGGCTTTCCGCATCATCCCAAGTATATGCAGGGTAAAGCTCAGAGTTTTGGAGGAAATTTTACTACCCAGCAGAGGATTTCTTACTTTGATTATTGGGATGTTAGATTGGAAATTCCTTGTGGATTCTTTTTGGAATTTCCAATCAGTAATTCTGGTAAATTCCTTGTCGAAATCTTCCGAATTTTTCTTTTTTCCTCCTTTTGTACATCGTCATATCTGTACCAACCAAAATGATGTGGAAGTGCCGTAAATCTGGTCAAGGAAGGTTGGAAACGGTTTCAATTTGTCATGGAAATTGGGTATTTCGTTGATTTTTTTTTAATTTCAGATTCCTGTAACGTTGATTTCTAAAAGTTTGGCTTGTAGAAATTCTCTCTCATATTTGCTTGGGTTTTCTTGTTTATCACGTATTGCATTCCTGATCCTATCGCATCGCTGTAAAAACAAAGAGTATCGGGGACGAAAAACATTGCCATAGGTGGTTGTTCTTTGATAACATTCCATCTCTCTGTTGTGTTTATGCGTAATGGAGATCGAATTGCATGAATATTTCACAGAGTTCCTTTTCAAACACCTTTCAGAATCTTCGACGTTTGTCTTTCTTTTGTTGTAATTCCTAGTTTCATGTATAATGTTTTGTTGAACTGTAAAGGGAGGAAAAAAAATAAAAAAAAAAAGTTTTTTGGATGGCTTGTTCCTAAATACGGCTCTCTCGTCCTTGTTTTTCATGTAATGCAGATCGAAATGCGATGGAAAAATGCAATGAAGTGGTAGTAGTCTCAGCTATATTCGGTGACCACGACAAAATCCGGCAGCCAAAGGGCCTCGGATCCAAAACCCTAGACCACGTTTGCTTCTTCATGTTCGTAGACGATTCCACGCTCAGAGGACTCTATTCCCACAACCTAATTCCTGAAAAAAATTCGTTTGAGGAAAAAAAGATCGGTGTTTGGAGAATTATCAGGGTGTCGAGTGAGGATTTGTACAGTAGAAATGCTGCTATGAACGGGGTGATACCTAAACACTTAGTGCACAGACTCTTTCCGAACTCGATTTATAGTATTTGGATAGATGCAAAACTGCAGCTGGTGGTGGATCCATTGCTTTTGATTCACTCACTTGTGATTTCAGAGAATGTGGATATGGCGATTTCAAGGCATCCTTATTATATTCATACAATGGAAGAAGCAATGGCAACAGCAAGGTGGAAGAAATGGTGGGATGTGGATTCTTTGAAGAAGCAGATGGAGACTTATTGTGAGAATGGATTGCAGCCTTGGACTCCTAATAAGCTTCCCTATCCTTCAGGTATTCTCTCTCATTCACTCACACATCCTTATTACTGCTTTGGAAATATAAATACTAATAATTACTCAAAAAGCATTCCATTCAATTAATTTCGTCTTCCAATATTCCCTAGTTTCTTTTCATAAATAGTGTTTTGAATGGGATTATCTTTAAAATACTGTTTGTTTCTATTGCCTCGATATCATGATCCTGTCAAGCAATCTTATGTTAGGGATTTGTGCCTAGTAAAGTCATATAAAGTGCATGTGAGGGACTTTTACGAAAATGATAGAGGTAAAAATAATACATTTCCAACATGGCTCCAACACACTCACATGATGCGCGGAGCCCATACCCTCGAGTGTGTGGGCTCTACACATTATGTGAGTGTATTGGAGCCATGTGGGAGACAAATTGTTGTACACCTATCATTTTTGGTACTTTTAAGGTCAAAGAAATTCTGGTTAGAGTAATGACCTCATTGCGAAGCATTTGAAAATTTTAAGTTTGTCACATAGCATAGATCTATCCATCAAAAACTACATTTAGTTACTTATTACCCCTCTAAAGCCATTTTGAAAGCAAAGAGTATTGTCTGAAAACAAGAGTATTTTAGGATGGAAAGAACTTGAAAAGATAATCATAAAATCATGATATAGCATGCATAGCCAATTAAAATTCACTGCATTTGACGTGTTATATGCTTTTATTTGAAGTCATAATAAGTGCTTGTTTACATGAAAGTTACAGTAGATGCTTAAAAAAAGTATCGTATTTTTGTTCATTTGCTAGGAATGAATGGTGTAAAAATTCCGATAATCCTACGGGTACAGAGGGCTTGGTACAGAAAATGTACCGAGCTCTCTCGGGGACCCACTTTTGGGTCCCACACGAGTGATCCGAACCGTTCATTGTTCTTAGAACATTTTTCCGAGGGGCCCCACAAAAAATCAGCTCGATCGGACGGTTAGAAGTGCTTGAACCAAAGTCCCACCGTTTCAAACAAAATTTCGGATCACTCGTGTGAGACCCAAAAGTGGGTCCCCGAGAGGGCTCGGTACATTTTCTGTACCAAGCCCTCTGTACCCCCAGCAGGGTCCGTAAAAATTCATTGTTGTTAGATGCAATGAGGACTTCCTAGGAATGAATCAATCTAATGATGATGGTTTGTTGTTTGGATAAAAGCTACATGGGTGTTGATTGTTTGGTCATTTCCTAATGAGTGTTGCTTTTGGAATTTTGTCTCATTTTGTCTTCTCTCTTGATTCCTAGAGCTAGCATGCCTAATAAATTCAACTCCATTAGGTAGATTCAAGGCCAAAGTACAGCTTTTCTAAACCTTGTGCGAGATTTTTTTTATTTTTATTTTTATAACTGGATGTCCGGGCTAGCTTGTGCGCATCTCGATTAATTCCGGAACCCTGAAGATAACGGCTGGCTATCAAAAAAATTGGCACAAAGTAACCTTGTGTGAGAATTGGCATAAAGTTTGGGTCAACCCAATATTTTGGCTCCAACTGAATTTTTTTACCCAAACCACCCTTATTATATGTGAAACAATGCCAAATTATGATGTTTTGGCACCTTAAATTGCTACTAAAAAAATAAGCCTATAATGCTCTCATTTGATGCCTGGGCCCGATTTCATGACTGCTTTTAGTCTTACTGAAGTTACCGCTGGAGTCTTACTGAAGTTACTCAAAAGTCGACATATTGTGGGGATTAATGGATTATCCCCATGAGCTTTGGGTACCTTTGACTTTTAGTTTTGTGTGAAAAGCCAAGACTCATGTAAAAAGGTGTTTAAAGTCCTTTAAATAGAAAGCCACCACACACATTCTTGAGGTAATTAAATAATCATCATGTTTAGAGGTAGTATGTAAGTTTTCATCCTTTTTATTTTGAACGGTTATGTTTTCATCATTTTTAATTGTAAAATACCTTTTTTACCCTTATTTAGTGATCTGTATTAATATACATAATTATTGTTGCCTAAATAGGTGGGATTTAGTTTTCCTAATTTTGTGGGATGTAAGTTACCTAAAATCATGGGTTTTGAATATTTCCATTTCTTTCAACAGGGAAAGAGGAATTTTAAATTCATGATTTCCAAAATCATTTTATGATATCTTACCATAATTATCGTTGGAATAAAATTTTACCATACTTTATGCGTTTACTTGATTTTTACAATGATTACTAGCTCATGATCTCCATCATTTTGATTTTTACCATGGTTACTCGATTTTACCATATTCTATGTTTTGTAGTTGATTTTTACCATAATTATTTGCTCATGATCTTCATCATTTTAACATGGTTGCTTTGAAGCATGGTAAAAAATAAATTTATTCAACATAGTAACTACAAACATGAAAATCCAAACTAACCAAAATGGTAACCATAACATAGTAATATTTGTTGATTTAGAAACTTCGATCATGGTGAAAAATATGGCCATAGTATCTTCCAATTATCATGGTAAAATTCAGTCCCAGAACAATAAATATGGTAAATTCGTTCAGACTAGTTAACTTGAACTCTTGGTTCATGGTAAAATACATGCCCATAAGATATTTAAATGATTATGGTAAAAAATACTAAAACTCGACAAGCTAAATATGGTAAATTTAGCAACAAATTCAAAGAGAGGAAGAAGAAGAAGAAGAAAAACATAATGTGCAGAGTTCTGAGGACAAAAAACACCAAAATGGTTTGGTATAATGTATTGATAGGACATGAAATATAGCAAAAAACTTGATGCTCGTACTCCATTTCCGGGCACCGTTGGGTCTTCCTCTTGCTTCTTGTCACCAAACAATAAGCCCAACTCCATTTCCGAGTTTTCTCCATCGTCAAACTGAAAAATCGAACCACGTTTGAGAACTTCCACTGAAAAGAATTGATTGAACTGTGGTGGTGGTTACCAAGCATGTTGAAAATCATAACATCAACCGAGGATGAAGGACAGTAACATGAAAAAAAATATAGCCACAAAAACGGAAGTACATTAACGGAAATACAGTAACGGAAAAAAAATGGTATGAAATTGAAAAATACGATGGTAAGTCCGGAGGACGACGATGAAACTGAAAATCCAAAAAACTTACAAAATCGCGCCATTGTAGGAAGTCAATCGAGTCTGATTAAACCTTCTCCATGTAGCGAACCTAGAAACAGGAAAGTCCGTAGGAGGATGATGGTCGGTGGAGGAGGACGATTGTCGGGGGAGGAGGACAATGGCGGATGGGAGGCAGGTGGTCGTCGGTCGAAATGGGATGTCAATGGTTGTTGAATTTGGACCTTTTTTTTTTTCCGGCACTGGGTTTAATAGGAAGAGGAAGATTGTTGGCGTGAATTTTGGAATTGGGATTTATCCCCCAATACCGAAATTACAGCTAAGGTCCTCTGAAATTTGAAAATAGTCCTATTTTCCCCAGCTCATATATATATATATATATATATATATATATATATATATATTTATATATATATATATATGTGTGTATGGGCCGATTCCGGAGACACATACAAAAACACATAAAAAGACACTCCATCTCAACTATTGGTTTTAATGGCTGAGATTAAAACTTAACAAAACAACTTCTCTCCTCTAAAATATGCCCACACCCTAAAGTTACCCACCTTCTTCACCAAAACACCACAGTCAACGACACCCAGCCCTCCCGTCACCAGAAACGTCACTCTCTCTATCCCTTCCTTCTCGCTCAAATGCATCTCTCTATCGATTTGAGTATCAGTAGTATGTGCTACTCCTTTGGTTCCTCTGATACAGAGAACGTAGGGAGGAAATTGTTATCTCCCAAACAAACTCCCAACTCACTTTCTAAATAATGGAAATTCTGTTATTACTTATTAGTAACAAAAAAAGAGAGTAATTTTCACATATTGGATAGTTACTGATGATGTGGATTTGGAGAAAGAACCTCCCAATATTTTTATTTTTATTTTTTAAATTACGTGTATCTCATTTAGAGAAGGGACCAACGGTGGTGATGTTGGAGGATGAGAAAGACCGGCCGGAAGGTGAATATGGGGTTGTGGTGGTGATGGC
Source organism: Vaccinium vitis-idaea (assembly GCA_963854785.1). Classification (NCBI taxonomy): domain Eukaryota; kingdom Viridiplantae; phylum Streptophyta; class Magnoliopsida; order Ericales; family Ericaceae; genus Vaccinium; species Vaccinium vitis-idaea. The sequence goes on along the minus strand of OY978224.1, from coordinate 15,812,080 downwards.
GGCGACGGCTAGGGCTACCGTTTAGTGGCAGTAGTGTTTTGGGGAAGAAGGTGGGTAATTTTAGGGTGTGAGCATGTTTTAAGAGAAAGAAGCTATGATAAGTTTTAATCTCAGCCATTGAAATAAAAAAAAAAGGGGCAGGATGATTTTCTAATTTTAGGTGAATTATAGGATAATTATTTAAGTGGCCCCACATTCTTTTATTTAAGTGGCCCAACCATTAAGGCGAAGGCCTACCGCCTCCAAATTTGTTAGGCCACAACTTCTGGTCCACTTAAATGCATAGGTATGCATCTATTTATTTGACCTTTTGTTTTTTTTTTTATCAAACCAAATCGAGCTTTGTTTTCCAATCAATTTGGATCGGCCACATGAATCTTATTTTTCATTGAATTTATTTGACTTTTTAATTTATTAATATTATTTAAAATAAAAAAGGCTACATTGAAAAATTACTCCATCCATTCCAATTTAAGTGTCCCCTTGGGGAAACGTGTATTTTCTTTGACGTAAAAAAATTTATTTCCATACAAAATTTTCAAAATTTTCTTGCACCAAATTAAAGTGCTTGTTGAGCACATTAATGTGGTGTAAAGAATATAAAAAAATTATAAAGAGACATATTTTTTTGGAGTTTGAAAATGCATAAATTACCGGAGTAGACACTTATAAATGGGAGAGGGAGTATTTACCTAGCCTTATGTTCTGTTTTGTAATTCCTACCCTCTAGTGCACTAGTGAATTCATTTTGTTTTAAACAAACTTTAATTGTAGCTATTATTTTATGCCGTTAGCACAGCCCTTAAATATAAATTCAAGTCATATTATGAAGGAGTGGTTATTTGTTGTCTTAAGCATTTTCCTTTTCCTTAATATGTGAATGCCATGATCAATTTAGTGGCTTCGAGTATGATCTTTGGGTCCCATGAAAGGACCTGCAAATACACCTTCCTTCTTCTGTAGCTGATATGTCCTTCCCTCAGTTCAGTTCTGGTATTTTTTGTTGTCAGCTTCTCACTCCTGGCTTATTTTTTCATTTTCATTTGATTTTTTTCGCATTTTTTAATTTTACATCAAATTTTTGTGTATTATTGGTTTGTCTCTGCGAGAAGAATCAAAAAAGTAAAAAATTATGATCGAAACTTAATTTTTTTTTTGAATAAAGACAATAAATCAAAATGACAAATTTTTACACTTTTTTCGATCTTATTAAAAAATTTGAGAGTTCTAATCATAATCTTTTACCTTTTTAGATTCCTTTCATCGAGATGAACCAATAATACACAAAAAAAATTTGATGCAAAACTAACAAACGCAAAAAAAAAAAAAATTCAAATAAAGACAAAAAAAAAAAAGCCAAAGTGACTTTTTAAGTCAAAACACATTATATGCCTAATGAGATTAAATTAATAATTTAAAATTATTAAATGACTCCGATCATTATTGTAGATTCCAGAAATAGATCCCACATGTGTACACCATTTGGAGTACCCATAGTACTATTTTTTTTAATCGAAAAAACTATGGGTACACCAAATGGTTCTCTAGCCTCAACCACCTAATATGTGGATCCCAAAATATGTAGTGAAGCCCTTCCCAGGAAAATTATTACTACTTGCTCCACCATATATTTATCTAGCCTCAACCACCTAGCATGTGGATACCAAAAAATGTAGGGAAGCTCCATGTGTGTGGGGTTAGCACTGAACCTTACCAGCTTATTGAACCCCTACCCCCACACACAAAAATAAATAAATAAATAAAAATTGATATTCGTTTGTATTTCCGTTTACTTATAGGGCGTGTTTGATAGTAGAGTTCAGAGGTGGGATAGGATTGTGAAGGTGGGGGACCTTCCAAAGTTCATGTTTGGTTTTGTTTCAATGGACCGGACTAGCAATCCCAAGGGATTGCCAATACCCCAAAACAAACATGCAAATTACCAATCCACCTCATTACCAATCCCCTCATACCTATAACCGTTATCAAACACGCCCATAAAGGAAGAAACAAAAGAAAAGTGCTCTTTCTTATATAGTTTATATAGTTTTGATGGTTACAAAAGTTTTCTGTTTTATGACAGATGTACCGGACAGTGCCTTAATAGTAAGAAAGCATAGTTTAGCAAGCAACCACTTCTCCTGCCTCTTATTTAATGAATTGGAAGCATATAACCCAAGAGACCAACTGGCATTTGCATATGTAAGGGACCAAATGAAGCCAACAAAGCTGAGAGTGAACATGTTTGATGTGGAAGTGTTTGAACAGGTAGTTGTGGAGTACAGACACAACCTCCTTAAACAAAAAAGTGGACCCACTTCCAGTGCAGCAGCAGCAGCTGTCCCCAAAACTAAGAGGGCCACCTATGATTTGTTTCTTAACGGTAGCTGTAGCAGGTGTGATGGCTACCTTTTACAAATGTGGGGTGAATCCCATGATTGATTGTTTTTTTTTTCTTCCATTTTTTCATTTATTACCTTGGCAAAAGTATTACTCCATTTGCACCCATTGCTTGCACAAATACAACTTATGTCTGTGAATGAAAATCGGTACTCTTCTTAATTTACTGCCTGTGAATGGAAAGAGTTTTAGGTCATCTCCAATAGTTGCGTTAAATTTGTCTTGTTATATAACAAAAAAGTATTAAAAAAATGGGATTCAACTGTGTGACTTAAGTTGTTATTAGTTAGTTTATGTATTTATGTTCCAATAGTACTTCTATAACTACCATTGTGTTTGAAATGGGTCCCATTATTATATTTTTATCGACCGGTCCATAGTTTTACTTTTACACCTGCATCATCTTTCTGAACTAATTTTTCTCCTCCCCTAACTCCCTAACTGCCCCTATAATTATGCTATTGGAGGCAAAGAAAAAGAAAATGTTAAACTATCTGACCTAATTTGTGCCTTTTATAAAAGCTAACCAACCAGCGAAAGGGGAATTGCATTTCAGTGGTATTTGGAGCTAGTAATTGCACATTCATGGCGTGGTTATTGGGAATCATAACATGATGAGAAGACGAAAATATTCCCAGATTCATGGCATGACCATTTTAGTAGGACAAAAACACCCCTGGCTTTAAAATTCCCTTCCAAAACCAATCACGCCCTTTCCTAATCTACATGCAATGTTTGTGTCGAAGAGTGCAATGGTTTTCCATGTAGAGTACACTTATGGTTAATGGACAGTGCAATGGTAAGATTCCCCGGACAAAAAGTTTGAATTAGACATCACACTGCCAAGGTTAGCGGGCCTAACTTGCTTACAATGTTCCTATTAAATTACGTAATGGTTCTTTATATAAGGTGCAATATGTTTTCACTTACGGTGCAATGAATAAATTAGCCAAGCAAACAATTTAATTTAGACATCACACCGCCAAGACTAACTGACCTAACTTGCGTGCAATGTTCATATCAAAGAATGCTATGGTCCTTACTATAGAGTGCAATATTGCTTCATTCATGGTGCTCGCAACTGGCAGAGTCACTTTGCTGATAACTTAACTTATACTCTCTCCTTCGTTTCTAAATGTGTTGTTTCGTAAATCCAACTAATTAACATTACTCTTTTTACATTAACTTTTACCTTGATTCTGCCATTTGGAAAGATTCTTGACTCATTCATTAAAAAAAAAAACTAATTGCCCTTTCTAACATTCCAAGAACATTAATAAGCTTGCAATCAATTAACAATAAATAATTTATTAAAAGAAAATAACAATTGAGAGCATACAAGTATTCGGAAAACTGTTTTGTATTAAAAAAAAGTTTTCAAAATATTATTTTGAAAAAGAGTACCAAAACCTATTTTTTGTAGTTTAAAAAGTGATGTGGCAAGTTTTGATTATCCAAATTTGAACAAGTGATTGAGGGTCCATTGTTTTTAGCTTTGGACAAAAAACACTAGTGTAGGACTTGACATTGCTAACTTTAGCAACTCTAAATGGATAACCAAAGCTAATGTGACAAATTTTAATTTTTTAATTTTGGCTAGGCCATTGAAGGTGCTTGACCATTTAAAGGGTTTTGCTCACGTGCGGTGTTTGCACAGAAATATATATGTATTTACACAATAGAAATTAATAAAGTAAAATAAACCTACACGTACAGCATGTATAAAATAATTTTGGACAATTAGATTAATCGTTACATGATGGACCACATATATCTTCAATCGAGTACACCTATCATTACAAAAAGCTTCTATATGTCTTCCATTTTCTCTAACTCTCTCTTTTTTATTAACAATATTTTCAAAACATAGTTTCAATTTTTTTTTTCAGAAATTGTTTCACTTAAAAAAAATTCAAAAAACTAGTTTAAAAAACAATTCCAATAACTTCTTTTTTTTTCCAAATACAATGTTTTTTAAAAAGTGTTTTTGAAAAGCTATTTTTTTCTAATATAAATAGTTTTATTAGTTTTAAATCTACTTTCTATTTTTCCTTTTTTAGTTATTTGTAGTTTAAAAATGTGATTTGGCAAGTTTCGGTCAAAATTGGAAAAAAAACAGTTTTTCTTTAAAAGTGAAAACAGTTTTTTTTTTTTTCGAAAACTGATTTTGAAGAACTATTTTTTAAAAAGTGTTTTTCGAAAAATTATTTATTATTTCTAATAAACAGTTTTTTATTAGTTTTAAAACTGTATTTTATTTACAGCTGTTTAGTTTTTTTTTTTTTAATTTAAAAATGTGATGTGGCAAGTTTTGGTTATAAAGTCATTTTCTTATCCGGACCTCCCGGATATAAGAAAAAATTGATTGATTTTTTTCGTGTTGCAAATTGTTTTGGTAAAATCCGAGCCGTCCAATGTGTTCAGAAGGTGTTTTCAAGGGTCCACGCGGGAAATCTTCAAAAAAAAATACCGGGACGAAGTGCTTGATCCAAGCATTTTTTTCGCAAAAACTGTATTTTTACAGTTTTGCAAAAAATGCTTGGATCAAGCCCTTCCCGGTATTTTGTTTTGAAGATTTCTCGCTTGGACCCTTGAAAACACCTTCTGAACACATTGGACGACTCGGATCGTCAAAAAAAAGCTCGGAACATGGAGTCCCGGAGTCCCGGATCCTGGAGGAGAAGGGGACTCATATATATCAAATTTTGATTATGTTATTGTAGACCTCTATATTGCTAACCATAGCAATCCCGTAAATGAATAACTAAAAGATGATCCAACTTTAATTAGGGGGTTCAAAGTTTGGTGCACAACATGCGTGTGTGCGGCCCATTTGTGGCCCACCTCGGGTCCCATTTTTATAATCCAAATCGTTTATCTAACACCCCGACTTTTAATAACAAATAAAAGAATAAAAAGAATTAGAAAATAGAGTTAACTTTGGGAGACCCGCTGATCGTTAGGATTAAAAAATGTATTTTTGGGGTGACTTAAAGCCTATAAAATGAAATAGCATATTTTCTTTGGGCATTTGTTATTATTTTTTTAAACATTTTAAGATGTTGTTTTAGCCCTGCTAACAGTATTGGGACATGAGAATGCGGCACGAGCCGTCGCGAGGCGAGTAACCTTGGGACCCAAGCAAAGAGCCTTCCGGATGGTTGGATGCTTGGGGCCCAAGCAAAGGGGTCTCCGGAAGGTGCATGAGTTGGCACCATGCTATAGGATAATGTCGCAGGATGATGTCACGTGAGATGATGTCACAGGGGATGAATCAACATTAACATTAATTATGGAGAATTCTAGAGACACGAGGCACAAGTATAAATATGGTTTTTTCCCATTCACAACACATACACGGCACACACACCCCCACGGCAAAAACAATGGGAAAATGAAGTAAAAAAGGAAAAAAAAAAAAAAAAAAAAAGAGGGAACAAAAGGGAGCACGGAGGAAAAAGAAAAGAAAAAAAAGAGGAGGTGAGTTCCTACTCCCCCTTCACTGCTATGTATACACGTTTCACACTTGCACCAGTTAACTTAAAATCACTTTTTAATTTTCCTTACAAGTTCACAGTAAATAAAAAATAGTAAAAAATAAGAAGTAAAGAATAGAAAAATAAGAAAAATGGCCTTTGATAATGATCAATTCGGGATTATTTTTGGATAAGATTTAATCAAAATGAAATTTTTCTACGTAATGATAACCTACAATCTCCGTTATACGGATTCGAGCTTGTTCTCGTTTCTTTAAGTAGGTATTAGTTGGAAAGTAAGATTAGTGATTAAAAGAATACGGGATCAATTCAATTCATATTTTATAAAATTGATTATAGTGTAATTTTGTTGGAGTTAATTATAAATCTAGCTACTCGCACTCGCTTTGTAGTCGGATCAAAGTCGAACTCAAATTATAGGCTTGTTTAATAATACTCCAGTAAGCACCTTAACAATTTGGACACATATAGCATTGTTTTACTTTAGGTAAAATTGTACGCTAAAAAAAAAAAAAAAATTCTTACACTGACCGAATGGGATCACATAAAAACTCACTCAAGAGTTAGAAGTTAGTTTATTTTAGTAATTTATAAAAACCCACGGCTAACAGAACTTTATCTTCCCATACTTATTAGAACATATACGGGTTTAATGAGGATAATAGGATGATTAAGTAACTTAACCACAATTTTAGTATTTCTAATATTTTAATGCATTATTCTAGGACCGGTATGCCCGAGTTAATTTTACAATAAATCTCGAACGCAAAAAGGTGAGTTATGAATTATCCTTGTTACATGAGGTTTTTCGCAAAATTTATGTTCTTATTAAAATTATGATTATTTATATATGAAATTCTTTTGAAGCAAATATACCATGGAATTCTAATGTTTTGCTCAGTTTTTGGAAAAAAATAGTATTATCGATACATCCGGACGATGTCCCTGAATCTGTGGGATGTTAAAGATACCAGTCGGAACGTTGTTATAAGGATGGAATGGATAGGGGCACGGCCAGGTATCCAACATGTGTTGAGGGTCGCTTCCTCATAGCTGGCATAAATCGTCGGATGGTATATCGTATCATTCATGAAATGCTATTTTACGTAAAAGCTTATTTATGCATTTGAAAAAAAAAATTGATGTTATGATATCTGTTTTGTTGAAAAAAAATTCGAATTTCATGGTAGACCATGTAACTCTGATAATTCATAAACTCACACAAGCGATGGTTTACGTCATTGCAATTTCTCTCTTTTTAGGCAACCAAGAGTAGAAGGACGGGCCAAGTACCAGTAATTAGTCTACGTTGTATTTGTAAAATAAATAAAAAGGAAAAATGTAACTCATGCAATGATTAAGGAGCTCTAGCAAGTTATGATTGTAAAATATAGCTTCCGCAATATTGGATTGTATCTTTTGGAAAGAAAAAAAAAGATTTAAGAGAATTGACAGTGGAGGCCTTGGGTGAGTTGAACTCACTGGCCGGTCACGATATCCAAATCCATTAAATTTGGGTCGTGACAGTTTATTTTGTTCGTCTCGTCAAGATATAGTCCATGTCAAAATTCATGTTGATCGGACATCGATAACTATGTGATCAGTGACCATTTAGGTTATTGTTTTGTAGAAAAAAATCACTTACGTACAATAGTTTATTTGAGTGTTCTGTTTTCAAGAAAAATATGTTCTGAAAATGTATTTAAAGATCTCTGATCAACATGAATTTTTACGTGGACCACGTACTTGAGAAGACGAATAAAATGAACGATTCGGATTAAAAAAATGGGACCTGAGGTGGGCCCCAAATGGGCCGCGCAGCACACCTAGTGCAACACAAACCCTTGACCCTTAATTAGGCCATTATGGATGCTCAAATACTTTGTCACCGCCCCGACTTCGGGAAATGATTTTAGTAAAATATGTAAGAGAAAATTGGCTTTGAACACCTTAGGTATTAGTTAATAGAAAATAAATTGGCTTTTAGCAACTTAGTTTTTAGCACTTCTATAAAAAATTAGCTTTTTGCTAATTAATACTAAAAACTGAAAACTCATCCGTAGATGGGATGCTTTTTGTAGATAACCTAACACACGTGTCGGCCACTTAGACCATTTACTCGCACATGGAAAATTGAAGTGTACTAAGGTTGTGTTTGGTTTGCGTTTTGAGTTTTGATTTTTGTAATGATTAGAGGGAAAAATATGGATAATAATTAAAAAATAGGTATTAATGATTAGAGAGAGATAGTGAGAAAAATAAAAATAAAATTTAAAAATAAGAGTAATAATTGAATAATAATTGAGAAAACCGGTTCTTGAAAACCAAAACTAACAAGGCCCAAAAAACCGTTTGGAATAGTTTTTGTCGGCAATTTGAAACTCTTGCTCATCATTTCCTGATAAGTTATTTTACTTGATCATTTACTCATTATTGTTGTTGTCCCTTCCTAGCAACAGCTCCGTTGGTTGCTTTTATGAAAATAAGTAGTACAGTACAAATCTTTCAATTGAATAGGTTTCAAATAAAACCCAAAAACTATTTTTTTTTGGTTTTGTGTTTCTGTGTAAGGAATTAACACAGCGGAAAAACTTACATTACAAAAGGCGTCGAATCGGTGATAGCATTCTACCTCGTCTATTGCTTGCTTGAAAACTACACACGACTTCAACTCAGTATTGTGTAAAACTAACTAGAGTTTTACATAGATATCCATGGACTAAAACTAACAAGAATGATAGAGACTTCTTCGTGATTTCATGATTCCAAGAGAGTTATATATATATAGCCAATCAATCCATCGAATCAGCATTAATCAGGAAAGCCTAAAAGTCTCTGAAACCTCTGCAATCAAGCTGTGAATTACAAACTCTTTGATTGCCAACTTAAGTCTCTTGAGTTGTCACTAATGGGTGCATTCAATTACATCTCCCACTCGCACATAGTGGGCACGACTCAGTTATGCATCTCTCTTGCAACTACTGAGCGCATTTGAATAGGAGTTACTCTCTACTAAATCTCAACAAAAGACCAGCATAGTAACATTCCAAAAAAAAAAAAAAAAAAGCGTCTCGGTATGCTCTAGACCCTTTTGACTTCATCGGATTAAGCATCTTTAATCCCTCTCGAGTACAAATACTCAAAACTAAGCTTATCACACCAAATGTTAATTATAATGTACTTATGTTCATGTCGCTAACTAGTGGCTCCACAACCTGTCGATAGTAAGCCACATTACCATGTATGTGTTATCCAATAGTCTTCCCTTTGCCCTCGTGCCACTCAACTTTGGTATAGCTATTTACCCAGTAATGCCCCTTTAAACTGAATCAATCATGATCATAGGTAACATACTAAAGCAACAGACATCGCTCCCTCTATCTTGTGACATAGTCAAAAGTCATAAAGGGCATAATATGAGTCATTTAAATGACCAATAGACTCACACAGTGAAGAAGTAGGAATCTATTCTGTCACGCCCCGCCCCGCAAACGGCACCTGCTGTGGGCTCGGGTCGGTGCAACCACGTGACATTCCAACATAAAACCAAACATCACCTACTCAAACGCTTCGGAATTAAAACACAGCGGAAGTCTTCTAACATATAAATATAAGTGTATATGTCAAACCACAAACTCAAATATCAAACAACCGACAACTTAATTACATAACATGTAGTTCAAGTTCTCAAAGTTCTCTTAACACAACTCAAAACAGACCACTACTAGCCCAACCAGGAGCAAACCAACTTGGCTAGCTACGTCACTCGAGACCAGCCCAAAAAAGAAACTCCAAAATGACCAGCGGGTGGTAGTGGACCCACTCAAACCATCAGCTATCTGACAATCAAAAGAAAACCAGAGTGTGTGAGATATAGAATAAATTCAATAAAACATAGCTGAAGTACCCAATCGATCAACAACAAGTATATAATCACAACACATGCAGTGACACGTCTGCCACATCCTATGTATCCTAGGTCACTATGGGAGCACACTCCGCTCATTGTCGCCTGTAATTAGGCGGCACAACGTACTCATGGTATAACCCAAACCAGAGCCCCTTCACAGATACCATATTTCACACACAACATGCATATCAAAAGCTAAATTTTCAATTAGCATGATACACAAACACCACCACAACCATATCTCATTGAAGATAACCATATCAAACACACTCACCTGAGAATCGATCGAATTATGCCAAACTATGGTTTTGGCACCTCCCAAATGACCGGCTCTTTACCTAGCCACAAACCAACTAATATCAGTCTATGAGCTTCCACATATGTCTCACATATAATAAAAAAGATAATGATGTAACATAAACAACTTATAAGGTCATCACAATTGAAGACAAGTCAAGACACAACAACACTCCAAAACCAGTATGAAATATGACAACCAGCCCATCGTATCTGGGCTATCGTTTTCTATGGGTTCTGAATAAGGTCATGAGACCACCACCATTAGAAACTAGACTTTCAGTACATAATTTTTGACATATAACTTTCCCTATTTGGAGTCCGGATGACCAAGATATGCTTGTTCGAAACTACGCAAAAGTAACATGAATCTGGAGTTTCAGCAAATCCATCAACTTTGAATCAAAAACTGCTATAACCTAGCAGGAACTAAGGCACAATCTATACATATTCTCGAAGGTATGCGAGTCTCGTTTCATAATCAAAAGACGGATTGAAATTCCAAGCTTCCTAGACAAAATTATAGTCGTTCCGTAAGATGTGACAGTGCTGCCTGCACTGCGAATTTCAACACCACAGTCCGGTAAACCATTTTTCACATTTTCTGTGCTTTGAGTTATTATCTGAAAATTTTACATAATGCAATAGACACAAGGAAGAATCTACTGTAAAAATATCAAAAATTTACGAGCTTTCTAAGTACCAGAAATAATTTTGTGAAAACAGGTCAGAATCCAAATTCATAAACTCCAACAGTGGGTTATAACCAAACCCACGAAATAATGAGTTCTATTACTCCAAGAACCAAACCCAACACCATAAACCAACTGAAATTAATCCATCTATGACATGAAATCAACAACAAATTAAAGAATTCAAGCACAAAGAAGTATAAATTACCTAAATTAAGACTCAATTTCCAACAAATAGCATACACCCTAGCTTTCTCCCCTTGTTTTCCCTTCTTGTCTTCTACGGCTCTCTCTCTCTATTTCTCTAAGTGTCAGTAAAGATAGGAACCAGGAAAGGGAAACAATGTAGATATTTTCCTTAATCCCACTAAACTACAATTTAACCCTCCAACTAATAGTTCTAACGGTTTTAGCCCATATCACAAAATCAACTTAAAAATGCAAATTAAACGCTATTTATCCGTGACGGATATTACATATTCACTCACCTTTATCATTGGTTAAATTAGCACATGTAGTATGAAATATATGCTACGGTGGAGTTCTCTTTAAAGAAAGAGCGTATATCTAAACTCTCCACATCGTACAGATTTTGGTCTAGTCGTCAGTTAAGCGCCTCACCCGAGTCTTCTATTCACTCGCTACTCTAAGCGCCAAATCAAAGTCTCGCATCTGGCTTATCACAGGCTGCATGGAATGTGGGTTGTCCATGTTATGTTTCCAAAAATTAGTACAGACCTCATCTTAGCTTCAGCTAAGGCAACGTTTATAAACATACGTCTCATCTCTGCTCACTACCACAGCGCCAGAGGCGATCACTCGTGTGAGTGAGCTGATGTCTGCTTGTCGACATACATTACATGATACAATATGTGTGTAAATAATCATGATATACGAGAAATGAAAATACATCATATGCATTAAAACAGATATCCCAATGGTCAACTGAAAAATAAAGTACAGTCACAGTCTACGAAGTCTTAAACTCCTAACATGATCCTAAAAAGCATCTCTAGCTATAGACTTTGCTAGAGAATCAACAATCATATGACTCATAGAAATATGCTTTAGGACCACTTCATTTTGCGCAATCATATCTCGAATGTAGTGGTAACGTATGTCAATGTGGTTGATTTTTCCATGATATTTTGAATCTGACGAATAGGCAAGTACTGCCATACTACCACAGTGCACTGTTACATGATCTAAAATATCTGTGACAATTCCAAGGTGTTGAAAAAAGCTCCTCAGCCAAATTGCTTCATGTACTGCTGACGAGTAGGCTATGTACTCTACCTTCATGGTTGATAAAACTATATACATGATTGCTTCTTGTAGCTCCATGTTATTGTGCCATTGTTTAGTAAAAACACATAACTCGAAGTTGATTTGTGTTCATCTTGGTCACTACCCCAATCAGCATCACTATAACCAATTAAGCGCAAATTCGAACCCCAACAGCAAAGTAAATAATCTTTTGCTCCTTTGAGGTACCTGAGTATCCTCTTGACTGCTTTCCAATGAGCAAATCCAGGATTTGACTGGAATCTACTAACAAAGTCAACTGCATAACATATATCAGGCCATGTACACATCGTAGCGTACATCAGGCTGCCGATAGCATTCGCATAAGGAACACGATATATCTTTTCTCTTTCATCATGAGTCTTAGGACACGTGTTTTGGCACAATGCTTCGCCTTCTCCAATTGGAGTGCCAATGGGCTTACAGTTATGCATATAAAATCGTTCAAGAACTATCTTCATATAAGCATTCTAGGATAAATTGAGAAGTTTCTTTGAGCGATCTCTTACAATTTTAACCCCAAGGATGTAATCTGCCTCACCCGTGTCCTTCATCTCAAAAGCAGAGGACAACCACCCTGTGGTGGCGACAATCATCTCATTATTATTTTCAACAAATAATATATAATCAACATACACTGACAATATGTTGAAAATTTCCTTGGATCGTTTAACATAGACACAATGGTCTTCCTCAACCATCGTAAACCCATTCGATAGAATGGTTCGATGAAATCTAAGATATCATTGCCTAGATACTGCTATAAGCCACAAATGGATCGTTTAAGTTTGTTGACTGTGTCGTGCTGAGTCAAAAATTAATTAAATAACAACTAGGAATTAACTTTTATTCCAAAGAATAGCGATTAAGTCCTAGTGTCGATCCACGGAGACAGTTTGGCTAAGTTGCGCTAATTTCAATTAACTTCTAATTTAATTCAGTAAAAAGAGGTTTAATTGTTTGTGAATTTATTAGACTAAAGAAAGCAATAATTAAATAAGGTGAAACGGTTTGGGAAAAAGATCTAGGGTTTAGAATCCACTCTTACCACATAACCAAGCATTGTATAGACATTATTAATATTCGAATCGCGAGAATTATCGCTAGGGCTTGCAAACCCTAACGATAATCATCAAGAAAATATAGAGATTGTTAAAAAGCATGTACTATCCCATAGCACGAACTGTCTCACTATTGCAGCACGATCTGGCTTACGAGCATAATCCATCTCAGAACTCTAATTGCACAAATGAAAACAATTATATGAATAGTATTTGAACATACGTATACAAATACTCAACTGATTGAAAGAATTAAAAACGATTCCAGTGATCTTATGAAACCGAGTTCTGAACATATAATCTGATCCAAATTTTACTATAATCTATACAGAAAAATGAGGTTACTTGGTGTAGAGCTTCATCATTCCCCTATATTGGGGGTTTAGCTGGCCAAGGAGATGATTGATTGCTTGAATTCGAAGGAGAAACGATGAACATGAAGACAACTCGCTTTCTCCCTTTAAAGTTGTCTCTCAAAATAATTTGGAACCCTAAAACAATGTCTGGACATTTCTATTTATACTTGAGGACCCAAAAATTACATAAAAGAGCATTTAAACGCTAATTCTCGTGCCCATTAGTCTGTACCATGCATCCTGGGAGCTGTTCACATATCATGGGGTCGATGGTCCGGACCATGGGTGCTGCAAGCATGCTTTGTGCTTTTGGAGGTTGGTTCCGACCAGGAAAGTGGTGGTCCGGACTATGGATGTTGCAGCTTGGATTTTTGGCTTCTCTTTCGCACCCCTTCGCACGTCAAAGCTCCTAACTTGCTCCAAAATGTATACTTTCATGTCCTTGATCCTTCGGGCCCTGAATCACCAATAACCAACTAAACCTAATCAAATAACAATGTAAATGGCCTAACAAAGTATGAATTGGGACGATTGAACGGGTTCTTTTCAGCACCTATCATTTGCAAACTTTGCGCTTGTGGACGGTGAGATCCACGCGGCTCGCTTTTGAAGGTTCGGATATGAAAAACGAAAAATGTGAGTCGCCACCCGGGGTTTAATATTTAGAAAATGTTTGGTACCCGAGAAACCGTTTTAAGAATAATTGTTGACTCTTTTGCCATTTTGGAAAAGATTTGATCTGCGAAAAAGATTCTTTTTGGATTCCGATGCCATTTGAGGACATAAAAATGATTTTTAGAAAATCAATTGGTACCCGACGGATTTTAAAAATGATGATTTTTTTTAGAAAATCATAATGATACCTGACGGATTTTAAAAACGATGATTTTTTTAGAAAATTGTAATGATACCTAACGGATTTTAAGAAACGATGATTTTTTTAGAAAATCGTAATGATACCTGATGGATTTTAAGAAACGATGATTTTTTTAGAAAATCGTAATGATACCTGACGGATTTTAAAAACGATGATTTTTAGAAAATCATAATGATACCTGACGGATTTTAAGAAACGATGATTTTTTTTAGAAAATCGTAATGATACCTGACGGATTTTAAAAAACGATGATTTTTAGAAAATCATAATGATACCTGACGGATTTTAAAAATGATAATTTTTTTAGAAAATCATAATGATACCTGACGGATTTTAAAAACGATGATTTTTTTAGAAAATCGTAATGATACCTGACGGATTTTAAAAACGATGATTTTTAGAAAATCATAATGATACCTGACGGATTTTAAGAAACGATGATTTTTTTTAGAAAATCGTAATGATACCTGACGGATTTTAAAAAACGATGATTTTTAGAAAATCATAATGATACCTGACGGATTTTAAAAATGATGATTTTTTTAGAAAATCATAATGATACCTGACGGATTTTAAAAACGATGATTTTTTTAGAAAATCGTAATGATACCTGACGGATTTTAAAAACGATGATTTTTAGAAAATCATAATGATACCTGACGGATTTTAAGAAACGATGATTTTTTTTAGAAAATCGTAATGATACCTGACGGATTTTAAAAAACGATGATTTTTAGAAAATCATAATGATACCTGACGGATTTTAAAAATGATGATTTTTTTAGAAAATCATAATGATACCTGACGGATTTTAAAAACGATGATTTTTTTAGAAAATCGTAATGATACCTGACGGATTTTAAAAACGATGATTTTTAGAAAATCATAATGATACCTGACGGATTTTAAGAAACGATGATTTTTTTTAGAAAATCGTAATGATACCTGACGAATTTTAAAAAAACCGATGATTTTTAGAAAATCATAATGATACCTGACGGATTTTAAAAATGATGATTATTTTAGAAAATCATAATGATACCTGACGGATTTTAAAAACGATGATTTTTAGAAAATCATAATGATACCTGACGGATTTTAAAAACGATGATTTTTTAGAAAAATCATAATGATACCTGGCGGATTTTAAAAACGATTTTTTTGGAAAATTAATTTGGTGCCATTTGAGGACTTAAAAATGATTTTGAAAAATAAATTTAGGAAATGCCTTTGAGGGCTTTTAAACGCGGGAGATTTGAAAAAGTTGTGATTAGGACGCGCTGGGGGCCACTTTTGAAGGTATTAATGAACAGGGGTGGAGTGTGATTTTGGAAAATCCTGTTGGAGGAAATGAACCGCACGGTTCACTTATTGCAGTCGCACGGTGCATAACACAAGCCGCACGGCTTGTGTACTTCCCAAAACCGACTTTCCCTTCTGGTAACCGCCTTATACCTCGGGTATTACGTTCTTTCACTCGAAATTCAAAATTTTCACTCCATAGAGAGGCGATTCGGTCATTCCCCCACTTCCCTTGTTGATTTCCTTTTGAAAATCTCAAAACTCAAACATCAAACTTTTGGAGTTTTCGGTTATGGCGACTCCCGGCGAACCCGTGGCCCATTCCGGTGATCCAGAGGTCGATTCCGACGACCGAGAGGGTGCTCGTACTTCTTTGTCGCCGCTGGTGAGAGAGGCAAGCCAATCAGTGGCGAGTTCAGCCATGGATGAACCGGTTTTGTCTGTTCCAAGCGGGGGGAACTCATCCTCGGGTATTGAACAGCACCTATCACCGATCGGTGGTGAGGGGGCCTGCGTGGTTGAGGAAAGTTGCGGAGGAGGAGGCCGCGCGGCCGGCGAGGAGAGCCGTGCGGCCGGCGGCGGTGGTGCCGCGTCAATGGTGGTATCCGGGGGTGTGAACACCCCGCGGAGGCATGCCCACGAAAACGGTTGCGGTTTGGAAAATGGTTTTGATTGATTGAATGGAGTCGCCACCCGGATTTGAGGACCTTACCCGAGAAACCATTTGAAAAATGACTCTTTTGCCCTTGAAATGGAAAATACTTTACCGGTCTTTAAAATGAGATTTCTCGGGTCCGGAAGCTAGGTTACGTGAGGGGAAGGAATTCAAAGCACCCCACACGCCCGGCATATTTACCGGTCTCTACTAAATGTTTAGAAGATCTTGAAAATGTTATTCAAATGGACTTTTAAATGAGGATCAGAACATGAAATGTAATTAAATGAGGATCATGGCATGCAAATGATGAACCAAAGTTAATTAGAATATGAAAGAAAACAGAAAACATGATAATGGAAAAGGGGATCCAGGCGCCTGGAAGGTGATGATCCAGGCGCCTGGAAGGTGATGATCCAGGCGCCTGGATTGCGCTCTGATGCACAAACTGGTTTTTCTCCTTTGATGATTTTCGACCCTCTCTCAAACCCCCCACTGGTATAGATGACCAAAGAGAGCTTGATTGAGTCCCCCTCAAGGCCTACTTGAGCACATTGGTAGAAAAACTACCTTGAAAAGCTTTGATTGATGAACTTGAGTTTGATTTTTGGACAATGTTTGGTAGTTGAATGGGCTGGATTTTGGGTTATTGGAAGTGTATCAAACTGATTATAGGTGGTTTGATTCGGGATTTGATTGTGGATGATGAAAAATGGGTAGAATCAAGTGAGTTTTTGGAGTTAGAATGGGGGAAAATTGAGTTTTGATGGTTGAAAATGGAGGGATCAGTTTGGGGATGAGTTTCTGGAAATATTTGGGCAGAATAACAGTAGGGGAGAGAGGTGAGAGCTGGTCCTCCTCAATGGAGGAGGAGAGGTGGGTATTTATAGCCAAAGGAAGGTCCAAAAAGGGCCATTAGATGGCTTAGGGGTCAAATAGGGGTCAAGGTAGGAGTCCACCAAAATACCCTACTCTCTCTCAACAGAATTCTGCAGAAAAATCCCTGAAAGATCCTCAAGACGCTCCTCCCCACTCACTTGACCTTGGGCAGCAAGTATCTGGAAAGAGTCCAGGCGCCTGCATTAAGGCAATCCAGGCGCCTGGATTGAGTTCGGGCGCCTGGAATAGGGGAATCCAGGCGCCTGGATGGAGAGACAGCACAAAATTCCAAACTTCGCGGGGCCATTCCGGGTGCTACCGAACTCCGTTTTGCACATGGTTTGAAGCGTTGGAAAGCTTATCAAGTCTACTTTCTAACCCAATTGGTTTGAACCCAATATGATTTGTACATCAAAATATGTGACCATTTTACCCTCAGAAGGTCGGAAGAATGAATCGTTTCGGTAAAATGGGCATATCTCCCTCATTTCAAAATGGATTGGGACATATTATATATCAAAAAAGAGGGTTTTGAATGTACTAGAAGATGGTGCAAGATTGGGTTTATTTTGGAAAGGTTTAGGAGAGGTTTCCAAGTTCACAATCAAGTTTCGCGTGCTCTGTCGGGCATTTTCATCATCGGGGATGCTTGATAAGTTTCTCGGGTCAAAATCGGGGTGTCTACAGGGGGTGATTCCGTCCAGATCCATGAATGTCCGGTTACTAATGAGCCTTTGGAGGGTAGTGGTGGTGTTGTTCATGATCCGGAGAGCACGATAGTCGACCGGGTCGAGTTGCATGGCACCATTGGCGGTGATCCGAGTATTGTTGATATCCGGGTAAGTACTACGATTACTCCCAGCGTTTTAATACCCATGGATTTAGACTTGAATGTTTCCATTTCTGAAATTGAGATGACTGTGGGCGATGTGGATTGTTTGGTTGATCAGAGGGCTGTTGAGGGTACTGTAGTTGGGGAGGTTGAGGTCCCTCAGGAGGTTATGAGTGCAGTTTTGGGAGGGGACACGCCGGTCGGCGGAGACTTGCCTTCGACTGGTGTTCCGGAGGTTGTTACTGAGCCTGGGGATATAGAGATGGAGGACTTAGGTGTGACAGACGACAGCGGTGGTGAGGATGGAGATGGTGGTGAGTTGCAGAGAGAGAGTACTCGCACTGAGGAGGCACACATTGAGAGGGTGGAGAGAGTAGGGACTGCGAGAGTAGAGACTGAGAGAGTACAGGCTAAGGGGACGGCCCCTGTTATACCTGTTGCCCGTGTTTTCAGGAGCTTGACTCGGGTACTTGGTACCGGTAGGGCTGTAGAGGAGAGTGCTGACACTGGGGAGCCTTCTGACCCAGTTTTGTTTCCTTCACGGGTTGGTTCTTCACGAGCTCCGGGAGCTACCTTAGGAGATACTTTGGAGGCGGCCACTGACGAGTCCTTAGCTAGGAGTGTGCAGGACTTTCCTGAGCTGGAGAGTGTTTTGGTTGGTCAGACCCCACCGGCGATTGTCCAGGACGCCGAGAGAGAGGAGAGACAGGCAGAGGAGGCGGTCCATGTGACCATTGTTGAGGAGGTTCGACGGGCTTTGAGGGACAGGCCACCTTTCACCCCTGAGACTTACGTGTTTCGGCTTCACTTCATCATACCGCTGGGGTGTGAGACTTACGAGCCGCAGTTACGTTTTTACCCCGAGGACCAGGTTCTTTGGGACTCAGCGACACACATGTCGAACAGGACTCTGGTATGTGTTTGAACTTGAATTTGAACTTGTTTCCTTCTGATTTTGCTTTCTGTTTATTGCAATTCCTGTTTGCTTGTACTGATTGAGTGAGTTTGTGCTTGAAACAGGTGAACAGGGGACTGTTCGCATACGGTGGTTCTTCAGATTGCTTGGAGCAGTATGGCATGTTGCCTGAGAGAGTGAGGTGGTTCGTGGACGCCTCAGGTTTTACTCCGTTTATTCGGACCTTGATGGAGACTCGGGGGAACAGACAGCTAGTGAGAGCTCTGGTGGAGCGCTGGTGGGACACCACCAACAGTTTTCACTTCAGGTTTGGGGAGATGACGATCACTCCACTGGACTTTGCAGCGACTACGGGTTTGAGAGTTGGAGGAGATCTGATCCCTTTCGACTCAGGTTTGTACTTGGACAGAGCAGCGATTCGACATTACTTGGGGAGAGAGATGGGAGATGAGCCGATGGTGAGGTGTGATCACTTGCCAGCCTTGTGGGACCATGTGCCTGAGACTGATCTGGAGGCACGCCAGATGGCCAGAGCCTACTTGTTATATATGTTCGGACAGTCTCTGTTCCCGAACCGTCGGCACACGGTTCACTTAGGTTGGTTGCCTGCTTTGGGAGAGCTTGAGACGGCTGGGCGGTTTGACTGGGGTGGCTCTCCCTTGTGCTCACTTTACTGTTTCCTGGGTTCAGTAGTTCGTGGTGCGGCGAACACCATTGCTGGTTACTGGAGGATCCTGGAGGTAAAACATCGCATATTCTTGTTTCATGCGTTTTGCACTGTATTCTGGTTGTTTCTGCTTCTGTTACTGATGAGTTTCTTTGAAAATGCAGATATGGGCTTACGAGGTGTTCGGAGTACCAGGCCCGGAGAATTCTTACCACGACGACCGAGTGCTTCCACGTGCGATGAGGTGGGGAAAGGCATCCCTTGGAAAGCAAGCAGAGCATAGGGATTTGAGGTTCTGTCGCCTCTTCTTTGACCGATCTATGGGTGAGACGGTATGACATCACAAACCTTCTGAGATCTTATTCCAAACTCTTCCGTTTGTTTTCAATGAATGATCCAATGTGATTTGCAGGTGCGCTGGGGTGTGTGGGACAGGCTGGATCGTCCTTACTTGGCCAGGAGCCGAACAGTGACACGAGGGCGTATACTGCTGGAGTCCCCTTTCGGCTGGCAGTGGTACTTAGGAGACAGAGTGGCGCGTCAGTCCTGGGGGTTGGGCCACTTTAGAGTACCAGCTTCGCTTCCACCGCGTGTTTTGCGTACTCAGGAGTACACTCTGGCCGAGATAGAGACGTACACTGTGCTGGACACGTCTTGGACCTTTCACCCTTCTGTGGCTTACGATCACTACGTGACGACCACACTTGCCCATGATTTGCGCATGGAGGCTCGGTTGGCTGGGCCTGTTCCGGTGGTGGACGCTGCTTTACCTGCGGCGAGGAGAGAGATAGAGGTGATGACAACTGGTGGAGTTATGGGAGTGATAGATGTCCCCCGGGTGACTGATCCGGTGGTTTTAGCAGCGAGAGAGGTAACCTGAAATGACAAAAATAGCAATAGTCAGTTTTCATTTCAAATATAGATTTCTTGTTTTAGCTACCTGCTGATGCTTTTATTTCTTTCTCTCAGTTTCCTGTTGAGTGGGTCACGTCCCAGGTTGAGCTGGTACGTGATTTGGAGGCCTTGATTCGTCGCCTTATGATAGGCAATATACCGGAGGTGCGACCCAGAGCGGAGCCCGGCATTGTGCCACAGGCAGGTGATGACGACGATGGCGACGGCGGAGATGACAGAGCTGGTGGTGGACGTAGAGGCAGTGGTGCCCGTCGCGGTGGGCGTGGTTCAGGAGGTAGAGCGAGAGGTGAGCGCAGAGGTGGCGGAGCTGGAGTTGGTAGCCGTGGGGCCAGTAGTAGTCGTGGCGTTGGCGGCAGGTCTGAGAGTCGCCGTAGGCCGCGACATGACCGCTCTGTAGGCAGTGAGACAGACCAGTCCGGGCGTCGCCGGAGGCCGAGGCGGGGTGGTTCAGCAGGCAGTGAGGCAGACCAGGTATGCTTTGTGCTGTGGTTTTGTTTTTTTTTTTTTTTTTTTTTTTGAGTATTTGAACTGTTTGATAAATTTTCTCATTGTGCAGGACGTGCTCCTTTCTCCACCACGCCGTACGAGGCCTCTGATCAAGAATGCCGGCGGTGGCCCAGTGCACGTTCAGCCTTCACCCCCAGTTTCTGACAGGGTTTTATGGAGTAGCCGCTCTCCGACAGAGAGACCCAAGGGATGGCGTTTGCGAGTGAGAGACTCGGAGGGCAGCAGTGACCATGATGAGGACCAGACTGAGAGTGACCACCCGAGTTCTTCTGACGAGTAGCAGTACCTGATAGTTAGCTTTTATTTTAGGACGAGCCTGCGTGCTCGATTTTTGGTTCGGGCGCCTGTTTGCCCTTTCTTTTGTTCATGGATGCGGCCTGTGTGCCGGACCAGCTTTAGATGTTGGGCATGTTTGCCCGGGATGGATGTACTTTTACTTTTCACGATGCATATGTCACTTGGTACTTTATTGTCTTTTACACTGTCATTTTCTGAGTTTAAAGTCTGATTTTGATGCACAACTGTTTTGAGGACGACTGAAACTGACAAAACATGACAAACGCCTCTGGGGCCATGAGAATGTATGACTGTGGAGTGAAAATACAAACTGACTTGACAAACTTGAATTTTGTATGTGAAACGAAAAACCGAGCGATACAGGACCTGACATGCTCAAAATTGCAATTTGCATGATAAACGCCAAATGACACTTCCAACAAGTCATAAATGCATTTTGAACCAATGAAACAAAGAATGCGTCACTCGAGCAAATTTCGACTCGCCGACGCCCCATTTTCGCAAATTTTCATGCCTCGAAACGCCCGAATTTCGAACTTCATATCAAGCTCTTCCAATGATCTTTTTTTTTTCTTTTTTCTTTTTTTTTTTTATTTTTTATGTTGCAGACATGCATTGTGATTTGCGGGAGTCATCGATGCCCCAGAAATTGAATCGACAGGTGCCCTGTTTGCCGATTATGCCGGTTTTGCCATATCTGAGATTTTGGAGCACCCAACCACTCAAATTTGACAAAAAGTCTCAAATAACCTTAAAACACCAATTATGACTTGAATGAGCAAGAAAAGTGCCGAAAATATGCTTGAAATGTTCTTGGGAGTGCTAATCCGGAATTTGTCCTGGAAAACCCCAAAAGAGGCCGCACGGCTCCTCTATGCAAGCCGCGCGGCTTGTGTACATGAGCCGCACGGTTCATGTATGCAACTGTTATAGCTCTGATCCTGGCTTCTGACTTCTGTACCTCCGTTTGGCTTTTTTGCTTGCACCTGAGCACACTTCAGACTTGATAGGCCTAGGGAAGGCCTATTTTGTAGTTTTTCATTAATGCAGTGCAATCCTCACATCGTCCGATGATGGCACGCATTTCGAGGTGATTCTTTCTCTTTACAAAGGGCTGGCCTCTGTTGCATGTTTCTTGTACGCACAACTTCAAGCTCCTTTCACAGTATCAAAATCCAGCTCTTCCTTGTTTTCACACTTTTCTCATGGCAGTTAGCATTTCAGCCTTAATTCGACCATGGCTCGATGAGCTCGACGGCATGGGTTGGTTAAACTTCCGGGATCACAGGCTTCATTCATTGCGCTATGTTCGGGATGTAATGATTCGTCCGGAATTGTTGCACGCAGCTGTTCAATTCTGGGATCCTGAAGTGCATGTGTTTCGCTTCGGCCTTCATGAATTATGCCCGACGGTGGAAGAATTTCATGCATACCTTGGTGGTTTTGACTTGGAAATTCCCGTAGTTTCTGTCCACGGGGTAGGCTATGCTGAAATCTTGTCCCAAAAATTTGGTTTGAGCAATAATGCTGCGAGGTCTATGATGAACAGAGGTGTGTTGAACATCCCACGTCTTATCAGCCAGTTTCGTCCCGAGGGTTTTGCACTGTGCCTTAGCATTCTTGCGGCATTCTTGTTTGTTCGAATAGACGGTCATGCACTTGTCGGGGTGGCTTTGCAAATTGAAGAACGCAAGGACGTGGCTCCCATGGTTCTTGCTGAGAGTTTGATTGGATTAGACAGAGTTTGTGCCGGCCAGACGAACATCTTTGAAGGAAGTGCTTTGCTCCTACAGGTAGGCTTCTCACTCAGCTCTCCTTTTTCTGGTTTTATCTCTCGTTCTCATTTTACCTCAACGCTCGGTTTTAGGCTTTCTATGGTTGCTGACTTGTTTTCTCTCTTTTGCAGACTTGGATTTGTGATAAGGCAAATCTGTTGGCGGCAGTGCCGAGAAATAGCATTCACGAAACACAGGGTTTCGTTCAAAGAGATTTTCAGGAGTTTCATGGGAATGTTCAAGGTTGGGTTCAGGTGTTTTCCCGGCTTAGGCTATGTTTGATAAAACTGAAAACTGAAAGCTGAAAGCTGAAAATTAAGTACTGAAAACTGAATGCTGAATTTTTTAAGTTGAAAAGCTGTTTGATAAAACATATTAAGCACTGAATTAAAAAAATGATTTTTTTTTTTGTTCTAATTGTCTCTTAATTTTGCTAATGGTCAGCATGCATTTGTGGTAGTGGTGGAGTGGTGATTGGGAGGTGGTGAGAGGGGTACTGGTGGGGTGGCGGAGGCAGTGGAGTAATGGTGGTGGTAGAATGATGGTGAGTTGTGGTGGCAGTAGAGTAATAGTAGTGCAATGGTGGTGGTGTAGTGGTGGTAGTGTGATGGTTATGACGTGGTAATGGTGGTGGTGGGCTGGGTGGAATGCTAGTGGTGGTGGTGGTGGTGGTGAAGTGATGGCGGTGGCATGGCAATAGTGGTGGTGGTATATGGGTAACGGTGATAGTGGTGGTAGTTGCGGTGGCGGTGTGGCAATGGTGGTGGTAGCGGTGTGGCGGCGGTGGTGCAATGGTGGTGGTTGTGGTGGTGGAGGCGGCGTGGCAGTGGTGGTGGTGGTGGTAGTGATAGTGGTGGTGGTGGTAATGGTGGTGGTGGTAGTGGTGGTGGTGGTGGAATGGTGGTGGTGGTGACAGCGGCGGTGGCGGTGTGATAGTTCATTGTAAGCACATAAGAATTCAGCCAGAATTAAGTAGCTCAAAGCTACTTAATTTTTATCAATTTTTTAGCCTACATATTAAGTAGCACTTAATCTGTTAAGTAACATAAAATGTGGTTATCAAACCTACTTAATGACTTATTACTTAATTGATTCAATTTTAAGTGCTGAATCTGTGTTATCAAACAAGGCCTTACTGAGGAGATGATTTCTTGGCGTTTGTCTTGGCTTGACCGTCCGACCATGGCTTTGAGCAATATGGGATGTCGGCGAATGGTTCTGGTTGGTTTGACTGGTTGGACCTTTTACATTCCCCACCGCATTCTCCGCCAACTTGGTGTCCGTCAGGTAGTTCCGTCGGCTAACCCTGAAAACCTCATCATGCCCAACTTCAATCATGCGACTGTTAGAGCTTATCAAAACACTTGGAGGGAGCGAGTGACCATTTCGAGAGATGACTACCCCACTGTCTTGCTCACAAGGCGATACATAAAATGGCTGCTGAAAGATATTGAAGAAAGAGAAAATGGACACCAAAATTGACTTTGACTCAACCTTAATGCACCTGAAATAAATTGTGGACCCACAGGGGCCAATGTTTGTGTTATTTTGTTTTATGAAAGCTTCATGCTCAGCCTTGTAATCGAAAAAGTTAATAAACTGAATTATGAGAGTTTTCCCGCTTTGATTCTCAATAATTGTGTATACAAATGACAGCTTTGGACCAGTTCAAGAGATTTTTGAAAAGTTGTGACCGGTCCTCATGGCGAGGATGCCTACGTATCCTTGAAAAGGAATCAGGTCATGACGTAGTTCAGGCGAACAAATCTGGCTAGGGTTCACTCGTGTATTAACACTCTCCTTTTTGTGCTCTTAGTTTTGCCTAGTACCGCCCTTTCAGGTTTTCGGTCTACCGAGCTCTTTTGAATGTTTCTGCCTTAACTTTTTCCTAGACCGCCCAATGTGGGTTTTCGATCTAGCAGGCTTGCTCTAAGTTTTGCCTGGCACTGTCCGCCCTTGCGGTTTTCAGTCCAGCGAGCTTCTCTCATGGGTAATATCTCTTGAGCTGGTCCATGTTGTCCAAAGTGGAGAATTCGTTGCCGTCAAGGTCAATAAGCTGAGTTGCGCCTCCGGATAGAACTTTCTTGATGATGTACGGAACTGCCCACTTCGGTCGAAATTTCCCTCGAGGATCGAAAATCGGAGCTCGGATCTCATTCAAAACCATGTCTCCTTCTTGTAAGTTCCTGGATTTGACCTTTTTATTGAATGCCCGCGCAATTCGACGCTGATACCCTTGAACGTGATACAAAGCCTTAAGCCGCCTTTCGTCGAACAGCATAAGCTCTTCAAACCTTGCGTTTTGCCATTCTGCTTCATTGATCTCTGATTCGATCATGACCCTCAAAGAAGGTACCTCAAGCTCGATTGGGAGGACGGCCTCCATGCCATAAACCAAAGAGTATGGTGTTGCCCCTGTGGGAGTACGGATAGACGTCCGATATCCCCACAAGGCCAATGGCAATTGTTCGTGCCAGTTTCTTGCAGATTGAGTGGTTCTCTCGAGTATCGTCTTGAGGGTCTTGTTTGCTGCTTCGACAGCTCCGTTTGTTTGTGGCCGGTAGACAGTTGATTTGTGGACTTGAATTCCGAATTCTTCAAGTACTTCAGTTGCCCTTCCCTTGAAATGGACCCCGTTGTCTGATACAAAAGCTTGAGGGACACCGTACCGGTAAATGATGTTTTGTTTGATGAAGTGAGCGACCTGGACTGCTGTGAGGGTAGTGTATGAGGCAGCCTCGACCCATTTTGTAAAATAGTCGATAGCAATCAAGATGAATTTGTTCCCGTTTGACGCAGCCGGTGTAATTTTGCCGATAACGTCAATCCCCCAGGTGGAGAACGGCCAAGGCGAGGTCATGGAGTGCAGCTCGGATGGTGGCACATGCATGAGATTGGCGTGAATTTGGCATTTATGGCATCGTCGCACGTATTCGACACACTCGGTTTCCATGGTGGACCAGTAGTATCCTTGGCGGAGAATCTTCTTAGCGAGCATCATGCCGTTCATATGAGGACCACAGACACCCTCGTGGATTTCTCCCATAATTGCGGTGGCTTCTGCACCATGCACACAAAGCTTATGCACTCCACAATGCGATTGTCTATATAACTTCCCTCCACAGATGATGTACTGAGAGGCCAATCTCCGAAGAGCGATTTGATCCTTCTTATCCGTTTCTGCTGGATATTCACCTTTTTCGATAAAATTCCAAATGTCATGGTACCATGGCATACCGTCATCTGGTTCCTCAACCACCAAGACATATTCAAAGACAGGCTTATCCCTTTGCTCAATTGTGATTGGTCTTAGCTTAACTCCATCTGGTATCTCCACCATTGAGGCTAGAGTAGCTAGAGCATCTGCAAACCGGTTCTTCAACCTTGGCACATGAGTGAATGTGACCGTCTGAAACTGAGGAATTAGATCCTCGAGATCTTTATGATAAGGTTTGAGCTTGTCCTCTTTTACTTTCCACTCCCCGTTGGCTTGAGATACGACCAAATTAGAATCACCAATTACCTCCAGCCTTTTGACTCCGATTTCTAAGGCGGCTTCCATTCCGACAATACATGCCTCGTATTCTGCCTGATTGTTAGTGACTTCGAATTTTAATTTGAAAGCAAGAGGGATGTGTGACCCTTCCGGTGAGACTAGCAATACTCCGATTCCGAACCCTTTCTGATTGGCGGCTCCATCGAAATACAACGTCCAGAGATCATCAGTTGTGGTCATTACACTCTCATCAGGGAATTCAAATTCTGCATCTTCAGGACCTTCCACAGGTCGGTTTGTTAGAAATTCTGCCACAGCTCTTCCTTTCACCGACTTCCGGGTGACATACTTAATGTCAAATTCAGCCAACATGAGTAACCACCGTGCTAGCTTGCCAGTGAGTGCCGGTTTCTCGAACAGGTATTTAAGGGGGTCCATCCGGGAAATTAGCTTTACAGAATAAGCTAGCATGTAGTGTCTAAGCTTTTTGGAAGCCCAAACCAATGCCCAACAGACTTTTTCCAACGAAGTGTAGCGCTCTTCACATCCCATCATTTTCTTGCTGATGTAGTATATAGCTTTCTCGCTTCCTCCTTCTCCTTCTTGTGCCAGCATACATCCCATTGCAGATGAAGTGACGGACAGGTACAGAATAAGAGGCTGCCCCAGAATGGGTGGCATCAATACTGGAGGGTTCTGGAGGTATTTTTTGATGGCATTGAAAGCTTTCTGACACTTATCGTCCCATTCGAACGGTACACCCTTCTTTAATAGGCGAAACATCGGCTCGCAAGTTGAGGTTAACTTGGCGATGAATCTGCTGATAAACTGAATTTTTCCCAGGAAGCTGCGTATTTCCTTCTCCGTTCGAGGTGGTTCCATTTCCAAGATGGCTTTGATTTTTGATGGATCCACTTCGATTCCTCGCGTGGTGATCATGAATCCAAGCATTTTCCCGGCGGTGACCCCGAATGTACACTTCTCGGGATTGAGACGCAATCTGTACTTGCGGATCCTTTCAAAGAACTTCCTGAGGTTAGGTAGATGCTCTTCCCTCTCCTTGGCTTTGACGATCATGTCATCTACATATACTTCTACTTCCTTGTGAATCATGTCTTGTAACAACGTTGTGGCTGCCCTTTGATAAGTAGACCCCGCATTTTTCAAACCAAACGGCATGACTCTGTAACAGTAAGTGCCCCATTCTGTGGTGAAGGTGGTTTTCTCACGATCTTCTGGAGCCATGAGAATCTGGTTGTAACCCGAAAACCCATCCATGAAGGAAAGTAATGTGTGCCCTGCGGTGTTGTCCACTAAAACGTCGATGTGCGGCAAAGGAAAGTCATCTTTTGGACTAGCCTTGTTCAAGTCCCTGAAATCCACACAGACTCTGATCTTCCCGTTCTTTTTAGGGACGGGAACAATGTTTGCGACCCACTGGGGGTATTCTGTTACCATGAGAAAACCTGCATCTATCTGCCGCTGAATCTCTTTCTTGATTTCCAACACCCAATCTGGCCTCATCTTCCTTAACTTCTGCTTGACAGGCTTTGCATTAGGGTATAATGGGATTCGGTGCTCCACTATCTCAGGATCAATACCGGGCATATCTGCGTGTGACCATGCAAAAACATCCTCGAATTCTTTCAAGAGATCCGAGTGGGCCTTAAATTCTTCTGGAGTCAATCCGGAGCCGATTTGAACCATGCGCGGATTATTCTCATCTTTCAAGTTTATTGAAATTACTTCTTCTTTTATAGGCTGAGCATGCCTTTCGTTTTCCCTTTCGATTAGGGATCGGAGTTCTTTCGGAATTTCTTCTTCAAACTCAATCTCTTCATCGTCAGGGTCAACACAATTTATTTCAGATACAGCAAGGTAAGCAAAGTTGATTTCATTTATTGCCAAGAAGGGGGCCCCAGGGGCATGATACATGAGTGTAGACTCAAACTCAAAAGAGAAGTGATGACGCGGAATGATGACAGACTCATCTTCCGACTCAATGCTGGACTCAGACTCAGTGCTAGACTCAGACTTAGTGCTGGACTCAGACTCAAACTCAGAATTAGTGCCAGTGTAAATGATTTTAGGTACAAATGTTCAATTTTTATAAGTTCCGCATGCATCAATGATGAGTGCAGTGACATCTTCCAGAGCTTCCTGACCCATCATCATTAGCTCCATATCTTCCGCAGGCTTTGAACCGATAAGCGTCGCAGCAGGTTCGTCCTCTCTCATACCTAGTGGATTCTCCTCCCCAAACAGCGATAATAGATTCTCTGAGTCAAGAACCTCAATCCAGTCAACACGGGGCATCTTAGCCAGCTGTTTCCATCCTCTTGTCTCATCATCACTATCCCAGGTATTGTCAGCAAAGATTTCAAATCCTGGCAATTTGGTTCTTGTTTCCATGTCCCAGAATGGCTCTGGGTCCCCCTGATAAATGGCCTCTGGAGCTTTTACGAACTGGATAGGCCCTTTCTTGGCACAAGCTCGTACTTTCCCATCATGACCAGATTCATAACCAAGACCGGAACGGTGATTGTTCGTTAGAAACTTAGGGAATTCTGCTATCCCTTGATTGTTGCGACCAAGTCCCAAGCCAGGCAAATACTCCATTTTCAGCATCATGTCTAGAGCTGTTGATTTTATAGAGAAATCTTCATCCATCTTGATAGTAAGTACACCGTCAGAGGTATCAAAGGAAAACCCTCCAAGAGTGATGTCTTCCTCTCCATGAGCAATCTCGAGTAGGGGAGCATTGTCAGGGATATGCGGGCGAATTCCAGAATCCCCATAAATGGTCAAGGTTCTTGTAGCCAGTCCAAGCTGAACTTTCTGATGCAGGGAGGAAGGTACAGCCATGATGTCTGATCGGTGGAGCCACGGCCTGCCCAACAACAAGTTGAATGATGAGAGGATGTCGAGTACATGAAATTCGACGATAGTCTCAAAATCTTCGATTATTATTTCCATCTGAACTGTCCCTATCACATCTCGTCGGGTATTGTCATAGGCGCGAACTCCAAGATTAGACGGCTGGAAATCCTTATTCTTAAAACCCAAACAATAAGCTGTACGCAGGGGACAGACATTCAAGGCAGATCCATTATCCAGTAACACGACCGGGACCCATTTTTCCATGCATTTCAGAGTAATGTGTAATGGCTTGTTGTGACCAGCCCCTTCTGGTGGTAGATCTTTCTCAGTGAAAACCACAACATGCTTGGCGCAGGTTGGCGTAAGCAGAGCTATCATTGTTTCGGGAGGAGTGTCTGGTGGCACTTCCATGTTTGACAGAGCTTTGATTAGCTTCTGACGGTGCTCTCGAGATGAAGAAAGTAATCCCCAAATAGACACTGAGGCTGGGGTTCGTTCAAGCTGTTTCTGAATTGGATCATTTGTTACTGGGGATTTCCTCGGGATTGGCCTGATAGCTGAGTTCTGTTGAACAATAACCTCTGGATGGTCAGTAGTTGTGTCCTCGAGAATGGGATCATCCCAAATGAAATCTCCTGTTGTGGCATGGTTGGAGAGATTCCTATTCTGAAGATGGGCTGGCTGGTAGATTCGACCACTCCTGGTTATTCTATTGACTGTTTCTTCCCATAACTCTTGATTTTCACCCCAGAAATTTGTGTATTCCTCATTAACCTTCCGTTTGCCAGCCCTGATGGCTTCCCTTTTCTGCATGGCTTCTTGATCTTCCGTCCAGAAATTCATCAGATCACTTTTGGCCCTTTGTTCCTTGATTCCCACTACTTCCATTTTTGCCTTGAGGTTGTCCACTTCGGGGTCTTGCCAAAAAGATGGATCCAGCATGGCTCTGTTGACAGTCCATACTTCATCATTGCTTACTCGAATATCGACTACCGCTTCTTCATCCCAGAGGGTAGTCATGGGGTCAGTGACTAGAACTGACACATTGAGTGACTGCGGGAACAATACCGATGGCTGAGGTGAAGATCTGTCACTGATGTATGCTTGTGGGTGCCAATCTTGGTTTCCAAAGGCGGCTTCTATGGCAGAACAGCCTTTTTCTCTGAAATGTGCGAGTGGTGAGACATGATTTGCAGAATGCTTGTCCGGAGTCAGCACTCCTTCTAGGGGTTCTGGATTTCTTTCTTCTGTTACATAGGGATTTTCTATAATAGGCTCATCAAGGAATTCGGGGATGACGAATTGGCCTGAGCCTCCAGGGATTAGCAAAGAACCGAACAATGCTTGTTGGGATTCCTCCCAATCTTGATCGCACATGGACCATTCTTCTTCTTCCGCAATTTCACTCCATCTTGGACTTTGTGTCGCATCCGCATATGAAAGGAAATAGACCTCAACATCTTTTGGCAGGGGGACAACAGGTTTTGGCTCAGTGGCTGTGATGATATAAAGGCTAGGATCGAATTTAGTGGAGGCAAGGTCTCTTGTAGCGGGGGTGAGGGATATTTGGCTGATTTGGGTGTTTTGCTTGTGGTTGGGTAGGGGATTGGAAATGGTGTTAGGCTTTTGATTAGGGAGCGGAAGGGTTCCGTCGTCCACCAGATCTTGGACTTTATGTTTGAGACGGACACAGTTATTGGTATGATGGCCGGGCATTTGGTGGTAGGCACAATAGGCGTTTGGCTTATAGTTAGAAGGGAGCTCTTTGGGTGGCTCTCGAGGTTCAAGTGGTTGGATGAGGTTTTTGTCAAGGAGTTTTTTGTATACTGTAACAAGGGGAAAAGGGAGTGGGTGGAATTCTCTTCTCGGTGGGGGAGCTGTTTGTGGGAACCGTGACTGGGTTGCGATCTGGTTAACAGGTTCGGCTTTGGTTAGTTTGAGATTGGAAGAGCTGGCTTGGTTTTGATTGTAGTTGTTGGGTCCAAACAAGGCATTGCTGTTGCCAGAGTAAACTCGTCTTGGTTTAGGGGCAGATTCACCTTTTTCAAATATGCCGCTTCTGATGGCATCTTCAACTGCTAGGCCGGCTTCATAGAAGGTTTTGAAGTCAGCGGTGGTTTGGAAGACCACCAAGTGCTTGGCGAAATCTGGTTCTAGATTCCTTGTGATAATTCTCATCTGCTCCTTTTCTGAAGGCCGTTCCATCATTTGAGAGGCTTTCCCTCTCCATCTCTTAACAAAGTCCGCAAAGGACTCATTTTTCCCCATCTTGGTTGATTCCAGTTCTCGGACAGTCATCTCCAGTTGGATGTTGTAATTGTACTGAGCGACAAAGGCTGCCCCAATATCTTCCCACGTCCTTTTCTTGGAGATGTCCAGATTCAGAAACCAGCGGAGTGCAAGCCCAGTCAGAGTCTGTTGAAACATCTGGCCCATTGCATCCTTTCCGACGTCGTACATGGACAAAGTGCCCACATATGTTTGCAGATGAGCTTTCGGGTCACCGCTGCCATCAAACTTGTCCCAATCCATTGGTTTGAACTTGTCGGGGAGCTTTGCATCTGGGAAAAGGCATAACTTCTCCATATCAATTCATGTAGCTGCTATTTTCTCCTGTTTCTGAACAGACTCCTCGAGCTTGGCTAACTTGGTTAATACCGACTCCATGTTCTGACTGCTTGAGCCTCCTGCTGGCGGAGGGAGTTGAGCAGTTAATTTTTGAATCATGATCATCATCTGGGCCAGCTGCTTGGCGCTATTGGTTTTCTGCTCTTCTAAAGCGTCTTTGAGGAGCTGAATCTCATCTTTTTCCTCTGCCATGGCTAAACCCCCGGTTGACTGTTCTGTTCCTGACTCAGTTCGAACCAATCGCTGTTCGGGGATTCGGGTCCAACCCGGTATGAGGTTCTTCTTCTTTTTGCCAATGGTTAGTACTGATCATATGCACAAACAGAACTCAGGGATGGAATGTACAGTGTATGTGCAGAGTGTATGTGCATGATGCATGAAAGGATTGCCCCAATTTCCTTCTTATTATGTTGGATACATTCAAATTTCTTTGATTTATGAAAACAACGGCCGGACTGGAGGTTGCCTACGTATCCCCATGGAGGGGAATCAGGCCGTGACGTAGTTCAGGACTACAAGTTTGGCTCTTTTTCCCAAAAGGTCTTTTCAAGGAATTTTTACAAACTGACACGACAGACTTGAGCACAGACTCGATAATTAAACGGCAACAGACTCGATAGCAACAAACTTGATAATCAAAGGTGATAAGAATCACAAGCTGGCTTGATTCTTCCAAAGAAGCCCTGCTGGCTGGATTAAGTTGGTAGATATTCACATCTGGCAACAGACTCGATAATTAAATAGTAACAGACTCGATAATCAAATAACAACAGACTCGATAATAGACAAGAATCCCATGTTAACCTGATTCTTCAAAAGAAGCCCTACTGGCTGGATTTGCTCTTTGCACAATCACTTCTGGTTCTGAAAGCTTGCTTTTAGGAGGGGTGATTTGGAGATGTCGACCCTGCGGAGGATCCTGCTTCATTGGCTTTTCCTTTTCCCTTAGGATCTTCCTTCTTGCATTGATCCTTGAGCTGCTGTGGGGTCATGCCGTCATTATTGAGAAGGCAATCTGCGAAGCAAACATTACATTCGCACTCGTCCCAATATTTGTCGCCTGTGACTGGGTCTTCAAAGTAGTAGACAGGCTGGCCGTTGGCATCAAAGTATTTCACGGGTGGCATGGCTGCGAGTGCCCCGTCGTCCTGTTCCATCATTAAGGTGATCTTTTCTGGCACTGGCTCTGGTTCTTCTGGGAAACAGAATTTCCAACCTTCATTGTCGTCCCATTGGAGGGATACTCCTGGCAGGTTGGCTTCGGCCAACAACCTGAGTTTCTGATCGAGTTCTTCCCCCATATGGTCTTCTATGTTGAGCTTTCCAGACTGAGGCTTTTCCGGCTTGCATGGAGGTTGCTCGGGCAGAACTTCCTCAATTATCCACACGGGTGCCCCTTGATGGGTGGTGAGGGTAGACTTGAACCGCTTGTATGGTGATCCAGACATGATGACTCTACCACAAAGGAAATGTGTATTTCATTTTGGGAAACAGAGCCATTTGTAGCATTTTTTTTTTGATTTTCTGTTTTTGATTTTTTTTTTAATGGGGAATTATCGTATATTCGACATAACGCGCAGTTGTCGAGACAATCCTCATGAATGCGGACATGATGCAATAACCTAAGGCAAAGTTCCTATGTGCATGCATGTAAAATGGAGACAACATGTTGATGAGTGATATATACAAAATGAGTGAACAGTTAACAAATAAACAAAACGTACGTAGAACAGTTAACAGATAACAGATAAACAAGATAACAGGTAAACAGGATGTAACAGGTAGTCCTATCCTGTGGATCCCTGTCTTAGGTTGGAAGGTACTATGGTTTACTACATGTAAAGGCCGGGTTTTGGTTGAAGTGGGTTCCCTAGACTAGAGTCAATATTTGCCTCCCAGTGCCAAGTGTACTGCATGGCAAAGGTCGAACGGCAGGCTGACTCATCATCGTCCGGGGTTGCCGAGAATCTTGGGATGTCCTAACACCGGCAAGCCGGGTAGGGTAACCAAGACACAACGGCGGGGCTTATCCAACATCGATGCACGTGCAATGCAAAAGTTTTGATAACAAAGTATTTTCTGCAAAAATCCCACAATTATTTTTCAAGTTTGGCTCACCAATAAATTAATTTTTATTTTGGAATTTTACACAAGCAAACTACCGGGAAAGCTCCAGTCCGGATTGGTCGGGCTTAGCCCTGTTATTGCACCAATCTTTTCTCGATCACGCGGGGCGTGTTCGTTTTTGTCAAGCTTTCGGGGGTCGTTTTACAAGTGTAAAATACCAAAATAAAAAATTAATTTAAAAATCCTCAGCAGAGTCGCCATTTTGTGAACGGTGAGATCCACGCGGCTCGCTTTTGAAGGTTCGGATATGAAAAACGAAAAATGTTAGTCGCCACCCGGGGTTTAATATTTAGAAAATGTTTGGTACCCGAGAAACCGTTTTAAGAATAATTGTTGACTCTCTTGCCATTTTGGAAAAGATTTGATCTGCGAAAAAGATTCTTTTTGGATTCGGAAGCCAGGTTACGCGCGGGGAAGGTTTTATTAAAAAGCACCCCGCTCGCCAGAGAAATTCTCGGTCTCTACTAAATAATTTGTGGGATTTTAGTAGAAAATATTTTGTTAAAAACTTTGACAATTAAACAAGCAAATAAAGAAATAAATTAAAACCATAACAGAAATAAAATTTAAACAAAGAGGATTAAATAGTAATAACAAGAAAATAAAGGGTGAAAAGTGTAATAAACAAAAGAAGTTGACGAAAAATAACAGTGAAACAGGGTACGAACAAGGGAAAACAGAGTAAAAATTTTGATTTAAACGGGAGCCGCGCGGCTCCTACACAGGAGCCGTGCGGCCTGCACTACAAGCCGCGCGGCTTGTGTACGACCCTATTTTCAAAAAAATTATTTTAGGACCAGTGAGCCCAAAATCCGTCCAAAACTTGGTTTTCTTCTTCAAATCCATTCCGAATAAGTTGTTTTCGTTTGTGATCAAGTTATTGAAGCGAAGCTTATTTCCGATACGGATCGTACCGTGCGTTTATCGAGAAAAATCGCCCGGTACGGCTCCGAAAAGCCGATTTTTGTTTCGAAAATGGTTTGCCGAGTTAAGATATGGTTGTTGAAACCGTTATTAACTCGGGAATGCCCTTGGAGAGCCGCGATTTGAAAATCAAAGTACGAAAACGGTTTATACCTTTCTGGAACTCGAAACAGAGGTTGAAAACTTCGGATTCTTCGGGTTTGAACTCGTAGGATCAAGACTTGGTATGAATGGGAATGGTATAGAGGAAAAAGGGAATGGGAGATGTGAAGTTTTCGGGAAGTTTGCTGGCGGTTTCGAACGAGAATTTTGCCGGAGAATCGAACGGAAATTCTCTCGGGGAATGATTTTTTGTGTGTGTCTTGAGAGGAAGGAAATGGCCTTATTTATAACCGGTTTGGAAGGAATAATATGATGATATTCGGCGGTGGATTGATGTTGATATTCCTCAACAGCTGGTTTGTCAGGAATTTTTCA
Organism: Vaccinium vitis-idaea; assembly: GCA_963854785.1. Taxonomy (NCBI): domain Eukaryota; kingdom Viridiplantae; phylum Streptophyta; class Magnoliopsida; order Ericales; family Ericaceae; genus Vaccinium; species Vaccinium vitis-idaea. The sequence goes on along the minus strand of OY978224.1, from coordinate 15,776,408 downwards.
GAGGGTAACAGTACTAGCCGTGCGGCTTGTATGGGGGAGCCGTGCGGCTTGAATGGGGAAGCCGCGCGGCTTGTGTGAGAGAGGGCGAACCGCACGGTTTGTAACAGGTGCCGCACGGCTTGTGTGGCTAGGTTTTCAACTTTCTGGACAAGTTCCAAGTCGGTTTTAGTCGTTTTTTATTCGTCATCGGGCATGCACGGGTATCCAAAATTGGGGTGTCTACAGCGCTCTTGTCCTTTGACCACAAATCCAGTTAGGGGTGTAATTGGTTCGAGGTCATCCCGTCTCAGACTGAATCGGTTTGGGGTATGAATTTTGAGAACCGATCCCGACCGATTTGATGAAGGGACCGATTCGGTTCGGAGTGATTTCGGTTTGGTCTGGAAAGTCAATTTTTTTTGGGCCGACCGAAATGGGCCAATTAAAATTTTAAAAAGCTTGGTTTGGGCCAACTAAAAGTTCAAATCCGGGCCTATTCAAAGAATTAAAAAATTGTTATGTGGCCCATTCAATTAAAACACTTGATTTGGGCCAACGAAAAGTTCAAAATTTGGTATTTGGGCCAATTCAAGATTTCAAAAACTGTTATTTGGCCCATTCAACAATTTAAATTTTAAAACATGTAATTTGGGGCAAACCAATAGAAGCATTCAAAAAAATAAAACAAAAAATAGGCATATTGGCCTATTAGAGTGATATTACCTACCATATCAAAAATTTGCATTATCCAATTACACAAAATTACGAAACTAAGTTCAACATTTCGTCAACTAAACTAATAATTGTAGCAGTCAATTAACAGCTAAAGTCATTGCAACATCAAGAAGCCTTGTGTGCAGCAACAAAAATCCATTCCCCACATTGTAACATCCCAACAAAAAAACCCAGGGAAGAACTAGAACAACAAGCCTCCTAAAACTTGTCCCAATTGAGTCCAGGTATTCTGAAACAAAGAATACAAGCCAGTCAAGCAACTAAAAAACTAGCTCAAAATAATTGACTACAAGCAGTCAAGCAACTACTAATTAGAAGATAGTTATCGGATTGAAACCAAAAATGGTTGTGTTGTTCAAAGCATAGTAAAATATTACAAGAGGCATTGTCTTAAGCTATGTTTCAACTGATGGCAGTGTCTCAAACGTGAAAATCCAACTGCAGGCAGTGTGTTAAGCTATGTTTCATGAACTTCAAACAAAGAATATCCTTGGCCAAGGCAGGTCCTAAATTACAAGAGGCATGTCCTTAGGGAAAAATTAGTATGGTTCACCAAACTACCTCCCATTATATTATGCTTGAATGAACATGCGTTTTAAAAAATGTGCCCTTAATAGTTACTAACATTTAAGGATTTATAGTTACTATTACTAATTCATAACATTTCCATTACTCCCAAATATACAGGAGCAGTCATCTTACAAGAGCATTGTGAAAGTGTTTACCAAATGCCGAACAATCCTCAGTCAAACCAGCAACAATCAGCACAGCAACCCTTAGGCTTTAGCTTTACCACCTGACTCCAAAACTAAAAAAATAAATAATAAAAAATAAAAACACAAAGAAAAACAAGTAACTTATCCAACAAAGAAGTAATTGAGTACTATAAAATAAAGAAAACAAAAAAACAAAAGAAAAAAGTAGTACATGAATCCAATTGCTCCAACTCATCTAGTTGTTCTCTAAGATTGATTTTAGTTGGTTTCTTTATCCATTGTTGAGTGCAAATAAGAGCCTCCACGGTATTGGGAGCGAGAGAACTTCGATATGGATCAATCACACGTCCACTCGTGCTAAAAGCGGATTCAGAGGCAACCGTGGACACGGGGATAGCTAGTATATCTCGTGCTACTTAGGACAAAATAGGATACTTAGAGGAATTGTCTTTCCACCACTTTAATATATCAAATCTATCATTATCATCTTCACTAGCTTCAATAAGATACTTCTCCAACTCCGATTTGCTTGCCATGTTTGTTTCATTTTGTTGGTGCATCTTAAAAAGTGATTTCAAAGATTTATGATCATCATCTCCACCTAAAACCACTTTATTTGATGCTCCACCAACCTCCTCTCGACTATGCACATTCGGACTTGCATTATTCTTCACATACCATTCAAACAACTTGGTAATTCCATCCGTTATCTTATCTGTCATCTCACCTACCAACTTCTTATCAAAACCCAAAGTATTTAAAAAGCAATATTCAAAGAACCCAACTTTGCATCGAGGGTCTAGAACAACCGCATACAACATCATTGAGTTTATTTTTTCAAAATTTTCCCAATGCTTATCAAACTTTGCACTCATACCACGGGCCAAAGATACAAAACATTGTCATTGGTTGCACACAACTTGGTAATAACTTGTTGAATCAACACCATTTCATCAAAAAAAAAAATTGCAAGTGACATACAAAGAACTCGAGAATTTTAACGTTGCAACGTAAAATACTTTAAGAAATGACACGTACAACTTAACCTTATCCCAATCCGTTGGAGTTGGAGGCCCAACATTTTCTTTCCTCCTCCCTTTCCCCCCTCCTCTCTCTCTCTCTCTCTCTCTCTCTCTCTCTTCAATCATCCCACTATCAACCAGAAAGTCACAACACTCCAAATCACCGAATTCCTCATCAAGCTCCTCCTCTCTCACATTTAATTTGAAGGCCGTGTCATCATATAATCGATCAAAAGCCTTTTGATAAATTAGAGCCCTATCCAACATGAAGTATGTCACGCCCTCGATTTTTAAAAGATAAAAGTAGACTTTTCTAAATAAAAACAAGCATGTATTCTATAAATTTACTTTCAACTTGTCTCACCACAACTGTTCCTGTTCATTCACCAACAAAAATCTAAATGAGCACCCATGCCCCATTAAAAAAAAATTGATTTAAAGATTAAGTTATTACATTCATCCGAATTTCACGTAAATATTAAAATTACATATTTATCTACCCAAAATGAGAGCTCAAGAGGTAATGCGATGACTCATTCCTTACATGCTCTTAAAAGATGAAACACACACCATGCACTCCAACACATGCTCCTTGATCAGTACCTGAAAATAATAAGGGTGAGCATTCACTTCGCCCAGTAGGAAATCTTCTACACCTATAAACATAAATGGGGTGATATGCGTATATGGTAACATAAATTGAAATACTATAAAGTGCGCCACCATATTACTTGTACCAAACCATTTCCCAAATAAGGAGTGTCCTCAAGGTACCCACTTATCTGGATTTTTTTTTTTGACATATTCAACAAGGAATACACGTGTTATTCACTTACCACCTGCTTGGTTCAACCAAACGTTCATTTCTTACTATGGGTCCTTTATAAAGTTCCCATTAACGATTCTAGCAACATTCAATACATCGCGCGTCCCGTGAATCTCTCAGGTAACATTCCAGGCATGAATGATCATGTACACCACCCACTCAAATATTCCGAGTATGTAAGACGCCGTGCAATGCTCAACCAATGCTTACACGTCTTTCAACTGCTCACGCATTTCTCAAACTTTCACTCACTACTTCATACTTCTTTCGTTTATTACACTAGTCTCTTAAAAATGAGAAGCGTACCCTTCCTAAAGACACATCGACCAAAGGCGTAAGTGTCGTACCATTACGTCTTCTCATATGGCCTTCTCCCACTTCTCCATTTAGTTAGTATACTCTCATGTCGTGTCCATTTCGACCAAATATTCATCACACAAGGTTTCCATGTGTTCATAGACATTCACAAGACATTTTTTCTCAATCATGTATTAACAACTAATCATATCCTACAAATACTTCAACCAATCTTTTAGGCGGAAATCACCTATTTATAAAAAGAAGGAAAAGAAAGCAAGCACTGGGAGTTAAATGAATTTCAAGTAAAAAAAAAAAAAAAGAGAATAAAATCATCCAAACAAGGAAGTGAGATAGTCCTATCAAAATCCTTTGTGAAATACTCCTCATCTCTTACGATATACTCGTATGTCCTTAGTTCCATTATTCAAACGTGCCCACGAGTCAACATATGACATTGGGATGGGTCAAAGCATACTTGTAAAGCAAATTTTCCGTTCTACTTCACTAACCATCCACGTGTCAAATTAGATGCCCATTTCTAAAAAAAAAATTAAACAGACTACGCCTCATCCTCAATGTATGTAAGTGTCAAATTATACAAGTAAATTATGCATTCGAAAACCAAATAAGGAGCCCAGGGGCAGCCGCATTCAAAAGAGCGAGGCCCAAGGGACTCCTTATCATGTCACCATGTCTAATTGCTAAATGAAAATCAATGATTCAAAGCCATGGTGCCACATGTAGCTTTAAGTTCTCTAGATAATTTATCTCTAAGTTGGCGCACTCATTTCTCACTGGGACAATATCATCGGGGACCAACACAAGACCAAACAAACTCAATGGAGTGCACTGGACAAACCGTCCGGACAGGATCCACAGGAAACAACATCAGCAGTAACCGCAGACATCAAATCCAGAATTTGGGTTTTCAACAGGTTCATCAACTAAGTTAATAAAAGATCAAATACTCCACTTCAACCAAAGCACTAGTCACAAATGAGGTGATACATCATTAATTTAATAAGTAATCAACCCCAAACAATATCTAAAGCAAGAACATCTCCTCTTTGCTAAAACGTAATTTTTTTTTTTTGGGTTTTGACATTCCACAAAGTGATAGATTAAAAGCAAGGGATATACACAATAAATTTCATAAGTATACATTGAGAGAGTAGAAAATTCCCTACCTGGCATGCTAGACTCCAAATTTAAACCCCTAACCTTCCAAATTCCCGAATTTCACAAATTCTGAGCTCCCAAACGCGATTTCCAAGGCCCAAAAGTGAATGTATGCGATGTACTTGAAGGATCTTTGGTGGGTTTAAGTGTTTAAGGGTGATTTGGTGTGTGAGGTGAGGAGAGAGAGAGTGCCGAGAGATAAAAAAAAAAGAGAGAAAGCAGTCGGCTGTAAAATGGGGAGAGAAGTTGTTCTCTCCCTCTATCCCATCCAATATATATATGATGATAAATACACCCTACACCCCCCCAATTGGTTAAGGTGCTACAAGCAAGTCCATAATTAAACTATATCACGCATTACACCCACTGAATACTCTCCAATTAAATTTTTTATTATCCTATGATTTTTATTTTATTTTATTTTTTTACGGGTCTTTACAAAGTATATATAGTTCCACCGAGTAGGCACGTCCACACAAAGTCTAAGTGTAAATATAATCTCCTCTTTCTTAACACATGACCAAAATTCTTCCATCCTTTTCGAGGAAAACCTCACATACCTCACCACATTTCGCAGCCTTGCAATAGAGGACTCAATCTCTTCTAATCCATCACGCACAATTAGATTCAAAATATGTGCGGAACATCTCACATACAAGAAGTCTTGATTTAAAACACTTGTCTTCCTATCTTTGGTCTTCCTCTTCAAGTAAGCAATCAAAAGATTATTAGAAGACGCATTATCTACCGTCATGGTTAAAAACTTATCAATCCCCCAATCCAACAATTTGGTTTCAATTATTCTACCAAGAGTATCACCCTTATGGTTAGGAACAACACAAAAATTGAGAATTTTTTTTTGGTATTTCCAATTCTCATCAATGAAATGGCCGGTAAGACACATGTAATTCAAGTTTTGGACCGAAGTCCAAGTATCGGTAGGGAGACACAACCTTTGATTCTAAGTTTTTTCTTCAAAGATTTTCTCTCCTCTTGGTATATGCTCATGCATTGCTTGGCAACCGTAATCCTACTTGGAATCTTGACCCATTTAGGTTGAACAACATGCATAAACTTTTAAAATCATTCACCCTCAACAAATGCAAATGGCAACTCATCAATTATGATCATCTCTACTAAGACCCTCTTGCACGCCTCAACACTAAAGGTGATAGGCACAAGGTTTGCACTTGTTTCACCGTTGCTTTGTTCCATTTTTTCAAAACTAAGTTTGCTAAATGATGACTCATCAATTTTGTACCATTATTTTTTGAATGACATGCATAAGATACCTTACACCAATTGCAAGCAGCCCTAAGTTTTGGATGACCTTCTGGCATAATAACGGTAAAATGTTTCCAGCAAGGAGCCCACTTATTAGCAACTAGCCCATCACCACCTTTTTTAGTCTCACTTTTTGTTCTTTCATCATTTTCCAAATCAAGATCATCATCATCAGGTAAATCAAACTTAGCAACTTCATCCATAATATCATCCATATCTAGATCATCATTTTCATCATCAATCTGGAAAAAAAAAAATTCAAATTCCACATTACATACTATTTTTTTTACTATTAATCTAAAAAATCATCATAGAGGAAATAAAATGAATATCTCGAGGGCAGACATTTCTTCGAACTAAGAAATAGACGCGAAATCAAATTCTTCCCTCGTCACTCTTCGTTCTTCAATTTAGCAGAGAACAACATTTTCTGCAATAAACATGAAAACATTTAGAACATAAAACAACCGGATTCATTTTACTGGTGAATGTGAATCTGCTATTTTTTTTGGTACACAAGTAATGAGGCACAATTTAATTTTTTGTTCTTTTTTCCGTGTATATATTTGTGGGAAACTGAGAAATGATTGATTTCTCAAAGAAAGTGGAAATGATAATGATAGACATGAACAAAAAAACTTCTAAAACTACATACACAGTGATGAACATTGAACAACGAAATAGCATACGGAGGTCATGGTAGTAAATTGCAAAGAATGAAATTGAAAATGCATTCACAGATCATGAAAATGAGATCACCATTAATCTGAACCGAGGACGAAATTATACATACACAGTGATACACGGCATGAAGCAACAACCTTGTGCATACCGGAGTGCCCAATGTCGAACGGTGACCTGCAGGCTGCGGCGATGTCATGAGAGAGAGAGGAGAGACAGAGATGCCATGAGAGAGAGAGAGAGAGAGAAAGAGAGAGAGGAGAGACAGAGATGCCATGAGAGAGAGAGAGAGAGAGAAAGAGACAGAGATGTTGTGAGACTAAGAGGAGAAGAGAGGGAGAAGAGGGGAGAGAGAGGTTGCTGCTAGTCAGATCTGATTCTGGGAGTCAAGTTAGGGTTTTGGCTATTATATTTTATAGATGGATGGTGTAAATCAAAACCCTACAGAGATGGACGGTCAAGATTAAAAATCCTAAGGTCTTTTATGTTTACCTAGTCGGTTCGGTTCGGTTCTGATTCGGTTCGATCCAACCTGGGTTCGGTCTTTCGGTTCGGTCATACATTGGTTCAGTTTGGTTCTGTCATAACTTCAATCACCCGAAACCGAACTGAGGGTAAGTTCAATTTTTTTGATTTTTCCAAGCTGGGCCGACCGAAAACCGAACCGAAATTTCGGTTTTCTTATCGGTTCAGGTTCCGCCGGTTTTTTTTTCACCCGTAAATCCAATAGGTTGATCCACATATGTCTCTTCATCTAGATTCCCATTCAAAAATGCAATTTTTACATCCATTTGGTGTAGTTTCAAATCTAAATTTGCCACAATGGCTAAAATTAGACAGATTGAGGCAAACCTTACTACTGGTGAGAAAGTTGCTTGCGACCTTGGATTGTGTCGTAGAGAGTGTCGCCCCAAGCGTAGGGCTAGGTCGGCGGTAGCATAATAACCGGTAAGACCGGGTCGAATCCACAGGGACCGAACGCACCCGGCGTGAGAGTTGACTTGCGAATGAAGTTTTTAGCCTTAAAGCGGCAAACTTGGCTTTTGGATTTTGGTTGATGGAATTCACTTAACTTCGTGAACGACTCGGAAGATTAAAAAGACTAATTAAAACAAGGCTAAGTCAAGGGGTTATCAACACCCATGGCTTAGGCCAATTCATTCTCCTCTAAAATAACCGGCTCGGGGACGTCGTTAAACGACCCCGAACGGAAGATTTGGTACTTAAACTCGTTTGACAAGAAATTGTGTTTCTCAAAGAGTAGGATTCTTGTGCCATTTATACAAACATTTTGATTGACATCGCCCGAAGCATCACACGTGCCAAGTGGTCAAGCCCTTGGCTACGTGTGATCAACGGGATTAACAAATCCCAATTTTGATACATAAAGTGAATTCTAACTCTTTGATTAACATGCAATGTTTGCATTATGGCGAGGAGAGTGAATCAACCTAAGTCACGGGGTGCTAATCACCCCATGACCGAGCCTATAACGACTACTCGATCATTACACTAGTAAATACCCCTAAAAATTGGAAGAAAACTAAAAACATGATTAATAAGCTTGAAAGTTGATTTTTAATGAAGATCTTAAGTGTACCTACAACATTAATGCTTGAGAAATTAACAAACAACACTAAGAACAAGAGTTTTCAAAGGATTAAGCTAGAAAATCACAAGACTAAAAACTAGATGAACTTGGAAATAAACTACATATATTGAAAGATCCAATCACGAGGAACAAGATTAATACACGGTAATTAAACGGGAAATGAAAACTTACTTGAGAAAAACTAGAGAGATGAACCTTAAACTCTCTCCAATGGAGGAGAGAGGTGAGAGCAAAACTAACTAAGGAGGAAGATCTAGGAGAGAGGAGGGAGGAGGGTATTTATACTAAAAGCCCTTTACATTGGCTAATTATCCCAAAAACATACTATAAGTGGAAAGTTTCCATAAATAGAAGATATTAAAGCAACCAAAAATCTGTCAAAAAATCGCCATAATTGAGTTTGGATCGATCCAACTCTTCTTTGGATCGATCCAAAGTGGTCTGTTGAAGAATTGATGAAGTTGGATCGATCCAAACCTTCTTTGGATCGATCCAAAAGGCTCTGGTGAAATTTTGATGAAGTTGGATCGATCCAAACCTTCTTTGGATCGATCCAAAATGGACTGGTCAGGCAGATTTTTGATCCAACTTCGCGGGCACGCCCCGGCTTCGTCCGAACTCGGAATGAGGCGATTCTTGAACCGTTGGAAAGCTCTATGAGTCTACTTTCAAACCCAATTGACCTCATCTTCATAGCCTTTGTATCTTGAGAGAAATGAGCCTTTTTCTATCGGTTGGTCAGATTTTCTAAAGGCTCATCACTCTAGATTTCTTGTTCCTTTGTTCCGGGCCTTCCTTGAACCTTCCAAAGCTCCTTGAATCGACTTCTAAGCTTCGGCGATTGTCCTCCACGGCATTGCGGGACCTTAGGTACTTCCGGATACAACCGGGGATTATTTGGAGCTTTGGACATACCTTTTACTCCGTTTTACCTAAAACTTGGAAAACACACCAAACGCGCAATATCAAACAATTCAAAGTATTTTAAATGCGAAAGTGTGTGCAAAATGAGAGAGATAAGCCCGGATTATAAACAACGTTTGGGGCTTATCAAAAGTCTCCTCATAGTCTATTCCCTCTTGTTGGGTATAGCCTTTCGCCAGAAGGCGAGCTTTGTACCTCTCAATCGAACCATCTGACTTGCGTTTCACTTTGAAGACCCATTTATGTCCAATGGCGTTGCACCTTGGCAGGAGGTTCACCAAGTCCTAAACTTGATTAGTCTTCATAGACTCCATTTCATCATTCATTGCTTCTATCCACTCATCTTTAACAGAAGTTGATAGAGCTTCTTGCACTGTTTGCGGCTCATAATTGTCATGCAAATCAATCGTAAAAGCTTCCCCTTCTATCTCAAATCGACGACAGGGAATGTTTCCATGATCACTTTTACGCAACTAAGATTGTTGTGGTATGCTCCCACTTGCTGGCAACTCGCTCCCACTATACCTAGAAGCTTGAGGAATTTCTTCCATATTCTCTACTAGGCGATCTAGAGTAGCTTGTTTCATCATTTCATAAAACTCGAAGTTTTTCTTGACCTCGCCTCTGCTTGAGAATTCATTCTCAATGAAATTCACATCACGTGACTCTATTTCAGTTTCGCTTCCATTAGGTTGTTCACCAAGGAAGACATAGCCTTTACAGTGTTCTGAATATCTAATAAAGATACATTTCTTCCTTTTAAGGCCTAACTTCCTATATTTATGAGTAGTGTAACCCGCCGATCCCTATGGCTGCAAGTTCCCCAAATCAGGTTTGTCACCGATCCATAATTCATATGGTGTGGAAGGCACTGATTTAGAGGGCACTCGGTTTCAAATACAGGCAGCGGTAAAAAGTGCATCTCCCCAATAGAAAATTGAAAGATTTGCTTGCACCATCATAATCCTTGCCATCCTAACAATTTCTGATTTCTCCTTTCCGCCGCACCATTTTGTTGCGGCGTACCGAGCATTGTTAACTATCTTTGATCCCTTTATCATCAAATAATCTTTTGAATAACTCAAATAGATATTTGCGCCCATGGTCTGTTCTGAGAGCCTTGATGCTCATGTCTAACTGATTCTTAACCAAATTCATATATCGCATGAAGCAATCTAATGCTTCTTATTTATGAGAGATCAGACAAACAAAATTGTATCGTGTAAAATCATCAATGAATGTGATGAAATAAGAAGTCTCATGTCTCGCCCTTACAATCATTGGGCCACAGATGTCAAAGTGGATTAATCGCGAAGGAAAAGATGCCCTTTTGGCTTTTCCAAACAGTTTTCTTATTGACTCTCATACTAAACAATATTCACATATGGGCAAAGGAACTCTAGAGAGATGGCCTATAAGGCCTTCTCTTGCCAACTTGGCCATCCTGTCTTTCCCAATATCACCTAGTCTAGCATGCCATATAATAGAATCATCAGACACATTATCAGAAGTAGTCAATAAAACAACTGAATTATCAAAACAAGGATATTCAATATCCATTGTTATAAAACCGTCTGAAATAAAACCACAACCATAAAGTCTCATTGCCAAATAAATGGAAACACCATTATTCTCAAAGGCAAACTCGAAACCAACTCTAAGTAAAGTAACTAAAGACAGAAGGTTTCACCGAATATCCAAAGCATAAAAACATCATGGAGTAATATAGAGCGACCACCCCGCAAATCCAGCTTGTAAATACCAATGCCTAGTACCTCCACGCTAGCTCCACTCCCCACTTTAATGTCTCAACTCCCCATTGGTATCCAACGGTACTCCACATACCCGACTCAAGGAAAGAATGAGCAACCATAAAATGACTAGTTACATATATACTGCGAGAAACAAAGTTAGAATTTACCTGCTTCTACTCAGTGCAATGACAAGTGAAGTGACCTTCTTTGTTGCAATTATAGCAAACCCGCTTAGACTTGCCCTTTTAATTGTCGCGTTTTCCTGTCTTGCGCCACATGACGCTAGCCTTTTTAGGCGCTGGCCTAGTAGCCAATCCCTGTTTGTTGGAGATCTTAGAGAACTTACACTTAGGCCTGGATGCCTTGCGCGAACTTAACTCAACCATTTGCGCAAAACTATTTGGCTTACGTTGCCTTTAGGCGCTTAGCTTCAAGTTCCAAATGGCACCCCACATCATCAAAAGTCTTGAGGTTCTCATTGTGATCAAACTCATATTGTCCCAAGTGTCAGGAAGGGAGCGAATCACAACTTGGATCTGTTGTTTATTAGTTTGGTTGTTTCCAGCTGCTTTGAGTTCACATATCATGCTCGACATTGCCTTTAGATGCTGCTTCATTGTATGTTCAGGGTGCATCTTATAGGAGTCGAACCTCATGGTAAACCCGTAGAGTCTAGTGGCTAAAGTCCCACCATACTTTGCTTTGAGAGCTGTCTACATAGATTTAGCAGTTGGGTACTCATCAAACTCATCAAGCAGATCATTGTTCATGTTGCTTAACATAATAAAGCGCGCACAAGGATCCCTCTTGCGTGCACAACAATCCCTCTTGCGCCACTTTTCATAGGCAGCAAAGTGTGTGTTGTACAGTTGTTTTCACGAAAAAAACTCTAAATGAAACCGCGAGCACGTGAGTGGTTTTTGTAACGGGTGTGCCAGGACCGTGTGGTATTGCCCAATTGTTTAAAGGCCTGCGCGCCTTTTTCTGACTTGGTACTAGCGATTGTGTGCAACCCCAAAGGGTAGAGTTGCAAAGTGATCCGTAGTTTGCTTATCGTAAAAGGACTTTATCAATTTTCCAACTGTGTGGAAAATGAGAAACAACGAGATAAAATAAAATCCAACTTTTATTAATGAAGATTAACAAAAGTGGGGTACAATGAATCGTAAAACAAGATCCTAGGTTGGGCTAGACTTATAGAACGATGACAGGAAATGAACTCAACGGAGTTGGTGGCTTCAACGGGTTGAGGATCTTTGATAGGTAAGTTGATAGACTTGAGTGTTTAACCGTGAGGTTGATGGCTATGGAACCCCCTCTAAGTCTTGAGAACTTATATTTATAGGTTCCATTTGCAGATGCTTTGAGAATTGGTGCCAACTTCCCTTGAGTTAAGATGTTGCCACATGTCCTAACTGTTTTCCTGCCTTCATGTGATCTCGCCAAGTGTCCAATACTGCATAATTTCCCTCCAAGTTGACGGTTATTGGCAGTTTGTTTTCCAAAAAGGCCTCCCACCCAACTTCTATTTCCTTCTTTCACGGGCAATGGGGTAGTGGTAAACATCATAGTTGTCATTCAAATCAACAATAATATTTTTAGAAGTCATTCTACTCCAAAATATTGCGCAAAGGGATATTACACACATAATTCATAAATTTTGCACAAAAATCCAAATTAAATAAGGACAATTTATCGCATGTCGCAAAATCGAAAAATGGCTAAAGCTCATAATCATTTCTTGCACCACTAGTGGTTATTGTCAATATTTAATTAAGCGCAAATTTTAATTTTCGGGAGTAGTTTAACTCAACCAAAAAACCTCCCACTAATTAAGCCGTTTCTTAAGCATAAAACAAATAAACTAACTAGTTAGAGACTGAACCACCAATGGTGCGAATATATAACTAATTAGTGATAATCAACTGCTAATGTAATTCACTAATCAATCTCAAATGAAACAATAGTGAAAGACTATATCCAAATAATCCAATCACGTTTCCGGGAGAACTTCTGTCAAAACATCAGTATAACACATGGCCCTTGACAAACTAAGCATCAATTTTTTTTTTCCCAACTTTCGACTTTCGAAAAGAAAAATGGGGAAAAAATCTACATGTAGAAAATTTCATTTCGAGTCTGCCAGTTCAAACGGTGCACAAAACGGAGTTTGTATGTGTTAGATAAGGCCAAAAAAGTAGTTTGGAAATAACAAACTAACCAAACACTACCTATATTTGAAAAACACTCATTCTTCTTCGTGAGGAAACAGTTCGGCAAATAAAACATACGAACTGGATATTACACTTCAGCACTCCAAAAAAACTAGATATCATATATTGTTGAACTCGTAGCGAAACAAGGATTCAGATAATAAGTGCAAGAGATTTACAGTCAAAGTCACGGGTTAAACTAATTTTGACCTTAAATTCCGGCCAAATGGCTCCATAATAATCGATGAAACATTCCAGAATTGATCATTAGCTCATAAACTACAACATTTATAAAATTGAAGCAATTCTACGATGTTTTGGAAAAAACCACCATTTTTGCACCTTATACAGATCGTACGAATTTACTATTTCTTAAACATGATGCAAAAGACGTGTGCATACCATGATGCAAAAGACGTGTGCATACTGTTTATATATAAAATTAACAAATCCAATAATTGATTGACACGTAATCGAAAATGCCAAACATTGGCAATTACTTGTTGATGAAGATACACTGGATTAAAGGAATATATTTTGAGTAAATACGATGTCGTATTGTTTCTCAAAATCGAAAAACAGTTATTGGCAGTTACAAGTCAAGGATAAAATAGAAATTAACTTCGAAGTCATAATATTAACTGTTAAACACATAAACTCCACGTGTAAACTTGTGAAACAGAGCAGATGGCAGTTAGAACACGTGGAGTACTTCTTGAAAGGCAGTTATCTCCTTAACTTGTAATCATTTGAGTTAGTTTAAGCAACTGTGCAGATTCAAAATAAAAGCTTCTGGAGGAAAAATTGGAAGAATTCAAATTCAGACCTGGAAGAGGGAAGAAACTACCAACTCGAAGAGTAGAAGTTAGAGTTCAAAGCAAGCCAAGTTCAAATTCATTGGGCGGGAAGTTCAACTGCAAGCAGCGTCTATAAATAGAAGAAATTAAAGAGTGAAAAGGCCCCCGGACAAATCTTCAACAAACAGCTATCAAAAAAACTGATGCTTAGTTTGTTCATTGGCAAAGTAGTTTAGGATTTCGAACTCAGTTCGAAGTAGATTAGGAAGTAGTTAGGATCAATCTCGATTGTTCTTGTAACAATCACCTGTTCGAAGTTCTTGTATTTGAAGTTGGAGGCAATTTCGAAGTAAGTTTATCTTTGATTTATCAATCGAAGTATCTTGTTTCTTTGTTGTTCTTTGATTTCCTAAGTATATTGGTTTGCATTTCTTCACTTGTTAAGAAAAAATCCTCTTAATTGATGTAATTGAACCAATACAACACAATCGCCTGATTAGATTTGGTTTTTCCAAAGTTAATCCGAGGGAGGAGATTGAAACTCTCTCTGGCACGCTCGCACTCGATTATTTTGTTATAAAGAAGTAAAAGAACCACTAACACATACACATAAAATAAGAACACCCCAATAATGGCTCTGATACCACTTTAAGGAATTAACACAACGGAAAAACTTACCTTAATTACGGTGTAGGCGTCGAATCGGTGATAATGTTCTACCTCGTCTATTGCTTGTCTGAAAACTACCCACGACTTCAACTCGGTGGTGTAAAACCACTAGAGTTTTGCACAGATATCCATGGACTAAAACTAACAAGAATGATAGAGACTCTTTACTTCTTCGTGATTTCATGATTCCAACGGAGCTACATAGATATAGCCATCAATCCATTTAATCAGCATTAATCAGGAAAGCCTAAAGATCTTCAAATCCTTTGTAAATAAGCTGTGAGTTACAAACTCTTTCATTGCCAACTAAAGCCTCTTGAGTTGCCTACTAATGGGTGCATTCAATTACATTCTCAATCCACCAACTTGCTTCAACTTGTTTGGTTTGGGTCTCAAGACCCCGTTTCTAAATTATTATTCGATCATTATCCCTATTTCTTTCCCATCATTTTATATATTTTTAATTATTATTCTCATTTCTCTCTCTACTCTCTCTAATCATTACCCCTAATTTATAATTATTACTTTCATTTCTTTTTCTACGCAAAACCCAAAACCCAATCCTCAAACCCAAACCGAATAAGGTGCTTGTTTTTCTGTTTTTAGAATTGCTATGCAAAAATCTATTATATTATTGCAGGATGACTTTTGGTGAGGAGAGCTACGGTTGTGACAAGTGGCGCAATTTATTTCGATTGTCATAGAATTTTCAAAGTTCAAACAACACATGTAACATTATTCTTACTACCACTCTTAAATATAGGTTACATGATATTTAAAATTTACCTTAATTGTCTCCATTCATAACCGCATTCGAATAGAAAATTTTGATGCCATAATTGGAAAATAGATTTCATCAACTATGCAATGAAAATTCTACCCGACTCTAAAATAGTAGTAGTTATAATTTTCAAATTTAAATAGCTCTGATTTATCTTCTCTTTCTCTCTCAAAGGAACCAAATTTGACATATGGGAAAAACAATGGATGCTAAAAAGTCAAAAATAGTTTTTCCCTCTTCTTTTTTGTATTTTATGCTCTATTAGTGATCGTTTTGATTCCTAATTGCATATATGTTGGCATTAATTGATTTTATATATTGTCGTAGTGCTAGAAAGAGTTTTTGCAATTATTATTTGCGAAGTTCTTCCGAAGATTTTTTGTTTACTTAGTATCTACCCTTTTTTGTGACAGGAATCAAAGTAAGAGTACTATGTGACCTTCAACAACGGAAAAAGAATTGGAGGAAAATCTGATTCTAAAAAAATCCCGATCAACGATATTGCAATTGTAAAAAAATCTCTCGCAGGTATGTTAAATTTGTTTGTGCGAGTAGTTATAATTTTCGTGTTATTGTTGTGCACGTCTATGAAGTGGAATTGCAGGCCATTGCTTACTCCATAAAGTCTCTCTTGCATTAGAATTGTGCTCAATACTTTTTGCCCTTCCAAAAAAAAAAACCCGTGCACGTACACTGTAATGCTTTAAGACTTTAGTGCACACCTGTATTGTGATGGGTTTGCCACCAAATTGTAAGTTTTTCAATGGGTATGTTTTTATCTTTGAAATTTACTTTTTCATATATCAAGACATATATTTAACTCTAATATAATTAAATTACCAATATATACATTCAAAGCTGCATAGATGCATATATATAAGAGAAAAGACAGAAGTTGGATTTAAAATTCTTCTCATCTACTAAAAGTTTGTACGTTGTCCTTCGTTGTTGGCTCATTACCATCTAAGGATTATTAGCCTGACTAGAATATAATTGGAGTACACGATTTTGCGTAGTAATAATGATTTTCCGTTCTTTTCGTAATCAATGGGGTTTTTTCGTTTTGATTATTTTGATTATTTGTGATATAAGCCCATTAGGTACATTTCCATGGAATCTATCATAATTTAATTATTATAACTAAAAAAAATGACTTTAAATTGGAGCTGGAGTACTACTCTTTTGATCATTGGCCAGTAACTTTAGTTTCTCATATTTTTTTGTCTTCATTATTTGAAGTACAATATAATCTTTAATATTGCATAATTTTTTCTTATAAGTTGAAAGGAAATATAAAGATAAACCTGCCTACCTTTGCATTGCACGGATAATGGACAGGATTTACGCTATACTATCAAGTAAGGAAGAAAGAAAGAAAAAAATGAGTTGTTTTTAAAAAAAAAAACAAATACTCATAAGCTCCAATCATATAATTAGGAATCATATTATTTCAAGTTGTCAGTTGCAATAGTCTTTCACTTTTACTTATGACGTTTAAATTCTACATCTAAAAAGGTAAACGTGTGCAATGCACCTAAAAAAGTCAAAAGTTCCGTGCATTGCATGGGTTTACTTTTTGCACAATTTTTTCTAGCATCACAATGTGCTTTTGTCACACAAGTTGGCAATTCAACATTTAGTTCATGGAAGAATCAAAACACCGGGCTATTAAATATTCTATGAAAGTTGTGGCATAATTTTCATGCATACAAGTGTTAATCTAAGTTAACGTTTGTACTTTTATACTTTTGCCTTTTTTTTAATTACATCTAACGCTAAAAAAATTATGACACATTTTTTTCCCAGGGTGTTTGACTTCAAATATTTTGTTGAAAAGTCACACGTATAGATTATGATTTTATACCAGAATCAATCATCATGGAAAATTAGAACAAGAGAGCAGATAGAAAATATAATTGTTACTTTTTTTTTTTTATCTAAGTGATCCAATAATTCAATACACTTTGTTGTTGAAAGTAATTTTCTAGCTAATCAAAAAAAGAAAAACACATCATTTTATTTCATATCTCTGTGCATAGCACAGGTTCATGCTAGTTATTTTTTAAACAAATACACTCCATATTTTAAGTTATCTGATTTTTTTCCGAAAGGCATCAAGAATTTGAAAACAAGTAAACTATTTGTTTTCTGTATTTTTATCACTTGCTCTCGGTCTCCATGATTTTAAACCATAATCATTTGTGTCGGCAAAACATAGGAGTATATATGGACAAAACAGATAATTGATTTAGATTCGGCAAGTGTCTAGAAGAAATCCAATTGCACCCGTGCAGTGCTCCGGTCATACTTCTATATTCTTTCTTATTTTATTTGTGAAGATGAACGAAACTAAAAAGAAAAAGATGGTTTTTTTATTTTTTTCGTTTTGTCTTTATTTTAAAAAAAATTGCATTTGTTAGTTTTGCGTCAAGTTTTAGTGGTTTATGGATTCGTCTCGTCGAGACGAATCCAAAGAGTATAAAATTATGGTCAAAAGTAATAATTTTTTGAATAAAGCAAAAAATAAACCGGTTAATTGGTTTAATTATGTCTTTATTCTAAAAAAATTTAGTTTCAACCATAATTTTATACTCTTTGGATTCGTTTCGATGAGACAAATCAATAAACCACGAAAAGTTGATGCAAAACTAACAAATGCAAATTTTTTTTGAATAAAGACAAAATGAAAAAAGTCAAAAAAAACAATTTTTTCTTTTTAGCCAAAGGAGGAGAAAAAGTAACAAAAAATACTCCGTAAAAAAAATCCAAAATTAAGAGGAAAAGGCGTACTTTGCACAACCAGCCCCAAAGTTGCCATAGGCCGCAGACACCTTCCAGCGCACAGATCTGTTCTCTCCTCTTCTCTCTCCAATGTCATCCCAACAATTGATCGCGAGCCACCGCGAAAACGCCGAGGTCTATCACGGCGACGCCCTTTGCAAGCAGAAATCTAAAGAGCTCCTCGGAAAGATCAACATGCCTAAAGGCCTCCTCCCTCTGGACGACCTAATCGAGGTCGGCTATAACCAGACCACCGGTTTCGTTTGGCTCACACAGAAGAAGAAGAAGGACCACGTTTTCCGCCTCATCGGCCGCAAAGTTGCCTACGACAACGAGGTCACCGCCTTCGTCGACGACCGCCGGTTGCGCCGGCTGACGGGGGTGAAGAGCAAGGAGCTCTTGATTTGGATCTCGATTTCTGATATTCGCATCGATGACCCTGCTTCTGGGAAAATTACGTTTGGTACCCCCACGGGGTTGTCGAGAACGTTCCCGGTTTCAGCGTTCGAGGAGGAAGAGAAATGAAAGCTGCTCCTCTAGTGAAGTTGCTTTGTGTAACCCTAGAAATCAATACGACTCCGTAGTATTTTCAATGTTATGTGATTTCTGGTTTAGAAAAACAATTTCAATGTATCTTTATGAATTTTAATATTAGACTTCGGTTGTTGAAGAAAGTGAAATTGTTTGTTGAGATTTCAATTATTCTTGTTTGATGATGCAATATGTTCAGGCTCTCCCAATATTCGTTTGTTTAATTGGGATGAAGGTGCTTTTTTTTTTTTTTTTATCCCTTAACTATGCACATTTTTTTTACTTCCTTCCTAAACTACCAATTTGACGATTATATCCCCTCTATATACATTTTTTCTACTTTGTCCCTAAACTATCAATTTGACGATTTCTTTCCCTAAACTACTTGATTTTAACCGATTTCATTCCCTAAGCTACCTGTTTTGCAACTTATTTGGTCCTCTCTCTTTTTTTTTAACTCTTATTTGGGGATGAAATCGGTTAAAATCAAGTAGTTTATGAGATAAAATCGTCAAATTGATAGTTTAAAGACAAAGTAGAAAACATGTGCATAGTTTAGGGGATGAAATCGTCAAATTGATAGTTTAGGGAAGAAGTAGAAAAAAACACGAATAGTTTAATGTAAGGAAGAAAAAAAAAAGAAAAAAACTCAATTAGGATGGGACCCACACAATGAGCTTATACCCTTTTTGACGGAGAGAGATGATGTTATAAAGATAACTCTCGGCATTTCGGGACAATGGTAAAGCCAAGTTTGTAAAGCCATGTTGCCAAATCTTTCACGGGCTCTTATGCTTAGATGTGATTTCTTGATATATCCAACTGAGTAATTGAGGAAGATATCAAGGTTTCAGAACACAAGGACATTTTTATATTTTAATTTCCTATATCTACCTTATGGAATATAAGAATATTAACTGCATTAGCACAATATATGGGAAACACTGGCTCTTTTTTATACGTCCTGTAAACCAACCATTTTAATAGATTGGATGTTAACAGGCCCATTATAACATTCTCAATGCCCTTCATTGAAAATTACTTCCTTGTTTAGGTTTGTTTTCTTTGTGGCACTCTGGCCCTTGATGCCACCACAGGCACTACAAAGCAAGCTGCTATGAAAGCCAATTTACTCACCTTTGAAGACCTGGAAAATCTGAAGCCGGCAGAAGAACTGGCTAAGACTTGCTTTGAGATGTATTCAGTAACCTCTACTGGTCTTGCTCCAGAAATCGCTTACTTTAGTGTGCAGGTCAGTTGTATTTCCTATATTAGGAAGTGAAATTTCACTAGAGTACTTGAAATACGCCACTAAATTGTTTATCTACCCCCCGTTGCAAGCTGTTACGCTTTTGGCAGTTCCTTTGAATTGTGATCCTGTACAGATATCTGATATCAAGTTATAGTTTAAGCAGGGAAATTCTGAAGGGGGCGCTGACGGTGGGAATAAGAGTTCAAAATTTATACATGACATAGTTATCAAACTCACAGATCGCCACAATCGTTTGCGAACTGAGACTGTTGAATCATTGCTCGTCTTGTACCGCATAACTGAAGGTCCTGAGTACGTTCTAGTGTTCTTTCTGTGTTACATTTTTGTAATTGCCCTATTTAGCTGTTCATTTCATGGATCTGTTGGGGGTACCGATGAAAGGGAAAACGTAGAAGAAACGATTACCAGATGAGAGCATCTCCAATTAACAAAAACCTAAAAGAATAAGCAAATGTCAAATTTTGGCATGCTAATACCCGAAATGCCAAAATCGACATCCTTGACCTATTGCAAGCTAGAGAATGTCATTTATTTCTTCACGGAAATCCTAATGGCATTTCGGGCCCCAGTAAAATGGAATGAAACCGGAGCCTTGCCAAATCTTGTCCCAAATTGGGCACAAGGTCTGGCGTTGCCAAAATTTTGAAGCTTATTTGCATTGAAGCATTACAAAAAGCGTTTAATGCTTTTGCTGTCTTTGAAAGCTCTTTTTGCAAAATGCATTTGAGATGCTCCTATGAAGTGCAGAAGATGTTTTTTTTTTTTCCTCAATCATTTTCTTTCTCTTCACAAGTACCTCCACAAATACATGTACCAAATGCAGTGTAAGAGTTCCATTTACTATCTAATTTTCTTAGTTTTTTATTGTCTATCACGCATTTATGTAGATACCGCGAATGGGGTTGGGAGATCTTTAAGGCATTTGAGAAACACACAAAGGTTGTTTCTGGAGGTTACACTTCTCTAGACGATGCGACTGTACTTCCTCCTCGGAGAAGAGAGAGAATAGAGACATTTTTCTTAGGTGAAACATTGAAGTATCTATACCTCCTCTTTGGGGACAACGGTCATTGCTTTGGATGAGTTTGTTTTCAACACAGAAGCTCATCCTTTTCCTATTATTAAGGGAAGTAGTAAGATGGAATGAGACTTCCACTGCCGCCAAAACATCTATACAGTTTGAAGCATAATCCTTCACTTGCGTATGGCAAAGATTGAAAAATGAGCAACAATTTGCAACTGTTTTTTATGTTGAATGTGGAAGCCGAGGGAGTCTGGACATGATATTGAGAAGCATTGCCGGTGGGGCTAGCCTTGGTCATTCCGCTGTGCAGTTGATCTGGATCCTCTCTTATCGCTGGAAATCCCCATGGGTAAATCTCTGGATTTTTCTGTTTATTCCCGCGGAATGATGACAATTTTGTATATTACTATTAACATGGAGTGATAAGCAAGAGAACTTTCTTTCCTGGTCCATAACTGGTAGAAGGCGATGTTGTGTGTTTTGATAACTGCCCTGAGGGCTACAAGACGGATTCAGATATGAAAATAGACAACAAAGGGGGAGGGGGAAATAGACAATTAAGCAGAAGCAATCCTTTCAAAGCCAAAGCAGCTATTGAGTGAGCAGCCCCTATTTGCTGTGCATTGAAACGAATATCAATCTCCATAGCAGAAACTTCCCAGGGAGGAACAAGCTCGGATACACTGAGAAGAATGGGCTCTTTGTTGTCCAATTCCACCACAGTGATTAGGAGACCCAGAGCAGACGCCATAAGATAGGCTTCCATATTTACCCCCCCAAAAAAGATAGGCTTCCTTGATTGTAAAAAGCTCTCCTTGAAGAGAAGAGGAGATATGGACTGATTTTGCTAGACCATCCATCATTTTGCCTTTCCAATCCCTTAAAACCACTGCCACTTTTCGTTCTGAACTACTGTTAGGTCTAAAAGTTACATCACAAGTCGCCTTAAGAATCGAGCAGTCCGGAGCCTTCCAAACAGATTGGACATCTGAGATCGATGGTTATGCATATGGACGTCACAGAAGACTAATAAAACTCCAATCTAGCGAAATTGGCCTTAGCCAAAGTGTCCAGAGGATTACCAGGACAATCACGCAGAATAGATTCATTCCTAGCTTTCTAGACAAACCAACCAGTGAAAGCCACAAAACTAATGCATGATTCTTCTTTGGACATAGATTCAATAATGAAAGCAGTCCATTTAATAGCAGAATTTGGACGACCGTGTGAGCCCTTGAAGGGGAAATTGCACCCAAACCAAACAGCACATGCCCAAGAGCAGAAAAATAGAAGGTGTTCAATTTATTCTACCTGAGAGTTGCAAATTGGACGGATGTTGGAAGGCGCACACCTCCTGAAAAGATTCTCCTTTGAAGCTATCCTATTTCTGCACTCTCTCCACCAAAAGTTTCAAAATCGTATTACATAACTTTGTGGAGGGTTTGAAAGATGGACCAGGATTACCCAAGTTTGGATTTGGTTTTATTTTATTTGCCAAGTGATAAACCAGATTTGATGGAGTAATCACCATTAGAATTGTAATGCCAAACCTATCTATCTCCTCTTATGAAGAGCGAGGGATAGATAGGATGGAGTCCAATTCGACAGGGGATAATATGGAGGCCAACATTTGCACTTCCCATTGCTCATTTCTGGAATCAATCACATCTACAACCGTATGAACATCTTCATTAAAAGCACGGTAAAAAAGAAAAAGAAAAGAAACAGGGGAAACATTGCCACATTGGGTTATATTCTCTCGTCTCTTTCTCTGGATTTAAAATTGGGAAACAACTCGCTTGGGCAGACCCTAGTCAGCAATGAGTCTCTCGGCCAGGCCTTAGTCCTCCTCTCTCTCTCTCTCTCTCTCTCTCTCTCTCTCTCTCAGTCTCAGGTAAGGTACCGAAATTCAAAGGTTCAATCTTAGACGTGCAACTTCAAGAGCTAAACAATCCTTTCAAGAGCTAAACAATCCTTTCACGAGGAGAACATTGAGTTGCTTCTTTGTATGGCTTGCTTAATCCTAGAAATTCATTTTTTGCTTTTGATAGGAAAAAGTTGACCCATCTCACAGAACTTTACTCGTTTGACTTTTTTTGAGGAGGATTTAATGGCATTGCAAGACTCCCATGCCTTTCTTGGTCGGACCAATTGGCTATTTCCGACAAATCTTTCTTCATTTTTAGAGCAGAACTACAGGTATGAAATGAAAAGTGTTTCTTACGATTACGCACATCCAACTCTAAAATTTCATTCTAGATATGAGATCTGATGGAAAAATTTCAAAGCTAAAGGGGATAGGTGATCTTACTGCAAAATTTTGAAATTTTTTCAAAGCTAAAGGGGATAGGTGATCTTACTGCACATTCAACTCTAAAATTTCCTAAACACCCTCGCGAGAAATCTTGGAGTTGCCACTGTATAAATGTGTTTCGAAAATATGACAACTGATATCTAATGAAAATAAGTTTCTAGCGCGGTTGATGATCTCAACAAAATATAAAAAGTGAACGATCCCAATTTTTGAAATAGGCTCGAAATGGGAACACAAAGAACTTAGATAGATCAAGTCACATGAGTGAGATAAGATCCCAGATGCAAAAACTCTTGCACATATACTCACGCATCAATGCATCATATGGTGTCATGTTTACTAGTGGTCGAGCCAGAATTTTTGTTAGGGTTACCAAATTTTAAAGTTAAAGCAAATAAAAATAAACTAACTTTTGTGTATATGCGTAATATATGTGGGGTTAATAGCCAGGGCACCCCCACCCTACACTCCGCCACTCTAGTGTTACCGTGCTCACTTTTTTTTTTTTATCGGTGTTACCATGATCACTTTAAACTTATCGTGTTAGCCATTAACCTGTGCTATAATAGTTAGTGATTTTGATGATAACAAAATTGATTTTATTAAAAGAGAAACATAATTAATATTGTGATATTTTGATACTCGTTTGATTAATTGTTTATTTTATAGGATTTGGTTGAGTTACTACACCACCAAATTATTATCTCCAATAGCCAAGATTTTAATTAAAATGAGGAAGATTAAAGACAAATCTTCTCCTAGTTTTTTTATTGGCTATGAGGACTCTTATGGGAAGTGAACTTTGAATAAGGAGGAAGATTTAATTTTGGGTTCATTAGTATATCTAACGGCCACTTGCTTGAGAAAGTGGGAGATTGTTTTCCTATGAAAAGAAACAATTCAAATGGTTACCAGATTTGCAAGATTATTTTCAACAGCAGAAGAAATATTTCAAAGATACAAATTGGTGGCAAATATTTCAAATATTTCAAGGGTTTCTCTAGCACCGGCGAAGCTAGAAGGTGTTATTATTGGAGATAGTGCAAGAAATCCTAAGTTTGAGACTTGAGGAGTGGATTAGGCCATGAAGTTGCGGACCGAACCCGATAAATCTTTGTGTTTGATTTCTCTCTTCCCTTTACTCTTTATTTACTGTCATATATTACTGTTGTGTGATTGAAACAATTTAATTTTATTATTGGGTGTTGAATTTAGTTTTTTTTAAAGTCCGCATTATTATTGAGATACACAATCCCAATCAAAAAAATAAATTGAAATAAAAAAAGATTTCAAGAACGCACTTCTTACCTTAATATATGAATCGAGAAAGATAAATTCATAGATTTGAATGATCCCTAAAACATAAATGTATTTGGAAGTTTTTAATGCCACTTGCCTCACTCACGCGACTTCTCGCTAAAACACTCCCATCAATCTATATAGTGAAATTATGCGGAAGCGTTTAATTTACTCCTAGAGGGGGTGAATAGGAGTTTTGATAAAAATTACCAGTTTTTAAGAAGAATAACCGATTAAAAATTATCAAATAAAAAGCTGGTTAATTTTCTTGATTAATTCAATTTAACCAAACCACAAGTAGTGCAGTGAAAATAAAATGGAGACAAGATACGCACGATTTACGTGGAAAAACTTAGGGTCCTAAATAACCCTAAGCCAAAACCACGGAACACTACTGCTTTATCCTATTAATCAAAAAGAAGTACAGATTGCGAAATAGTAAAAACCTTACCCCAAGCCTTTACCTATTCTCGCCAATCTCCGATGCTCCCAGAGCTTCTTCAAGATTCAATAGATGAACCACAGACTTCACGCCCGATCTCTGGATTTAACCTGCTCCGAATCAATCTCCAAAAGATTCGGCCACAGTAGTATACGGCACCACGTAATATGAACACCAAATGGATGAATGATGTGATACTAAAAATGCAAAGCTTGAAAGTATTAATGCACAATGAAAATTTTAATAGGATAAACACTGCTAGCTGTTCATAGAATAATCAACGTGGACTGCATGCTAGTAAAACAAGATGAAGAAGTTTTATTCCTTACGGTAAATACGGGTTTCTCTCTTCGGGAAAAAATGTGCAAATTACCAAGGCTTGTGCTCACATATATATAGTTTAAAAAGAATGCCTAAGAGTGGTCCCCAAGAAAAACAATCTCACCCTTTATTCTCTCCAAAAAAAAATGTGCATTATACTTATCAAGGAGGTGTTCCCTTATATATAACCAAGGAAAATGCCGCCCCCCACAAAATAATACCTATCTGATGCTTGCCAAAAAATAAATTAATAATAACCTTCCAAAGATACACATATGGAAAGTCATAAAAGAATAAAACGGCTCTTCATATAAATATACCTATAATATGGAAAACAAAATTTTCGGAGACTTTAAAAAGACAATTGTTTACTTGATGGAAAACACAATTTTTCGGAAAGGTAAAGAAAATCATTCGCTTGAAATCAATATATTTATATGAGTACGGCAAACGAATTTTTGGTGAGTTAAAAGAAAATCGTTTGATTGATATGGAAAGAGAATTTTCGGAGAGTTTTATGGGAAAGGAAAACGTGCAAAAATATAATCTTTTATTAAAAAAATGCATGATATGTTGTGCAATGCATTTACCTCTCACACAAATAAATGGACTTCGCAGCGGTCAAATTGGCGCAGACAATAGGAGGAGCATCGAGCGAACAATTACCCCTAAAATGTCTACCCATTACAATTCAAATGAAGTCGATATAACAATCACATGAATGATGGTTTTTGTACAACCCCGGAAAGTGCCAAAATATCTAACATATAGTACTAGCAGAAAATCCGTGTTATGCACGGAGATCACAATTCGATTGATACAACACGTCTTATTTTAATTTTTACTCTTCCAATGTGACTAATTTTGAAGACCATAAAAAGTCTCAATCGATACCATCATCAGGTTTTTTTATATATACCTTTTCATTTTAGATGATACTAAAACTAGGACCCGACTTGGGATACAGAAAATTTGGAACAGAAAATGTACCGAACTGCTTGGGGGACCCACTTTTGGGTCCCACACAAGCGATCCGAACCGTTCATTATTCTTAAAACATTTTTTCGAGAGGCCCCATAAAATCTCAGCTCGTGTGGGACCCAAAAGTGGGTCCCCCAAGCAGTTCTGTACATTTTCTGTACCCGTAGGTTTACCCCTAAAACTATACCGAGAAGGAAAAAAACGTTTGATTATTTCCTGCCACTTTTCGCAATCACATCGATAATACAAACATCAAGTTTGAGTTTTAGCCCTTCTGACCTCAATTGTTGGGCTATATGTAATATAACACATGATAAAATTGTACGACTATATGTTCTTGTGAAACAAATTGTGTATAATATGAGAAGTAGGAATAGAAACCTTAGACAGTTTCAATGTTTCTCAAGCATAACAAATCAATTTTGCAACACAAACTTCAAAGTATATCAAAAATTCTTAAAATCATTGAAAATTGAAATTACATTTATTTGCTCCTGACGTGCTCTATTCACAAACACAACTGTCTTATGTGTCCTCGAAGAAATTCGCCCTACAATGTACCCCATCCAAACATTATACTCCAAAAATTATAAAACCAAAATAACCAATCCTAAAACAGATGATTGTTGTTAAGAAAAAACTCTTTCGTCTTTTCCAAGAATGAAAAACAACTAGCCATTAAGCATGAATGAGAGACGACAGGCTTCAATTGCATCGCCAAAAAGAGAAAAAAGGATTTCCTTAAAATATTTTTTGAATCATGGGTTTTTGAAAAGATAAAAAGAAAAAAAAAAGAAAAAAACTAAAGGAAAATATCAAGAACAAAAAGGAATAACAAAAATACTTTCTATACCATAAATATTGTGTCTAGTGCAACCAAACCATAGATCCTTGCACGGGTCCTAGCCTAAACAAAATAACAAACAGGTAATTAATATTTTTTTCTGAGGTTTTTTTCGAAACATCCCTTAAATTATCGCCTATTTCTCTACTTCATACCTGAACTTTCAAAATCCTTTAAATGGTCCTTGAACTATCAGATTTAAGTGCATGTCGTCCTTTTGTTAACTGCCCGTTAGTTTCTTGGACGAAACACAGGGTAAAAAGGTCAGCCCATTCACCAGACACCATTTGGGGCCAATACATCCAGATTTCCCTCCAATACTGTCACCCTATTATATATATATATAGGGAGAGCTTCTCCTCCGGGATCCGGGACTCCGGGACTCCATGATCCGATCATTTTTTTGACGATCCGAGCCGTCCAATGTGTTCAGAAGGTGTTTTCAAGGGTCCACGCGGAAAATCTTCAAAAAAAAATACCGGGAAGTGCTTGATCCAAGCAGTTTTTCGCTGGATTTTCCAAAAACAATTTGCAAAACAAAAAAAATACGTTTTTTCTCTAGTCCGGGAGTCCCGGACTAGTATATATATATATATAGGAAGCGGATCATGTCAGGGCGCCTGCATTTTAAAAAAAATCCGAACTTCTAATTTAAGCCGCTGGATGAGATCCAACGGCTGTGAAAAGAAGTCAGATCTCACGGGTTAAACAATGGGTTAAAACAAAGTTGGGTCTCCGGATACGGGTTAAAAGCTCTCACGGGTCAGAACACCCCAAAACCCTCTTCCATGGTCATTACGCCCAATTTTAGAGAGAGAGAGTGCAAGAAGAGAAGGGGCGATCGAAGAAGACGAAGAGCACAACGAGCTCGAAATCGAGCAAGATGAATCTCCGAAGAAAAAAACACAAAAGAGCAAGATGAATCATAATTAGTTCCCAGTTCATGTCTGGTTCTAAACAAGTCAAGTTCAAGTTCATGTCTATTTTACCAAAGTACACATCAACAACTCAAGTTAAACAACCATAAGCACATCAAATTCTTCTCCCAAACGGAGTTTATCTACCAAAGTACAAGTTCATGTCTAATTCCTTAATTCCCCAAGTAAGAAACTACAACCATTGAACGAGCACTCATTTGTATTTCAAAAAAATTCCAACTTCTATCTATACCACCAGAAACAAACACTGCAAATACAGAACCCAAACCCAGATCCCACAAGGAATTGCAGAAGCAATTGGCTAGGGCTTCGATCTCGTGAGGGGGGCACCGAGAGATATAAGCAATCGTCTTTGTCGAGGGCTTTCTTCGTCTTCCAGCTACCCGACTGTGAGCAAGGAGTACAAAAACCATAACTCCTCAACCGTGTTCGATCAATCTCGTGAATGGCTTCCTTCGATTCGGTCTTCGATCTCGTGAATAGTAACAGAATCGACTAGCTGTTCGTCTTCTCTTCTTCAGCTCTTCGTCTTCTCTCTCTCTCTCTCCCCGAAATGAAACGTGAATAACGAAGGAAGGAGGTTTGGGGGTCTTTTGACCCGCGTGTGTAATTTTAACCCGGATCCTGACCCGCATGGGTAATTTTGACCCGCGAGATCTGATTTCTCTTCACAGCCGTTGGATCTCATCCAACGGCTTAAATTAGAAGTTCGGATTTTTTTTAAAATGCAGGCGCCCTGACCTGATCCGCTTCCTATATGTATATATATATATACAAATATATATATCACCTGTGTGTGAGGGAAAAAAACAGAGGCTCATAAAACACACACTCTCTCTCCCTTGCTTCCCCTTACAATCTGAGTACTCCCTCTCTATCTGTACAGCCAGCATATTGCTTTACAAAAAAAAAAAAAAAAATGTAAACTTTGGAAGTCTAAAGCAACTTCTATGAATATGTATCTTATATGCTATGAATGAAATATGGTATTGAATGAAAAGTCCAAGTACTGTGTAAGAGAATCAAGCACTAGAGATATCACATGAAATACAACACCCCACATTGATGAAGCAGCTATCCCCAATTGAAAAACCTCAAGATGAAGTATTTTTCTTATTAGAATATGAAAAAGACAGCAATTAGCAATGATTAAGAAGTCAATTTTCTAATCTGAAAACCTGTTCCAAAGGCAAAGGGGGAGAATAGCGGAAGAGATGATGTAAGGAATTGCTCTGTTCATTGGGGAAAAAAACTGGTGGTCTGTTTGTAGGTGGTGGGCCCATGGCTAAGAGAAAAAGTGGAGAAAAAACTGGTGGTCTTCTTCCAAAGCTTCGTCGTCTCCTCTCTCTCTCTCTCTCTCTCTCTGAATCCCACTGTTTCGTCTCCTTTTTTCTGATAATCTATTTCCTCTCTCTCTCTGATCAAATGGGAGAGTGGTGAAGGGAATGGCCCTTTTACCCTTCATTTTGGGACTATGATCAGGTGTGACGCGCACACGCTCGAGTTTCCGTTCAAGAAACTAACGGGGAGTTAACAAAAGGACCACATGTACTTAAATCTGATAGTTCAGGGACCATTTAAAGGATTTTGAAAGTTCAGGTACGAAGTAGAAAAATGAGTGATAGTTTAAGGGATGTTTCGAAAAAAAACTCTTTTTTTCTCAACCTATTAAGAGAGTGTTTTTTTTTTTTTTTTCCCCGGAAATAAAAGATATTTATTAAGTAACTTCACGGTCCAAAGACCTACATCAATCATGGTAAAATTGGCTAGTCATTGGGGGACAGGACCCCCCCAAAATTCCAATTTTCCACTCAATAGGGATCGCTTAGCCAAAGAATGGGTACCCTATTACAAGAACGTTTAACATGAATAAACTTGCAAGAGGAAAAAAGAGGTAGTAATTCCAAACAATCAGAGAGAATGGAATTACAATCAGAAAAGAGATTCCTTGCTTGCGTGAGAGCTTGGACAACTTGGGCACAATCACCTTCCACAATAATATTTGATAGCCCTTTGTTCGCTGCAATAACTAAAGCTTCCCGAAAACCCATAGCTTCAACGAAAGAGAGTGTTTAAGCAGCCCATAGTAGTTTAATAAGAGCAATCTTTAAAGCCCATCCTACAAATTGACCAAATAGAAAAACAAAAGGAAAAAATGGAAGCAAATCTTGTAGCACGTGTTCGAATTCCGCTCCTAACAATACGGGGGGTTACACTCTATTAAGAAAATCTTGAAAAAAGTCACTTAACTTTAAACAAGCCCGAAAATGAAGATCAACAACAAAATAGAATAATATATAATTTCATATTATAAATCTTGTCTCTAGTGTGTCTACAACATATTCTTGTACGTCATAGGCTTAAAAAGGGAAAAAAACTAATTAACCTGCCATAAAAATTAAAAGGTTGAAGCAACTATAAATTGTTGTACGCTCATAATAACTTAATGAGACGAATCTTCAAAACCCATCCCACAATGACACGTTATTCTATCATGAAAATAAATTACCGAACACGTTACTTTAACAAATCAAAATACAAATAATTCAAGTAGAAAAGAAATGAAAAATGGGGGAACGTCATTTATTAGAATTTCACCTTCAGTAGCAAAAAAGCTATTCAATTTCAATCTCTCTCTCTCTCTCTCTCTCTCTCTCTCTCCTCGTGAGGTGAATGGTTTGGAATTCGGATGGCATTGTTCAAAGCTTAACGAAGGTAGAAACTGGTTTCCAAGCCATTGATTTGGCATTCTAAGGGGTCCCTTAAAGCCCATTCCAGTTTCTTACACTGGTGGTGGGCCTAAAAGGGGTTTATCTCCAACAAAATTCATGATTTATATAAACAACAAACACCAGAAGGGTACCCGAACGCTAACCTAGGTACCCGAGTGCCTGTATAGGAACTAAGTGTTCGGATACCCATTTGGACGCCCTATTTGTCAAAATTATAAATTTCCCAGCTTATTAAAGTTTCTATTATTTTGGGATTTGTTCATGTTAGTTTTTCGTGTCATACTTCTCTGGGCAGTAATCTATTCGTCCCAATCAGCAAACAAAACACTTCAAAAATTGATTTTCATGATCCCAGAATAAGAAGGGAACATTTTCAAATCCATTTCAAAACTTCAAAGATGTAAAAAGGAGGTATATGGCTGTATTGCTTCCGAGCGCCAAGATTGGGCATTAGGGCTCTCGGATACTATACGAGCGCTCTGTTATCATATTGGAGCGCCTTGATAGGATTGGTCCTAATTTTGTTAAAAACACTTCGTGTCATGTTTGCATATCATAACACTCATATCACACGGCACAAGGATCCACCTAATGTGATTTATTGCTTTCCAGTGTCCATTAAATTGCTCCCCATCTCTTTGTGTGAATAAAATGAAGTACTCCTTCCGTCCCGATTTGTTGGTCCACAAACATACTTTTTCAAGTCCTAAAATGTTTGTCCATTTTCAAAAGTTAAAGGATAAAGTATGCAAAATTTACTTTTTTGCCCCTTTTCTAAAACTTAAAATAACTCAAAAACTAATTTTTTTAAATAATGTGTTTACATTTTTGAATTTTTTTTGCACCGTATTAAAGTTCTCAATGAAATATATCAAACAAGATCCATATTGATTAAAGTTTTCTTTTTGTAACTACATTAATTTTTAGTTTGAAAATTGCATGTAATTTGTAGTCAAATTAGAATGGAGGGAGTATTAAATGAAGGGATTGAGGATAAAATAGGAAATTAACAAACTCAAAAGGTAATGGAAAAAAAATTGGAATCCCCAAAACGGACCAACAAATCCGGACGGAGGGAGTAATTTTTTTTTTTTTAAATCCCACAAACATCAAGTAGAGACCGACCCTCGTGTCGGCTGAGAGGGGTGCCTTAAAACCCATCACCTCTCATAATCTAGCTCCTGAACCTAAGATATTACGGTTATGACGGACAAAACCATTTCCAAAAATACGCACGAGAGTCATTTTTATGGGTGGCGGCTCGAATTCGAAAAGCGGGTGTCCACAAGTGGCTCTAGTGAAGAAGCGCCACTAATGTACTATGTGATAAGAAGATTACCCAAGGAAAATTCTTTAGAACTATCATAAGACCAACAATACTTATGTGATAAAAAATGAGTAAGATGGGTGTTGCTGAAATGATAATGATGAGATGTTGTGTGGTAAGACTAGAAGAGACGAGATTATAAATGAAACCGTTCGTAAAATGGTGGGTGTAGCACCTCTCTAGAGGAGAAACTTAGAGAGTTGATGGGATAATTTTGGATGGTAACGCTACAGGGAGGGGAAGACCCAAATGAATGTTGTAATGCGTAAATATATGAGCATACTTAATCTAAGTGAATAAGTAGCCCTAAAAAAAAAATCATGTAACTGACCCTAATTAATTGGGACATGAGGCTCAATTTGTTTGGTTTATAAGTTCGATAAGCTGAAATAAATCAGTAAAGAGAAGACAAACCAAAACCAACTCCTCGTATGAGTTGGATCTGGGGTTTCCAGATCCGCACTTCCATCATCAGTGGCAACGACGGCGCAAGAACACCGAGGAAGGCTCCAGCGATATTTTCCTGTAATTTTTGTATTTTCTGTTTTCTTTCTTTTTTTTCGATTTTTGTAGATTTTTTTGGTAGGTTGTTGTATTTGGGTTTTGATTAATGGCCCTATACACACACAAAAAAAAAAAAAAAAACTCCCCCTTATGGTGCACCAAAAACGGGATCGAGAATGCTACATACACAACAAAAGGGGCCAACAAAGTGGACAACAGCCCCAAAACGACGTCGTTTTGGGGCTTGTTTAAAATAAAAAAAATAAAAAATAAAAAAAAAAACGCCTGAAAAAATTGAAATCGGTTGTCTCCCTCTTCCCCCCAAATCAACTCCATACACAGAGGGGCATTAAACCCATACACAGAGGGGCATTAAACTGAAGTTAACTTGAATCTGAGTTCATTTCCAGGGTAAGTGCGTGCAAGAATCCTTCAAGGCTTCAACCACAGCTACAAGTTTTCATCATGAAACGAAGCTAGAGACTACAGCTCTCAAATTTCGACTGTACAAATTTCGGCGAGAAGAAGAAGGCACGACCAACACCGCCGCCGACCGTCTCAACCTACAGCTCTCAAACTCCGGCGACTAAGATCACTAGATTTTTAACAACCCCCACCGGAAAATCGTTGGTCTCACAACAACAACCACTACCAAGGTCTATCTCTCTCTCCCTCTCCCTCCCTCCCCCTCTCTCTCTCCCTCTCACGATGCCCTCTCCCTCCATCCCTCCCTCTCTCTCTCCTTGTTTTAATTTGAGAAGCCCTAACTCAATTAAAAAAACCCCAATTTCATACAGTGTAATGTTGTATATTTTGGTGCAATGTGTATCTGAGTTTCAATACCCACTGACCAGGTCATTGTCAATGCAATGTGTAGTGCATTGACATGGGACTAGGTCATTGTCGTTTCGGTGCAATGTGTAATTTTCTATTTCTTGTTCCAGTTGTAAAGTTAAGAAGAAGAGGCCATGTACGTGCTAGCTCTTGTAGAGCCTGTATGGAGTCAATGTGCATCTGTGTTTAACCTATTCACTGTAAACAAAAAAGAGGGAACTAAATGCACTACCAAATAACAAAAATCTGAGCAGTTCAAGAAAAAAAAAGTAACAAATATCAACAAATATCATGCCAGATTTCTAGTCCTATTGGTCAAATGAACGTAGAATTCAGTTTAGAGAACCAACCTCACCAATTCCCATTAAGGCACGGACCACTAGTAAGAAGGGCAAACCAAC
Organism: Vaccinium vitis-idaea; assembly: GCA_963854785.1. NCBI lineage: Eukaryota > Viridiplantae > Streptophyta > Magnoliopsida > Ericales > Ericaceae > Vaccinium > Vaccinium vitis-idaea. Next base: position 15,742,390 of record OY978224.1, on the reverse strand, counting down.
CTTCGCAGCAACGGGTGTCAAAGCAAAAAGAACAAATTACTTACGCGATGGAAGTGACATCTAAATATGCCTTAACAGATAAACAATGTCATTCTAAATTCTAAAAATTTGGATAATAACTTTGGATGTAACTCTATGATTCTACGATATATATTTACGAGCAAGTCTCAAATGAGAAACTTAGTGTCACAAAATGATATGCTCAAAGAAAAGAAAGCTTCTAGTTGGATGATCCAAAACGAGATTGGGAAAAGATCTTTGGTTACCTGGGTGAGAAGGTAGCCCCAGAAAAATGAAGATTGTATCAAACCAACGGTTGCTGGATTCCAGTTGAACTCTGCTCAGGCTTCATTCAAATCAACAGTGAAATAGCAGTGGGTTCAAGCATCTTCCCTGAAAAAGAAAATCGTACTTCAGTTTTGGGGGCAAGACCACCCATAAGAGCAGCAGCAGCGTTACCATTACAGACAAAGGCTATTCAACATTTTTTTCCTCAAAACAAACAATAACCATTACAAAGTTAGGGTTTCCCAAATTGAAACAAGGATTTAAACTACTGTATGAAATTGGGTGTTTTTCAACTCAGTTAGGGTTTGTCAAATTGAAACTTGTAGACACCCCGATTTTGAACCCAAAGATGCACTCGAGCATTCCCGATGATGAAATAGACCAATCATGCATACCTTGAGGCTAAGAACAAGGCTTGAACTCACCGAACCACCCTAAACCATTCTAAACCCTCCTAGAACAACCTTAAACCAACCAAAATGACCAAAATACCCTTCAAACCATCCATAAACCATTTCAAAACAAACCCAAGCCTACATCATCTTCTAGTACATTCAAAACCCTCTTTTTTGATATATAATACGTCTCAATCCATTTTGAAATGAGGGAGATGTGTCCGTTTTACCAAAATGACTTATTTTTCCCGACCTTCTGAGGGTAAAATGGTCACATACTTGAATGTACAGATTATCTTGGGTTCAAACTACTTGGGTTAGAAAGTACACTCGACAAGCTTTCCAACGCTTCAAACCACGCATGAAACGGAGTTCGGTAGCACCCGGGGCGGCCCCGCGAAGTTTTTACCTTTTGAGCAACAGCCTTGAGCGCTCAAGCCCATGGCTTTGAGCGCTCAACTCCGAGCCAGATCAGTTTTCTGCAGAGCTTCTAATCATGATATTCTACTGCAAGAGGAGCGTCTACCTATGTTTTCTACTGCCTAAATACACTTCCTAGACCCTTGAACATCTCCTCAATCACCCCCCAAACCCAATTCAAAAATTAAACCCATTTCCCTCCCATTTCTCTCTCTATATAAACCCCCTTTGGCTGATCTCTTACACTCTCACACCCTTCATCAGCCCTCTCCACTCTCTCTCATCACTTCAATCACGTTTTAGCCTTTCTCTCCTCCATAGCCACCACCCTCCATCATCTTCAACCTCCAAAACACCCAAAAATCTCATCTTTAAGGCCTACAACACATGGGTCTTTGAGAAACCAACTTCAACAGCCCCTCTCTCACTCTAACAAGCCATTTACAGCCCATACACTCCATCAATTTCGTCCAAACCTAGCTCTTCCATCAAAACCCACCTCATCCAAGCCAAAATCACCATTTTAAGCTCAAATCCTCCATCATCCACTCAATCAATCACTCAATCAACCCTACACTTACACTCCTCTGACCAAAATACTTCATCTATAGCCCATAAACACAGCCACTACCCATCCATTCATCAAACCACAAGTTCAAGCCTTGATCATAGCCGAAAAGGTAGAAAATCATGTGAAAATCACTGTTTTGGTCTTGCTGAGGGAGACCAGTGGGCTCATTCAAGTTCCTCATACTTGAAATGAGCCTACAAGTTCTGAAAAGTATCATAAAATAGCAGAATTTGGCGATCTGGGAAGGGCTTGAGCGCTCAAGGCCTTCACCTTGAGCGCTCAAACCCCAACAGATAGGCAGTCATAGTGTTTCAGCCATAACTTTTTACTCCGAACTCCGTTTTCAACGTATTATATATCAAAACGTAGATAATTTGAAGGGCTACAACTTTGTAGTTTTGTGTTTTTCTCATTTCTATATCAAAACCCTCCAAAACATGCAAATAGTGTCGGAAAGATAAATAATTTTGTTCAAAATGGTGTTTTAAGTTCTATTTTTCTCCTTCATTGTCATTTTCCTTGTTTATATCATTCTGTAATCGCATTGTACACTTCACACAAGCATCCACCATCACTTAGTTTGTGTTTTAATATTCATTTACGTGTTTGTCATTCCCGTATCCCCCATTTCGTGTTTAAAATCAAATTTCAAACATTTCCAAAATCCCACAAAATGTTGAGTAGAGACCGGTTCACGGACCGGGCGAGAGGGGTGCCGTAAAACCCTTCCCCTCTCGTAACCAAACCCCCGAATCCGAGAAATCTTTGGTTCCGCCATGATCAGTGAAATCTTTTTCAAATGGTCAAACAAGTCATGTTTATTTTTGATCGGTTTCTCGGGTTCGGACCTCAAATCCGGGTGGCGACTCTAACAATCACAATCTTTTCGAACAATCTCGGTGGGCCGTCCACAAAACGAGAGAGAGAGAGAGAGAGAGAGAGAGAGAGAGAGAGAGAGAGAGAGAGAGAGAGAGAGAGAGAGAGACCAGCGTGTGAGAGAGGGACCAGGATTACCGGATGTGGGACTGATTTTCAATCCGGTGGTGGTTGTAAAAAAACCGGTGGTGGTGGTGGTCGCTGGAGGTGGGGAGTTGCCGGAGGTGGATAGCTGCAGGTTGGGACGGTCAACAGTGGCGGAGGTCGGCGTCGGTGTTGGTCGTGCGTCCTTCTTCTTCTCCTCTTCTCCTCTTCTCACGTTGCTCTCCTCTTCTGTGTATGGAGTTGATTTGGGGGGAAGGGGGAGGCAACCCGATTTCAATTTCACGCGTTTTTTTTTTATTATTTATTTATTTACAACAGGCCCCAAAACGACGTCGTTTTGGGGCTGTTGTCCACTTTGTTAGCCCTTCTTGTTGTACCCGTAGCAGCGTTCAAAGGGGATGATGCCTTGTGTTGTTGTGTTAGACGTAGGTTAATGATGTGACTGCTCTGGGTGTTTGCACGTGCTTAGTCTATTGGTGGCCTCTCAGTTTTATACTCATTTTCAACTCACCAGTTGATTATAGGATCTGTTGGAAAAAAATATTTTGTTTATAATATTTTAGTTTAAGTGTGAATGAAAATTGATTTGATTTGGAGTTGCATCATTTCATTAGCACCTGTTCGTTGTGGACGGACGCGTCTTTTCATGAACATATGTGTCTCTTCACCCTGGTGACTATTCGTAGAGTCACCAGTTTGCCTATATATATGGCATCTTTCTTTCATTTTTAAGTGGTTGTTAATTTTTCTACACTTTCATTGAGAGTCTTTTCATTGAAGAGAGTACAGACACAAGTTTGGTTCGCCTACCGAACAGATTGGAGTGCTACTTCCGTTCGGTGAAGATCAAGTAGTGCTGGGAGATAGACGTCCATGCAAACCGTAAGCACCGTAGCGGGGGCGAATCTGTCTTAAGTACAGAGTGTTTCACTCGCCTTGATCACCTTTTCATTTTCATTGATTTCCAGGTTTCGAGTTCTGATTTTATTGCGTTCATATTTCCGATTTTATCACAAAAGTAAATATATTATCTAACAGGATCTTGATACTATTGGCCAATGCTTTAAACTGGCATTGATTTGCAGAGATATGTACTTTGTTTATTATGTTAAGAATCTTTCTGTTGGGAAGGAGTCTTTGATCGCTATTGCTGACATCTTTATGTTGTTTGACTCTCACAAATTTGCACATGACTTCGATTATGAAGCTCAACCACTCTGAATCACGGATGGATTTTCCATTTCTTAAAATAATTGATTTTAGCAAATAAAGAAGTTACTCCGTATTTGGTAAAACCTAAAATCAAAGAACCGTTAAGAATCTATTATTTCAACAAATGGCTTTCTCATTTGTTAAAATCAACGGTAAAGAAGTCATTTGGTAAAACCTAAAATCAAAGAACCGTTAAGAATCTTTGATTTCAACGAATAGCTTCCTCATTTGTTAAAATCAACGATTGATTTTATCAAATGAAAAACTCATCCTTAAGATTAATTTCAAGGAGTATTTTTGGATAAAAGATTCTATTTAAATTTTATGGCCTATTTGGAGGACTTCTTTTCTCATTATTCAATTTCTCATTTTTAAGTTTTGGGTGTTTGGCTGCCTAAACCTAAAACACATTTAAGCTAAAACTCATTCTCAAAATTTGACATTAGAGAAAAGAAACTAAAAGTAGGCTGAGAGGAGTTTTTTGACTTCCCATTTTCCACTTTTCCCATTTTGATTAACAAAAGGACTTACAAAATATTTTCTGTACAAATTTCACAAACACTACTCATGTTTCAAAATGCATTCTGCACATTTCTCTCAAACACTCTTGCTAAATTCGAAATACATTCTGGCTATAAACCACAAAATTGAATATCAAAAGTAAAAAATGAAGCTCCAACACTCTCTAAAAGTGTTTGTGAGAGATTTGGATTCTCAAAAAGACTTGGCAATAGATTCAGATGTGAATTGAATTCAGATTTAAAATTTTAAATATACCATGACCATTTTGTCCTCCCATTTTTAACATATTACATTGGCGGCAGCTCACCGAAATCGAACACCATCAATTTATTATTCTTTTGAATTTTAGCAGTGCTAATTTTCAGTTTAAGTTTTATTTGAAGACTTAGCCAATCCATTATGAACACTCCTCAATCGAGATGATTTATAATGAACACCTAACATATTAGCTCGAACATGACTCACACTCATACTAAGAACGATTAGGGAAAAAAAAGAATCTAATGGCGTAGGTATCATGCTCTCCCTTCTGTCTCTCTCTGTCCATTGCTGATTGTCTAATGTAGTAAAATTAACTAGATAAATTTCTTTGTTTGTTAAGTTTAACTTAGCTTATAAAATAATGGACAAGCTTAAAAAAAATTAACTATTTTGCAAACCAGTTAACTATAACAATCTTTCTTCGAATGTGAGATTGTGATGGAAAATCTCGTTATATCATCCTAAAGAAGAGCATATCTTCAAAAAGAGTCATCTCAATCAATTCGCCATAATTTCTTTCAATAGTTTTAGTAAATTAATATGTTGGCTTAATTTAGAAATCTTGTCTAGGAAACTATATAATTATATTCCCTCCATTCTCAAAATATTGTCCACTATGTATGACGATAACTTTAAAAAAGTTTGATTTGTGTTGAAATATGTTCTTGTATTGCATAGTTGATAATCTTTCAGGAATGGAGGTTTTGTTGTTGGCTGCACTATTTATCTTAATCTCTAAAATTTTGCATATTTTAGTGGTTAAAAGAGACAGTTAACGTATTTTCTAAACACCCGGGTAAAAATTTCTGGAGTTGCCACTAACATTTACATCCATATTAAAGTCTTTGCACTTGCCTAGTCATCGATACCATATTTATACGACTTCATATTACTATGTTAACACACACACACACATATATTTATATACACCTGGTATATATTATGTTAGTTTTAAATTTGAATAATATCGGCTTCAATTCTACAGAGAAAACGTTAGACATGTGCTTCGTTTTTTATTTATTTATTTCTTTCTTCTTTTTTATATATTTTTGTACCAAGAAAAAGCACATCCGCAATTTAGTTACAGATTATACTCCCAACAACCATTTGGATGCATAATCTGTATACAAATACCTCAGACATTTTCTCAAATTCTAATTGTGGATATCGGTAGTTCGTAATTCAAAATCAATTAATTACTAAAAAAAATATGTATTTTCTAGCAAACATCCCTAGTTATTCAAATTTGAAGGCAAAAGCAGTCACCACTCCCTAATCATGGCTTTGGGTCAAGGTTTCCTACATATCTTTGTCCTCCTTATTCTCTCCCTTTGTGGGCTTCATTTTGAACCCACATTCAGGAATGGAGCCAGAAGGGGTTAGTAGGGGCGGTCACCTTTGTAAGGAAAAAAAAAACTCTAATATTATATAGAAAGAAAATAATTTCACATGAATTATATAGGTTTGCCCCTGCAAAGTATTTTGGGGAAAAAAATTTACCCCTGCGTAGTGAAATTCCTGACTCCGTCCCCTGCCCACAGTGATGATCCAAATTGCAGATCTTATACATTCCACGGAAAATAATACTCCCTCTGCCCCATTTTAAATGTCAATCTTTCAATTTTGGAATGTCTCAAAATAAGTGTCACTTTCTATAAATTACCATCAAAACATACCAAACTTTCAATTTTTCCCTTAAAAAGTCCTCCTTCATTCCTCATTGATGTGACAGTTTTTTATATTCATATCATTTTCAAATTCACAATATCTTTCAACATATAATATTTTTCATGATTTTGAAAACTTTGTATAATAGAATTAATTGAAATCTATCAAACAAGAACCATATTACATATTTTTTGAGATCCATATTGAAGAATATAAACAATTTAAATACGTTTAATTGAATTCACAGTTTTTAAGGTTACTTTTGAAAATTTAGAGCACAAATTTTAACTTCTTAAAAAGCTCGATTTCCCGTAGAAGACATTTAAATTGAGACAGAGAGGGAGTAGTATTCATATTAAAAATTAACTTGATATATGATATCAATGGATACATGAATAACTTTTATAGAATATAAGTCAAATATAGTTTCAAACTAAAATTGTCAATTCTATGAATAAACGTACAAGTAAATTAAAACCTACCTACTCAAATTTGGTCAAACTGATCTTAGACCGAAGTAAGTTTCTTTGTGAAATGTAGAAGATCAATGGTTTGGATCATCAATATGAGATACCGAATGAACGCCTGAAAAATGAGAGTATGGAGGGAAGCCATAACCATATGCTTTACTCACAAGCTAAATCACCATATCATCACACTTTCAAATTATTAGCGGTTTTGTCACTTGCATTGCACGTGCTCCATGTTTTTTGCAATTTCAACGTCAACTGGTGTTGATTATATAAACCAAGAAGCTGAAAAAGGCACTTCTTCGAATAATTGCTAGGATTCTTTTAATTTTAATTAATAGGCACCCATTTGACCATAAGTTTTTAGTGAGACAGCCAAGATACGTGTCTTTTGGTGAATATTGGTGTACTCCTTAGAATTTGAGAGAAGTTGCATAGTGTCCGTTGGCAAGGATCATAGAATGGGGCTAGAACCTATAGAAAGGTGTCAAAATCAAGTCTCTCAAATGAGAAAATTTTGGGTACGGGGAGATACCCTCTCAGCACATCCAGGCCGTCCAAACAATGCAACCAACGGTCCGGATTGAAAGTATCATCCGAATTTTAAAAAATAGAAAAGAAAAGAAAATTTGTGTTTTTATCCGAGCCATCCGATGCATTTTTAGACGGCTCGGATGTGCCGAAGGGGCACCACGTTACCCATACCCTATTTGCATCCAAAATTTTCTCCTCTCAAATAGTAGAATGCCAAAATAAGTAATAGTCATTTCCGTTGTAAAATTAGTAATGTAGTAATAACAAATCAAATTTGGCGAGTACAGCCCCGTAGGACGGGAAATGACCGAACCGCACCGCTGCAAGTTTTTTTATTCCAGCCATCTCTGATCTCCCCAACGGAATATTTCCAGCACACTGGGCTGTCCCCCCCTCTCTCTCTCTCTCTCTCGGTGTTTCCGCGCTACAGCTACACAGAGAGAGACAGAGAGAGGTAATATCTCTCTCTATATATATATACATAGAGAGGGAGAGGGAGAGGGAGAGAGGGAGAGGGCAGAATATCTAACAGATCTCTATTTTCTCTCGAAGCTGTACTAGTAATGGCGGACGAACCTTCTAACAATCGCTGGTCCTTCATGGTAGCAATTCTTCACTTTGTTACCTTTAATCTGTTTAGTAAAAATATATTCAACCTCATATTTCATACTCATCTTTAATTTGCATTGGGGAACTGATCCCTTTGACTGATGTGCTAGATTCCTGTTTCGATCATCTATTTGCATGCGAGAATCTAGTTGGTCGAATCTGAGATTTATTCAACGACGCACAGCTCTACTTAGGAAATCACCAGTGAATTTGGCCCCGTTTGAGTAGATTTTATTTCCAAATGAATGTATTTCACGCTCTTTTTCAATGAGAATAGCTCAATTATTTACTTAGTACATTATTTACCCGTGAATTAGGTTATCGATTTCAACTAACTATGGGGGAGTGAATTTCATTTCCGATTCCAAACTTTTCTTTAGGGTGCATGGGGGAAACTGAACCGTAAGGTTTGTTTGGATCTTAGGAAAAAAGGGAAGAGAAGGGAAATTTAAAAAAAATTCCTCTCCTTGTTTGGTTTGGAAGAAAATGACGGGGAAATAGAAAAACAAATTTTTTGACACGGTACATTTTTTCCTACGTTTTCTTCGCACTTTCTTTCTTGACAATTTTCTCTTCTGTTTCTTTCATTTCCACAAGTTCCAAACAGACTCTTAAATTTACTAGATTATGATTTCAATCATCTCAACTTGTTATTTGTTAATATTGTCTCTTCATTACCTTCATTTGATTTTCTACAACCTGTCTAAGTGATATGCGCTGTACAAAGTTCAGGATGCAGAACACGTTTGACTCAATCTAAAGGATTTACTTCTTTGTTAGGTTGATAAGGAAAGACGGTATGGAAATTCAATGTTCAATGTTTTGGCTATGTGAATTTTCATAACACCGGAATTTTACCAAAAGAGTATCCAGAATGTGAGGTGTACCATGTAGTTTCAAAGGTGGTGTGATGTGGGAAAATCTAGAATGAATTGGTACATAGATTCCACTCTTTGGGGTACTTTTGGGAATAAATTAGGGATACTTATTTTCTTTTGAAAAAAGCTTTGTACCCAATATATTACCCAGAAAAGTACCTAGTAAATAAGGCGTATGGTATAGAATAAAATTGAGAGGTACTTTTTCCGAACCTGTAGATATGTCAACAAATCTTATTTTCTGGGTGATATTCTTGGTAAAATATGTGGGTGAGTAATACTGCTAGTTATCAGAATTATAAATAAAGGTGCATTGATGCCATATTATATTTTTCATTATTTTCTTGTGGCCGCGCTTGTGCAGTAAGACTTTTTGTGAATCAGATATTAATTCCTTCTTTTGTGATCTCAGTACTTTGAATCTTGATGGTAGGAGTAGAATTCATATACAACATTTTGTCCGTATTTAGGATTTTGAGATGTTTTATGATGTTAAGTTTGGAAGAAGAAAAGCAACTGAGGAAAAAGATGACGCTGCAATCGGTCAAGCTGCTGGCAATACTTCCAGTGTAACAAGTGGAAATGGGCATGTGAAGAAAACACCCGAGTTGGCTATTTATGAACAGTATCGGAATCAGGTAGTTTGTGCTATATTAATTGAGTGGTGCGGGTAGCATTATTCTTTCATCCTCTAAAAGTGAATTCATATTCTCAACATTTGGTTGCAGGATCGTGGGAGCACAGCCCACTACAATGGGATATCGTCCGCTGGACTGGTTGAAAAACCGTATGGTTCCTTGATCTATGCAGACTTTGCTGGTTTCTTATGTCATGCTTAGTGTTGCAGTGGATTTATATAGTTTTAGATACTTCTTGGATCACTTTCCTGCAATTAGTAATGAAATTGCAATTTCGATTAAAACCTATATTAATTGTGCCAAGAGACTAACAGACAGAGATCTTCACGAACTAGATTTGGCAGATTAAGTGAATTTGATAAAGATATCGTGGAAGATTATAATCTAAGCAGCTACATTGCATCTTACAATTTTCTTGGTGGGTATGTTATTTCACTCAAGTGGAAAATCAGAAAAAATCTGTGAATCGCTTTACATCATGCCTCGTTGTGTTATTGCAAATAGTAGGTATACTTTCGTTCCTTATGTCTCGTGAGTTCGTATATAAAGGGTTGAAGCTTGCTGAAGGTAGAAAACTACGCATATAAGGTTAGGGAAGTGAAGGGATACAAAAGAATTGAAGGTTGAGAGTGTCTATAGGAGTCTCTCTCTCTCTCTCTCTCTCTCTCTCTCTCTCTCTCTCTCTCTAAATAACCATATAGACACTCTTTCATTTACTAATTTCTCATTAGTAATTGAGTTCTGTAAACTTGCTGCGAACTTTTTCCTCTTCTTCTGAAATATAAGTAAATACCATGTTCAGTGGCGAATCCAATATTTTGAGGTAGAGGGGGGCCAGGGGGCACCAATTAATCATAACCTCCATTGATTTCCACGGGCTTCATCAACTAAACTGAAAACAAAAGCATACTAGAGTTTTTAGGTTATTTTTATTTATTTTTGTTTGTAGCGAACATTTATAAAGTTTGACCATAGTTGTTTTGGGTCTTCCCATCAATACGAACTCAAAAAACGAAAGACAAATGACTGAAAGTTTAACTACTAGATTACTAAGGACGAATTAGTTCCTATAAATACCTGACCTTTTATGTTTCCCAATTTACGTTTCCCAAATAAAAGCCTCAGAGAGATAAGGCATAATAGGAGGGATTGAGTTCTCTGTTGATTTTGAGGCTTGTAATAAGGTTAATTTCAAAATATCTGGAGATCTCTGGCAATTTTGGAATGGCCTAGGATTATTAGTTAGGGGGAGAAAAGAGAGGTTGTATGAATGTAGGGGGGTGTAGTGGAAGTGTAAAAAAAAGCAGGGGGGTCGCGTGAACCTATGGGCTGTGGCCTCAATAAATCCTCCACTGATCATGTTTATAGTATGTAGTTAAGAAAACAAGAGTATGTTTTTGTAGTATCTTATCTCTGCTTCATATTTTATCTAGCTTGGTAGCTCTTCTTTTCTAATGTTTCCTTTTGGGTTCACGTTCTTGAGAGGTCATACGCTTCCATCAACTACACGCTCCTTTTTGAACGAGAGTGAGGTTTCTAGGAGATTCTAACTTGGGAGGGAGGGAGCAAGATTCTTGGGTGGATTCATCACCTTGATAGAGGGATCATGCAACTAAGCTTCAATTTAAGGCATACGGCTTACAATGTCTAAAACTTTTCCTTGTTGGAACTGTTGTTTCTCTATGAAGATCAATGCATGTTATGTATGAACACACTCCGAGGGATGCTCAAGACAATAGTGATATATGGTAGAACAAGATACTCAACTTGGCTAAGTTGTTGACCTTTGCATAGTATGATTAGGAGTAGAAGACCAGGACAATAGTTGATGCAAAGAAATTCACCACTTTCCTCTTCCCTATCTTTCTTAACGGAATCTGACTTGCAGATGGTTTGACAACAACAATAATAATACTTTTGTAATCCCGATTTTGTTGATATTTTAACACTTCATATAAAAAATTTGAACATGTGACCTGTGACCATAAAGTTGACTACAAAAATAGAACAGCATGTGAAACGAAGTGCATTGTTAGAAGTAGGACCATGTGCGTGTCTGGGCATGCACACATGTGGCTCTAAGTTACAGTTGCATCTGTATCATTGCTGTTGTCTTAGACTCTGAATGATATGCACGACCGTTATGCATACTTCTGTTATGCTTGTGCATCTTCATTATCTTTCGCAATTTTTGTTTGTCACTGATGGTGCACCAGAATATACGTAGCGCATTCGTAAAGATTTTCAAGCAAGTTATGTAGAAGCTTTGATTTTACTTCACTTTCATTTAAAACATGTACAGTGATGATGATAAGTGATACTCTGTTTTATGCATCATATTTGGTTTCCTTTTCAAGAATAAAGAGGAAATGCACACCGTAAACAACGGTCTGTGTGCAGTATGACAAGGAAGACAAAAAACTTAACAATCGACGATAACTTTTTATATTTGTATTAGCTAGACAGTGGAATGGCAAAGAAAAGATTTATATGGGATGACCCTATTTATGGGATACAAAAATGCTTGGTTTGTTTGAATAGGTTTGGTCGCGGCTAATGAGTGCTTACTATGATTGTTCTCTCGTTCAAGTTATGATTGTTTTTAATGATCAGGCTATTGTGTTCCTGTTTGGGAATATTCTGACCTTCAATGTTTTGCTTTTCAGGCAAAGATCTCTACTTCCTCCTTTTGAGTCAGCAGAAATGCGTGCCTTGGGGGAGAGTTTAACTAGGTAATTATACAAAAGAGTTCGATTGGACTGAGTCATTTTCCATACTATTTTAGTGACTGATGTAAATATTTATGCTTGTCTTTTATATGCAGGGACATCATTCGTGGAAATCCAGATGTGAAATGGGAAAGCATAAAGGGGTTAGAGAATGCCAAACGTCTACTTAAAGAAGCAGTTGTCATGCCAATAAAATATCCCAAGTAGGTCTTGTGGCAAGGAAAATTATAATGCGCAATTACTGTTATGCTAATTAGTTTTCTAGGATAGCTTGTTTAGTTTTCCTGATATGCCATGAAAGAGCTGCAAGGCCACTCTCCCTCACCAATGTTGTTATCTAAGCAGTACTTTCTTATAACCGTAATCCTTCTACAACTTGGAAATTTAATGGTTTTTAACTTGTACAGTTGTACTGCATCCTCTTCCGTTGACTTGGGAAAATTTATTACTCCCTCGGTCCCCAAAGTTGGTCATTTTTTGAGACTCCAACTTTTTAAGGGAACACAATTATTATTCTTCTAAAATTACCCATGCTATAATTACTTTTTATACTCTAATTCATTTACCCTCCACTTTTGCATTTGAATTTTGATATTAGAATGAAGGGCTAACATGGAAATAGCTCAATTTTTTTCTCATTGACAAGTCAAAGCGGACAAGAATTTTGGGACATCCCAAAAAGGAAAGAAGAATCTACTTTTTGGGACGGAGGGAGTACTTTCTTTTTTAATGTTCACATGGGATGAAGAATCATCAAGTTTGAACCTTCTCATCTAAACTTGCATGTTCACTCAACCTTCTCATATTCACTTGCATGCTCACTCAACCTTTTCTAAGCCTGGTTTTGTAAGAAGTGGTTCCGTTCACATTAGGGTCCTGATCATTTAGAGGAAGTTGAAGGAGAATATGAGTTGATGCCTAAGAAGCATGAATACAGAAAGAAACATAGGTCATGTGCCAGAACGACTTTCATAACAAGACTGACGCTATGAAAAAAGATGATATAAGATTTTTTAAAAATTTGTCTTGCATATGTTTATGACTATTCAATGGCAAATAACCAAAAGTAAGGAGAAAATCACGATAACTCGTGATGATAAACATACGAAGTCGTTGATTAAAACATCATGCAACATTCCAAAACACTACTTCAAACAATGATAGACCATTGCACCACAAAGTGGAGCTGGTCTCTCATACAAACTTTCTGGATCTGCTTTCCAACTCTCTCAGATGCAGATTAGAGGCATTGACATAATAGTGTGTTTGCCGTTATTCCTTTCTTTTCCCAATTTCGTCCATCTTTGTTTCAATATGTTACATTTCAACTACCACACCACCTTCCAAAAGTTGTGAAAGCACCCTACAATATCCTTACATATGTCATTTTCATAGGATATGTGTGTCCATGGTGCTTCTGCAAATGTGTCCCGTAAAAATTAATAAAATGGCATGCTACCTGGTGTGTTTGATGTGTGTTTGTGACCACCACATGTCAGATAATTCCAGGACGATGAAATTTGAGTTTCTGTGCTTCATAGGCTGACACTGTAAGTAAGAGCTAAGGATGCTGTTACAAGGTTTATTTAAGGTATGGGCTTTAGTAGAGTCAATTAGAGGAAACAAACCCAGGTAGGCGACCCCATGTAATTCGTACTAAAGCTTCCCGAGTTTTGTGAATTTCTTGTCTTCCATTTGTTGGTTTTCTTTTTTATAACCGAGATTACGACTTGCCAATAAAAAATAACAGAGGTTACGACTTTCAATAGAGTCAATCGAAGGAATCATAAATATTTAGCTGACAACAAGAAATTGGAAATTTAAGTTTGTTGTCTCCGTGTCCTTAGTGTAGCGAAGTCCCACATCATGCCTGGATGAAACATATAGGCGTGAGGGCACCATCACTTGATTCATGAGCTAGCTTTTGGGGTTGAGCTCTACTCAAGACCCTGTAACAGTTTCATCATGGATATAATACTTCTTTTAGTTGTTATAGACTTGGGTAATGATTGAACACTCTATATGCATAAGACAATGAATCAGAGTTCTTGCGGTAAGTATCAAAAATATCCTGTGGTTATTAGGCACTGCTTCTGATTGAGGCTTGCTACCATCATTATAGGTAAGGTTTACTAGTTTATGATCTATAACATTGTACAGTTGTTCTTTTTTTTTCGCTCCACCATTGCTTCTCTGAACATGGTCATTAGTGCTATAGCTTTCGTTGTTATTTTCCACCATTTGCGGCTAATGTCCATTCTGTTTCTTGCCTTTCTTTTTTTGTTTCCAATATGAGTTCACTGGACTTTCTGCATGATAATGATATTACTTTGACTATTGCTTTGTATTGAGAAGCTACTATTTACTGAGAAGCTCATCTTTCTCCCTGATTTAGGTACTTTACTGGTCTTCTATCTCCATGGAAAGGTATCCTACTTTTTGGCCCTCCAGGAACAGGAAAGGTATGGAGTCATGATCATACTTTTGGCTGTTCATTCTTTGTTAACCAGTGTTGAGACATGAGAGAGAATACGAGCAAAGACACGAGTCCCTCAATCCTACAGAAAATTTTTCGCTCTCTTTTTTTTTCCTTGTTCCGTAGTCTTACAAAGCTTTTCCCATTTTTTTTCATGGCCGGGGTTGAAAGGAGTTTTCACTGGCTGTTTGCACATTGCTGCTGAAACTGTAAAATGTCTTGGTTTAGCGTAGGGATCCTCTATCACTTTGATGTGAACTTGTCACACCTTATGTTCCTTAGATTATAGTTATTTTGCAGGATAACTCCATTGATGTTTTTCAAGAGTGAATTTCTTTTAGTATTGGTTGAGATAATTGGAGCCGGGGAAGTGTGGGAATGTAAGGCGGTCGGGCCAAGGACGTGCTAAGGGGCGGATGCGATGGTGTTACTGCTTTACAAGTTTAAAGAATTCTTCAGACTTATAGTAGCTTCTTTTTTTTTTTTTTTTTTAACAAAGAATGTCGAAGATTCATAAGTTCGTCTGCCCAACATTATCCATCCATTCAAAATTTCTTTGAAAGGTTAATAACCCCCCCCCCCCCCAGGTTGTATGCATCTATAAATAATCTGTCAATAGGTTCTATATATATATTTTTGAGATGGACATGGATGCACAAAGTTTTATGCATAAGTATAGTTATACGTGACCATAATTTTGTAGGTGTATAGGTTGTTTGGAAATATCTAGGATAATTCTTTTGATAATATTTTTATCCTTTGTATCAATAGAAATTAGTAGTGCCTTTCGTATATCACAAACTATATTTAATATGTTCTCTCAGCCACCATTGAAATTTTGCGTCCGTCTTTGGGTCGGGGTGGAGTGTCAATTATCTAGGGATGGAATGTATTCCAAGAGTTTTGTATTGGCAATTTGTTACTAAATGTTGATAAAATGAACTTCCCTCCATTTGCTCTACATGTTCGAGCCCTTGGTTATCGCTCTATAGCTTAGAGGCGGCTCGCTTCTTATTGAAAGCTTTTGTTTACGAACTAAAGCCCCCAAAGTCACATTTTCAATCATACTAGTAAGCTACATGAAGCTCATATGGACTCTGGTAGGTGTTGGGTGCATAAGTCTCAGATTCATCTAGTTCCTATGTCTAAGGACACATGGACATCCTATACTAGTCATGTTGCTTCATACTTATATCTCTTTTGAGGAAGAATTGTATTAAGCAATAGAGTTTTCCATGTATCATATGACGTATTTATGCGTAGTAAATGGTTAAATTGAGTTTGACTATGCTTGTTGGGTGGATGTCAACCCCTTGTCAATGAGTATTTTCACTCAATTGTTGAGTATCCAAAACGGGTTGCTTCACGCATTGGAGTCCAGGAACTTGAGGTTTTAGGCCTTTTACATGGTCCTTGGTAGGTCTAGAATATTTCAACTATTTAAGTTAAACCATTTTTTACTGTTTAATATTTTGACTGTTTAAGTTAATCGAACCTAATGTGTAAGGTTTGATTCTCCTTGCAAGCAAACTCTTGGGGCCACTGGGGGTTATGCCAGGTCGTTACCTCCAGGGCCCCAGAATTAGTCGAGGTACACACGAGCTGACCCGGACATCCGGTTATCAGAAAAAAAAGTTAGAACCATTTTTTTTTTGTCAAATTCTGTGTTGTAGGATTTCTACAATAGTCCTTGGCTACCTATGTAATTGATCTGTCCAATGTACATGAATTTTGTGTTTGTGATATTGTGGAATGGTATTGAGATTTTGCTTAACGATTCTGAGGTTATGCTGTTATCTCTCTGGTATGCTTCATGTTCTCCTTCTTGGCACTTGCAATGGCTTTAGTTCACGGATCTGTTCACTATCCAAGGGCAGTTACCTTCTCATCCCCAAAACCATAGACAGTGAGGGCAAAATGATCCCAACTCTTTCCTCTTCCATTTGACCATCAATTAACATTATTAGACCATAAAATAGCAGTTGTCCAGAAACCATTGCAGCTAATTCAAGAATCTGCGACTGATGGGTTTTGTAATCAAGCCATAACATATAGACTATGTCTAAAAACCCTAAGAACCTTAATTGAAAACCCTGAGCCATTTTTATAAATCAGAACCCACTTATAGGCACCTTAGGGAATGGCTTCCTAATATTTCGTACTTCAGCAACTATGTAGCTTGACGTCACTAAACTTTTCTTCTTTTTCTCATGTAGTCACTTTTTCATTGATCCTTCTATGGTTGGTACAGTATGTCTGTTAATATGGTAGTCTCAGAGTAACCTCAATGTGACCGTAAGCTTTTGGCTCGCTAACCAAACTTATATCAGTGATCTGAATAAGCTATATTCTGCATAGCACTAGAACTACTAGTTTTCTAGGAGCCGAATTCAGGAGAAATGATAAAAATAACATTCTTTTACGTGTAAGTGATGTTGGTGTATCGTTTAGGTTTCGTTCATAATTTCTTCTGTTACGATAACTTTTCTGAAGGTCCTTTCTGTTATTTCTTGTAAGCGAAAACAATTACTCTGTCCTATCTTGCAGACTATGCTTGCAAAGGCTGTTGCAACAGAGTGCAATACCACATTCTTTAATATTTCAGCATCATCTATAGTCAGCAAATGGCGTGGTAAGTTTGATTGAGCACTTCTCCTAGAATTAGATTAACTTCACGTTTAGTTGGTACCAACCTTTTATCTTTTGTATAAAACTTGTTCTTGTGTGCACATATTTACATCTTACATAGAGTTCATGTTTTTAAGATCGTGTGATGTTTTCTTATTTCTTGCCTTAAGGAACATTGAAGTTTGGTCACATTGCTTATACATGATAAGGCAACATATGTTGATGGCTTGCCTCGCATGCACAGATTATTAAACTGTGTATGGTTTTTCTCAGTAGGTTTTGGGAGAGTGAATTGAGACAGGATGTAAAGTATATGAGATTTAGAATCTGAGCTCTGTAGTTTCTCATTTCTCTACCATCTAACACAAAATGAGGGGCATGTCATTGATGTAGGATGCATACATTGTGTGACTTACGTTCAAAGAAGATGATGGTCCCTATGAATGACAAAGGAAGTCACTAAGACATCAACGAGTATCCTGGAGTATCTCCTCATGTGTTCCTGTTATGCAAAATTTCATTGTTCATTATCTGATATCAAATTTATTACTAACAACGGTATAGAAAGTTGTGAGCTAAATCCATGGGCCAAGGAGGTCTGAAGGTGATCCGGGATTTCAATGAGATGCTGAAGGCTCAGGCCGCCGTAGGTGGAGGAGGAGAGAACCCAAGGCAGATCCTAGAGAGAGACAGTGGTAGGGTGAGATATGAGTAATAGCTTATGGTGGGCTAAGCATCCATAAATATAGGAAGAGATGTTCCCTGAGGGTTGCCTACTCCAAGGATACATGGAGATCTCCCGATGTTCCATGGACTAAGGGTCATCTTATGGTGTCAGAGGGGTCTGGGGTCATCTTATGGTGTCAGAGGGGGCAGACCCATGATAGCGATGTATCAAAGGTCAAAGGTTATTGAGGCTGAGGCCCACTGACAGGGCCACACGAGGAACGTTAGTGGTTACAAATGGTAGATTCAGGCGAGGTATGGGGCCAGGTCTTGGAGTGTACTAATCAGAGGTCAGCGATATGTGGGGCTTCGCGTCATGCTGCCTTGGGGCTTGGGGGCTGCATTAGTGGTGGGAACAGATTTGTGTGAGGTTTCAGGGGTAGGTATGATACGAATCTCAAGAATGCTTAACCTTCGGTCAGCAGATCTGCCTCTATTCCACTATCCTCCTTCGGTCCCAAGCGATTTGGGCCTTGCCTCCAACCCAAGTGTGAGCGCTGACCTTAGGAGTGGGTTATCCTTTTCAGCCAGGCCTCAGGGCTGTCTTTCAGCCATGACAACCTTTGCTCCTGAGGTCGTCACTTCAGACTTGGTATCATGTACGATGTATCTACAAAAGTATTAGCTGGTGTTAAAGCATCCAACTCAAAACCAATTGACAATGAGTGGAGAGGCCGCCCAGACTCATATACTAGTTTTCGAGGTGATAATCAACCGCTATGGGACAAATTCCAACACTCTCCCGCACGTGCGACCCCTAATTCGAACGTGGAATGGTCAACAAAGGATATGGAACATACGGATCACAAGGGAACAAAGTGCAAATTTGGCACAAACAAATGGGAAAAGCCTCCGAAAACCTAGCTCTGATGATACCATGTTAAAGCATCCAACTCAGAACCAATTGGCAATGAGTGGAGAGGCCGTCCAGGCTCATATACTAGTTTTTGAGGTAATAATTAACCGATATGGGACAAATTCCAACAGTTGGCAATCCCTTATTTCTCTCCCATTTCAATTCAGTTCAAATTTTAAATAGTTGTCTCTAATTTTTGTTCTATAATACCCAAATCGAACCCTAACCAGGGTTGGAATGAGAAAAATGGATGGCTATGACTGATTATTGTGTTGATGGAAGAGGAGAAAGAGTGTGATGGAGCGGGTTGCTGGAGAAGATCTGACAAGCACCATCCATGGCGGAATCAATGCGTTTTGAGAAACAAAAGACGAGATGAATTCCAAATCCAAAAGCCCTGTACTTACATAATCAGTCACGAAAATATAGTGACAGGTATATATATATATATATATAGAGTCCACTTCTAATCCGGACTTTTAATTTCCGCACCTTTTGATCCAAATTTTTTTTTGACGATCCGATCCGTCCAATGTGTTCAGAAGGTGTTTTCAAGGGTCCGCGCGGGAAATCTTCAAAAAAAAATAACGGTAAGGGCTTGGATCAAGCCCTTCCAGGTATTTTTTTTTTTAAGATTTCCCGCGTGGACCTTGGAAAACACCTTTTGAACACATTGGACGGCTCAGATTTTCCCAAAACAATATGCAACACAAAAAAAACACCCCAAATGCTCTAATCCGGGATCCCGGATTAGAATCCCACGGTATATATATATATACATGTAGGATCATGATCTCCTAAGGGATCCCTTATTAAAATTTGGTGCGGATCTCACCTTTCCAGGTCAAATTTTGATGATCCGAACCGCTCAATGTTTTTAAAATGCGTTTTTAAGGGCCTACGTGAAGATTCTTAAAAAAAAAAAAAACCCGGAAGGGCTTGATCCAAACAGTTTTCGATAAAAACATTGAAAAACGCATTTTAAAAACATTGAGCGGTTCGGATCGTCAAAATTTGATCCGGAAAGTTGAAAAAAGGCTAGGTCCGCACCAAATTTTTAATAAGGGATCCCTTAGGAGATCACGATCCATATAGGGAGGGCTTTTAATCCGGACCTCCCGTTTCCGGACCTCCATGATCCAAAAAAAATTTTTGACGATCCGAGCTGTCCAATGTGTTCAGAAGGTGTTTTCAAGGGTCCAGGCGGAAAATCTTCAAAAAAAAATACCGGGAAGGGCTTGATCCAAGCAGTTTTCGCAAAAATATATAAATATAGTCTTTGCGAAAAACTGCTTGGATCAAGCCCTTCCCGGTATTTGTTTTTGAAGATTTTCCGCGTGGACCCTTGAAAACACCTTATGAACACATTGGACGGCTCGGATTTTCCAAAAACAATTGGCAACACAAAAAAAATCAAATTTTTCTTATTCTCGAGAGGTTTGGACTAGAAGTTTTCCGTATATATATATATATAGCGAAAATTTCTAGTCCGGTCCTCCCGGAAACAAGAAAAAGTGTTTTTTTTTTTGTTTTGCAAATTGTTTTTGGAAAATCCGAGCCGTCCAATGTTTTCAGAAGGTGTTTTCAAGGGTCTTCGCGGAAAATCTTCAAAAAAAAATACCGGGAAGGGCTTGATCCAAGCAGTTTTTCGCAAAAACTGTATATTTACAGTTTTGTGAAAAATTGCTTGGATCAAGCCCTTCCCGGTATTTGTTTTTGAAGATTTTCCGCGTGGGCCCTTGAAAACACCTTCTGAACACATTGGACGGCTCGGATCGTCAAAAAAAAATTTGGATCATGGAGGTCCGGAAACGGGATTCCTGTTTTAGAAGCTAACCCTATATATATATATAGGGAAATCTTCTAGTCCAAACCCTCCCGAGAATAAGAAAAAATGAATTTTTTTGTTTTGCAAATTATTTTTGGAAAATCCGAACCGTCCAATGTGTTCAGAAGGTGTTTTCAAGGGTCTACGCGGGAAATCTTCAAAAAAAAATACCGGGAAGGGCTTGATCCAAGCAGTATTTTTACAGTTTTGCGAAAATTGCTTGGATCAAGCCCTTCCCGGTATTTTTTTTTGAAGATTTTCCGCCTGGACCCTTGAAAACACCTTCTGAACACATTGGACGGATCGGATCGTCAAAAAAATGCTCGGATCACGGAGGTCCGGAGTCCGGACTAGAAGTGGAACCTATATATATATATAGGATCCCGTTCTACTAAGGACTCCCTCAAACTCGTAATTTGCGGACCTCATGGATCGGGGTCGAATCTCGACGATCCGAACCGCTCAATGTGTTTAAAACGTGATTTTAAGGGTCACTGCGAGGATTCGTCCAAAAAAAATACTCAGAAGGGCTTCATTTGAGCATTTTTCGATAAATTATATATGTACGGTTATTATGAAAAACCGCTCGGATGAAGCCCTTTCGGGTATTTTTTTTTTGTGATCCCCCGCGTTGGCCATGGAAAACATGTTTTAAACACATTGAGCGGTTCGGATCGTCGAAATTTGGTTCGGAAAATCAAAAAAGGGGTGGAGAGTAAATGGATTCAATAGGGCATTTCAGACTTAGCATAGTGACATGTGCGCATCCCTCCAGAAACCATGAGTGGGTTATGGGTGAAGTGTAAAAGTCGGGGAAATCTGCACGATGCCTAAACCACAAGGCGGTAAAGTGGACTTTGCCCAATAATACATTTTTGGAATAATTTTTTTTCAGCAACCAAAAGATCTGAATTAGTTTTTTTTAATTGGTGGAAATGAATATAAAAAAATTATGCACGAAATACATTGTTTGATCCGTGCAAAGGTATGGCTGTTGAAAATCAATGAACAAAATGAGATGGGGTAGTAGTCACACCACTAGTTAATTGGACGATATCCGCGATTGCAGCTATAGGTAATGAAGTTGAACAATTTAAGCTCTCATATGGTTAGCGATCGCTGCATCTGCACTCAGATATTATCTGCTAGCAGAATAGAAACTTTTGTCTGGGAAGGCATTCTATGCTGGTCAAAGTTTTGAATCTCGTACCATACCAGACGATACCGGCGAGATGTAACGTACTGGAAGAAAAATGCAATACTCAGGGCTACATTCCATTCTGGCCCAACTACCGCTCTATCTCGGTCATTCTGGACTGTTCTGGGCGTTCCAGGCTGTCCCGGGCATTTTCCAGATCTCCTCCGGTACCAAAACTGAGATCTATTTTTGTAACATTAAATCCGGGCAGAAGTCAGGAGTCAAGCCCGTCTCTCAGGCCCTAGGGAAAAGAGGGAAAAAGAATTTCACGTGGTTTGAGATTTTGGGGAAATGGGAAAATTAATGCTAGGTTGGTGGCAGGCTTTAATTAATTTTGTATTTTTTTTTCTTTTATCATCATTTTTTATTTTCACTTTTCAGTAATCGGCTTTTATAGTTTGTTAAAAAATGCTGTCCTATACTGAGCAATACACTATACATATTCACATATGTAAGTATAGTTAATGTTTAGAAATTGATGAATTTACATGATTAATATATAATGGTATATATTTTCATATATAAATTATGTAACATTAAATCCGAAATGGTACTGGTAAATTTCACGGTACCGGTACGAACCATACCAATAACAAAAACGGTACAACATTTGGTACGAGATTGATAACTTTTATGCTGGTATCTTACAGTATGGCATTTTCCTTTGTATATATTACAGGTGATTCAGAGAAGTTAGTGAAAGTTTTATTTGAGCTTGCTAGGCATCATGCACCTTCTACAATATTTCTTGATGAAATAGATGCAATCATTACTCAGCGCGGCGAAGGACGTAGTGAGCATGAAGCAAGCAGGCGTTTGAAAACTGAACTACTTATTCAGGTCGTACTTGGACCTAACATTGCATCAATACACATAAAATGCATGTATACTTGCATGCCATAACACATAATTACCATTGGTTTTTTGGCTTTGCTTATTTGTCTCCACAACATTAAAGTCCATCTGGCATGAATATATTAAGAATGTGAATGATTACGCATAAACTTCACTGCATCAAGTCTTCTTATCTATTTCTGAAAAATTGATGTGTCTGATTAAATTGCAGATGGATGGTTTGACCCGGACAGATGACCTTGTTTTTGTTTTGGCGGCAACAAACCTCCCTTGGGAACTAGATGCAGCCATGCTTCGCCGCCTTGAGAAACGGGTATCCTTTTGAGTGGCTTATTCACATTATCTTCCCTGTAATTATTGTTAGGGCCTGTCCCTTAATACTTATTGGTTAATCATTACCTCGACAACTAGTATATAAAATTGGTTAGCCTCTCCGATCGTTGCCAATTGGTTTTGATTTAGATGTTTTGACATTTTATCAAAGCGGCTTTCAGAGTCTTTTCGGACAAGACTCTTTTGGTTGGTTTCCTCATTGCTTTTGCCTTAAGTGCACCTTGTTTCGCTGTGAGCCACATATTATGGTTCATTTGTTTACCTCTCTATGTGCGCTTCAAGAGTCGCACGTGCGGAGGGAGTTCCGCAGGCGGGGGAGGGTAGAGTTTTTCCTTCATTGATCAATTATTACTTCTGGGCAACCTTTCAATATTGACAATTAGTTTTGAGTTTGATGCTTTAATCACCATCTTAACGGATTGTCCTTGTGTATGGGCTCTCTTGATTCATGTATTACAATTGCTTAGCAGTAATCAGAAATGAAAAAGCTTATCATAAATCATTCCATTGACGAGTTTTTTTCTCTCTTTTGTCGACTGACATTTGACTTGCTCATGGGTGTCAAAAAACATGAAGACTTTGAGATCACATTAAATAGAATCCTCATTTTCTTGTTCTTGTCTGTGTAACCAAGGTTCTAAAACTCGCTAGGTGCTCCTAGGGCAGCCGGGCACCTTCTAGCTTCCAGAACCGAGTATTCGGTGCCTAATCGGGCAATTAGTCGGGATAGTCGGTCTAGTGCGAGGGGCCTTCTAGCGCCTAGGCGGCGAGTACTCGGCCTTGTGGACCTTCTTTTAGAACACTCTGTGTAACGCATTAAGCTGTGAGAGACTTATTTGTTGTCTGGGTTAAAGACGATACCTGTGCTATGAATACAAACTGCTTTTTGGCATAAATATTTATGTTTATTGGCATGCCCACTGTGGGATTACCTGAACGTTGATGAACTCCCTTTTCCTCTAATCTCTTTCAAGTATATACGGTTAGCCTTTTTAGTATTAATAATAATATTTATGATAATGATTATAATAATAATAAAAAAACTAAAAATCAATTGGGGAGCAATATTGCTTTACTTTCAAAGGACCAAGGTACTATTTTTCAGCTTTTGGTTTGTAACAATAGCTTCACTAGCTCGTGGTGCAGGATGTATGGGAGCTGAGATGTGTTCACCAATTCTACAGTCTTCTCACTTTGAGCATGTGAAATCTAAAGATTTTCTAGGAGATACTCTTCCGTTCACCAGTGAGATTATTAGCACTTTTAAATCCTAAAAGTTCTTTATTTGATTGTTCTTCGTTAACTTTTATGAAAGATTCTCGTACCTCTTCCGGAGCCAGAGGCAAGAAGGGCCATGTTTGAGGAACTATTGCCATCACCTTCTGATGAGGAGAAGCTTCCATATGATTTATTGGTGGAGAGGACTGAAGGCTATTCAGGTTCCGATATTCGACTAGTGTGCAAAGAAACTGCCATGCAGCCCCTGAGACGGTTAATGACTGTTCTTGAAGAAAGCCAAGAAGTTGTGCCTGATGATGGTATGTGACATTATAACTAGTTTTCCCTTTGTTTATACGTAATTAGTTATATTTACCATCCATGAATTATTGAATTTCTCTCATTGGCAAGTGGTGAATGAGATGAAAGTGAAACGAATGGTTCAGGAAAGAAATGAAAGAAAAATAAAATTAGAAGGATGAGGAAATTATTGTAAAAACACTCGGAGTTAAAATCACATGCTTACCTAAACACACTCCAAGCTATTTAATTTTAAATATTTGCAGAGATTTTTTTTTATGTTCGTGACTTGGTGCAGAAAATCTAATTGAACAAAGCATTAGGCTTATTTAACAGAGCATTTATCCCGACAAGTTGGTAGTTTTATCTATGGTATTCTCCACCGTGTTTGAAATAGGAAAGAAATGGAACCTTCAACACCCCACAACACCCGTCACCTTCATGAAGCACTTAATGTCGATTCCTACAAGTATGCAACCCGGACTCCATATGGTACTAGGAAAGACTCAACTTGCTATCCTCATCTTTAGAACACAATGGACTGATAGACTAGTTGAAGCATGCTATTTTGTATTCCCTCCGTCCCAATTTGTTTGTCTACTTTTTGAATTTTATTTTTTCCAAAATATTTGTCCAATTTGAAATTGGCTCATAAGAGTTCCATGAATGCCCTTTCTCTTTTAAAAGAACTATGGATTGGAGAATTTGCACCCTCATTTAATGTTGAAACAGTGGGGACATTCTTGGAAAATCAAACTTTTCAATAGTAATCATTAGGGCTGTAAACGAGCATTAGAAATCTGCAAAGTAGGAATGATCCCATTACAGATTACACCAAAATCTCAAAAAATTCACTAATAGTCGATCACTAGGTTTTTTCACTATACCTTCAGATAGAGTACATGATTGGGATTCCTCAAGCATATTTGGAATGCAACCACAGAGACCTGGTTGAAGTGATTGAAAATACAGAGGTACAAATGATAATGAGTAGATTCAAACCTCGCAAAAACCAAAAACCATAGCTAAGGCTTTGAAACCTCAACCATGAAGCCTCTCAGTTCTGTCTAGAGAACTATTTGACCAGTTAGGGTTCCGATCAGGTGAGACGTGAAGCCTTCAACTTTAACTGCGACCATAGAGATCCAGTTGAAGCAATTGAAAACATAGAGTAAGAGATTGGGGAGACCATTTCGATCGATTGAAAAGGGCACAGATCTAGGGTTCAACTGAGCACACGAGAGAGAGAGAGAGAGAGAGAGAGAGAGAGAGAGATGGTAGATGTAAACCCGCGCAGCTATACCTCTTTAGTGTTAAATTATATGTATACCCTTAAAATATACAATATTTACTTATGAACCCCAAAGTAATAGTAATTACATTTTGACCCTAGGTTCGGCTCATTTATGGGACTAGCCTAAAATTGAGGTTCAGGTTCGGTTCGTTTATTAGACGAATCAAACTCGAACGAGCTCTTTTCGAATCGAGCCTCGAACCGTTCGCGAACAGCTCAGTTCATTTGCAGCCCTAGTAATCATTATGTCCCTTTATTAGAATCCCAAAAATGGACAAACGTATTGAGACAGAGGGAGTATAAGTTTAGATTCCACCCATCGGGAGACAGTTACCATCTGCTATTGATAGATACTAATATCTCAAACAAATATCGTAGTGCTCATTTTCGAGTACGTGAAATAACTTTGTTAGTTTTATTTGCCGACAAAAGAAATGGTTAAGTGTGTTGCAGCCTAAATGCCTAATTATCAGTGTACTGTCGGTGAATATTATAGTAGGGTTCTCATTTTCGTGTACGTGAAATAACTCAGTTAGTTGTATTTGCCCACAAAAGAAATGGTTAAGTGTGTTGCAGCCTAATTATCAGTAACAGCAATGTACTGTCACTGAAAACATCATACTAGTAGAGTTTTATCAACTGTCCAGCCTGAGGGTAACCAAACCGAAAGAAGATCGATGTACTTGGACTATTCCACAAATGCTGGTGCACAGTGAATACTGTCACACTCTAGTATGTTATATCGATTTTTTCTAATATGTTCCATCTCTAATGTTTAATGTTTATCAATTCTTTTCTTTTATTCCATTTGTGTTTGAGATGGATTGGACATGGTGTAGGTTTCCTAGTCACAATGACTGCTTTTGTGAAGCATACATGGGTGGTTGATCTCAGCCCTCTGAAAGTTCTTTTACCTGAAAAACTCGGATTACATAATGGGCCATTTTTAGCGATCGTCCATCGGCGTAAAGTAAAAAACATAAAGATCGTCATAAAGTAAAAAACATAGAAATAGTCGCAATGCACATTTCACTTGTTCTGGCGCACATGTCTAGATCTCTTTACCAGTTTTTATACACTTTCTAAATCAAAACTTCCCAGAGCCATTAGAACAGTCTTCACAGTTAAGGTGTACATGAAAGCACTAATTAGTTCCCGGATGTGACAATTCTTTTCACTTGATCATCTACCATGCAAGAATTAGACCAGAATAATTTTTTGTCCAAAGTTTCTTCTTACTTTTACGTTCATCATCTTTGCATATACGAAAATCTACCCATCTCGTAAATACATAAGCTTCACCCTTAATTTTCTCAGACACTATTCAATGGAAATGGTTCCCCATAAACATTTTTGAGACGGACTTAATTTGTTTCAAAATTTAGGATGTACTGAATAATTGATCATATGTTGCAGACCTGCCCAAGGTTGGACCGATCAAACCAGGGGATATTGAGGTAGCTTTGAAGAACACAAGGCCGTCTGCGCATCTCCATGCTCACCGGTACGATAAGTTCAATACCGATTATGGCAGTCAACTCCTCCAATGATGGCGCACACCTGTATCTTCTAAAAATTGTTGAAATTCATCTTTAGACAGACTTCATTTTTTGGCATTGCAAGCCTTGAATGGTATTAGCAAAGCCCAGATAGTATTCAAATTTCCTTATTTGCTTTTGCACTCCTGACTTCGTGAATAGGTGGATTTTCCCGACTCTTTTTTTTTTCCTGGTGTTATGGGAAATTGTTGTGTCATCCTTTGATTTGAGAAAAGAACCACCTTAGCTATTGAAAGAGAATTGTGTTAATAAAATTATGGAAAACCGACCAAACCAAAGCAATTCACACCTCGGCTTTGGGGATGTTATTGAGTGCTCTTTGAGCAATGCTCCACGCCAATCATAACATGCAACATGTTATTTTATTCCTTTAAATTTACCAACATAAAAAGTCAGGGTTTCACGATATTTGCTAATCACACTCAAAGTACCACATATCCTTGCTCCAAGAGCAAAGATTCTCAAGTTTTTTACGATTTGATAGTGTTGCTAGAAAAAGAATTTCCGAAGTACCAAGCGCCACGGATCCTATCAAGGATCCCGGATTGAAGGTTTTTAGGTGTTTTGAAAGTTTTAAAACGTGTTTTTGCATGATCCGGATCGTCCAATGTGTTTAAAACGTGTTTTTAAGGGTCTCCGCGAAAAATTATCAAAAAATATTACCGTAAGACCTTGATCCGAGCAGTTTTTCACAAAAACTGTACATACACAGTTTTGTGAAAAATTGTTTGGATCAAACCCTTCCCGGTATTTTGTTTTGATGATTTCTCGCGGAGACCCTTCAAAACACGTTTTAAACACATTGGACGGTTTGGATCATAAAAAAAAAAGAGGAAGGTGGATTCCGGACTCTGGGATTCTTGGACTAGATATATATATATATATATATATATATAGGTGGATTTTCTTATCCACACTCCCGGATTTAAGGAAAAAATGGGGTTTTTTTGTGTTGCAAAAATTTTTTGGAAAATCCGATCCGTCCAATGTGTTCAGAAGGTGTTTTCAAGGGTCCACGCGGAAAATCTTCAAAAAAAAATACCGGGAAGGGCTTGATCCATGCATTTTTCGCAAAAATTGTATATTTACAATTTTTGCGAAAAATGCATGGATCAAGCCCTTCCCGGGATCCCTAGGTCCGGGACTCATAGTTCCAGATCAAATTTTCATGATCCGAATCGTTCAATGTGTTTAAAACGTATTTTCAAGGATCCTCACGAGAAATCATCCAAAAAAAATACCGGGAAGGGCTTGATTTAAGCAGTTTTTCATAAAACTATATATGTGCAGTTTTTGTGAAAAACTGCTCGGATCAAGCCCTTCCCGGTATTTTTTTTTGGCGATTTCTCGCTGGGACCCTTGAAAACACTTTTTAAACACATTGAACGACTTGGATAACTGGCTTGTATATATATATATATATATATATATATTGGAAGAGCTTCTAATGAGGACCCTTATATGAGGACCAAAGTGAGGACCTCATGCTTCCCGCTATATAGCATTTTTTAACAAAAACTGATCGGATGAAGCCCTTCTGAGTATTTTTTTTGGACGAATCCTCGCGGTGAACCTTTAAAACACATTTTAAACACATCTAACGGCTCAAATCGTCAAAATTCAGTTCAGAAAATGAAAAAATTGTTTGTTCCTCATGAAATTTAAAATGAGGGATCCCTCATTGGAAGTTGACCCTATATATATATATAATGTTGTTAGAACCTCCTAGCTTTGACGTCCTGTCAACTTTTTAAGTAGGTTCATTTGGTTGCTGCCAGTTCCGTTGTTACATATCATTGGATTAGCTTAGGGTATAATAAGGGGTGTTTGGATGGCTACTTTTGGCATTTTGAATTGTGGTTTCCCGGATTTTGGGTGTTTGGATGTCATGAAGCATAATGCATTCTCGTATAATTTATTCTCAAAATTGAGAGATAGACGCACAATCTCACAATTAATTGTAGCCTTCAAAGGAGCTTTTGCATTTTCGATTCTCTTTTTTTGCTCAAAATAAACATTTGCCCTAATAGATAACCCAATATACTTCTATTACGGATACTAGTGTTATCTCACCAAGCTTCGCTCGATATCTCTTGCTCATTGAAATTTTATCATGTACAATCTCATTCCTTGAGAATTGCGCTCAAAACATTATTCAATAGATTCTCCTTTTGCAAATATGGCAGCAAATATACTATTATGCCCATTAAATATCCATAATTGTAACACAACCCATAATTCATCTTCAGTTATCTACTACAACCAGTTAGACTTATCATAACCAATAAGAGAAAGTGTATGGAACATGAAAGGAAAACTTAAACAGTGTACCAGACAAATCTTATTCATTGGATGCTTTTTCATGGTCATTTTCATGTATTGTACTAGAGCTCAACCAATAAATTATAAAAATAAGCTCTCATATCAAATCGAGTAAAGTAGTACCGCGAAAACTAACGACGACATTGAAGGATTGTCCAGAATCCTATCGCAATCGGTTTGATCAGAGAAAGTAATCCTCCCCTTTCTTTACCAGAGCAGCCAGCCCGTACTTAATTGTAGGTTTCTCAATCTTCTCCCACCTCGGCTCTTAACGGATCAGAGGCCGCGGAGGAACAAGATGTGGCTTCTGCTTCATCCTTGAAGAAACCCCTATTTGGCTCATTATTTTACCCAACCTTTTGACATCTCAAACAAAAATGATATACACACTCCCCCACAGCCACTCTCAGCCACACCCTCTCTCACATGGGATGTGGGACCCACATGGGGCCCCCATGTGGGCCCCATACCCCATGTGAGAGAGGGTGTGGCTGGGACAAGCATAGAAAATGTCTTCACACAGATCCAGAAACTCATGAAAAAGACTAATTTCTATTTTTGATTGACACATCGTTTGAAAATAATTACAATAGACAAGCCAAGGACGCAAGGAACATAAACTTATCAAAGACCGTCCTCGACAAAATCCTATTTCACCAAACTAAATAAAAGAAAAGCTCTTCACACAATTCCACATGCTGGCCTAAAACTTAAAAAAATCGAAGGGAGGAAAGACAGACAGGAAATACAAGGGAAAAATAGATATCAGATGAGAGAAATTAACCCCTACTTTCAGATTCTATCCACAGTCAAGCAAATACATAGAACTTCATGGTATTTTTTATGAGATCTAATCTAGAAGCAAATAACTGTTACACATGTAAACTGTAAAATAAGATTGGATCTTGGTCTAACGAATGTAAAATTCCACCCCTTTCAAAAAGAAACAAAAATATACTACGTCAAATGACCGACTTATGTAGATTTCATTCTGTGGTAGCTCTTATGTTTCAGCCATGACTTTATAATTGAGACATAGATTTACATCTCCAAGTATGAGAAATAGATGAAATACGTAAACTGTAAACATGGATTCACTTAATACAAGATCAACAGATAGATACCGAACGAATTCAAGTGAGTTGTAGTCTTCTACACACTCTCTTGCGATGCAGATGAAATTGAGTGTAGCAGCCGAGGTTCAAAGAGGCCGCAACGGTCAACTGAGGCTCGGTGAACCCCATTTCCTTCGGTTCTTAATGGTATTAAACCGCTCGGTGATGGCGATCCCCGGCTGGGTCAAGTCAGGGAATAAGTGCTCGGAACGACGCCCCCGGTTAGCCAGACCAGACGTCGCTCCGGCGGGCGGCTCGGATGCATTGTATACGGTCCTCGAGCTATCCGGAAGCCATGTTGTCCGCCGAAGGACCAAACTTGCCGAGGGACAGATGACCGCATGGGAACATCAACCAGGCCTGCGAGTAGCCGGCTTGGCTTAAGCCACCCACCGAGAGGAAAGGAGCCTACCGTGGGCGATGATCCGAGAGCCAGGGGCTAGGGATGCTAGCCGAGGGAAGAGGTGTCGCCGAGGACCCTTGGAGCCGTCCTTGCAAAGGGTGGGTGGTGACTTGACAAGTAACGGATGGGATTGAAACGATGTCAGGCGGCGTCAGGATGTTGCGCTCGAGGCGCCTGGCAGTCCACGTGACGGACCGGGGGGCATCCAAGAGTTGTTGAGTGCGTGGGCAGGCAAGTAGGGTGACGTCAACTGGAGCGGCGAAGTAATCATGGCTGACCCATGTGCTTGGTCAAAAAAGGACGGCGCGTGGGAGGCACGGTAAACGTAGTGGGGAAGCTTCCCCATTCCTATAAAAGGGGGGCTCCTCCCACCAGGTAAAGGGCAGAAAAATTTTCTATTACTCTCCCCAAAATAGAATCATTTCTGATTTTCATACTTTAGCGCCGGTGACTTACTAGACCGTCGGAACTCCTTCCCGGACCACCACCGTTCGGGCAAGGTGCTAACGTGGGTGTTACTTGTGCAGGTCCCCCTCCCAAGTGGATTCCCCTTTTTTTGAGCTGTCCTTATCCCCGCTATCGTCTATCTCTGCCCGTTCTGCAAGGTTCAAAGAGGTGCACCGGAGAAGTAAGCCCCACATTGAGGTTTATGTATCTTTTATTGTGATTGGTCAAATTTTCCATGGTGATTTTTCCCTTGTCCTCTATCTCGAGCTCTTTTCTTTTTTTCTCTTACAAATTTGTTTAGCATAAGCAAAATCTGTTCTCATTAAAGATGGTTCAAGAGTCACAACCAACTCAGAATTATATATTATTATTCGTCAAGAGGTTATCTGGCTTGTGGTTATAATCTATCGTAACCATGTAATTAATTGTCATTCAAAAAAAAAAAAAACCATGCTAATTAACTATATCACGAGTTTTATACAGAAACTTCAATACCAAAATTTACCTCACAAGGTGGAGAATCATATTGATGACTGGTTTGTAGTTGGAGAATTGTGTCTAGGCCGTTGAACTTTTGCTTCAACTGTAACTGAATGAAAAAGAAAGAACTCCTTTAAAACCAGTATGAAGAAATGAAAACAAATTCAGAACCGTGACCAATGGGAAAAAACCATATTCCCAAAGTAAAAGAAAGCAAAAAAAAAAAAAAAAAAAGATATTTACTGTAACGCCTCGATTTTCGGACACGTTAATTAAAACAAGACATCTAAAAAGATTCATTTAGTAAAAGATTTTTCTTAATAAGCAGTGGAATAATATAAAGAGAAAAGTACTTGAGTCTGATACAATAAGAAACAGTATTTGTCGGAAAGTTAAATTACATTTGTCCAACACAAAAGTAAGGCGATTACAGAGCCTTCTACAATTCTAGGTTGAGGTCCCACTCCCCATAAGTTCCCTGATTGGTTGCAGGGTCTTGATACTTGTTGCAATGTCCTCCTCTTCCCTCTTTGGTACCTGGCATGAAACGTCAGGGCACACAGCACCATGAGTTTTGACACTCAGTAACTAACTCCTACCCACTAACCCTTACATTACAATTAATCAACAGTTCATATCAATGAGTGCATAAACAAGTAACAAGCGTCTGGTTTCCTTATCTTCTTTTTAACTTAAGTGTTCTCATAGATTATAAACCTTAGGAACGCCCCTCCAATTAAAAACTGATATACATAGTTCCTAGTGGACTTTTCGGTTGGCGAGGCTCTGGTTCCGCTGACCCGATAATTGGGACCTTTCGGTTGACCAGGCTTTGGCTCTGCTGACCACGACTTAATTCCTGGTGGACTTTTCGGCTAGCGAGGCTCTGGTTCCGCAGACCCGAGAATTGGGACCTTTCGACTAACCATGCTTCGGCTCCACTGACCACACTCAATTCCTGGTGGACTTTTCGGCTAGCGAGTCTCTGGTTCCGCTGACCCGAGAATTGGGACCTTTCGGCTGACCATGCTTTGGCTCCGCTGACCACACTCAATTCCTGGTGGACTTTTCGACTGGCGAGGCTCTGGTTCCGCTGACCTGATAATTGGGACTTTCGGCTAACCAGACTTTAGCTCCGCTGACCACACATTCTCTTTATTTTCCAGTTTCCTTTAACTTAGAAATGTCTATGTGATCGACTACGTAAATACCAACTTGGGAACCTATTTGTCCAATCTAACAATTCAATAATTTTATGAAAATGTGACACAACAAGCAAAGCAAAGTGATAACGATATTCGAGGGTGCACATGTTCACAAAATAATCCACAATGTCCATATGACTCACCGAACGTTTACCCGTAAAACCATAATTCATAAGTAATCGGAATTTGAGGAAAAATGGGTTTAAAAGTATTTTTGTCTATACTCTTTATTTATCTACCAGTAGAGTATACAATTACAAGTCTTAGGTTCTAACTAGAAAACTTTCCAATACATACTTTATCAATCTAGTATGTAAAAAATTAAATAAATGAGTAGGACGTTTCTACCTTCGATCCGGACGAAAAGCTCGGTGGTGGAATCCGGTAGAGTTTTGGTTGACGAAGAAAAATCCAATTTCAACAGAAACTTTGAGTTGCGCTACCGGGTTCAAACCTCAACCGTTTCACGTGATTCTTGTGTCTAAAATGAAGCTCTCGAAGTGATCTACAATCTTCATGAAGGAACCTAAACCAGAAATCCGCTCTAACAACGAGAAATATGGCAATTTGTGAAAGGTCAGTGAGCTGTCTGGAAATTTACCCAGATTTTTACTGAACTTTGGATGGCTATATCTCACCCAAAACTCAACCGATTTGGATGATTCTTGTGTCGAAATCGAAGTTCTAGATGTCCTCTAAAACTTCTATGAAGAAACCTAATCCTAAAAATGAGTGTAACTATGAGTAAAGTGGCTGTAAAAAACGGGAATGTGATATGGACGAAAATGGAAAAGGTGGTGGTGATCTCTCTCCTCTTTTTCTTCTCCTTCTCCTTCTTACTTCTTCTTTTCCAGAATCTCTCTCTCTCTTTCTCTGCCTAAAGTGGGAAGGGGAAATGAATTTATGGAGTATAAGGAGAGCTTGGTATAGACTTGAACCCTTTAGGCCCTGATTGGATGGATGTAGGATGAGAAGGGGTATAAAATTATACCCCTTGGTTTTACCCCGGTCCCACCTCCTCATGCATGGTTTGGCAAATTTTTGGGAGGGGTATAAATTTATACCCCTCCCAGATTAATACCCTTTAATTACTAATTAGTAACAAGGGGGGGGGGGTGTTATTCTTTAGTACCCCTCAATACCCCTAGTTAAATTACTCGAATACCCTCCCTTATCCCCTCCCCTTACCCCTACCACGTTTACTGTTTATTTTAAAAGCAACCGAATTGCTTTTTAGATATTTTCCGAACTCTTGCGATTTCCTTCGGATAAAAAAATGAAGTACTTTTGCGCATAATTTTTAAATTTTTTTTTGCACCAAATTAAACTACTAATTGAGATCTTTAATTTGATACAAAAAAATTTGAAAAATTTTATACTTTAGAATTTAACATTGTTGTCTTGCTTTGCAATATCCTTCGGATAAAAAAATAAAGTATTTTCACATTATTTTTTATACTTTTTTTTGCATCAAATTAAACTACAAATTGAGATCTTTAATTTGATACAAAAAAATTTAAAATTTTTTATACTTTAGAATTTGACATTGTTGGGGAATAACATAAAAATTACTACTAATTTGAATACAATGCTGATGCTATCAATGGCTAGAGAACTAGCAGTAGATGTGTAAAACCAATATGCAGAACAAAAGTGCTCAATGTATTCAATTCTCTTTATCCTTTTTTGCACCTTGGTTGATGATAATGTGAGAATACTCAATGTATTCAATGACTTTATTCCCCAACTTACAATTAGAAAGAAAAAAAAAAGGCAAAAAATTAAACTTCGAAATATTATTGAAATGAATAATAAAAAATAATAACTAAATATTTTAATTTTAGATATAACTAATAAAAGGAATTATTTATTGAAAAGTATAATTAATTTAATTAGTATTGTTTTTATGTATTTATTTTATCATAAAATCTAATATGACTGTACAAGGGCAAATAAGTCATTTGTCAAGTTTTAACATTATCTACCCAACTTTATCCCCCTTTATCACAAATTCATCCAAACCACGTACTATTTAATCCCCCCTCCATAAACATCACATCAATGTGGGTCCACCCTTACTAACTAATACCCCTTACTATCTTATCCCCCCTTACTATTTAATCTCACCAAAACTTATCCCGCATCCAATCGGGGCCTTAGGTAATAGAGTGCATGGGAGGGGTATTGTTTGTTGGATAGAGAAAGGATTTTAGGTGTGTGTTGGGTGGCCATTGGCTAGGAAAAAGGGGCAGCCCAAAAGTAGTCAAACAATGATGGATAGGTATGAAAGGTGATAGATATGTGTGATAGTTTAGTCAGAGGAATTAGTTAGGATAATTGGTTATGGTAAAAGAACATATATATGTAGTAATCAATTGAGCTAAGATAAATTGGCTAATTAGTAAAAGATTTAATGAAATCAAAATTTTATTCGAAAACAAAATTGGACAAAATCCCGGGTTGTTACATTTACCCACCCAAAAAAATAGGAAAAAAAAAAACCTGCAAATAAAATTTGAGTAACCGGAATCACAAAATTTTACACAAAAATTGTACGGAACATCATAAAATCTTCTTGTTTAACAATTTAGTTTTTTCCAAATACATTCTTACTTAAATGAACATGGTAAATTTGTAAGTCCATTTTTCTACTTATTGGTGACTTTATCCCAATAAAATTTTAAATTTTCAATGCAAATTTTAATTATACTGTCACTTTTTTTTTTGGGTCATTCGATATACATCAGTAGAGTTAGCTGTTAGATGTTAGTAAACCACAATGGTTGAATCGAATCCAGAACCTCACCCCTATAGAAGGGGCTACACGACTAACTGGGCTAATTGCCCTGGTCTACTGTCACATTCAAAAATTAGAATTTAAATTTTACATGAATTTTATGAAAAATGAATATCAACAATAAAGTTGTAAAAATTTTGAGGTTTAATATTTTGAGTTACACATTGAAAAGTTATAAATATTTTAAGATTTAAAATAAAAAGAGGAGAGAGTGAGGGGCATGACATCATCGTTTTCTGTCACCTTTTCTAACGGAAGTTGACGGAAGGAAGGTACGTGACATTTATTTTCAAAAGTAGGGCAGGTCAGTAGAATTTCAGAAACCTCAGGGGAGATCCCTGTAATTATTAGAAACCTCAAGGGAGGTAAGTGAAATTTACCCTTTTAGAAATTCAAGTTGTAAAGTGGTATTTTCTTAATTCGATCATAACCGAGTTAAAAGCACTCACATTTTATGCCATTCTTACGAACAATAATGACATTTTCAAAAGCTTCTAGTCTAATATGATCAAATTATAGGTTCAGAAATTATTTCGGAATATATTTATTCTATGATCAAACAAGAGTTCAAGCATTCAATAATTTGGTTGTGCCATATACGCTTATCAAGTTTCGTGATCGACGCTGGTTGTCAACATTTCACAACACATTTTCAAAGATCAAAATTGAAGAGAACATGTGGTCATTTTTAGGAACCAGCTTATAGCAACTCTGAATTTACTCTTTCTAAGTTCTTTATTTTGCAAAGATAAGTTGATGCATTAAGAATGAGGCCCAATATGTAGACAGGAAAGTGAATTTGAAATTTGGTAATTAGGCGTGACACCCTAATTTGGTCAGTTTAAATGACTTTGATCGGCCATGTTTTTTAAAAACTTTACTTAGCCTTATCATTTGATGTCAATTGTCAATAAACTGAGATCAGTAGCCGTAGGGAAATTTCTTTAAAGTTGCAAGGTCGCCATTATATGACCATAAGGGGCATAATGTACGGGTTCTTTACACCATAAATGATATATTTAGAATTAGAATAATGTAAATGGGTAGATAAACATATATATATATATATATATATATATATATATGAATATGGGCACTCCTAGACATGCTCATCTCACTCCCCAAATTCTCAGTGCATCGGAGCCGAATCGAAACACATTTGTGCGTGGAAAATAATTAAATCCTATAATCAGCAAAATTAACTCGATTACTAATCTAATCGCTCTGAATGCGGTTTGGGGTCTCACACTGTGAGGGTCACGTTTTTATCTCACCCTTTATATTTCCTCCCAAATACAATTTTTTTTCGTAACTTTTTCACTCAATGGGAGACACCACCGGACTGCGACAACGATCTAGGACTCCGCACTCAGATCTGCCAAATCGAAGGGGAAAGAGGGGTAATCTCGCGCCAGTCGAAGTATTAACGGGTTAATTGAAGATGGTTTGTTGCTTGGGAGACAATGTTGGTGGTCCTCCGTTGTACGGTATGATCCAAATATTTTTGTAGGACCCAAAGCACAAACTTATTTTTAATCAAAAGGGAAGGCAAAAGTGTAGTCTGATGGAGTTGTTTAATCGATTTCCATTGTTTAATCAATGTCTTTAGGGTTTTTTGTTTCATGTATTTGTCTACTGTTATCAATTTGTAAGGCTTCTTATTTAAACCCATATGTTTGTTTACTGCAATCGATGTCTTTTTGGGTTTCTTCTACTACACGCATGTGATGATTATTGTTTAATCACATGTTTATTACTTTATGGTTGAATGAAAATACTATGCGCAAACAAGTCCATGTACGTACGATGCACGGACGGTATATTGAAATAGATGGCCTCCGGCCGCCATCTGAGATCGAAGCAGGCACGTGCGAGGGTTTTCGTCTCTCTGGCACGTGCTTGCTTTGTTGTTTATTGTGATCTAAGTTTTGTTCTCCCCAAAACTGGGAGTGTCACTGAGAAGTGGGTTTGCTTTCTTCGTTTGTTAGACCTATAAAATATTGTAGTAGTATTTTTTTTTTTTTAAGTTGGGGGTGGCCTGTGCCACTTTCCCCTGTAAGGTTCTGCCCCTTTCCCCTCTATGGTTCTGACCTCTCTCTCTCTCTCTCTCTCTCTCTCTCTCTCTCTCTCTCTCTCTCGTGCACTTCTCCGGCCACCATTTTCAGTCTACAATGGTAAGTCGCTCACTCTCTCCCCCATTTTCAGTCTAATGGGTATATAGTTATATGTTGTATATAGGTGAAATTGATGGGGTAATTGCCCAAATTAGAGAGAAATGCCCTCTGTTCCATGTTCCAGGGGCGGATGCATTAAGGGCACATGGGGTCAAGTGACCCCCTGGAATTCTAGAGTTTTTTTTTTTAGAGTTAAAAATCTGGAAAATGACGTCCACTCTCCAAAAATCCGTACCCTGTGGCGGATTAATGCTTTCAGTATCACCAACAAATAATTTAAGAAAGAATACACCAACTAATATTGCGCAAATCTGATTGGGATCCTACTATAAAACTATACATGAAAAACTTTAGGAATATCCATACTCCTCCGTCCCTTTTAAAATGCCCACTATAGGAATATATGCAATTATTATACTTTTCTTCAAAATTCATTTCGTACTAATCGAAAAATTGAAATAGATTGATTATTTCTCTATCTTTGTTGTTGTCCATTCCTTTTCTTTTTCCCGTAAAACTTTACTTTCTGTTTTTCAAGCGTCATGAGCACAATATGTATAAAATGTTTATTATTGTTTTAAGTTTAAACTTTTTTGTTTAATGAAGAATGTTTAAACATTTAGTATTTTTTTTGGGTATATTTGTTATATTGGACTGTGAATTTTTTTATTTTATTTTTTTTCAAAGTTATGCATGAAAAGTGACCCCCTTGTGTAGGATTCCTGGATCGGCCGCTGCTCTGTTCTATATTATTCTACTTTGCAATCGAAGAAGAGGAGGGATAGGGCTGGTAATTGTAAGATGCATTGACAAGGGCAGTTTTTTTTTTTTTTTAATCTATATGAATCTACTCTGCCCTCTGTTCTAAATTAATATACTTTGCAAATGCTCTATAGTATTTGCACAGATTCATGGACCAATTAACTAGTGTTTCACTAATTGAAAAGTGTTGGATTAGTTGGAAAATGTTTACTAAAGACAGTTATGCTACTTGACCCAATTTACATTTTGAACTCCGTTTAGATTAAGTTGCAAATGAGCTGAGCCGGCCGAGCCAGATTGCGACGCGGCTTGATTTGAGCTCATTCAAGCTCGACTCGTAATATAAACAACAAGCTCAAGCCCAAATTTCTATCTCATTACCATAGTTATTAAAAAACTACAATACGTGATACATATCGGCTTAATTGTACGGATGGTCCCTAAAGTATTAGCGAAGTGTCACTTTGCTCCCCAATATTCAAATCGTGTCTATCGAGTCCCCAATGTTCACAATGTGTATTTAAATGGTCCCTGTGTCTAACTCCGTCCGTCTTCTCCGTCAAATGCAGAGGTAATTTTGGAACTTCACCGCTACAAAACCTATCTTCAACCTCTAAACCTATCTTAACCCTCACCCACATCAGATCCCAAAAACATCTCAGTCCCACCCGACTTCCCTCCCTTCCCCGTCTCCCTCTCCGAATCCACCTCCCGCCTCAACTACTCCCTCATCTCTCTCTTTATCTTCGTCCTCTCTCTCATCTCCCATGCCCTCGCCATCATCTTCTCTCTCTCTCCTCCTCTCCGCATGGTTCTTCCTCTACTCCTGCGATGAGCCTATAACCGTCTTCGATTTCCAGATCGACGATTGCGTCGTGCTGATTGCGCTTAGTTTCGCTACTTTTCTGGTCTTGACTTTGACCCACGTGTGGTGGAACGTTGTCGTTGCGACGTTAATTTTGGCCGGTTTGGCTTGTTTTCATGCTGTGATTAGGTTTCCGGTGGATGCGGGTTACGAGGAATCGCCGTATGGGGCGTTGCTTTCGTTGGGTGTGGATGATAGTCCCAGAGGGGCTTATTCTCATGTCTGATGAATTCGATTCGGATTGTTTTTGGGTTGTCCAATTGGCTGGAATTGGGGGAAAATGGAATTGGGGCGGCACGTAGTTGTAGCGATTTATAACTCTTACATTTCTTGTAGTTGATTATACGGATTGTCCATTTTTTTGTACTGCAATTGATTAGTTCTTGTTTTGTTGGATATCAATAAGCTGATTAGTTATACTAGTTTATGTCGTGGATAGCTCCAAAGGAGCTTACTCTCATGTTTGAATTTCGATTTTGGGATCATTTCGAATGTCATAATTGGCTGGAACGGGAGGATAATTGAACAAAAATGCTACGGACGGACACAGATGAGGGTGAGGGTTAAAGATAAGGGTTTAGAGGTTGAAGATAAGCTTTGGGGGGTGAAGTTCCATAATTACCCCTGCATTTGACAGAGAAGACGGACATAGTTAGACACAAGGACCATTTAAATACACATTATAAACATTGGAGACTCGATAGACACGATTTGAATATTGGGGACCAAAGTGACATTTTGCCAATACTTTGGGGACCATCTGTACAATTAAGCCGATACATATCCTGCAATTCCTATAGCCTCATTCAAAAAACGATACGTATCTCACCCTATATGATTTTTGTATAGAAATCCTACGATACGATTGTGTGTCCTATCTTGATTCGTATTCTAGGTTACTTATTGGGAAAAAAAAGTTGACCTCAGAAGCAGACCACAAAACGCATTAATCTAAGCCATTTGATCTTATTTTGGCGACATTCAAACCGCTTGATAGAAATTCGACCTCAATGTAGCCCTTGGATAAAAGATTGAACCATACTACGATCATGTTTCACCCGAATGGGCTTTCTGTTCTTCCATAATTAAGGCAACAAAAGGCCTTAATGTGATATACCTTAGTTGCGAGACTTGAAATTTTCCATCTTAAAAACCCTTTTTGAAATATAAGCATAGTTTGTTGGTGTTATTAGGTATGACTATTTTTTATTATATAGTAATTATGGTTAACGTTAGGGGTGAAAGAAAAGAAAAAAAAAAACGAACCGAACCGGTGAACCGGTTAGAACTGGTTATTTTTTTCGGTTTTTTACTTTACCTGGTTCGGTTTGGTCCGGTTCGCAAGATTTTAATTTTTCGAAAACTGGTTCGGTTCGCGGTTTTGGAAATTTCGAGACCGGTTCGAACCGAACCGAACCGAGCCGGTTTTAATTATATATATATATACGCCACAGATTCTATCAAGGATCCCGGATTGAGGGTTTTTCGGTGTTTTGATACTTTTAAAAATTGTTTTTGGGAAATCCGAGCCGTCCAATGTGTTCAAAAGGTGTTTTCAAGGGTCCACGCGGGAAATCTTCAAAAAAAATACCGGGACGGGCTTGATCCAAGCAGTTTTTCGCAAAAACTGTATATTGACCCTTGAAAACACCTTTTGAACACATTGGACGGCTCG
Source organism: Vaccinium vitis-idaea (assembly GCA_963854785.1). Taxonomy (NCBI): domain Eukaryota; kingdom Viridiplantae; phylum Streptophyta; class Magnoliopsida; order Ericales; family Ericaceae; genus Vaccinium; species Vaccinium vitis-idaea. Next base: position 15,700,698 of record OY978224.1, on the reverse strand, counting down.
GATTTTCAAAAAAAATATTGGGAAGGTGGAGTCCCGGATCCGGGATTCTCGGACTAGATAGTTATTATATTATATATATATATATATATAGGGTCTCCTTCTCCTCCGGACTCCAGACTTCCGGACCTCCTTGATCCGAGCATTTTTTTTGACGATCCGATCCGTCCAATGTGTTCAGAAGGTGTTTTCCAAGGTCAACACGGGAAATCTTCAAAAAAAAAAAATACCGGGAAGGGTTTGATCCAAACAGTTTTCGCAAAAACTGTAAATATAAAGTTTTTGCGAAAACTGCTTAGATCAAGCCCTTCCTGGTATTTTTTTTTTTGAAGATTTCCCACGTCGACCTTGGAAAACACCTTCTGAACACATTAGACGGATCGGATCGTCAAAAAAATGCTTGGATCATAGAGTCCCGGATCCCGGATGTGAAGCTTTCCCTATATATATATAGGACCCCCTTCTAATAAGGGACCCTTATTTAACTTTCCATGCGGACCTAGTGGCATTTTCGACTTTCCAGACCAAATTTCGACGATCCGATCCGCTCAAAGTTTTTAAATGTGTTTTCAAGGGCCTACGCGAAGAATCTCCAAAAAAAAAATACCCGGAAGGGCTTGATCCGGAAACTGCTCGGATCAAGCCCTTTCGGGTATTTTTTTTCCGGAGATTTTTCGCGTAGGCTGAAAGTACATTTAAAAATATTGAGCGGATCGGATCGTCGAAATTTGGTCCGAAAAGTCGAAAATAGGCAGGTCCGCATGGTATTTTTAAATAAGGGTACCTTATTGGAAGTTTATTGTATATATACATATATATATATATATATTTTTTTTATTTATTTATTTATTTATTTTTAATACTTAGTATATATACTTTCTTTCCTCCAACAGCCGCCGCACCCCATTTCCAACCCTAATCCCCAACCCAGTTAGCTGCGGCGACTCTCTCTTTCTCTCTCTCCCTCCCCCCCTCTCTCCCCGTCCGGCGTCCATCTCTCATCCAAACCAACCTGTTCGACTGTTCGGCTTCCATCTCTCGGTCCAGCCAAAGACGATTTGATTTGAAGATCGAATAACCAGCCGCTATGATTTGATCCAGCCGCACGAAGATCCAGCCACTCGACGATTTGATTTGTGTGTATGTATTTGATTTCGATAGGTTTGATTTGCATCTCTAATATCTTTGATTGGCATCTCTGGGTTTTGGTCAAGAAGACAAAAAGTAGTAGAAAAGTGGTATATATATGTATAGTGTATATGTGTGCTTTCTGATTATAAGTGCATCATTTGGAACCGAAACTGATTTGGGTATAGTTTGTTGATTTTCTTAAATTTCTGTATATATTTTTGTGGTTGCAAATATGTAGCTCTAGACCCTCTCTCCGTACGGCGAACCGAACCGACCTGTGAACCGTACCGAACGGAACGGAACCGAACCGACTTATTTAAAACCAGTTTCGGTTATACACTTCTCCCGAACCGAGTTTGACCGGTTCATGCAAAAACGTCCCCGAACCGGACCGAACCGAACCGAACCGGTTTCAGCCCTAGTTAACGTTGTTGAAGCATAACTTCATTTAGTATTTTGGCACAAAAAGGTAGAGTCCAAACAAGCCTGATTGGCAAAGCTCAAATTTGAAAAATATTATTGAAGGGGAGATAAATATCTAGTTTCTAGAAGCTCTAAAATATGTATAGTTTCTACAAGTTATAGAATATCGTTGTGAATATCTAGATTTTTGTGAGAATTAGTCACATGTGTAATTCTAGAAGCTGTCTCAAAGTGTATCTTATATGAAAATATCTTCAACCTAGAGCCTTCCATAGCGTAGTATAAATAGGGATGGTTCTAGCCATTTTTTACCAAGCCCAAAAAGAAAAAATGTTTGAGTTCAAGTATAATACAAATACTCTCCTTGCTCTTATCTTAATATTTCTCCCTCTTCCAAAATCTTGCCCAACTAAACAAATGAAACTCCTACTCTTCCAACAAACATATCTTATGATACGCTAGACATATCCCGAAACACTTTATACAATGAAGAAAACGATACAAATACGTATCCAGATTTGAAAACACTGCGCGTTGCATAAATGAGCCGAGCTTGAGTCGAGTGAGGCTCGGCTCGAGAGCCAAGATTATTATATTCTCCAATCTCTTCACTTGTTCGGCTATCAAAGGAGTGTGAGTCACCATGACCCTTTATAAGGAGTGGACCGCCTCGTAAGTATTATTTGGTTTATGTGTTGCAATATCAAGTTTGAGGTTCTGTTAATATTACTTTCTTTCCCGCTCCTTATTTCTCTTTTGCTATTATTGTGTTTTGTTAAGTTCCACTTTCTTTTGTATTCTTTAAAAGCAAAAAATGTACTCCCTCCGTCCCTTATTAAATGTCCACCTTTCCCATTTTGGCTTGTCTCAAAATAAGTGTCCATTTCCAGAAATGGATGGGTTACACTTGGTAAAATCCCTATTTTGCCCTTCTTTTGAAAACTTTTTGTACATGCATTCGAAAAAAGTGGCATTAAATGTTCAAGTCTGACAACAACAGTAACTTTTTAATTGATTTGGCGGCAATATGAAGACAGAAAATACCAAAAGGTAAGAGTTTGATTTTATGCGAGCCTGTGACTAATACCCGCCCGTTTCTTGAATAGCTATTTTGAATTTAAGTTAACTTTGACACAACAAATTTTCGAAGGATATGGAGTAGTAAAGATCCACGACCCTTTAATTGAGGGGTAATTTCGGAAGATAAATACTTTTAGGGTGTAATGATGTTGTCCAGTTAAAAAGTTGGAATTCCTGTGGTGGACATTTATTTGGGGACAGAGGGAGTATTTGTTTAATTTTTATGGTCCAATTTAACAAAATTATCTCCATGGTACCCCTCTCTAAGTTGGATTCTCTCAAATTTCGATGAACTATTTCATGTCATTGTTGATTTATTTTGTTGAACTACATCTTATTGTTGATTGACCAATCTATCTTTGATCAAATTATAACCAATAATTTTGCTCCATGGTGTCTTCTAATTTTGATTTTCTGATTTGGGTTTGATCAAATTATGACCAATTAACCATATGAAGGAGTAGTAAACTTTGGGGGGGGTGGGGGATGGTTAGGCATTTTTGTCAATTTAAGTTTGACTGCTGAGGGCATAAATACAAATATAAAATATTAAATAAGGGAAAGTAGGAATTTAGGTAAAATACATTTGCTGATTTCAGCATTATCTGTTAGTCAATGGATGGTCAACTTATGTAAGGGGCCAACTGATATGAATAAACCAGAAGGGACGTTAATGAAATTCCAAAAATAGTAAGGGATGCTAGTGTATTTGTCTGATACCCACCGCATGGGAGGTGCATGTAAATTACCCATCTATGCACAAATAAAATTGGGATTTTGAATCTCTGTTTAAATAATACTCTATTTTGAATGTTCTGATTTCTTATTACTTGACTGTTGTGTTTATCTTTGCAGGAATAATATTTAAATTTGCTATAGTTTAGATGTTGTAATTTGTTTTAACATGCCTTTTGTGGTTACCCATGCAGGAATTATATAAGTCATAATACCATGCAAATCAAAGAAGGGGGCAAAAAAGAAAAGAAAACAAAGAAAAAGGGGATGCAAAGAGTCGACAAGTTGAAGAGACTGAAACCAGACAGACGCCTACTAAAAGAGATGGGGAAATGGAAATTTGGGGGGAGACAACGCCTAAGGCCATTAATGGCAATGAAAGTGAAGAACACGAAACGATCAAAATAGGTATCAACGTTAACTAAAGCATAAATGATTTAAATATTGTGTCCTCTTCTTTCAGTGATACAAATACGGATGATTGGCTAGTTCTCTCATGTTCTTGGACACATCTTGCATAGATCTTGCGAAGAATTAGGATACTCTGCATAACCCCCTAAGAATCTTACCAAAAATGATTGTCGAGACTGCCTAAATATCATGTTGTTGCCCTTCTTCTACAATTTTTGGCTCACCCATGACGCTTTCCATAATTCTTGTACCTAAAGATAACATCCGCACGAGATTGCTCTCTTTTGACCTCGTAATTAGGCACAAACTTGATCATGTAGTTTTCCATATTCTTTAACTCAGCATGAAATGCATTTTTCTCGTGCAAATCACACAAAGAAATCAACATTCCTCGAATGATTTGCCTAACTTGGTCGCTTGGCCCCTTAATGCCCCGTGCTTTGGAGTATTCAAAGCGCGAATCCGCTTCCCTATTCTCCATGGTATGTTGTTCTATCTAGTCTTCTAAAGTTATATCATAGTCTTGGCAGCCTAGAGTAACCTTCTTATTCCCCATTGCTTCCCAATTTGTAACCGAATGGATAGCTTCTTCTGTTTTTTGTAGTTTGTTTTTTTTATTAGGGCATGACTTCTCATTTTTATTAAAAGTGCTAAAAGTAGTCCATGTATGTGAGGGGATGACTTGTCTCGAAATTCATGTTTAGCCATTTTGGGCCTCTTGGCAAAAATGAGAAATCACCCCTAGTCTATTATGTAAAAATGCTATTAGGTTAATTTTATAGGTTTTGACTTTTCTTTACAAAGCTTGTCTGTGAATAGACATGTCTCTCATTTGTATTGTCACGTACAAATTTATCACGTAATGACATTTCTCCTTTCTCTCTCAGTTGTTCTCTTTCCCACCTTTTCCATTCGTGAGAAATGAGAAGCATAATAGTCTTTTTACATAATAGATTAATAATGAAGCAAACTACAAAAAACAAGGGAAGCTATCCATTCAATTACGAATTGGGAAGCAATGTGGAAGAAGTTTTTTCTAGGCTGCCAAGACTATGACACAACTTTTGAGGACTGGATAGAACAACATGCCTTGGATAACGAGAAAGTGTATTCGCTCTCTGGATACTACAAAGCATGTGTTATCAAGCGGTTGAGCGACCAAGTTGGGTAGATCATTAGTGGCATGTTGATTTCTTTGTGTGATATGCATGAGATAACTGTATTTCATGGCAGGTTACATAATTTGGAGAACTACACAATTAAGTTTGTGCCTAGTTACGAGGGCAAAAGAGAGCAATATCATGCGGATGTCATCTTTAAGTACAGGAATATGGAAAGCGTGATTGGTAAGCCAAAAATTGGAAAAGGACATCAAAATGATATTTGGGCAGTCTTGATTATCATTTTTGGTAAGATTCTTGGGGGGTTACTTAGAGTGCCCTAATTGTTTACAAGATTTATGCAAGATGTTGATGGATAGGAATTTCTCGAATGTGCCCAAAAATATGAGAGTAATAGCCAATCATCCCTCTTTGTAGCACTGGAAGGAGGGGACATAGTATTTTGATCGCTTGTTCAACTTTAGTTAGTGATGGTGCCTACTTTAGCTATGACTTACTTCACATTCTGGAGTTGGAATTCTAATCGTGTTTGCTCTATGGTGCAACGTCACACGGTGATAGAGGTTGGGCATTTAGAAGTTTAATTTTAACTTTGGGTGCACAAAGTTTGATTCGTTGTCAATTTCTTCCCTTCCAATCATAGATTGTTATCATTTCTACATTATTTGCAATAACTATTCAGCATAACTCTACATTACAGTCAAACAATGCACTTATGAGGTACTTACTAAAGAGAGGATGCTGAAGATGCTGTGAAATATATAAGTGGGACAATTCCAGATGATTGTCCTATTAGAGTTGATTTTGATTGGGGATTTCAAGAGGGAAGGCAGTGGGGCCGTGGTGGATATGTGATGTGGCTGGTATTGAACACTCAAATGTATATCAGTGTATCTGAATTGACATATGACATTTCTTCTTGTTTAGGTCCGAGATGAATATCGCACCGATTATGATCCTGATATCCTTTAAAACATTGGAAGAAATAGTTGTATAATTTATTTCTTGGTGTTGATAACTTGATTGTTGATAGTTCGTCATTGGATTGTCGGATGCAATTGGCAACAGCAATATCAAGCATGTATGTGTGTTTTCTTCTTTTGCATTTCCTTCCACCCATATTTGGTTTGAAGATGCTATTCGGTTAGTTGTTTTATTATATTCCCTTTGACAAAATTGGGTAGAATGTAATTGAGCGGCCGAGATCCCCAGACGCAGCCATCTTATACTTGTCCCTCCCACGTTGCAAAATCCCCAATCTCGGGCATTATAGTCGTAGTCATGCTTGATATCGATGATGAAAAGGATTAAATAACGCTATGTTTGGATGATGAAAAGGATTAAATAATGCTATGTTTGGTAGCGAGAGAAAAGAAAGAAAAATAAAAGAAAGGAAAAAGGAAGAAAAGACTTGGGAAAATTGAGAAGAAATTTCTTATTTAATTTAGTTATTTTTCTTCTCATTTTTCCTTTCAAACCAATTAAAGGAAGAGGAAAATTATTTATTTTCCTTTCCCTTCCTTTCTTTTCCTTGGGTTCCAAACAAAGCCTACAGGATTCATACCCTTTTTAATTAGTGCATTCATTTTCTTGTCATTTAGCAAAACTTAATGTGTAAAATTTTCACTAAAATACAAAACAAAAAAAAAAAATTACTTATCGATAAAGGGGGTGTGTAAATCGGACACGGGGGAGGTGTTGCCCGCAAGCTGCAATGCAGCATGCTATGCGTCAAAACTGCGTTGTTTTGATGGTTTAATGGGTCACCAAAATCTACTGGGAAGGGCTCTGTTTGGACGCCCTAAAACCCTTTTTTTTTCCGCTCACTTGAAGCTCCCAATTTTCAAGTGCTGTGCATCAAAAGCAGGCGCAGGTCACCAATTTCTACGTTTTTCACATCTGGGTCACAACATCCCCAACATAAATGGGGTCTATGCAAATGGGATTTGCAAATCAACAAAATTGAAATGCTAGTCATACAATATTGAGCATTTAAGAAAAGTTAGAAGGTCATTTATGCAGTCATCTGTGGTTACTACTTAAAGCTAAATTACATTATTGGCGACTTGATGATTCTGTTAGTTGCTTCAAAAATTCAGATATTGGTCACTGAATGATTTCTGATTGGTATTAGCAGACTCCCTTGCACGCATTCATATGTTCATGTCTATGAAATGGATTTCGCTAGGGCCCATTGCTTTCAACGATAGCCTTCTGAAAATCTGCTCTATTGCCGGAATTGTTTTTATTCATTTGTGTATACATGTTTCATGTGCTATGTTCACCCCACTGAAAGTATACTGTCAAATGGGGGAGAAGTAGTCAATGGTTAGGGTTGTAGACGTTTTTTGCGCGAGAGGAAAAAATGGGATTTAAGGGGTCCAAACAGAGCCCTTCCTAGCAGATTTTGATGACCCATTAAAGCATCAAAATTGCATCGTTTTGATGAACAGCGTGCTGCTTGCGCTCAGCACCTCCCCCGTGTATGTGTAAATCACTATCCCAATTAAAATGTGTTTTCTAACCCATTAGATTCAGTTTGGACGGCATCAATCTCGACGGAATGGGAATGCGATGCATTCTTTTTGTGATTCCAATGTTTGGAACAGACAGGAACATGAATGTGTTTCCATGCTTTTTCTGGTTCCGATGTTTGGAAGAGACAGGAATAGGAATCTGATTCCTCACTTACCCTATGGGGATCTCAGATTGCAGGCGCATTAATTAAGAAAAGGTTACGTTGATTTTAATTAGGGGTGAAAGAGCGAACCGGAAAAACCGGACCGGCCGGCTTGGCCCCCTTTTTAATTTAGCCGGTCTGGTCCCGGTCTCATGCTTTAGAAAAAGCGGTTGTAGGGGTCTAAAAACCGGACCGAACCGGATATAAATAATATTATATAGTATTTTATTATATTTCCCCACCCTAAATCTAAAACCACACATTTACACCAGAAAAAAGTGAAACCCACCCACCCCACCGCCTCACTTAACTTCTGACCCTCTCTTTCTACCTCATCGTCTCTCACTCTCTCTACCTCCACGGCTCCACTCACCAAGTCACCGCCGCGATCAACTCCCTGCCGCCGCAGTCGCGACCAACTCCCTCTACCTTCTGACCTTCTCTCCCGCGACCAACTCCGTGCCGTCACAGCAACGCCGCAATCTCTCACTCTCTCTACCTTTTGCTTCTCTCTCGCTCTCCCAACTCCCTACTGCCGCAGCCACCGCGACCGCTTCCCTCTCTATCCCCGAGATCGAAGGCGGCGAAACCCCCTCTCTCTCCCCAAAGATCTATTCAACAAAGAAGACAACAGCCATGGGACGTGTTTGGTTCTGAAAAAAACTCCACCTGGTTTGTTCACGAAATCTTTGTAAAACCAATGTAGAATACTAAGAATAGTGTGAGATTTCTACCATTTTTTCTCTCTTTATCTGATTTCGAAGTTAATCTTGTTGATTTGGTTCAATTTGAACTTGGGTACTGTCGTACTGCTATGTTTCGATCTGCATCTCTCTCTCTCTCTCTCTCCCTCGTCTGACCAAACCGGTAAACCGGAAGAACCAAACCGAAACCGGATGAAACTGACAGAAACCGAACCGGCCTTACTTGGTCCGGTCCCGGTTTCAAAAAATCTCAAACCAAATGACTGGTTTGGTCCCAAAAATACCCCAAAACCGGACCGAACTGGACCCTTTTCACCCCTAATTTTAATAACTTTCCAAAATAATTGTTTCCCGCATAAATTACTGAATTAATCCAAACACCAAAATGAGATTAAACCAGTTATCAAATTCCTAGGAATTAGATTCCCAGTAATCACATTCCTATTCTCACCAAAAAAAAATTCTAGAAATTTGATTCTTAGTAATCATATTCCTATTCCTGCTCAAATTCCAGTCATCCAAACACTCCCTTAGAGAAAGTACAATGCTACATCTAAATTCGCTATAGATTGGCAGGAAAAAATGCTTTTCAACCAAATTGTGGCATTGATAAAAATAAAAAATAAAAAAAAAACCAAATTGTGGCACTGCCTCTTTAAGGGTTGATTTTATTTTAGATCTAAACAGTTTGTAATATTAGCTATTTTTTCATCCACCTCAATTTCGCTACATTCTCAATCCCAATTTAACTACGTATATTTTTAACCACAAAATTGAGCCCCTGGGAGTTAACAACCAAATCTTGAATAACGCACAAATAGGCATCCAAATTGCTTCATCCTGCTCGGAAATGCCAGTACTAATTTTTTGATTTGGAGGTGGAAGAATAAAAGAAAATTGCTCTCTCTCTCTCTCTCTCTCTCTCTCTCTCTCTCTCTCACACACACACACACACACACACAGAGACACACCATCTTTGGTTCTTGCATCCTTGACTAACTATAGTGAGGTTGTAGATCCCGGCAAGGATTGCAGATTCGGCGAACTCAAGTAGCTTTTTGTGTTGGAATTTGGTCAATTTAAGTTGGATTGGTGATGTGGCACCAATTTTTATAATAAATTTTGCCTTCACATTGGAGCTCTAAATTTTATTTTTTGGTTCTAAATTGTGGGTATAGCACCAATTTTGACAATCATTGATATTGCTCTTACACTTCCTTAAATTACTCTCCTAACTACAAAATCCATCCTAACTCACTTTTGTCTTTATTTGTATAATAGCCATTAAAGAGGTCTAAATTATGCCGAAGAATTATTTATCTTGAATTAAGAAGAGAAATACCCGTTGATATGCATATACACCAGTATATCTAGCGCAATTATAAGAATGTTTTGGCTCTGATCTCTAACCGTTTGTAGAATTTTATTATTAATCTCCACTGTATTTAAACCTGTTGTTTTGCACATAGAATGTGGATGTACAATTTGGCGTAGGTTCGAGAGATGGAAAGATAAACATGGACTTATGACCCCCCATCCTACCACCACACACCATTCCTTATTTATGGAGGCAATGTATGAGAAAACTTGGGAGCTGGTCGAGTATGTCACGTGGTGCTCTCGCGCACGTCGACCGTCCAAGTTTTTCTCCTCAATATACATCAACTTTGTAGGATTTTTGAGGGTCACCCACAAAAACAAATTAAAACATAATCATCGAGCAAAAAAAATTTCACCTCCCGTCTCTTGAAAGGGATAAAAGTAAAAGAGGGTTTTGTTTTGGGAGCGGGGGGTGTGATGCGCACTCCCCGCACAACAAGCAAGGGATGTGGGGCCCACCCTGGGTCCCATTGTTTGATTCAAACCGTTCATTTTGTACGTCTCGTCAAGTATGTACATTTCATAAAAATTTAGGATGATCGGATAACAATAACTATATTTTTAGGCTGCATTTTTATGAAAACAAAAAAGTATACACATATGCGACGAGACGACCAAAATGAACGATTTGAATCAAGCAACAAGACCCAGGATAGGACCCATAGTCGTGCAAAGCACGTGTGCTGTGCTGCCTGTGCACCCCCGCACTGCACATAAAGGACGCTCGGTTTTGGTGGATTAGGGAATTTAGATTAGGCTATGTTTGTGTTCCCTTTAGGAGAGGAGCATTTTAGGGAATTTAGATTAGGTTATGTTTGTGTTCCCTTTACACGTTTAGTTTTGGATTTTTAATAAATATTATAAATAATATGCTAGCAATATGCTACAGACACAACAATCAGCCACAATAATCGACTACAATAGTCTAGGACCAAGTCAGTAAAATATAAATATAAGTAAAAAATATTAAAAGACCAAGTCATAGAAGTAAGTTAAGTGTAAGGACCAAGTCATACAAATCAAAAGACCAAGTCAATAGAAGTCAGTAAAATGCAACTCATTCATGACTTTGTCTTTGTCCTGGTTTTGTGAGATATTTTTATTTGTATGACTTTGTGTTGGGGCTCTTGCCACAAAATGGGTATTGAGCTAATAGATCAAAACCATAATCAAACCAAGAGAACACACAAGATTTTTTACGTGGTTCGGATAAATTTGGTTTTTAGCCAAATTTCCTACTCCACGGGCAGCCTCATCCATTAATCATTAATTTATCTCAATGATTACATGTATCCACTTACATATCAAGTATATCATAGTGGATATAACACAATTATCCATAAAAGTGGATTTACACAAATATCGGACTGAGGCGCGGATATCTCGCTTTCTTTAAGGATATTCAAGCCCTCTACGACTGGTTGGATCTTTAACCACTAGCCAATACAGCAGAACTCCCACATGGTCTGTCTCCCTCAGGATACAACAACCCGACTAATAAGTCGTGTTGGCTCAAACTACATTGTACAAATCAGTTAGAACCCAAAGCTCCAAAAATAATACTCCCTCCGTCCGGATTTGTTGGTTCATTTTGGGGATTCCAACTTTTTTCCATTACATTTTAAGTTTGTTAATTTCCTATTTTATCCTCAATCCCTCCATTTAATAGTCCCTCCATTCCAATTTAATAGTCTACTACGAAACTACGTGTAATTTTCAAACTCAAAAATAATGTAGTTGCAAAAATTATTTTTTTTTATCAATATGGATCTTGTTTGATAGATCTCATTGAAAACTTTAATACGGTGCAAAAAAAATTAAAAAATGTAAACACATTATTTAAAAAAAATTAGTTTTTTTGTTGTTATTTTAAGTTTTAGAAAAGGGGCAAAAAAGTAAAATTTTCATACTTTATGCTTTGACTTTTGAAAATGGACAAACATTTTAAGACTTGAAAAAGTATGTTTGTGAACTAACAAATCCGGACGGAGGGAGTATATATATATAGGATAACGATCACCTAAGGGATCCCTTATTAAAATTTGGTGCGGACCTCACCTTTCTGAGCCAAATTTTGACGATCCGAACCGCTCAATGTTTTTAAAATGCGTTTTTAAAGGCCTAAGCGAAGATTCGGCAAAAAAAAATACCCGGAAGGGCTTGATCCAAACAATTTTCGGTAAAACTGTACATATGTGCAGTTTTACCGAAAACTGTTTGGATCAAACCCTTCTGGGTATTTTTTTTTTGCCGAATATCCGCGTAGGCCCTTAAAAACACATTTTTTTAAAACATTGAGCAGTTCAGATCGTCAAAATTTGATCCGGAAAGTTGAAAAAAGACTAGGTCCGCACCAAATTTTAAATAAGAGATCCCTTAGGAGAACGGGATCCTATATATATATATTACTTTGTATCTGGATCGCAGTAGACCGGAGTTGATGTTGACTTCGTCCCTCCCAAGTGTTAACAAGACAAATGTTACGGCCATGAGTCAGTCCAAATTCGCTGTTGCCGGCAACTACCTGTTGTCTGAGCCTTTAAGTTTCTTTGGCTGTTCTATCACTTTCTATATACTCCATATATGTATGTACGTATTTATTTGAGCACAGAGAGAGAGAGAGAGAGAGAGAGAGAGAGAGAACAGAGAACGAGAACAGCTAGGGAGATTGAGAGAAAATTTAGTCTGTCGTAAACTCTGTTTTCCGACGTATGTAACCCAAAAACGTATTCTCTCCGTGGAGAGGGCATTGCGGCCAAACCATAGTATATCTCTGTATCAGGGATCGCTCGATCCCAACCTGTATTTGGGACAATCAGACAATCAATTATACAAACCGTGCCTAACCTTCATCAGGTACATAAACTTTTACCCACTGAATTAAGAAATTAAGAACATTGAAGCCTCATATTCAATTTGGACTAGATAAAACTGTTTCATCCTTACTGTGTCAACCATTTCGTACTTGGATCGACACTGTTCTTGATATTAGTGTCTATTAGTGTCAACACAGTGTCAACACAGTGTCAACACGTAGCGTTAAAAATGCCATGTTCTTCATCCCTCAAACAAGTGCAGACGAAAGCAAAAATAAATATACCTCAGCAAAACACTCCCTCAAGGAATATGAGAAACCTACATTTATAGTCCCTAGGATAGAGTAGATTAGGAAAGTACCAAGACAAACAACCAACATGATTTCAAACAACCACCACCAATAACACTAACTGTAAAGCCAAAAAAAAAAAACCGCTGAAACGACCAACCCAAAACACTACCCTCTGGTACCTTCAAATCTGTTCAAATGGCAACGGTCAACTCCTTTAACGGTAGTCTTTCAAAGGATCAGCTGCTTTTCCTGATCGAGCATCAGTCCATGCTTTAGCTATTGTCTTCTTCATTTCATCGTCCCCTTCCTCGTACATATTCTACAAGTCATACATCAGTTAACATCAAAAAGAGAAAAAGCATGAAAAAACAGGGGGAAAACAATTATGAAGGAAGATAAACTATAATCAAGCAAATTGTACCTTCATCAAATCCATAATCCCGGCCATAGGGTCCCCGCCTTTGTCCATGTTCGGCTTCAGCTATAAAAGGTTAACAAAATGACAAATTAGGTACATAACCCTATTGATTGTGCGAAAAACTGAATTTTGTCCAGATTTGGAGACGTCAATAAATATCATAATTCACACATCAGATCACAACTATAACTTTTTGAAGAAAAAAGGCATTTCTCAAAAAAATCAGCTGAAATTAGAGGTGAAAATTGTTTATTCCCAATGCTGTTGTTCTTAATAGCCAACAATTACCTTGTCCTCTTTGAAGTGCAAATCCAACCAGTTGCCTTTTGACGCTTTCGGTAATGTGATGATAACCCTTGTAGGCTTTACTACCACCTTACATTTCTCAGGAACAATCTCCTTGTTCAATTTTGGTATGGCACAGCGATAGTTCTTTCCTTGGACATCATGGAATTTAACATCGACAGACATGGGCTTGAAAACAGTCTCCATTTTTTCTTGGTCAACTCCTTCCAGGGAAACATAAATCTAAATGGAAGAAAACAAAGTACTCTAACGTAAGAACTCCTAAAGATAAATCCATGCACATATGACAAGGGAAATCTACCCCTTACCTGAAAGAAAACTATTCACATATTCAACTACTCCATAAGACAAACTGACAACTGCCCTTTCCACCAATAAAACAATACGCTCCTAAGTTAGAATTTGTGTATTTACTTGAAAGGGTGTTCGAATTTACCAAGATTTCCTGGACCAGGTTGGGGGTATGCGTATCCAGAAATCCTGAACCCTACGAATTTCTCAGCTTAGAATAGGAAAATATGTATCCAAAAGTTGGATGCAGGTATGTGGATACGTCTTGAACTTCAGTATCTTATGTTTGTATTAACACCTTGACACAAATATATCATATAAATATACTTGAAACCAGACAAATATTAGTGAAAGAGATAATTTATCGCCCATCCATCTTAGATGTTGACAACTTTTCTTCCTTACCAAATGTAAGAATATTTCTTCTCAAACATCATCAACGGATCCGATCGTCCAATTAGGTACAAGTGTCACTTAGACCCAACCCTCACGAGACATGTTCATAACCCAGAGACATGGTAATTCTAGTGTCCATGCAACATTATCTGTTGCCACACTGAGGCTGTTTGGGCAGTTCAGCTAGTGACATCCCCATGTTTAGGTAAATTGGACCTACATTTGATATGTACTTTTTGTAACTCGGAATATGACTCAACCTTAAATTTTGCATGGCTGAATACCATAGGAGTATCTCACTTTTTTGCCAGGAGGTAAAAGCTCACCTTCACTTTGTCGTTGTCTTGATCCCAGCTGAAAGATCCAAGCGTGACATAGTTCACTGCTGGATTGGCAACCACTTTTGCTGTAGAAATTGGAATTGGAGTTGGTGTTTGAGTTGGGGTTGGAGTTTGTGTTTGCGACGTCACCGTTGAACCAGCCTCTTCCGCCAGCTGTACAGGGAAGATCAATAACATACTAGCGGTTACACAAAAAAGTAATTACTAAGATACTAAAGCATACTCATTGGCCAGCACTGAAGCAATGCAAACCTAGTGCTCAAATAATATTTACGAATGGCATTTCAAATACTCAATAATTTAATGATGCAACTTGGTTGGAGGTTCCAACAAGTACAATCATAGATGGACCCAATTAACACGGATCAAGGCCAAAACAATGCAGGAATCCGATTTTGGGACTGATTCTTGCAGAATCTAGCAACCAAGGCTTGAAATCCACGAGCTATGGGGCTCAAAACCAAGTCCTAAAAGACAGCACTCTAAGGCTACAACAAAACACTAAAAATCTGGAATTTCATTCATCAAAAAACTCTTCTGAACCAAGTATTACAGCCCTATATGTAGAACTCCTAGGTAGGTTACTTCACAGTGAAGTACCTTAGCTTAAACAAGGCAAAATAGTTGACACAAGCTTACAACCATTATTTTTTACCAAAATGGCTGGTGGTCGCTGCTAAAACACCCCATGAGCAACTGCTAAGGACACACATACTAAAGACTTACCTTACTAAGAAGGAAACTAACAAAAAAAACACACCTGATTCATAAATCCTAAGGGGGTGTTTTCCATAAAATCTAGTTTTGATAAAATCTAGGATTCTCAAATGATAGAAGCAAAACTAGATTTTATCAAATAAAAGCCATTGTGAGGAGCTTATCAAAACTAGATTTTATCATTTGGGAAGAAAATGTGATTTTATTACACCTCCATAAAAACTAGATTCTATCTCATAAAATCATTCGGAAAACACCCCTAAAGTGCAAAAACAGGAAAATATCCTACTAGACCAGTTCTGTAAAAATATATATATATAAATAAATGAATAAAGCCTCTCAAACTCTTTTTTTATAGCCTGAGTGTGTTCCCTTCTTTCCCAAGAACTAGCCTTCCATCTTGACGGCATCATTTGATAAGACTAGATAAAAAGTCGATAACAATTTAAGGAATTTTTTTTTTTTTGGGCGGGTAAATAATTGAAGGAAGTTTTCAAACAATGTTGACTTCAAATTAGAATACAACACACTAACCTTACCAATTATAAAAAAATTAAAAAAATTAAAAAAAAATCCTTCGATGAAGAAGCCATGACCTTTCAGTTGCAAAATACGCTCCCCTTTTAACTAAGGAAACCAAGAGTAAATAGCATACAACATAACTAACGTTGATATGGTATACAAAATAACCATGTGATATGTATTATGCATGTCATATTGTCATCTATATTTTGTTAAAATAACACTTAATACCTTTTGCTTTTTTCTACAGCACATCTAACTTCAAAATACTTTTAAAACATAAAAAAACTACGAAATATACCCCTCCAATTAATCGCTGGCCGGCTTTTAGAACACTGCAATATCTCATCTACTTTTACGTGGTTTTGGATGTTGAACTTCTGCTTATTTTTCTTATTTGTATACTATATACCTCACGCTCGGAAAGGTTTACTCCTTTTTTCTACTATAAATGTTCTTGTACGGGATTCATTTCGTCAATGCAACAATGGCAGAGCAACACAGAGACACGGGAAGGAGAAAGAAAATAAAGAGAAAATTTAGATGGATCAATGTAAGTTTTTGTATCGTAGCAGAATTTCTTATAAGAAATTTAAAATCAAACCGTTGGCAATGGACACCGGCAGTGTTCTAAAAGTCGGGTGACTCGGCCGAGAACTCGCTCCTCGGTACCCCACCGAGGCGACTATACCCTACTCGGTGGAGTTACTCGGTGGAAGGTCAACTCGGGTATGAGTCGGCGTTAGTCGCTGACTACTCGGCAAGGCGGCGGTTCGCGATTCATTGGCGAGGCGGCGAGTCGAGAAGAAGCCGGAAAAAAGTCGGGCAAAGTCGGAAAAAAATCGGAATTTAAACTAAATTTTTACAATTTTGAGGGGCCTAAGTGTATTTGAGTTACCTTTATATACAAATCTTGGAGAAAAGAACAGAACTTGACCTAAATCAAATTTGAGCACAGAACTTTGCAGCTCTCAAATTTGAGCACAGTACCTCGCGATCGTCTCTCAAGTCTCATCTCCGGTTCCGATCGTCGTCGCCGTCAGCTCCGATCGTCGTCTCTCAAGTCTCATCTCCGATCGTCGTCTCTCAAGTCTCATCTCCGATCGTCATCTCCGGCTCCGATCGTCGTTACCTTTATTTGGTATCTCTCTCTCTCTCTCTCTCTCTCTCTCTCTCTCTCTCTCTCTCTCTCACACACACACACACACACACACACACACTCACGAGGATAAACAGTAAACACCTCACACAGGTGTTTAGAACTTATACCCACAGGCCACAGGTGACAGGTGTAACGTTGTTGTCGACCGTTGACTGTTCTTTCTTTTTTTCTTTTTTTTTCTCTCACAAATGTAAGTTATCTGTTGACTGACTGGTTCACTGTTTATTTATATGGGAGGGGTATGAGACTATGAGGTGTTAGTTCAATTTCAGTTCAATTTATGCTAATTTCAGTCAACATGGACAACACAGTCAATTTATGCAATTTATATACCACTGTTTGCTGCTAATTTATTATTTATGCTAATTTCTAGTTTATAATTTATGCAATTTATATACCAGTGTTTATTAATTAGTTTATAATTAGTGTTTTTTAACTTTTTTACTTAATACCACATAATACCACAGCCCAATTTAATTTTTTAGTTAATACCACATAAGTGTTTATTAATTGTCTAGTTATCATGTTATTTTATTTTTATGTGTTATCATGTTATGTGTTATTTTGTAGGGCTAGTATCAAATATCAATGGCTCAATCCCAATCTTCAGCGGCGTCTAACACTTCCGAGTGTAGCGTTTTAAAAAGAAATTCAAGTGATGTCGGATGGGAATATGCCGTTCTTGTGAATCCTAACAATAGGGATAGAACAAGATGTCTTTTGTGTTCGAAGGAATATAGTGGAGGGATTCATAGGTTGAAAGAACACGTTGCTCGTATTAGGGGTAATGTTGCTCCTTGCCCTAAGTCAACCAAGGAAGATCAAGAGAAGTGTAAGAAAGCTCTTGAAGATACAAAAGGTAAAAAGAAAGAGAAGAAGGAGGCGGAAATGAATCTTAGGGAGGAAGTGCACATACTAGATGAAGAAGATGAAGATGATCATGATGAAATGGAAGTTCTAGGATCAAAGAAAAAGCCCCATCATGTTGGTCCCATGGATAGATTTGCAACGGCCATCAATCCCAATTTGAGTGCAAGTAAGCAAATGAGGCAACAAAACTTAAATGATGCAATTTCAAAGAAGAAAAGTCATGAGGTGAGTCAATACTTGGCTCGATGGGTGTATGAAACGGCTATTCCATTCAATGCTATCGACAATGATAGTTTCAAACGGTTTGTTGAAGCGGTTGGTCAATTTGGCCCGGGGTACCAACCTCCAACCCAATACCAACTAAGGGAGCCATTGTTGAAGGAAGTGTTAGACGAGATTGGACCCAAAAATGTTGTTCAAGTTGTGACGGACAATGCATCCAACAATATGGCGGCGGCGAATTTGTTAAAGGTCAAGAGACCTACCATATATTGGACCTCATGTGCCACCCACACTATAAATCTCATGCTTGAAGGAATTGGCAAGCAAAAGAGTTTCAAAGAAACTATTGAGAAGGCAAAAAAATTCACTATATTTGTGTATGCTCATCATAAGACATTGGCTTTGATGAGAAAATATACAAAGAGAAGAGACATAGTTAGGCCGGGTGCTACGAGATTTGCTACCGCGTTCTTGACTTTGCAAAGTTTGATGGATAAGAAACATGACTTGCGGCATATGGTTGGTAGCAAAGAATGGGAGGATACTAAATGGGCTAAAAAGGGAAAGAGGAAAGAGGCAAATGCTATCATTTCGAGTCCGGGATTTTGGAATAAGGTAAGCCTATGCTTAAAAGTGTTTGCTCCATTATTTAAGATTCTTAGACTTGTTGATGGGGATTGGAAGCCCTCAATGGGCTTTGGGTATGGAGAGCTCAAACAAGCTAAAGAAGATATCAAAGAGGTATACAAGCAACATGAGGCTAGCTACCGGCCGATACTTGAGGTCATTGATGAGAAAGCCTATGAACGGTTAGATAGGCCATTGCATTTGACGGCCTACTTCTTGAATCCTTTTTACTTCTTCAAGGATTCTACCATGAAAGATGATGCAAGTATTATGGATGGGGTTGTTGATTGTGTTGAAGCTTTCTTTCCCGATGATTTTGATATGCAAGATCAAGTTATTAATGTGGAGTTGATCAAGTACAAAAACAAAGAGGGTGCATTTGGAAAAGCTATAGCCGCAAAGGGATGTGAGTCTAACCATGACAGCTATGATCCGGGTAAATGAATAATTACTTTCCTTAGTATTTTTTTTGTTGTTAATGTTTATCAAGTAACTTAGTGCTAATAGAATTGTGCTTCTTTCATGTCTAGTTGGATGGTGGTCTAACTATGGCAATCATACACCCAATTTGAAAAAAATGGCCACTAGAATTCTCTCTTTGACTTCAAGCTCATCGGGGTGTGAAAGAAATTGGAGCACTTTTGAGGGAGTAAGTACATATACTCTTTAACTAGAAAGCATCTCACTCTCTATAATCTATATACGTATATTAACTTAGGATTTTTCTATTGTGTGTAGATACATACAAAGAAAAGGAATAGACTAGATGCAACAAGGTTGAACAATCTAGTCTATGTCCAATTCAATGCCAAACTCATCAACAATAAAAAGAGGAGGAAGGAGAAAAAAAAAGATGTCTTACTTGCTAATGAAGCAACACATGCACAAGGATGGATTGTTGAAAGAGGTGATGATGGAATTGATCCAATTTCGGGACTTTCATATGAGTTGATTGGAGAAGCCATGGGAGCGGATGAATACCTTGAACCTAGAAGAAGTGGTAGAAATGTTGGAGTACGAGAGCTACATGAAGATGATTTTGTGTCCGAAGATGATGCCGATGACGATGAGGAGGTAGATGAGGATTTTGAGTGTGAGGACGATGAAGGCCTTGTTATGGAGGGATATGGAGAAGAAGAGGAGATGGAGGAGTAGTTGCTCACTAGTTTCGTGCCACTTAGTTTTATTTAGTTTTGAACTTTGAACTTTGTGATTGACTAGTTATTTGCTACTACGTGGTTTTATTTGGTTTGAAGTTGAACTATGAAGATTGACTAGTTATTATGGATTGACTACTTGTTTGGTACTTGGTAGTATTTACTTTACAATTTTACATGTCTCTATATTGTCTACAATGTCTATGTATTATAAAAAATTAAAAATAAAAAAAAAACCAAGTAATTTCTCGAAGGCCGAGTACTCGGGCTGGAAGCTCGAAGGTCCCCGACCGACCTGGGAGCGAGTAGCGAGTTTTAGAACCTTGGACACAGGGTCTGTCGTCATTGATTACCAATAGATCTTTGTTTTTTCAATTTGTTATTGTTTGGAAATATGAGTGAATTTATGGGCTAATCTATTAAATTTCAACTATGACCTACCTAGTTTGATGGGTGCTCATATATTTTCTGCTAAATCTTTGAATGAAGCCTAAAATAATTACTACACACAAAACAGCTACCTAGTTCGATAAGCACAGTGGCTGTGCAATTTTTAGCATTGTCGTAATGAGTTTTCAATTGTTTGCTAATAACAGCTTTGGGATTCAAAACAACAAACTTTAAATAACAGATTCTACACAAACAGCTGCAACTGGACTCCTAAAACAAGATGGGATCATATGCCCCAACCAAGAATTTTCTTTCCCTAAAAGCACTCCATGAAGCCCTCGTAAGAACTCTAAACAAAGCACCAAACACAACTCTACATTCCTTTCACAAAACCAGTCAAAGTCACTTATTATGCAAAAATATTAAAATAGGCCTTAGTCAAATACTGTATTGAAAATAGGATTCGGTTCGTAATAAATCGTCTATCAATATCCTGTGGATCTTTTAATCTAGAACTAAAACTCTGCCAACACAGCAGGAGTCCATCAGTTTGCCAGGGTCGCACAAACGGCTGCTCCGGTCCATCCTCACTCGTCTTCTTCAATTTGCTTCTGTAAACAAAAACCTAATTTCACTTGTATCCTCTACACATTTCCATTGGAAGAGTCCTACGCTGAAAAAACTTTTCTCGTTGGGAAAAATTTTAAATAGTAAACAATAACCCCACTTCCACAGTATCAAGTCATCAATAACGACACAAACCCATCAAGGTATCAGATATAAAATTCAAAAAAAAAAAAAAAAAATCATAACGAACAAATAAACTGCTAAGAACGTAACAAACGACGGTAGATACACACAAGGGAGAAACAAAACCTTCTCCAGTTTGCGAATTTCGGAGGAAATGAGAGAGACAACACGTGGCCTTTTTGCAATACTTTGAATGCTACGGAGTTCCGCCAAATCAAGAAAATAATCGTCCGCCATTCCTTCTGAAGGATTAGTACAGACTACAGTGGGTTTTTGCGTACAAGGAGAATGAGTGTAAGAGAGAGAGAGAGAGAAAGAGAGAGAATCTGGTAGAACCTTTCAGTGCTTGCTTGGCAAAGTTTGAGAGGGCTGAAAATAAGATTTTGACAAACACGGTGCATCGGAGAAGGTTCTAGACTAATCAAGACACGGTGATGGGTTTCTATTTGGGCTTCAATTTCCATAAGTGGGCTTCTAGTTCGGCTTCAAATCTGGACTTTTCTTAACCATACAGCCAGACTCGGCCCTAATCTGAAGTAGTACTGTAATAAATATTGGGCCCATTTTTATTTTTTTTTTAAGATAGAAATAGTTCAAATCGCTGAAACGACAACCAGAAAAAAAGCATCCCAACATTTTTTGCCCAATTTACGAAGTTTTACACAAATTCCTATAAATTTTTCTCCCGTGTGGGAGCTCTTTCTCCCCTGTGTGGGAGTCTCCTAGGGTTTCCTCCCTCCCTACCGCCGCCCTCCATTGCCGACCGCCTTCTCCACCAAAACCCTCTCTCTTCCTCATTCCCACTCCATCCCTCTCCAGCTCCAACTCCAGATCGGCACTCCCTGGGGGAGGTGGGGCTGCCGCCCTTTAACCTCACCTCCCCCGTTCGGTCCTAATCGCCCCGCCACCACCCAATCACCGCCACCACGCAATGCATCTTCCCATTATCAGTCTCCCCCATCGCCTCTACCCTTTTTCGACAACTACTCTGTCCTAATTTTCTCCGCCTTCTTCTACTCCGCCTTTCCTCCTCCTCTCACTCGCTGGGACGGTGATTTTATGGTGGCCTGGGCACCCTCCGGCGAATAAGCTTCCAGATCCCGTTGGCGGTGGCGACTATGGAGCTCGATTCTGTACCCGGAGCAGTGACTCGTCTCAACTCAGTTCATCTCGGAGTTAATTTGCGACTCGGTGTTGGGTTTGTTTTGTTTCGACTTTTCTGGGTTTTGATTAGTCTTTAGTTTCATTTTCATGGTTTATTTTGTAGTTTTAGTTGTAGATTTTCCTGAACATATCCTCTTGATTCTGCTGCTTGATCTTGGTATGGAACTCATGGCCGCCGTGGACGTGTGGGGCCACCTATGCCCGATGAGGCATACCCGCGTCCAGAACCTCGCATGATAGCGGAGGCTCTCTTGCATTTTTGTCCTTTTGCGGTGGCTTTAGGGATTATTGTTCAGTGGAGGTCTCCACCGCCAATAGCTTGACGACGTTAAGCATTTTGTGGTTTCCATAGTCCTTGGATCGGGTAAGGCTTTAGTTTGTTTCGAGAAGTTACAGATTTCAGTTGGGCTCTCAGTGTTTGGATTGAGCCGTAGGTAGTTACTATTGAAGCTTGGATAGGACCTTATGCATCGATCCTCTTATGGATCTGCGTCTGCTTTGCAGTATGTGTCTCAGAGCTCCATGCCCGTCGTGGCTTTTGTGGTGTGCTCGTGCCCGAGCCTAAGTAGTATCGGTTCTTTCCGCATTTGTTTTGAAATCTTGTATGTGCCGGACGGCTTGGCTTCCGGGCCTTTATTAATGAAATGATTGACTTCCAGTTCAAAAAAAAAACATTTTTTGCCCAGACTAAAACTTTTGAAGTTATTGTGGGTAGTTAAATGGGTTAAAATAGGTGATTCCAGTGTACGTCCTTTTTATTGAATTATTATAAATATACCCCCTTATTTATAATTAATTAATTTTGTGTGGCGGGCTAAATTCTAGTTCTCGCACGTGTTCTTCGAGAACTCTTAGGGTTTCGAATATGGATGCTTAGGGTTAGTACACATTCCAAACCCTAATCTTGGCCACATGCACAACGCAACCTTATTTATAATTAATTAATTATGTGTGCCAAGCTAAATTCTAGTTCTCGCACTTGTTCTTCGAAAACTCTTAGGGTTTGGAATATGGACGCTTAGGGTTCCCAAACATTCTAAACCCTAATCTCGGCCACATGCACAACGCAACAACCAATCAAGGAAACTTCAACCGGTGTCATTTGGCCGAAAATACCTTCATATGGTCCCTCATCAAAGGCCACATGTCAATTTATTAATCAGTAAATTAAAACTAATGGATCCCACTGCATTAACCGGACAGAGAGGGGGTGCCGCGCATCATACTGTACGGTCCTTTCCGGTGTCGTGCCGGCATTGTTCTAACAATCGGAGACGTCCACCGCATAGAGCTCGTCGACTACTACAAGTGTACCAAAAATCAACTCGATCGGCTATCGTTAAGTGCCACATTGGAACACAAATAACTTGAAAAAAAATGGGTTCAATAGTTTTCATCCAGTGTTTCAAGTTATTTGTGTTCCGATTATTTTTTAAAGTTTGGAAGGTAAATGTTATGTCCAAATCTTATCAGTTTCTCTCCTGTTATGTTTTGACTACCTTTGTTCATGGGGACAATTGTCTGAAGGGAATTAAGATCATGTGTAGCTACGATCAAAACAATGCTCCAGGGCTGGTCCTAGGATATTTCTACATTATTAAGAGTTCTCAAGTGCCAAGCTTGTTGATTTAAGATGCTCAAGGAATTCAAATTATAGCTATGGAATATTAATGGTAGACAAGATGGTGGCTATATACCCAAGAAGCTGGCTGGATAGGGCTATGGTCAACAATGGCTGGCTATGTAGATTTCCTTTCTCTGAAGCTAAATTGCTTCCACAAGGTCTTTCGGACCATGCCTCTTGCATCGTGATTGTGATGATATTGAGCTGATGATTGAGCCACCCAATAAGTTTGCTAAGCCATTTCTATGTTTTGCGTTACGGCCTTATGGGCTAATCTGCCCATTGTTGATAGAATTTTGAATAGGATTGTTGTTACTGGGGTGCCTATGTATAGAGTATGTAAAAAGAGAAAGTGGTTGAAAAATGAGAGGAAAAATTATAGTGACATTACTAGCAGTCGCAGAGTCGGTAGTGCTAGAGAGGCTTTGCAGAATATGATGGACTCCAATTGACATCAATAAGCCAAGACAGACCCATGTGCTCAAAAGCTGTTCTCAATAAGCAATTAAAATTGACATAAATTTTAAAAATAGACCAACCAATGCAGGAAGAGGGAGTATCTCTTATTGTCATATCTCTCCTTATTGATTTGAGATATAGATTGCATGATTTCGAATTTGATTTGATAACCTTTGTATATGATTTTGAATTTGAATTTGATAATTTGAACCCGTGCTATATATGCAAAGGAGTTTGTTGCAGTTCAAATTGTCTCAACTAATTAAAACGTGTGTTAATGTGTAATATGGTGTTTCAATTAGACACTTTCTTAAGGGGTTTCAAATAAAAAGTTTACTGGAATAACATTAACACAGTCTTGAAAGTATAACAAAAAGGATAAAACAAACAAATGAGGAGGATTGTGTGTTAGGTGATTGACATCCCACATTCAAAAAATTCCATTTGTAGAGTCACTAGTTAACCTACATACATGACATGCTTCATTCATTTTTTTAGAGTTGATTGATTTTGCAAAACTTTCATTGAATCGGAGTCTTTTCATTGGAGAGTATAAACACAAGTTTGGTTCAACAAACCCATCGATTGTAGTGCTGCTTCTGTGGGGAGTTCGATCAAGTAGTGTTGGGAGATCGACACTTATGCAAACCGTACGCACCGTAGCAGGAACGAATCTGTTTTAACTACAGATTGCCACACTCACCTTGATCACCATTTTGATTTCATCGTTTTTCAGGTTTTGCGTTTCAATGCATTCATATTTTCAGTTTTATCACAATAAGTAAACATATTTTCCAATAGAAACAAAAGCAACATTTTTTTGTTGTTGGAAGGGAAACAAAATTCACATTAAATAATACGATACAGAAAAGGGACTCATAATACAGATGATGGTTATCAATACCTTAAAAAAACAAGCAACAATTTATTGCTAATGCTCGATGCCATTTGAAAGCACGTTGTAATAATGTAGAAGAGGGTGGAAGTGCTCGAAAGTTGATCTGGATACCTGGTTATCAAAAAAAAATGTAGAAGAGGTAACCTATATATTTGATACTGATATCGACATCCTCACACATATTTCTACAACTTTTATGAC
Source organism: Vaccinium vitis-idaea (assembly GCA_963854785.1). NCBI lineage: Eukaryota > Viridiplantae > Streptophyta > Magnoliopsida > Ericales > Ericaceae > Vaccinium > Vaccinium vitis-idaea. The sequence continues at coordinate 15,675,412 of OY978224.1, read as the reverse complement.
AACTTTGATGGCTAAATCTCTTCAATTTCATCCGTAAAACAGATGCAGACTCAACAACTCTTTTTCTTTCTTTCTTTTTTTTTTGAAATGGACTCAACAACTCAAAAAACATCTTGATTTCTAAAAAGAAAGAGGAAAGAGATTTAAAAAGATAAATATGACGATCTAAACTTGAGAGAGGAAAAAGAAGAAACTTATAGAATTGTATTGTGGTCGGAGATGCCGCCACTCTTTTTGCTAAACATTTGTATTTTCCATCGGCTCAAATCCGGATATTAATATGTTATTGTTATCTGCAATTCCATTCTTCCCGCTTTTTTCCTTCATCCGCTCATTGCGTGCATGATAAACAATATTTGTACGAATTTTCAAAAAAAAAAATTAAAGCATTGGTTACGTATGCGCGCTGCACGCACATGCATGAGATAAATGTTTAAGAGAAAGCTGGTTATAGAATAGTCAGAAATCTCATTTGGATTTTTTTTTTTTAATTTGGAATAGTGAAGATGTACAGATATATTCAAAAAGAATTTCAACTTCTTAAATGAAATAATTAGGAGATAATTTAAGATTAGACTTATATTTAAATAATCAAAGAGTCTTTCACATATGTTTGAAACAAAAATAATTATATGAATTTGTGAACACTTATGTAAACTAGTAGGAAGATTAATAGTTGAGTTGAAAATTTTTCAAATTTAAAATAAAAAGTCACATTCGGTAAGAAAGGAGATAAATAGGAATATTTCCATATTTATAGTTGAAACCTTTCCTTTCAATCTTTTGTTTGACTTTGAAATTATAAATTTCAATAATCAGATTTAGAAGGAAGATTAATATTCATAAACTTCATATAGCAAAGGAAAAAAGAAAAAGATCGAACATGCCACTTATCACTTTTACAGCCCTCAGGGGCGGACCCAAGGGGGTCACGCGGGGGCACGTGCCCCCACTGACCCCGCTCAAAACTCAAAAAAAAAAAAAAAAAATTATATATTTAGCACAATTATGTAATATAACGCTATAGTATTTAGCATACACACTTGCATATATCTCAAAAATAAAAATGTAGAATTAATTTTGTGCTCATTTTTTGTTCTTTTTTTTTTATAAAAAGTATGCATTATAAACCTTATAATCCATAATAAATGTCTTAATTTAGCAAGATCGTTGACTAAAAAAAATTGCACAATTATAATTAATAAGGTGCCCCCATTGGGTTGGATTCCTGGGTCCGCCACTGACAGCCTCCTCACAAAAATGCATGGTACAATACTATATAAGATCCATCCAAAACCCATCATGCACCCAAACAAGCTGTTAGAGCCACAAATGAAAGGGATCAGGCCCCCAGGAACTCCCCGGACCCAGCCACCAACTTATTTAGTCAGTAGTATTATCTTGGCTTGGCACGTCTCAAAAACTTTGGTTCGCAAAAGAGTTTTACTTTTGGCAATGCATGAAGCCTTTGCCTTTCCACGATATAATATTGCAATTCACTGGCCTATTAGTACTACAAGTACATGTATGTATTATGAGAGAAAAACTTCGGTGCCGGTCGGATATAACAACATAATGTTTGACCGCATTTCTCGACCGTGCAAAAGTGATCATACCCGACCAACACGCAAGGTTTTCTCATGTGTTATTCCTTTCGGCCTTTAAGATAGCTGGCCTGGCCGGGCTCATATTCAACTCATCAACTGCTTGTGCGGTGATCAATGAACCCCAACCCCACCATGCGTACTTGCATGCATACACATTGTTATAACACACCAGGCTCAACATTACTTACCTGTACGACCCACCCGGCGTTAAGTCACCTCACATTAAAAAGTTTGAACAAACCCCATAAAAATACTCTATGGCCCAATCACATGTATCAAGATGTGTTTGGTGCAATGTTTATAAACTACTGTAGTAAATATAAGTGCAAATTCTTTATTTTAATAAGCTGTAGAATTGCTTATTTTTTTGTAGAAACATCTCTGTCTTTGTAAAACCTACTTTTGCAGCTTCAAATAAGCTATAAAAAAAACTATGAAATGAAATTTGAAATAATCTCACTTTATTTGGTCAAATAAATTAGAAATGCTACATAATTGGTTATTCAGCTTCAACTAAGAAAAACTCCTCTCCGCCGAAGCAACTGTAACCAGCAGTGCCGACCCTAATATTTTAGGGCCCGAAGCTAACTTCCAATCCAATATTGGGCCCCCTACATCTTCAAGAGTTCTTTTAAAAATTATAGAATACAAAAATTCAAACTAAAAGGATACAAAGACAAACATGAAATGATATCATAAGTTTTTTTTTTTTTTTTTAAGAAACTAAGAAAGTTTGCTTCATATTTTAACTATGATTTGTGTGGAAAAAATAATAAACCATGTTATCTTGCCCAGTTTTTTTAAAATTTTCCGCCATTAAGATTTTTTTTTAATCCAATGTAAGATAATATCACTTCTACATCATTGTCGTATTTGTTAAATGCAACATTTTTAACAAATTATTTGAGTGGTGTGGTGTTAGAGAACTTCTGGATTGGGAGGAAAATAAAAGAGCCACAAATAACAAAAATAGAGGGAAAGAAAAAGGGAAAGAGAGACCTGAAAGACGCCAAAATAAGAAAAAAGGGGGAGCATGGGAGGAATCGAACCCACTCTCACGAATGTTTGGTAGTATACAGTGACCACATAACCCTGTTGATGCTTTGTAAACTTTATGTTATTCATATATAACCTTAATTTTATTTTTATTTTTTTGGTTGCCTCAACCCAGGGGTTGCCCAAGCCCGAGGGTTTGTTGGGCTTAATCTTGGGCCAGCCATGCATCTCTCTCTCTCTCTCTCTCTCTCTCTCTCTCTCTCTCTCTCTCCAACATTACTGGGTTGAACTTAAAATGATCTCCCTTTTGTAATTTTGATCATGGTTGCACTCATCGACGCTCAGGTTTCATAAATGATATGTTTGTATGACCGGAATCTTGAGTAGCGATAAGAATCTGATTACTGGAAATCAAATTCCTGGGAATTTTCTTGGGTGGGAATATGAATATGATTACTTGGAATCTAATTCCTAAGAATTTGATACCTGGAGTAATTTTATTTCGATGTTTGGATTAAATTCAGTAATTTTAAGTGAGAAACAATTATTTTGGAAAGTTATTGAAAACATGATTCCTGATTGAATGTGTCATTAGGAATCACATTTCTATTCCTGACTGTTCTAAATGTCGGAATCAGAAAAGCATGGAATCACATTCCTGTTCTTATTTGTTCCAAATATTGGATTTATGAAAAAAAGGCATCACATTCCCATCTTCCCTCGAGATTGCTACCATCCAAACTGAGTATGTTAAAATATAGGGGAGACATAAAATGCGAAGGATGATCATATAGAGAAACAAACCAGAACCAGAGAGGAAAATGGTGAAAGGAAGAGGTTAATTGTTTCCATTTGCTATAATTAACGGTTGTCAGTTGGTTTTAGCAAATGAGGAAGCTAGCTAAAAGATTTTAGCATTGTTAAAATCTTTGATTTTTTGCAAATGACTTTCTTATTTGCTAAAAGTATCAACTTTTAGCAAATGTTAATTTTATCAAATGGGAAACTCACCTGACCTGACAATTATAAATGAGGACAACGTTGTCATTATAAATGAAGACAACAATATTGTCAATCAACTGAAATTGTTGTTGCCCGAAAAACAAATTTCATGCATGGGGGGGCGTTAACACTAGTTTAAGAAAAATCTCCAAGTCGAATCAACATTGTCAATCAATTGAAATTGTCTTGAATTCTTGATGAAATTGAGTTCTTGAACTTGAAGGCTTGATAACGAGTAGAATGATTTCAGGTTCAGTTGATTCGACTTGCATCGATCACAATGCTCTGATACCATAACAAAATCTATAGAATTAATGTGATTTTGAGAGAGAGAATTAATAATTCCATTTGTATTGATGTAACTTCGATGCCTTTACAGAATGAGAGATCGAGGAGCTAGCTAGCCTCTTTATAGTAGTACTTCCTTAAACTAATGATACGATATGATATGATAGGTTTACAAAAGTATTACATGGCCGGATTGCTCAGCTGGACGGACCCTCAACTCCAAGCTTAAACTGACTACTCAACTCAACAGAAATTATATGTGAAATGATACTGAAATGAAAACACAACTCAAATCAAATTAAATGCATTAGCTTGCATGACGTGGTGGACTTGGCCAATGTTGACAGCTAGCTGATCATGACTTGACGGCCCGTTTCGATGAAGTATTAGTTTGAGAGGGATTAAATAGTAAGGAGTGATAAAATAGTCGAGGTGATTAAATAAGAAGGGTGGGATCACAGTGAAGAAGAGAGGATTAAATAGTCCATGGCTTGGATGAGGGATGAAAAATGAAGGATAAGGAGGGTGGATGATGTAAACGACTATTTTACCCTTGTCAATGCCCATGCATTTAAATAATTATATAAATACAAAAAATGATTTTTTTTTTTTTTTTGCCATAATTTAACCAAACTGCTACTGTGGTAAATTTTTATTAGCTAAGCAAATTTTTTTAGCTAAGCAAATTTTTTTTTTTAGCTAAAGCGGGTTTTTTTTTATAGCTAAAACGACCCCCAACATTTTTATAAAGTGTTTAACCAAATTGCTACTGTGCATTTTTTTTTATGTACATATCATCGAAACATGTTCGTTAATTTTTATTAGGGTAAATTTCACCTACCTCCCCTGAGGTTTCTGACAATTACAGGGACCTCCCCTAATGTTTCTGAAATTCCACTGACCTCCCCTACTTTTGAAAATAAATGTCACATACTTCCCCTCCGTTAACTTCCGTTAGAAAAGCTAATGGAAAACGCTGATGTCAGCGCCACCTCACTTTCTTCTTTTTATTTTAAATCTTAAAATGTTTATAACTTTTGTTTTATATATTCACTTTTTATGAAATTTATATATTTAAAATCTACTCGAAAAGATCTATAAAATGAGATCCATATTCAATGTGAAATTATGAAAAAATAAAATCTTAATTTTCAATGTGAATTATCATGCTACATAATTTAAATTTTTCAATGTTTAACTCAAAACTTTAAACCTCAAAATTCTTACAATTTTTTTTGTAAGGTTCTGAGCTCGACTCCTATGGAGAGGAGGTCAACCCTTGTAGTTTACTAACATCTAACAGCTAAGTCTATTGATGAATATCGAATGGCAAAAAAAAAAAAAGACAATATAATTAAAATTGGCATTGAAAATTTAAAATTTTATTGGGACAAAGTCATCATTAAATAGAAAAATGGACTTACAAATTTACCATGTTCATTTAATTAAGAATATGTTTGCAAAAAACAAAATTGTTAAACAAGAAGATTTTATGATGTTCCGTACTCCCTCTGTTCCAAATTGTTTGCCCCCCTTTTGGGAGTTCGTGCATTTTACACTAAAAAAATAATGTGTCTAGGAGAACTTTTTTTGAAAAAGAATTACACCAATTTTTTCTTCTCAATAAGATCTTTTAATTGGTATAAAGTTTGTTGAAAAAAATTAATGCTTGTACATTATTTTTTGCGTGTAAAATGCATGCATTCCCAAAAGGGGCAAACAATTTGGAACGGAGGTATTACAATTTTTGCATAAAATTTTGACTTACACTTTAAAAATAATTTAAATTATGTAACATTATAATTAAAATTCACATTGAAAAAATAAGATTTTATTTTTTCATAATTTCACATTGAATATGGATCTCATTTTATAGATCTTTTCGAGTAGATTTTAAATATATAAATTTCATAAAAAGTGAATATATAAAACAAAAGTTATAAACATTTTAAGATTTAAAATAAAAAGAGGAAAGTGAGGTGGCGCTGACATCAGCGTTTTCCATTAGCTTTTCTAACGGAAGTTAACGGAGGGGAGGTATGTGACATTTATTTTCAAAAGTAGGGGAGGTCAGTGGAATTTCAGAAACATTAGGGGAGGTCCCTGTAATTGTCAGAAACCTCAGGGGAGGTAGGTGAAATTTACCCTTTTTATTACAATTCTTTCTTTTTTTTCATTGTTCCTAGTCAAACAATAGCACCAACACTGATCTTATTTTATAAAAATGTTAGGACTCTATTGATAACCAAATTAACGAACTGGAGAGCAATACTCTAGTTTTGGAGTTCCTTTGATGCTTGTCTTCCGTGTGAATCTGATTACTATAAAAAAATAAAAATAAAAACTTGATAACCAATAGTTGATAACAACTTTGAATTCAAATTTTTTTTCTCTCTCACGGCTGAGGCAGGATTTTGGTCCAAAATTGGAATTAATAAGGAGGGTAGGAAGGTAAAAGGGGGAGGATGAGAGGCCGGACTAAATATAAGCACCCCTCCCCCTGCTTGTATTTAGTCCGGCTTGCCCCTGATTATTTAGCCAGCAGCTATTTAGTCAGGGGGCGTTTTTGGTTGTCAAAGCATGGGCTAAACTCCTCATCCCCGGCTATTTAGTCGGGGTCGCTTGTACATCATCCAAACGACCCCTGAGTTCCAGAGGAATCCCTAGCTGATCGATCCAGAACTAATTAATGACAAGCTCAACTGGAGTTGGTCCTATCAGTGGTCACACCATGTTGGTTGCAAATCCAAAGCAATCTTTTGAATTTTAAAAGCTGATCGATGCAGAAGTAATTAATGACAAGCTCAACGGAAAGATATTTTGTGAGCCCGCCTACAAAATAAGTCCACACCAAATGGCTGTTCCCACTTTATATATTACTCCAGAATAGACACTGGCAGAGGCATATAGTTAGTATAATAAATCTCTGAAAATTTTACTAATAATATATATATATATATATATATATATATAATATAATTATTATTTCGATACTTTGTATAATAAATCTCTGAAAATTTAAATAGTTTTCATTTGAAATAGTCAAAATTAAAATAATTATACATTGTTATGTAAAGTTTTCTCAATTTCTTTCATAGACACATGCAATTAGTTATACACGGGTGTTGTGATTGTTGATCAATAAAAAAAAAAATGTATTACAGTACAATCTACACGATCCACTAAGTACTTTTTTGGTTGAAAATATTATTTTTAAGTCATCCCCATCTCGGTTTAAAATCCTAGCTCCGCTATTATTAAGAATAGATAGATTGACTTCACACATTTGTCGTTTTTTGATAATTTGGTTGATGTCGTTTTTCAAAATTTGTGGTCTCGAACGGCTGGCTTGCAATATTGACTGGGACTTGACTTTGATTTGTTATATTATGCTTAGTGTGACATATTTGTACTCCTCAGTCACTTTCGATTGCAAAATGGAGTATCGTGGCCCGCCTTACGACTTCGCAAAAAGTCATGATCCGCTGTTGCGTATTACAGTATTATCGCTTTTTTTTTTTTGGCCCCATTCCAAGTGGAGTTTAATGTTTGACGAATGAGTGTTTTTAAAAGTTTAATGTTGTTCCACTGGTGTACATGTCAATTTTTAGCCACTAGCATGTGAGAGATTTCGGGTGTGTTTCTCGTAATTTTTTTTTTTTTTTTTGTCTTTAAATTCTAGACAAAATTAAGGTTGTTTATTTTATTGTGACTTTTTGAGCTTTTGAAATTTTTTTATGATGAGAGACTTTTTAAACTTTTTGAGCAAAAAGTCAAAAAAGTTGATAAGAGGAACATTGTAGAATACAAAATTTTTGGAGGTATTCACTCAGTCTAAAAAATTGGTCCATCTTTGAGAATCCAACTTTTATTGAGACATAAATCACATAATCATTACATTGAACAATGGTTATTTCCACAATTGGCTTTAGTGTTATTTTATTACTTGGTTTTGAGATATGTTTGGATGCTAAAAAACGGGCATAGTAAATTTATCAATATTAATTTGGACTTTAAATTTCGTAAAGGGACATATATTTTGAGATAACCAAAAATAAAACTTGGCCCAACTTTAAGAAACAGAGGGAGTGGAAAATTTTGATGTCATAGCCTTGTCCACATACTACCTAATACCAACCCTGCAATTATGTGAATCTGGGGTACGGCTTCCCAACCAACCATGTGTGATTTTTGCGTATTTCTTTCTTTAGAATTTTGCTAGGCGGTGTGGCCAAATATCTTATGTCAGCAATAAAGAAATTCGAACCTATACCATGTGAACTAGCTGCTTTCTTTGGCTGTCCGTTTTGAAATAAGTTTTTGTCTTTCTGAAATAAAAATAGTACTATTGTATAAGGCTGTGTAATTTTTGTCTATAGTCAATTTTTTAAACATTTTATCAAACTTGTTTTATTTTTTAGGGTAAATTTCACCTACCTCCCCTGAGGTTTCTGACAATTACAGGGACCTCCCCTAAGGTTTCTGAAATTCTACTGACCTCCCCTACTTTTGAAAATAAATGTTACATACCTCCCCTCCGTTAACTTCCGTTAGAAAAGCTAACGGAAAACGTTGATGTCAGCGCCACCTCACTCTCCTCTTTTTATTTTAAATCTTAAAATGTTTATAACTTTTGTTTTATATATTCACTTTTTATAAAATTTATATATTTAAAATCTACTTGAAAAGATCTATAAAATGAGATCCATATTCAATGTGAAATTATGAAAAAATAAAATATTATTTTTTCAATGTGAATTTTAATTATAATGTTACATAATTTAAATTATTTTCAATGTGTAAGTCAAAATTTTACGCAAAAATTGTAATACCTCCGTTCCAAATTGTTTGCCCCTTTTGGGAATGCATTCATTTTACACGCAAAAAATAATGTACAAGCATTAATTTTTTTCAACAAACTTTATACCAATTTAAAGATCTTATTGAGAAGAAAAAATTGATGTAATTCTTTTTCAAAAAAAGTTCTCATAGACACGTTATTTTTTTAGTGTAAAATGCACGCACTCCCAAAAGGGGGCAAACAATTTGGAACAGAGGGAGTACAAAACATCAAAAACTCTTCTTGTTTAACAATTTTGTTTTTTCCAAATATATTCTTAATTAAATGAACATGGTAAATTTGTACGTCCATTTTTCTATTTAATGGTGACTTTGTCCCAATAAAATTTTAATTTTTCAATGCAAATTTTAATTATATTGTCTTTTTTTTTTTTTTGCCATTCGATATTCATCAATAGAGTTAGCTGTTAGATGTTAGTAAACTATAAGGGTTGACCTCCTCTCCATAGGAGTCAAGCTCAGAACCTTACAAAAAAAGTTGTAAGAATTTTGAGGTTTAAAGTTTTGAGTTAAACATTGAAAAAATTAAATTATGTAGCATGATAATTCACATTGAAAATTAAGATTTTATTTTTTCATAATTTCACATTGAATATGGATCTCATTTTATAGATTTTTTCGAGTAGATTTTAAATATATAAATTTCATAAAAAGTGAATATATAAAACAAAAGTTATAAACATTTTAAGATTTAAAATAAAAGGAGGAGAGTGAGGTGGCGCTGACATCAGCATTTTCTGTTAGCTTTTCTAACGGAAGTTAACGGAGGGGAGGTATGTGACATTTATTTTCAAAAGTAGGGGAGGTCAGTGGAATTTCAGAAACCTTAGGGGAGGTCCTTGTAATTGTCAGAAACCTCAGGGGAGGTAGGTGAAATTTACCCTATTTTTTTTTATCCAAGTTATGCCATATGCGTAAACAAAAACTGAAAAACAAAAACAATAATTTGTTAAAATAATCGTTAAAGATGAAAAAATACAAATGACAAAACAGCCGAAGTTAAATTTTATAAGAGAAAAAAATAACAAAGCAATGATACTGCCTTTTAAATAAACGGTTGATCTAGTGTGAGTCCAATGGACGTATAATAGTGAGTACAATATATATATATATATATATATATTTATAAAATAACTAGACATGTCACAATTTGCTTGCTTTTTTTTTTTTTTTTTATCATACTTACCTTACATTTTTTTTTTACAAAAATGATGCATTTACAACAAATGGCTCCAAATTGGCTCCAACATGTTGGGACCTACCCACTCAGCCCACCAAAAAAGAAAAGAAAATTTTAAAACCCAAATTGCTCGTCTCCCTCCCTCGTTTCGTTCATCCAATACAGAGAGATTAGGAGAGGGCGAGCAGCGATCACCACCACCGGCAACCCACCTCCTCCCTCTCCACCTCCGGTTTACCTCGCACCTTCCTTGAGTACCTCGGTGCTGAGGTATTTACTCTCATGTCCACTTCTTTTAATCGAATCCCCCCCCCCCCCCCCCCCCCCCCCAAAAAAAAAAAAAACAAAATAGGATTTCGAAAAATTGTGTTTGGTCGTAGTTTTGAGATTATATGTTCATATTTGTCTCAGATTTGATTCCTTATAATCGATTTGCATTTGCTCAATAAAAAGCCCTAATTTCTAGGCTTCTCAACTACTGTGTTTGGTCGTGGATGCACTTCAGATTTGAAGGATTCCAATCAATTTTCTTTTGCTCGAGTAAAATCCCCAATTGTGTAGCCTCCAATCAAATTTCGTTGCAAAAAAAAAAAATCCATTTCTTAGGGGTTTTTTTTTCTTCCTTCCAATTTTGTGCTTTCGAAGTTGTGTAATTGGGTCGTTAATTGCGTGATTTCACGCCACGCCCTCGATTTTCAACATACAAATAAATATTTCTTAATAGAATACGTCCACAATTTCATACACAATTGTCCAAAAGTCAACTCACATCATTCCAAATTTATAACTTAATAAGTGCTAGTCTAGATTGGTTACCCGTACCCCATGAGTAAAAACATAAGTCAAGTAATTAAAGTTATTACATTTATCCCAAATGTCAAAAAGGATGAATCGGTAGAATTACAAAATTATCGCCCAAAAATAAGTTCATGAGATAAGAAAATAACTCTTCAAAGTATGTTGTTCATCCAAAGCATGCACTCTAATCAATCAAGTCATGCGCCTTGATAGAGTGAGCTACATTAGCCCAGTAGGAAATCTTCTACAAACTCTAAATGAATATACAATGAGATGAGCATACGATAGGTAAGGTAATCTATGTCGAGGAACGAATGCGTAATGTCTAAATATAGGCTAACTGTGAGAAATCAAGTGTCATCGTTATCTGAAAATCTCTAGTTTATTCATAAATACCATTTTCATTAATATTTTCTCAAAAATTGAGAATTTTGGGTCCCGTAACCCCTATCGAGTATTTTGGGCCTCTTAACCCCTGCCGAGCATTCGGGACGTCTCCCTAGGACCTTGTTGCCCTTTGCCGAGATTCATGGGCCTCGTAACCCATGCCGAGATTCATGGACCACATAACCCATGCCCAGGTTTCACCGAATGGTCGCCCTAGTAAACAATAAACCAACTTTAATTCAAGTATTTATGCCTTCCACAAAGTTTCAAGTGTCCATTTTGATGTCCATCAAGACGTGGTTTATAACGTTCAAAACATGACCCTCATACTTCTCAACAATATCATTAAGTGTCCAACATATGGGAAAAGGGATAATCATCATTGTATTAGTGAAAACAAGTATACATATAATAAACCAGTGATGAGGATTTCAACTCAAATAAGGAATTGTATTGATCAAGAGGAGAGAATAAATCAAAAAACTACATAATACTTAGAGTAGAAAGAATTCCTACCAAAGAGAGTTTTGAGCAAAACCAAGACCTGACCTCCAAACACTAAGAATCGCCTCCCTCCGAGTTTGAAATCAAGATCCAAGCTCAAAATCAAGTAAATAACGTGCTATAAGAGTGAGATTTCACTAGTATACGGGAGGGAGAGAGAAAGAAAGAGAGAAGGAGAGAGAGAGAGAGAGAGAGAGAGAGAGAGAGAAACGTGGAGGGTAAGTAAATAAGATCAAGAAGACAAGCCCTTACCTTCGAAAGAGAGAAAACCACGATCCAAGTGATAATTGAGCTTTGAAATGCAAGAATCTTCAAGATCGAAAGTGGGTTTGTGTTTAGATTGAGTGATTTGGTGTAATTCCTAGAGAGAAGTCAGAGGGAGGAGCTCTAGGGCTAAAAAAAGGGGTGTGGGGGTGAAAAATGGGTTAAGGCGTCTATTCATAGAAGCCCCAAATCACGCACAAATGTTGTAGAAAAAGACACTGGATACCGGTAGCGGCCAAACGTGGATACCGTTATCTTCTGGGAATGTCAAACTGATCACTGGATATCAGCAGCTTCAAAAGGTGGATACCGGTATCTCCTGAAAATTTCAGAAATTGAAGGCACTGATCATTGGATACCGGTAGTGGCAAAAAGTGGATACTGTTATCTCGTGGAAACTTTTGGAATTTCATTCTATTTCCACCAATTCGACCCCCGATCATTTCTAATACATTTTAAACATCCTCAAACCACGTCACCACATCACAACACGTATCTCTCTCCTCCACCAAACCCCTGATACAACAACACATACACACTCATATAAATACTTCAACATAATTAATTCTTTTTTGGTTTTTGATTAAACTCATTAACATTACCAGAATTGAATAAAAAAATACATGAATTTACGGGTCTTTACATTCTACCCTCCTTACAAAAAATTTATCCTCAAAATTTGTATCCATGCTAGTCAAGAAACTATATACCATGCATGCCGTGGAATATGCAACCAATGTCATGATTGAACAAGTATGTAAACTTAAACTGAAACTCACATCGGTCAAATGGCAAACAATTCCAGATATTTCTCTTTCACCTCATCCTCTCTTTCCCACATCGACTCCTCGCTCCCAAAATCATTCCATAAAACCCGTACTAGTTGAATCGTCTCACCCCGTAACACTTGCTCACTTGAATCTAAGACACGTGTCGGTTTTTCCCCATAAGATGCATTGGCTTCTAATTTTAATTCAGCCCATTCTAGCACATGTGATGGATCCCGCTCGTACTTCTTTAACATAGACGCGTGAAACACATCGTGAATACCCAATAATCTCGACAGTAAGGCTAAACGGTAAGCGACTTCCCCAATCTTCTCAATGATGTCGAACGGCTCAATATATTGCGGTGACAAATTACCCCCTCATCCAAAACAAGTCAAACCCCGATGCGATGATATCTTGAGAAACACATGGTCTCCCACCTCAAACGACAACGGACGTCTATGGCGATCGGCATAACTCTTTTGTTGGCTTTAAGCGGTCAATAATCGTTGGTGAATCACTTTGATCTTCTCTGTCGTTGCTTCTTGCGCAGCTTTAAGTATTTTGCGATCCACCTCATGTCCGGTTTTGAGAAGGATTTGGTCCTACTATTAGAAGATCAACTCCTCGTGTCCACAAGGAATGACCGAGAAGTTGAGGGGCTATTGTAGTGGGACAAATCCGATGAACATACGAGTCGGTTTAATTAAAAGAGACCAAGAGTGTGTTAAGCCGGGTTGGGTTGCAAGTGTGGCATGGGTAGATGGGATAAGTGTGGCGTCACCCATACGTATCCAAGCGGTTGGCGATTCATGGAGGGTCATGGGCCTGGTTTAATGAGAGATGATGTCACCGCACGTGTGTGAGCATTTTTAGCTTGGGGAGCAAGCACATGGGAGGCTATAAATACCAAGGGATAGACCCTAGAGGTATACACATGGTATGTCGTTTTTGAACCAAAAATATAATTTACAGGGAATTAACTATTATTCCGAAGAACAGTGGTTAAGTCCGAGATCGTCCACGGAGAGTAAAAAGCTAAGTTATGGTACTTTCAACTAATTTCTAATTTAATTCGAAAATAAATTGGATGATTGGATTTGACTTGATTAAACTAATGATTAAGCTAAAATTTAAATAAAAAAAGTGATTGCGGTTTGAAAACAAGTGAGAGAAGGGACTAGGGTTTCCGATTCAACCTCCCCTTATAATATAATTGTGCGAAATCTAGGGTCTCATTCAACTAATAACCAGACCAACGTAGGGTAGCAAATCCTATCAATAATCTCCAAAAATATTCTCAAGATTCGTACTCCGTATAGACTATCTCAACACGGCACGGACCGTCTCACCGGACTTAACAGGCGGCACGATCCGTCTCACGTCGTATAGTCTATCTCAGAAACTATCCTGAAGCATTAATAACCATTGTATGACGGTAATTAATAACGCGCATATAAATACGGTATGAAAATTGGAAGAATAAAAATTTCATAAAAATTATGAATCATCCGAGTCATACAAAAAGTTGAATATAAAACCCTCGAAGTCTAAACAATTATATTACTCGGAGAGGCATCCTTGTTACCCTAGTCGAATAGTTTAGCCGCTTATGGAGTTAGAACAAATAATAACGCAAGAATAGAACTCCATTGAAACACAAATTGAAAGCGTGAAGAGAATAAAAGATTAAACTTTCTTGCTTTATTACTCTTGTTCCGAACTGTAGCAGCGGTGCGGTGCTGGAGCCCAACCGAAATTATGCTCGTGCGTGGTGGAATCTGTTATGCACAGCTTCGTGAATTTTTCCGCAGCCTCGTGTCTCCTGTTATGCGTGAAAGAGTAGATCAGCCGCTTCGAGATTTTTTTTCAAACCCTTTCGTTCACAACCCACGTACTTGCACATATTGATTTTATGCTGCAAATCTCCATATAGGAATTTGATTCAATGCTTCTCACTTTTGTAACCCATACTAAACTTGGTCCCAACTCTCAATTAGTAATTTGATCCACACCGGCTTGGCTTTCGCACCAAATTAAATATGATGTTGCGCTTTTAGCTCCAAATCGCATTCAATGCCTTCAAAAGTCCTAAAACGATAAAACGAGTATCAAACTCCAAATAATATAATAAATGGGCGTAACAATAACAAATTAGGAGCCGTCAATGGGCACATTTACGCCCCTATCAACACACCCTTCTAGATCTAAAATTACTCTCTCACTATTGTGTTTCTCTCTCTAGTTGCTGAATTCGGCATCGGAGTGCCCGCCGGCAGGAGGCTGGCGAAGCACTAACGAGTTTTACCTGTGTAGGTCGGAGCAACAAGGAAGATGGTTCGACCCAAGGAGGATCCACGGGCAAATTCACCCACCAACAATTTATAGGAGAAAGATACTAAAATCAACTGTTTAGAATCCTTTAGAAGACATGAAAAATAATCAAACTTGTAGTGATTCTTTCAATATCAGGAAGTCGGCTGTGTTCGTTTGGGGGTTTTGCCCCAGTTTTGACACTATTCCAGTTTTGATTACATCATCACTTTTTTCACTTTTCTCTCTATCTCTCTCCACTTATTACACCTGCTTACATCATCAAAACTAAAACTAAACAAAACTAAACCTACTAACCGAACACAGCCAATTATAACTCTGTCTCAATCTCATGGGTGTGGGGAAAAAAAATAGAAGAAGGAAAAGGGACTGAAAAGAACAGGCAAACAAACAAACAAAATGATAATTCAATCACATTGACAAGAATCAGATTGCTAGGACAAGGTTAAAAACAAATGGCAGTAAGAGTAGTATAACAAACTAGGCTACAAAGGTAGTATTTGGATTTTTGAAGCAACTATTTTGTTGGACTATTTTGTCCAACAGCGATAAGTAGGAAAACAAATGTCAGTGCAATAGCTAAAGCATATGTGAATTGTGATATTATCCAAAATAACCAACTAGGACTCCCAGGTGTAAGCAATTTCTATGAGTACAAAGGAAAATGAAGTTCATAGCTTCCAACCTAAGCTACTGAGAACCCTAAAAATCAAAATGTCAAAGATTTGATAATTTTGAACTAGGGGTTTTCAAATTAGGGGTTTTCGAATAGGATTTTTAAATTCTCAAATTGGAACCCTAGTTTTTTCAAACGATTACGGTTTTCAATTGGGGTTCTCTATGACTGGAACAAGCTCAGAGAGAGAGAGAGAGAGAGAGAGAGAGAGAGAGAGAGAGAGAGAGAGAGAGAGAGAGAGAGAGAGAGAACCGACCTTCTATTTCAGAGGGAGAGAGAAACCGACCTTCTATTTCAGAGGAGATCACTGGAAGCCGGTATCGACCGTCTAATTCAAAGCGTTGTTGGCAGTGGTGGTGGCGGTGGTCGCCGGAGGTGGGTCGCCGATGCTGGTGCTCACCAGTTGGGGTTGCTGCTCGCGCTCTCTTTGTGGTCGAACGAAATTGGGCGGGGGAGGGAACAAGCAATCTAGGTTTTGAATTATTATTTTTTTTTTAGTGGATTAAGTGGGTGGGTCCCAAGGTGGGTCCCACCATGTTGGAGCCAATTTGAAGCCATTTGTTGTAAACGTTTCATTTTTGTTTTTTTTTTTTATCGGCAGTACTTACCTTTACTATTTTTCAGATGTCTTATATATTTTCATTTAATGCCTACTTTGCCCTCCGAAACTTATGACTACTTTTTTCTCAAAGGGACTTGCAGCTCTGCTAAAAACTAAAAAGAAATAAAAATCAGCGCTATTTTTCGTTCTCTCTCTGTTTTTTGTGTGTGTGAAACTGGCTAGTTCTTGTTCCTAGATTAATTCAACGCTAGCCGTTGGCTCTCGGGATGGACGGCGGGGATTTGCTCGGCGCAAACCCCCTTTTTATGGAAGCTCCGTAAAAAAAGATTATCTCCCATTGGATATAATAAGATGGGGATAAAGAGGTAGTTATGGTTAGAGGAGGTATTATTTTAGAATGAGAGATTTAAAGTTACTTGATTTGTTTTTTTGTTGTATGAGGGGAATGCGAGGGGTTGGATAATGTAAAATTGTGTATAATGTCCTTTTTGTCCCTAATAAACAAATATAAAAAAAAAAAGTGGGGCAGAGTGGTGGGGCCCTTTCTCTATCTCTCCATTTAAACCACAACTTGCGAGAACATTCATCATTATCGGGTGTTGCCCAAGGCGGGAGGTTAAAACATTTACGAAGTTAAATTAAATTTGGGTGTAACAGGGTGTCTACAAATGGTGTCCGGCCAAGGTTGCCCGAAGAAGAAGACAATGGGCCTTTGTGCCTTGCCAAAAATTGTTTCCTTTCGATCCCTCTTAAAAAATCTAGAACTCGTATTACAGTATTACTTCTCTACTCCTATACTTTTAGACGTATAAATTTTTTTTTTTTAAAAAAAACTATTATAAAATGGAAGGTGGGATATGATCAACTATCCAAAAACAAACATGGGATGTCATGCATACATAAAAAAATTGCAAGGGGAACTCACTTCCGTATTATGTCAATGAAAGCGTATGGTTGGAGTTAAATAGTTGCAGCCTTGCAGGGTATTGTGGTATATAGAACCAGAGATTGGTGCCAGAAAATGAACGGGCCAGTCGACCCGGCCAGCAATTCCATAATCCTCTTTCACTTTAAATCTCTCCCTCTCAAGTCGAAGTATGATCTATATTTAGTACTTCACAATATTAGCTGTAAATGTTGGCTCACAAAAAGGAAACGGTTGGACATGTTCATGTTCTGCAGCAATTATTTTCATGCGTTCAAAACCATGGCGACCCATGCTTTAATATATGTATTAATCTAGGAAAATATAACACAGTTGAATTTCTGTTGCACAAAAAAATTATATAGAAACCCACAGTTCATTGTTTTCATTCTTTTTGTTGGAAATTATAAACTGCATTCAAATAAACAGACAATTACAACGAATTACTTATCCAAAAAAAAAAAACAACGGAATCAAAAAGCCCGACTAACAAAAGGAAAAACTAAGTAGAACAAAACAAACACAACCAAAAGCAACAAAATACAAAGAATAACCAGCTTCGACGTCAGACTCATCGATCTGCTCTGCTCGTGGAGATCGGTGGAATGTCCATGGATATCTTGAGTGGTAAGCTTGTTCTCGCTAATGAATCGCTAGCTATGCTATGGACGCCTTCACCGCCGCTGCCAGAGGGCTCGAAAAATCCGTCGCCAAGTCGATTGGTTTCAAGAGCTTGGACACCCCTCTGAAAAATTCGATTCCGAGTCACTACTCGGGTTTTAACGGATTGTCACCGAGGAACCGAACTCGAATGACTCTGCCTCATTTTTAGAATAAGGTTTTAGTACCAATCCATCTTCACAATAATATCTTAGGTTTAGGAGCTTGGTTACGAGAGTGGAAGGGTTTTATGGCACGTCCCTCGCCCGGTTCGAAGACCGGTCTCTACTAAGTATTTGTGGGACTTAGAAAATGTTTATTATTCAACTTTGTTCAAGTAAAGGGGACGGGGAATGGGGAAACAAGTAAAGATGCACGTGAATGAGTGGATGTTTGTGCGATGTGTAGGAAGTGACTGTTAATGATGCATGAGATGCATAAAGAAGCATGATGTATGTAACATATGCAAGACATGATCTTTGCTTAAGTTAAAAACAAGCATAAACATGAGTAATCACATGTGATATATGTTAAATGAGGGCATTTTTTGCAATAATCTATATAAGAACATATTGAAATGCAATAACTTAACTACAAACAGAAGCTAAACTGAACAAGATATAGCAAATAAGGATTGTTTTCATCAAAATGGATCTGCTCCCTAGTCATGATCTGAGTGCTCAGGTTAAGATGACTTGAGCACTTAAGTGGACTTGAGTGCTCATGAACTTCCCTCTTGCTATCCCTGTTTTGCCTTCATCTTTCAAGTTTGGTTCTTTTTCGCATGGTTTACCATGTTTTCATGTTTATAGCCATTGTTCTCAAAACAAATGAACCCCAAAAACTCATTTTCAACTTACTACATAAGTAGATCAAACCATAAACAGACCCATCTTGGGATTAAATAGTAAGCAAAATAACCAAAAACGATTTTAAACCTGTTTGGAACCATTAACAAGAAAATATGAGAGACATGCGACTTAAGTGCTCAGACGGACTTGAGCTCGAGTGGGGGTTACTTAAGCCCTCAAATATCAACCTGAGCTCTCAAGCCATCACTTCTTACTGCCTTCATTCTTGATTCTTTTCTCAAAGATACTCCCTTTTATCCATGTTTATCATGTTTTCAAACTTTTCACCTTGATTTTTAAGAGAAAAGAGCTATAAAACTATGATTTCACCCCATCTCTGAGGCTGATCTAATCTCAAACAAGGGATCAAAAAAAAAATCTCAACAGCCCCATTTTGACACCAATCACCAATAGAATGGATAAATGAGATGAATCATTGGTCTAATCAATAAAAAGAAGGAAATGTGGAAAAAGGAGACTTGAGCGCTCAAGTGAGCTTCAAGCCATGATTTTTCAAAAACAGTTTTATGTGATTATTTGACAAAAAAACAATACAATATTAAGGTACTTCTACCTTTTTAAGCTTGAAACGAGACTATTTTTACGGATTTTTGGTGCAATGTGGCTTGTAGTTGGGATTTTGGAGTGATTAATTACTGGGTTTCGACTGAATAGACAAGAACTTGACTGGGTTCCGAGTTTTGATCATGTTTGAGGACTTTTTGGGTAAAACCAAGAGTTTCTAAGGCTTTTGTGGGGATTTTTGGGAAAATATGGCTTAAGGTACGATTTCTGAACTGGTGGTAAACTAGGTTTGGACTAGACAGAGTAGAACTAAGCTGGAATGTAGGTTTTGATCACGTTTTATAGATTCTTAGGCCAAAACTAGAGCTTTAATAGGGTATTTGGCCATAGGTATCGGATGATTAAGCTTGGATTGGTAATGGGAGAGTTGGAGATGATGGAGGAAGGCCTGCTTATGGATACCACGGCGTAGAGAGCAAAATGAAGGAGGAGAGGGGGGTTTTATAGATGGATTTTGGGGGGAAAACGAAGTTTAAACTTGGGTTAGGGGGGCTAGGGCCTTATTTAGGCTAATTAGGCATGAGGGAAATGTGATTCGAAGGCTAAGGGCGCCGGATTATCAGAGGAATATCATGATTTCGCTCAGAAGATGCTCTGCAACAATCTGCTACGTGGACTCAACTTGAGTGCTCAAGTGGTCCTACAGAGCTTTTCCTTGTTTTGGGTTTTTGAGCTGTTTTGGTGGGTTTGAAGACTTTTTTTTTTTTTTTTTGGTACTTCTATTCAAGCTTAATTAGTACTATTTTGACTGATTCCTCACCATCGAGAATGCCTAAGATTATTCCCGGGTAAAAATTGGGGTGTCTACAAGAGCCAAAACCGAAATCTAATTCCCTACTTCTTGGCCTCCACATGCCAAAAATAATAGGAAGAGTGGGAGAAACCCTCATCCAAAGCTCTCTCAATGTTCATCGCGTGGCTGGTGTGAGATGATGAAACCCTCACCCAGAGCTCTCTCTCACTCTCTCAATGTTCATTTCACCGACACCTAACCAATAACTGTTCAACCAAACACCTGTAGAATTAGCCATTATTACAAATATAAGAAACGCCTTTTCAAAAAAATAATAAAGCACAACTTCTAAATTTCTTTTCCTCAAAAGTAATAAATTTGTCATTTTCGACCAAAAAAAAATTGTGAGTTGTCAAAGATAAATCATAATTAATAAATTTCACCTTTTTTTTTTTTTATCAAAACAACTCCATGAATGAGCGAAAAGAGTTACTTTCATTCAAGCTAAATAAGAGTTGATAGTGTTTTAATTACTTTTCATTATCATAAAGGGTGACTTTTTAGATATAAGTCATTTTTGGCTCAAGTCATTTTTGGCTCACAAGCTCCATCACGTGTTTAGACAGACGATTATTGATTGGGGTTGTGTAGACACCCCAATCCGGACCCTCGGGATTCCATGACTTCCCCAAGGATGAAAATGCCTAATATGGAGCATACAAGGCTTGATTGAGGACTTGAGGACTCACCAAAAACCTCCCATGAGCCCACCAAAACACCCATTGAAACCCTAGAATAGCCCAAAACCCTAAAGCACATGCACCTGGATTGCTCTCATGCATAGGCACCTGGATTAACCAATTCCAGGCGCCTAGAAGGAGTCCAGGCGCCTGGATTCCCTATTCCAGGCACCCACATTGAATCCAGACTCATGGACTTGCACAATGTAGGCACCTGGACCATAACCCAGGTTGAGTGTAGCTTAAGTTGATAATGGGCGGAAAAGAGATTTTCTGGAGATTTGCTTCAAAATCAGTTAGAAGAGGGTGTGGGAGAGATGATGGCACTACTTAATCTCCTAAGATGGACCTCTAAGGGTTCAAGTGGCCCTTTTTGCCCTCATTCTCCTTCATTTAGGGGATGCTGAAAAATACTCCCTCTTCTTACTGTTATGCTGTCAAACTTACTCCAGAAAACCATTTCCAGTCAAGCCTTCCCATTTTCACTCACTCTCAAGATCAAAAACCCATCCTTACATCACATTAACCATCCATACTTCACCATGTACACATAAACCCCCACCATTCAACTATAATCAGCTCTCAATAGTTCTAAAAACCCAAGTCCAGTAGCTATAAGCCTACAAAACCCACTCTAAAACCCATTTCAAGTCCTTTGATCAAGCCAAAAAGGTAGTTAGTCTACCTAATATGCTCAAATAGGCCTTGAGGGGTCACCATCCATGATCCTACTAGTTCCTCATACTAGATAAGAGCTTGGAAAGGTTTCAAATTTCACAACAGAAGGAAATCTTTCACTTGTACCTGTATCAGGTCCAGGTGCCTGGACTTGCATAGTATAGGCGCCTGGATTCCATTTTCCTTGCCATGTTTCTTGTTCTCTTCATGTTCCATTTATTCATTTTGATCATTAATGCATCATTTGTGTTTGATATTGACATTGTATGATCTAAATGGTTATTTTAAAAGGGTGTTTAGTGATGCTTTGAAGAGCAAGTGAGGATCAAAAGAGGAGGTTTTGCATTTTTAGGATTGCGTGACATCTTTTGTTAATTTCAAGCTACATCAGAGATTTCTCATCAAGTGAAGAGAGTGTATTGGGATCATTTTCACTCATCATTTGGCTTTTCAAGGAATTTTATGGTCAAAATCCAACTTAGACTCTTTTCTTCTTCTTTCCTAGTCATAAACTCATGAGAAATTCATCATATGCATAAAAAAGTATGATACATGCCAAGGATCAATTTGTCATATTCCATTTCAACCATTAAGCATGCTAGAATCATGGCTTTCTAGGTTTATTTCATGTCATGAAGTTAATTTTGAGATTTATCCGGTCTATGGAGACATTAAACATCATTCTGAGCATGAAAGAACAATCACTAAGAGTTGCATTTGTAATTTGCTTTGAAGCCTTGATTGATGAAATTTGTGACTGAAAGTGTTCCAGGCGCCTGCATCAAGAGATTCCAGGCGCCCATAGTGATTCCAGGCGCCTAGATTCTCCTTTTCCAGGCGTCCATCTTTGGTCCAAGCGCCTGGACCAGTTTGATCCGGGTGTCCAGTTAGTGATCCAGGTGTGACTCGCATGACATTTGTGGTTGAGTCTTGGAGCTTTTCAGAATAGTTGAAGCATGATTTAGTGGGGATTAAGTGTTTTTATGCATGTTGATCATTCACTCATAACACTTTGCACAAGCATTCATTTTCATTACATTAATGGCATTGATGTGTTTATGTGCTTTCACATGAATTTGTGATAAAGTCTATTTAAACAGTGTTTTCAAAATCCCTTAAACATTTAGTAGAGACCGATTGTCATACCGGGCGTGAGGGTGCTTTAAATTCCTTCCCCTTGCATAACCTAGCTCCCGGACCTGAGAAATCTCATTTCAAGAGACCAGTGAAATATTTTCCATTCTAAGGGCAAAAGAGTCATTTTCAAATGGTTTCTCGGGTACGGTCCTCAAACCCGGGTGGCGACTCCATCCAATCAATCAAACCGTTTTCCAAACCGCAACCACATTTTTGTGAAATTCGGCGGGGTGTCCACAGGTTGTCAATGAAACGCACATAGAAACCATAGGAGTTTCATTATTATTTATCATTTGTGAGGGGGTATCCGCAATTAAGGCAAACCTCAGGGATGTCAGTAAAATTTACCCTTGAATAATGTCATAATAAGTTAAAGACAACTAACTTCCTCCAATAATTAAGGCTTATTTTGGCCTAAAAAGTTAAACATGCTTTTTGTTTTTTTGAGTTTCAAAAAGTCATTTGTTTTGGGCTAATAAGTAACTTCCCTCATAATAAGTCAAAAAGCAAAAAAATGCTTAACTTTTTAGGCCAAAATAAGTCTAAGTAATATGACTTGGATAAAATCAACCGTCAAAAAAATATACATAGTGAAACGGATTACAATCAATTAAAACCCACCCGGTAATTTACACAAGAAATATTACAAGGCACAGTTGAAATGGGCAAAAATATGCGTCTCGAGAAGCAAGGTAAAATTTGGGGCAAGGAGTTGCACAAGCAATGCCCGAATAATTTTTTGATATTTGTTACTAAATTTTTAATCAAACATGACGAATCAACTTTTCTAACATAGCTATTTGAGTGGGTTAAATGGAATTACCCATTTACCCTGTTCTACAAAAACAAATGTTCTACTTGTTCGAATTATTTATCACCATTAATCCGTGATAAAGAAACACACAACCACCATACCCCTTGATAGCAAATACTACCATATTGGAATAGCACGTCCCAAAATTTTAGCGTAATTGTTGGTTTCTGGTGGTAGCGACAGTGGTGGTGGAGGCTTCTAGTGGATGCGGCGCTGGTTTTTGTTTGTTTAGGGTTTTTTTTGGGTTTAGGCCTGTCATTTAGGTGTTTAGGCTTGGCCCATTGGGTGTTTACCGGGTTTTGTCCCATCAGGTGTTTTATTTTATTTTACCGGGTTTTGTCCCATCAGGTGTTTACCGGGTTTTCCCTCCCCTCTTCTCTCAACTTGATGTACAATTTGTCAAGTTCTCTCAATAAACTTTTTACCGATAAAAAAAATGTTTTTAGTAATTGCTGAGTCTCTAATGACAGGTTTTGGCGAACACCAGTCAGAAATTATAGGTCCTATGGGGTACCATTGATGATGGAGCTTTAGTGCTTTACCCATGCTTTAGCAATGATGATACCCATATTGTAGAACTTCCCTGACGTTCATGCAAGAAGCACAGTAGTTTTTTTTTTATTTTATTTTTTGACAACCAGAAGCACAGTAGTTAAGGCCACTGCAAAGTTTTGGTTGGGCAACATTAACTAGCACAAAAATTTAGGTTGTATTTTCGCATCTCCCTAGTCCCTAGTTTTATCCTGCAGCAACGTTATGATGATTTTTTGTATGGGTTAAATACGAGTCTGATTTTGTTCATTCTTTTTTAAAGAATGTGAACGTTGCATAGATTAATGGAAATTGTGTATAGTCCGTGAGATCAATATACTTTTTAATACTTACGGTACTAGTTTGTGGTGTGACCCACACTCTTTTGCCACCAGTCAAAATGAGGGTAATGTTCATCATTTTTTAAAGAGGGTGAACAAAATCTTTCTTAGTTAACTACCCCAAAACATGCAGTGATTAGTTTCCTACAATATTAGTCTCCAGTTTACCATTGAAAAAAAAAAAATTAGCGTAATTGTTGGTTTCTGGTGGCAGCGACAGTGGTGGTGGAGGCCCTGGTGGATGCGGTGCTGGTTTTTGTTTGTTTAGGGTTTCTTGGGTTTAGGCTTTGTCATTTAGGTGTTTAGGCTTGGCCCATTAGGTGTTTACTAGGTTTTGTCCTATCAAGTGTTTTATTTTATCAACTCTTGGTTGGATTCTCCTCCCCTCTTCCTCCAACTTGATGTACCGTTTGTCAAGTTCTCTCAATAAACTTTTTGCCGATAAAAACATATTTTTTTCCCGATAAAAAAAAATGTTTTTAGTAACTGTTGAGTCTCTAATGACAAGTTTTGGCGAACACCAGTCACAAATTCCATTCTTTAGCTATGATGATATGTACATCAACACCAACAATTAAACAAACAATAATATTTTACCCAATTTTAATTTGCAATGTTGGATGTTAATTTTGGACTGAAATTCTGGGAATGCATGGCATTGAATGGCCGGCTGTGATATGCATAATTCATTGAATCATCTTTTTAATTCATAATATCTTTCATTAAAAAATCCCAACATCAGTCTTCGCTTCATAGTTTTGATATACCAATTCATAACCTTTGACGAAAAAATCCCTTTGAATTCATATATACCATTTAAATATAATGAATTTTAATTTGTCTAATGTATTTAGTTTAACCAAATGTTACTAATTTCCATGCATGTGTTCTGTATGCGCTAATCCTAAAGGAACCGATCAAATTGGTCCCGATTGGGTACAGACGGGTCCCGGGGTCCATTTAGAGGTTCCGCACAAATGATCCGAACCATAAAAAATGGGTGCATTGGATCAACTAGTCACAAGAATCGGTTTGAGCTGATTTCTAGCGAGTACACCCGAAAAAATATTTTAAATTTTTTTAATAGTTCGGATCATTTCTGCGGGACCCCTAAGTGAACCCTGCGGCCCATCAGGACCCATCGGTACCAAAGTGATCAGTACCTATAGTGGGTTCGGTCTGTATGTTATAAGTTTGGCCTAAAAAACCAGCTTAACTTATTTTTTTGTCTTTATTTGATTTTTTTTTTTTTTTGCGCTTGTTAGTTTTGCATCGATTTTTTGAGTATTATTGGTTCGTCTCGGCGAGAGAAATCCAAAAAGGCAAAAAATTATGACTAGAACTCTCAATTTTTTGAATAAGATCGAAAAAAGTGTAAAAAAAACAGACTTTTTGGCTTATATTTGTCTTTATTCAAAAAAATTTATGATTAGATCACAATTTTTTACTTTTTTTATTCCTCTCGCCGAAACGAACTAATAATACACAAAAGTTGATGCAAAACTAAAAAACACGAAAAAAAAATTAAATAAAGACGAAAAAATAAGCCAGCTAACTTTTTTAGGCCAAAACACAAATTTAACCGAGTGCATGTCATTTTCAAATGGGTATACCTGTATCAAAAATGATAGATACACACACTCCCTTCCCAACCACTTCCCCTCTCACATGTGGTGGGTCTCACTACATGTGAGAGGGGGAGTGGTGGAGAGTGGTTGGGAGGGGTGTGTGTATCATTGTTCTACCTGTATTGTAGAACTTTCCTGACGTTCATGCAAGAAGCACAGTAATTAATGCCACTGCAAAGTTTTGGTTGAGCAACATTAACTAGCACAAAAATTTAGGTTGTATTTTCGCATCTCCCCAGTTTTATCCGGCAGCAACTTTATGATCGATTATGCATGGGTTAAATATGAGTCCGATTTTGTTCATCCTTGTTTAAAGAGTGTGAACATTACATTCACTTAGATTAGTGGAAATTGTGTATAGTCCGTGGGATAAATATACTTTTTAATACTTACGAGACTAGTTTGTGGGGTGACCCACACTCTTTTGTCATTAGTCAAAATGAGGGTAATGTTCATCATTTTTTAAAGAGGATGAACAAAATCATTCTCGTTTAAATACCCCAAAACATGCTTTTATTAAATAATAATAAAAAGGGGCTCAAAGATTAAGGCCACTCGAAAGTGAATCCAGGGAGGTTGTGCAACATTATCGGAGAACGTATCCAGACCGTCCAAAACATGATCGGATGGCCGTATAAAAACATCCGGTGCACAGCACCCCACGTCCCTCAAAAGTTTTGGCTGTGCAACATTAACTACCCTTGGCAATGTAATTACGGTTATGCCATCCCCCAATCAATTACTTTGATTATACTACAGCCTCCAAAAAGGAAATAGAATATGGAAAAATAATCAACTACAAGGTTGACTTTTTAGTCCACTATTAAATACTTAATTTGGTAAAATTTGACTGCTGCTTTTTTTTTTTTTTTGGTTATCCGGAATTTGACTGCTACTCAGAGTCACGAGAGAGAACAGTAGCCTAATGGGGGCCCGCGTTTTGTTGGGTAATTTTGGGTTTGTGGAGACGCCACGGTCTTTATATACCTATCACTGCCCCAACTCTTTCCCTATCTCTCAAGTCTCAACCCCTCTCTCTCTCCTCTCTCTCTCTCTCTCTCTCTCTCTTTTTTTGATCACTCCTCTCTCTCTCTCTTCGATCCTCTGCTTATTAATACTACTACTACTAGTTCAAGATTTACAACCACAGGAAATCCACAGTTCGCACTTGATCACATCTTCTCTCAATCAGGTACCTCTCTCTCTCTCTCTCTCTCTCTCTCTCACTTTTGATAAACAAAAAAAATAATTAATCTTTTGGTCCTTTGGATATGAATTTGTACACCAATTCTTTTACTCTTTTGAATAATTAGATGTCAAGATTAGCTTACATACCTCTATTAATTTCGGACACATGAAATTAACTACGGGACAAACTCCTTAAGTTCTGGTCTCCCAAAGGGAATTAAAAATTTTCATGCATATCCAAACTGGTGTTTGTGGGTGCATCTCCCATAGAAAAAAAGAAAAAAAAAAAAAAAAAAAGAAGGCCAACTATGTATATATTTTATATATGCATTTCCATACTGGTGTAGTGGTGTTAATTTGTTGTTGCATGATGGTTTCCAACTATTTTATTCATCATGCGTTTTAAAAAGGTGGTTTGATTTACCGAAGTAAATCGTGAAACATGTTTTGATCTTAACAATTTTTAAGATTTAAGAGAAATTATTCAGCAGTATCATTGGCAGGCAGTCAGTCCCGTGACTACTTTTTCTCCTAACTTTTTCTCATGAATTTCATGATCTACATAGTGTTAAAGAGGTACACGTGTTAAAAGTAAGGATTTAAATATTGGTCGATACGTATCGGTTTTTCAAGGAACCGATACCGATATACGGTCTGACATCGGTCGATATTTGACCGTATCACCGATACCGTTACATATCCCGATACCACTATTTAAAACCTTAGTTAAAAGACATACTATCTCATATTGTTTGGGTATCAAAATGGTGATCACTTGATATAATGTTGGTGTATGATCTTTACCCAATAGTTTAAGCTTGTAGGTTGAATCTTTAAGTGGCAGGGCGGTTCTACTAAAAACTTTATCAAAAAAAAGAAAAGACTTTCTTTGATTACATAGGAGTACGACAAAATTTTGCGTACAAATAGGGTATGGATGACGTGGTGTCCCTTTGGCATATCCGGACCGTCCAAAAATGCATCGGACGGTCCGAATTAAAAAAACACTCTTTTTCCTTTTTTATTTTTTTTACAGTATTGGACGGCTCGAATGTGCTGAGAGGGTACCACGTGGTACCCTCTCCGTACCCAAATTCTTCTCCCTTTGGTAACTCACGCTATACCGGCGGCATGAAAAATTCGCACATGTATTAGTCGATTCCTGCTTCGTATCGCTTTTTATCTGATTTTACAATCACTACATGACCACTACTATCGCTTCAAGCGCTCCAGCGCCAAAAATAATTTTTAAAAATTCACAGTTGCTACAACCTAATTTCTGTTATGTATCAATGAATACTGATCTGTAACGGGAGTCAGTCACTACTGTTGTTTAAAACCTTGGAGATATTTTCTTCTATATATCTAGCTATTTCCTGACATCCAAATTGATGATGAAGCAACATTAATATCGATCTAATGAAATATAGAAATATTGGTAAACCAAGATTTCATAGGTTAACAAACATTAGTGAGAGCAGGCAAAAATAGGGATACTAACGAAAAAAAAAAAAAATTCTGTCGGTCGATTGAGTAACTATTATTCCATATATATACAGTCGGAAAGCACAAAAATAGTAGTGCACATGTTGGTTGGCGAAAGAAAAGATAAGATAGGATTATACGCCTCAATGGAAGAGCAACGCCTTTGATTTGGTTTCTAATCATTTCTATGTGGACATCCATCCGACTTTACTCTCTCGAGCTCTCTGTGTCTCTGTCTGATAGAAAAATAGTACTCGTACTAGCATATATGTCGATGTAACGTTGATTGATATGTTGTGATCCGCTTTAAAAGAAGACATTAATTAGTACTAGTAGCTGGTGGTAGATAGATAGATACACACCAAAAATCTCGTCCACACCCCTTCCGTCCCGGATCTATTCGCGCATTCACTTTCCCGGTCAAATTTTCATAAAACTATACGTAAGCGGTTTTAGAAAAAATTGATCGGATGAAGCTCTTCCCGATCATTTTTTTTTTTTTTATGATTCTTTGGTTTGACCATTTAAAATAAGTTTTAAATACATTAGATGGTTCGGCTCATGAAATTTGATCGGAGAAATGAATGTGCAAACGAATCCTAAATAGATGTGGGTGTGGATGAGATCCGGCCAGTATATAAAAGTACGACTAGTATATTAGTAGTAAAGTTGTTTTTCATCCCATCCGAATAACTAACTGACTAGTCAATTTTAGCACACTATAACAATTTACTACTGTAATACTTCCTGATGGAAGTGGACCAACCTTCGTGAGAGGCAACAAATGGAGTAGTAATTTTGCCTTTTCAACAACTTCCACAACTAGGACATTAATTATTAAACTAGGATTTTAATTTGAGAGGCAGAAAAAGGGGTAGTACCGTCCTTCTATTTTATTTTTATTTTTTTAAAATTTATGAGGAACAGCTTTTGGCTCTCTAATTTATCCAATTTTGGAAACTCAAATTGACAAATACTACTGCCATTATTTTTGCTACAATTTGTGGTTTTACTCCACACCAAAATTCTATGTAGAGAACATTCAATTTTGAATAGATTATTATCTTATGAATTTGGCTTGCAAACAGCAAACACCAGCAGCACATTCTTTAGATAAACAATTTTGGCAAACCACCAAATTAAATTAATATGTCAAGTTCCGTTTGTCGGACGGATAAGGTTTTGCGAGATAAGGAATAATGTAGATAAAAGGTGGTATATTATAAGGAGATCAGTTAAAGATGGGTGATAAACTTATATTTGGTATGGGTAGTAGTTGATATGGGTTTATAAGAGTTGATAATGTGAGAAATTACTTTTTGAGGGTTAATTTGGTCTTTAAACGCATCCGGATAAGCTAATCTCCGGGTTGGGGGTGGTCTTAGCAAAGACCCTTGGAAAGGGATAGGTTCTCCCCCCTCCCTTATCCCCTCTCTCATCCTCCTAACAAACACCTTTTTACTTATCCTAGTCTAGGGGTGGGAATTTCCAATACGACCCGAACACGACACGAAGTTAGCGGGTTAGGATCAGCTGTTTCTAACACAAAACACAAAAAGTTAAATAGATCGGGTTAGGGTTGAGAAAATTCTAACACGAATACGAGATAACACGACCCGACACGAGAATTTATGGAAAGACACAATGACACGACACAGTTAACGGGTTAGGGTTAGCTATTTCTGGCACAAAATATGAATATGACACGACAGATAACACGAAAAACAAACAGGTCAGGTTAGGGTTGAGAGAATTCTAACACAAACACGAGATGACACGACACAACTCGATACCCACCCCTATCCTTGTCTCCCTCTTATCCCTCAAACAAACGGCCAGTGTATATATATATATAGCTGGAAAAGTGACAAATTAATCATTACAAAACATTTGTTTTGATGTAATGAACGCCTATATTTCTATACAAGGACTAATCTCTATATGCGATTATTTTTTATTTTTGAGTAAAATAAAAAATAAAATCAGGGTTAGATAATTTAGATATCTTCTTGCTAAATTTGCTGGGGTTTTTTTCTAAAAAAAAAAAAAACTATTTGTTGAAAAATCAAAGTAAGAGGTATATACTCAGTTTTGTAGAGAATATGAATGCCAAATACCAGAAGAACAATATGAATGATTCTAATTTAAAAGTAAGAAATTAGAGTATTGTCGAACTCTCGCTGTCCTATGAATATTTAGTCTATTATAAAGTCTTGCATGTTATTTTCGATAGGAAATAAAATATTTTCGTTCATTATTCTTATATTTCTTTATGCAAATAAAAATGTCATAATCACTTCTTGAACTTACGGATAAAGTTCAATAATTGTTTATGAAATATTATATTCTTTCATTTAAATAACATTAAACAGAAAAACTAGTTACACATCTAATTTTATACTATTAATTATTACAAATAATGGTGGGATCTTCAAAAGTCTCACCATTACTTATAAAAGATGATATAAAAAATGAATGTAAATTGGGATGTTTTCCTAACATTACCAGTGATGAAGCCGCCGCTTTTGACAGCGTTTGTCGGCTTGTGTGGTTTCCAAATTTGACAAAGCCGTTCTCGTTATTATTAAAAAAATTGCTTGGATCGGAACAGAATTCAAAGTTCTGTCTCCTCTCTCTTTCAGAATAATGATAGGTACACATCCTCTCAATCACTCTTCACCACACCCTCTCTCACATGTGTGGTGGGGTCCACTGGGACCCACCGGGTGAGCCCCACCACACATGTGAGAGAGGGTGTGGTGGGGAGTGGTTGAGAAGGTACGTGTACCTATCATTTTTGCTTTCAATTTAGGTAGGCGAGAGCTCTCTTACATGGATCGGAACAAGTGCTTTCCCATGTTCCACGTGTTTAAGAAAAAATGTGGTTCCACCACAACCAAATTTCAGGAGTTGGCAGTCCAAAACACTTCCACCTTATTCGGTTTAGGTCTCAACACTCACTTTGCACGATTCCCAATAAAATTTTCTTTCTATCTCCCTCTACTCATTACCCCAAAAACTCTTCTTCAAAACCCCAACCGAATCATTATGGTAACATAACAACACAATTTTTAATCCGACCTACAACAACAGAACTCATCTAATTCCCATTTGCTTTTTTTGTTTTTAAGAACTAAGTTTTCGTGCCAGTCTGCACACACAGTGACTAATTTTCAGATATTAAAGTGAACGATCAAACTTAGAAGGGAGCAAATGTCAAAGTCCAGACCTCGAACACCAGGCCAACATCTAGGCTTCAGTCTCATTTGTTTGTCTAATCAGTAATAGCAAGTGCATATATGCATTAGAGAAAATGGTTGAATTCAAGGTGGTATAATGAGTTGGAGCTTTGGGGTTGGGTTTTGGGTATTTTCTTGAGGTTTTGGGGCGTTTTGGTTTGGTGTGGTTTTTGGTTTGACTTCTTGCCTTCTTCTGAGTTGGTTCTCGGGTGGTGTTTACCGGTGTGCCCGAAATCCTTTAATCTAGTATCTCTTTCAAAGGTTATAAAATATTTTTTGCCGATTAAAAAAAAAAAAGGGTTGGAGTTACTTCATTCTCTAAAATATACTACTACAATATGTTAGAGATGCAAAAACTCTAGCCAACTTAGCCCAATAAAATATACCATGTGTTTCAAATATATATGTAGCTCTAGTCTAATACTAATATGTATGATTCAAGTTAGTACTCCAATATAGATATGTAAAGGAGGTGAAGTGTATAACAATTAACATGGGTGATGGAACTTAATGCAGGGGGTAGAAAAAAGAAATCAAGATGTGGAAGCTGAAAATTGCAGAAGGTAATGGACCATACTTATACAGCACAAACAACTATGTGGGTAGACAAATATGGGAGTTCGACCCAGAAGCGGGTACCCCTGAAGAGAGAGCCGCAGTTGAAAAGGCAAGGGAGGAATACAAACAAGTTTTCAAAAAGGATCGAGCCAGGGCTTTGCCTTGTGCTGATCTTCTTATGAGGATGCAGGTAAATATAACTCCTACTCCTATATATTACTAGCACTGCTATACCACTTGACTCCTTAATTAAAGATGTCTTACTTAATAAAAACTTACTATTAAGAATTTCTTGAGTTATTAACATATAGGTCTTTTGGTTTGTATTTCTAGTTTTTCAAAAAATTAACAAAGTTTGAAAAAATGTAGGAAGACCGAAAGAAATACTCCACTGAATAATGTCAAAATGTCGACTGTTTTGTATGACGATTTTATTGGCACTCCACTTTTCTCTATTGGCACTCCATTTTTTTGTCTCTATTAGGTAAAGTTACTCATGCATTTAATGAATAGAGAGAAAAAAAAAATGGAGTGCCAATATCAATTCCCTTATATATCCATACTTCTTGGCTTTTTCAGTTCATAGATGAATCGAAAAAACTAAATAATACTGTCTCGAAACTTATTTAGGTTTG
This sequence comes from Vaccinium vitis-idaea, assembly GCA_963854785.1. NCBI lineage: Eukaryota > Viridiplantae > Streptophyta > Magnoliopsida > Ericales > Ericaceae > Vaccinium > Vaccinium vitis-idaea. Next base: position 15,642,459 of record OY978224.1, on the reverse strand, counting down.
AAAAGAAAAGAGTATTCCAACCCAAATTATCATACAAGGCTAAACACATGCACATCCAATTGGATGGACATTATCAATAATGCTATGCTATGTTCATAATTTGCAATTATTTTATAGTAAATCATGATGATCTTCAATCCATATATATGTGTATCTACAGTTCAAAAAGGAAAACAGTCATATCGATCTAAGCATACCACCAGTGAGGCTGGGAGACAAAGAAGAAGTAACCTATGAAGCGGCAACGACAGCTTTAAGGAAAGCCGTCCGACTAAATCGCGCAATCCAAGCACCCGACGGCCATTGGGCAGCAGAAAATGCTGGCCCAATGTTTTTCACTCCACCCCTCGTAAGTCTTCTTAATTACTAATTAATTCCCAATTTCAAATTAAACAACAATCTTATTTACTGTAACAGAATTCCTGCTTACACAGTGACTGTGCTAATTGTCTGTATTGATAATGCAGCTCATTGTGCTACACATAAGTGGAGCAATCAACACAATTTTGACAGCAGAGCACAGAAAGGAACTGAAACGTTATATGTATCTCCATCAGGTACGCTTACGTACGCATCGATTGCATATTAGCATGTGATCCAAGCTTGTATGTATGTATGTATGATTATGTATGTATGTTATGTTATGTAGAATGATGATGGTGGATGGGGATTTTACATAGAGGGGCACAGCACAATGATTGGTTCAGCACTTAGCTACGTAGCCCTGCGATTATTGGGTGAAGGCCCAGATGATGGAGAAGGTGGGGCAATGACCAAAGCCAGGAAATGGATACTTGACAATGGTGGTGCCACTGGGATACCCTCTTGGGGCAAAACTTATCTCTCTGTGCTTGGAGTTTATGAATGGGCAGGCTGCAACCCATTACCCCCTGAATTTTGGCTTTTCCCTTCTTTTTTGCCTTATCATCCAGGTAAAAGGAGATTAAATCTACTACTAACATTCTTAATTAGTTGTTCATATTTGCAACATTCTTGTGATGCCTTTACTAATCCTTGTACAATTAATGCAGCAAAAATGTGGTGCTATTGCCGAACAACTTATATGCCGATGTCGTACTTGTATGGGAGGAAGTATCATGGGCCGATAACCGATCTAGTCAAGTCAATTAGACAAGAAATTCACACAAAGCCGTACGAGGAGATAAATTGGAACAAAGCACGCCACCATTGTTGTAAGGTTGGTGAAATTCTACTGTTGGAGTTATCTCCAGGATTGCATGAAAAAACAAGCACTCCCTACATTGTAGGATATGCAGTTGTGCAGCTCCAATAATACTCTGCTATTTATTTTTGCCAAATTCGGCTCGAAAAGATTACCATAATAGAAATAGCACAATGGATTGGAGTGATACATTGCTAGAGCAGGTTGCAGTAAATCTACTTTTAAAAAAAAAAGTCTAACGAAATCTTTAACGTGTTATGTAATACTGAATCCAAGGGTGAATTTTGAATGCAGGAGGATCTCTATTATGAACATACCTTCGTACAGGATCTCCTTTGGGATAGTCTTCATTATTTGAGTGAGCCGATCATGAACCGTTGGCCCTTCAACAAGATCAGAGACAGAGCCATTCAGAAGACAGTCAAGTATATGCGTTATGGAGGAGAGAATAGCAGATACATCACTATAGGATGTGTGGAAAAGGTGAGTAACACAAACATTTTCTGCTTTATTATTTTATTGGAGTTAGTGCTACATGACATTTGGTTATAGTTGTCAAACTCTGACTGATTTTTTTTTTGGTTCTGTACTGCAGAGTTTGCAAATGATGTGTTGGTGGGCCGAAAACCCAAATGGCGATGAATTCAAGCACCATCTTGCCCGAGTTCCTGATTACTTGTGGCTTGCTGAAGATGGAATGAAAATGCAGGTTTGTATCCTATTTTGAGGTTTGCATTGGTGAAACCGAAATAATAAAAAAAATTATCGGTGCAAACAATAATAGTCCATCAAAATCATTCCTAGTTAACAGGAGATGTTTGCTGATTAATTGCTGTTAATTGCAGAGCTTTGGAAGCCAAGTATGGGACACTACCCTTGCCACTCAGGCACTTTTAGCAAGCAATATGGTTGAAGAGTGTGGGGATGCTCTTAAGAAGTCACACTTCTACATAAAAGAATCACAGGTTTTTAATTTGTACAAAAACAACCCTTTATCAGTATTTTTCACTTGTCATTTACTGAGATTGCATCGATCTTCATATAATTTTCAGATCAAAGAAAATCCAGCTGGGGATTTCTTAAGCATGTATCGCCAATTTACTAAAGGAGCATGGACTTTCTCCGATCAAGATCAAGGTTGGGTGGTCTCAGACTGTACAGCTGAGTCACTAAAGGTAGTAATCTCAATTCAGAGTATGTTGTTGTCATGGGCTTTTTTTACTTGTTTTACAAAAGCATGTTCAATTTTTTTTAGCAATATCCCCGGCACACATGCACTTCGGCAATACTAGCAAATTAGAAGTTGTTTTAGACTCGAATAAATCTCATTTGTTGTTTTTGGATATATACAGTGTCTACTACTTTTTTCTCAAATGTCCCCTGAAATTGCCGGTGAGAAAGCTGACGTTCAAAGGTTATATGAGGCAGTGAATGTCCTTCTATACTTACAGGTAACATGCCTATTCAATTTGAACTGTAAAGAGTAATATCGATTTGGAAATATTCGCCTACTTGTACGAATTAATTTTGTACGAAATTTACATACGAAATGAATAGGTGGTATTTTTGTACTTCTTTTATGTCAAGGAAATACTATTGATTTTAAATTTGTCAGTGCTACATTATTCTGATTGTAATTTCGGTACGTTTTGAAATCAAGAGATCAATAGCAGAATAGCAGCTTATTGGCTTCTTCTTTTTTTTCTTCTTTTCATGTAGCACCCTGACAGTGGTGGATTTGCTATTTGGGAGGTGGTTGTTCCATTACCAGCTTTACAGGTATTATTCAATAGTATTATATCAAATCCACTTTTTGATTCAAACAGAATCCTACCTTTTAAGATCAATTTTGTGATGAGGTTTTTTATGTTATTTCCCTATGATGTTCAGGCGTTGAATCCTTCAGAACTGTTTGCTGACATTGTCGTCGAAACTGAGTAAGAACTTGTCCTTCAATGTTACTCAATGTAATTTGAAACTTCTCATAGACCTTGTTAAGTATTTTTCAGACCATAATCATGTTATATCCTAAAAAAGCATTTCGATATGAAAATTTTCTAGCTCTCTGAAACTATTATTTTCTTACAGCCTAACGATCTTCTCGTACAAATGAAGAAAAAAATCTGAAAGGTTTTCTAGACCGATGACAAAACGATTGTTTATTTTGATTCTGGACTAGGGGTCTGCACACCATCTGGATGGAAGCAATTTTGCAATTGTTTTCGTTTATTTATTTATTTTGGTTGTCTAGCTATATAGCATTAATATTTTTTTCTCCCATTCAATTGGCAAATCTAGGCATGTGGAGTGCACTGCTTCTATAATTCAGGCTCTGCTAATGTTCAAGCACTTGCATCCGGGCCATCGGGAGAAAGAAATAGAGGTTTCTGTGGAAAAAGCGATACGTTTTCTCGAGGGAAGACAATGGCCTGATGGTTCTTGGTATGGATACTGGGGAATTTGTTTCATCTACGGGACATTCTTTGTGCTTGGAGGGTTTGCCTCGGCTGGAAGGACGTATAACAACTGCCAAGCAGTTCGAAGAGGGGTCGAATTTTTGCTTAAAGCACAGAATGAAGAGGGAGGCTGGGGAGAGAGCCTTGAATCATGCCCATCTATGGTAATTCCCTTGTCCAATTAGCTTAGGCTATGTTTGGATGACCGGAATCTTAAGTAGAAATAGGAATATGATTACCGGGAATCAAATTCTCGGGAATTTTCTTGGGTAGGAATAGGAATATGATTACTGGGAATCGAATTCCTAGGAATTTGATACTTGGCGGAATGGCATTTTGGTATTTGGATTAATTCATTAATCTTACGCGGAAAACAATTTATTTTGGAAATTTATTAAAGTAACAACATTTCCTTTTCTTAATGAATGAGTCAGGAATCTGAGATTCCCGTGGGGTAAGGGAGGGATTAGATTCCCACTTAGTCTAGGAATGTGATTCCCGGTTGAATATGTCATCAGAAATCACATTCCTATTCATGTCTCTGCCACAGACGTTGGAATCAGAAAAGCCTAGCTCTTCTTGTCTGTTCCAAACGTTGGAATCATGGGTAGAAGGCATCACATTCTCATTCTCCCTTAAAATTACTGTCATCCAAACACAGCCTTAGTGTCTAATTCATGCCCATCTTCTTGTGTTGTGTTACTAATGTTTTTATGAACAAAACAGAAATACCAACCGATGGAAGGAAACCGAACAAACTTAGTACAGACATCATGGGCTATGCTTGGTCTCATTTATGGTGGACAGGTTAGCATCAAATTTCAAAATTATCACAGATTTTAGTCATCTGAATAAGATTAGTAGAGCTAGATACTGATTCATAGTTTTCTTGTTTGTTTGTTTGTTAATCTCATTAACTAGGCTGAGAGAGATCCAACACCTTTGCATAAAGCAGCAAAGCTATTGATTAATGCACAAATGGATGATGGTGATTTTCCACAACAGGTACTTTTGCTTAAACGCACTCATTTTCTATTACTGCTTTTGTTGTTTTGAATGTTTTGTAGTCTGTTTGGTTGGAGCCTTTTTATTCATTTTGGAGAATGTTTTTCGAAAACTTTGTCGTTGACATTTTGTAAACTTCTTATCCCGTTTTTTTTTTTTTTTGCGCGTACATGCCCGGTTTTGAGAAAAGTCTAATACATAACCTACTTTTCCAAAAAGCATATATCATCGTAATTAGTCTTTTGAAAGTATTTCATTTTTTTGGCTCATAGAAACAAAAGCAGAAACAAAAACCATGCAAGCTATTAAAAAAAACATGCACAAAATCTTGTCTCCCACACAAACTCCTTGTTGTTACTATATGGTTGAATTTTCATGATATAAATTATGAATCACGTGCAGGAAATTACTGGAGTGTACATGAAGAATTGCATGCTGCATTATGCACAGTACAGAAACATATTCCCAATGTGGGCCCTTGGAGAATACCGCAAGCGTGTTTGGCCTTCCCAGAATGTGTAAAATTCAGTTTTTGTCGTCTCCCGGAAAAGTATAACTTGGAGCCATAGCTTACACCTTACCTCCTGTATCAATCCCAATGGCCACGTTGAAATTTGTATTTCAATAAGAAAATATGCAGGATTTATGGAAAATCCCCTGCATATTTCCTTTGTCCTCCTGTAATTTAGTGTGTATCATATTTCTCTTGTATCATTTTTTTTTTTTCCCCTTGATAATCATGAAGCTCCTGTATCAAGTCTCTTGAAAGGGAAAGCATAATAATATATTAGAGTATGAAAATATGGAACAGCTGTATTTCCACCTCTCTCTCTCTCTCTCTCTCTCAAAATCACCAGTTGTCTTCAATCACAAATCATGCTCATAATTTTTTTCTTGTTTCGGTAAGATGTTCCAGCATTTGATAATAAAGAGAAATCAAAAAGCTATTACTGAAATTTGTTAAAGCAGCAAAAGCATTAACCTTAATGTATCACCATTCACCACTCGGCTGCAAGCCTGCAACACCTATTGAGATTAAAGAAAAAACAAAAAGCTATTACTGAAATTTGTTAATCCTGCCTAGCTTGCTCAGCCCTCCAAGACACCTTTCTTCATCGAAAGCTAAATGATTCCTCACTATAGTCTATTCGCATTTTCTGCTACAGCAACAAATTATTGCTTTGGCATTCAGATCTATATACATAATTTCATGTCCTTCATTCAGGTTAAAGAATCTGAAATGCTTTCGGTTCACAATCAACAACGTGAATCCAATAAATGTTGAATCAGCAACTTTATTTACAAGTTCAGTTTCTACTCTAGGCATTCATCTATTTTCCATGTTTTTGTCATGATCCTAAGCTTTGGGTCCAACTCATTTATTTACGCAACTGGCAGCGCTCTCTTTGTTTGTTCCGACAATAGGCTGTGAAGCTGCTTTTGCAACTGCGTCCTAATCTGGTAATTTGAAGCCAAGCTTCTATCCAAGTTCTCTTTTGCAGCTAAAAGTTCAGATTTTCGCATCTCTGCTGCAGCTATCTCAGAGTCATTCAAATATTCGTTCTTTGCTTTAAGTTCCACAAAGATTGCTTTGAGCTGAAAGAATAACCAATGTCAAGATTAATTATAATGGTGAATAAGAACATACGTCACATTCTGAGGTGTCATTTCAAAAGTCATACATCAATAGCGCCAAATTATGCTTCGGATTGAACACGTAATGGTGCTACAAATATAATTGCTACATTTACTGCTACAAGGAGTTTATCACTAATCTAAATGTAAAGGCTTCATCATCTCTGCTTGACCATTCATTTGTTCAACTATCGCAATACCAAGAATAACCATATAAATAGCTGGTCAGTTCAACTGTTTCAGTATGTATTACACCAACTACGTAGATATCACATGGCAATGTTCCTATCAGCATAAGTTTTTTGTGGTCGTGGGTAATAACTGTAGGTTGGTCAAAAAAAGCTAGACGTACGAGACAACATAAAAACTCAAAAACAGATTCATGGAACTTAGTTGCACAAAGCGGGTGCGGGAGCAGAAGCGTGGGACGGGGAATATTGAAGCTTCTAAGGTGGGGAGAATGAAAGCAACGTGTACATATGTTACAGAATCAATGTAACACAGAATATACACTTTAAAACTACAATCATTTTAGAGAGTGAAAAATATGGGCCAAGTCTACCCCCAAGTGTTAGAAATGGGCTAGTGTTAGATTGTATCATTTCCTTTTCAAGATATCATGAATTGGGCTATATGTGTGAGCTAAATCGAAGACCAATTTATAGAGCTAAGTAATGGATTACTGATTTCTATACTAGTATCGAACAAAATCTCCTTTCTTCGCAAGGAGCAAGCTCCCATCTCAATGGGAGTGGGCTACCATCAAGCTCCTTAGTTGGGAGCGCAGAATCACTCTTCTAAGGTGGGACCGGCACCACTTAAGTATTTCCTTGCAATATTTTTTTATTATCGGCTATTTCCTTGCAATGGTTCTTATCAAAGATGACTATATTTTTCAAGGAAAGAAACCTCTATTTTTCAAGTGTTTTTTTCTTATTAGGCATGTAGCCAAGAACACAACTTCATCATATTGTTCATGGTTTCTATGTCAAACAGGTCACAAACACATAAACCTCAAAGTTCTCATATTACCCGGTTGAAGTACGGTTTTATACCCAATTATAATTTTTTTAAAAACCTGCTGGATGTCTAATCTGCAAACGGAGCCATTCTATTATACCATAACAAGTTCGAATGGGCAATCACTTGAGACTAACATTCTATGAATCCAAATTTGGTTTCTGTTAATTTGTTAGCAGATTGTGCGATGTTACACATGCACGAACCCACATAATAATGCAAACACAGATTAGATACATGAATTGATTGATATCACCAGATGACATGTTTGGTTCTCATCAAACAGCAACACAACAAATTCCATATATGGTACACTAAAACCAATTTCAAAGCAAGATAGTGAAATGTGTCCTTTACCTCATTGATCTTGTTTCTCAACTCCTGGACTTGCATTTGACAGTCAACGACAAAGTTATCCACTTGAGCCTGAAACCTCTCCATTTTACGCCTTTCCAAACCATAAAAATTCTCCTTCTGCTTCTCCAACTCCTCCAGCTCTTCCACCTCATTCTTCAACACCCTAATTACCAACCAAACGATTTAACCTATTTGCACGTAAGTATGCGCAGGTAATTAGATGTCCATCTTTATCTGATATTAATGAGTTTGTACGTGAGCTACTACTATAAGTTAATGACATATTTCTTGTAGTTTAGCAATGTTGCTCTACTGGTATTCGTCCTAGTTCTTGATTGTGCAACCTATGAAGCATACAGGAATGGATATCATACGATTCAAAGATTCGAATACAGCAATACAAGAAAGTCTTAGAAAATAAGATACAGGTACAGTTTTTGGCATTTTTTTTTTTTTTTTTTTTTGGGGGGGGGGGGGGGGGGTAAGGTAATCCTTTGTAGAATGTAGACTAGCAGAAGGAACACAACAAATCTAGGTAATCCTTGGACCATGTATTTTGGTTTCAATAAATTTAAGAACACAACAGCCAACCACAACATCCTCGGGGAGATTGACCACCACTCCGTCCTCTGCTCGCCCCGTCCAAACTCTTCTCCGGAGAGCCCTCATTTTGGCCGATTTCTTCCACAACCTAGGTGTTATTTTGAACTTCAAATCCCGATCTAAGGCATCCGGAGCACTTTCAAGCGTAGCCACCTACGGTTTCTTTCTCATTGAGTCGTGGGATTCATCTACCAGTCTCCGTTCTTCTCCGGCAAAACTTTTCCAACGAGCAGCCAACTTAACAAAAAGCTCCCTATCTTTAATCCAAAACCCATAGGCTTTGGATATAGCCACCTCAGCCGAGGTAGCACAATTATACCGCACAAAACCAAATCTCCTATTGGTCACTTTGCTACGCTTAAACGAAATATAAGCATCTTTAACAACCCCATATTGACTAAAAATGTCCTGAACCAATTAAGGCCAACATCCTCAGGGAGATTGTCAACAAAAAGAGAAAACAATCCTAAATGATCACTATCCATAGACCCACAAAAAAACTCACACGAACCAGCCGCCTGGAGAGAAGACCAAGAAAGTCCTCAACGATGTGGATCGGCTGATAGGGGAGGCGACTAGGAAAACCCGAAATCTTCACCGGAAAGGGCAGTAGAATATAGACACATTAGAAAAAGGGCGACCAAGAAGAAGAAAAAAAACCTCTTCAGAAAAGGATAGTACAAGGTTCAACCAACATTTCTACGGGTGGAAAAAGTTCTAAAGGAGTGGACCCTTTGATAAATTATAGCTCTATCTTACCGGAGGAGTCAAGCAATAGAAATGATGCTGGTTATAATTTTCACTATGAGAAGTCAGGACCTGTAAGAAAGGTTTCTTTTGCGGAAGTGGTGATGGGCAAAAATGTGGCTTCCTCCAAATTTACTACCAAAGCTAAGGAAAAACACTAGTGGGGAACGGGAAGATTGGCTACTGAGAAGCGCCACTGCTAAATTACCGTCCATCAGATCAATTGAGTCTATCAGAGAAAATTTCTACATGGAGGGTGTTATTGAAGGAAGCCCGGGAGAACATGAAGATGGGTGTCCGCTTTGGTGTAAAATATCATGGAAGGGAAAGCTATAATATTAAGAAGCTCTTAGAATTGAAGGGAATCGAAATTTCAGAACATGAGATTAAAGCAGAAATCAAAGCTCTTGACATTTTGGAGGGTGATGCATCCTTTTCTGTGGAGTTCTGATTTGTCGCTTGTCTTTTGTTGGGTGCTTTTGGTGTTGTTTCTCGTTGTTGTTAGTTGGGAGTTTCGTCGTTTGGGGGTATTTTTATTCTTTTCAGGATATTGTCGTTGCTTCTGGCTATGCTTGCTCTTGGTTGGTTTAGCGGAAGTTTCTCTTAGGTTGTTTCACTATCTTGCTGTTGTTTTTGGGGGTGCCTCAGGAGTTTTCTTTTCTGGTTTTTGGTTCAGGTTTCTGGTTGGTATCTTACCACCCTTCTTGTTATTGTCTTTTCCCCTTTGGGCCCTTGGCGTTTTCAGTCTCGAGTCCCTTTAATCTTTGTAATTCGTTTTCAAAGATTAATAAATTCTTTGCTTAGCAAAAAAAAAATTAGATCTATGGGGAAAAATTAGATCTATGGGTGGAAATTACATGGTGCTTACATTCCCCACTGTTGAAGATGTGAAGGCTACGATTGAGGGCCCTTAGGTCAATTGGTTGGGAAACTTCTTTGAGGAGTTCCGACCATGGAGTCCTGACTCCACTGCTGAAGCCTCTCGTACAGTCTAGTTGAATTGCTATGGTGTTCCTCTTCATGTGTGGAATTCTGATACTTTCTTTAGCATTGGAAGGAGTTGGGGAGAGCCGATTACCCTTGATGACACTACCTCGAAAGCTTTGTCTTTCTCCTCCGGTAAAGTGCAAATCTCTACGAATTCTTTTTTTGTTATTAATCAAGAAATCAACTTGGAGGTTAATGGAATAGTGCATCCAATTCGGGTAGTGGAAGAACAAATCGTGGTTAACAATATGATGAGGGAGGGTTGCGGTTGCAAGTGCAAAGGTAGAGAGAGCCTCAGTTTGGATAAGAAAGAAAGATGCTTGGTCTGATGATAGAGAAGGGGATAAACTTGAGGACGATGATGTGGCCAAAGACAAGGATCATTTTTTTGAGATGGTAGCTTTGAGAGAGGATGTAGAGAATGTGGAGTCAAACAATTTGTCTTTGTCTATTGTGGGGGGTGATAGGAACCACAATAAGGAGGAGGTGGAGGAGCCCAACGAAGTAGTGTATGGGATAGATGTTACCCGTATGAATGAAAACCAACATTCACAAGTTCCAGAGAATGTTCTTCTATTGAAAAATGAAACTAATGAGGAGTCAAATGATATTAATTATGATGCTTCGAGTTCGATAGCTAAGATGACAACTGTGGATTCTGATACTGATGACTGCAATCTTGTCACGGCCGACCCTCTAATTAAGTATGTGGATTACATGCGCCATAAGAAGAAACACCAGACTTATAAAGGAAAACGTAGGAAACCTTTATGGAGTAAAAATCCTTTGAAAGCTGCGATATTTTCGAGGACGGTTAGCTGAGATCATAAAGAGAACAATTCGAGGAGTTTGAAGCTGGGCTTGAAGAAAGGAAGTAACGATGGGCCCACACATTTGACTCAAGAGGAAGTCAGTAGTGACATTCGCAACAGAAATTCAAGGTTAACCAAACAAGCTCGTAAGAATATGGAGTAAAATATTATGGGGGGTAAAATATTATGGAAGGGAGAGCTATAATATAAGAAATATTTAGAATTTGAGGGAGTTGAAATTTCTGAACAGGAAATTGAAGCGCTTGATAAATTGGAGGAAGGTGCCTCCATTTCAGTGGAGTTCTAATTAAGTTTTCGTTATTTGTGGGAGCTTTATGGTGTTGATCCCGTTGTCGGTGGTTTGCTATCTGGCTGGTTCGGTATTTCGGGTTTTTGGTTTCTTTGGCTGGATTTTTGTTGCTGCTGGTTTTGCTATTATTCATAGCTGGTTCAAGGGGAGGATCTTCTAGGGTGGTTTTTTTCTTGTTGTAGTTTTTTGGAGGTGCTTTTGTGGTCCTTCCTTTTGTGTATCTGGATCAAGTGTTTTGGTTGTCTGGGGTGTATTTTCTGTGCTTTGGCTGGTATCTTATCATCCATATAGTGTCTTGTTTTTTTCCCTTTTGGGTCCTTGGTATTCTTAGTCTCGGGCCCATTTACTCTTTGTATTTTGTTTTCAAAGAACAATAAATTTTTTGCCGATCAAAAAAAAGAAAAAAAAACTACGTGTATGTGAGGGGTTGTGGCTGGTGTTGAGGTTGGTTTTTGTGTTCCTAGATTTATTGAAGGTTTCAATAAATCTAGATTGAAGGTTTCAATAAATCTAGGCACACAACAACCACCAACCACGTGTATGTGAGGGTTGTGGTTGGTGTTGAGGTTTGTTGTTGTGTTCCTAGATTTATGGGAACCAAAATACATGGACCATGGAAGTATCCTCTGAGAGTCCAACACAATACAAGCAAGTGCACAACAGAATCAGAGAAAAGCCCAGAAAACAGCAAGACAAACACCTCCAACCCCTACACACCCAAAACCCAAGTCAAGAAAACAACTCCCGGCACCAAGACTAGGAATGAGGAAACAAAAACACCAAAACCAGAAAATAGAAACAGGAAATCAGTGTCAACAGTTTGCTAGCTTCTTCCTTCCCCTCTCGTATCGAAGCAAAGCATCCTTGATTGTCCCGAATCTCTTTTTTGAACCTTGTATCTTCGCGAAAAAGAAAAAGCCAAAAAAAAAGGGCAAAAGCAACACCCCAATACTGCAAGACTATGCTGATTCTCCATAGTATTAAGGAAAATTCGTCTAATAGGCTATAGGATATCTAATTCGATATTCCACTTCCTTCAACAGGCATTGCATATCCTTTTTTATTCCCTTGAAAATTCGATTATTTCTTTCTCCCTAAAAAAATATAAATAGCTGCAGCAAAAGCTATTCGAAGAACCATAGAATTGAGGGATTTTCCTTTCCTTTTGGAATGGCCCAAGCCACTTCCCTCACAAGACCAGTAGGCCTCCTACAAGATCCCCATTTGCCCAGGATATGCTTCCATAGCCCGTAGAATACGAGCACTTAAAAAGGAGACGTTCACGAGTTTCAACACCATTTGCAAATAGCATACATTCAGTTGACTGCACCACTCCCCATTTAAACAGCCTAGCCTAGTAGCTAACCTTCCATGGAAAGCCATCCATTGAATAAGCACCCAACAAGGAACATGAGAGAACCAAACTAGGTATGCCCAAGGAATAATAGGGTGTGGCAAGTGGAGTAGTAGCCCAGTGGTAGGCACCATGTGCTCCCATGCATTTGATTGGGGTTCAAACCTCACTAACTACATCAAACAATACTAACTTTTGCTGAGCAGAAAAAAAAAATACTAGGCTGTGGAGTCCTTACAACATTACAGGCAGATGAGGAGGTATAGATCACAGAAGGGCTATGAGCTGTATAGATCCCAGAAGGGCTATGAGCCCACACCAGCTTATCAGAGGTTTAATGCTAGCTAGCAGGGTTATTAGCAATGAATCCTGGGTAACAATATTCCTCTGTCTAGGCCAAACCCATGTATTCCCTTGAATTATAGAGGCCACCTTGGCAAATAAAGATCTACCCATATTAAACACAATCCTGGCTCCATAACAGGACCCAAGTCATGCCAATTGTCCAGCCAAAGGAAGACAGATTTCCTATTTCCCACTATCCACTTCATTCAAGGCTGGCTCAAAGTGAAGACAGATTTCCCAACTCCCACTATCACTTCATTAAGGGCCAGCCCAAAGTTCTGAGTTTAAAGAGTTTACTGAGGGTCCAACAAGCATCAGGGGGAAGAGGCATTTCACCCAAAGAGTCTCAGCCTTGTAAGTTTTGAATATTATGTATTTACTCAGTCTGTTAACTGAATAGGCTAGGTTTAGCCTTGTACAATTCATTAAATACATCACCCTCCCAATTATCCGAGAAATACACCAATTGCAAGCAATGATAATTCTAGCCTCTGAATTATGCAAAACTGATATTGCAACTAATTGCAATATTCATATCACACATTGATTCTGTCATAAGGGAGAGATTGATACCGTGGGTATTTAATCTGGGTTGATACCCAGCATTCAATCATCCAATTTCATAACTGAAATCCTAGTCAGTGCAATCGTAACGGATCGGGTTAGAAACGTGCCTTGAACCACAAGCTTCTAGGTTATAAAAAGATAAGGGAGCTTGGGCCCAAGCCCAATCACTAGTTTAGCCTACCAACCAGCCAAGCCTAAGCCCAGTCCTAAGGACCAGGGACCTCGGGCCATGGGCTCATGAGCCCACGACGCCGGCCCCAGTTACGGTCTGGTTTGGGCAGCGGCGGCAGCGGTGGCGGCGGCAGCGCGCGCTTGGTAATTGGGTCGAAACCCCTGACCACATAGTGTACGCGCTCCCTCCTTCAAAAAAATTGAGTACCCCAAAGGGTCCAACCCTCAGGCCAATTTTTGTGCCAATATACCCACCAAAGGTTTCTTCTTAAACCAATGTGACATTAGGTGCCTTACACCTTATCAACATACCCACTTAGAGAGACAATTTCTCATTCATCTTTAATTGGAATTTGCTCATTCTTTCACCAAATTAAACTACTAACTTACGAGTGTTTAAACCCGTTACAGGCCCACCTCACGCTGTGTGGGTCCCATTTTAATTTAAAGGTTAAAACCCATAAAACTATTATGGAAAAATTCCAATTTTCCAATAGTAGTGTCCTAATGCATGGGTGGGGCTCAATCCATGATCCCACAAATAATTCAAGTTGTTCATTAATTTTAAAGTACTTTTTCAAGTGGCCTGTAAAAAATCAACTCAATCGTAGAACTATAAGGGCTTGATCCAATTGTCTAACTTTACTTCAAAATTCATCCATAATTCAAGATCGTAAATGGAAAATTGAAAGATTGGACCAAGTAATTACAATTATCTTAATGAGCAGATTATTTTTCGAGCCAACTTAGAAAGATTATTTTAAAATTAATATTAATTAACGACTCAGATTATTTGTTTCGAAACGTGGGTTCTATTCACTGATGATTTGGAAGAAGGAGAGTCTATGACATGTATACTTCTTTTGTGGTCTCACATGCAATTTTGAATGACTTTTGTTGATGTTTAGGAGAGTGTAGGGCCGGCCCAAGGGCTTAGAGTACCCTAGGCCTAGTCTAAAAAATGTGCCCTAAGAGTAGAACGTTTAAATAATTTTTCCAACAATAATCACAATACGAGAAAGCCAAAACAATATATAGTTCTACTATATTATTATATATAATAACAGAAAAGTCAAAACATTAAGTTTCCAAATACATATAACGCATGAGAATCACTAACTGGTTATCAAATAATCAATACGAAGTAATTAAGAGGGGGAGCCTTGCATCACACTTGCACCCTTGACAAACACCACAACAAAACAACTTCACACATTTAATGTAAGGAGAGATACAAGGTTGTCCCACACAATGTTTTAAAAACCGGACCGATGAGCAAACCAGACAAGGGACCCGTGGACGAGTCACCGGTTGAACCGCGGTCGAATCGGAGTTAAACTGTGACTTCATAATTATATATAAAAACTATTAGTATTATGAAACTAAAATATAAATATAAATACATATATATACATGAAAATGTGTTTGAAACATACATGTAGACGTTGCTATTTGAAGATAAAGAGGAGGAATTAACCGAAGTTACTGAATATTTTTTAATAATGATGCAATCAACACTTTTTCCCAATCCCACATCGGCTACCAGTTGAACAAGAGGTAAACCTAAAAGCTATAAATACCTAACAAAGCCTTTTGAATGTTCAGTAAAGAAAACGATTCTCTGCACCGGCTGATCATGGGTCCCATGGACGGCTAGTAAAATTGGTCCTTTTTATATATTTCTTTTTGGGTCAAAAAGTGTTCTATTCAAACCTAATCTGAAAAGATATGGGAGTCCCCCCAAAATTTGGGCTTTTGGAAGGGCCCTAGGCCCAGGCCTCTTGGGCCTATGGCCTGGGCCGGCCCTGAGTGGGGCGATATTTCCGAAGTGTGGCAGAGGTTGAATTTTTTTGTTAGGGTGAAGGCTGAATCTTTTGTGGATCATGCTCAATGCACAATTCATTTTATGGCTCAAGTTATCTGAATTGGAACGTTTATTTTTGTGTAATGTTTACTTGTTGGTTGTTTTCGGTCATTGTGTAATGTTTGGTTATGTATGTTTTTATAATTTGTGTAATGTTTATAATTGTAATTTTTGGACCAACTTTTTATTTTATTTTGTGGCAATTACTTCCATTTTACTGTACCTAATTCTTATTATATACGGGAGAGTTTCAGTTGCCCAAAAAAAAGGAAGATCAAAAAAAAAATTCCAAAAATTAAAATTTTCAAAATTGGACGGCTCACTTTACAAAAATATTTCCAAATATGAATTTAAAATACTTGCTAAAAACAATATTTGTACAAATTTTTAATACAATATTTAATAAAAAAAGGGCTAAATGGTAAACAATTCATCCATAACTCACTGTCATTGTTCTCTCAAGCACTGTCAATGTTGCAAAATGCATTCTACACATTTCTCCCAAACACTCCACCTAGATTCAAAACACAAACCATACTCAAAAAAGCCAAAAAGTTTAAAAGAAAAGCTGAAAAGTAGACTCTCAAATACCCTTAAATTTTGTATTGACTACCCTAACAAAAGTTTATGGAGCCGCCAATGTTACAGCACATTAGGTATCTGTAAAGTTGAGAGATGAGATTGAAAAAAACATACGGACTCCTACCTAATTTGTTGCAGCATGTGAGCGTACTTGGAGTCGAGTGAATCCATTTCGGATTTGAGAGACGATATGGAAAATTTCCGAGACGCGATCTTCTGCTCGAATTTGAAGCAGTATTGTTCCAGGGACCTGATGTTGGATAGCTTGGTGGATAAGAGCTGGGATTTGGTGATTTGTAGCTCTCTCTCCGTCTGCGACCGACAACAATTGCATCGTATTAATTAATTAGAAAAGGGTTTTCTCATCTTAAAGAGAGAGAATGTACAGTACTCCAGCAGATAGAGAGAGCATAACGGAGAGAGAGGACGGGGAGACCTGGAGGAGAGAGAGACGCTGGTTCCTAGTGTCCTCCATATGTTCAAGCCTCTCACGGAATAAGGACGGAAGCGCCATTGCCGCGCGCACACGGAGGTCACAGAGACACAGAGAGAGGATTTGAGATGCGGAAGGGTTATATATTCGTTCGGTTTTTTTTTTTTTTTTTTAAGGAAATGCCCCATAATCACAATGGTATTGTTCGTTTAGTAGTTTTAGTTTAGCTTAGTTTTGAAAAAAAGTGTAATAAGTGGAGAGAGATAGAGAGAGAAATGAGTGTAATTATTACAAAACTAAACTAAAATTATAAAATGAACAAGGCCAATATTCTTTACCTTTTTGTGTGAACTAAGACCCACCGGCTGGGTATTGCGTAACCAGATCCGGGAGCCTGTAGTGAGTGAGCTCATTACATGTGTGTAGTGAGCTCTCTCGGCCGTTCGATCCGAGATCAACGGTTCAGATCGTCTTACACTTTAAAAAACACTTTTACATTTACTTTAACTCCAAAAATTTAGGACAATTGATATCGGATCGGACAGCCCCGAGAGCTCACTACACGCATGTAGTGAGCTCACTCACTATAGGGCCCCGGATCCCCGCGTAACCCGTGGCACGGTAGCAGTACCCAAGTTTTGCTCGGTCATCCAAAAGTATTATGGACGGTTTGGATTTGAGAAAGAGAGAGGACAGAGGGAGAGAAACATGGGTCATCGGCTAAGTTTTCCATTTGATTTTAGGAACCCAGTTGCTAAATGAGTTCAGCATGTGTTAAAATCATGATTTTGAAATTAAAAAATGAAGTGGTTCCGTGTATCGTTTTTCGATTTTTTTCACACCAAATTGAAGTACTCCTCGTGTACTTTTAATTCGGTGTGAAAAATTCAAAAAATTATACACGGAAACACTTAATTTTTTTATTTGAAATACCATGATTTTAGCACCTGTTGAACTCATTTGCTAAAATCATGGTTGGTTTTAGCAACCCAATTGCTAAAATCAAATGAAAAACTAAAAAATATTTGGACGGCCGAGATTGGTACTTAGGCGCTACTTGTACCCCTGTTTGCACGCACAATTTTCTTCATAAGTACAATTTTTCTATACAAAAATGATACATCCACTCCCCCACATACACTCCCAACCACACCCTCTCTCACATGGGGTGTGGGGCTCACATGAGGCCCACATGTGAGCCCCACACCCCATGTGAGAGAGGGTGTGGTTGGGAGTGTATGTGGGGGTGTGTATGTATCAGAATTCTTTTCTAAAAATGATCTCCAAAATACTCTGTGAAAGTTTGAGGGTGGACTCGATACATAAAGGGCGGTCTTTCCACTAGTTTGGTCTGGACTAAGCTTTAGTCAGGCCCAATTTAATCACTTTGTTCGGATCACTTCTCCGGAAAAAAAATTTTGGAGTTGAAAGTTCAATTCTGACAGTTTCCAATTTCCCAGTTTCCCCCCTTAATAAATGGGGTCACACATCAGCAGGGGACCCACTAGAGGACAATCAGAGGCGTTAGGATGGGACTGCATACAGCTTGATGATGGTGGTGAGATCTTGACATCTGGGACTGCATACACTTTTTACTCGGAAGACAGAAAAAAAAAAAGATTTGAGTGGGTCCTACAAACCCAGTCATTGCTGGTCAAAGTGAGACTTGAAACTTTCAACTCCAAAAAGCCTTTGTTCAAGTCAGAGTTTGACTTTCAACTCCAAAATTTTTTTTCTGGAGAAGTGATCCGAACAAAGTGAATATTTGATACTACTTTGGTATGGTTTTAACGAGGACAATTTTTATGAGTACTATAATAAATTTATTTTTGTCCAAGTCAAGGTTATATGCGTTTTTCTCTAGGTTTTTTTCATTGGGCCTTTATAATTTTGCCCTTGTCTTCGTAAAAATGTGGTTTCGTTCTTCGATTTGTGCCTTTTGCCACGGCCTATGTGGTGCCTTGTCTATTTTGTACATCACAAATTTTAAAACCTTAATTTTTGGGTAAATTACACCTACCTCCCTTGAGTTTTCTGATATATTCATACACTTCCTTTACTTTCTCTGAAATTATATTGGCCTTGTTCGTTTAGTAGTTTTAGTTTAGTTTAGTTTTAGAAAAAAGTGTAATGAGTGGAGAGAGATGATAAGCCTCCAATATTGTACATATCTGGGGCTTATCTAACTCATTTTGCTCACACACACACGCGATTTCGCGCCTTATAGGTTTGATATGCGCGTAGTGTCGTTTTTGTTAGTTACAGGTGAAACACATCAAATAACCGCGTTTTGAGCGCATTGGGAGTTCCAAATAACCAAGGGCCACGTGCCACATGGCATGCTAACACCGGGCCTCAAGAGCGAAGGAACGACAATTTGGCTAAGGCCCGAGAATGGGAAAAGTCACCAAGTCAAGCCGGGGGCTTTGAAGCCATACTTCACGCTCACAAAAATTCCCAGTGGAGTCCGGGAGTGAACAAACACTCAAGTGACCAAGGAACACCTCCCCCGAGGGTTGCACAACTCATTTAAGCGTTTTGGAGGAAGTCCGGAAGCACGAAAGGCCAAGGGAGTGACCAAAACACAGGATACACATTCATTAGTTAGTTCTTGCTCTCACCTCATTTAAGTGTTATGGATATTTTGTAAGAGAGAGAAGGGGATGAATATAACACCTCTCTCCTCTCTTTTTCTCAACTACTTTCTCTTTTATTTCTTTAGTTAGTTCTTGCTCTCACCTCTCTCCTCCATGGAAGAGGCTTCAAGCTCTCTCTCTCTAGTTTTTCTCATGTAAGTGTTCATCTCCCGTAGTTTTTTCATGAATTAAATTTGTCCCTCGTTTTTAGATCTTTCAATATATGTAGTTTATTTTCAAATTCCTTAAGTATTCAGTTCTTGTGATTTTCTAGCTTAATCCTTTGAAAACTTTAATTTATAGTTGTTGTTTGTCAATTTCTTAAGAATTAAAGTGTTAGGCAAACCTAGGATACACATTAAAAATCAATTTTTAGAGTTATTAAACATGTTTTTAGTTTTCTTCAAAATTCTAGACTTGTTAACTAGTGTAATGGGTGAGTAGTTTAAGTAGGCTTAGTCATGGGGTGATTAGCACTCCATGACTGGGTTTAATCCATCCATCTCATGTATAAGGCATACACCTTTTGTTTTATTAAATATTTGGGGCTTCATTTTTATGTATCAAAGCTTGGGTTTGTTAACCCCTTTGATCCCACGTAGCCAAGGGTTTCACCACTTGGCACGTGGGATGCTTTAGGCGATGTCAACTCAACTGTTTGTCAAATGAACCGAAAATTCTAATCTTTGTTAAACACATTTTTATAGTAAAGGTTTTAAACTCTAAATCTTCCGTTCGGGGGAATTTAACGATGCCCCGAGCCGGTTATCAAGAGGGGATGGATTAACCCGAGTCTTGGTCGCTAAATACCCTTAGACTTTGCCTTAGTTTAATTAGTCTTTTTAAAACTCCCGAGTCGTTTTCGAAGTCGAGAGAATTCCACCAAACAAACTACAAAACCACAGTTTGCCGCTTTAAGGTTAAAACCTCGTTCGCAAGTCAACCATCACGCTCAGCGCATTTGGTCTCTGTGGATTCGACCCTGTCCAGTTTTGATGCTACCGCCGGCCTAAACCGTACTCTTGGGGAAATAACATTTGCCTAACAATCCAAGGTCGCAAGCAAGAGATAGAGAGAGAAATGAATATAATGATTACAAAACAAAAGTAAAACTAAACTAAAACTATGAACAGTAGTTGTCCTCCTTATAGTTTAGTTTGTGGAAGCTAATCACCCCTTCCATTAGTTGACCGTCAATTTGACCAACGAAAGCTGCTAAACTCAGTGAACTACTTTTCCAGATTCCCCATTTGCCCTTAGAATGTATGGGGATTGGGGGTAGCCTTAAGTGCCTTTTTCTAGATACAGTTAATTTTGGAGTATTATTTTTTGCCATTATTTTATAAAACATGATCCATCGCATATGAATGTATGATATTTATTTATTTTTTATATGAAAGTATGGCATTATTTGAACACTTGGAATTGAAAAATGTGTTACATGGATCCACTAAAGTAATAATTTTTTTTTTTGTATTTTCTCAACAAAAAAATGAACCCAGTGATGAGTTGAGAACGAAAACGATTTCAACCAAAAAATTTCTTTTAAGTTGGGTTTTTAAATAGAGCCAAAGCCGAAATGTGTACAATTGCCGTTGATTTCTATAGATTCGTGTATTGCATTTATAAGATACATAATGCAAAAAAATTAGACGTGAATACAAACCAATGATACTAATGTACTTATATGTCTATAGGTAATATATGCATGCGTGATGTATATATTTTTCCCAGTAATTTTTTTAATCATTTTTTTATTATTTATTTGTCTCAACCATAGGAAAAATAACGTATGATCAAAAGCTTAAAAAATTCACAAAAGAGAAAGTAGTACTCTGAAATAGACAATTTTTTTTTTGTCTTTTCAAATCTGTTCTTATTTTTATAATTTTATGATTTCTCTCTCAACGAATAAAGCCGACTATGGGTAACGATAGTTTACTGATGGGTGTAGGGCTCACTCCGGGGTTCCACAAAAATGATCCGAGTCGTTCATTTATTCGAATTATTTTTTCGAGTGATCCTTAAAAAAAATCAGCTCAATTGGGTAATCGCAAAAAAATTAATCCAATCTTCCAATTTTTATTCAAAATTTAAGATAGTGGATTCTATATGAATTTCCAAGGAAAATTGGAAAATTTAATAAAGCGCTTAAAGTTTAATCAAGAGGGGATGGATTAACCCGAGTCTTGGTCGCTAAATACCCTTAGACTTTGCCTTAGTTTAATTAGTCTTTTTAAAACTCTCGAGTCGTTCTCGAAGTCGAGAGAATTCCACCAAACAAACTACAAAACCATAGTTTGCCGCTTTAAGGTTAAAACCTCGTTCGCAAGTCAACCATCACGCTCAGCGCATTTGGTCTCTGTGGATTCGACCCCGTCCAGTTTTGATGCTACCGCCGGCCTAAACCGTACTCTTGGGGAAATAACATTTGCCTAACAATCCAAGGTCGCAAGCAAGAGATAGAGAGAGAAATGAATATAATGATTACAAAACAAAAGTAAAACTAAACTAAAACTATGAACAGTAGTTGTCCTCCTTATAGTTTAGTCTGTGGAAGCTAATCACCCCTT
Source organism: Vaccinium vitis-idaea (assembly GCA_963854785.1). Classification (NCBI taxonomy): domain Eukaryota; kingdom Viridiplantae; phylum Streptophyta; class Magnoliopsida; order Ericales; family Ericaceae; genus Vaccinium; species Vaccinium vitis-idaea. The sequence goes on along the minus strand of OY978224.1, from coordinate 15,620,819 downwards.
CCATTAGTTGACCGTCAATTTGACCAACGAAAGCTGCTAAACTCAGTGAACTACTTTTCCAGATTCCCCATTTGCCCTTAGAATGTATGGGGATTGGGGGTAGCCTTAAGTGCCTTTTTCTAGATACAGTTAATTTTGGAGTATTATTTTTTGCCATTATTTTATAAAACATGATCCATCGCATATGAATGTATGACATTTATTTATTTTTTATATGAAAGTATGGCATTATTTGAACACTTGGAATTGAAAAATGTGTTACATGGATCCACTAAAGTAATAATTTTTTTTTTTGTATTTTCTCAACAAAAAAATGAACCCAGTGATGAGTTGAGAACGAAAACGATTTCAACCAAAAAATTTCTTTTAAGTTGGGTTTTTAAATAGAGCCAAAGCCGAAATGTGTACAATTGCCGTTGATTTCTATAGATTCGTGTATTGCATTTATAAGATACATAATGCAAAAAAATTAGACGTGAATACAAACCAATGATACTAATGTACTTATATGCCTATAGGTAATATATGCATGCGTGATGTATATATTTTTCCCAGTAATTTTTTTAATCATTTTTTTATTATTTATTTGTCTCAACCATAGGAAAAATAACGTATGATCAAAAGCTTAAAAAATTCACAAAAGAGAAAGTAGTACTCTGAAATAGACAAAAAAAAATTTGTCTTTTCAAATCTGTTCTTATTTTTATAATTTTATGATTTCTCTCTCAACGAATAAAGCCGACTATGGGGTAACGATAGTTTACTGATGGGTGTATAGGGCTCACTCCGGGGTTCCACAAAAATGATCCGAGTCGTTCATTTATTCGAATTATTTTTTCGAGTGATCCTTCAAAAAAATCAGCTCAATTGGGTAATCGCAAAAAAATTAATCCAATCTTCCAATTTTTATTCAAAATTTAAGATAGTGGATTCTATATGAATTTCCAAGGAAAATTGGAAAATTTAATAAAGCGCTTAAAGTTATCCAATTGAGCTGATTTTTTATGTACTCGGACATTTATTTTTAAACTAATGAAGGTCATTTGTTTGGGACCGTGAAGGTCCCCCCCCCCCCCCCCCCCACACACACACACACACACTCATTGGTACCCGAAGTATTTTTTGACGAATAAATAATTTTAAAAAGTAATGCAAAACTAACAAAGGCAAAAATAATAATAATAAATTTCCTTCGTTTAAAAATAATAATCCACTACAAAAAGATGTGTAATTTTTCAGTTTGAAAAAGAAAATGTTTCCAAGCACAAATTTTAAAAAAATTTGACGCCAAGTTAAAGAGCTCAATTAGTTCTTTAATTTTTTGTCAAAATTTTTTAAAAACTATGCTCAGAAGCATTTTATTTTTTTATTCAAATATTGCAAGTCTTTTCGTAGTGAACTATTATTTGAAACGGAGGGAGTAGTGAATAAGTACAAAGCAATAATCAAATACTAATAAAATTAGGCCAACACAATCATTTCATGTAATCCGAAATCTATTGATATGAAAATAATGATAATTCATAAAGGACAAAAAAATATGGCTTAATGGCTGGGTTTACGCATTACAACAAAGGGATCAGGTCATCCTTCAAAAAAAAAAGGGATCAGTTTTTTTTTTTTATCACCAGAAAATAAAAAGGGGATCAGTTGGTCATGGTATTGTTGTGTGAATTAGTATGGTCGTAGAGGGTAAATTGACAAAACACTCCTCATGCTAACTGCATCCATCTGACATGACTGACAAGGGGTCTCAGTGAAATTTCAGAAAAAGCAAGGGAGGTCCCTGAGATTGTTAGAAACGTCAGGGGAGGTAAGTGTAATTTACCAAAAACATGTTAAAAAGGCACTCGAGACGACTGTGGAGCCATCCCACCTTGAATCTTCAGCTAGGATTCAAGAGCTTGATTTATGAAATTTTTAAAGTATTTTGAGAGCGTGCGTACTCACAATTTCATCCTCACGAACTCTTGTGTATCTCTCAAAATATTGACCTAACTTTCTGTGTGAATAGGATTTTCGATGGACTTTTTTGTGTGTATTCTAAGAGAACTCGGCTCCTTTTTACAGGGGATTGGTGATAATTTGCCCTAATTCAATAAACAAAACAAAATACTAGCCTAGATGTATTAAAGGGTCCAAAAAATAGACCAGGTACGGTTACTTTATTCATAGGAAATGAAATGCCACCAAAAATCAATTAACAATAGTTTAGTCGGTAAATTGTGGGCATCGTACGATTATTTAATTTGCTTACATGAAAGGAATAATTTGGTGGAATGAGATCGAGAGTCTCTTGCCGTTAAGGGTTTTTATGGTCCATTTCTAAGTCTACTTTAATGATTAGTCTCATTCATTTTTTAGAACTTGAGACTATCAATTGAGCTAAAAATCATGTTTATCGGATGATTGATTTATTTTTGAAAATCCATACATGCTGCAAAAGTTGTGTTGACATTCAATATTATAATTTTATTTTTAAGTAATTTCTCACAATGTAAATTTGTGTTAATATCCGACGAACATATTTTTGATCTTAACAAGTTTAATAAAGTGAACATTATTGATTATTTTCATCGGAAAGATAAATAGAAGTTTCTGATAGGAGGAGAGGATCCCCTTCTTAATTTGGCACCACATGGAAAAGAGTTTTAGATGCAATTTTACCATCTGTAACTTTTTTACCATCTGTAACTTCAACAAGAAATTTTTGGGTAACGTACCTGATATAAAACTAGGGACTTCGGGTTCCCGTAGTGAATAAAATTCACTATGTTTCTGTAGTGACCTTAATTATGGGCTCTCTGAAATCTTCATTTGGGATCGGAATCGTTCATTATTTTCGAGAATGTTAAGCACATTACGAATACAAAAATTATGATCATTGAAGATCAATAGATAATTGAGACAAATTTGTACTACAATGTATTATCGAAATGATATTGCTCATTCGTCTAAATTGTATCTAACTATATGGCTACCAATATTCAATAAATTTAATTTTTTTACATGAATAATCTACTCAACATTCCTGACAAATTGAATGGTTCAGATCCCAAATAAAGATTATAGAGGGCTCACACTTGAGGTTACTATGGGGTGTAGTGACTTACGGGTATCCCAAATCCTCATTTATCCCTAAACATTCCCTTTTTGTCTTTATTCATCTTGAAATTACCAAATTACCCTTACAATATGAGTAACTTTTTCCATATGAAGGGCAATTTGGTATTTTCAAGTGAATAAAGACAAAAAAAGAGTGTTTAGGGGTCAAAGGGGAGTGTGAAAATTATTTCCCTATTTAACAGAACGATTTGATTCAAATTTAGGATTTCATACCAAAAGACCGTGGACCAAAACACATACTGTAGTTCTTAAAATTTTAAACTGAGACAGAACCATAAGTCCACGGATCAGGACGAAAACATACGGTTTATTGCAGCATTGGTAAAAAATCAATTTGTCGGGTATGTTGAGTAGATTATTCATGTAAAAAATCAAATTAATTGGATGTAAGTAGCGATATGGTCGGATACCATTTATATGGATGGCTAATATCATTTTGAGAATACACTGTAAGACAAATTTGTCTCAATTATGAATATACCGATCTCCGATGATCATAATTTTTTGTACCTATAATGTGCTCAATATTCCTGATAAAATAGACGGTTCCGATCCTAACTGAATAATTCAAAGGGTCCACAATTGAGGTCACTAGGACATAGTGACTTCGTGTCAGAGTAGAGTCAATCTCAATTACACTAAATAAGGATCGATTTGATGTTATAGATTGTAGAGCAATGAAATGGTTCCGCAGGACATATCCTGATACTTTTGGTCATATATATATATACACCAAACTTCACCTCCAAACTCCCGGATTCTGTTAAGTTCCGGACCTCCACCTTCCCAATTTTTTTTTTAAAATCCGAACCGTTAGATGTGTTTAAAAGGTGTTTTCAAGGTCCAACGCGAAGATTTGGCAAAAAAAAATACCCGGAAGGGCTTGATCGGAGCTGTTTTTCACAAAAACGCTAATCAACGGTTCGGATCGTCGAAATTTGGTCCGAAAAGTCAAAAATACCCCTAGGTCCGTAACTTAACTAAGTTAAGGGAGTTTGGATAGGAAGGGGACTCTCTCTCTCTCTCTCTCTATATATATATATATATATATATGAAGATGTTCTATTGAGGACTCCCTCAAAGATCTCCTCTGTGAGGACCACCCATTTTTTGATTTTCTGGACCAAATTTCGATGATCCGAACCGCTCAATGTGTTTAAAACATGTTTTCCATGGCCAACTCGAGGAATCACAAAAAAAAAATACCCGAAAGGGCTTCATCCGAGCGGTTTTCATAATAACCGTACATATATAATTTATCGAAAAATGCTCGAATGAAGCCCTTCCGAGTATTTTTTTTGGACGAATCCTCACGGTGACCCTTAAAATCACGTTTTAAACACATCTAACGGTTCGGATCGTCGAATTTTGGTTAGGAAGCATGAGGTCCTCACTTTGGTCCTCGTATAATGGTCCTCATTAGAAACTGTATATATAAGATCACTTTCTAATAAGGACCCTTATATGAGGACCAAAGTGAGGACCTCATTCTTTCCGACCAAATTTCTACGATCCAAACCGGTAGATTTGTTTAAAATGAGTTTTTAAGGTCCACCGCAAGGATTTGTCCAAATAAATACCCGGAAGGGCTTCATCCGATCAGTTTTTGTTAAAAACGCTATATTTTCTTTGGATGAATCCTCGCGGTGGACCTTAAAAACACATTTTAAACACATTTAACGGTTCGGATCGTCGAAATTCAGTTCGAAAAGTGAAAAAATGACTAGGTCCTCATTTTATATAAGACGAGGGATCCCTTATTGGAAGGGGATCCTAATAAAACCTCAAGGGATTTATTTGGTGGTCATGGTTTGTAATTTAGAAATTTAATTTTTCGAAATACTTTAAATTTAAATTTTTTCAAGTGCTATCAATTCTTTAGAACAACTCCATATAGGAGTTCAATATTTAGGACTTGTTTCCCATTTGCTTAAATGGAAATCCCATAAAATCAACCTTCATTTCCCATTTTAGTAAATGAGAAACAAGGCCTTAGACAAAATGGTGGGATTAATTTGGAAGATTACACAGTAACATTTGAATTAAATCCAAGACCAAGAATTCCAAACATAATTTAGAGAAAATTAGGCAAAACTACAGCGCGGCCTTGTTCGTTTTCCTGTTTAGTTTTAGTTTTGATGACATCATTCTCTCATTTCTCTCTCTATCTCTCTTCACTCATTATACCTGCTGATATCATCAAAATTAAACTAAACTATCTAACCAAACAAAGCCGCGCATTTTTTTTCCTTTCTGGCAACAAGACACGAAACTTTTACATTTGTGGGAAAGACGTATACCCAAAACATTTGATATGGGAAGGCCAATTCGCCCCCGCTTAGGCCATTTCCCTTTTTTCCCCAGCAATTTCTCCTCCAATTCATCTCCATAACCACCATCACCACTTCCATACCGTCACCACTTCCATACCGTCACCACCGCCGCCTCCATCACGGCGGCCCCTGCCGCCACCTCCAGTGTAACCACCTCCGCCTCTCTCAGTTCTACCACTGCCGCCATCGAACGGCATGGCTGTGAAAATCTTCCTTCATACTCGCGCCGCAGCCTCCATAACCACAACCACCATTTCCATATCCACCAGTTTGATACCGACGGAGAGGAGGTTACGCGCTTCTCCACGGTGAGTTCCTCAGAGTCGAATGCGGCGGCGGAGACTTTCTCCATGAATTCCACCATCTCATCGTAGCGCTCATCATGCTCGGGGCGAGTTTTATGTTGTTAATTAATTATTTTTTTGTTAATTAAAATTACTATTATGAGGAGGTTAAGTAGATTAGGTCTCAAAAGTATAATGCTTGATAGGAAGATCTGTTGGATTGTTGCATGTTACCTATTTGATAAAATGCCCCATTGAGCTTCCACAAGTGTTTAAGGAGCATTCAAGAAAGGAAAAGGCTTGCACCTGGTCCAGTTCTCATCCACGTTATAACGAGAAAGGAAAGGGGGTACGTATACATATATGCTTGTATTGATTGGACAACCATTGCATAGGCATATTACCCATTAACTTGATATCGTTCTTGTAGACAAAAATGAAGTCAAATTCAGTGGGATACATTTGAAAGGATTATGTGCTAGTTTTAGAATTATGTTTTGATCCCTAGTCAAGAATTGTTCTAAGTGTTCTACTACCACTTCTTGACTTCTTGTACTTTAGTGGGATATAGTAATTTTCTTGAGAATTTGGCTTAGTGAGTTGTTTTTGTTTTCTATAGGAGTGGTGAAGTTTGATCCAAAGTCAGGGAAGCAATTTAAGACCAAACCAAAGACCCTTTCTTATACTCAGTATAGAGAAACTAGTGGCATTTCACTAGATATAACCTCATTCACGAGGTTTTTAAAAACTAGTGAACTTCCACTAGATTTGGACGCCGGACAACTTCCAGAAAACTAGTGATACTTCACTAAATATAGTCTCGTGAGCATTCACTAGGTTTTAGAAATGACACTATTTTTTTAAAAAAACTAGTGAACATCCACTGGATTTGGGCACAAAATGATTTTCAAAAAATTAGTGACATTTCACTAGTTTTAGGAGTAGTGTCGATTTTTTGATTTTTTTTTTTTACAAAATTAGAACTTTTAAAAATTAGTGACATTTCACTAATTTTTTGGTCACTGGAAGTGGGTCGGAGGTGGAATGGTAACTTTTAAATGAAGTATTTTATTTTTAATTTTATGCACAAAATTAGAACTTTTGAAAATTAGTAACATTCACTAATTTTGTGGTCGCCGGAAGTGGCCGGCCGAAGGTGAGGTGGTGGTCGGCCGGAGGTAGAAGTTGATTTTTTTTCAATATTCTGTACGAAATTAGAACTTTTAAAAATTAGTGAAATGTCACTAATTTTTATGGTCGCCGGAAGTGATTGGCCGGAGGTGGGGTGGTGGTAGGCTGAAGGTAGTTGATTTTTTGAAGTTTCTATACGAAATTAGAACTTTTAAAAATTAGTGAAATCTCAATAATTTTTTGGGCCCCCGGAAGTGGGGTAGTGGTCGGCGAGAGGTAGGAGTTGATTTTTTTTACGAAATTAGAACTTTTTAAAAATGAGTGAAATCTAATTAATTTTTATGGTCTGCCGGAGGTAGGAGTTAATTTTTTGAATTTTCTATACCAAATTAGAACTTTTAAAAATTAGTGAAATCTCACTAATTTTCTGGGCTGCCTGGAAGTGGTCAGCCGGAGGTGGGTGATGGTCAGCGGGAGGTAGGAGTTGATTTTTTTGAATTTTCTGTATGAAATTAAAAAATTTAGGAATAAAAATTAGTGAAATTTCATTACCTGTTTTGGTCGTCGAAAGTGATCGGCCAGAGGTGGGGTGGTGGTCGGCTAGGAGAGGAACTGATTTTTTTTAAAATTTTTTTGTACTAAATTAGAACTTTTAAAAATTAGTGTCATTTCATTAATTTTTTTTGGTAACTATGTTTGGTTGCAAAATTCCTTATCATTCCCTTTTAAAATGTCAAATGTTTTTATTTTTTTTTCGACTGCAAAATTTATTGTCATTCCTTTTAAAAATGTCAAATATTTTAAATTTTTAGCTAAGTGACCCAATAATTTATTTTGACTAATGCAAGACAAGTAGACATATCTCGAAAACATTTAATTAGGGAAAATAATAAGAGGAGTGTAAAATCTCTCCCTCTCCGTCTCCCTTTCTTGAACCTCCTTCTGTTCTGAGAATTCCACTTGGTCGTATTTTTGGGTTCTCTTCTTCCCGTAATGAGTAGTTGTTGATCATTTTCTGCTGTATGTCTCATCCCAATCCTAACAATTCTACCAACAATCACAGCAACAAGCGCAGCTCGGCTTCTCATAATTTCCCGGCGATGAAAAAGGCCAAGTCCCAAGCCGTCGCTTCTTCTCTCGACAACAAAAACGGCCTCCACCACCAACCACCACACCAGCACCACATCCACTTCGACACCGATCTCGCTTCGATCGAAGAAGATCCCAACAGCAACCACCCCATCCCGGTTGGCTCCAGCGGCGTCACCTCCAATTTGTCTCGAAAGAAGGCAACGCCTCCCCAACCCGCCAAGAAGCTCGTTATTAAGCTCCTCAAAGGTTCGTTTAGACTCCATTCAACCAACCCCTTTCATCCGCTCATTTTCCTTTCTAGGGTTAGCTTCTGTATAAAGATTTCGTCAATTTAAAGGCTTCCTTTAGAAAGATGTGGGTTTCAGATGAATGGATTGGAGCATCTCCGGCCCATATACTCGTCATTAACTCAGAACCAAATTCTGAGTAAAAATAGTTTAAACTCACTCCGGTCCTTGCGCAAACTCATACCAGATTGAGACTCACACTTTTATTCGAATTTTTGAAGGCTTGTTTTTCTCTTCACAATTTATAATTTTGCCATTATTGAAGCTTTTACTCAATGTTATACTTAGATTTGAGTTTGTTTGGAGTGATTCATACCAAATGAAGCTTTTACTCAGATCTTTACTCAAATTTTGAGTAAATTTTTTGGTAAGGCCTTGAGATGCTCTCAAATTCAACCAGAATATAAGTGTGGTTGAGCTTTAGGTGACTTGTGAATGTGTTCTGAAAGATGGAATTAGAGTTGAAAATGAAAAAAAGATTTTTTTATTGGAATTTTCTTTATTCTGAATCCATCACAATAATGCCCCCAAACTATTGAAATCATCATGTAAGCTTTGGGCCTAGCTCATTAACCCTCTCCATACGTTTGCAATCTGTGTCTGTCCAAATGGAGCCTTACGGATTGTTTCGATCTGTTTATTGCGAGCATTGTTCACTTCTGTATAAAGGGTTTCCTTGATCTGGATAATACCTTTTTGAACTATTTATTGTTTATTTTGAGCTGAATTAGATTATTTTGTTGTAGGATTGAACTGAAATTCATTTGTTCATCAGGACAATCATCGATTTTTTTGGGGGAAAACTTCAAAAAGGCCTCCAAACTTTGACCGCAATGCTACATAGGCCTCCAAACTTCATTAAATGTTAATTGAACCTCCAAACTTCACATTTGTTCAATTAGGCCCAAGCCGTCTAATTCCGTTAACTTTGGGACGGAATTTTCTTATGTGTCAATCTTCTCCCCCAAAATGAGGCCATTTACATGGTGTGCCCACTTTGGGGTCCCACACAAGCGATCTGTCAAATAATTTTAAATTAATTATTTGAGTGGTTTTGTATAATTTCAACCCAATCGGTTATGAATACGTAATTGATCCAAGTCGTTCAGTTTTTCATTTAGAATTCAGGCCCTAAAATCTGAAAGAATTTTGAAGAAAAGTTAAACAATTGTGGGCTTTGATTGATTTTCCATTTTTACCTCTCACTTACTCAACTAATCTGTGGACATCAGCTTTTGCGGGTTAATTTTGAGTAAAGATTTGTCTTTAAATCGTTGTTTTGATCCGTTAATTGTTTGTTTTCTTGTGGTTCACTTGGACATAGAGTTTGCATGATCTGGATAGTAGTGGCTTGTTAGGTTTTGATTGCTGAATTTGAGTATATTAACTGGTAGTAATCTCAATATCTATCGCATGAATTTAATGTGCTTATTGCTTAATTGATAACATTGATACTTACAGTTGCTTTAATTTGTTTATCTCGTATACATGTAGCTTCTTGGCTATGTAATTCTTTTAGCCTAGTATCAAGTGCTCTTTTTGACAGAGTGAAGTTCTTTTAGGGTCTTGTTACGCGATTGAACTGGTCTGGTTCATTCATTTTTATCAATCTTGAGTAAACCGGATTTGTTTTCCTCTTCATTGACTTCAGATTAGAGTGGTTTTTGACTTTTTGAGGTCATTAAAAAATTTCAGCTCTCATTTCAGCCTGTTACAAACGGGAAAATGGCAGGGTGCTTTTGATGACGACTTCTAGAATCCAATTATGTGCCAATAGTTGAAGATGTATAACTCAAATCGCCGTAAGACTGCATGTTCAAGATGCATAGCCGTATTTTTCCAATTTCTTAGGAATGAGGATTTACGGAGTGTAGTTTTGTTGTTTTGGCCCTTTTACATATCTTGGTCTTGGTACCCTATTTTCTTCGTGAAATAGTGTCGACTTGTGCGTGTTTGTATTTTTTTAAAAATATTTTTATTTGCTTCTTTTTGCTTTTGTAATCCTTTAAGTACCATCCTCGTGGTATCTATGAATGGCAAGGGTAGGAGGCTGTCAGTGGCCAAAACTGTTTAGCAATATAAACTAGACGATGTCAACATTGACATCAAATGTCAAGCACAAACTTGTTGCCAAACGCACAAGATTTTTGGCATCAAGTTAGGTCAACATTTCAAGACCCACTCACTTTTGCTCATAAGTCTCCGGGGGGTATCTGTAGGCATGTAAATTTCTAAGCCTATCGCAAGTTGCAATGTGTTGGGAAGGGACAATGATGGTCAATCGATGTTACTTAGTGTCTTGGGTTAAGTCAAAATTACACAAAATGGGTCAATCACCTGATGCCACATGCTAGAATGATGCAGTAACAGGGATCCCCACGGAGAATCGGGGATCTGAACCTTAAAAAAATAAAGTTAATAAACTTACATTTTTTTTTATTGACAACTGTTGTTTGAGAGGGGGAGAGAGAGAGAAGTGTAGGGTGTTAAATTAACCCTAACACGAGAGAACTTTATTTATATTGTCACGAGACACGTTACTCAACATAACTAAGCAATGTGGGACAAATAAACATAAACTATTCTAACACTCCCCCTCAAGCTGGAGAGTAAATAATTAAATATCAATAAGTCCCAGCTTGTCGCAAAGCAACTCCAATCGTGGTTTAAACAAAGGTTTGGTGAAGATGTCAGCCAATTGAGCTCTTGTAGAAACGGATGGAGTAGATAACACACCACTATCTATCTTCTCACGAACAATGTGACAATCAACTTCTATATGTTTCGTTCTCTCATGGAATACTGGATTCGAAACAATATGTATTGCTGCTTGATTATCACAATACATAGGAATAGGTAACTCCACATCAAAACCTAACTCCTTGAGTAGAGCTCTCAACCACACAATCTCACAAGATGTGTGTGCCATGGCTCGATACTCCGCTTCTGCACTGGACCTTGCGACCACTGTTTGTTTCTTGCTTTTCCATGTGACCAAATTGCCTCCAACAAAAGTACAGTATCCTGTAGTGGACCGTCTATCAGATGGTGACCCTGCCCAATCAACGCCGGTAAAGGCTTCAATACGCAAATGTCCATTAGACCGATAAAACAGACCACGTCCAGGATGAGCCTTAAGATATTTCACAATACGAAGACAAGCTTCCCAGTGTGGAAGTTGGGGAGCTGTCATAAATTGACTCACCACACTGACAACAAAAGAGATATCAGGACGTGTATTGGTAAGGTAATTCAGTTTACCAACTAAGCGACAATACCTGTCTGGATGAGGAAATATCTCCCCCTGATCAACACAAAGTTTCACATTAGGATCCATTGGGGTCTCCACAAGTTTTGCTCCCAACAAACCGGTCTCCTCAAGAATATCCAATGCATACTTCCGTTGGGACAAATTAATTCCATCCTTGGATCTTGCTACCTCAATACCCAAAAAATACCGTAGCTTACCCAAATCTTTAGTATGAAACTAACGCTGTAAGAACTGCTTCAACTCATCAATACCTTTCTGATCATCTCCAGTAATAATGATATTATCTACATACACAATCTACACTATTTTCCTACGCTCTGACTGAAGAGAGAAAACAGAGTGATCCGAATGAGATCGACGCATACCAAACTGCAACACAGCGTCACTAAACCGACCAAACCAAGCTCGAGGGGACTGCTTCAGACCATATAAGGCTTTGCGAAGACGACAAACCCGAGAACGCTCCCCCTGAGCAACAAACCCAGGTTGCTCCATATAGACCTCCCCGAGCAGATCACCATGTAAGAAGGCATTCTTGACATCCAATTGAAATAATGGCCAACCTAGATTAGCAGCAAGAGAAATAAGAATCCGAACAGAGTTTATCTTGGCAACTGGGGAAAATGTCTCTGCATAATCAACTCCATATGTCTGTGTATAGCCTTTCGGCACAAGGCGGGCCTTATATCGCTCAACAGTACCATCCGGATGATACTTGACTGTGAATACCCAACGACAGCCAACAGTAGTTTTACCAGTAGGAAGAGGAACCAACTCCAAGTGCCATTATGATGAAGAGCAGACATCTCAGCCTACATAGCTTGCCGCCACTCAGACACAGATAAAGCCTCCTGAACAGTGTTAGGAACGAAAACAGAAGAGACCGAAGTAGTAAAAGCACGAAGGGATGGTGATAAATGATTATAGGAAACAAACTGAGCAATAGGATGTATAGTGCATGGCCAAATACCTTTACGATGGGCAATAGGACGATCAAGGTCGTCAAGATCCCGCAACGGAGGAGAAGACAGAGCGGTGGGCGAAGGAAGGGCTGTTTGTTCAGATGGCTCAGGCTGAGATTGTGCTGGCTGAGATGGCTCTGATGGCACTGGTTGAGATGACACTGGTGGAAGTTTAAAACGACTAACATACACCTGCAAAGGTTTTGGTGGAGGAAGACCAGAACCTGACGGGACAGCTATAGGAAACACAGACTCAGATGCGAACCAGTCATTTGTACTAACAGGCTCCGAATAAAACGGGAGCGACTCATTAAATGTGACATCAGCACACACAAAATGACGACGTAAAGATGTAGAATAACACTTATACCCTTTCTGAGTCCGAGAGTAACCAAGAAAAATGCACCTAATGGAGCGAGGTCAAGTTTGCTTTGCTCAGAATCCAGAGCATGAACATAACATGTGCACCCAAAAACCCGAAGGGGTAATGAGTGAAGGGGACGACCGGGAAACAATACCTTATGGGGTATTTGACCTCTAAGAACAGTAGAGGGCATACGATTAATCAAATAGCAGGCAGTAAGAACTGCGTCACTTCAATAAGACTTAGGAACTTGCATTTGAAATAACATTGCACGCATAACTTCTGATAAATGTCGAATCTTGCGTTCGACAACTCCATTTTGTTGTGGAGTCTGAGCACAAGAGGACTGGTGGATAATACCGTGATCATCAAAGAATTGAGAAAGACTTTTTAAAATATTCACGGGCATTATCAGAACGAAATATGCGAATGCAAGTATCAAACTGGGTTTTAATTTCCATATAAAAAGACTTAAAAATAGAAGATAACTCGGACCTTTCTTTCATGAGATAAAGGTAGGTAACACGAGAGAAATCATCGACAAAAATAACATAATATTGAAAGCCAAAATTATTAGGAACATGCATTGGACCCCATATATCAGAATGAACTATCTCAAAAGGACGCGACGCACGACTCTCAACCCTAGGAGAAAAAAATACTCTATGATGTTTGCTAAACTCACAGACTTCACATGGCAAAGCATACACACGGCTACATGAAGGCACTAGCCTTTTAAGGTTCTCAAGTGATGGATGACCAAGACGACAATGATATTGATATGGCGACACTGATGACTGAAGAGCAACAGAGCTAGGGTGAAAATCATCGGTAAAGTAATACAGGCCACCACGTTCAACACCGCCACCAATTTTCCTCCCCGTCTTGAGATCTTGAAACACACAACCATTAGGGAAGAATGTTACTGAGCAATTCAAAGACTTGGTAAGTTTACTAACAAACATAAGATTTAATGGAAATCGAGGAACTTGCAGTACGGAGTCCAAAGTAAGAGAGGAAGTAACATGAACAAAACCCAAACCAGTAACATTGGTAGTAGAACCATTAGCTAAGGTAACACGAGATGGTTTGCTTAGAGACTGACGACCGGAAAGAATAGAAGGAGTACCAGTCATATGATCAGATGCACCAGAATCAATAACCCAATGATTAGAAGAATGAGAAGACGCAATGCAAGCAACGGAGGAACCTGTCTGAGATAACGTAGCAATGGAGGAACTTGTCTGAAGTGACAGTAGGCGTTGGTACTGTTGGTACTCCTCTGCTGAGATAGTCACCCTACTGTCGGCAGAAGGATGAGTAAACTGTCCAGCATCCTTGGAAATAGTAACCTGATGAGCCTGGGGAAAACCATGAAGATCATAACAATACCCCACTGTATGATTTGTACCCCCACAATGGGTACACTGTCGAGTACCATAATCAGAACCACCACGACTAGAGCTACCACGACCAGAACTACCTCCCCCTGACATGCGACCATAACTAGAATCACCACGACCACCAAAATCACCAGAGACAACTGAAGCAGTCTCCATCATAAACAAACCAAAACTCCAACTCGGATAGCACTAGCAACCAAGCAACCAACAAATCAATGAGCTACTAAATCAACCAACTTTCTACCAACACAGCAACAATCACATTGGCTACTATCCACCATAAGAAATCAAAATTGATCACCAATAAATTAACCAACCACTATATGTACGTCAACTACCTAATCAACAAATGGGTCCCAAAGAACTGCCTAACACAACACAATAATCAACATAACCTAATACCCAAACACCAAATCAAAACACACGAGCAACGAAATCAACGAAATCAACGAAAACCAAACAGTAGCGGAAAGCATAACCTCAGTAGTAAACTCGAATCCAGTAACGAACAGCCACCAACCCACCAACCAATCAACTTCGTCTACCAAATAACAAGTGACCAAGGAACTTTTAGTACATGTTGTAGACTTAGCAAACTTCAAAGATCTCGTCGAAACAATACACCTTCAGTGCATACCAGTAATCACCTCGAGATGAACAATAATCGATGAACAGTAGTCGCGGTGAACAGTACTCGATGAACAGTGGTCGCGATGAACAGTAATCGAAGTATGGGTTCGTGGATAGTCTCTGAAATCGACGAGGAATGTTCGAATGGGTTGTCGATCAGTGAGGCTGGATGGTTAATTGGGGGATTTAGGGTTTTGATTTGGTTTCAATTTGGGGATTTAAGGTTTTGATTGGCGAGGCCGATGGTTGATGATGATGAGTGGATGCGGTAGGGAAGAAACGCGTTAGGGTTTGATGAATCTAAGGTGGGTTAGTATCGTGCTCTGATACCATGTTGTTTAAGAGGGAGAGAGGGAGAGAAGTGTAGGGTGTTAAATTAACCCTAACACGAGAGAGCTTTATTTATATTGTCACGAGACATGTTACTCAACATAACTAAGCAATGTGGGACAAATAAACATAAACTATTCTAACAACAACATTAATAAACTTCATTACCACGGTACCAAAACCCATATCAATTTTTTTAGGAAAAGGAAACATAAGAAACTTCATCAACAAATTTTAGTTCATTACATAATAAGCCAACACATGAGCAACTACTACCCAAATTAGCCTTGAAAATCTGTCATTACGAACCAAAGGAAGCACAAGCATTAGTTCCGTGTTCATTACACCTACTACCCTAACTTATAAGTTCGGGGTGCGGTTGTGAGAAGTGAAGTAGTGAACTCAGAACTGTGAGTGAAACCATAACTTATATATATATGCGCACACACACCATGGATCAAGTGAGGGATCCCTTACTTTCCTTCCGTGCGGACTTTCAGTTTTATGAAAAACTGCGTGGATCAAGCCCGTCCCGGTCATTTTCTTTTTGCTGATTCCTTGCGGGGACCCATAAAAACATGTTTTTACACATTGAACGGTTCAAATCATCAAAAATTCGATCGGGAAATGGGAGGTCTGCACCGTAGCATTGTGCTGGATCCCTTACTTGAACCGGACTCTACACACACACACACACACACCACGGATCAAGTAAGGGATCCTTTACTTTCTTGCGGTGCAGACCTCCCATTCCCCGATCGAATTTTTAATGATCCGAACCGTTCAATGTGTTTAAAACATATTTTTATTGGTCCTCGCGAGGAATCACCCAAAAAAAAAAAAGATCGGGAAGGGCTCAATCCGAGAAAAACTATATGTATAATGCATATACATATTCCAAATATTCGGGGTGGGGATTGGAGCGGGGACTGGGGCAGGGATTAATCGGTGGAATGCTTTGATTGATGGCCAGGAAAGGGAGAGAATTGAGGTAGGGATTCAAGATGTTAGTTCGCACTGCCGCTTTGTTGGTTCTCTGCTTCCATGGACAGACTCAACCTCGTCCCCTACCCATTCTCCGAATTTTTTCAAAAAAATGTCCCATTATCCTACCCTATCCCTGGAAAAATTCCCCGAATCCCTACTTGTTCGAGGTGGGGAATGGAGTGGGTAGGATTGGATTGGATTGGACGAAATGGTCATCCCTAGTCAAGTTAGGTCAATCAAATGAAGCCACTTGCGATGTGGAGATCATATATATCGTTACATATAGGTATCTTTCTTAATTAAATAGAAAGAAGAATAAGTACTAAACAATAATTATCTCTTTTAACTTATGTAAAGAAATAAACAGGAAAGGGTTTAAATTTTTTCTTTAACTCTACATCTCACATCCTTATGAAGTGGTCTCCATTATATTTTCCTATGACTATCATAAATCGCACTCAAGCCTTAAAAAATAGAGAGCTTGAAAGATCAAAGCTGCGAAGGCCCTTAAAAATTCCTTAAGTCCGCATCAAACAAGACACGTCTTCAGATCAAACTTGCAAAGCTCTGAAAAACATGCAGCTCAAATCACCATCTTCTTTGCAACTATTGGATAAGAATCCACCGATTGATCCAGGCTCAAGCTGTAAAGCCCATGATTCAATGTCCGAAGAGAAGAATTAGAGGAGTTATTTCCTTTGATTAGCAATCATAACAGAGATTATAACCCTATTTAACATAAATCAGTAAATTAACTTTCTTCATCACGTTTTCGTCTTCATTTTCTGTCTCGAAATTTGGAGGTTGTAGTAGACTAGTAGCCAATGTAATATAGGCGCGGTGCCACAAGATTTTGTATGTGATGTGAGTCGTGACATGGACACAATGATGTTGCAAATTCTACAAAAGATAGGTAGGGCTGCAGCCGCAGGCTCGCAGCCACGTCAAGGACTCATCAATTGAGATTTGTGCTTTATGTAGATAGTAGAGTTAATATGTTCTGAAGATTAGTGTGGAAGCTCCCATCCTTTTTAGAAGCTGGTTCTTTTCTGGATGGGAGTGAGCTCTCGTCTCGGGAGCGCGGATTCAAGCTCACGTCTAGGGATCACCCTCATTTTAGAAGTATCCAACTACTAAGGTCATGGGGATCACTATTGCTGCAAAGTCTATTCTTCACAATCTTCAAGGCAGAAAATCGTGGGACCACAAAGAAGGAAAAGATCAGGGGTGACTTGGTGAACCATTTGGGCAAGGTTGTAATTATTTCATGTTACTTGGGGCAAGATATAAAGAATAGAGTATATGGTCTTGGGGCAAAATTACAAAAATGTCCAAATATATACGTACATGTCTATAGGAAATTTCAATCTAGCGAGGTCAGGTGACCCCCCTTGCCACTATGTGTGTCCGCCCCTGAAACCAGACATTGCTGATGCAGTGAGAGTTGTTAGCATGTTCATGGCAAATCCGGGCAAGGAGCATAGGGAAGCAGTCAAGTGGATTTTGCGACATCTGAGAGGTTCTTCAGATTTGGCTGTGTGTTTTCGAGGCTCTGATATTTGTTTGCAAGGTTTTGTGGATTCGAATTTAGCGGGAGATATTGGCAGCAGGAAGAGCACTCTACTGGATATGTTTCAATTGCTGCGTGTAGCTGTCAGTTGGGCCTCACGGCTACAAAAAATAGTGACTATTTCCACAACAGAGACGGAGTATGTTGCAGTCACAAAGTCGTGCAAGGAGATGGTGTGGCTGAGGAGCTTCATGAAAGAGTTGGGTAAGGAACAAGAAAGTTGTCACATGTTCAGTGATAGTCAAAATGCGATACATCTAGTGAAGAGCGCAGTCTTTCATTCGAGGAGCAAGCCTAACAAGATAAAATACCACTTTATTCGCTCTTTGTTGGAGGATGGGTAGTTCACTTCGGACAAGATTCACACGAGGGAAAATCCGGCACGCATGTTCACGAATATGGTTACTGTGGACAAGTTGAATGCTACAGCTTTTGTGGGTCTCCAAGCTTGAGTGGGAGACCAGGTGCCGGTGGTGTTGGTGATTGTTTATGGCGGTTGAAGTCTGTTGATGATTGAAGTGGTGCTTGAATATGTCTTCAATTGGAAGATTGTCGAGAAGTAAGGTCATATCCCGTTTCAGCACATCCCGTCCGGACGTTTGTGGAGAGAAGCATAAATCCTGAAGCTCTATATATTCCGTGTAGACCGTAGTGAATTCGGTCCGGACCTTGGTGATATCGGCCCTAATCGTGGGTATGTGGAAACATGTGTTTTGAGCAATTTATTGGGTTTTTTGCCGGGGCTTTCGTTTGTGACTATATGAATACTATAGTTAGGGCACTCCAATTTGTAACTCTCTTATTCTTTCATCATAATGAAACACCCCAGCACCTCATGGAGTACAATTGAGTTATCAGCTTAAGTCGGAACTGTGTAAAATCTGTGTCTTGTTTTTCTTGCTTGTGATTGTTTTCTGTTCTTGGGTTCTTCAATTGTGAGTGTGTGTGTGTTTGCTTGTGGATTGGCCGTCTGAATCCCCAACACTATGAACGTACCACAATTACATGTGTCACGATAGTGTTTCATCTTTCACAGCAACCCTGAAGTCCAAAGACGGGAGGGATGTAGTGGAGTGAGAGTCGTAGGTGCATGACTTCATAACCTCTATCACAAGATGATTCTACAGGACTTCCATTCAGCGACCTCGTTTGTTTGCTGAGATTAAACTAGTGGAGAATTTATTTTTTGTCCACCAAATGGAGCTTAAAGGGTGGATGGTTTTGTTAGTTTTCTATTATCTACCTTACGTTTTCTCTTTCTATTTTTGCAGCTAAACCCACTCTGCCAACAAATTTTGAGGAAAATACATGGGCAACATTGAAATCCGCTATAAGTGCCATATTCTTGAAGCAGCCAGATCCTTGTGACTTGGAGAAGCTTTATCAGGTGGATTCTACCACTTCATTTTCCCTTTTTATTTGGCATATAATCATCACTCTGTGCAATATGTATTGAACCATTGTATCTTCATTAGGCTGTCAATGACCTTTGCTTGCACAAGATGGGGGGAAGTCTTTATCAACGAATTGAAAAAGAATGCGAGGCACATATATCTGCTGCACTACAATCCTTAGTGGGCCAAAGCGAAGATCTGGTTGTTTTCTTATCACTTGTTGAGAAATGCTGGCAGGACTTCTGTGACCAGATGTTGATGATTCGTGGTATTGCCTTGTATCTCGATAGAACGTACGTGAAACAAGCTCCGAGCACGCGCTCCTTGTGGGACATGGGCTTGCAGCTTTTTCGCAAACATCTTGCTCTAGCAGGAGAAGTTGAGCACAAAACTGTATTTGGCCTTCTAAAAATGATTGAGAGTGAAAGGTGAAACTTGAAGAAATTTAAACTTCTATTTCGATTGAATTATACTTGTTTGGATGCCCAAATTTATGCTAATATACTTGTTATTGCAGACTTATAAAAGCAGCTTCTGTTGTTTCTTCATGTAGGATTGTCCTCTCACCCAAAAATTTTGGTTACCACAAAGAAAAGATTACTCTTGTGAACCTTTAGATGGACCTGTATTACATTGATTCATCTAAATGCATTATGCATCTGTGTTGTACTATCGATTTTTTTTTTTTATCGAGGATGGGGGTTATGTGTCCAACATGAGTAGGCATTCCGCCATCAACATATTAATTGTCCTATTAGCAAGTGACTGCTAATAGACCTACTATGTTATAATGTCAGTACTTTATGGAACCTTATAAACACCTTTGTACTGTTTGATGCTGGAATTTTTAAAGAATATTTTTTTATTTTATTTTATGTGCTTGAATATAAAAAAATTCCTTGAAATTATGTTGCAGATATAAATCTCTTGACTTGAATATCAGTTCTATAATTAATGTATTTTCTAGATACATGAGCTTTAGACTAAAAAACCTTCGCGGAATGGTTGGGGTAGCACCGATGGAAGATAAGATGAGAGAAAATCTGTTAAGGTGGTTTGGACATAGTATCATAGACCATTTGATGTGGTAGTTAGGTGGAGTGGTATGGTAGTTAGGTGGAGTGTTATAGTTACGTTAGCACTATGGGGAGGGGTAAACTAAAATCAAAATTAGAGGTGGTACTTCGAAAGGATCTAAGTTTATTGGATATCACGGAACATGCTGCCCTTGACAGAGCTTAATGAATAGAACAGATTCATGTAGCCGACCCCAATTGATTGAAAAGTAAGGCTCGAAAACAGAAGCTGAGTACATGGCACTAACAGAGGCGGTTTGGTATAGTACCACTTGGGATATCGTGGGCATTGTGTAGTTAACTTTAAAGTGAAATTTGCCCTTGTAAATTGTGTTCATCGAACAAAAATTTCTAAGCCTAGGGAAATTTGTAATTTTATTATCTCTTTGTTATTTTCTCTTGCCCGAAGCCAACTAAACCAGAGAAGCTAGATATTTGTAAGGTTTTCTCCTCTTACCTTCTTTCTGCTCCACCTACTGAACCTAGAATTATTTCCAATCTTTATGTTTCATCAACTTGAAAAATACAGTTGCAAGTGGAGGGGTAGCCCAGTGGTAGGCACCATTTTACTCCCTTGCATTTGAGTGGGATTCAAACCTTACAAACTACAACTAATAATACTGACTTGTGCCAAAAAAAAAAAAAAAAAAAAAAAAACTTACAAAATACAGTTACTATAACAAATGATCAACGTTAACACATCATTCCTAATAGCAAAAGCATGAAAACATCTTGTCAGAATAAGCTCTTGTTATTTTTCATCTAATTACCTGCGGCATTCTTTTGATCTTGCAGATTAGGTGAAGCAGTTGATAGAACTCTCCTTAACCATCTATTGAAGATGTTCACTGCTTTAGGAATTTATTCTGAGAGCTTTGAAAAGCCATTCCTTGAGCGGACATCTGAATTTTATGCTGCTGAAGGTGTCAAATACATGCAGCAATCTGATGTCCCTGACTACTTGAAGCATGTGGAGGTCTGCTTTGATATTTCTCTTTACTTCTTTTGAGTACTGAAAACATATGTTGACCAGTATCTTCTGCTTTGCATATTACTGTTTATTGCAGATTTGGCTTCTAATAACTATATAACTTGTATCAGTTCTCTTTGGGAGATTTTATGGTTAACCTAACCTTGCAAACAGTGGAGGTAGCTAGAGCCCCGTGGGGGCAGCCGATCAATTTCTGCTTGCGGCCTTTTACTCTTTTTCACCATGTGGGAGTTATGGATAACCCCCATTTCTTAACTTCAATCCAGACCCTGTACATGAACATATCACCCGTAACAAGGTCGTCACATAGGAAAACTACTTTTTCTTGTATTGATAACAAAATAATACTGTGCCTGTCAAGGTTTCAAAATGCAAAAAACTCGTCGCAGTCTATGGGAGAACATACATTGGAAACTCTTTATTGTTGTGAGAGTAACCTTGCAGACAATGGAGGCCCTGTGGGGGCTGCTGATCAATTTCTGCTTGTGGCCTTTTTCTCCTTTTCACCATGTGGGAGTTATGGTTAATCCCCATTTCTTAACTTCATTCAAAAGGGAAATAAGGAAAAAGTTATGGTTCATCGAGTCACACGTAGAGTATTTACTCACTCTACAATTCAATAGAGCTTCCCATTATTATTATTTTTTAGCTCTCAAGTTTTGTTCCCTAAATTTAGAAAGATACTTTATAAGTTGACTCTTGAAGCTGTTATTTTACTTGGGACCCTTTACATGTACATATCACCAGCAAAAAGGTCGTCTCTTATAGCAAAACTTCTGTTTCTTGTATTGATAACGAAATACTATTGTGTATGTGAAGGTTTCAAAATGCAAAAACTCGTCACAATCTATGGGAGAACATACATTGGAAACTTTTTATTGGTGTGCAAAAAAAAGTGATTAGTTCATTTTTGTTCTTATGATAAAGAGAATTTTGAATTTGTATTTACTGTTGACCTAAGCATATGAAATTCTGGCTCCACCACTGCCCGCAGATAAGGTTGCATGAAGAACATGAAAGATGTGTGCTCTACCTGGATGCCAATACAAGAAAGCCGCTGGTAGCAACTGCAGAAAGGCAACTCCTTGAACGCCACATTTCTGCAATTCTTGATAAGGTGGAATTGTCAACTTCTGACACTTTGTTTGGTTATTGCTTGTCTGATCCCCTGCATCAGAATTCCATTGCTTTCGTTTGCTTATTGTTTTTCTGATCTGTCCAGGGTTTCGTTATGCTGATGGACGGGAATCGTATTGAAGATCTTCAGAGGGTGTACTTACTTTTCTCTCGAGTCAATGCCGTTGAATCGTTGAGGCAGGCCCTTAACTCTTATATCCGGAAAACTGGGCAGGGCATTGTCATGGATGAAGAGAAAGACAAAGATATGGTATCTTGCCTCTTGGAATTTAAGGCTTCTCTTGATACGATATGGGAAGAAAGTTTTGCTAAGAATGAAGCATTTTGCAACACTATTAAAGATGCATTTGAGCATCTGGTTAATTTCAGACAGGTCAGTATTATATTCTCAATTGAGATTTTTGGTTTTGTTTCAAAGTCAAGATCAACTCGACTTAACTAGGCTCCCTCAGTTTATGGCGTCAGCTACATGGATCCATCTTCTGAAATCATATCCTCGTTCTGTCATTATGGGCTTAATAGAATATAAGAACTTACTAGTGAAGATGTACAATGGGGTCTTGAGGCTTCCATGCGTCTGTCTTTGTGAGGGAAAACCGTGTCTGTGTGTGTATTTGTTGCGTGTGGGGATTTACTTTCTTTTTGTAGGTATGGAAATTGTTGAAGTAGACTGAATTCCTCAATTCCCAGCCCATCAATAAGTATCAAGCTTGAAATAGGTGTTTAGTACAATAGGCTTATTAAGTGATATCAACGTGTCAGATAAAGAAAGAGGGTCCCTCACTTATAATCTGTGGTTGATTATTTGTAAGCCACATAATTGTTATGATAACAATATAACATCATGATCTGGTGTCAGTAAGTTCAGTAAGATGGTGGATATGAGCTAAGTTTGGTAAGATGGTGGTTATGAGCTGCAATTTTGAAGTACGATCGGAAGAGTTCATTAAATTTCTGGGTGTTCA
This sequence comes from Vaccinium vitis-idaea, assembly GCA_963854785.1. Taxonomy (NCBI): domain Eukaryota; kingdom Viridiplantae; phylum Streptophyta; class Magnoliopsida; order Ericales; family Ericaceae; genus Vaccinium; species Vaccinium vitis-idaea. Next base: position 15,597,486 of record OY978224.1, on the reverse strand, counting down.
TGAAGTTTAAGGCTTGTATTATTATTGTTCTCAATGTGTCATGCGCTACCAAAAGTAGTGTTTTCGGTTAGAGACTGGTTATCTTTCCTTCTAATTCTTTCGAGACTCAAATGTTGCTAATACATCCAGTTTAGAAGCTGAAGTAGTTCCAAAAAAATGCATCATCAGCCTTTCTTCATATAAATATAATTGCATTTTTTGTTTATCGAAGCATTTTACTCTCATCGTTGGTCATTTACATTATCTATCTAGATGAAATAACTGCCGGGTTACATGATTGTAACATGATAACATTGTTTCTCTTGGTTTGGAAGGAAAAACCCGGGTTGATGCTTGTGAGAAAATTGCATTGGTTTAGAGGGATATGAGACTGAAAAGGCTATCCTATGATAAACAAACTTTGCATCTTTATAATTGACATCCTTGATCCAAGTCAATTTTGACAAAATTCTCACCGTTCAGTTGTATACTAGTTTGCCATCACTGCTGACTTTCCAATTTCGAAAGTAATATAAATTTGTATTTATTTTGATAGAACCGGCCCGCTGAATTAATTGCAAAGTTTTTGGACGAGAGGCTTCGTGCTGGTAATAAAGGTACATCTGAAGAGGAATTGGAGGGTACACTTGATAAAGTCTTGGTTCTGTTCAGGTTTATACAGGTAACCCAGATGTATATTCCATGCTCTTTTCTTAAATTGTCGTCATTGTTCCTATCCATATTGTATTTGTTCATGATTTTAGTCTGCTAAGAATTTGTTTGCTCTTGTTTTATCATCAAGCTGAATCTTATGTAATTAACAAATTAGCACAGTGGTGAAGGTGATGTGGCACAGTATCAAATGAAATAGTAGGGTTACGGGTTTGAATATTGTCCTCCTCCCAAATGGTAGAATTTATTTATTAATGTGGCCTATTCTATTTCCTATTACATAGGGTAAGGATGTGTTTGAAGCATTCTATAAGAAGGATCTTGCGAAAAGACTACTCTTGGGAAAGACTGCTTCCATTGATGCAGAGAAGTCCATGATTTCGAAGGTGAAGGAAGCTTCCCCTCTCGGCATTTAGCCAAGTGTTATTTATTTGTAATTTTGCACATATGGATTTTATACGTGTTAAGACTTAAGAGTTACTTCACCCTTATTGAGAAGTTTCCTCATTCTTACAGTTTTTTTTGAAAACCATTCTTACAGTTGAAAACTGAGTGTGGTAGCCAATTTACCAACAAACTTGAAGGAATGTTCAAGGTATGTATCTTTGTAGGTAAATGTCTTCGTTTTATGTTTAAAGTGAAACTGAAATGAAAAGGGCTTACATCCGTCTCCCAAGCTGTTTACTTTATCCCAAATGCTAATGCTAGTATATTATAAAATAACAAGATAATTTTACTGAAAAAGGTGTTACTCGACTTCTATGACAGTTGTATTTGTCTTACATGTAATGGATAAAGAAATAAGCTAGAATAACACCCGGATGGTATGTTTTTGAATAATGAATACTTAGAACCTAGCCAATCATGCTTACTCCTGGAATTTGGACCGATGTTTCTGTTAAGATTTGGATCAGAAGGAGATATAGTTTCCTCATTGTCAATCCTGGAACTAATCCAGTGGTTGTACGAAATGGATTTCCTTACGAAGCACTTATCCAGGTATGAGATATTGGTGGATAAAATATTTACACAGACAGGGGGATACAACCATACGACAAATCCTAACTGTATATTTTAATAATTCGATGTAGTAATGATACTTTTTTCTTTTGCGTGAATTGTAGCTTGGAAAAATGCTATTGACTCTTTATCCCAAATGCTTTTACAGTCATTTCATTTTGCTCCTTTAATTTAGACTTTTTCTAATTCACTTTTATTTCACATTTCATATAAATTTGCACTATTTTTCACACATGAGCTCTCAATTTTTGGTTCATTTGTTTTCTTGGCTCAATCTTGGTTTCCCTTAATTTCAGCATTGAGGTCAAAGGTAAAACCATGTGTGCAAAATTGAAAAAATTAATAGTTCTACTTCAGACGTTTTCAAGCCTGAGTAAATGTGTATCCACTTCCGTACTTTTTTTCAGTCTTCGATACTGTATCCAACTTGTTTCATAGACTACTCCCTCTGTCCCATATGATTTACTTTGTACGGGGGACTCAACTTTTTGAGGGGAGATGCCTTTAATGCATGTTCCTTGGAAACTTCAATGAGATTTTCAACATTACCTCTTGTTCTGTACCGTTTAAAAAACTACTTTTTATCAATTATAAGTCTTAGTTTGTGGAAATTGACACATTTTTCATTGACTTGTTAAAGAGAGTAAATAATTTGGACATCTCAAAATAGAATACTGGGCAAACAAAATGGGTTGTCGGAGTACATTATTTACTTTTTTTGGGGGGCCCTCTAGTGGATGGTGGAAATTGGTCCTCTGGGATTAATTGGTCCATTGGGCTGGATACCGATTTTATTTGAAGCTGCTGAAAACAGTAACAATTGTATAGGAAATAAGAACTGGTAATGATGCCTATCAGATATGTTGAAAAGGAAAGAATATTGTAATATATGTAATTGTAATCAATTAGGCAATTAGGAAGATTGTAATTAGTCTAATTAGGTAGGTAGCATAATTTCCTTATTATTTTCCTTTCCTAAGTTGTCTTGTACACAGTCTATATATTGTGCCTCCTAGTGAGAAGAATAATATATCAATCGAATATTTCGACATGGTATCAGAGCGGGTTCCAAGAACCTAATCTTTTTTTTTTTTTCTTCCTTCGTTACCTTTTCTCTCTCTCTCTCTCTCTCTCTCTCTCTCTCTCTCTCTCTCTCTCTCAGTAGCGTGAAAACAGACGAGTCCACCATCAGCCACCCTTTGTCTCATCAACGACCATCGACCACCATCATCACCTTCACCGACCTCCGGCAAGTCCTTTCTGGCCACCGGCGACCCTCGCTGACTTCCGACGACAAACTTCCAACCTCCGGCGACCCTCGTTGAACCTCCTAAGTGCTATTTAGGGCCACCCACATCTCCTATCTACCATATACAGTCCTCATCAACCACCATCTGGACTTCTCTGACTCCGACGAAGTCCGACGACCACCACAACATCTCTGTGTTCATCGACAACTCTTGGATAGTCCAGAAACTGTTGGATCTACTTCATATTCTCTGTTCAGCACCACCTAGACACTCACCGGCCATCGGAAATTCACTCCGACCTCCGTCGACGACATCTGAACTCCGGCGAAGGTGACTTCGTCCTTGGTTTGCTCGGACGATCTCTGTGTGTGCGTGTTAGAACCAAATAACGTACTAGACGACTTGGTTTTTTCAACCTCTCACTCTCGGCTGATTCTGTGCTCACTGGGTAAGGCTCAGTCTCAGATCTTTTTTTTCTTCCTGTAACTATTACCCTCTGTTTCGTTATTTGCTTCTATTATGGGTGATAAAAACGAGGACAACAAGGACACTAATACATCAGCCTCTCCCAAGGACCTTGTTAGGGATTATCGTCGGTCTCTAACCACAGTCAAATTAAATGGATCTAATTATCTGTCATGGTCACGGGCTGTGACTGTCTCTCTACGCGCAAGCGGTGAGAGTTCCTATATCAGTGATGATCCACCTACTGATCCCGATTCCACTTGGTCCCAAAATGATGCTCATATAATGACTTTACTGTGGAATAGTCTTGAACCTGACATTTTTAATAATATTGCTTGCCAAGAAACGTCCAAAGCTGTTTGGGACACTCTACGCGAGTTATATTCATCAGATCAAAATATTTCTCGAGTTTTTCATATTTATCTGAATGTTTTCTCCCTTCGACAAGGAGATAGATCCGTTGATGAGTACTTTTCCATCTTAAAGGGTATGTGGGATGAGTTAAATGTTTACCAGCCTCTCTCTACAGATTTAAAGGTCCAGCAAAAGTACAAAGAAGAATTCAGAACTTGCAAATTTCTGTCTGGATTAAATTCAGACCTTGTTCCTCTTAGTTCACAGATTCTTTCTAGCAGGGAAGTACCCACCGTTGGTGAGGCCTTTGCTCGTGTACGACGGGCGGCTCCTCGTTCTTCTGATTTAGAGCATCTGGCTCCATCCACTCTAGCTGCCCCCACAACCTCTCCTGCTTCATCTTCTGGACATTTTGGGAATCGCAATCCCTCCCACAGTCGTGGTAGTTCTTCTGAGCGGGGTGGTTGTCGTGGAGGACGTGGGGGGCGTGGTGGTCGTGGCACCAAGAAGTGTACTCCTTGTGGTGTGACCAACCATGATGTTGAATTATGTTGGAAGCTGCATGGCAAGCCAACTTGGGCTAATCAGGCTACACTTAAGGGGGAGCCATCTGCTCTTGCTCCTACTCAGATTACTATGTCCAAGACTGAGTATGATTCTCTGATTCAAAGGGTCAATGCATTTTCTTCTTCTTCCACTGCAACTCATGTCACCTCAGGTAATACGTGTCTTCACTCATCTTCTTGTAGCACTCCTTGGATTCTCGATTCTGGTGCATCTGATCATATGACAGGTGATTTGTCTCTTTTGACTGATGTTGTTACCCTTTCTGTTAAGTCTTATGTTACTATTGCCGATGACACTAAAATTCTTGTTCAAGGCATTGGTACATATCGTTCATTTGGTCTTGTTTTTCCTTTTGTCTTATATTTGCCCCAATTTCCGTTTAATCTTCTTTCTATTCATAACTTTTTTCTCCTTCTCATTGTGAGTTTCAGGATCTCAAGATGAAGGGGATGATTGGTGGGGGGTATGAGAAGAATGGTCTGTGTTACCTTCAGGAGCAGCATCAACAGTCATCCAGTCATTCTGCTTTACATACTACTGTTACACCTTATCAGTGGCACTGTCGTCTTGGACACCCATCCTCGGCCAACCTTTGCAAGCTAGTTCCTAGTTTACCTAGTTTTTCTCCTTTTAATTGTGACACATGTGAAGTTAGTAACATCGTAGAGTCTCTTTTCCTTCACGAACTGAGTCACCATGTGTAGAACCTTTTGCATTAGTTCATTCTGATGTTTGGGGACCTTCGCGCACTACGAGTTTGTGTGGTGCGCGCTATTTTGTCACATTTATTGATAATTTTTCTCGTTTAACTTGGGTGTGTCTCCTCAAAGATAGGTCTCAATTGTTTTCTGTTTTTTCAGTCTTTCATGCTGAGATTGTCAACCAATTTAATGCTAAATTACGTATTTTGCGAACTGACAATGCCCAAGAATATCTTTCTCGTCCATTTAGACAGTTTACTGAAACTCATGGTATTATTCATCAGACTGCGTGTGTCACTACCCCTCAACAAAATGGGGTTGCAGAACGGAAGAATGGGCCAGTTTTAGCCGTAACTCGTGCCCTTATGCTTCACATGAACGTTCCAAAACATTTCTGGGGGTCTGCTATTCTTACCGTGAATTATCTAATAAATCGCACCCCTTCTCGGGTTTTGCATGGTAAAATTCCTTATCAGGTCATGTTTCCTGAAAAGGATCTTTATATTCTTCCCCCAAAACTTTTTGGTTGTGTGTCATTTGTTTATAATCTCTCTCCAGGTCGTGATAAACTTGATTCGCGTTCTTACAAATGTATTTTTTTGGGTTACTCTCTGACACAGAAAGGATACAAGTGTTATAGTCCCTCATTACGGAAGCACTTTGTAAGTGTTGATATGACTTTTTTTGAAAATATCCCATATTATTCTCTTGAGGGTACTCAGTTGACACCACCCTTGTTGGCACCACCTTGTCTTCTTGAGATTGCTCAGTTACCGGCCGACCATGGTCTTCCTGAGACTGCTACTCGACCACCGATACAAAGGTATATGTTCGACGTTCTTCTGCTGCCGCTCCTCCTGTTGCACCTCCAGATACAACTTCTGTACCCACATCATCTCCTCAAGCGTCTCCAGATCCGACACTCGATCTTCCTATTGCTCATCGTAAAGGTATTCGTTCATGCACTTCCCATCCTATCTCTCAATTTGTGTCCTATGATCATTTGTCTCCCTCTTTTCGCGCTTTTTCTGTGTCTCTGTCCTCTGTTACTGTTCCTAAGTCTTATCAGGAGGTTATTTCTCATCCTGGATGGCGTTCTGCTATGGAAGAAGAGATGCGCGCTTTGTCACTGAATCATACTTGGGATCTTGTTCCCAAGCCATCTGGAGCACATATTGTTGGTTGTCGTTGGGTGTTTGCTGTCAAACACAATCCTGATGGTACTCTTGATCGTCTGAAAGCTCGTCTTGTCGCCAGAGGTTTTACTCAAACCTATGGGCTTGACTACACTGAGACTTTTTCTCCAGTTGCCAAACTCAATTCTGTTCGCATTATTATCTCTCTTGCAGCCAACCTTGATTGCCCTCTCCATCAGTTTGATGTCAAGAACGCTTTTCTTCATGGAGATCTCTCTGAGACTATTTATATGGCTCAACCACCCGGTTTTGAGTCCAAGGGGGAGTCTGTGTGTCATCTTCGCAAATCTATCTATGGCCTCAAACAATCTCCCCGGGCTTGGTTCGATAAATTCAGTAGTACCGTCGTGTCTCATGGTATGACACGAAGTCAAGCTGATCACTCCGTCTTCTTTAGAAGGACCACCAATGGTATTGTGATTCTTGTAGTCTATGTGGATGATATTGTCATTACAGGGAGTGACAATGATGGGATTCAGATATTGATTCGTCACCTTTGTTCTAGTTTTTTCACCAAGGATCTAGGCAAGCTTCGGTATTTTCTCGGTATTGAAGTGGCTCATTCTAAAGCAGGCATCAGTTTATCACAACGGAAATACACTTTTGATCTCTTGAAAGGTACAGGTTATCTTGGTTCTAAACCTGTAGCTACTCCAATGGAGACTAATCATAAACTTATGCCTGACGATGGTGAGTTGGTTGACGATCCTGAGTTGTATCGGAGACTTGTGGGTAAACTTATTTATCTCACTATCACTCGACCCGATATCTCCAATGCAGTCAGTATTGTCAGTCAATTTATGACTTGTCCTTGAGTTTCTCATATGGAGGCTGCTGTTCGTATCTTGAAGTATCTTAAAAATGCTCCTGGACGTGGACTTCTCTACAAAGCGTCTGGACATCTTCGTATCGAAGGGTATATGGATTCTGACTAGGCAGGATCTCCTGCTGATCGTCGTTCTACCACTGGTTATTGCACCTTTATAGGTGGCAATCTTGTGACTTGGAAAAGTAAGAAACAGTCAGTTGTAGCACGATCTAGTGCTGAAGCAGAGTATAGAGCAAATGCTCATACCACTTGTGAGTTGACTTGGTTGCGTACACTTCTACATGAGTTTGGGATTCCAGTACATGGTCCCATTCCCTTATATTGTGATAATCAGGTTGCTATCCACATTGCTAATAATCCAGTATTTCATGAGAAGACCAAACACATTGAAGTTGATTGTCATTTCATTCGGTCAAAAGTGGAGTCAAAAGAGATCAGCACGCCTTTTGTTCCTTCAGGCTCTCAACTTGCTGATATTTTCACGAAGGCTCTTCCCAAGGCTTCCATTGACTCTATTTGTCGCAAGCTTGGAGTATACGGTGTATACGCTCCAGCTTGAGGGGGAGTGTTGAAAAGGAAAGAATATTGTAATATATGTAATTGTAATCAATTTGGCAATTAGGAAGATTGTAATTAGTCTAATTAGGTAGGTAGCATAATTTACTTATTATTTTCCTTTCCTAAGTTGTCTTGTACACAGTCTATATATTGCGCCTCCTAGTGAGAAGAATAATATATCAATCGAATATTTCGACAAGATATATGGCCCTAGCAGCTCTCAAAAGATGGTCCATTTTAAGAAATGAAAGAAAAACAGGCAGTCATTCTCAGACTCGGCTTTTCCTAGCTTCTAGATAATTTGACCTAAAAGTAATGTCTAGTATTCATGCTTCACAGCGATTGCCTTCATTGGCTTTGGTGTTCCTTGATGTGTTCACCTTAGTTACTTATTGTACATTGTCCAGCGCCTTAGTTCGGCCTTTGGTTCATAAAGCATTTTTAATTATTGAGAAGTATATTTATTATGGTGCCCTTCCACCAGGTTTTCTTATGTTAGAGCTTGTCCAACATCAATTAGTTGTTACATCAAAAAAAAACTTGTATATGAGCCTGGAGAGTCTCTCCACTCACTGTCAATATTGGTCTTAGAGCTAGACTTTCGGTGCACCATAATACGTGTCCCATTTCTTTATTAATCCCTCTGCCCCGATTATTGGTCTAATTGGAGATTCCAACTTATTAAGGACATCATCATTATACTTGGTATATTTTGACGTTCCCATATTATCTTTGTGATTGAAAGGGGACAACATGATGAAATCATTTTTTTTCCCCTTACATTATTTTGAAAAGGAAATGGTAAAAGAGTAAATTCACTAGCAGTGTTTTAAATGGCCTGAGCTCCAAAGGCCTCTGGAGCCTACGTGACGAAGTGCGAAGCGAGGTGCCCGCCTATGTGGAATGAATTGCAGATTGAAAAAAGAGAGTAGAATGTACCTTACCAAGTGACCAAATTGCCTAATATCATCAAATATGACATCTATAACTGAAAACAACATATATAATAAGCCAAGTACCATACTTTGAAGTCCTAAAAGTTAGAACCAATGTTACCTGAAACACGGATTGTATTGGTACGAGAAACAGAAATGTGGTACGCCTCATGCCTAAATTGTGGAATGCTGGGGGTAGGCTTCTATAGATTACACAATCAAAACTTACCCTTCCAAGGGATAAACATGTAGTAATACTAAGTATTTCTTCTCTCCGTTCCAAATTGCTCGTCCCTTATACTATTTTGGAATGTTCCAAATTGTTAGTCCTCTTTGAAAGGCAAAACAAAATGTATTCAATCTTCCAAATTAGTCCCTTTACAAATACAAAGATTTCATTCAAAAGTTGAAATATAAGGGCATTGTTGGAAATCAATGTATCTTTTTAAGTGTGAATACATTTATTGCATGTCTTCTTAAAAAGTTGGAATTCCAGCAAAGGACTAGCAATTTAGAACATAAGGATTATTTTCTGATGCAAAGGACACTTCTAGGAACATAATGACCGGAACTTTACGTTTTCTCTCACCAAAATTCCATGTTCTAGATTTTTAAGTTAACAAGTTAAGTTTTTTGGAAAACAATTTGTGGATCACTAGATTTATCATATTGGAACGGAAGTGCACCATGTTTCTGAACGTTCGTACCAAAACGTAATACGCTGGGTTAATAGTGTTCCCTGGTTGAATGTTTAGCTTTAGAAATTAGAAACACAATGAAGTAATAGTAGGCTAATAGCAGTCTTAACATTGAGATTGATTAAGTTGAATAGGAGAGTCGTAGAAGAAGTGCTAGTTGAAAAACATATTAGGGATTGTTATAATAGATAGACTTGAAAAAATGGACAGCTCTTATTAAATATCCTTACAAATATTTCTTAGAGTTAATGGCTAAGCGCGCATTTCATGCGCCTTGAGCTTAGTCCGGAGGTGGGCGCTTTTCGCGCCTCACTTCAGCAGATTGAAGGTCCATACTCACGCCTCACTTTGAAGCGGGCTTTTTAAATCACTGGGATGGAGAGAGTATAGATTTACTTGTACAAGTTATGCATGCTTTCCTACGCGTTAGGGATAAACGAATCCGTATCCTGGACGTATCGGACACCGATAGACTCAGATACGTTCCCGATACATTTGCGATACGTGAAAATAGGTATCCGAATATGTAATTATTTTTTTAGTCGGACGCGTTTTCCGATACACTCTTACACGTTTTTCGATACGCTCTGACACGCTACTGATACGTTTTGGGACACTATGGGTCAAAATACAATTTTTAAAACTTGAAACGCGGTAAAACTGTAATTTTTAAATCTAAGTAGAATAATAAAGCAATACCCAATAAGGGGTAAAAAGTATAATAACACATATATCAGACAAATAAATATTGTTCTTCTTCTCCCTTCAACGTTAAACCCAAATCAACTCTAAAAAATTTTTATTCTCAGTTTTTCTATTTTCTTTTTCTGTTTTTTCTCAGTGTTTTAGGTATATATAAATTTAATATTATATAACGTATCCCCCAACATATGGTTTCCTAGTTTTTGGAAAAATTACGTTTCCGCATATCCGTGTCGTGTCCGTATCCTGTGTCCGTGTCCTTGCTTAGGCATGCGGACATGTTAATAGGTTAAGATATATATTTTTTAAAAGTTGACCCAGAGTCTAAAATTTCTTTGTTTATTTAGGTCATGAATATATATAGCCACTTTTGATTGTATCTTTACAAGGTAATGTTATATGTGTATTCTTTATCTTAATTTGGTAGAATTAATGATTTGAGTCTATGACTTCTATATGAATAGAAAAGATACATCAATGGTTCCGTGACCCAATTTTTGAAGAAACTGCGTGATCGCCAGCCTGTGTCGCGTCATGCCTGTATACGTATCCGTCACTTAGTGGGTGGTTAGTGATTCCTTCCACTTTGTTTTTCACAAATGCGCTTTGTTTCATTGTGATCGCTATGTTTTGGATGCTTTGACTTGCGAGTCAAGGGTGCCACGTGCGGCTAGGGTTAGCATTTGTCCTTCATCCGTCAATTATCACCTCCAAGAAATGGCTGTGGCAGCTTTTCCACTCATTACTAATTGGTTTGGAGTTGGATGCTTTAACCAATGAAGAGCCCCAAAAGAGTTGTTGCACTAGTAGACAAGGTTCTCATTGGATTTCCTCCCAAAGTTAGGTGGGGGAGAGGGTAGATCATTATTCACGGGCAAGATATCACCTTTATACTAGAGAGTAGAGAACCATTGGTCTTTGAGAGTTGTTGGTTAAACATATTGGAATGTTTGTGATAGTTCACGATTTTCAACAAACTACGAGATCTTTTTGCAAAAAGAAACATACATTACAACTTACAATATTGAGAAACAATGAATTTAGTATTGTCCAATGTGACAAATTTGTAACAGGGAAAAATTAACCTAGGTTTGTCTTTGTTCTGAAGTCTCAAATATCTATATATTGGATTTGGTACTTCATACTTATTAGTTAGTGTGCTACATTTATAACTTTGCATATTTTCTTCCTAGCTTGACTCATCTTGGGTCTTTCAAATAGTTGGAAAGATTAGGTAAAATGAAATGATATCTCATGAGTTTTCTTAGTCTGTAGAAGACCACCATTTATGATCTTAGTTTTTCATTTATTTATTGTAGAATGGTTTTGACTTCCATGTGTGCAATCGTATAGCAAGTTCATAAGAGGGCATTACTCTATGGTTTCTACTATGAGCAATAACGATTTTACAGGACATTGAATTGTCGAAAGAGATAAATGAGTCCTTCAAGCAATCATCCCAGGCCAGGACAAAGCTCCCATCAGGGATTGAGATGAGTGTACATGTTTTGACAACAGGGTATGTTTATTTTCTATTGTTTTACCTATAGTATTCAAGAATGAAAGTAGACTATGTTGGCTCTTGAAGTTTTGGAGGGAATCTGATGGTGGATGTGGTTGGCTTGGCTGCAGGTATTGGCCAACGTATCCACCAATGGATGTTCGGCTTCCGCACGAACTCAACGTGTATCAGGTTTTGCACAAGTCAATGACTAGTTTCTTGTGGTTACCGTTTATCTTCTTTATAGGACTACCTGACATGTTTCTTTTGCTTTCTTTTGCAGGACATTTTTAAGGAGTTCTATTTGAGCAAGTATAGTGGGAGGCGATTAATGTGGCAAAATTCATTAGGACACTGCGTGTTAAAAGCAGAATTCCCAAAAGGTAAAAAGGAGCTGGCGGTTTCGCTGTTTCAGGTTAGTCTCATTAGGCACTTGTCTCTTTTTCTTTCTTAATTGTTTCTGTTTTTTGTTTTTTTTTTTCCAACCAAATGGAACCCATTCACAATTCAAGCATTTGAATTTCATATGGGGTTTTTCTAATGTTGCCATACAGACTGTTGTTTTGATGCTGTTTAACGATGCCCAAAAGCTCAGCTTTCAAGATATTAAGGATTCAACAAGCATCGAAGATAAGGAGTTGAGAAGGACTCTGCAGTCCCTTGCATGCGGTAAAGTTCGTGTGCTTCAGAAGGTAGGAGGTCAAACCAGGACATTGTTGTTTCAGTCCTTTCCCTGGCTGGAATTTTTGATTTGTTTGCGTTGCATCACCCCTTTGAGAAACTCTTTTTATGCAGTTGCCCAAAGGGAGAGAAGTTGAGGATGATGATTCATTCGAGTTCAATGAAGGATTTACTGCTCCTCTCTACCGTATAAAGGTAATTTTTGATTATTGATTGGGAACGCTGGCAATTGAAAGTGAAATTAGCCTGGAAAACGTTGCAGAAGACATGATCAAAGTTCTCTTGATCTTTCTGTGTCCGTTTAATGCCTTCCCCATTTGAGCCACACGATCTCAACATGCTTTGTGGTGGGAATTTGGTCCTACCTCAGACATATTTGTCCTGAAGCTAACTTGATGTGAGGGGGTTCAGGTAAATGCTATCCAGATGAAAGAAACAGTCGAGGAGAACACTAGCACAACTGAAAGAGTGTTCCAGGACCGTCAATATCAGGTCTTTCTTTAATTTGAATCACTCCAATACTCCATAATCCATATTCATTGGAGTATGAATGGTAACAACCATAGGATGTTGTAAATTAAAGCCAAGGACTATAATTTTATTGTAATGGTCATGTTGCAGGTTGATGCTGCCATTGTTCGGATAATGAAGACAAGGAAAGTTCTAAGTCACACCCTTTTGATCACTGAACTATTCCAGCAGGTGACAGAAATTCTTTTTTGTTCAATTATTTCTTGTAAAAGAAAAAGAAAAAGGTTTGGGTAGAATTCAGGTCCGCATTAGAGGCTTTTAGTTTTCACCAATTGTCATTCCATAACACTAACAAACATTAAGAACTGGAGATTTAATTCTGAAAGGCCAATTAATTAGGTGATGCTGCCCCACTAAAATGCACGTCTTTTATGTCTCAGCTTTGATCAATTGAATCCCTTTGGATTCTTCTCACGACGTTGAACTTATAAAAACTGTTCTATTTAGTACACTTCGTTTCTCTTGAACTATGATTTGATTTCTACTGTGGCGTTAAATGGAAGATTAAGAAGCTTTCCTTTTTGGGTCGTGCTTGGTTTTTTATTCGTGGAAGGCAGTGAAGGGGGATAGAAATAGATTTTCGAGTCACTATTTACATTCAATTTTCCCCCCCTCTACAATCAAATATCCCAAATTTATGGATGAGTTTGTTGAAATTCTTTTTGTTGTGGTGACAGCTCAAGTTTCCGATAAAGCCAGCTGACTTGAAGAAAAGGATCGAGAGCCTTATTGATCGGGAGTACCTAGAGCGGGACAAGAATAACCCTCAGATATACAACTACCTTGCCTAGACCATTTTTTTTTTTTAACTCTCTTTTTTCTTGTAGATTAAGCGCAAAGTTGCATCGTCCTTAAAGAGGTTGGATGCCTATGAATTCTCATGTCAGGTTATGTACAGTAAGTCACAATTCGTATTTTTGTTGTAGTTGGATGTCTGTATAAATTATTGTGACTCGAACCTACGTTCTGGAAATTCTCTGGGTACGTGAAATAAATGGATTATTTTGTTATTGTTAATTAATGAAAAGAAGAAGAACGTTTCTCATGTATGGTAAGTTAATCCGTGTCTGAAGCAAGGTTGTGAATCTCGTACCGTACCGGATTTCAATAAAAACGGTAAGGTCACCTACTAATACCGTTCCGTCCTCAATACCGGCCAATACCGGGCGGTTCCGGCCTTTCCGGGGAATACCGGACGGTACGGTGGTACCGGCGGTTCCGCCGAAAAATTGCAGATGGCGTTTTTGTAAATTTCTTGAAAACTTCATATAAAAACCTCTTCACGTTTTCCCCTTTCTGTAAAGTGTAAACCCTACTGCGGCTGCCGATCCCCTCAAGCAAAGATGGCTGCCGATCAGCTGTAACTTTGATCCTCTCTGGCGAACATCGACGGTCACCTTTCCGGCGATTTCTGTACAGCTCTCTTCTGCACGTTTTCAGGTGACTTTCATCCCGTTGTTCAATTAACCCGATGAAGAAAGCTAATGACACCAGTACCTCATAAATTACCGTAATACATGGTTTTGTACAAGAGGAAAAAATGAAGAAATTGGGAATTTAGGGTCTTTGTTAGTTGGAAGTGAAGATATGGTTGACGAGGAGAGAGAGAGAGTAATGGGTTTGCAGTTGCTGGAATAAATGGGTCAGCAATGTTTGTGGTGGTTTTTGTATTTTTGTGGTGTTGGGTTTGGAGTGTATAAAGGGTAGATGAAAGGTCAACACACGTATGTGTGCAAACGCATGCACGTATTCAACTTTTGGGCTCTAGTTGCCCATTATTCTTAAATTCTTTTATCGGAAAATTGCTCTTAACTCCTTATGTAGGAGTCCATTGGGCCATTAGCCCAGGTTAGATTATTACGAGGCTAAGAGTCCATTGTTTTAAAAGTGTTCATGTTTAAAGTCTTTTAATGGACAAAAATATCCCTCCATACCCGATGGAGCATTGTTCTCTCGCCCATACGGTCTCTCTCTCTCTTCCCGGAAAAAATGGAAGCCGCAGGCCCGCAGCACCACCGCCGACCGGGCCCCATACCCTACCCCCACCTCCAACATCCAATCGGCCACCTACTCTTAGCCAGAATCAGTCTCTTGCCGCTGCGCACAGTTGCGGCGGCCATGGAACCCGACTGCTGTGGTTGCCGTAGCCATGGCTGCCATACGTGATTTCCATTTTCCATTCCTTTTTACTTTAAATGTTGTTAGTCGAAAAAGCGAGAGAGAGAGAGAGAGAGAGAGAGAGAGAGAGAGAGAGAGAGAGAGAACAAGAGGAAGAGAGAGAGCTCTCGCCGATCTTATGGCTTGCCGGAAGATTCATAGGTCGCCGGCAGCAGAGTGTTCACCGGGGAAGAAGAGTGGTTTGACAGGGGAGAAAAGAAGCGGGTATTTTTTTTGTAGAGAAGAGAGTGTGAGGAGAGACGGAAAAAGAAAGAAAAAAGCATTTCTGGATAAATGAAGAGAACAAGAAATGATGCAAAATTTACAAAAATGATTGTGACAAAATTTAATCGAGTACATGTTCTAACTCAATAGGTGTCATCCCAATTCCCAGCCAACCTTCTGTCTCAAAAGATTTACTTAGCCGACAAGATTAAAGGAATAGGCAACTAGCATTGCCACCATAACTTTCCAATTGGAGAAATAATTCCACTGATGGTGCGGAACCGGTCCCCATTCGCTTGTGCTATCTGGACTTAGTTCGCAAAAAAATACTCCCGCCATCCTATAAAGTTAGTCATTTACGAAACTACGTGCAATTTTCATAGTAAAAAGTATTATATTTAGCAAAATAATTTTTGAAGTTTCTTGTGCCTTATAAATGTTCTCAATGAGATCTACCAAGCAAAATTCATATTAGTAAAAAAATATTTTTATAAGTGCATTATTTTTTAGTTTGAAAATTACACGTAATTTCGTAGGAGAGTAACTTTATAGGACAGAGGGAGTACTAGAAATTCGCCGGACACTTGGAAAATTCATCTAAGAATAAGCACAGCCATGAAAATGCGAGGAAAATTTCCAAAAAATGAAAATTCCCACACTTTGGAAGATGAAAATTGGTTGGATGAAATGTTTGGAGATGATTTGTTATCTCATGCTTTGTTTTTGTAGAAACTGAGAAAATTTCAGTTGAGATATTGCTATCTTCTTTTTTTTTTTTTTTTTTTACACTGAGACTGTACATTTTAGCTGAGATACTATTATCTTATCTCATGCTTTGTTTTATGTAAGATACCTAGAAACAAAGACTACTTTAGTTGAGATAGTGTTATCTCTTGTTTTATCTTTGTACACTGAAACTGTACATTTCAGCTGAGATATTGTAATCTCTTGCTTTATTTTTTGTACACGGAGATTGTACATTTTAGCTGAGATACTGTTATCTCATGCTTTGTTTTAACTGAGATACCATTATCTCATACTTTTTTTTTTTGTTGTAGAAATAGAGACTATTTCGCTGAAATAGTGTTATCTGTTGCTTTATTTTTTGTACACTGAGACTAACTATTTCAATTGAGATACTGTTATCTCTTGCTTTGTTTTTGTACAGTGAGACTATACATTTCAATTGAGGTACTGCTATCTCTTGTTTTATTTTTGTGCACTGAGACTGTATATTTTAACTGAGATAGTGTTATCTCATGCTTTGCTTTAGCTGAGATACTATTATCTCATGATTTATTTTTGTACAAACAGAGACTATTTAAGTTGAAATGGTGTTATCTTTTGCTTTATTTTGGTACACTAAGATTGTATATTTAGTTGAGATATTGTTATCTCATGATTTGTTTTAGCTGAAATACCATTATCTCATGATTTATTTTTGTAGAAACGGAGATTGTTTCAGTGTGAGATAGTGTTCTCTCATGTTTTATTTTTGTACACTAAGATTGTACATTTTAGCTGAGATACTGTTATCTCACGCTTTGTTTTTGTAGAAACAGAGACATTAATTATGCGTTCTAAGCATTAAACAACAAGAACTTCAATACAATTTTTTACCAAGGTTTTTTTGAACAACCCAAATATAAATCAAACTTACTTGACAGGCAGTTTGATTTTGTTGAATATTTTGATGGAAATAGCATTATTTCTTGATTTATTTTGAAATATATAGAGACTGTATAAACTGAGATATTATTAGCTCTAACTTTGTTTTTTAGATAGAAAAAATGTTTAAGCTGAGATACCATCATCATGCCTTTTATTTTTGTAGAAACAATTAAGCTTAGATTATGTTGTAGTGCCTTTTGATTTGTTAGTTTGACCAAAGGATTTTAAGAGATACTACTATTTAGAACAATAAAGTAGAAACCGTCAATTCTATAATCAAAAGAAAAGTATTACCAAAAGAGCAATAGTTGCTCTGATAACGTAAATCACTAAATTGCAGTTGTTCTCCTGACTCTCACCCTTCTTAGCTACTCCTATAGAGATTTGGAGGCAGCCTTGGCCTTAATGGCCTGCCCGTGTGTGCGTATGTGTAAAAGAGAGGGAGGGAGGTCGACGCCAGTGAGCATTTGAAGGTGACGAAGGCTGCCATGAGCTTTCAAGGTACTGAGAGAACGCTCCATGCCAGCAAATTAGTGAATACTGCTCCTCCACCTCTTTCGTCAATTCCACCAGACTCCTCGCTGCTTGCGGCGGTACTAGTTAGAGAAATCACAACCAACAAAAACGAGAATAATTTGGAAATTTTTTATCAGGCGGCAACTGCGGTGATGCCCCCCTTTGTAGTGCGGTGATGCCCCCCTTTGTAGTCACCATCATCGCATAGAATCTACTGTAAGTAATCAAGGGATGCCACCATGGACGCGAAGAACAAGACGAAGGGAACAGAAGCGGTGGCGGAACCTTGACTCCCTGGGATGCTTTCTCTGAGCCGTTTAGAATGTGAGGGTAATTTTGGAGCGCGTGTGTATATAAGGATTGGAGGTGTTGTGAAAAGTTTTGATGGACTAATTAGGGCTTACACTCCGTACCCTGTCCTTTTAAACAAGGTGCCCTTTTTTATTTATATGGAAAAAATTTGAATTTACATGTAATATATATATGGAAATCTTCTAGTCTAAACCCTCTCGAGAATAAGAAAAAATGATTTTTTTTGTTTTGCAAATTATTTTTAGAAAATCCGAACCGTCCAATGTGTTCAGAAGGTGTTTTCAAGGGTCCATGCAGGAAATCTTCAAAAAAAAAAATACCGAGAAGGGCTTGATCCAAGCAGTTTTTGTAAAAACTGTAAATATAAAGTTTTTTGCGAAAACTGCTTGGATCAAGCCCTTCCCGGTATTTTTTTTTGAAGATTTTCCGCGTGGACCCTTGAAAACACCTTCTGAACACATTGGACGGATCGGATCGTCAAAAAAAATGCTCGGATCACGGAGGTCCGGAAGTCCGGAGTCCGGACTAGAAGTGGTTATATATATATATGGGGCCGGTTCTGGAGACACAATTTTTAACACAAATTTTAACACAACATCTTAGCCGTTGAAATGGATGGCAGAGATTAAAACACAAAAGTCGTACACACATTATCTCCTTTGTCCATCTCACTTGATCCTCCCTTCCCCATCTCCATCTCAAGTTCAGTCTCTCTCCCTACCCTCACCTTACGGCAACCCTCCCCACTGACAACGCCGGCGACTACCCTTCCCACTCCGGCGAGCCTTTAATCTCTCTAACCCACTTGCACCAGGAAGCATCAAATTCCCAACAAAATAGCAAAAACTGGAACCCACTCTCCCTAAACAGCCATTGCAAATACCACAATCCTACAACAATCCCCCGCTGTCCCAAAATTAAAACAATTAATGTAGAGATTCAACCAATTTTTGTCATTTAGAGTACCGCTAAATCCGAAGTGATACCGGTATTTGCCCGGTACTTGTACCGTACCGTACCAATAAAAAAACCGGTACCTTATCCGGTACGAGATTCAGAACCTTGGTCTGAAGGCACTCGCATCACCATTTGAATCCAACTCAGATAAACTCAAAAACATTTAATTGCCATGGCTCGATTAAACTTGAAAACACTCATGCTTATTTGGATTCTAAATTTTTGTATTCAACTTTCTTCGCCTGCCCATTTTCTGAAGCGCGGCAATCCCAGGGGTTGTTTGAGTCACATGTAAGGGGGATTTGCCTGCCCGCTCTGAGGGCATCCACAGTAATGCTAGGCCAAAACACAAAAAGAAATGATAAATGTCAAAAGTGTTTTAGTGAAAGTCAAAATTTTAGTTCCATGGAGAGAGGGGAGGATAATGCATAAATACTTGGATAAACAAATACTCTACCCTTTTTTTTATTGGACAAAATGGAGAAGATTAATTAGTAAAAGCCCAACAACGGTACTTGCATAACGAGGTTCATTACAAATATTTTGGATAAAGCCAAATTAATCATCTAAAAATAAGACGAGAAACACACAAAGAAATTGATATCTTTCAACCCAACCCAGACATAGCTTGACTCAAACAGCGGCACTTCTAATGCCTTAGATTCATACGTAGAATTAGCAATTTCAAAAGAGATAAAATGCAAGTTAAAGATAAAAGACAACAAATACCCAGACAATCAGATAGACTCCACCCAAATATGAATGCACTAATGAACTTCCACAAACTATAATGTTTTCGCCAAAGATATCGTGTAGGATTAGATCACTGTTGTCACGGATGTCGTTGGGAAGCAAATACATCAGAAAGAACCTGATCTGTAGACCCAAATTTTATTGAGCTAGAGAGCGGGGGGAACGAGGAAATGAAAATAATACCATGGCCTTCCCTCCCGTCGCCGTACACGGGTATTGAAACCCTAGAGGGGAGGGGAAGGGAGAAGAAAAAATTTCGTGATGGCTAGGGTTACATTTAAAAAAAAAAAAAGGATGTCTAGGTTAGCTTGCACGCACCTCGACTAATTCCGGGGTCCTAGAGTTAATGACCAGGTATAACCCCCAGTGGCCCCAAGAGTTTTGCTGACAAGGGGGGTCGAATACAAGACCTTAAGTGGGAGCAAACCAACTAAATCCCAAGGCATGGCCACTTTGCCAACCCCTTGGATCACTTCTCCAACCTTCAAAACCTTCCATCATTTAAAGTAGACATATACAGCCTTCGTCCCTTTTTTGCTTTGGCAAAATAAACCAAAAATTGATTTTTTTTGTCTTTATTAAAAAAAATTGTTTTTGTGGTTTATTGGTTCATCTCGACGAGAGGAATCTAAAAAGTACTTACTCCGTTCCAAAATAAGTGTCTACTGCGAAAAGTCGTGTTATTTTTCAAATAAAAAAATTAAGTACTTCCGTGTATCGTTTTTCAAATTTTTTCGCACCGAACTAAAGTACCCAATTTCGGTGCGAAAAAATTCGAAACACGATACACGGAAGTAATTAATTTTTTTATTTAAAAAATGGAAAGAGAGAGAGAGAGTGTGGGACACTTATTTTGGAACGAAGGGAGTATAAAATTATGATCACATTTTTAAAAAGTTTACTAAAGACAAAAATCCAAATTTTTGTAGTTTATTGGATTATTTTTGTCTTTATTAAAAAAATTTAAGTTTGGTTAATAATTTTATACTTTTTTGATTCCTCTCGTCGAGACGAACCAATAAACCACAAAAAATCGATGCAAAACTAACAAATGCGATAAAATTTTGAATAAGGACAAAAATATAAACCATTTGGTTTATTTAGCCAAAGCACCCTGTGTTACTTCGTAAATCCAACTTATTAAAAAAACATCATCATTACACATTTTAAATCAACTTTTACATCCACTTTTCACTTTAAATTTTACCTCAGCTTTTCAAATTATCCTCAACTTTTACCATTAACTCTTTATCCACTAACTTTTCCTAAGGGCAAAATAATAATTGTATAAACTTTTAACCATTAACTTTTAAAAAAACACTTATTAAGGGACAACCCAAAATGAAATAATCAACAACGAAAAAGGGATGGAGGGAGTAATATTCAGATTAGCAATGGGTACGGAGGCTAAAGCCATTCTAAGTTTCCAACCCTATTATGTTATAACTACAAAACACAAACTCAAGTCCCCAGCCAATAAACCCAAAAAAAAGGAAAAAATTCAAAAAAAACCCTGACCTTTGGACTGATTATTATAGAGACACCTAACCTTCAATAAACGTTAACTAAACCCCTGACCTTTGCACTCCGTTATCAATTAACACCCTCGTCCCATTTTCCGTCCAATAACTAACGGAAAAGCTGATGTGGCGTTTACTTGGATACTTTGAGACACTGGGCTAATATTTGGCAATGACATGGACGTTCTAGCATACTCAGGCTCACATAACTCTCACATACGCCTACGTGGCGTTGCCACGTGGCTCGGTGGGCCCCGCCCACTTATCTCTAAAAAAAAAAACTGAAACTCTGTCACTCTCTCCTCCCCCAAACCCAACCCCTCCCCTTTGCCTCTTCCGACCACCCACCACCCCAACTACCACAAGTATGCCTCTCCGAACCAGAAAAGCCCATACCTCTTCGCCGGAAAAAAATCAAACGACATCATTCTTTGCATCGACGATAATTAGACGGTTCACGATGAGTTTCTCGGCTCATGGGTATCATGGACCAACGCCGTTTGCAAAGCCAACAATGGAAAAGGTTTCATCAGGAATTTTACTCTGAGGGTGAAAAAGGACAAACAATGGATTCTGAAACCTCATCTCCAACGGACTCGACTCTCCAAACGATCGCCATAGATTCGGATCTGAAGAACCGGGTCAAGTCCGATCTCAAGTCGTTTCTCAAATCCAAACAGTACTACAACCGCTTAGGTCGCGTTTGGAAGCGAAGCTATTTACTATACAGCTCCTCTGGCACTAGAAAATCCAGCTTCGTCGCTGCCATGGCCAAATTCCTCTCGCACGATGTTTACGATGTCGACCTCTTAAGACTCTCTGATGGTACCGATCTGAAGATGCTTTGGTTGCAGACACGCCGTCGAGCCGGGTCGCCGGATACCCAGTAGTTCTGTCGCCGGTGGTGGCGGTCGCGGGAGTTGGGAACGCAGTGGAAAGTGGTGGTGGGTGGTTTTGGGTTTTGGGGGAGGAGAGAGTGACAGAGTTTCAGTTTTTTTTTTTTTAGAGATAAGTGGGCGGGGCCCACCGAGCCACGTGGCAGCGCCACGTAGACGTATGTGAGAGTTATGTGAGCCTGAGTATGCTAGAACGTCCATGTCATTGCCAAATATTAGCCCAGGTGTCTCAAAGTATCCAAGTAAACGCCACATCAGCTTTTCCGTTAGTTACTGGACGGAAAATGGGACGAGGGTGTTAATTGATAACAGAGTGCAAATGTCAGGGGTTTAGTTAACGTTTATTGAAGGTCAAGTGTCTCTATAATAATCAGTCCAAAGGTCAGGGTTTTTTTGAATTTTTCCCCAAAAAAAATGAAGAAAAAAAAAAATCTATCCTTAATCCTTTTGGGTTTAAGTTGTGAGAGACAAGTCAATTAATGTGTTATCTATTTTTTATATGTTTATCAAACACTTTCACAGATTTTGATTGTCAGTCTTTTAGAATCGCATAACCTAGAATCACAACAACGAATTTAGAATTAAATAAGTGATGTTGCTAGTTTTTTTTTTTTTTGGTTGAAGAGGGTGCCTATAGTTTTGGAAGGAGTTTTTTTTAAGTAGTTTTGAAAGGAAGAATATCAGCTTGCATTGTATTCACATATTTTGGAATTATGTAACTAATCAAGTTTTCTTATTTAGCTTTTCTTTCTTGGTAATTAGAAAAAGCTACACTAAGAGTGAAATCAGTGATTCAAATTTGGATTGATATTTGAATGATTGAATCTGAATCACTAATCTCGCTTTTGAGGTAATTTTGGGAGTATTTAGGCCCCATTCCGCTAAAAAAAAAATAGTTTTGTTTTAACTCAAAACCTATCTCATTCTACTAACAAAAAATCACTTAGTTTTTTTGCAAAACTAAAAACCAAAAAAGCCAAAAAAACTAGTTTTAGTGGAACAAGTTAGTTTTTTTGCAAAACTAACCATACAAAAAACTAGTTTAATGGAACAAGTTAGTGGAACAAGTTAGTTTTTTTGCAAAACTAAAAACCAAAAAACTAGTTAGTGGAACAAGTTAGTTTTTTTGCAAAACTAAAACATCTAAAAAAACCAAAAAATAAAAAAATAAAAAAAACCAAGTTAGTGGAACACCCCCTTAGTTGGATCCGGGGTGAGTGCTATGCGGTAGGTGTTGTGCGCCGTGTCGTGCGGCAAAACTACGTCATTTTGCTTGATTTTTGTGCACAATTCCAAGCTTCCAAGGGCCTTGTTTGGAGGAAGAAAAAACCATTACAAAGTGCCTAAACCCTAAACCTGAAATGCCTAAACCCACTATACCCTACCCTAAAGAACCTAAATCCCCTAAAATTGAACCCCAAAATTAAACCCCACACTTAACTCTCCAAACAAGACCCTTGGATATACTAAGAAAATGAGCAAAACGACATAGTTTTGCCGCACAACATGACGCACAACACCTACCGCACAACGCCTCCCCCGGATTCCCCTTAGTTTTGATAATTTTCGGAGTATTTAGCATTTTTCCCGACAATTTGGCAGGTATTCATGCCAAATTTCACATCAACCAAAACAACCAATCAATCCACCCCAGGTTTCCCGGCAAAAACGGTAGTAGTATAAATTTTCGCAAGAGAGTTGGAAAGTGGCCAAGTGGGTGGAGTCGGTGTGTTAATTTGGAATTTGGAGTAACCGTAGTAACCCAAGTCACTATATTTTTGTTGTGACATTTATTGTAGGCCTTCTATAATTTGTATTTAGAATCGAAACTGTATAATTTGTGAGGAATGTTGAGTAGATGATTCACGTAAAAAATAAAATTAATTGAATTTGGAAGCCAAATATTCGGATAACATTTATATGGATAACCAATGTTATTTGGAGATAGGGAGCAAGCGTGAGTGGCACCACAACAACACCTTTTTGATAGCTAACCTGAGGAGGGAGATTGCTAAGCTGAATTTTTGCAAAATTTCCGAGGTAGACCGAGAGGAGGTCCAACGTGCTCATCTTCTAGCTAAACATGCGCTTGGTCTTTTTGTTCCTCATCCAGACACCGGTGATGGAATCTCTTCCTAGTCTTTGTTGTCTATGTTCATATTTCTTGTCCATGTTCATATTTCTTGTTTGTGTTGTTATGTGTTTTCAGTTAGCAGTTACTCTTATAATCTTTTGCCCTCAGGTTGGCTTTATTAATGATATTTCTATCTCTTTACCAATGTTATTTGGAGAAATACACTATATGACAAATTTGTCTCAATTGTGTGTCAACTAATCTCTAATGGTGATAATTTTTTGATCATATTACAAACTGAGGGAGTGTTCCACTAACTTGGTTTTTGGTTTTTTTGGATGTTTTAGTTTTGCAAAAAAACTAACTTGTTCCACTAACTAGTTTTTTGGTTTTTTGATTTTTAGTTTTGCAAAAAAACTAACTTATTTCACTAACTAGTTTTTTTTGGTTTTTAGTTTTGCAAAAAAACTAAGTGATTTTTTGTTAGTGGAATGAGATAGTTTTTGAGTTAAAACGAAACTGTTTTTTTTTTAGTGGTACGGGGCCTCAACATTCTTGAAAAATGAACCGTTCCGATGCTACATAAAAATTTTAGAGGATCAATAAATTAAAAATACTGTAGAAATGTAGAAATATAGTGACTTGACTCGCTGCAGAACCAAATCCGTTAATTTGTGTGCGTGTGTAATTGTAGAACCAACCACTGCTCTTCATCATTATCGTCGTCCCTCCCCCTCTCTCTCTCTCTCTGGCTCTCCTGTGTCAATGGAGGCACTCTATCTCTTGTGTAGCATCATCTCCACCTCCTTCAAAACCCTCATTCTCTCTCTTCTTCTCCCCCTCTCTTCTTTCCTCCTCCGCTACTGCCCTAATTCCTTCGACGACGACGACGGGGTGTCTCTCTACCAAGGCACCGTCTGGCACGAGCGCCTCCGTCCCTTCCATCATTCTTTCAAATACAACGTCCGCTATGCCCTAATTGATCTCGACCGTGCCTCCCGCCCCCCTCCTGACCATCTCTCTGCCCACTACTGTCGCTCCATTGCTCAAACCCACGGTCCAGTGTACTATTTCTTTACTCCGTCGTCAATTTTTGTTTTCGTTTCTCTTTTTGTCATTTTTTGAATTTTTTTAGATTCATGTTAATTTTTTTTTATTGGACATTCGGCCGTAAAAATTACGACCAAAAGAAAGAAAAAAAAAAATTCATCAGAGACGGAAAAAGACTGAACAAACTGTATAATTAATTGTTTTAGCGTCTTCCTATTTGAATTATTTTCCAATTCAGTCTACATTTGTATAGTTTCCTAATTTCTCTTGTGGGGACAGGATTATCCAAAAAATTATGAAAAGCAAATGAACTCACTCCCCTTCAAATATGATTACGAAATTCTTCTTTGACCTTCGTCATATAGAGTATGTTACTGTTCTACTGTTCTTTACTCTGTTGTTTATTTTCACATTTTTACGAATGTATAGAAAGCGCTTTGTGTTTTGGTCTTTTCTGAATTTTATTAATAATCAGCTTTTGATTAACTATTAACTGTTTTTAATTCCTTTATTCCTCTATAGAAACATAACAATAAAAAAATATAGATAAAATTTTAAGAAACTTAGTAGTAATTGTTTTTATTCCTTGAGAGCCATAGGACTTTTTCACAATATAGGCTTTGATATGTTGTATGTGGAAAACTAATCTTGTCAGAAAAGTCGTTTGAATAAGCGGTTTAGATTTATATACTTCAAAAAGGGCTCATGTTCTCCGAACACAGGTAACACTTCTTAGCTTCATCTTACAACCTTCATACCCAAGTCACATAATTCACGTGCTTGTGCGGGTGCGCTCTCCGAAACTCATCTCAACCTACTAAAATTCGTGTGTGCCAGGATTGAGTGCACGAGCACAATGCGAGGATTGAGAGTGGGGGCGCATGTTATTTTGAAGGATTATGTGACTAAGCTCATACCCTCTGAACCAAAATAGCTGTGCCTCGCCTGGGGCTTTTGCACGCTTTCTGAAACCCTGAGATGTGTGGTGACAAGGTGATAAAGCTACTCGGTCCTTGTTTCAAATATTATCGAAAAGCCAAAACAAAAAGTTTGTAGCTTTTCAAAGCTATAAACTCTAGTGAGCTACAAATGTGGTAGCAAGTGGAAAATAGTAGAGGCAAATGAAAGCCGTTGAATTCAAACACATTAATTGCTTGTCCACCGAAAAAGTAGGAATTCCCAAACATGAGAAAGAATATGTACCCTACTTTGATGGTATGAATTTTCTGTGTTCCTTTCGTGCTCCTTTAAGTTGATTTTTTGCTCTTTACACAGTTTCCTATTGACAATTCCTCCTAGCGTCGGTTATGAACAAAATCCGTTAAGCTTGTACTACTGCTACGACTCAGAAGGCTGTACTGTGAACTTGAAGAAATGCATTGCTGAGGTGTGCAATTCGATTCGCTTTTTACTGTTTATTTTTCATCCATTTGGCCAGATATGCTAAGTTCCCCCAATGATTGGGGACTAGATGGGTTATGTTATTGTTATTGTTGTTGTTGTTGGCCAGACATGCTAAGTTAACTGACATCTTTAGCTCAAAGTCACCTGTTGCTACTAACTCTCCGCAAAAGAAAATCACAGTATCAGATTCTTTCATTTTTCCTCAATGAAACCCGGCCTTACTGAGAGAACATGCTTTACAAAAGCCAATCACCTCATACACCATCCGTAGAACATTAAGATTTCCATCCTGTATCCAGTGTTCTAAAAGAAGGTCTGGAAGGCCGAGTACTCGCAGCCTAGGCGCTAGAAGGCCCCTCGCCACCTAGCCGACTAACCTGACTAGTTGCCCGACTAGGCACCGAGTACTCGGCCCTGGGAGCTAAAAGGAGCCCAGCCGCCCTGGGAGCGCCTAGCGAGTTTTAGAACCTTGCCTATATCTGTATCCATGTCTACCGCCATGTCCATATATGTGCTATATAGATTGTAAATAAAGTACATGTGTGTGCATTTAAAAGGTGCCAAAAGGGGCTCAAGTATTGCACAGTTTAAATCAAAGCATTATTCTTGTGTACTTGTTAATGTGTGTAAAGAATGGTTTCCTTGGATTTTTCTTTTCGATGTTCTGTAAATAGGGGTACTAGAGTAATTTAAACTCTTTTTTCTTCTTTCTGAATTTGGTTTTACCTTCTTTTTTTATTCTCTCTCCTCACATTTGCAGACTACAACAGTTTTAGGGCTGCTACATCTTTTGTCCTGGTAGTTTCTCTGTTCACATTCTGCATTAATATGTTCAAGTATTTCCATTGCAGTTAGAATCACAATTCTATCTCAATAGGTTTCAGTTCTAACGGTAATTATTTATTCAGGAGTAAGAAATGATTGCGGTCGCAAGCCATTGAAACTCTAGCAGCCAATGAAAAGTTTGCTGCTATTTTTTTTTTTTTTTTTTCACACATGATGATTTTTTATATGGCTTGAGATAGATCCTGCCCATTTATCTCATGCTGGTACACTTAGTGAGGTCACAACCAACATGGACACTCAAAACAAAAAAAAAAAAACATGGACACTCGGAAACTGGACTTCCCAATCTTGAAGTGCCGCGATAACACCTCTTTGGATCTTACCTTGTCATAAATGGAAGCTATGCAATGTGGCCATTTTGAGCTTCTCATATCGGTATCCAAATCTTAAAAAATGCATCTCCTTCTTTCTCTCCAAAGCACCAATAAGACACTGAAGCTATCATCCATGGCTTCTGTTTACTCCTCAGCTTGAAACCATCTTTCCAGCATTTCAGAATACTTTGAACTGAGTCCAGCATCACACATTGGACTTGAAAAATTGTCAATAAAAGGCACCACAGTACCTGTGCATTACACAATAAAGGAACAGATGATCAACTATCTCCTCTTCCCTGTGACACAATTCACACCTCCTTGCATGTGTAAACCCTTTCTTCACTAAGCAGTCGCTTGAGAGGATGGAGTCCAAGGCCGCATTCCAAACAAAAAATGCCACTTTCATTGGGTCTCAAACTTTCCATGTAGCCTCTAAAGGACACGAATCCTGTAATCCTATCTCTCATCAGCTATTGAAAAGGACTTCACCGAGAAGGGCACCTTCTCATTCTTCCTCCTCCTCTTCTCATTGCTATTACTTTGATTGGATTGGATTACAACCAAAGGGAGCCGTCCATCAGATTTATGCTGCCATTATGTTTTGACTGAAATTGACAAATTGCGATGTACGCCAAGGTTCTCAGTGTTGTTTCTCTTTTACTTTATGTTTATGGGCCTGTGCATCAAAACCAAGTAATTTATACTCCTAGAAGAAAATATTGTGTCACCGACTTGCCATTCTTTTGCATAAAATTTTTATTGGTAAAATACAAGTGGATATCAGAGTTTAAACTTTTAAACTATCTAGGAATTTTGTGTGTGAGCCCTTCTCTTTACTGACGGCAGTGGTGATTCTTGGTTTTAGGTGACTAATACACCATGGGGCGAACGGGTATCATTTCTGTTCAATCCAAAAACTGATTTGGTTGCGAAACCACTGCATGTCAGTCCTTTCATGGTAAGTCTAATCGATTGCTTGGCTTGTTTGTTGTTAATCTTCCTTTCTCACTGTTTTGGTGACTGGCTCATATATCACGTGGAGTGAGACACGTAGATTTTGCGTTGCACCCTGATCTTTCAGCTTGTTTTCATGATTGCTTTTGCCCTTTGAATATATAGTACAAGTAGAAACACCCCCTCCTTCTTATTCTTTGTGTGCCCGTCATACTTTTGTCCATGAATTATGGGCATGCAATGCTTTCTTTAATTGAAAAGGAAAAGCAGAAATGCTTGTCATTAGGGCTGTAACGAGCCGAATATAGCCGAGCTTTAGAATGTTCAGGTTCGCTTGGTAATGTTTTTGGCGAACTCAAGCTCGAGCTCAATGAAAATTGGATGAGCCGAGCTCGAGCCAAGATTGCCTAGGCTTGAATCGAATTCGAACTTGTTCACGAGCCTTAACGAGCCAAAAATATCATGTATTTAAGCTCTTGCAGGTCTAGAGTTGCAGATAAAAAAGACCGGGAAGGGCTTGATCCGAGCAGTTTTTCATTAAAACTGTATGAAAAACTGCTCGGATCAAGCCCTTTTTTTTTTTTTATGAAAAACTACTCGGATCAAGCCCTTCCTGGTCTTTTTTTTTTTTTTTGCTGATTTTTTCTCGTAGGGACCCTTAAAAACACCTTCCACAGGTAAATATATCCAAGCATCCTCAACTATCATGCAGGAAATTTTGGGTCACTATCCTTTGGGATGAGTCAACAAGGGGCATAGTTCTTTCATTCAACCAAGTAGAGGTAATTGATAACATATTAGGAGACCAAGCGAACCATAAAAACTCATAGCGATAATGAATGTAGAACGGTGCAAAATATAAGCCATCACACACTTAGTTGCAGGATCCTTCTAAAATGGGTGCGCTCCCTAGACGGAGGCTCGAATCCACGCTCCCGAGATGGGTCGAGACAGGAGCTTGCTCCCATCTAGACGGGAATCCACTCCTAAATAGGATGGGATCTTCAACATTAATCTTAAGGAAAAATTCTCACTTCTCTTTCCAACTATATGCAAGGAAGAAGAAAAAGAAAAAGAAGTAAGAGAGATTTAGGACTCTATCTTTCTCATCTTGTTACTTATCTACGTTTTTAGTCCATATATTTGGCATAAAAAGTTCTATTCGGATGTCATTTCTTACTCATGTTTACATATATAAAATGTTTATATCCACAATCCCTTTACAACTATAAAACATATGTACAATACATATAAATTTGTTCATATATATATGTATAGTCATTAAATATTATCTTGCTGCACCCAACCTAGGGAGCTTCTCTACATACCCCTGCTTCCCCGCATCCACTCCCGCTCCGTGCAACTTAGATCACACATAAGAAGCCCAACAACCAGCAAGGAAGCAACTCACAAGAACAGATTGTTACAAAACAACCCTGTGGCCTCATGAACCCCACAGAGCATTACAAAATCAACAACCAACATAATACCCATAAGAAAGAAGAGAGCACCATTACCATTGACACACATACTTAAACACATGCGAGAGAAAGATGGGTGAGGGAAGGACGGTGCATGAGAGGTCGATTGATTGTAAAGCGGAAAAGATTGGAGACCGATGGTGATAATTCGTGGTCGACAAGCAGCTATTTGTCCTGAGGTTTGGGTTGGGCTACAATGATAGATTGTTAGGATTAGCGATAGGGGAGGGGCAATGGGCCTATGGTGGTTGAAGTGTGGCAGCAGGGACAGCTATGGATCACCGCTCTGGTACCATGTTGGTAAGAGTAATAGTAAAAGTATTTATGGTTAAAATCAACCCTAACGCATATGTAAGAATTATATATGTTGAGAGAATACAAAATGACGAAGACTAGAATACCCTTACTCACTCATACTAAACAAATATTCCTAGTTATGTTTTGTTATCCATACTGTTGTCACGTCCTATCTGCTAGACAGTTGTCTATTCGAATTTCCTAATATTAATATAGAAAAATACTGTTTCCAAGCCAATTAGAAGTTTTAGATTTGCAAATAATTGGGTACCAATCGTTTTTTTTAGGTATTAATAATTGGCTGCAATTCGTCAAAGGTCAAATTTGTCCATGTTTCATTGGTGCAAAGTGATGGACCGTTTACCTCCAAGTGTCCACAATGTATACTGTCTCTGTTTGCTTTCTATCTGTCCCAGCTTTAATGGAGATGCTTTGCTGTGTTAGTAAATTTGATGAGATTGATGTGCAGGATATGCTTGGAAATTGGAAAATCAGAACCAATGCACCTGGGGATAGTCTGTTTGTATCAATTTCTGTTCAACATCCCAAGCTTGGTGAATATTTCACAGCTACATTAACAGCCAAAAAAATCTCGTCTATGGCAGCTGACTCTGCACTGTTCTTCTGGTTGATGCCTCATAAAGTTGCAGTTTGGATATACTGGCATGTAAGTCTCCTGCCTTGGCTATAGAACTTCCGCTTTAACACATTTGTGGTAGTCTGTCATTCACCTTTACAGTAGTTAATTCACCATTGTCCCTATAGCCTAGGCTCTTAATAAATGGTTCCAAAAAGTGTATGTCATGCTGAGAAGGTTAACTCTGGACCTCATATAACCAGTTCTGATACAATTTAGGTCAAAAAAAGGTTACGGTCTTAGGACACGTGCTTTCAAATTCAGTCATTTCCATCCACTCACGGTATGCTCTTGTAGGCTTTCAAGTTGTGGTGGATAGGCGTACCATTCATCCAACATCCAAGGTATTCTCACCAGGAATATAGGCAAGAATCTTTGGCACGTGACATGAAACTTCAATGCTGCCAGGCATTTCAACAGGATGATCAAAACCATCTGGCACTTGAAGGAAATTATTCTGATTATGTGGAGGATGGAAGGAATCGTAGGTTCACATGGAGGGATGCTAAATGGCCCTGGTCCTGAATACAAGCAGTAAGTCTGTTTCATCGGATGTCGAGGGCTTTTCCGTAGTTAGTACTTGCGGCATCTGTTGTTTTGTTGGGTACATTAGCTGTTTGGAACCAATTTCCAAAAAACAAAAATATTGCATGAAGTTATTTGCACGGCCCAGGAGTTTGCCACATGCCTGCAAGGCAAAACTTGCTCCATTTAGAATCAACACAATAGACCCGACCTATCCTACAAAAATAATAACAAACCCTCACAACCCAAGGCTACGTCAAAGAAAACATTAGGCACCATGGGAGAATGTCTCAATATCCGTGAGGCACTAGTTGTGAAAATTGGCTCACAATAATTGGACCAAATTGGCTTGCTTCTAGAAGGTGGTTTTCGGTGGTTCTGGCAACAGCTTTCGTAGTTGTGTGAAACCAGAACTTCAGAGCATTGAAGAACCCTTGTAATGGATGCCTTATCAACTGAGAACTGTTGAGCCACGTTCACAAATTTGGCTTATAAATTT
This sequence comes from Vaccinium vitis-idaea, assembly GCA_963854785.1. Lineage (NCBI taxonomy): Eukaryota > Viridiplantae > Streptophyta > Magnoliopsida > Ericales > Ericaceae > Vaccinium > Vaccinium vitis-idaea. The sequence goes on along the minus strand of OY978224.1, from coordinate 15,565,756 downwards.
GCATCACTTATTTTGTACTCAGTGTGGAAAAAATCAATGAGATTGAGAGAACATTTGTAGAGTGTATGTGAGGTTGAGTGTGATTGTGATCTTCCCCACATATAGTGAATCTGCTGCCTCCGTGGAGGTAGGTTTTTTTGGCTCAAAATCTATTGGACCAAAATTGGGTTTTCTAGAAGCTGAGGTGTTCAGCTGCAAACAACAGATATCAACTGCAGATTAGACAAAGGGCATTGAATAGGAGCCTTGGTTGAATGGTTGGTTTGAGTGTCATATCCCCATTTGACCGTTGCTCAACATTAAGCTGCCTTGGCTATATAATCTGATGTATTTCTTTGTATTTCGGTGTGGCAGAAATCGGTGAGATAGAGAGAGCAATTGTGTATGTGACGTTGAGTGTGATTGTAATCCTCCGCTCACATAGTGAATCCGTTGTCCCCGTGGGGGTACCACATAAAATTGTGTCTCTCTTTCTTTGTGTTTGATTTGATTCATGTTTGTGTGTTTGATTCGTCGATCCTCGTAGAACACTAGTTGCAAATAAATCAATGCCAAAGTAGAAACCTATTAAGGGGGCAATGATAATCTTGTTAACTGGGGTGTAGGAGGACTTGACCCACACCCAAATTGTCTAAAATTTGTATTACTACAGTAGGCTTGAGACTTGATTTATCAATTTGACTCCACTAAGCTATTAATTTTGCACCAAACATTCTACATGTTACAAAATTGCTGAAACATTTCAGCGAGATGAAGAAAAACATTTTTACTTGGTAGATATTGAAGAACCTATAGCCCAATTGAATGGGGGTCGGTGGATTACTAATTGACTGTTCAAAGTGATTCTTACACATGAAAATATTCTTAATAGCATACTGTGTGATAATTACAAGTATGTTATTTTTACAATATGGAATAAAAAATGATAGGAAGTCACGGGGGACTTTCATAGATTGATTCGTCTCCTATTAATGAATATGTGAGATTGTGTATTTATAATGTTCAGAAAATATTAGTCCTTACTACATGAAAAATAATCATGCATGATTTTTTAGATGAGATTTGGACTCCAATAACTATGATTTCTATCTCCACCCCCGCATGTTGGCCCCCCTGTGCACTTTGTTATGTTGTGATCCACTGGGACGGGCAAGGATTTCGACTCAGAGGTGATGCCTAAAATCAATATTCTCCATCCTTCTGTCTATAAAGATAGTTTATTATAAATCGACATGCAATTTTTGGATAAAAATCTCAATTTGTTCTTAGTTTTGTCAAGAAATGTAAGAAATCATGCACTTCAGTGTTTTATTTTTTTTAATCCAAAAATCAGAGGTTTTTTGGGAGTAGATTATCGTTACGGGGCGGAGGAAGTAATTTGTAATCCCTTCGTCCCTTTTTAATTATTGAGTATTCCATTTTGGGCTGTCCCTTAATAAGGGTGCGTTTTGAAAAATTACTAATAGGTAAGAGTGGAGGATAATTTTGGAAAGTTGAGGTAAAAATTTATGTGAAAGACTAAAAAATGTAAAGTGGAGGTAAAAATTGATGGAAGTACTAATCATGATGTTTATTTAATAAGTTGGATTTAAAAAGCAACACATTAAAAGAGGGATGGATGAAGGGAGTACAAAAAATGGTACATGTATCCTAAGATTAATTATTTCTAATGCCTAGAAGGATACACATTTTTTTATAAGTTAATCATCCATCAACATACTTTCTACCAAAAAAATTACACATTGTCATTGACTAATAATGCATAAATATGCTTAAAACCAAAATATCACATGTGTTTTGAAGAATAACACTGCTCTTGCAATATGAAATTAGTTTCTTTTTTGGACATGGGGTGGCAAGTGCCCCCTCCCCTTCAAGGCTCCGTCTGGTGATCCATATGATTCTGTCTATGTTTAACTCTTTGTTAATTTTTTTTTTTTGATCAGTGATGAATGTTAATTCTCATAACTAGAATTTGTATATGACCTAGGAAAATGGTATGAGTTGGCTCAGGGAGGTCTTGTTATCCCGTTCACCAGTGCAACTGGCCATGCAAGCCGAGTCTCATAGGCGGCTCCACCCTTACGAAAGGGTGGTTACCTGAACACCCTAAAAAAAATATTTGTTCAGAAATACATGTAAAAATTTTAGTTTTAGTTTAGTATAGCAATTGTTGAATACCCTACTCACAAATATTTGAACACCCTACTCAAGAATATTTGAACACTTAGCTCAACAAAGCCCACAAATTAATTTTATGTAAACAACTACGCCTAACTAAAGTCTAAAATCTTCTCGTAGATGGTCGATGTACACTCTGAAGGCTTTTATGTTTTATCTTACCTGTGATAAATTTATATTGGGTTTTGTTTTAGCATTTATACCATGAACACTCATCAATCCTGGTAATTCACAATAAAATCGTTAATACACCAGTTCAAAATAAAAGTGCACACTCTTTACGACAAAAATTAGGAAAATTAAGAAAAAAAGTATTTATTGTATTGATATAATCCTATGACTTCTCTTTGAGCAACAATCAACTCTCTATATGAGAAAATAAATATCCGTGCAAACCTATTCAACACAGAAATTTTAACAATAAATATTAGTGTATTTATCTCCTGATTTAGTTTTACTTGACCCAATAACATAGAATTCGCTAAGAAAATTTGTGATATCTTATGTATTTTCATATCATTTGGCCTCATTATTCACACTAATCTATGAAAAGTTTGTATGTATATACTAGTTAGTAGAATTAGTAGAGTTAAGGTAAATCTTGAACACCTTGTTTAAATTTTCTGGAGCTGCCACTGCCAAGTCTCCCATTGTATTTTCTTGTGGAATGAAAATGTGAAGTGTTATGAGTGGGGAGAGATGCATGAGGGATTTATATGGGAATGTAGAATGTAAAAGGGAAGGGAGGTGGAGTGTAGAGGTGGAAGAGATCACAGGAGATAGGAGAGGTGATAATAGTTGTATAATTTTATAAAATTATCTTTAATTTGTAATTTATAATAAATTTCAATATGTAGAGAATTTAGTACTTAGGGTCCTAAATATAGATTTAGGTAATCCAAGGTCAATAGTGTAATAAGGATATAGGTTATGAAATTACTAATTACAAAATTAAGAATTTAAAATTATAACTGTAATTAAAATTGTTTTCTTCGGATATTTTGCGAAAACCCGAGTCATTACATGAATAGAGGCGAAATCTTGTATAATTTTATAAAATTATCTTTAATTTGTAACTTATAATAAATTTCATGCGTTGTTATAAAGTTAAAAAAAATTTATGCTGTTGTGGTTTTCTTCAATCATAAAAAATAATAATATTACCAAAGATGTAATTGTAAAAAAGAGAATTTTAATTTGCCATCCTAAACTAATATTTCCTTTATGATTCCACCCTAGTGGATTTGAATCATTATGATTTCATCCTGTAAATTGAAATTGGACTATTGTACCCTTATTTACCCTTAGTAGTAGATATAGTAAATCTAATAAATATTTCCGTAATAAAGATCAATCACAAAACCAATATCACGAAACCAATAAGTTAAACTGCCACAATTGTTTAATAACAGTTTCATTCTTTTCCGTTCTTTTCCATAATTGATTAATAATCATGATTCTTTTCTATTCTTTTCCATAACTGTTTAGTAAATCTAATAACAATTTCATTCTTTTTCCGAATTTTAATTTACCCTCTCTCTTCTCTCTCCCTCTCTCTCCGGCCAGCCAACTCTTCCGGCGTCCTGCAATGAGCACCGACCGTCACCATCAACACCATCATCCAAGTCCAACGAAGCAACCCACTCCGATGAGCCATGCTCAGATCCATTGTGGTGGCGGCCGCCATGGAAGCCGCCGCCCACTCTCTCTCTGGACCAAGATTGTCACCCACTTTCACGGTAGATTGGGCTCTTTTTTCTTTTTCTTTCTCTCTCTTTGATCGGTTGTAGAATCATGTTTTTATTTATGGTGGTGATGGGTTCCGAATCTTATTAATGGCGGTGTTGTTTTTTGATTCAATGGTGGATTTTTTTCGATTCAAGTATGGTGTTTTTCATCGATATAATGAAATAAATCAAATACACCAGGTTCACATGCCTTTTAAAAGATGGTTTTTTCAAACAGTGAATATGGCTTATTGATTTACCCATTTTGGTGATTTGATACAGTAAAAATGGTAAATCACTAAACCATGTTCACTTTCCATATTGGGTAATTTGATACAATAAAAAATGGTTTACTGGTTTACCACTTCGGCACTTCGGTGATCCGGAAAAGTAAACAAGATAAATCAACACATGTTTTAACCATGTTTTTCTTTTGGTTTTATGGTGCATTAATCAACCATGTTTTTCATGGTTTTGGCTTGGGTTGTGGTTTTGTGGTACGTTAATTTACCATATATTTCATGATTTTTTAAAGATTTTTTTTTGTGGTGTATTAATCTACTTATCATGATTAAAAAAAAATGGTGAATTACTACAAAAGTGCATGAAATCAATCTCATGACTCGTGTTTTTAAGACAAAATATCATGATTATTTATTTTTAAATTTTTTAGGTGTGAGAAGATTAGGGCAGAGAGAGAGAGAGAGATAGATTAGGAAAGATTAGCTAGGAGAGAAATATTAGGAAAATTGGGAGAGAGAAATATTAGAAAAATTAGGAGAGAGAAAGGGTATTTTGGGGTTTATTTGAATATCGGGATGGAATCATAAGTATTCAAATCTCATAGGATGAAATCATAATGATATTTTTTGTATAGGACCGCTAAATAACTCTCCCTAAAAAATAAATACTCCCTTCGTTCTTTTTTTATGGTACACTATTCCATTTTGGGTTCTCCCTTAGTAAGTGGCCATTTGAAATAGCTAGAAGGTAAAAATTGATAAATTTTCAATTTTGCCTTTTTAATAGACTAGCATGAACCCGTGCTTTGCACGCTTGTACGCAACTATATGATTAATTTTTTACTATGAAATCTCTATAAACAATAAATGTTGTTTAAATGTTAAATTGATATTCAGTCAAGTCGGATATTTTCAAAATATTCATTATATATTCATTGAAAGGTAGATTGCATGAATATTGGAGATATTATTGTGTTAAGTTTGTTTACTTCAAAGCCCTGCCATATTACTACTCTTATCAACGTATGTACAGTTTCAAAGGAATCTAGTCTTTATTAAGAATTCCAACATTGAAATAAATCCAAGGATATGATATATTTGTGAGAATTTGAAATTCCTAGAAACAGGAACTGCAAAGCATAAGGAAAGTAACCAAGTTGCTATGGGTTGGAGTTTGATATAGAGCTTTTGATCTTGCTAAACATATACCCATAAGAAATTACAGTGGAAAAAATGTAATGATGATGTCTCCATATATTTAATTGTGGAAAGTCAGAATGGTTGAAGTGTAATGATGTTGTAACGCCCCTAATTTTGGGAACGTTAATCAATTCATTAAATAAATAAAAAGTCTTACATCAAATATTTCACCATGGGAATTACATAAATCTCTTTGGCAATACTTTTTATACTAGGTAGGCTAAGGTGATCTCTAATCCTCGGCATGGTTGTTAGCCTCGGCGGTGTCTGGCTCATCTCCATAAACTCCCAAGCTGTAGAACTCCTCCTGGTCGTCTCTAAAGCCTAGCATAATACGTCAGAGTCACAGAGTAACATCGTGGTATTATGTCACGGCCACACAAGTGCAACACCGTTAGAGATAATGCTTAGCAGATCCTACCCCGAAATCTTTACACCAACAGTTATATAATATGATTCTAACATAAATAATAACGAAAGTTTAACAGTTTAAACCATAAACATTATAGAATGCTTTTGTCAGTGTCGATGCAAAACAATGTGTATCGCACATATCGTTTTGTGTCTCGTATTATCTTTCAGTGTCAGAGTTCTTCTTCAAATAGGTTTGGGACTGCTTCCAACCTCCAGGCCTACAGTCCAGTCACTCCACTCTATGGCACTGCTTCCGATCACCGGACCTACAGTCCATTGATCAAAAGTCTTGGTCCGTTTATGTCTCTTTCAACTTACGGTTGCCAATCTTTTTGGTCACCCACAAATGAACATGGTCTCGACTGGTTTGTCATCATGAACTCTCTTCGGCAAGATACAAGATCCGTTCACCATGTTGTTGTACACGCTTGGTCCTAACCACCATGTTCTCTCCACGAAGATGGGCCGGCGCTCAAGCGGCACTACCGCAATCCATTTCCTACTATTCATTTCTCGTAATCATGTCTTTTCATTATCTCGTAAATCAAGTCATATTGTTTCTCGTAAAATGTGTCTCATGAAGTGCAACTCCTCTCGTAAAACATGTCTTGTGAATATGCAACATTTGTTTCAATAAATAGAATCCAAAATTCGAAGTCTTCTAGTAACGAAAATTGAGCGGCATATTTAGGAAAATAATTTCGTTTCCTCATAAAATGTGTGACACTAACTTTTCGGTTAAATAAGTCTTTCACTAATCCTTTCGGCTAGATAAATTTACTTTTCTGGGCAAGCTATGTAGGAATGTTAACCTATTTTTTTTCAAAAAAACGATCAACTAACGAGAATTTTCCGAAACTAGTCTAGTAACTTCTTGTAGCAAACCGGGCATTATAACGACTACGGAAAATAGTGTAATTAGGAAAATAAGGTCGGACTACCTACCTCAATTCCGAGAGTGAGTCGGAAGATGCTAAGCCGGGCGAGTGGTTTGTCGGACGGAGTAACGACTTCCTCCATTGCTTTCGAAAGGAAAAGAAGAGGGTTTCTTTTCCAAGAAACAACAAACTAGTAACTTTTAAACCTTTTTTAATCAAATGGTGGTTTTTGGTGGTGGCTACTACTTCAACTCAACTTGAGTTTAGAAGAGCAAGTTAAAGTTCGTGAAGAACTTCAACATAAACTCAAGAACTAGAAGCTTTTTATGTCACTAGAACACATGAACTACAAAGGTGGTGGAGGATGTGTTTCCAGCATTGTATTTATAGGCAACCAAGGCCTCCCCTCTCCTCTCTCCCATGCCTCTCTCTCTCTCCCCTATATATCTCTCAAACCTCTCTCGTAAATGCTTCTACATTTTAGGGGATTGGAAGTACATGTGATCTCTAGGTTTAATCATGAAAATCTATAGGTTTTGGTACAAAATCATGAGTGTTTTTATTAGGAAAAATCATGGGAAAATATTAGGGTTCAAGGGTTGCATGGCCAACCTTGTTTCATGGAATTTTTGTGTACGAAAATACATGTACTTGCATGTAGATGTAGGGTAGTATAGGGTACTTGTTTTGGGAGAACAAGTTGAAAATGAAACTACCACCCTCCTCTCTCTCTCTCTCTCTCTCTCATGTGCATGAAGATTTCCCTAGGATTTACTAGGTATAGATGAGCCTTGGAGAGGAAGAAAAACATATTGGAAGGTTTAATGTAGGATTCCTTGGTACACATTATAGGATATACTAGTAGACACACACACATATATAACCTTCTAATAAGGGACCCTTATGGGAAGCTAATTGTATATATATATATATTTAAGGTTTCTAGTAATTTTTAATAAGGACTAGTCTTTTATTTAATAAAAGATTACCAAAATTTAATAGTTGTGATTTTATCATGAAAATTTTATTTACCAAAAATTGGGGTTGTTACAATCTTGCCCCCTTAACATTTTTCATCCTCGAAATTTACAAATTGAGTGTGGTCAAAAATATTTTCCTACAAAGAAAAGTTGTAGTCAAAGCATATTTTCCAGAATATGTTTGAAATTGCTTTTGGCCTGCTATTTTTTCCAGGAAAAGTTTTCGAACTTTTGGAAAATAAGCATTTTTAGGAAAGAACCCAAAGACATTTAATTTCTGAAAAGCTATTTTCTTAAAGGTAAAACAAAGTAAACACAACGGTTAATCATGCCAATATAAGCTTTTCGAACAAAATAACTTATTTTGCAAATTCTTATTTATTATTTTATTTTCGTGATAGAATAGGAAAACTAATATCCTATTGTAGCCTAATGTGATACACTAATGTCCTATTAACCCCAGGTATGATGGCTAAGCTTCCTCTGTGAACTCTGATTAAATCCCATAAACATGATGGCTAAGCTTCCTAAGCTTCCTTTGTGAACTCTGATTAAATCCCATAAACATGATGGCTAAGCTTCCGCTGGGAACTCTGATTAAATCCTATAAACATGATGGCTAAGCTTCCGCTGGGAACTCTGATTAAATCCTATAAACCTAAGAAAAAAAAAAAAAAAAAAACCAGGATCTTACCCTTGAGCGATGTAGGAACATATACTTCTGATCGAGAACTTGTGACCTATGGTTTGCGTCCTCGTCTAAACTGAGGTCTTCCCGATTGAGCACGTGAGTAGGAAGGGCAATGTATTTACGTAGCATGGAGACGTGAAATACATTGTGAACCTTATCGAGCTGTGGTGGCAATGCCAAGCGGTATGCCACTTTCCCCCGATCCTCTCCAAAATCTCAAATGGCCCGATAAATCGTGAAGAGGGTTTCCCTTTCTTTCCGAATCATATAACTCCCCTTTGGGATAGGATTTTTCAGAAACACATGATCTCCCACATTGAAGGTTAGGGGTCTGTTTCTCCTATTGGCATAGATTTTCTGCCGGTTCTGAGCAGTAAGAAACCTTAATTTGCCGAATGACCTTGACCTTCTCAGTAATGTTTCTGACCAATTCTGGTCTGAGTAACCCAGCTTCTCTAACATTCGTCCAGCAAACAGGCGACCGACAGGGACGTCCGTACAAAGCTTCGTATGGCGCCATCTCAATGCTAGCTTGATAGCTATTATTGTAGGCAAAGTCTACCAATTGAAAATGTTGCTTCCAATTCCCAAAAAAATCTAGGGCACAAGCTTTTAGCATGTCTTCTAGAGTTTGAATCTTCCTTTATGTCTGACCATCCGTCTGAGGGTAAAAGGTCGTACTAAGTCGAATGTCCGTTCCTAGGGCCTCTTGTAGTCCCTTCCAAAAATTCAACATGAACCTCAGGTCTCGGTCAGATACTGTAGACACAGGTACTCCGTGCAGACGTACAATCTCTTGTATGTGGAGTAGTCATGGTCTCCATGTTCTCAGACATCTTTACCGGCAGGAAATGCACGGATTTGGTGAGGCGTGGAGTGGGTAAAATTCAATTACATAGGAGCAAGCCCTAGCACGTGCAAACCACGTGCTTAAGCCTGAACACCATGTGAGGGTGACTTAGTTTGGAGGGACCACGTGAAGGTGCCCTAAAATATTGCCAAGCAAGGTGGGCCATGTGCATGGTTAAGATGAGACCATGTGATGGTTGTTTTGGTCGGCGGCACCACGAGTAGGTGCATAGCAGTAGCGTTGAACGAGTGAAGGGGCAGTAGATTATTCTAGAAGGTTCTGGATTACAAATCCTACGTGTTAGGAAAAAATCTCATGAATAAAGGGATCGCCATAAAGTTTCCATATTGGAAGAGGATTCCTAACGTGAACAAAATCCTTGCAAATAAAGATTATACTACTATATGGAAAAAGTCCTAGGAAAGGATTGCTAGTGAGAATAGGATCCTAGGGCAACGAGGACCCTTGGTAAACAAGTAACCTACACCTATAAATAAGACCCATACCCCTGAAGAAAGGTACGCTACATCTCATAGTTGTATGCATTGTGGGAATTTGGCTTATTAGTAATACATTACTAAGTTAAGCATCGAAGGACCTTTACCGATGAGAGGCAAAAGTGCTCTAACCGTTTATTGTCTTGCAGGGCTAGGTTCCGATGAAGAGTGCAAATTGTTGATCTCATAGAGACGTGGATATAGTATACCCGAATTTTTTCCCTCTACAATTGGCGCCGTCTGTGGGAAACAAAAACCTGAAAGAGATCAACAATATTAGATCAAAAGTACAAAACCACCATGTGAAGGTGACGGTTGAGAAAAAAGGCCGTCTGTATTTAATGCTATGAAGAAAGCAACACATGATACGTATGAACGAAATCGTGCGACAAGTAAGGAGGAAACCCTAGAAACATGAGGGAAAGATTGTGTCAATCGATCGCAGAGAGCAGTTCGAATCTGCTAGGCGATCGCGGAGAGCAATTTGCATATGCTAGGCAATCGCAGAGAGCAACCTGCATCCATTAGGCAATCAAGGAATGCAACCTACATTTGTTATACGATTGCGGAGAGCAGTCCGAATCTGTTAGGCGATCGGGGAGAGCAACCTACATCAGTTAGGTGATCGCAAAGAGTAGTCCAAATCTGCTAGGTGATTGCGGAAAGCAATCTGCATCTGTTAGGAGATCACAGAGAGTAGTCCGAATCTGCTAGACGATCGCGGAGAGTAACCTACATCTGTTAGGCGATCGCTGAGAGCAGTCTGAATCTGCTAGGCGATTGTGGAGAGTAACCTGCATCTGCTAGGCGATTGCGAAAAGCAATTTGCTTCTGTTAGGCGATCGCGGAGAGTAGTCCGAATATGCTAGGCGATCGAGGAGAGCAACTTGCATCTGTTAGGCGATCGCGAAGAGCAGTCTGAATCTTCTAGGCAATCTCAAAGTGTAAAAATCTGCTAGGGGAAAATTGAAGAGCAATCCAAATTTGTTAGGCAATCCCGGAGAGCAATACGAATCTACTAGGGGATCACAAGAGCAGTTTGAATATGCTCGGTAATCGTGGGAGAACAGTCTGAATTTGCTAGACAATCCCGGAGAGCAATACGAATCTGCTAGGGGATCGCGGGAAAGCAGTCTGAATTTGCTCGCAATCGTGGGAGAACAATCTAAATTTGTTTGGCAATCTCAGAGAGCTAAAAAATTATCTCAGAGTATGCGAAGAGGTAGTGAGAAATCTTCAATGAGATTGAAGGTTGTAGTGAGGAGCAGGCATCAACAACCTTCAAGATAGGCCCACCAATGGTAGAAAAAGTTACGTGAATCCCTTAGGATGGATCCAACAAAATCTCTTGCCGAATAATTAGAGAGGATGCAGTAGCATGCCATAGAGGGGGCTGATGTCCTCAGAGAATAAAGAAAATTGCACACTAATCAACCAAAGAATCCCACGTAGAAGGTGGTTCAGGCCGAGCACCAATCTTATGAAAGAGAAGGAGTATGTGCCAAATAGAAGGGAACATGAGGATGAGTTTTTTTTTTGACACATTATAAAGATATCATCAAACGGTCACGAGAGGTCAGCAGATTTGGATCACAAGCAAGGTCCAAAGGAGTTGGTATAGGTTGAAACTCAATACTTCGAATTGTGCGTTTGGGATAGCTCAAAAGAGTTCTTGGATTAGTTGGAGGATAGAGGCAAATCCTGACCAAATCTCAGCCCTATGGAAGCAAGAGAGCCCAAAAATAGGGAAGGGAGTTCTGGAGCTTGCTGGAATGGCAGCATCCTTTAACAGGCTTATGACTTCTAGTTGCTGTGAAAAAGAGATAGAGGAAAGAATGGGGAGCACAACGTGAACAAGCCTTCGAAAATATCTGCCCGTAAACCCTTGTTGTACTTAGCTGCATTCAAACATGCAGTCAATATTGCACTCCTACGAATGAAGGAGTATGAACAAACACCGATCTACTACGTGAGTAATATGAGATTGGTCATTAGCGCATGGCGACGGTGAGGTGGCAAGTTTTGAGAGCAAGCAGCTCGGTTTGTTTTCAGTGTCTCAAACAAACATAACCAAGTATAAGACTTTGCTTGTCGGCCAACGAATTGCCATGATTATGAAGATTAAGAGTCTATTGTGGCTCATAGTGGTCGTAAGCCAACTATCGACGAATGTGTTGCTCCGTGTGAAAAGATGAATGCTTATGCATAGGCAACCAGATGCTAATTAGATAAACTTGAGAAGTTTTGTGTGCAGCAAATGAGCTCGAGCAAAGTGTCTGCCTAGGTTCAACAGACTTTGATTTAGAACCAAGCTGGATCGATCCTTTCGTGATATACCTTGGAGAGGGAACAATTTCTAATGATAAAAAGGAAAAGCACAAAATCATGACCAACATGTGCACCATGTGATGGTGTAGAAGTTTCTATATGAGAACCACGAGAAGATATGTGGAAGCAACGTTGGTGGAAGAACCATTGCTCACCAAGCAATATTTTAAGGATAATGATGGCCCTGGTAAGATGCGCCACTTGAGGGTGCAGAGAACTAAGGTCGAGTAGATAATTGGTCAGTTGTACCACGAGCGGGTGCCCAGTAATTCTGTCAAATAGTTAGAGAGGTGCACAATGATTTATGTGTACCATGATGCATATGGTGTCTAGGTTAACCACCCTAAATGGAGAAGTTTGTGTAAAATACCATCATTACGAGGATTTGGTGATCCATTCTCCAACGAGTTCATGGCTTTGTGGACAAAGTTAGAAATTATTACTCCAGTCTAGTTGATCCATAACCCAATGGGAAACTGAAGGCCTCGAGAAGAATTATCCTCAAAGGGGTTAAGAAAAGCCTTAAGAAAAAGAAAGACAAGTGGGAGGAGAAATTGCCAATCATGCTTTGGGCATACCGAAATACGGCTAGACGGTCAACTGAAGAAATCCTGTACTCATTGAATTGTGGGAGAGAAGGTTGTCATTCCTCTCGAAGTAGAAATGCCAACCAACCAAAATTCATAGGATATGAAGGGGATAACGATGATGCCGTAGCCAGGGAGTTAGAGTTTGCTAAAGAGAAAAGAGAGAAAAGCACTGGTGAAGGCCGCAACAGCAGCTAACCAGGAGTTGTAGTAGGAAGGTACATCTGCGTGAGTTCCGGTGACCTATTCCTGAGAAAATTTCTTGGCAACACATACAATTCCACGAATGGAAAGCTTGGCTCGAAATTGAAAAGGACGGGCAAAGTTATGGAGATAGCTGGGATTGGAGTTATGCCCTAATAGACTTGGATGAGAACCTAGTGCCATTGCCATGGAATACACAAATAAGTAATCGAAAAACTTATAAGTTACTTATTACAGGCTATTTAGTGCTTATTTAGCTATGAGTTGCCATAATGGAATTATGAACAAAGTTTCATTGAAAATATTGCTGATTGCTTTTGTTTATAAGCTATGAGTTGGTAGAGAGGAATTACGAACAAATTCTATTTTTTATTTTCTTAGCTACGAGTTGCTTTAGTACGGTAAAAGTTATGGATAAAACTCTGTTTGACTTGAAACAAGTTGTTTCCATACGGTCTAAACATGAATAAGCTAAGTTTGGACCCAAAGACACTTTGCCTCCAAACTGGGGAGCTAAGAGTGTACATAAGCAACGAATATTGTTTGAGAAAAGCTAAGTATGAAAAAACTTAGGATTAGGCAACAAATAAATGCCTCAAATATCATTAAGTACGAAAAAACTTATGATTAGGCAACAAATAAATGCGTGAAATATTGGTAAGTACAAAAAAACTTAGGCAATAAGCAACGAGTATTGCTTGGAAGTGGCTAATTAAGTACGAATAAACATAGGCCATGAGCAACGGATGTTGCTCAAATTTTGCCAAGTATGAAGAAACTTGGGAAGCAAGCAACGAATATTGCTTGAACATTGTTAAGCAGCGAATATTGCTTGAAAACAAGCGAAATGCGAAAAAACTTAGGCTTAGACAACGAATATTGCTCAAATTTTTTCAAGTACAAAGAAACTTATGAGGCAAGCAACGAATATGGCTTGAACATTGTTAAGCAGCGAATATTGTTTGAAAAAAAGCTAAGTGCGAAAAAACTTAGGCTTAGGCAACGAATATTGCTCAATTGTTTTCAAGTACGAAGAAACTTGGGAGGCAAGCAACGAATATTGCTTGAACATCGTTAAGCAGCTAATATTACTTGAACTCCGCCAAGTGTGAAGAAACTTGCACAGTAAGAAACAAGTATTGATTAAAATATCTCATAGCAACGAGTAATGCTGGGAAAGAGCTAAGCACGAAAAACTTAGCCTTAGGCAATGAATATTGCTAAGTACGAACATACTTGAGCATAAGCAAGGAGTATTGCTTGAAAATTGCTAAGTACGAGGAAACTTGGATAATAAGCAACGAGCATTGCTTGTGATTTTCTAAGTACGAAAATACTTAGCCGGTTTGCTAAGTGTGAAGACAATTAGGCATGAGGAAACTTATGCAAAAGCAACGAATACTGCTTGACATTTGTTGAATAGGAAGAAACTCAAGCATAAATAGTGAGCAATGCTTAAAAGGTCTGCTAAATACGAATAAACTTGGGCTGAAAGGCAACGAGTAATGCTAAATACGAAAATCCGTAGCAATGAACAATGCTGAAAGAATGCTAGAGTAAACCCTAGGCATCTGCTTAGCATGAAGAAGCCCAGGCCGAACTAAGTATGAAAACTTAGGTCACAACAATGGATAAAGCTAGAGAGACATTGTGCCATGTATGAAGAGACCTGGGCAAAGCATAATAGCAATGGAAAAGGTTGGAGGCATTAAAGAGTCCGACAGAAGTCTGACAATACAGACAAGTATTGTGTAGCAGCCCGAATGAAAATTATATCAGCACCACGAAGGTCATGCCAAACAAGTTGAGTGCCACGAAGGGTCAATTATCAAATAAATTTTGACCAACTATCATAACACCTCGCAGGCGTTGCACGGACTTCACCAAATATGTGTGCAACACGTGAGGTTGTTCGGCACAGTACGGACGGTGCATGTCCATGGCGATAGTGTGCTTATGCTAAACATATACTCTGGTCGGCAGCACCATGAGGTACAGAGATGCCGAACAGGGTCGGATTGAGGAAAGGTCTAAGGATTAGACTCTGCCATGGATCTTGAGTCCTTGGATTAGAGTCTCCTTACTAACCAAGGAACCCTTACGTACAAAGAAATGTAGCCAAGCATAATGTGTGCAGATCTGCTTAGTCTTGTACTGTGAATGCTGGAGTGGGTAAAACCTGATTAACCCTAATAAAGGGCATAGCACGTGCCTTAGTTGATCACCACGAGAGGGTGAATAACTCGGCACCACATAGGGAGTCCTTAAATCCTGTGCCGAGCTGTACTGACCATGAATAAGGTCAGAATAACTAAGTAAGTTAATACATCATGATGCCCTAGCTCGGCGTGAGACATAGAGGGGTGCCCCCGATGTGGCCGAGCTAGGAAGGCTATGAATATGGCTTAAAAGGCATTCTGGAATACGTAATTCAGCTCGGTGTAATGAGCTGAGTTATGTATGAGTCACGCCAAGCTATGTGAAAGCACGGCACCGCCACAAATAAGGCGGTGAGACATTCCAGAATATTCTACAGCGGCTCCTTATGTGATAAGGAGCAATCCCGTAAAGTGAGGGACTGATATGGAAAGTCCTTCCTAATGTGATTGGGGGTATGCTCCATATAGGGAAGAATCCTATATGGAAAGGAAGACCTCTGCTAGACGAGATCTAGCAGGATATGGAGACTCGTCCCTAATAGGAAAGTCCAATTAGGAAAAGGATTCCTAAAGAGAATAGGAAACAGGGGCACGAGATGCCTAATATGAAGAACATCTACACCTATAAATACAAGGCAATAACCATGACAAAAGGTACGCTGTGAAACCTATTCATACGCATTGTGATTCGGGAATTTACAGTACGAGATACTAACTTAGGCATCGGAGGGCCTTTGCCGACGAGAAGCAAAGGTGCTCTAACCCTTTTTCTGTCTTGCAGATTCGGGGTTGAATTAAGGAAGCACATGATCCAGGGTTACGTGGATTTATTCCCTGTACAATTGGCACCGTCTGTGGGAAACGCTTACGAAAAAGCTTTTTCCATTTCGATAAAGATCAACAATGGTGATTTCAGAGCCTATTTTGTGCACTCCGCGAAGGCAGGAGGTGGAAGACGATGGTGGAACCACTCTTGTGTATACTACGAGAAAGAGCACAAGGGTGGACAAAACTCCCGCAGTCCTAAAAGCACCGCAGAAGAAGCCTGTAGACACCCCGATTTTGAACCCGGGATGCGCTTGAGCATTCCCAATGATGAAACGGACCAATCATGACTACCTGAAACATGTGAAAATAGCTTGAACTTGATCAAAATCAACCAAACATCACCAAACAGTCCAAAATCACCCAAAAATAACCAAACCAAGCAAAACCATCAACCTGCCACCAGTACCCTTGAGCGCTCAATCCCCTTTCTTTGAGCGCTCAAACCCCTGAGAAACACCTTGAGCGCTCAATCCCACGGCTTTGAGCGCTCAACTCTGATCCCAGTCAGGAATCTGCAGAGTATCTCATCATGAGATTTCATGCAGGGAGGAGCGTCTAACCACTTCTATACGTCTTGTACGTGTATAATACATCCTACATTGTCCTAAACTACACCTAAAACTACTCCTAACCCACTTTCAAATACAAAACCCACTTCCTCTCTCTCCTTTGTTCCCTCCCACTCACTCTCTATAAAAACCACTCACCACCCCTAGTTTCCAGGTGACCAACTCTCATACTCCAGCTCTCAATTCCTCCAGAAAAACATCCTCTCTCTCTCTCTCTACAAAACCACTTCCTCACCATCCAAACCACTCACAAAAACCACCCTTCAAGCTCCAAATTCGATCTTTGATCGTCAATCCACACATACATTGTCTCATTTACCCAGGATACCAACCAAACATCCATAATCCCCCTCCACCAAGCCCAAAATCAAAGTCCAAGCTTTCAATCAAGTTCAAAAAGGTAGTTAAACATGTGAAATCCCACTGTTTTGGTCCTTCTGAGGGAGACCAGTAGGTCCAAGCAAGTTCTTTATACTTGCATTGGGCTTACAAGGTCCAAAATACATAATCAAAACATTTTCAAAATCTGCATTTTCAACAGGGGTTGAGCACTCAAGCCTTAGGTCTTGAGCGCTCAAACCCGGTTCTGGGTCAGTCACTGTTCTGCTAACTTTTGTGCTTTCTCTGGGTTTTGATCGTCATTAAATAGTTAATTATGTTCATGTCACTCTTAAAACAGCTTATTTTTACCTCAAAATCATGTGCATGAGTGTAAGTTAACCATTTTATGATGATCAAACATCAAAACCTTTGAAAATCTTATATTAAAGTGCAAAACAGTGGCTGACCAACCTCTTAAATCTTTATTTTATGTATTTATGATCCTGAGGAGGTATCAAAAGCTTGCCAGAAGGTCAAAAACCAGAAAGCCATATCATGGCTTGAGCGCTCAATGTAATGTGTTTGAGCGCTCAAGCTGTTCTTGAGGATTGAGCGCTCAAACCGTCACCCTTGAGCGCTCAACCCCTATTCTGGAATCCAGGTTGTGATCTCTTATGTTCTATGTTCATAATCCCTTGCAATTGTTGTACAGTTTCTATGATTTCTTTATTCTGTAAATATCTGTAGTGATTTCCTCTATCGTTGTCATCATCACCCATGTAGATCACGTGCACGAGCATTCACCATATATTCATATCTTTCGTGTATATGTTGTTAATATGTGATTCCCATCCCCAATTCCCTATTTACGTGATTAAATCAAATTTCAAATATTTCCAAAATTTCACAAAATGTTGAGTAGAGGCCGGTTCATGGACCCGAGATGGGTGCCGTAAAACCCTTCCCCTCTCATAACCAAACCCCCGAATCCAAGAAATCTTTGGTTCCGCCATGATCAGTGAAATCTTTTTCAAATGGGCAAATGAGTCGTATTTTTATTGGTTTCTCGGGTTCGGACCTCAAATCCGGGTGGCGACTCTAACAATCACAATCTTTTCAAATGCAAAACCGAACCATTTCCGCGAGCCGTCCACAAAGCCCGCTACCAGGAGGTTTAATGTAGGGCATATCCCTGAGATTCCAAAGTTCAGGGATACGTGCTTAATAAATTACGATTCTCCAGGGTCGGCCGAGCGGCGGAGACGCTCAAAGACGCCCCCGAGAGGTGGGGAAGCCTCCATTCGACGAGACCGGAGGAGAAGCCCCCCAAGGAGGGACAATCATAGGCGAACAAGGGATCAAAAGAAAGACGACAACCTCGACAGAAGAGAACAGGAGGCAGAAGAACTGGCCCGTGAAGTCACTCGACGAGAGTGGGAAATTCAGGACCTGAAGAAGCAGCTTCAAGAAAAGGAAAAAGATCTGCGCTCGCGGACGAGATCCGTACAATATGAGAAAGAAAAGAAAAATCGTCATCATGACAACGTCTCCACTGACCGAGTAGACTCTCCATGAAAAAGGAGAGACAGGAGCGTTTCTGTTGAAAAGAGGAAGCATGCAAGGGACAGATACGAGAGATCTGATTCCAACGAGCATGCCCCTGAACAGTATGTAAGGAGAAGGGAGACTGGCCGAGCGGAGGGTGGCCCTAGAACTGCACGAGAAGTAGCTAAGGAAGCCCTAGGCCAGATCTCGAAGTCACCACTGGCCCACTGGATCCGGACAGAGAAAACCCCGAGCAGGGTAAAGCATTCAGCATTCATCCCTTATTAAACTAGCACGGATCCCGTGGCCCACATTCATCACTATCAACAGGCCATGTTCATGCATGAGCAAGATGATGCCTTGCTATGCAAAATGTTCCCATACAGCTTGGGAAAAGTAGCCCTGAGTTGGTACCACAAGCTCCCAGAAGGGTCAATCCTATGCTGGGCTCAACTAGCTGAAAAGTTTACTGCCCGGTTCCTAACAAGCCGAGCAGCCCCAAAGACATTTGATGCATTGACCTCTATGAGATAGAGGGACGATGAGACTCTACGGCAGTATTCCAAACGATATTGGGAAACTTTCAACGAGATTGAAAACTGCAGTGAAGAGTATGCATTGGCAACGTTCAAGACGAGCTTACCTATGCACAGTAAGCTACGAGAATCGCTTACCATGCATCTAGTGAAAACTGTGGCCAAACTAATGGAAAGGATCAAAGAGCATGCACGAGTAGAAGATGACATCCTACAGGCTGGAGGGAAGATTGTAGCTGGACAACCTCAACTTCCGGAAAAGAAAACGGTGGAGTCAAGAGCGTACAAGAAGGAGTACACAACCGGACGGAAGGACTATACACAGCAGAGGAAGGACAAAGTTGATCCAGACCCCAAATCATACTTTAGCATCATGGTGACTTTCAACATCCCGATCTATAAGATGTTGTACAGGATCAAGAATGAACCTTGGTTCAGAAGGCCCTCGAAGATGACAGGGAATCCGGAGAAGAGAAGAGCTACCAATCAGCACTGCAGCTATCACAGAGATTGGGGACACATGACTGAAGATTGCATGGAATACAAAAAGTTCGTAGATGAAAAAGTGTCGGAAGGCCATCTTAAAGAATTTTTGGCTGATAGCAAGAACGATGCCGAGCTGGTGGAAGAGATGGACTACGAGAAAGGTCCCAAGGGAACAATCCATATGATACATGGATTAGTTGCCCCATACACGAATAATGAAATAAGGCACATTCAAAGGGTCAACGGCCAGGTGAAGCAAGTCATGAAGCTCGGCACGAAAAGGCCGAGAGTTGAAGGAGTAATGGAGGCCCCCATCACCTTCACTGATGACGATCTAGATGGGGTATCAATACCCCATAATGATGCATTGGTGATTACCCTACGAATAGGGGATTACGACGTGGAAAAGATCCTTGTAGACCAGGGGGCCAGCACGGAAATAATGTATTACCATACCTTCAAGAAGATGGAACTCCCACCGAACTCGTTGCAGAAATGTTAGTCTCGTTGGTCGGCTTTAGTGCACAGACAGTATGGCCTATGGGAAAGGTCACACTGCCTATCAGAGCAGGATCGGTCGTTCTTAAAACTGATTTTCTTGGTGGTAGACCTGCCGTCCTCCTATAACGTGATTATAGGGAGAACTTGGATGCACAAGATGAAAGCCATCCCATCCACCTACCACCAGAAAATCAAGTATCCAGGAGTAGATGGCATAGAATGCATTAGAGGAAATCAAAAGGTAGCTGACCTGTGTTTTAACATGGTACTCAAAAAGTCTCCAAAAGCCAAACTGGTCCAAACGGTTGAAGTTCCAGATCAGCCAACCTTGGAGGATGTTGGAGGTGACCCCGCCAAGAAGATGGTGGAAGGGTTAAAGAAAATACAAATCAAAGAGGATGATGCGGAGAGATATTTTTTGATCGGCGAAACACTTGCCGAGCAGGAGGAAAGAGATTTGGTTACCTTTTTGAAAGAACACATTGATGTTTTTGCGTGGACTCCTCAAGAGATGCATGGAATAGACCCTAAGATGATCTGCCACCACTTGAATGTGGATCCTCAGCACAAACCAGTTGTGCAAAAGGCGAGAAGGTCGGCACCACAGCACGCAGACGCTGTGATTGAAGAAGTAGAGCGGCTACTCGAAGCGGATGCCATACGAGAGGTGAGCTATCCGGAATGGTTGGCCAATACTGTTGTGGTCAGAAAGAAAAACGGGAAGTGGAGGGTCTGTGTGGACTTTACCAGCCTCAACAAAGCATGCCCCAAGGACAGCTTTCCAGTTCCCAGGATTGATCAACTAGTAGACGCCACGTCAGGCTATGAGAGAATGAGCTTCCTTGACGCATATCGGGGATATCATCAAATAGCTATGTATGAGCCAGACCAGGAGAAGACATCCTTCATCTCGCCAAGAGGACTCTACTATTACAAGGTCATGCCATTTGGGCTAAGGAATGCCGTAGCAACGTATCAGAGATTGGTCACCAAGATGTTTAAAGACCAGCTCGGCAAAACCATGGAAGTCTATATAGACGACATGGTAGTAAAGAGCAAATTGAAGCCTCATCATCTTGCCGACCTGAAGGTAACTTTCAATATTCTAAGAGAGTACAAGTTAAAACTAAACGCCTCAAAATGTGCCTTTGGGGTTAGCTCGGGGAAATTTCTAGGGCACCTGGTGACTAAGAGAGGGATTGAAGCCAATCCAGACCAGATCACGGCTCTGCAGAACCTACAAAGCCCAAAGACCACGAAGGAGGTCCAAAGGGTAACAGGGATGGCAGCGGCTCTTAACCGTTTTATCAGTAAATCCTCAGATCGTTGCAGGCCATTCTTTCAACTTCTGAAGAAGAGAGAATGATATGAGTGGGGAGCCGAGCAGGAGCATGCTTTCCAGGGGTTAAAGGTTTATCTATCGTCACCACGCTTGCTCTCTACTCCGGAAGCCGGGGAGCGGCTAATACTATACCTGGCGGTATCCGAGCATGCAGTCAGTTCGGTCCTCCTACAAATAAGGGGAATAGAGCAGGCTCCAGTGTATTTCGTAAGCAAGACCCTGTTAGAAGCAGAAACACGGTACTTACCATTGGAGAAATTAGTATATGCTCTCGTCATTGCTTCAAGAAAACTGCCACATTATTTCTTACAGCATCCCATCACTGTGTTTACTGAATATCCACTGAGGGCTTTGCTTAGAAAGGCAGATCTTTCCGGAAGAATATCTAAGTGGTCAATAGAGCTGAGCCAGTTCGACCTCGATTATCAGCCCAGGATGGCAATCAAAGGGCAGATTTTGGCTGATTTTGTAGCTGAGTTCACTCCAACAGTAGCTCCACCACCATCGACTCTCCACGAGAAGGAGCAAATTAGTCATCCCGAGCAGTCAACGAGAATGGCCGATCTGGATCCAGAGGAATGGAGGCTTTACATTGATGGGTTAGCTTGCAACAAAGGTTCTGGAGCAGGAGTAGTGCTGTTCTCTCCAGAAGGTTTGGTACTGGAGCAAGCACTGCGGTTGGGGTTTAATGCCACCAACAATGTGGCGGAATATGAGGCCTTGCTTGCTGGACTAAGGAGTGCCCTGGAACTCAAGGTAAATAAGTTAAGAGTATTTTGTGATTCACAATTAGTTGTTAACCAGCTTTCAGGAGAGTATGCTACGAAAAGCGAGAAGATGGCCGCTTACTCAGAAACAGCCAAGGGTTTGCTCGACAAATTTGACAGAGCCCACATCCAACAAATCAGCTCAGGCCAGAATGCGCATGCAGACTCATTAGCTTGCTTGGGGTCATCGGTCAAAACGGAGTACCGCTGCACGGTGGATGTGAACTATTTAAGTGAGCCAAGCATTGGCCGAGCAGTGGAAATCGTGATGGAAACAGAGTTTGGGCCGAGCTGGATGGACCAATAGTGGCATACCTACAAGATGGGACCTTGCCAGCCGACAAGAGAGAAGCCCATAAGATCAAAACCAAGTCAGTACGCTTCTGGCTCTCTCCAGAAGGTAAGCTTTATAGAAAGTCTTTTCTTGGCCCATATTTATTGTGTGTACACCCAACTCTAGTCCAGAAGTTCCTTTATGAAATCCATGCTGACACGTGTGGAGGACACACGGGTGGAAGGTCCATAGCTCACCGAGAAATATTCCAGGGGTATTGGTGGCCTTACATGCAAGAAGATGCAAATGCCTTTGTCAAGACTTGTGAGAAGTGTCAAAGGTTCTCCCCCCTAATTCGAGCACCAGCTGAGGATCTGTTACCTCTGACGAGCCCGTGGCCATTTGCACAGTGGGGACTGGACATCGTGGGTCCTCTCCCTATGGCAACAGGGAAACGAAAATTCCTACTTACTGGCACGGACTACTTCACTAAGTGGATAGAGGGTGAGGCTTTGGCAAAAATCACAGAAGCCATGGTGGAAAGGTTCGTTTGGAACAAGATCATTACAAGGTTTGGGGTACCCTACTCCATCATCTCAGACAATGGGTCCCAGTTCGGCAAGAAGTTCAAAGCCTTTTGTGCCCAGTACGGCATCAGGAACTATTACTCAACCCCAGCCTACCCACAGAGTAATGGGCAAGCAGAAGCTTCAAACAAGACCATCCTTAAAAGTCTTAAAAAAAGGTTGGAAAGCAAGAAGGGAAAATGGCCAGACGAGCTGCCTGCCGTGCTCTGGGCATACAGAACCACCCCACGACGATCTACGGGAGAGACGCTGTACTCCCTTGCTTATGGGACAGAGGCAGTGATTCCATTAGAGATTGGCTTCCCAACTATTCGTACTACACTTGTAGAATCGGGTGGCAACGACAAAGCCCTGGCCGAGCAGCTCGACCTTGCTGAGGAAAAGAGAGAGTGTGCACTTATTACATTAGCAGCATACCAGGAGCAGCTGCGGAGAAGTTATAACAGGAAAGTGCAGCCAAGAGAATTCAAGATTGGGGATTTAGTCTTGAGGAAAGTCTTGGCCAACACCAAGGTGTCTTTTGACGGAAAGCTTGGGCCGAATTGGGAGGGCCCATACAAGATCGTTGGGATTGCTGGCATTGGGGCCTATCGTTTGGCCGACTTGGATGGAGACCCAGTACCACGGCCATGGAATGTCCAGAACCTACGAAAGTTTTACCAGTAATTCGACTCATGTGATTACGAATACAATCACATCTCTTTTTTAGTATGGATAAGTTAACATTTGTTTTTAATACCTAGTTGGGATTACGAATAAAATCACCAACATCGGTTATTTAAGATTTTTTATTTATTTATTTTTATATTTCAAGCATTAATGAGATTTCGCTTTTCCTCATTGAAGTGTTGAGTAATATGAACCAAAATTGCTTCCAATTTGGTTCCTATTGGGGAGCAGAGAGGGTGTATATCCAATTATTAATAAGTATGAATAAACTTAGATCTGCAAGTAATTTCTAAGTATGAATACACTTAGGGATTTGCAACGAATATTGGAAGAAATTTCTAAGTATGAATACACTTAGAGATTTGCAACGAATATTGCAAGAAATTTCTAAGTATGAATACACTTAGGGATTTGCAACGAATATTGCAAGAAATTTCAAAGTATGAATACACTTAGAGTTTTGCAACAAATATTGCAAGAAATTTCTAAGTATGAATACACTTAGAGATTTGCAACGAGTATTGCAAGAAATTTCTAGGTATGAATACACTTAGGGATTTGCAACGAATATTGCAAGACTTCTCTAAGTATGAAAACACTTAGGGATTGAATACACTTAGGGATTTGCAACGAATATTGCAAAAATCCAAGTACGAGGACACTTGGTATGAAATTTTCTAAGTATGAAAAACACTTAGAATTTGCAACGATTAAAACAAAACTTGACACAGCAAAGGGTGTTTTGGGTAAAAAGATACTCAATTACGTAAAGTTGAGTAAGAAGGCATGCAGATAAATACAGGAAACTTAAAGAAGTATTAAAAGGCCACACCCGGCCGAACAGGACCACGCAGGGTCATTCAAAAATCAAAATCCAAATTTGTCAGAAACTGGCATCAGGCCTCTTCTCTAGCAATGGTAATATTGGGATCAGGGTTACCAACGAGGCCCCCAGCGGCACCATCCACAGAAGCAGTGAGATCAGTTATGGCTCCATCTGAAAGGGTTTGCTCCGGGTGGGGTTCAGATTGAGCTTCAGGGTTAGGAGGAGACTGATCGGCGAGTCGATCCTGAGCAGCTGCCACCTCGCTCGGCAGTTCCACAGTCCAGTGAGGGGATGACTCGTCTACGCCGAGCTTGCTGAGGCATCTACGCCAAGCCATCGCCCAGACAACATCCTTCACTGCCGGCATTTGAGCGCGGTAGTTGTCAGTAATCACCACGACAGCACGGTCGTACTCCGCCTCCGCTCTGGCCTCCGCTGCAGCTAGTTGCTCATGAAGACCATGCTTGGTCTCCTCCGATCTCCTTTTCAGATCGGTATTCTCTCCCCTTAGCACCTCCGTTTCTGCTCGGGCTTCTTCTAGAGACTGAGAGTATTGTGCATTTTCCCTCTCAGCTCTCTCCGCTCTCTTCTATTCTTTCTTCAGCTCCTTTTCAGCATCCTTAGCTCTCTCAAAGCCCACGGATGCCTTTTGCATAATCTGCACACAAAAAAAAAATGAGACATAAGGAGGGATGGAATTCTAGGTGCGACAAGAAGGAAACATGAGAATCTTCTTTACCTTGGCACTCGACTGAAAGATTGACTTCATGAGCACATCATAGGAGCTACTTCTTTCTCTCTCTATGTCATTTGGGAGGAGAGTGGCTCTGGAGACACCGAATGCCACATCGGTGGAAGAAATTTTGTCAATCATATTTACAGGAGTACCATCAGGGCGTGCAAGCACTGGGGCCCAGGGTTGCACCAGAGGTGGTGAATTGGCAGAGGGTTGTCTCGAGCTCGTATCCCCAGTCCTTCTCCTTTGCAGGGGAGGCTGGGCGTGCTGAGGACGCTCTACCGGCCTCTTGTCCCTCTGATACTCGGGGTGATGCTCGGGGTGAGAGGGGGACGATGTTTGAGGAGGAGTGATAACGCGAACGGCTAGTGGAGCACGGGAAGCTCCGCCGAGATTTAGCTCGTCAAGCAGGTTGATTGGCTGGCGAGGCATTTCTTCTCGATCTGGAGAAGGAGAGTAACCCAATGAATCGTCTGAATCTGCAAGACGAGCGGCCGGCTCGGACAGGGATTGAACGGCTGAGCGGTGATCAAACGCTCTTTCTTCTGTTTCTTCTTCTTCTTCTTCTTCTGCTATTACCCTTCCAGATGTACTGGGCTCATCGTCAGTACGGGTAAGGATTGGGATGGCGGTGAGTATCTCCGGGATATGAGCAAACGTAACTTGCTGCTGGAGATCCCTTGGGGCTCGAGACCGCGTTGACCTCCTTGTAGCTTGGCCTCTGCGAGAATGGATCCTTCTTTGCTCAGCTGGAGGGCGTGGGACGGTCAATGGAGCAGCTGGAGGCCAGGGATGTCTAGATCTCGGCTCTCCTACTCTTCTGATGCCACCCCAGTAAGATGGGGTGTAGTCCAGAAGCAGGTGGGACGCACGGCCTAATCCCATAGGGGTGTGCTCGAACCCGTCGAAATAAAGAGCTCGGGCAATGTCCTCGCGATGAAGTTTGCCATGGATCAAGCGGCCGCCATGGTTGAGGTTGCTCGCTGCAAAACAACGTAAGGGAAAAATGATCAAACACAGTTCATGGAAGGACAAAGAGTAAAAAATAAGTGCAGGCATCGAATACTAACGTGGTTGGCCTATGGCTATAGGGCAGGAGAAGCCAATAGTGTTTCCCTCAGCATCCTTTGGCTCCCAATTACCGGTGACTACGAGAAAGTCATCCCCCTCGCCCTTCGAGGAATTGGGCAAGTCTGTGATGAGCTTTTGCTCGGGGTCTCTGGCCTTGAAGTAATAATTAAGGTCCGCTGTAGGGACTACACTGTAAAGGTAATGCAAGTCCCACCAATCCAGGTGCAGGCCGAGCAGCCTGTTCAGGGCAACTGTGCCCATAACTACCCTAACGAAATTAGGGTAGAGCTGCATAGGGTTTAACCTACACCTAGAACAGACCTCTCTAAAGAAAGGATGTAGGGGGAATCTAAGGCCACCCTCCACTACAAAGATCAAGGGGACGTGAATTTTGTTTTCATCCAAGCCTACCTCTCTCAAGTCATTACGATCGTTCAATCTAAAATGGACGTCATTTCGAATTCCATGTCCTACGAAATTCAGCTATTTTCTGGGCGTTACTAAGAAGGGCTCTATGTTTCCCCATAGTTAGGGTTTCGCCATTGAAACCCAGAGAGGGAGAGAAGACGATGAACAGAAGTCGAAAAAAGAGGGATTTTGTCGGAAAACTGAGGGCAAAAGATAGGAAACTTACGTGACCTAGGATGGGGCTCTCCGACGAGAACAGAGGGTATTTTCAGGCGAGAAACAGGGATGGTGAAGAAGATCGAATGCAGACACCTTCGAACGTCGGTGATGGCGGAGAGGATTTCTCTTTCTTCTTCTCTGCTTTCTTTCTTCTTTTTTCTTGAGAAGTGGAAATGGGAGTGGAGAGGAGAGGAAGGGTTTTAAGGGTGGATAATGATCACCCCGCCCAAAACCCCAAAAGTTAGGCCGTGACGCGCCCAACTACGTCAGCAGAAACGTCCTTTCGGTTTATCCAGCCCCTAACGGGTCACTTCGCATTTAATGCAAAAGTAACTCTGCTCCCCACGTGAGGGGGGAGGCGTGCAAGAGATGCATCAGGAACCGTTGAAGCTCTGCGCATTGCTGATGAATGACAGCAGTAGTAGAGCTGGGGAGCAATTGGAGTGGGTAAAACCTGATTAACCCTAATAAAGGGCATAGCACGTGCCTTAGTTGATCACCACGAGAGGGTGAATATCTCGGCACCACATAGGGAGTCCTTAAATCCTGTGCCGAGCTATACTGACCATGAATAAGGTCAGAATAACTAAGTAAGTTAATACATCAGGATGCCCTAGCTCGGCGTGAGACATAGAGGGGTGCCCCTGATGTGGCCGAGCTAGGAAGGCTACGAATATGGCTTAAAAGGCATTCTGGACTACGTAATTCAGCTCGGTGTAATGAGCTGAGTTATGTACGAGTCACACCAAGCTATGTGAAAGCACGGCACCGCCACGAATAAGGCGGTGAGACATTCCAGAATATTCTACAGCGGCTCCTTATGTGATAATGAGCAATCCCGTAAAGTGAGGGATTGATATGGAAAGTCCTTCCTAATGTGATTGGGGGTATGCTCCATATAGGGACGAATCCTATATGGAAAGGAAGACCTCTGCTAGACGAGATCTAGCAGGATATGGAGACTCGTCCCTAATAGGAAAGTCCAATTAGGAAAAGGATTCCTAAAGAGAATAGGAAACAGGAGCACGAGATGCCTAATATGAAGAACATCTACACCTATAAATACAAGGCAATAACCATGACAAAAGGTACGTTGTGAAACCTATTCATACGCATTGTGATTCGGGAATTTACAGTACGAGATACTAACTTAGGCATCGGAGGGCCTTTGCCGACGAGAGGCAAAGGTGCTCTAACCCTTTTTCTGTCTTGCAGATTCGGGGTTGAATTAAGGAAGCACGTGATCCAGGGCTACGTGGATTTATTCCCCGTACAAATGCCAGAGATGTCGTCGTACGACATAGCTCACTTGATGTCTTCCAAGTTGGCAAAGACTCTTATAAGGACAACTGGCCATTATTGAGAGAAAAATCTCAGTAGAAGAAAAGGCTCAAAATAATTTTTTTTTTTGATCGGCAAAAGAAAATTTCATCTCCATAAAGGGCTAATGAAATTAGTACAACAGAAGCGATCCTACATTGAGGTAGTCTCGAAGGGACCAGGACCCTCCTACTCTAGAGCTCGTAGAAATCTAACCTGCCCCCTCACCTCCCATTTTGAAATTTAAAAGAAAATACAGAAAAAATAGTTGTCAAGATGCCAACTAGCCACTTGTAACCCACGAAATATAGCACCACTTGCTCATAGAATATCTGGCCCACTTGCCCACAGAATATCTTGCTTATAGAATAAAGCTCCACTTGCCCCATAAACCCCACCCCAATAAAGATGATACTCTGAGCCCCATAAATCCACGCCAAACCCCTAACAAACCCCAATAAGCTCTCTGCCCCATCAGACAAGAGTTCAAACTATGAATTAAATACACCGAACCCCAAGAGCACACTACTGTACCCAACCAAAAGACCAAACGCGCGTAACAACCCAACAATATAATCGTCACCCATCCGACGACCTCACCGGTCACACCCATCTCGGCCACAGACACACCCCTCACCGGACATCGGTCACACCCTTCACAACCCATCCTCAAACTCTATTGCTTCCCCTAACATCATTCACATCGCATCCAAACGCCTGCAAAAACAAACCTTTAAAAACTCTAAATCTGATCCCCTGTCAATCCAGACCCTTCAAAAATGCCTACCCCACTGCTGCCGCCCAAGCCCCTCATCCGCCTTCAAATGCCGCTGCCCACATCAGTCCACCTACACTTCAAAACTCCATCGATACGCCACCTCTCACCAACCACAACCACCGCTGTTACCACACTAGTAAAGACCATCGCCGCTACGACCTCTCAAAGACCAACCACCACTGCTGTTAATCAAAGACCAAAAGCGTAACCTAAAAGACCCCTCAAGTAGCTACAACCCAAACAGAAACCGCAACAACTAAAACCCCTCAGACCGCCTCGAGCATCCAGATTCGAAAAAAGTGGGGAACAAGTTTATTGATAGCAAACAAGGAAGGAGAGAGAGAGAGAGAGAGAGAGAGAGAGAGAGAGAGAGAGAGAGAGAGAGAGAGAGAGAGAGAGAGAGAGGCGCCTCCCCCGCCCACAGGAACCCTAGTAGCAACCAAAGTTTAGAGAGAGAAGGTCTCAAAGTTTAGAGAGAGAAGTGGAGTACGGACGCTCGCAAAGGAAAAATTAAAGCCTTTTTTTCCGATCAACGAGCTAAAGAGCTATGCGAACCAGATGAGAACCGAGCAGACAAAATAAGAGAACACTGTGCCAAATATCACAGATACTGAACAGACTTGGATTAACCCAAGCACGTACGAGACATGTGCTCGGTTGATTGCACCATGAGAGGATGCATGAGAGCATTGCCAAGCACAAGTGCAAGATGTACAATGGTTATTGTATACCCCAATATATAGAGAGAGAACCAAAAACTTTGAAATATGGGTGGGAATGTTTTAAAATCCCAGAGAGTAGGGATGACGTATGTAAAACGTCATCTTTGTCACGCCCTCATTTTTACAAAACATAAATAAATGAATTTCAACAATACATAAGTCAAATGATGAGATTTCCATAAATCCATCCCAAAAGGTTTCCATAAAATAAAGTACATCATTAGCCCATTGGCTCTCAAATGTTCGGGCACCCTTGCCCCAAAGGTGAAATCAATAGTATCCCATAAGTTATTATAAGTTCAACGTCAAAAAGATAATGAAATGATTAGAGTTACATTATCATTCCCCAAAAGAAAATTTAATGCATAGAAGATGAATAAAATAACTCCATGTCATGTATGCTCATCATCCAAGTCATGCACTCCAAACCATGCACGATCAAAGCTGGGGACCTGAAAAGGGATAGGGTGAGCACACGCGCTCGTAGGAGAACTATTCTATTAACGCTAGTGTATGAATGTGATATATGCACATGAAACCATGATATGTCAAATGGATAAACCAATGTTAGTAACGGTAACCAAATTATTAGGGAAAGGATTTGGAGGCACCAAAGTACCCAAATGATTGCCAAGTATCCACCAACAAACCATATGTTCAAAATATTTCCTAAGTACCCAAACACCACCCACATATCCATTTTCATTACACCCAACTATCCGAGTTGATCACACAAGTCTAAAATCAAGTTTACATATCGAGTTTCGACAAAACACAATGGATAGTTCAAAAATCTCATTTCTCAACTCTTTCATTGAAGAAAATCATCATTTCATTAATACTAGAGATTTAATCCCTCTGCCGGATTTCATAGGCTCTGTGTGCCTCTGTCGGATTCTGTAGGCTCCGCGTGCCTCTGCCGGGTTCTGTGGGCCCCGCGTGCCCCAGCCGGGTTCTGTGGGCCCCGCGTGCCCCTGCCGGATTCCATAGGCTCCGCGTGCCTTTATAAAACAAAATTCGTCAAATGATGACATTGGTTTAAAACATCTCATTTCCCAATATTCCATTCAAAATCCATTTTCTCCAAGTTCATTTCATCACTTCACACCTTTCGATAAAATGTGCTACGCACACACCCACACACGCTTTCTAAAAACCAACAAACGTTCATGTGAGATAAGATGACATATTTATTTATAAAACCATAGTTCTCGAGTCACAACAAGGTTGAAAGTGATGTCAAAAGTGGATTTTATGAAGAAATAAGCAATCGGGGACCAAACGGACATCAAAGGGTGGCCGAAGACCACCCCAAAAACAGGGGCAGTGGCTGAAAATTACAGAGGCAGCAACATATGAACAGTAACAGTGCAGATTTTCACCTCTAAGGTGTGGAATTTCAACCCAATCACAAATGAGATCGTTTAGACTCAAATTGGAGATGCTAGGTAACAATTAAACATGGAGGGAGGTCAATTTCACTCCCAATTTCACCAAACAACAAGCAATTTCATAGATCAAAGAATCAAAGTGGGAAAACCCACACAAATTGGGGAAAACATGAAATTCAAGGAAATTGAGGTCTAGAACCAACTATATGCAACAAATCATAAGCATACAACTAGAGAGAGTAGAAATTGTTCCCCTACCTCAAGGCTTTGCTTGAAAATTGTGGAGAAATGAAACCCTAGGTGTAGAAACCTTCAAAACCCGAATTTGGAGCTCTCGGTGCGAATCCAAGGTGACTCGAGCTCCCCATGGCGCGTAGAACGTGAAAATGGCCTTGGTTCTTGAAGTGGTTGAGTGAGGAGGGTGGGATTTGAGCTTGGTGGGAGCAAAAATGGAGGAGAGGGAGGAGAGAGGGGGCTGTTGGGTTTGAGGAGGGAGGAAGAGAGTGTTTAGATTTTTTTATTACAAAACTTCTCCCACACACTTCACTTATACATGCACATATTACACCTCACACCTAAATGTCACTTGTGTATATAAAATGTGACCCATCTCATTAATCTCAAACCAACACTTAGCCAAATGAAAATTTTCAACATTTCTCACACTGTGCCAGCCAGGCATGTTCCAGCACAACACTTATTTTCAGAAACCAAACTTAAGTAAAGACCATAATTTCAAAATTTTGGAAATGCCATTGTTTCCAAATGGGGGGGGGTACTTTCTTATTTTCATAAATAAATTAAAGCACTCCAAAATTTTGAAATTCTAATCACATCAAAAATCTCATCCTCCCACTTTTAGTACAAAACCGAAAAACAGCACATTTCTCTCCGAAGAAAAAGGGCTAAAGAAGACTTTGCCTTACTAGAAAATAACTTCCAATTATACCGTTGTGATTAGAAAAATCCAAGGAACAATTACTTGGACTTTTTATCGGCCAAAACGAAACTTCTCCAAAAAGTGATTTTTTCAAACGGGTCCTTACAATCTTATAGACAGTTTTAGCCTTATTAAAAAAGGCAAACATCAATTGTCTTTTAATACAGGTCGAATAATGTGTCCCACGTGAGAAAATAATATTTGGGGAAGTCACACCCAACCCTACGCGTGGTTGTTAGCACATTCGTGCTACTCAAACTTGGAAATGCAGATGCCAAGCAAAAATTCGTACAAGGGGCAGGCCTAGTCAGGTGAGCTGCTGTGTTAAATATCACAGATGCCAAGCACATAAGGTTGCGGCGTTATTATAAGGTAGCAATAAGCTTTATGCTATCATTGATGAGAAACAATGACAGTTAAAGCTGGGGAGCAATTGGAGTAGGTAAAATTTAATTACATAAGAGCAAACCCTAGCACGTGCGAACCATATGCTTAAGCCTGAACACCACGTGAAGGTGGCTCAGTGCGGAGTGACCATGTGAAGGTGCCCTAAAATATTGCCAAGCAAGGTGGGCCACATGCACGGTTAAGATGACACCATGTGATGGTGGTTGTGGTCGGCAGCACCACGAGTTGGTGCATGGTAGTAGTGCTGAACGAGTCAAAGGGCGGTAGATTATTCTAGAAGGTTCTGGTTTGCAGATCCTGCGTGATAGGAAAAAATCCCATGAATAAAGGGATCACCATAAAGTTTCCATATTGGAAGAGGATTCCAATATGGGTAAGGATTCCTAACATGAATAGAATCCTTGCAGAATAAAGATTATATTGTTATATGGAACAAGTCTCATATAGGAAAGGATTCCTAATGGGAATAAGATCCTAGGGCAACGAGGACCCTTGGTAAACAAGTAACCTACACCTATAAATAAAACTTCATACCCATGAAGAAAGGTACGCTAATGGGAATACGATCCTAGGGTAACGAGGACCCTTGGTAAACAAGTAATCGACACCTATAAATAAGACTTCATACCCATGAAGAAAGGTATGCTATATCTCATAGTTATATGCATTGTGTGAATTTGGCTTATTTAGTAACGCATTACTAACTTAAGCATCAGAGGGCCTTTGCCGATGAGAGGCAAAGCTGCTCTAACCAATTATTGTCTTGCAGGGCTAGGTTCCAACGAATAGTGCATATTGTTGATCTCATAGAGGCGTGGAAATAGTATACCCGAATTTTTTTCCTCTATAAGGCAGTCTAATATCACCCAAATAGCAGTGTCTGACTTTGTCGACGTAGGCAATCCAGTCACGAAATCCATGGAGATAAGCTCCTACTTCCAGGTTGGAATCGATAAGGGCTGAAGATCTCCTTCGGGCTTTTGGTGCTCTGCTTTGACTTGTTTGACAAACCAAGCAGGTTAACACAAATTTAGCCACGTCTTTCTTCATTCCTTCCTACCAGCAGGTTCTTCGCAGGTCATGGTACATCTTAGTACCACTAGGGTGAACAGTGAAATTTGAATGGTGAAATTCTCGAAGCATAGCTTTTCGAAGGGTACTGATGTTAGGTAAGAACACCGATCCTTTGAATCTCAGGCTGTTGTCAGAATGAATTGTCCATCTAGGGAGTTCCTTTCCCTGCTGAGCTAAGATCGTATGAACTCACAGTCTTGTTTAAAAGACTGTGCCAATTAAGATCTTGTGGGAAGTGTCGGCTCTGCAACGAGGGCGTAGAATCGTGCTTGTCCATTATTAGACGAAGATCACAGATTGAATTCGTTGAGAGTGTCCACCATTTCCCATTCTTTCATAGCCACCTTAGCCTTTTGTGCTCTATCCTTTCGACTCAGAGTTTCAGTGACGACATTGGCCTTGCCGGGGTGGTATAACAGGGTAAACTTGTAATCCTTGAGGTACTCTATCCACCTCCTCTGTCTCAAATTCGACTCCTTCTGAGTGAATAGCTCCTTGAGACTTTTATGGTTTGGTAAAATCCTCGAACTGTTCGCCGTACAGGTAATAACGCCACGACTCGAGGGAAAAAAACTAGTGTCGCCAATTCTAGGTCGTGCGTGGGGTAATCTCTCTCATGCGGCCTAAGCTGTCGAGATCCATATGCCACTACCTTACTATTCTGCATTAGAATGTAGCCCAGCCCCTCTTTAAAGGCTTCACAGTAGACTGTATAGCCTACATCTCATTCTGGAATGATAAGTATAGGCGCGCTAGTTAGCCTCCTCTTCAATTCTCGGAATGCCCTCTCACAACTATCGCTCCACTCAAACTTAACTCCTTTCTGAGTTAATCTTGTCATTGGCTTGCCAAGCATGGAGAAATCCTGAATAAACCTTCGATAGTATCCAACTAAACCTAGAAAACTACGGACTTCAAACACTGAGGTGGGTTGCTTCCAATTTAGCATTGCTTCCACCTTTCTGTTATCCACTGATATACCTTCCTTAGACACCACGTGCCCTAAAAACTTAACCTCCTCCAACCAAAACTTACATTTACTTGCCTTAGTGTAGAGTTGGTTGTCTTTGAGTTCTTGCAGCACGATTCTGAGGTGTTCTTCATGCTCACCCTTAGTGGCAGAGTATATCAAGATGTAGCCAATGAACACCACCACAAACTTGTCGAGATATGGTTGGAATATCTTGTTCATGACACATATGAATACCACCGGAGCATTTATGAGTCCAAATGGCATCACCACAACTCTAGTGTCCGTATCTGGTTCTAAAAGCAGTCTTGGGAATATCTTTGTCTCATATCCTCAGTTGATGATTCTTTGATCTCCAATCAATCTTCGAGAAACATGTTGCTCCTCTCAATTGATCGAACAGGTCATTAATTCTAGGTAAGGGTTCCTTCTTTCTTCTTCACAAATAAAGCAGGTGCTCCCCATGGTAAAGTGCATCAATGGATATACCCTTCCCTTTCTCCATCAAATCCTGCAACTGGATCTTGAGCTCCTTCAACTCAATAGGTGCCATACGGTACGAGGCTAAGGAAATCGTGCGGTTCTGGGTTGAAGTTCTATGGTAAAATCCAGCTCTCGTCGCGGTGTTAAGCCAGGAAGTTCTTAAGGAAAAACATCGGCATACTCACAAACGACGTGCGGGAATCCTAACTCCTCTCGGTTAGATTCTTCCAACTTAAGGCTTGCTAGCCATCCATAAAGTTGGTTCTGTCATTTGCTCTCTCTCTCTCTCTCTCTCTCTCTCTCTCACACACACACACACATGTGCATGAAGATTTCTCTAGGATTCACTAGGTATAGATGAGCCTTGGAGAGGAAGAAAAACATATTGGAGGGTTTAATGTAGGATTCCTTGGTATACATTATAGGATACACTAGTAAACACACACATATATAGAAGCATGTACATATTTTTAAGGTTTCTAGTAATTTTTAATAAGGACTAGTCTTTTTATGTAATAAAAGATTACCAAAATTTAATAGTTTTGATTTTATCACAAAATTTTTATTTACAAAAAATCAGAGTCGTTCCAGATGTTTCCTCAATGAAAAGTTGAACACTTAAATGGACAGATAAAATATGATTGTCTTCAAATTTTTAGGAAC
Source organism: Vaccinium vitis-idaea (assembly GCA_963854785.1). NCBI lineage: Eukaryota > Viridiplantae > Streptophyta > Magnoliopsida > Ericales > Ericaceae > Vaccinium > Vaccinium vitis-idaea. The sequence continues at coordinate 15,530,384 of OY978224.1, read as the reverse complement.
TAAAAACTGAAAACGTTACCAAGTTTAGCCTTGTCTGGTGGTTTAAAATCATTTTAATTGGCATTTGGGAGGTGGTTGGGAACCTTTTTTTTTTTTTTTAACTTCGTATTTTGCATTTTATTTGTTGCCTTTTGGATTATGGTCAGAAAACATTATAAATCTGCAGAATGTTTGGTAGATATATATACTCCTTCCGTTCCAAAATGGATGTCCATTTTAGGGATTCTAAAAAAATTAGGAGACACAATCATTACTCCTTTTAAACTATAACATTCCAACAATACCCTTCAATTATTCCATTTTGTTCTTTTGTTTTACCAACTTTATTAGTTAGAGAGAGAACGGCAAAATTGGATAACCAATATTTTTGTCTCTCTTACCTTTTAAAATGGACAAACAATTTGGGACAACAAAAGCGTTCAAATGGTCATCCATTTTAAGACGGAGGGAGTATATTTTTTGGTACTTCGGAAATTCAAAACACTAATACAAAAAGGGAATATGTTCAGTTACAAACCTAGAACAAGCAAAAGCATAAACTAGTCCCTAAGGTGGCTAACTCCCAAGCCATCCTCAAGCACAAAATGGTGCACTGATTGGGGAGACTCTTCGGTAACGACCAAATCTTCTAACTGTTCTGCTCCTAGCCTTGCCATGTGGTCAACACTTGTATTGGCTTCTCTGAAAATGTGAGTGCGAGTGGAATGGGTGCGCCTACGGAGAACATTTGCATCCAGAACCAGAGCATGATTAGGATGCTCTCCTCATACTCCCTCATTAATCAACTGGACAGCCATAAGCGAATTAGATTCGATGTGTATATAGCTATATCCTTTCTCTAGCATATTAGTGAGGCCTTTGTATATTCCCCAAATCTCTATTTCCAAGCTATTGTTGCAGTTGAGCTTGCCATAGTAACCCATGAGCCATCTGCCCATGTGATCCCGAAAAACCCCTCCAAACTCTTGTTTGGTAGATATGCGCAAAGTACAAAAACTTACAAACTCTTGTTTGATAGATATGTGCTAAATACATTTTGCAACAAGAGTAATGTTTGAGAGTTTAATTATTAAATTGTAGTATATGTGTTGTAAAACGCACGTTATGAATGCGACTAAGTTAGGAGAAAGCAAACAAAACAAGCAATCACACGAGACAAAAGATTTACGTGGTTCCCCCAAGATTGAGGTACGTTCACGGGGGAGGAGAGAAAGAGAGTTCACTATCAATGGTGAAGAAGAGATACAAAGAGCCGGCTATGATCCGTAACTCTGGAGAGGCCACAATATGAGAGATAGCTAAAGGATCCCCAAAAGCCTCTATTTATAAGAAGCACAATCAATAGGAAATCATAAACACAATAGGAAATCTTAAACACAATTGGAAATCCTAAATGCAATAGGAAATCCAAAACACAATAGGAAATTCTAAACATGATTGGAATTCTCCCAAAAAAGGAAAATTCAAGGCACAATTCCAACAATTCTCCACCTTGACTTGAATTCCACTGAACCCAAATCACTAATTATAGCAACCCTCTTCTGCCTTTACCTCGCCACATTGCCCCCAAGGGGCGATCAACTGCAAAAACTAATCAAGCCAAAGCAATGCTTGAACTTGGCAACCGGAACCGGTTTAGTCAACATGTTCGCTGGGTTATCCGCCGTTCCCACTTTCTTCACCTCAACTTGCTTCTGTGAGATGATCTCTCGAACAAAGTGATACCTGACATCAATATGCTTGGTCCGTTCATGATACATCAAATTTTTAGTCAGATGTATAGCACTCTGCGAGTCACAAAATACTGAAGTGACCCCTTGTGCAATACCAAGCTCGCAAAGAATTCCCCTCGTCCACAGTGCCTCCTTTACAGCTTCGGCAATGGCCATATACTCCGCTTTCGTTGTAGACAGCGCGACCGTAGCCTGCAAAGTTGCTTTCCACATAACCTGTCAAAGACCTCCTTTTATCATGGTCGCCGACAAAATTCAAATCAACATATCCAACTACTTGATTACCCAGATTAGAAATCCCATACAAAAGACCCATAGCTGCAGTACCTCTCAAGTACCGAAGTATCCACTTCACAGCCTCCCAATGTGCCTGTCCTGGTCGCCCCATATAGCGACTAATGACACTAACTGCATGTGAAATATCAGGACGAGTACATACCATGGCATACATAAGGCTCCCAACTGCCCTCGAATATGGAACCTGAGACATATACTTCTCCTCATCCTCCGACTGTGGTGACAATTCTGCTGAAAGTCGAAAGTGTGCTGCCAAAGGGATATTGACTGGCTTCGAGTTCTGCAAAGCGCTCAAGCACTTTGAGAACATATGACTTCTGATTCAAGAACAACTTGCCATCTACTCAATTTCTGCTAATCTCCATACCTAAAATCCGTTTTGCTGCACCCAAATCCTTCATCTCAAATTCACCACCCAATTGTTGTTTCAACCTGTTGATTTCTGATACACCTTTGGCAGCAATAAGCATATCATCAACATACAACAGTAGATAAATAAATGAACCATCTGGAAGTCTTTGAAAATACACACAACTGTCATATTCACTCCTAGAATATGATTGGCTTATCATGAATGTGTCAAACCGCTTATACCACTGCCTAGGAGACTGTTTTAAGCCATATAAAGACTTACGAAGCAAACACACATGATCTTCCTTACCAGAAATAACAAATCCCTCCGGTTGACGCATATAAATCTGTTCCTCAAGCTCCCCATGCAAAAACGCCGTTTTGACATGAAGTTGCTCTAACTCAAGGTCATAACATGCAACAATAGCAAGTAAAGTACGAATGGAACTGTGCTTTACAACTGGTGAAAATACTTCATTGTAGTCAACACCTTCTTTCTGACTAAAGCCTTTCGCCACTAGCCGAGCTTTGAACCGTGCCTCTTCAACCCCTGAAATACCTGGCTTGCGCTTGAAGACCCACTTGCACCCTACAATCCTCCTAGTTTTCAGCGGTTTTACCAACTCCCATGTCTGGTTCTTCTGAAGAGACTCAATCTCCTCACTCACAGCAACACACCATTGCACACACTCATTGCTCGAAACAGCTTCCGTATAGCTAGAAGGCTCATCATACTCCACTGTTTCAGCAACTGATAAAGCATAGGCCACCATCTCAGAATAAGCCGAATACCTTTCAGGAGGCCGAATCTCCCTCCTTGGCCTATCTTTAGCAATAGTGTGTGGTTGCTCTGCCGGTACATCATCATCTGTGTCTGAACTCTTGAACTCCTCTTCAATTAGCTGATTACTATCATTCTTCCCTGAGCCAAAAGATTCACATAACAACTTCACCTGCTTTGGAACCCTCGGTTCCTCAACTGCATCTTCAACCTGCTTAGACCCCTCAAACGGAGTCTTACACTCAATAGCAGCTGACGGAGACCTGTTCACCAAATAGCATACTGTGGAAACGGCTTCAGCCCAAAACTCTTTGCTCAACCCGGCATTGAATAACATACAACGCGCCTTCTCTAAAAGAGTCATGTTCATTCATTCAGCCACACCGTTCTGCTGAGGGATTTTTCTCACTGTGTGATGCCTCACAATGCCCTCATCACTGCAAAACTTATCAAATTCACCAAGACAAAACTCCATACCATTGTCAGTTCTCAAACGTTTTATTTTCTTACCCGTCTGATTCTCTATCAAAATTTTAAACTGTTTAAATGTACTCAAGGCATCACTTTTATATTTTGGCATATACACCCAAACCTTGTGAGAGAAATCATCGATAATACTCATAAAATATTGAAAACCACCTTTAGAAGTTACCTCTGCGGGACCCCAAAGATCCGAGTGAAAATAATCCACCGTGCCTTGGGTGCGATGAACAGCTGTACTGAATTTGACCCTGCACTGCTTGCCGTAGACACAATGCTCGCAAAAATCCAGCTTCTCAATTTTCTAGCCACATAGCAAACCCTATTTGCTCAAAACTGTCATCCCCCTCTCGCTCATATGCCCAAGGCGCATATGCCACAAACGAGTCAAGTCTGAATCTGAAACCTTTGATGAGACAACTGTTGCTACAACACCTGTAACTGTACTGCATTGAAGTATATAGAGGTTGCCACGCTGCTAACCCTTCATCAATACCAATGCACCTCTCGAGACCTTCAAAACTCCACCTCCACCGAGGAATTTACAACCAAGAGAATCAAGAGCACCCAGGGAGATAAGATTCTTCTTCAAATCCGGAACATGTTGAACCCCAGATAAAGTCCTAACAACACCATCATGCATCCTGAGCTGAATCGTTCCAACACCAACAGTCTTATAGGCCATGTTGTTGCCCATCAAAAATGTACCATTGACCGCCTCATAAGTAGTAAACCACCTTTTATGTGGGCACATGTGGTATGAACATCCAGAATCCACTCGTTGTCAGAACGGGAATTACCCGCTGTAACTGATAACACTGTATCCAACGCATTTGAGCTTTCAACAACTCCAGCAATATCTTCACTCCCTTTCTGGTTCTCCTTTTCCTTCTCTTTGAGTTTTAAATAGTCAACTTTCTAGTGCCCGGGTTTCTTGCAAAAATTGCACTTCCCCTTCTTCTTTTTCACTGACTTGGATCTACCCCTATTACTCGACTCATCCCTGTCTGTTGTTATTCCCCTAGCAATCAAACCCTCCGCATGCGCATCACCCTCACCAGACACCTTTTTCCTCAATTCTTTCGAATAGAGGCTGGACTTAACATCTTCCATAGAAATTGTGTCTTTGCCATACAATAGGGTGGTAACAAAATACTCATATGAAGGTGGTAAAGAACATAAAAAAAATTAGGGCTTGGTCCTCATCCTCAAATTTACTATCAATGTTTTTCAGATCCATAATAATACGATTAAACTCGTCTAAGTGATCCTCAACAGGTGTACCTTCATGCATTCGAAACGTATAAAGACGTTGTTTAAAATACAACCTGTTCGTGAGCGATTTCGTCATATATATGCCTTCCAACTTCAGCCAAACACCCGCTACTAAAGTTTCTTCTTCCACCTCGCGAAGAGCATCGTCTGCCAGACTCAACTGAATAGAACTCAGAGCTTTGGCATCCATGTCTTTCCAATTCTCCGGACTAACCCCAGACTTCGCCAATCCTAACAAAGCCTTGTGCAATCCCTGTTGGGTTAACAGAGCCTTCATCTTTACTCTCCAAAGACTAAAATTGCTGCTCTGCCCATCAAATTTCGCGATCTCGAACTTAGCCACCATAACCACAATCGGAAACAAAATCCTAGCTATCAACCAGAAACTCTGATACCAATTTGTTGTAAAACGCATGTTATGAATGCGACTAAGTTAGGAGAAAGCAAACAAAACAAGCAATCACACGAGACAAAAGATTTATGTGGTTCCCCCAAGTTTGAGGTACGTCCACGGGTGAGGAGAGAGAGAGTTCACTATCAATGGTGAAGAAGAGATACAAAGAGCCGGCTATGATCCGTAACTCTGGAGAGGCCACAATATGAGAGATAGCTAAAGGATCCCCAAAAGCCTCTATTTATAAGAAGCACAATCAATAGGAAATCCTAAATGCAATAGGAAATCCTAAATGCAATAGGAAATCCTAAACACAATAGGAAATCCTAAACACAATTGGAATTCTCCCAAAAAAGGAAAATTCAAGGCACAATTCCAACAATATGTTCTTTTTTTTCACCATGTTGGCCTTGGTTATTAGTTATTGGAGCATAACCATCAAAGTCTAATTTTTTTGATATGGGTAGGGGTAGGATATGTCTTTTTGCCCTAGACCCAAATTGAAAATGGACAAATGAGAAGTTGAGAACTCTTCTGCATTTAAGCCAGAACTCGTTTGTTAGGAATGAATGAATTTTGGTGAAGAATTTTTGGAAGGAGGGTGCCTGTTGTGCAATGAAACTATGTAGTTTCCTTCCTAAAGTTTTGCCAATTGTTCACTGATTCAACCTTCGGGCAACTTGTTTCAACTTTCCACCAAAAAGGTTACCTTTTGGGTTTTTATCCTATATGACAAGTACACTACTTGTTATTTGCAAGTTAGTCCTTCTATTATTAAGGATTTGTAATATGGGTTATATCCTACTTAAAAAATTCACGTAATCTTGGTATGCTCTTAATAATAAATTTATAATAGCTATTATCTCAAATATAATTATTTTTAATATTTCGTTAATAATAAATTTATTAAATTTGTCTTCACTATATATTAATTTCTCTATAATAGTATATTGTAATGTTCTAAGATATTGCTTTCTTATTTGTGTCTTTTTTGCTTTAGCTAATATTTTTTTTTATCTATTTAGCATATATATTGTTAAAGGTTTCTACCAATGGTTTGGAGATCTGGGCGAAGAAGGTTCAATTGGTCCACTTTCTAATCTTTTTTTTATTCTTTTGAAGTAGTATTACATGTGTACATGCATAAAAATTCTTTTCCAAATAAACTCTATAATCTTCAGTATCTTTATCAGTTATGTCTAAATAATGTCCTAGATGCTGAAGAAAGAGTTCTATCTGGTGTATGTCTTTTTTACTATCAATATATTGCAAAAAGGATTGATATGAACAAAACACAAGGTAATAAGTCATAAAAACAAAGTGACTTGAGTGGTTTTAACTGGTTTTGAGGGATGTATAGTATTTTCCTTACTATATAACATTCTTCATGATCATTCAATAGATTTCCAATATAAACAAGGGTCCACTATGCTTCTGTAAAATAAAACAATTTTTTTTTTTACCTTTTTTGACGCTTTGAGCTTATCTAGATCGGGTATCTGCTCCGGTGTATAGCCGTGTCTCCACAGACGCCTGGTAATGACTTACACCACACCTTTCACCTCTGAACTATAGTGACTTTCGCCTGGCGGCTACTGATCGGACGGATCTTTTACTATAGGCGCTCAAGGGTAATAACCCTCCAACCCAATAAACCACAACCCTATTATGTTTCCTACCAAGGGTGTATATCAAAGAAGAGATAACAAAGGGAGAATATATTGGAAGCAGTAACTAAACACTCTTTTATTCATAGAAACTTTATGAAACAATAAGAAGTTTGTTAAATAGATGAGTACTCACACTACACTTGAAAGCTTAACAAGCCATATTACAATACCTAACTTTTTTCTAAATGGTAGAGGAGGATCTCTCTTACATTCTGCCTTCTTCAATATTTTTAGAGCTTATTTATTATAGACGTTGGTGCAAACCCTGAACGACATTGCTTACGTTTCAAACCACTCAATTTTTCATTAGGTGTAAAGCAAAAGTAGTGGGTGGCAGGTAAAAGGAGTTTTCAGAGCTCCTCATTTTCTTGGGCTGGTGCACCTTTTTGACATAATGTGCATAGGTGGTCCTCCTCAATTGAAAATGAATCACAATAATGAAGGTAGGTATCCCTAGTCATGATTATTTGGGTGGATGCATAGTCATCAAATATTCTTTTCAAGATCTCCATGTCCTTTTCTTTTGTCATCTTTGTTGCAGTGGAGAGGACAAGGCAACTTTGACTGTATTGGTAAATCCATACACCTTGCTTTTTCAAAATAAAGTTGAGTAGTTGATTGTATGGCCAATTGGCCTATCTCATTTTCCATCAAAATAAAGTTCAAAATATATTCTTTAATCCCAAAACGAGATTATTAATTTGTATGGCCAATTGGCCTATCTCATTTTCCATCTGCAGCTTCTCTTGTGAGGACATTTGCAAGGCTATTTTCTCTTCCTGCAATATATTCAATATCAAAGTTGAAGGTTGCAAACCAAACTTGCCATCTAATTAGCCTTTGTGTTGCAATAGTGGGATCAATATTATTTTTTTATAAATGCTTTAACTTGAGTGTTATTAGTTTGAACCAAAAATTTTGTTGGCAAAAAGAAAATCTCAAATTTAGCAATTCCTCTTTTTACAGCAAGCAATTCTTTTTTCATCTATATGATAATTTTTATCTTCATTTTTGAAAGTTCCAAAAGAGTATCTACAAATATCTTCATTACTATATTTCATGGGTTTTACCCTGATGATATTATTTGGGTTTATAAGTTCAATTTGGCTATGGTTTTATCAACTTCCCATTTTTCTATTAGGTGTTCACTAAAATTCTGTCGAAGATCATTAGTGATTTCATTTTCAATTTGGTAAATAAGTAATCCTGGTATTGGATTTGGTAAATATTTGGGCATAATCAACTTTTCTAACAACATTTATTATTCGTGGTGTGATTATTTTGTGATTACATGGTGTGGTAAAGTGGACACGAGTAAGAGTTTGGGTAAATGGGCTATATGTCATGATAAAATCATTTCCTAAAAGTATATCTACCCCTTGACTTTCACTTTTATATAGCAATGGTATTTTGATGGTATACTTTCTGCATCATTCATAATTCAGTACTTCTCCACTTGATATAATTTCTTGATTGGCTTAGGTGGCTTGTTTGTAATGGTATATTTTTTGCATCATTCATAATTCAGTATTTCTCCGCTTGCTATAATTCCTTGATTGGCTTAGGTGGCTTATTTCGCCAATAATGTTCGGGTAATACATTTTGCTTGGCCATGGATATTCCTGCTCCAATATCTAAGAAAGCATGATAACTCCGTTCTAAATATTCAGGATATTTGAGACTATCTCAATGTATAGGCTATATGGTGATGTTCGTATCATATATATAGTTTTATTTTGAATATCTATTCGTGGAATTGTTATTTGTTGATTGTTAATTGTACAAAGTAATGCATTGCATTGTAGAGTAAATGGTTTAGTATTATTAAGGAAATCATTTCCTAGTAATAATTGTAGGCTCTCATCCATGTAAGGATTAACTAATATTTTATATTAAGATGATGCTGGATTCCTTGTTTATCTGTAAAACAGATAGGACAAATAATATATGAATTTATTTGGAAGGTTTTTCCCTAGAATTTTTTTATAAGGATATGGTTTTCAAGCTTTAAGGGTATATGTTTTACTCTCTCTATATAAATGTAACTGGATGGTGCTCCGGTATCTATTAAAGTTCTTAATGGAGTCCATTCATTGTTTTTATCTATGTATTCTTTAAGTATATAAAATTGCTCATTTTGTTGTGAACTTTGAATTAAATCAAGATCTTTTCTCTGATACTTTGGTCATTATCTTGTATTAATAAAGTTTTTCCTTTTAATTGTGAGACTCTTGAAAGAGAGTTTGTTTTATTAAGTGTATTAATTTGATTATTGCTTCTATTATATGTAAGACATTTCTGGGTGGCATTCCTATTCTATTTCTAAATTCTAAATTGATTTCTTCGGGTAATGATATATTCTTTCCTCCTATCCTTCATGGAGGTATATTGTAGACACCCCAATTTTAGTCCAAATGCATCCCCTATGACGAAAGGAACGTGCATGGTTACCTCAGAACGATCGATCAGAGCTCAACAAAAATCAATAAAATAACCAGTTTAGCCGAGCGGTCCACTTTGACAGCCGAGCGGCCCAGTTTTCCTCTGGATGGCCGGGCGGCTAACCGTGTTGGCCGGGTGGCTAACATGATTGGCCGGGCGGCCAATCGTGGTTGTCAAATCGGACAACTTGTTTTGCAGAGATTCTTCGTAGACGAATATATTCCCCGGCGCAGGGAATATCATCATCACGAAAATCTTTCGGAAGATTTTCTTCATCATACCTCCTCCTCCTCCATGGCTATATAAACCCCCTCCGGCTTCCGCTCCTTAGAGAGAACACACACACACCCAAGAGAGGCGACACCAGAAAACCGAAATCCATTACTCCGCATCCTGAAGTGCTGTCAAATCACCACCTCTCTAACTTCCGATCACCGTCAAAAACCCTTCTCCTCACACCCTCTCTCTCATTCCTCTAGTAAATCATCAAAAACACTTCACCTTAAGTTTTCTGAGAGAAAACCAAAACTTTCGTAGCTTGATCGTTTCGTTTCGAAAAGGTACAACTCCGTTCGTTCAATCAAACTTCTAGCATTCTGAGGGGAGTTATTCCAGACTCGGGATGTTTTCCGTAATCATCCCCGGGTTCGGATAACCTTGTTTCAAGCAAACCCATCCCCTACGGCTCCGTATCGGGCGGTATTCTCTGTTATCGCACAATACGACCTTACCCGGGGTACAACTTTCTCAAAATCTACTTCTCAAGTATAATTTGAACTCAAAGGAACCGGCTTCCTTCCAAAGAAAGACTCTCAAGGCGCTTTTCCAGTCTGCAAAATTTTCAAAAAAATAGAGGAATGTTGGCCGGGGGGCCAACATACTTGGCCGAGCGGCCAACATAGAATGGCCGGGCGGCTGACTTTTGGAAGAATGGGCCCCTCCCCTGTTTCAAACAGAATCGTGCTCTGTTTTCGTGTTTTTCTGGTTTAAGCTGCGGATATTACATCGTTTCCCCTCAGGTTCTTCTTATTTATTGTCAAGTTCGTGTATTTCATTTTATTTCCGTTATGGTTCTGTGAATTACTTGTTCATTACTATTGTTCATATTTTGTATATATTTGTTAAAGTTTTGCAATAAAATATTTTCTGAAAATCCCACAAATATTTAGTAAAGACCGGAAATTGTCCAGGCGAGCGGAGTGTTTTTTAACAAAACCTTCCCCGATCGTAACTTGGCTTCCGAATCCAAAGGAATCTTTTCGCAGACCAAACCTTTTTAAAAACGGCACAAGAGTTATTATTTTCAACGGTTTCTCGGGTACCAAAATTATTTTCTAAATAAATCCCGGGTGGCGACTCTATTCATTTCTATTCATCTTTCCACACACATTTTCCGCGAGCCGCGTGGATCGACCGTCCACATATATATTTAGCTATAAAACAATGTTCTTCTTTTATTTCAATAGAAACTCTTGTATAATTTTTTTATAATTTCTTTATGGTGAGTATTTCTAAATGCATATAGGGTTTTTGTAATTATACTAAATACTTTGGCTCCATCATGCATTCTTATTTTATCTAGTTGATAACATAAATTTTAGCTTTTATCAATATGTTCATCCTTAATGATAAAGAATAATCTGGTTTTAGGGTAAATATTATCTTTTGATAGACTAGATTTCTTGATACTACTCCTAGGAGTACATCTATGGGATCATTTAGGATTCTATCATCCATACAAAATATTTGGATTGGACTGTCTATTCCTTGTCTAAAGTATGATTTGATTAATATTTGGGCAACTCCTAATGATATATTCTTAATTCCACTTCTAATATCTGATCGTATTTTACTTAACTCTTTGTTAACCATTTCTCTAGTTCATAAAGCAATTATTATTTTTCCTCTTGTTGTACTTATGTCGATTGGGTATTCTGACATTTTGGCAACATTATGGCTCTTTATTTAAATCTAAACAGGTTGAATACTTGTGACTTAAACAAGTCTCTTTCCCTTTTATCTAATTCTCCTTTGGTAATTTGTTTACATTTTTCTCATCAAATATAATCATTTGGTGATTTCCTTGTTGTAGGCTATCTTCTTCCTCCCTATATCTTTCGTATATGCTTTCATCGCTAGAGATATCACTATCTTCTACTGGTTTACATTCATTTCGAAACTTTCGTTGTATATTTCTAATAGCTTTGTATTAGTCTTTTTTTTTTGGACACTCGTTTGCATAACGTCCTTCCTTCTGACATAGCCAACATTTGCATGTCTTCGGCTTTGCCCTAAATTTCTTATTGGGTTGTCTATATGGTTTTCTCCTCCTAAAATATCTCTTTTTTGGATATTGGGTATATTGTTTTTTTTAATCTTTTCTTGAATTTCTTCTTATATTTTTTAAATCGTTTTTCTGGTGTTATGTTGCATCCCCAATTACTTTGTCTTGCCTAGGGATGAGCGAAAAACCAGTCAAACCGCGAATCCAATCCAAACCATTCCAAACCGCATGGTTTGGTTTGGTTTTTTAGTAGTGTGGTTTGGTCGTCCAAACCATTCCAAACCGCATGGTTTGGTTTGGTTTTTTAGTAGTGTGGTTTGGTCGTGGTCTAAAAATATCAAAAACCGTATTATATAGTTTGATCTGTGAACTTACTTTAATGGTTCCAGTTATAAACCGATCAAAACCGTATACATACATATATATGTAGGTGTATGTGTATGTTTCTATATTTATATTTATACATATATTTATTTATTTGCTTGTTTAGTTCGATAGACCAAAATAAACACAGGATTTCATTCCATAACTCATTTCCATTTCATACACCAAATGAACTCATTTCCATTTCATACACCAAAACAACATTTCATAGCCAACTAATTTCCTAATGCAACTTTCCATTCCAGTGATTCCATTCATACACCAAAAAGAACATCCTATTTCCTAACTTCCATATATCACAACTTATTTCCATTTCATACACCAAAAGAACATTTTCATAGCCAACTAATTTCCTATTTCCTAATGCAACTTTCCATTCCAGTGGTTCCATTCCACGACCAATTTTCTTAAATATCCCTAAATTTCTATACATGAATTCCAATTCCTATTTTTATTTTAATACTATTGGTTTTTATATGAGTTTTGGTTTAATATATCTCTGCAAGTTTACAAAGATGATTTCTCAATCTCAAGAAAACCGTGGTTCGAAACCGAAACCGAAACCGAACCGTATTGTAATGGTTTGGACTGGTTTGGTCCTATGCCGTTTTTGGTTTGGTTTGGTTCTCCAAATTTATAATCCGTAGGTATTGGTGTAGTTCTTGGTTTACCATGAAACCGAACCAATTTGATTCATGCTCACCCCTAGTCTAGCTATTTGTGGACAACATAAACCTCTTTTTTGTGTTACGTAATATAGTCTAGAGTTTCTAGCTTGTACACACCATTCACTTATTTTTCTTTTTGTAAATTCTATTCATCCTCGGATCCTCCTAAGGTGTCTTGCTCCTTATTAGGTCTATTGTTATATGCATCAAATATATTGATTCCCCATGGATCAGGTAATTTTTGCATAAATAACTCTAAATAAGCTTTCTTCGTTTCTGATACATTTAATGTTGGTGCTATGGAATAATAGTAGTCACTAAATTGACATATATGATTGTCTAGGTAGCACATGTCACAAATTATTAGATTAGCTATCTGCCATTTGCTTATTCAATTCTTTTAGCTGTTAATTCATCACTTCTTGTTTCCCAATATTCTCCTAGGAATTCATCTCTCAATGCTCTTTCAAAATTTGATATTAATTGTCTTTGAGATACCCATTCTTTATTCGCCGCTCCCTTAGCCGTATATTTTATTAAGTTCTTTAAATCATCACTAAGATATTTCCACCATTGTGTAATGTTACCTTGAAATGTATGTTCTATAAAACTACATGTCTGCTCACTAGTCCATCCTTTAAGTTGACTTGTTAAATGAGTATTTTTTACCCATGCTTCTATGGCTTTATCGATGTCCTTTACACAATCAAGATCTAGCCATATTCCATTGGTGCTTATAGGTTTCTCATAATCTTGTATTGGGGTATATTCGGTTTTAATTCTAGGAACTCTTCAATTGTTGCTTTCTCCTATGTCCTCTCTACAAAATAAAATTCCACTTCTAGGATCTCGTCTATCTCATTCTCTAGGATCTGGCCATCCATAAGTAATTCCTCGTGTAAATTCAGAATCACTAGGAAAATTACTTGGTGTTCCAGCTATTACAGTAGTCGTTGTTCCCGAACTTGCTGCACTTTCCCATTTTAAGTTTTCTATTATTTGAGTTTGTTGAGTAAGTTGTTTACTTAATTCTGCTAACTTTTCTCCATTTTCTATCATATATTGTTCTTCTAGTTCTTCTAGCTTTTGTTCTTCTATTTCTATTACCTTAATTTCTTCTAGAAAATCTGGTGGCGATTTTAGAATAGTTGGTTCTTTATACTCTAAAATACTTGCTTGTGTTATATTTTCTAATTTTATTGATACAACGGCCCACAACTGTTTTCCCGCACTTTTTTTGTGAGGGAGCCCTCACAGGATATGTTCTGTTTACAAGAAGTTTCCTATGAAGGCTCCCTCACAAAAAAAGTGCGGGAAAACAGTTGTTAACAGTTGATATATCGTTTATTGTTGTAATTATTTGTTCATAGTTCTCTTTATTTTCTTCCTTATATCCAACTATTTGGGCATAAATTGGGTTCGTAAGAATATATTCGGCCATAGTTCTCATCTCTTCTCTTAGCTCATTAAGACTATCTAGATGAGGGGCATTTTTATCAAAAGATTGTTCTAATTGTTTTATGTTGTTTTGTGAGAGTTAAATTTTTTTGAATTATATTATCACAAACGTCATTTGGTTGGGTTACTCGAATCATTAAGATATTTTCAATTTCTTCAGATTCTTTAGTTGCTTCATCCATTATGGGTCTTGTTGGTATACCTATCCCTAATCTTTCGGCTATTTGGTTGATCTTATTTTCTATATTTTTAAGGTGTTCCAATAGACTTCCTTCGTCTCCTACCTGATTATTTATCTGTTCTTGAACTTGTTGTAAATCTTCTAGATTTTGTATGTGGTTAACTTTTAATTTAACTTCACTAAATATATTGGATAACTGGTTTCTCAATTGGACTAGATGCTCTCTATTTGTCATGTTTAAAATTCTTATTTTATTTATTTCATTTAATATTTTAGAATTTTTTGTGCTTATGGGTTTATATTCTCCGAATTTATTTAATAAATATAGATTGGTCCCCGTTAAGTTGATTTGACGACCATAAGGCTCCATCTCCTAATGTCACAAAATGAGTGAATTTTCCTAATTGAGTTGTTGACCATCTATAACTTGAATCTAGAAGATTTTCTTTTTCTTATATCTTGACTATTTATAGTTGAAGGAGGCTACTTCTTCTCCATCAATTACTATAATTAATTTTTTTATGTTTTGTGTCTAATATTGTATTGGTTTTGTTGTATGATTGTATCAAATATTGCCCTATAATTCGTTTTATGTCTTTGGGTAACTCTATTCGATTGACTAGGTTAATTCTCAGTATAATTGATACGTAATTTTTTACTATTTTTTTGTGTGGTGATTTATATCCTTCTAAGATTTTTTATCTATTTTCTCTCTTAATTTTTTCTTCGTTTTTGTAAATCCAAAGATCTACTTGGTGGTTTATTTGATACATTTATACATGGTTCTCTAGTTTTGATATATTTTTTGAATTAAAAGTTGGCTTATTATAAACTTACAATTTTCTGGTAAATCTAATTGGTTAATTAAATATATCCTTCTACGTAAAGGTTGCCAGTGTAAATAATATTTTTTAATTATTAAATCGAATTTATTTGCTTGTAAAATTGTATCTTTTAATTCTTTATATTGGTCTGGTATAAGATTATACCAATTTTTCCTTGGCTTTCCTATGTTGAATTGTTGCAAGGCTTTGATAATATATATTAAAAAACGAGTGGAATGTTTGGTAGGAGGAGTTTTTTTTAGTTGTATCAAATTGTATTGGAGTTGATTCGTGAAATATCAATTCTTGAAGTTTTTCTTGCAAATTGCTAACTCGATATTTCTAGCGCTACACTAGATTACTAAATTTGTATTGCACCTGCTGTGCAATTTTTCCTGAACTAGGGGTTGCTGCTGTGCAGTGGGCTGCACAGCAGCGTGCTGTGCACCTCATGGCGCGGCCGCGCCAAAATTTTTTTGACGATCGGAAATGTTCATCGCGTAGATTTCGTCGAGTACTACAAGTGTACAAAAAATCAACTCGATCGGATATCGTTAAGTATCTCATCGGAACACAAATACCTTGAAAAAAAATGGAACACAAATGAATACAAACACTGGAACAAAACCGCTGAACCTATGTTTTTTCAAGATATTTGTGTTCCGATGAGAAACTTAACGATATCCGATCGAGTTGATTTTTTGAACACTTGTAGTACTCGACGAAATCTCCGCGATGAACATTTTTGATCGTCGGGAAAATTTAGGCGCGTCTGCTCCATGAGGTGCACAACACGCTGCTGTGCAGGGGCTGCACAGCAGCAACCCAAGTCCCAATTTCCTGCGGCAACCCAAATATAGGATTTCCAAACATCCAAAAGGCAAAAAGGAAGAATGCAAAATACGGAAAAAAAAGAAAAAGAAAAAGAAAAAGTAGTGAGGAATGCGACGTGGCACACAAACAGCCATTTAAGTACACGTGTTCGTAGTTAAGCTTCTGAAAGCGTGTTCAATAATCACGACGGTAACTCCCCGTTCCAGGGTTTTTACAAACCCATCACCCCCCCTCCCAGTTCTAAGACCCATCATGGTGTTGACGAGTTCCATCAGGACAACCCATCATCTTGTTGACGTGGTCCATCACCAGCGCCGGTGACCAGATCTTACGCCGACGACGCCTTCTCCGATCAGACCAAGTATTCTATCTCCCTCCCTCCCTCTCGTTTTCGTATATGCGTGATTAGCAAATTCCGTGCGTCGGTTAAGGATAAAGAGCCTTATTCTCTTTCTCCAGGAGATGTTATTTTCAAGGGGATTTTCGAGGATTTCGAGAACCAGCTTGAACCGCAGTCGATGGCTCTTCTCATTTCAAAGCAAGCGAGAACAACTGCTCCCATCTGCTCACTTACAATCTCCGTTGGACTCTACTAACACCGTAGCGGTAACAGTTTCACTCTTTTACGTTTGTTATTTATTTATGTGCACCGCTGTTTGTTTAGGCTGCTGAGAAAACTGAGTAAGAACGGAGAAAAAGGAAATAGAAATACGTGTTACTATTACTTAATCTATTAATGAAGAATTAAAGTTATGCCAATTGAACAAAATTCTTATGAACAACAGGAAGTACATATCCACATATTGCGTACAGCTTACTATGAGTCTTTACCATTATATTCGCCAATGCCTTTTGAGGGCATTCAAGTTAGAAGTGTAACTATTCGTGAAAGCGGCATGAGTTGTGCTAATCAAGGTTAAGCAAGGCTGGCCTAATGTTTGGGTTGCCCAAGCCCAACTCCAATTTTGATTGCCCACTTACTATTAAGTCAAAAAAATAAAATGACATACAAGTTAGAGAAAAAAAAATCAAGGTAACATTTTACTTTTAGCTTGAACAACATTAAAAAAAAAAAAAAAAATCACAATCAAAATATAACCCTCGTTATAGTGCTTTATGACGAGCACGATCTGAGGCAAACAAGATTTCTCATTGAATTTTTTGAAGCAAATTATGCAATTGAGTCATCGTATTAACTTATCCGAGAACTTGTTTTCAATTGAGATGAATCCACTTAATCTCTCTTGTGACATGCTAGTGATACAAAAGTAAGTTTTTATCGGCTTCAACTAAGAAAAACTCCTCTCCACCGAAGCAACTGTGACCAACAGTGCCGAGTCTGCCGACCCTAATATTTTAGGACTCGAAGCTAACTCCCAATATTGGGCCCCCTTCATCTTTAAGAGGTATTTTAAAAATTATGGAATACAAAAATTCAAACTAAATGGATACAAAGATAAATGTAAAAAGAGATCTAAGTTTTTTTTGAAGAAAATAAGAAAGTTTGCTTCATATTTTAACTATGATTTGTGCGGAAAAAATAATAAACCGTGTTATCTCGCTCGTTTTTGTAAAAAAAATTTCCACCATTGAGAATTTTTTTTTAAGGATTTTTTTTTTAATCCAATGCAAGAAAATAACACTTCTACATTATTGTCGTGTTGTTAAATGCAAAATTTCTAACAAATTAATTGAGTACCGTGGTGTTCATGAACTTTTGGATTGGGAAGAAAATAAAGGAGTCATAAATAACAAACATAGAGGGGAAAAAAAGGGAAAGAGAGGCCTGAAAGAGGCCAAAGTAAGAAAAAAGGGGGAGTATGGGAGGAATCGAACCCCACTCTCACGAATGGTTGGCAGTATAAAGTGACCATAGAACCATGTTGATGCATTGCATTATTTATGTAAACTTTATAGTGTGTATATATATAACCTGAATTTTTTTTGGTTGCCCCAACCCGGAGGGTTGCCCAAGCCCGAGGGCTTGGTGGGCCTACCCCTGGGCTGGCCCTGTGGTTAAGTAAGGCCGATATATGTAACCTGTGTTACTTGGTTGCAAGTTTGTCCAGGTGTGAAATCTCCCCTAGTGTGTCCAGTCTTTTTCTTTTTTGGCTGGGAAGAGCTTTGAGGATAGCTCCTTAAATGTCCATATGGTGTTTTAGAAAAGAGCAGAAGGGCATGGAGTTTTTTCTTTTTTATCTTATATGTATTGATGACGAGCTATGAAGCTCTAACAACCCTATGAGGTCGCCGTACTTGTGCCAAACGGGCCAAGGACGTTGAACTATGTATGGCATACGCCATGTGGCATGCACATTGCATATATGTTGCAGTTTTCACCCAAAACCTTTGAAGTAACACATACTCCCTCCGTTCCAAATTGCTGGTCACTTTTGGGTATTCCAACTTTTTAAGCAGATATGCAATAACTTCATTCAATAAGTGCATTCACATTAAACAGATTCATTAATTTTCAACAATGCCCTTATATTTCAACTTTTGAATGAAATGATTGTTGTTGGTAAAGGGGTTATTTTGGAAGATTGAATAAATTTTGTTGCGTTTTCAAAGGGGACTAACAATTTGGAACATCCCAAAAATAGTATATAAGAACAAGCAGGAGTATTTACACCCGATTAAAATGGAAATTTCCCATGTGTCCCCACTTGTCTCAGTCATGTCCCCGCCATGTCCCACTTCAAAAATCAATTAACTTCAATGGACATGCCACATGGTGTGTGCCGTTCGTATTTTTGCGTTTCCCTGGCGTGTTGGTATGGGTACGACAACCTCCTAGGGTTGTCGGTGCTTCATTGCTCACCATCAATACAAGATAGGGAAAAAAAACCCCATGCCCTTCTACTCTTTCCTAAAGCACCATATGGACATTTGAGCAGCTATCCTCAATGCTCTTTCCAGCCACGGAGTTTCAAACCACAAGAGAATAGACCAAGGACTGCGGTTCCTTACCAAACATAAGATGATCTACTTAAATCATTTTTTTTTTGTCTGAAATGAGTTTTATTTGCAAAACAAAAAAGAGTTTTTGTGTGCAAAACAAAAAACTGAGGCAACTATATGATAAACATATTGAATATTTAGTTCTAGGAGGGAACTGTGTCCAAAGATTGGGATATGGAATGGTAAACATCAGTTCCGACCTATAATTGGTACAACTCTGTTTTTTAGAGGAAAAGAAAAGCAAAATTTCTTCTCGGTAGGGAAGGATGATTCGTGACGAAGGTCAAATGTACAAAAGGTAAATGTTTGACGCATTATTATCAGAACCACGTCAAATATTTCTCCCAAACATGTCAAAACTCAATGAAGTGCATTCTAGCAGGTGATGCAAGGCACATTTTCAATGGAGATCTTAGTAGGAGGGAGCTCCTAAAATGGTGTCACTCCCACCTAAGGAGTGCGCTTCTATGCTCCTAACTAAGGAGCCTGACGGGAGCCCAGCCCACTCCCATCTCTCTGGGACCGCACTCCTTGTGAAGATGGGAGCTTTTGTACGATCTTGTTATAGAAAACAAGAATTTATTACTTAGCTTTATAAACTGGTATTCGATTTAACTCATATATAGCCCAAGTCGTGACACCTTGTAAAGAACACAATTCATTGTAACACTAGCCCATTTTTTACAATTAGGTGGACTTGGCCTATATTTTTACTCCCTAAAATGATTGTAGTTTTTCAGTGTGTAGAATATGCTACATTATTTCGTAATATATGTTACATATTTCTTCCTCGCTCCCAACCTTGGGAGCTTTTATATTCCCCCGATTTCGCTCCGGCACCTGCTTCGTGCAACTAAGATCAGTACGGTTGATTTATGTATATGCGTATATCCAAGGTTGAAATATACACGTCCTCTCCCCCCCCCCCCCCCCCCCCAACCAATATATATCTATATATACATTGTATGTATGTAGTATATACATCCTTGTTGTCGTGTCCACACTGTGTCCGTGTCCCCACTTTTGAGATTTCCCATGTCTGTACCCGTATCTATGTCCATGCTCATATCCGTGCTGCATAGATAGGAAAGAAACATTTTCAATTGGGATTTTGTCTATAATCATTGTTGACTTCGTCCAAGAAACCTCTTGTGCATTTATGGGAAGTAGATGCGAGAATGTGGGCTGTGGATAATGCTGCTCCCCCTCCCTGGGGAGTGCGTATTTTATGCTTACTTGTGGTGTTTTGTAAGAAATGATATTCATCCATGAATCTATGATGTTTATGCTATTATTTCAGCTGTGTCGTTTCCGTAAGTACAGTTTTCTGAAATAGAGTTCTGGATCGTTTCTGCTCTAATGTTTTTCTTTCTGGTGATTAGTAGGCTGGGGGATGCAGAGAACCCTATTGTTGGGGTTCTTCTTCTTTTCATGCCATTGGGAGGCAAATTCATCACCAGAGCAGCTCTGTAGTTGAGGTTTGGTGTAGCTTGTCATTCTTGTAATAAATAATCCAACATTTTTTGTTGCTGAAGTTTTTCTCTTGTTCTTTTTCTTCTTTTGATCCCTTCTCTTTCTTTCCTTTCAGGATGAATTGGACCCCTTTTTGCTTGTCGAAAATGAACTATCTATCCTTGCTAATAGGTTGCGCTCAATGGTAGTTGCCGAGGTACCCCTTTCTCGCTTCTCTTGTTTCTGACTCACATATCAATGAAAAGAATGGAGATGTAACCTTTTGGATAATCCTTGGATTTGATTCGTGCAGGTCCCAAAGCTTGCCTCAGCTGCCGAGTACTTCTTCAAGATGGGGGTGGAAGGAAAGCGTTTTCGACCAACAGTAAGATCGATGGATACTTTTTTGCCGTAGCTGTGCCTTGTCCAAAATTAATTTATTTTTCAAAAAAGGATGGATACTCAGCCAGTCAGCCGTATCTCATACGTGTCCTGCTGCCTGGGGCTTTTGTGGAGTATCTGTGCTTCACTGCCACCCACATATGTCAAAGAGCTTTCGTAGTTCTAGTAGCTTTTGTTCTTTCTTTGGGGGCACCAGGGAATGTTGTGGCCATACAGTTAATAGACTTCTATGTCGCAATGATAAAGTCCTGAGTTAATTATCCATGAAATATCATTTTCATGTCTAAACCAACAGGTTCACTTGATTTTCTTGAAGCAACTTCCCTCCTTGCCAATCATATCCTAAGGATGCATGCCAAAAGGAACCTCTTAGTTGCCTCTTTTCAAAACAAAAATCGTATGAAGCATTATTATTAGAAAAACAGGTGAAGTAATGCTTAAGAAGTGTGGATTCGCTGGATTGAATCACTGTTGTGTGGGAATTATATCATTTTAAATGGCAACATCCATTGATACAAGATTTGTTCGGTTCTTTATAAAGAAGGGACATTGCACTTTTCATTCTCTGCTTGCGATACTTCCTCTTATCTGTGAAAAGATTGCTCAAACGATATTAAGGATGTATATCTTTGATTTGTGAAGACTCTTATTCCAAAGGATCAGAGACCTCATGTTTCTCTGGATTGTGATAGCATACTTCTACATATCCACTCAAGGGAGGTCTTGTAGTTAAATTTCAACTTTCAACCATTTAGCACCTTGTAGTCCATCATACCCATTTTGCTGGTTTATGAGGATTCAACCTGAGTTTTTTATTTTTTGAAGCTGAAAATAGTTGTCGGACTGTCAGTACACTTTATGCTACTGTGCTCTGCCTGTTATGATCTCATAATTTCACTGCACTCAGTATTACAGACCTGTCTCTGCAGGTTTTACTGTTGATGGCAACAGCTTTGAATGTACATATACCTGGGCCTCCTTCTGAGAAGGTGATTGCTGTTTTATCAGAAGAACTCCGTAAAAGACAACAGCGTATTGCTGAAATCACCGAAATGATCCATGTCAGTTGTTTTTCTTCTTCCTCATTGATGCTTTATCAAACGAATTCCTTCTTTTTGCTTTTGTTTTTCGTCCTTCAAGTTTTTTTGTGAAGTGAGAAATAAATAACGTGGGTTTGAGATGCGGGTATGGTTTTTAAATCCATAAGTCGGTTAAATAGCTATCAATTATTTGGCATAGATCCATGTTACTTGATTGTCAATCTGTTGGGGGACTGGGGATGGATTCCTTTTCACATACCTTAAGATGACACCACCTTTATTCCTACAAAGGCAACTGTTTCGGGAAGATAAATCATTGGCCTACTTTGTCCCACTATTACCAGGATAGAAAGTTTGGTCGAATCAATGACGACCATTCACTTTGGTGCTCTAGTTCATCTGCTTTCTAATTCTTACCACTTCGCTTGCCTCTTAGTTCTGCTCACAACCTTAATCCAGCACAGGGTAATATATTTTGCCTTCGAGATTATGCTCAAGTAGAGAGGCATAGGCAAGGTTTTGTTAAAGGTTACCCCGTAAGTCAAATCACTGTTCGAGGGGCTTACATCTGACACGGTGCTTGCTTAGGTGGAAGAAGAGAAGGAAAATGGGCCTTTTTTCTTCTGCCTTTTTTTTTTTTTTTGAGTAATTCCTTTCCTGATATTAAGTCTGGTCAATGTGCTTCAAGGAAAAAAAGAAAGATGGCTATACTTTTTTTCTCTCTCTTCTTCTGCTTCTTTTTTTTAAAGTAAGTCCTTTCCTGAATTAAGTCCGCTCAATGTGCTTTAAGGAAAAAAAGGAAAGATGGCATACTGAACATTCCAAGTGTTTGATCCCTTAATCTAGAGTGTTGGGTTGCTCTAATGTGCATGGTTATATTGTCCTGCTTGGGTGACTCAGATTTTACTATTGCTCCTAGCAATTCCCTTGAAAATGGAATGACGAGAAGAGTGATGATGCATGAACATTGAAGCATTAGATAATATAGGATAATGCTTCGACAGTTCAATCTGTTCAGGGTCAAGGTTTAAGATAAGTCTTGGATCTCTGTTTTTAGTGCATAGACGAAATGTCATTGGATCTATATGGACAGTAATGTTTGAAATGGCTTGGCTTTTGGAGGTGAAAAGATTGCTGGATATTAACAAAGTATGCAGGTGGTACTTTTGGGTGGAAACTAGTTAAAGTATTACCAGAGTTGGTGTTTAACTGAAGTTGAAAAGGTTGATGGGAGATTATGGTTGAGTAGGGGTTGGAATGTCAGTTTTGGGGCTGACATAAGGCTGTTTGGGACTGGTATGTGCTCTTTTATCTTTTGGTGGTTTTGGGACGTATGAATTTAATTTATTGTGAAGGTATGATGTGGACATGTCGTAGGTAACTTTGAACTAACTTATATACTTCGACTTATTTTCGTCATTTATGAACTTTTGTTAGTTTTGCGTCATTCTTTTTTGGATTGGTTTTCAAAAAATAGCTCTTTTTCGGATTATTTGTTTGTCTTGACGAGATAAATCTGAAAAGTAAAAATCGTAACCAAAGGCTTAACAAAATTCACTTATGACAAACACACTAAATTTGATAGATTTTTTGGATTCTTTTGTCTTTTCGTAAATTTTTCCAAGTTTGATCCATATGTTTCTTATTATTTTTTTCCCTGATCAAGACTAATATATAATCCTTAAAATATTTGACGCATAACTATCAAAAGTTCACAAAAGACTAATGTAAGCCAAAAAAAATTAACTTTGGCCAAACCCCCCACAATATGGTTTCTTGTGTCAAAACAAGAGGGTTTGAAGTGCATTAAATGGAAGAATAACCCTAATCACCCGGGAATCTCACTGAGAGTTCCTTTAACATCACGTATGCTAGGGTTAAGCTACATCATGCCATATGTTTTTTGTTATCCTTCTTCTGGTAGGGAAAAATTGACAATTTGTTTCCGAAGACCATTTGTAGACATAGTAGAGTACTGGATTGCAAGACTGAAATTTGGAGGACTAGACCAGATACACTGATAGACAGGCTAAGAATAGAAGAGTATATATTTTACAACTTCGACAATGTGATTTCTAAGAACATTGTAGGTTATGGTAGAAGGCCTACGTAGCGGGCACACTTTGTGGATACCCGCCTTTTCACAGGATCGTTGCCACACAATTTGGGAATCGCATATGACTTAGTGACTTGCTTATTTTAAGGTATCCGTTGTAGCATACCTTATCAATTTAGAATCGCCACTTGGTTTTGGGAAACCAAGAAACCAGCTTTAGGTTTTGGGAAACAAGGTTTCGGTGAGGGGAAGGTGTTAGGCTCCCCCTTAGGTTTTGGATTGCTTGCTTGGTGGATTGAACTCACAAAACCCTGAAAACTAAGGTAAGAATTTGGGGGGTATTGCACTCTGGTGTTTTGGCTTTCCAGGAGGTTAGGCTTTCGAAGCTAGGTGTTTTTGGGAGTATTTCTGCATAGTATTAAAGTGTGGGGGTGGAAGATTGTGCGTTGATTTATGAAGGCAAAGGCTCTTATTTATAGAGTTTGTAAAGGGGGTGACCCAATCCGATTAGAACTCCAATTGGGAGAAGTTTTGCACACACAAACTCTATCTCTAAGAGTTCTGAACTTGTTCGCAAAGTAATCTGATCAACTGGGAAGAGATTAGAGTCCGAATCGAACTTCGATTGGAAAGCTTTTGGAAGCACTCAAAGTACCGGCCGGCGGATGGATTTCCTGGGAGATTTTTGGGTTTATGCTGAGCAAGTGGATTTCTCATGTGGCTAAAAGGAAGTGTCGGCCAGCAAATAGATTTGACTAGGAGGTTTTTGGTTTGTGCTAGGAGACTAGATCTTACAGGTGGACAAAACGATGTGCCGGTCGGTGGAAGGAAGTGTCGGCCGGCAAATGAATTGGCTTTGTAAGCTATATATCTAGCTTCTAAGGCTTTTGGTTCTGGATGGGTTTTGTGGGTTGGCTACAAATTCTTACAAAAGTTCTTGGGATCACGTGAGTTCATTCAAAGCATTTAGGCGTCATACTCATCATTTGGAGTCCGCACGTGGTGGAGCTTAAAATATATACCGAGCCAATTTAGGGTGTCTACACACTTTTGCAGAGTTACGTACAAGTGTTAGACACTTATGAATATTTTCATAATGCTCTATCACAGTTTTTGGATAAACATGGGATTTTACATCAGTCCTCTTGTGCTCGAACTCCACAACAAAATGGAGTTGATGAACCCAAATTGGGTCACATATTGACAGTCACCCGTGCTCTCTCGTTTCAAATGAATGTTCCAAAATCTTATTGGAGTGATGCGGTTCTTACTGCTAGTTACCTTATTAATAGGATGTCTTCTACTATCTTAGGGGGTCAAATACCATATGCTTTATTGTGTCATGATCGCCCAATTTACTCCATTCCTCCTAAGCTTTTCGGGTGCGCGTGACCGCGTGTTATGTTCATGAACTGGACCCTGATCGGGATAAACTTGATCCGCTGTCCATCAAGTGTGTGTTTTTGGGTTACTCCCGTACTCAAAAGGGATACAAGTGTTAATTCTCCAACCCTTACTCGTTAGTTTGTGTGTGCTGATGTTACTTTCCATGAGCCCGTGCCGTATTTTGCTAGCCTTACCCCCACCCCCTACTCCTCCTGAGGACCTCTCAGACTACATGCATATTCGGGAACCTTGCCCCCACAGCCTCCTCCACCATTCCAGGTATATGTTCGCCGTCCTAGAGATGCACCGGCTCCGCTTCCGCTCGCCGCTCCCTCTTCTCCGTTGCAAGATACGGTTTCATCCCCAAATTCTTCGTCTGTTGTTCACTGTGAAATATCATCATGATGGGACTGTTGAGCGTTACAATAAGGGTGCTTTGGCACAAAAAACCAAAAAGTGGTTTTTTGGTTTTATCCAAAAAAAAATTACTTTTTACCATAATTTTATACTCTTTGGATTCGTCTCGTCGAGACAAATCCATAAACCACGAAAACTTGACGCAAAACTAACAAAAGCAAAAAAAAAAAAAATTTGAATTTAGGACAAAACAAAAAAACCAAAATACCACTTTTTGGTTTTTTTGCCAAAGCACCCGAAAGCTCGTCTTGTAGCCAAGGGCTACACCTAGACTTATGGTGTTGATTATGTCGAGACGTTTTCACCGGTTGCAAAGCTTGGCTCTGTTCGGCTTCTTATCTCTCTTGCTGCCAATCGTGGCTGGCCTTTGTTTCAGTTGGATGTCAAGAATGTTTTCTTGCATGGGGATCTCGTTGAGGACAGTTGCATGTTGAGGCCTTCGCTGACTTCGATTGGGAGGGAGGACCATCTGACATGAGATTCACTATAGGATATTGTATCTTTCTTGGTGGAAATCTTGTTAATTGGAAAAGTAAGAAGTAGACGGTGGTTGCACGGTCTGGTGCAGAGGCGGAGTATAGGGCTATGGCTCCCACGACATGTGAGGTGGTGTGGATATGTTCGTTTCTTGAAGAGATAGGGTTCCCTGTGCAGGTGCCTATGAATCTGTACTGTGATAATCAAGCTGCAATCCACATAACATCCAACCTAGTGTTTCATTAGAGGACTAAACGCATTGAAGTAGATTGTCATCTTGTACAAGAAAAGTTGACTGGTGGAGTGATTGCTACTCCGTTTGTGTCCGCCAGTGCCCAGTTAGCCGATATGTTTACGAAGCCGTTATTTAAGTCACGATTGGAGTTACTTTGCGACATGCTGGGACATATTGATATTTACTCTCCTGCTTGAGGGGGAGTGTCAGAATAGTTTGTGTGTGTTTATCCCACATCACTTAATTATGTTATGTAATGTGTTGAGTGATAATATAAATAAACCCCTCACGCGTTAGGGTTAATTAACACCCCATACACTTTCTCTTATCTCTAGTAACAACTGTGATATACAAAATTGGAAGATAGTAATTCTTACAACTAATCATATGTCAATGCACTTGGATTCCTAACCGTGCCCATGGCCTATCTTTTATGGAGTTCTTGCATCTCATGTCAATCTCGGTTCTTCGCAACCAATGTATCTTGTATATTACATGATCTGGTATGTACTACCATACATACATATCCTCATATATGTGTGGTAAATGTATGACGTATCCCCAACGGCACTATCATACATACATGTCCTCATATGTGTGGTAAATGTATGACGTATCCCCAACGGTTCTCTAACCTACAATTTAGGGAAGTAACATATCCGTGTGTTTGGGTCTGTGTCCCGTGCCCGTACCCATGCTTATTGGGATGTAATGATAAATTTGTTTTGATGTATGTATGGTGTTGCATATAGGCAATAAGAGCCTTATTTTTATTAACATAATAGTATATGTACATGCTTTTAAAATTGTTAAAGCATCCAACTCAAAACTAATTGACAATAAGTGGAAAGGTCACCCAGGCTAATATACTAGTTTTGGAGGTTATAATTGTTCAAGCATCTAGCTCAAACCAATTGGCAATGACTGGAGAGGCCGTCCAGGCTCATATACTAGCTTTGGAGGTTATAATTAACCAATGCGGGATAAGCTCTCTTAACACTCCCCCGCACGTGCGACCCCTAACCCGCACGTGGAGAGATAAACAATGGTTCCGTAACACAAGGATCTCAACAAACAACGAAACAAGGTGCACTTAAGGCACAAACGGGGCAACCAATTAACATAGTCTTGTCCAAAAGCCTCCGAAAGCCTAGCTCTGATACCATGTTAAAGCATCCAACTCAAAACCAATGGGCAATGAGTGGAGAGGCCGTCCAGGCTCATATACTAGCTTTGGAGGTTATAATTAACCAATGCGGGACAAGCTCTCTAACAATAATTAACCAATGTGGGACAAGCTCTAATACTCCCCCGCACGTGCGACCCCTCACTCGCACATGGTGAGGTAAACAAACGATTCAACACATACGACAACTATCATACATCAATGACAAACATAAGGGGAACCAACCATCAACGACATGGAGTCTTGTCCAAAAGTCTCTGAAAGCCTTGCTTGGATGCCATGTTAAAGCATCTAACTCAAAACCAATTGACAATGAGTGGGGAGGCCGGCCATGCTCATATACTAGTTTTGAAGGTTATAATTAACCAATGTGGGACAAGCTTTAACAAAAGCGTTTAACCAACATGTCATGTCCTTCAATTTTTTGAGACTTAAAGAGTCTGATTGTCGTCGTCGTATTGTGTCGCGTGTCCATGTTGTTGCTACATAGTAGATAGCTTTGTTGAATTGGAGTGAAAGCTTCATATGTAACTTTATCTTTTGGTATTTCTACTGCTTGGGCTAAGACTACAAAATTGACGGCTTCTACATTTTGATTAGTATGACTGTTCTGGAGCTAATTGAAAACAAAAGACAAATACGATGGCCTATATACAGAAATCCAGAAATTACAAGGTGCTAGTGGCTCTTCAAGGTAAGCAAGCATGAGACAAATATCATGATTTAATCCATATCACAATTTGATCGGGGGAGTTTGTAATTATTCCTTGCAGAACTTAAAAAATTTCTGCTTTGTTCTATGCTTTGCACAATAATAGTTCTTGCGGAGAGAGTGAAGTGATTACGAAAGGCATGGCTGAACCCCACCCTTCCTTCCCGTCTCTTATCTCTTTCTCTCATTTCCAGACTGATGAGAATTGTCGTGCTTCTTTTCGAGAGGATATTTGGTTAATTCCTTCTCGCCTGTCTTTTTTGCCTTCTTAATAGATCTATGCCCTTTTACTCATCCTTTTTTAGAATTTTTTTTAATCTCATAAAAAAAACTGATTGTTGGTTTGAACAGATCTCAATTTAGTGGTCTAAAATAGCTCCAAAAAAACAATTTGTCCTCCTTCCTTTGTATTGACTCCTGAGGCTCCTTAAAAGCTATTTTCCAGGAGCAAAACCTACACTGTGACGAAAGTTTGAGGTTCTATTAAGTCCAACTGGTAATAGAGACTGTAGATTTGTTTTCACATGATGACTTTTAAAAAAGAATCATCTGATCCATGGCCTAACAGGGGATAGATACTCCACTTTGAGTTGAACTCAAGACGTTCATTAATGCTTCGAAACTAAGTTTTCCTTTGCGTTATCTTAGGTGGCAAGCCTTCTTCATGATGATGTATTGGATGATGCAGATACAAGGCGTGGCATTGGTTCATTAAACTTTGTGATGGGGAATAAGGTATCTTCTGTTTCTTTTATCTTGGATATCTTGCTTTCCTTTTATTCTTCTGCATCAGGAACTCAGTTTATTGAGTCTGTGCTTTTGTTAAAGTTCGATTATTTAGTCCCATATTATCTGTAATAAACTATGTAAAGTTGTGCTTTTATGGGCTGCTCTCTGCTCTCTCTCTCTCTCTCTCTCTCTCTCTCTTCTCTCTCTCTCTCGGGGTGCCCGTGTTGGTGTATTTTCTATTTGGTGGATTTAGCCATATGTTGATCTATTTGCTAAAGTACGAGTATTTTTCTATAACTCTGCTCTCTCTTTTGTTTAAATGGTTCTGAAATAAACAAGTATAATAGTTTAAGTGCCTCTTGAGTTTCTTCGTAGAGAGTTCATCACATTTCTGAAAAGCACAAGCTGACAAGCTGGGGAGAATTGGTGACATGAATCCTTTTTGTTTTCATTTATGTCTTCTCTTTTTTCAATTTGCAGTTAGCTGTATTGGCTGGGGATTTCTTGCTTTCGAGAGCTTGTGTGGCCCTTGCCTCCTTGAAGAACACGGAGGTATTCTTCTCTCCTCCTGAAGCTTTTTTTCCCTTGTGGATCGGTTATCCTCTGAACTTCAAATCCTATAGCATGGGTGTTTGAATTTTAGACTGAGATCGCACTGAACTGATTCTTTCCTTTGTGCCATGCTTTGATAGCTTATAATGGTAGTTGGGCACCCATGCATTTAATATTTGGTTTAGTTTTATAATATTTCCTATGGATCCAACTGTTGTCCACTGGTTATAAAATCCATTTTCCAACGAGTCACAAACTTTAGTTGATAGGGGACAGGAATGAGTAGTCCATGGGCCCCACGAGCATTTGTATATTGTCTAGGTGGATATTGATTCTACATGTAGTTATCTATTTAAATTTTGGGATTTTACTTAGTAGTTTAAGTTTTTATTTTAGAATCTATCCTATTTTGAATCTAGGTTAGGTTTCTTATCCTTATCTTCTTGTTAGCTTACTGATCCAAAAAAAATCTTCTCGTTGTCTTGGAAGAGCCTATTTGAGGACTGTACATATGATGTTTTAGTTGGTTAATGAAATATATGTGAAGCGAAGTCCCACATCGCCTGGGTACCAAATTAATATGAAGAATATAAGCGTGAGGGCACCCTCACTTCAAGAGCTAGCTTTTGGAGTTGAGTTCAACCCAAGACCATGTAACAATATACTCGAGTTTTATTATGGTTTGATACATGGATATCATTATTTCCTTAGACACAGGGATGTCTAGGGGTGCTTAGACACATGGACGCCTAGGGTTCTTTTTATATCTTGCTCTTCATCATCCTACATCAATTTTGGTACCGGAGCAAACATCTATCCCATCTTTGTATGTTTAGGGAGGTTCAGTTCATCTCAACCATCGGCCACAAAGCAACCCCTGTAAACCTTGCAGACAAAATACCAAATCATAGCTAATAGCCCATTGCCATCCAAACCAAATCACAGCACCATTGGTCAGATAAAGCAAAATTATTGTCAACCACTTTGGCTCAAATTATTGTCATCCATCTTCAATCTCGGACAACAGCTGCGTGACCACTCTTTCCCTTCTGTTTTTGTCATCATTTGACGCATAGAATCTGAAGAAGAATGATCTGCCATTTGCCTCATGCCATCCACAGCAGTGGCACCAGCCACCAAGATTACCATTGGAAGATTCACAACCATTGTCTTCCTCCACCAGTGTCGTTGAAGGTTTGCTCATCAATTGATCTTAATGCTTCAAAAATATAGAGAAACGGTTTCACACTGATTGAACAAGTTCACCACCTGATGCACTCCAGTCCACACCAAAAGCCCTCAGCTGATCTGCCCCCGTCACTGATCCAGAGTTTAGAACAGTTTCAGGCAACCTAAATAATCTTTGAACGAGCTCATTCCAAAACTAAAAACAGTGGCCCAATCTTTTTTAACCCAATTCTGAACCCACCCCAACCTTTGTCCATACTGCATATTTAAAGCCAGAACCTAACCTTACCCTGCACTTAGGCAGCCCAATAACTAGACAATACCCTTAGCAATCCAAACCCGCTGCCTTATTAAATGTAGCCTAAATAACATGCCTACTTGCAATCCTAGCTGAAACCATTCTGAACCAACATACTGTGTCCAATAGCCCAAAGTCTGAACTCCTTCTAAAGCAGCACAAAAACTAAAATGGTAAAATAGTAAACATGCCACAACATCCAAATTAGTGGTTCATATTCTCGGCTGCCTCTCCAAGAAAATGAATTTAGTTCCATTGAGGGCACGACTAGATCAACGGATGATCAAAGACCCTGCTTCTACTACCGAGTCTACTTCTGCCCTTCCTGCTACTACTCAACCAGTAACTAGCGCTTCCATTGAGGGCACGACTCAAATGAATTTGATCACTTGTTTGAGGCCCTCGGGCAAAGAAGAAGCTTTCAAAGAAGCCCTTGGAATTCACTGAAAAGGAGGGGACTCCTTTCGACTATATTGTAAATCGGCTCCGTCTCCGGCAACTCATTCAATAGTCCAATCTCTGTCCATTGCGAAAGAGAAAACAGCCAAAGGAAGACACGTCTTCTTAGAACAGCGCAGACGGGATTCAGTGAGGAGACAGTACTCAAATACAATCCCAATGCGCAACTACGACTCTTTGATGAATTGAAGGACGAAGAAAGCCATTAGTTTCCTAATCTCAGTCTTTTGACTCCGTAGAAAGGAGTTGTGGGCTTAGTTGCAGGAAACGCCTATATTGAAGACGCTCCTCGCCAAGAAACGCGATTCCGCCTTTCTTGCTCAGAAACGCGATGGGAGCGCGTTTCCCATGAGACGGGATCGCGCTCCAAAGGAAGATGGGAGCTTACGGTTTTTTCCGGTCAGAGCTTACAGTTTTTTCCGGTCGCCGTCGTCTTTCCTTGCTGTCGGCGCTGTCGATTCTTTCCAATCGGAGTCGTCATCTCCCTTCAATCAACATCCTTGTCGCCGTTTATGTCTCCTATTGGATTGTTGTTCCTCTTCGCAGTCGTCGTCATCTTCATCGCCGGCTTCATCTCTGATTTTTTGGTGGTGGTGGGTTGTCAAGGAGAAGAGAAAGACCAGAGGGGAATGATAGGCTGTAGCTGTATGTGATGTTTTATTAGAGCTGTATATGTGACTTTGTATCTCATCCTACACGTGTAGGGAGAGATGGGAAATAACGTACATGTGTCTTGTTTGTAACGTACATAGAGATGGGACATGGCTTTTGTTTCTCTATACTGTACATCTTTAAAGTTGTAAACCAGCCACCTTGGATACTGGTGCAGTAAGAAGACTTTTCATTTTCTTCATTTTTAGTTAATAAAAAAAAAAGGACTCTTCATTTTCCACCAAACTTCTGTAAAGTTGTACACCTTTGATAATGGTGCTGTATCGAGACACTTCATTTTCTTCATTTTTAGTTAATCAAAAAAAAAAAAAGAAAAGAAAAAGGCTCATTACTCTCCACCTAAAGGGTCATTATTCTCCACCTAATTTTTACTCCTGTTTATGGGTATGTGTGTGCATGACATTGGAAACAATGAAAAAATCAGCCCGAATTAATTTTTTATTATTATTAAATTAGAAATGTTTAATTAACAAAACATACATAAACGCTCCTCCCGGCGCTCCCAAAGATGGGAGCTTCTAATTTATCCGCTCCCCCGCCCCCGCTCCTGCTCCCGCCCCCGCCCCCGCTTCGTGCAACTTAGGTTGTGGGTTTGTTTCTACCTATTGAGGCCTTCCCGGTACCACCCCCATGGGGATGGTCTACAGGGTTCATAACCACTCCTCTTACTACAGGATGTTTACCTAGCCAACGTTTAGATCCAGCTCTACCTAAACTTTTCTGGTTCATCCCAAGATTCCCTACTTGTCCGACCGTTGCTGGGAATCAAAATTGTGTCGACTGTGCAGGCACATTCACTGTGGCCATTATCTAGAAAGAATGTCTAGAAAGAATGAGAGTTTGAGCAACAAAAATGATAAAGGTACAACAAAAGTCTCCAACATGGCTCCAACACACTCACATGGTGTGTGGAGCCCACACACACTACACACTCAATTGTGTGTGGGATCCACACACTATGTGAGTGTGTTGGAGCCATGTTGGAGACTTTTGTTGTACACCTATCATTGTTGTTTGAGCAAGTATACAATGATGCTCTCAACTACTCTACTGGTATATATTCCCTCAGACTGCTGGGGCTCCTTAAAATTGTGGTTGGATACTGGGAGCTTGACCACAATGCTTTTGTGTGGGAGAATGAGATCCTCAAGATCGAAGTTGAGGAGACTTCTTTCCTGACTGGCCTTTCTCATCGAGGAGAGGAAGCCCATCCTCATAGGTGGGGGGATGAGGTGGCGAGCTCCATACTAGTAATATTATCAACTAGTAATTTCAAGTCCCTTATGGTCTATCTATCTGCTTGACGCATCATGTTTAAAATTATCGAACTTTATATTCTCATTGGTATGAGTTGGTTTTGCTATATTTGATCTAGTCACCATCTTTTTATCAGGTTGTATCATTGCTAGCAACGGTTGTAGAACATCTTGTTACAGGGGAGACCATGCAAATGACTACTACATCTGAGCAACGTTGTAGGTACACTACTCTGCTGCTGGTGTGATTTTGTGTTTCATGCTTGATGCACTACATATTCTAAGACAAAATCCAATAAGACCCAAGTGCTATGTAGCACGGACACGGATACAAATACGGACACGGACACGGATACGGCAATTTTGAAAAAAGGGACACGGACACGGCGGGGGACACGGCAATATATATATAAATATTATAAAAAAATTTAAAAAATTTAAAAATTTAAAGATTGATAATTACAGTTTGACCCCCAAAATTTTTAAAAAATTACAATTTGACCCCTGAAAATTTAAAAAAATTCAAATTGACCCCAATTTTTTTTAAAAAAATTACAATTTTCCCCCTTCCGTGTCCCCCACGTGTCCCCGCCGTGTCCCCCTAAAAAAATTCAAAAAAATTGGGGGACACGCCACGTGGCGTGTCCCATACGTATTCCGCCGTGTCCCCGTGTCCCATACGGCAATACGGCGCCTCCTAGGAGTGTCGGTGCTTCATAGCCCAAGTGCATAACAAAACGTTTTCCAGTGGAAATTTCCCCATACCTAAGGACATAAAGTTAAGTTGGCAATGCATATAGAATTATCATCATTGTCAGTCCTTGGTTTGGAAACTTGATTAGCTATCCATGTTGCAATCCATAAAGAAAAGACATTGTATTTCTTAAAAGACTGAGTGTACAAGCCTAAAAAAGGGAATACCGTGTCTTTCGATATAACTTAAAAGGTAAAACGAACAACCTACCTGTAAATTAGAAGGTAGCCCAAACAAAGACACAAAACAGACTAATGACAGGAAACCTCGAATACCACGGACAAAGACAGATGAATTTCGACCTCACTAATGGTAGCAAAATCAGAACATGGTCTGATCATATCATGCTCATATCAGAGTAGAAGAACTACTGCAGTGGAAGTGCGGGGAGTAAAAAAAGTAGAATCATGTGTTGAAAACAAATCTTTAAAGCAATGGACTGAAAACGTTCGTACTTACCAAGCACGGGAGACTTTATAAGCCATAGAGAGCACATCCATAGAGAGCACAACAAAGACAACAAATGAGGCCCAAGGGATGAGAGAAACCCGTCGGATGACGCATACATACTTCTTCAGACAATAACCCATTGAGGAAGGTATTCTTAACAACTGAAATGAAGGCCACTGATGTGCATCAACTGCAGAAATCAAATTTCGAACAGCGGACCGGTGGTCATCTTGGACGGTTGAGAAAGTCTCCTCATAGTCGATACCATTTTCCTGAGCAAAAGCCGTGGCAACTAAACGGGCTTTATAACGCTACAAATACCCATCAGAATGACTTTTCTTTTTGCGAACCCTTTTGCAGCCAATAAGATTTTTATGATCAGGTCATGGAACCAAATCCCATGTGTGAATTTTTGATAGATCATTTGAATCTTCATTTATGTCAGTAATCCAATTGGGATCATCACAAGCTTCTTTGTACTGCCTTTTTGGGATTGAAATCATGAGAGTTTGTGACTTTCCTTTCTAATGCCTTTTCAGCTTTCTACCCTATTTGCAGATTGTTTCTCTGCATCGTGCTGCTATCTTTTGTGTGATCATGATCATCAATTTAAATGGATTTTTATTTCTTGTCCTGATATTTGGTGTGGTATGAAATTCCTCTAATGTGACTTTTTGTTGCAGCATGGAATATTA
The DNA here is from genome assembly GCA_963854785.1 of Vaccinium vitis-idaea. Classification (NCBI taxonomy): domain Eukaryota; kingdom Viridiplantae; phylum Streptophyta; class Magnoliopsida; order Ericales; family Ericaceae; genus Vaccinium; species Vaccinium vitis-idaea. Next base: position 15,494,951 of record OY978224.1, on the reverse strand, counting down.
TTTGCAAAAGACATACTACAAGACTGCGTCATTAATTTCAAATAGCTGCAAGGCAATCGCCCTTCTTGCAGGGCAAACTACTGAAGTTTCAATGTTAGCTTATGAATATGGGAAGAATCTGGTGTGTAATATCTTACTGATGTATGTTCCATCTATTATCATGTTTGCATGCTTCCTGGATACATCCCTAGGTAATTTGCAGCTTCTTTGAACTATATCAAAGTATACACGAGAAGACTGGGTAATACTGATGTATTCTGGTGTGAATGGCATGTTGTGAAGTTATGAATGGAATATTATGAAGATGTCTTTCCAGTAGACTTCTTGCTTTAGGTCTTCCCAGAAAGATTCATCTTTTATTGGTTTATAGTTCTTCTTTGGAGAATGTGTAGGGAGCAGTGGCGACTCCAGAAAACTTTATGAGTTGTGTCACTCATTTTTTGAAGCTCAAAATTCATACTATTTCCTACTAGTTCAATATATGTCCCTTATATTTTTTATAATCGATTATTCAATTCATGAAATTAATGACCGACTGAACCTCCAGCTCAAAGAAATTTTTGTTTGAGGTGGCGATCAAACTCTCTTTTTAAGCCTTTGAATCTGAAATTGAGTGCACAAAAAACGAAGACAATGAGTTGTTATAGAGAAGGAAAAAAAAAAGATTAATTTTTTCTTTTGCAAGTGTTGGTCTTTTCTTGATCATTTTTTCTGTGTTTCGTCCTCAAAATATATAATTTCCAACTAGAGAGAGAACTCAGACGAAAACACAAATGACAAATAGCAAGATCACAGATTCTTGTGTAGTGGAGTATAAATAGGATTATGAGAGTAACTGTACTCTCTTGTTTCCTCTTGATTTGACCAATAACCAAACTTAAGGTTCAGTCTTACTATTTTAGAAAAGATAAAAGTTCTGTCCTTGCCACTCAAGTTTTTCTACAATTACAGACCAACCAAAGTGGGTTCAAAGACTTCTTCCACTGGTGACAACTGTGGTCAAAACTCCTGTGAACAACTGAAACTTACATAGGGGTTGTGTATACATTTCTCTGATAGTGGGTTCAAGTGACCAGTACCTCCTGAGTTCCGTCGCCCCTGGTAGGAAGTGCTTCTTACTTGCTTTTCTTGGAAAGCAAACCACCAATAAAAAAGAGAGCAAAATTTGCCTCTCCCAACAATATATTCCAACTTGTGTGGAAAGTAGTTTTCTCTTTACCTTTGAACCAACTTCTTTTTTCTTTTTTTGATCGGCTTTGAACCAACTTGGTTTCTGCATGTCTCCTTTCTTCTCCCAGGGATTGGCATTTCAGTTAATAGATGATGTTCTCGATTTCACTGGCACGTCAATGTCCCTCGGAAAGGGTTCATTATCTGACATCCGTCATGTAAGTTATCTTTTCTTGTTCTGTGGAAAAATCCATTTGCAGGTATTCTATGTATCCTTAACGTATTCAAGATGTTTTCCAATTTTTATAAGGAAACAAATTTACTGTGTAGTTCATTTAGCTACGGGTGAATCTTTAGTGTTCTTTATATCGTTTTCCTTGTTGAAAAATTGTTGTAGCTCCACCTAAGGAGGGAAAAAAAAAAAGAACGAATCAGACTTTGAGCTGGTTGTTTCAGATAGCAAAGAGATGGGACATTTTTTAGCTAATCTCACACCTTATTTGATCAGTTGATGGCTTCAACGGCACTTTTAACATCAAAACTTTGGAACTGTAGACAGTATACTGGTGGAAAAGTTCTACCTTAAAATAAGTTGGTCGTCTGGCGGGCCTTATTTCTAGTTAGGTCCCTTATAAGGTAATGAAACTTGCTGCTTTGACTGGAGATTTGTTGAAAAAATCCCACTTCTCTATTATGGTATTTTTGTATAAACAATTAAAGATGTGTTGGGATGGGAAAACAGTAGAAAGCAGCAAAGAAATTTGGGAGTTTGAATATGTAAACTTATTCACCACCATAAACCTTGCTAGACTTCTCTGCCCCTGGCCTTTTTCTTTTGCTTGTCCCGTTCATCTTTCTTCCTCATTGGTGACTTAGTATGCTTTACCGACTTTGAGTCCTTTGCATATTGTCATGTAGTTGGTTAGGGATAGTAGGGAGAGAGAGAGGGAGAGAGAGAGAGAGAGAGAGGAGAGAGAGAGAGAGAGAGAGAGAGAGAGAGAGAGAGAGAGAGGGAGAGAGAGAGGTCTGCCCCTTGCCTTTTTCTTTTGCTTGTCCCATTCATCTTTCTTCCTCATTGGTGACTTAGTATGCTTTACCGACTTTGAGTCCTTTGCATATTGTCATGTAGTTGGTTAGGGAGAGAGAGAGAGAGAGAGAGAGCACTATTTTTTTTTCATCTGTAAATGCACTTGGGCGGCGTTTGATAAGGCTGGAAATTGAAAACTAAAAGCTTATAACTAAGTGCTGAAAACTTAATGTTGTGTTTTTTAGGTTGAAAGCTGTTTGATAAGAAAAATTAAGACTTTGTTTGGAAACCAAGGAAAAGAAAGGAAAGGAAAATATAAAAAAAAAACTTCCTCTTCCTCTGTTTGGGTTGAGAGGAAAAGGAGAAGAAAAATAACTAAACTAAATTATTTTAACGAAAAATTTCCCTCTCAACTTTCCTCAATCTTTCCTTATTTTTTCCTTCTCTTTTATTTTCTTTTCTTTTCCCTAACACCAAACAGAGCCTAAGAGTTGAATAGACATATTTTAATACAACGATCAATAGATGATGTACATTAGTTTTAATATAACTTAATGTTTGCCATGTGTTTATGGTGGAGGTAGTATGATGGCTGTTGTGAGGTGGTGGCGGTGATACAATGGTGATAGAGGGATGGCGGTGGGGAGGTAGTGACTGCATCGCTGCGAAGACAACTATGTACTTGTAATGCCTATTGTTGGCATAGTTGTTCCACAAAATGGTTTGATCTTTCAATCTCCCATAGCAAGGAGCTGACCAAGACTTTCTATAAAAAATGTAGACCCTCAATGCACAAATTAGTTGGTCAGTCTCCTAACGAAGAGAGAAGCTGGATCATGGAAGCCAGTAAGCCACCTATAGTCATGAGCGCATCTGAGTAATTTACATACCTCTCATGCCATGATTATTAGAACGACACAAACCAGAGTCCACGATCGAAGTACGAGACAGGAAAAAAATGAAAGCCTGCAAGCATCCTCCTAGTCGAGTATGGGCGGATCTGCATATAACTTATCTAATTTGCTTAATGCAGAAGGAATCTAACACCAAAACACAAGCATTGGATTATGCTAAATTGTTCGAAATTGCGACCTCACTCCTCAGATTAAACTCACTTGTGATAAAAGAAACTATGACAAATTCGATGTCGAAGTGAACAAAGCAGCCCTAGAAACTTACTCCACTAATTGACAGAACATATCACCTATCACCTGTGGAGCACGGACACGGGACACCAGAAAAAAATGGACGCGGACACGGCAGGGGACACGGCAAAAAATAATTTAATTTAAGGGGCACGCCACGTGGCATTTGCAATACACGTGTCCCGGGGATGGCGTGTGCAATATATGTATCCCCGTGTCTTTTACGTGGACACGGCGACCTCTAGGAGTGTCGGTGCTTCATAGCCTATCACTTATCGAGTATCAACTGCAGTAGTGGTAAACGCATAACAAGAAGGCTTAATGATGCAAAGAATGGAAAGGAGAATGACCAACTTTGGAATTCATATGGAGCGAAAGATTATGCCCACCTGTTAGTAGTGCTAGTTTTTTCTTTCCGGTCTTCTGTAGGAGTCTCAACTGCTTAGCAAAACGCTGATCCCTTTTTCACAAATTCCTCCTTGAAGAACCATTTGATTTTTCTTATTTCTTTGTGTACCATCTTTTGGATGCCTTATGATTTTTGTACTTCCTCAAGACAGCAGGCAGAACTCCCAACCACTTCATATTAGGCATTGTTAATCTCTCACCGTCAAATTTTAGATTCTCAAAGTTGTGTTTATAGCAAGAACAGATTAGCGCTCCACCGCAATCACAATCTATAAGCCCGAAGACAGTTGGCATTAACTTATCATATATTGCAGATAAACAATCTTGAAGCGATGGCTGGTTGGCTCCTTCTGATGATCATTATGCATGGGGGAGTAAAGTAGAACTTCTCTTGCTCAAGTTTCATGAACATCGTGTGTTTTTCAATCACAAGGGTAAAATTGGCTTTGTTATACAAATCTGTAACCCTATCCATTGTGGTGGGAATCGCTAGCCCATCCTAGCTAACTTTGGCTCAATTAGTAAGGTTCCCATCATCTTTATACTGCAAGTTTCCTCTCCCACTCCCTTTTCTGCAGCTATGGATCATCAGGTTTGACCTTGGACAACCCACGAATCAGCATTACTCATCCATGAGTGGGTCTGGAACGCTCTACTTATTGAATAGCTTCAGAGAAGCATAATAGATTTCATGCTGGTGTTGTGTAACGCATGAGTGACTTGATCCAAATTCCAAAACTTCCAAAGGTGCCAAATTCGTATTCTTCGACTTGGCCGTACACAGGTGCGATTAGACATTTTCTGGCCAAATACGAAGCGATTAAGTTGGTTATGTACACCAAAGTCATTTTTCCACATGATGGGAGGGTCAGGTTGAAGTTTGAACACATTGGCCCCTATTGACAGATTACATAATGCAAGGATGTGATCCAAGACATTGTTAAGGGTTATATCTTGCAGTTGAAATGGTTTGAATTTGAGCCAAATCTCAAAGGTGACCACCGACTTGCTGGGTAGGCAGTTTTTGAGCTCATCAATAACATCAATTTCTTTTTTTGTTTAAAACTTGTTTGCTGGAGCGTGGCCATTGTCAGCCATCTGCTTCACAGGAGGAGAATGCCTTGTTTAAATTGAGAGAGATATTCAGATGGTGGTTTGTTTTTTATTATATACTGCAGCTTGGTTCATATAGTAAAAATATAATCATAAACAAAAAGTATGGATGATATTGATAAGCTCTAAAACACCTTGACCATCAAGTTGTAGCCATCTCTGAGCTCTTGCTCAAATTCAAACCATTTGAAGTCCAAGATATGGCCTGTAGAGAGGTTCATGATTGCATCCTTGCATTAACTAATTTGTTGGTTGGGGCCCTTGGGGGAGACGTGCTCAACCTGGCCCTCCCATCGCGTGGGAAAATGAATTTGGTGTTTGTACCTTAACTTAATCGCTTTGTACTTGACAACGAAATGTTTAATCGCACCTATGGACGCCCAAGTCGAAAACTACGAGTTTGGTGGCTTTGGAGATTTTGGATAAAGTAACTGGTGCGTTACACAACACCACCTTTATAACGAAGGGCGAAAACTATTATGCTTCTCTGAGGCTGTTGAAGAAACAAAGCACTACGATCAAACTCAATGATGAGTTATGCAGCTTTGTGGGTTGTCCAGAGGTCAAACTTGATGGTGATAGCTCCTGAAAAAGGAGTGGTCTTGGGAAACTTGTGACACAGAGATGATGGAAACCTTATTGACTGCACCGAAGTTGGTTTGGGTGGGATATTGATTCCCATCAAAATGGACAGGGTCATATATTTGTATGACAAAGCCAAGTTTATCCTCATATTGAAAAACACGATTGTCATGAAACTTGAGGAAGAAAAGTTCCATAATACTCTCCCATGCATAATGATGAGCGGAAGAGGCCAACCTGATGTTACTTCAAGATTATTTCTTCTCAAGCTACGATAAATGTTACCTGTCTTCGGCATCACATATATGGTTATTATAGTGAAGCGCTACTGTTCTTGTTGTAAGACTGCTTTAAGAATGTAAACTATGACATTGAGAGATTAACAATGCCCAATATGATGTAGTTAGGAGTTTTGCCTGTTGACCGAAGAAAGTATGAAATCACGAAAGCATCCAAAATGAAGATGGCAGGCACGGAAATGAAGAAAACCAAAGGTTTCTTGAATGAGGAGGTTGTGAAAAAGGATCAAAGTTTTGCTAAGCAATTGAGATTCTTGGAGAAGGCAAGAGAGAGTAGAGATCGAGGCAATGAGTTAATTGGTGTATAGTTTTTTGTCGGGAGTTTGTTTGATGGAAGAACTAGTGTTAGTAAGGGGTGTGCATAATCTTTTGCTCCATATGAATCCAACCGGGAAAATAAGTTCTACCCACCGCTGGTGGAAAATCGGACTTTTCCGCTACCACCATGGGGGGACCCACCATGTGTTTTATTGGTGTAATATGTACCGTTCATCTTGTAGGGCCCGCAGAGTAGTATATTCATTCAAAAAATCAGCTTGATCGAACATCGATAGGCATATGAAATTTTAATACATCAATCAATGGACGGTCTGATTATGGAAATAGTGTTAAAGTTTGTCTGTCCATGACCTTGCATTCTACAAAACAAAATTTCAAATTTTAATATATCTATCAATGTTTGATCAAGTTAATATCTATCAGTGTTAAAGTTTGGTGTTCTTGAAAGGTGATATTGTTCGTCAATTAGTTGCGTAAGTTTCCTCCATTCCACTTTAGTGGGCTGCTTTGTGGCACGGCGTTGACATTTTATTGGGGTATAGAATTTGTTATTTGTCATGTATGTGAGGTTTATCAGAGGAGTGCGATGTAATTTCGAACAATTTTGCAGAATCCAATGCTTATGTTTTGGTGTTAGATTCCTACTGCATCAGGCAAATTAGATGTTGTATGTGGATCCGCCCATACTCGACTCGGTGGATGCTTGCAGGCTTTTCATTTATTTTCTAATTGCATCACCTCCATACTAAGGTCATGGACCCTGGTTGATGTCATTCTAATAATCATGGCATGAGAGGCATGTAAGTTGCTCAAACGAGCTCGTGAATATAGATTGCTTCCATGATTTAGGCTCCTCACTTGGTACCGAGACCGGCCATAACTACTTTTTTTTGCATTGAGGGTTTATGTGATTGATAGAAAGCCTTGGTCGGGTCCTTATTTTTGGTAGAAAGAAAGACTAATCCTTTTTGTTTAACGATTAAACCAGCAATATGCACTACATGTATGCAATTGTATTTGCAGCGATGTGGTTTGTATGACTAAATTCTCAATCAGCAGTTTGTGAGTACCGTAACTCCAGCAATATTCTTCTATTAGCTCCTGAGCGGCTCATGTACCCATGGTTATTTCTTATATATATTGCAAGTCGGTTCATTTCCTAAAATTATTTTTACACAAATTACCCTAGATATCAAATGCATTTACATGTCCATTTGACACATCTATCTGCAGGAATTGGAACTATTTTTTTCTTCTTCATTTATTGCACCTAGTTTTGGTAAATTCTTGCTTGCTTTTTGGCTAACCATCTGACGACTTGTTTCTTGTTTCTGAAAATTATGGTAATTTATGTTTATTTGGTGGACGATTCATGTGGTTCTTCCTTACATTGAACATGGTTATTGTTGTAGTCTTTTATTTGTGTTTGATGCATGCTTTCTCTAGGTCAAGGTCACACATGATTTTTATTGTTGTCTTTATGTAATCCTCATTTACTATTGCCAAATTTTGAAGGGATTTTCTGGTAACATGATTCATATAAATGTTCTTCCTTGGCACATTTCTTTCTTCAACAGCACCCTATGAAGCACCGCCACTCCTAGAGGCTGGCGTGTCTCTGTGTACGGGGACACACCGCCACTCCTAGAGGCTGGCGTGTCTCTGTGTACGGGGACACGGGGGATATGCCACAATATGTGGCGTGTCCAATAAATTTAATTAACTGTTTTAGGGGGGCAGTGGGGACACATTTGGGGACACGGCAGGGGTTAAATATGCAGTTTTTCATTTTTATTTTTGTGGGGTAAATGTGTATTATTTCAAATATTTTGGGTTAAAGGTTTAATATGATGTATATATGATGCTTGTTTGTGTATATATGATGCTTGTTTGTGTGTGTGTGTGTGTGTGTGTGTTTGTGTGTATTGAAGCTTCATAACCTAGGGAGCACGGGTACCGGTACGCGGTACGGGTACGGGTACGCGATACGGCAAAAACCTAAAAAAGTAGGGTACGGGTACGGTTGGGTACGTAAGTGTAATATTTTTTTCCCCCCTGTTTTACTATGTTCCATTGCACAAATTGAATAATAAACCCATTTTACCAACAAAAAGCAACATTTCTCGACCAGACCTTCTCCTGTTTATCTACAATTTTTATCTATCAGACCTTCATAACATTTCTCGACCAGACCTTCATAATATTTTCATCTACAATTTTTTTTCCCCCCTGTTTTACTATGTTCCATGGCTCGACCAGACCTTCTCCTTCACTTTGTGACTGTAGATCTGTAGAGAGGAGGGGAGGAAATAGATTAATAGGGTGATTTAGTGGGCAATGGGCATAGACACTAACTGAGAGAGAGAGAGAGAGAGAGAGAGAGAGAGTACAGCGAGAGAGAGAGAGAGAGATACTAACCAGGAGATGAGAGCTTCAGCTGTTGCTTGAATGGCTGCTGCTTCTCAAATGAGAAGCCCTAACTGATGAAAGTTAGAAACGCGTCTGTTGTGTTAAAAGGGCTGTCAAATTGCACATGAGCCCCTGAAGTTTCTATAATTTTCATTCGGACCCCTTAAAGTTTTAATTTTTTTACAAAAAAGCCCAAACGTACGCAGCAAAGTACCCATCGGAGTACCCAGAGTACCAAAGCCGTACCCGAACAGTGCAAAAGTACCCGGTACGTTTTTGCCGTACCCGGTACGTATTTTTCCGTACCCAGCCTTACCCGTATCCGTACCAGTACCTGGTACTCGTACGACGACATTTTTGGAGTACCCGTGCTTCATAGTTCATAACATACCTATATTTCCATTGGTTTAAAAAAATATTATTTATCAATTTTATTTATTTTTGTTGTGTCCCCTGCCTTGTCCTTGTCTCTTCTTTTAGAAATCCCGTGTCACGGGTCCGTATCACTATCCGTGTCCGTATATGTGATGCTACAGAGACAGCACTAAATATCAATCGTGTATGCAATCTTTGAAAAAAAATTCTTTTCATGTTACTGTTAGAACATCAATTGTTGAAGGAACCTCCTATTCTATCAGGGTGGCGAATCCACTTCGAACCTCGCTCCCGCTCTCCCAAGTCATGACTTTTATAGGAGCTTCTTTCCCACAGAGAAAGGCAGGCAGGCACTCTCGACTAGGGTAGAATGTCCGAGGCATGAAAATCCAAAAAGTAACAAAAGTAAAAGTACCAAGCAGTAGAAAGTATGAGCTAAACTTTGCAATAGACACAAATAACAGATTATAATACTTTCTTTGTATTACGTTTTAACTTTTTTGGTAATTATTCCTCAATGCTCCATCAGTCGCTCGCAAACGAGGAGCTTCTATGATCCACTGGCTGCCACAACTGATCCCGCTCCTGCCCCACCCCTGCTTCGTGCAACTTAGGGCTCAATACTGTGGCTATATCCAACCCATTCCTTCACGTGCAACCTTTCTTGCATGTGGAGGCAGAAACTTCCATACAATGATAAGAAGACAATGATTAAGATGAGCAAAGTGCAACTAGGAAACAACACATACGGAGAGACTTACTCAAGAACTCCAAGATACCAGCCAAAGCTTTGACACCATGCTGGAACACGATATGTCCCAAAGGTTTAACCGTTTGGAATTGGGATCGACAATATATCAAGCTATTGAACACTTGCACACTTTTACATAAGTTTCTTCATTTTCATTTCTTGCCAAAGTTTGGTTACAGTAACATTGATCATTACATGCTCATTAATGTAGATTATAATTGTCAATATGGTTTCCAAATGTGAGTTTATCTTCTATGTTTCCCCTTCTTCTGTATAAGACCTAAAGGTTGATCACGTCAAGGGTATTAGTCCCATAAAGAATTTGCATGTTGTTTGGCTGGTACATACCAAGAACCGTCTCTATTTATCTGCTTTGGTATAGCAGTTCGAAATTATCTTCTACTGCATGTTGCTTTCTGCAGGTAGTTTGTTAGCACTTTCCGTTTCTATGTTCCTTTTGGTGCTTGTTTGTCCTTGGTTCCCGCCAAGTAACTTGCATTGTACATAGTTGTCCAATTAATCCCTTACTTACCTTTATTGCCCTAATTTGCCAAACAAATTGCACACTATCCAGTTTGGTAACAATAGACTGTCTGTTAATCCCCTTTTTTGTGTTTGATGTTTTCGTATCATTAATCAAGCAGTTTTTTAATATTTTCTTGTTATCAATCAATTAGATCATTGGCATTTTCTGATTCTCTTCCTTGTGATGTGGTGGAAGTTTCAGTATTATCTCTATGTTCTAGATTTCGTACTGATGTTGCATTAACTTCTTGTGGGTACCACTACCAACTCCTCATGCCATGTGGCTGACTCACACTTGCCCTGATGTCAGCACAGGACCTGGTTGTGTTTGCCCACCAGAAGGCTGATACATGGTTTTTATTTGTTAAGATCTCGGACTTTTTTTTGTCATAGTAAATGTTTTGTCATCAAGTTTTGACGCTTGAAAGCTTACCATTTTCACATGTTTCTCATTGCTTTCAAAATGAACCCTTGATGCGTTAATTTTTTCAACTCATTACAAATTTGTCAGCGTGTTAATGATTAGTCTTCCAACATTCTATATCATGATCAGTGTGTCTACTTATTGTGCTGACTATGTTCGCACGCTGGTAAATAGATCTATTGGTTGAAAGTTGGCATTTGGACAGGGGTTTCTATGTCCTCCTTCAAGTACAGGGGTTTCTATTTTCCAATTTCTGTACAGGTTGCAATTAATGTGTCAAATTATTATACTTGCTTTCCTATGAAATTTTTAGCCTACGGTGGTAGCATATGGATGAAGAATACCAATGGGAATTTTGAACTATAACTGTAACAAATTTTAAATCTTATGTAGGGAATTATAACAGCTCCCATATTGTATGCTATGGAGGAGTTCCCACAATTGCGAGCAGTTGTTGATCGGGGATTGGACAACCCTGCAGATGTGGATCTTGTAAGTTTCTTGGTACAGTGTACAAGACATAAAATGCATTATCCACGTAGCATGGAATTGATACAGCAATGATTATACTAAACGTACCACGGCATTTGTTTAATTAGTGCATATGTAAAATTCCTTGTTTATGGTCCCCTCCTACCTCCTATCCAGCCATCCTCGCTTGTGGAATTGATACAGCAAGAAATACATACTTGTATGAGCAAGAAATACATACGTAGCATGGAATTGATACAGCAATGATTATACTAAACGTACCACGGCATTTTATACGTACAACGTGGTTTCCACTACGGTTGCAGTTCACCTTAACACCTGGAATTGTGGAAGGAAAAGAAAGTGAAAGGTAAAAGATGAGAATAGATGTGGATGCCGGATAACAATAAAATGAGTCGGTGACCTTAATTTTTTTGTGCTTATAGTCTTATACCACAAGAAATACATACTTGTATGAGCAATTTCTTACTTCTGTTTGCCTTGCTTTTCACAAATCTGCTGATTTTCCAAAAATCTCACTTGTTTTAATAGACATCTTACACCTGACACCAGAACTACCACGTCTCTGATGAGCGATTGTGTTTGAAGATGAAACTGCTCTGGGTCATGGACCAATATTATTTGGTTAATTGGGTCATGCACCATTGTTATTTGGTGAATCTACAAGGTTTTTCACCAGTGGAATACCATTTTCAATTTGAGTTACAGGTTCTTGATTACCTTGGAAAGAGCCAGGGGATACAGAGAACACGAGAGCTAGCGGCAAAGCACGCCAACCTTGCGTCCACCGCAATCGATTCTCTTCCAGAGAGTGATGATGGGGATGTTCGAAGATCAAGGCGGGCCCTAGTGGATCTAACCCATCGAGTCATTACAAGGACAAAGTAGAGGAAAAATAACCTATTCCTTCCACACTGTTTTCATGAGTCACGGTTTTTTGCTTCCCTTGCTTCCCTTAGAACATATTCATTGGTTATACGGTCAGGGCGGAGTATTCGCTCATTTCTTTTCCGTATCTCTTGCAATTATTCTTTCCTGATCTTCATATAGTTGTCATGAATGCAATAACTAGTGAAAATTGCTAGAGTAATTGCAATAATAATTGGATCTTAGCTTGATTCAGTTCAAATTGTTTGTTTTTTCAGCACCGGATATGCAATAATAATTGGATCTTAGCTTGATTCAGTTCAAAAAAGGATCAATAAGAGTAGTTAATTAGTTTGAAACTTCTTAATCTACTGAAGATATGAAGTATAAAAGAATCCGAAAGTTCTCTGGAGCAATAATGCCAAAATATCAAATTGGCTCAATTGTCTCTATCTTGATCCTTTTTTCTTTTCTTTTTTTCTTCTTTTTCCTTACAGGCCTCTTGAATCCTTTTTTTTTTCCTTGTCCTTTTCTTTGATTTGGGTGGGTTTGTGATGGCTTTTGTTTTTTTCATTTTTTTAATAGCAATTCTCGTTAATTCCTTTTCTTTTTCTTTGATTTGATTTGGGTTTCTTTGTGTGATGTGGCTTTTATTTTCTTTATTATTTTGTGTGATGTGGCTTTTATTTTCTTTATTATTGATAGGAATTCTCGTTAAGACCCTATGAATTGATCGAAACCTCAGATTCATAGTAGAACAGCGTTGATTAATAAAATCCTAAACGAAGCCCAAGTTAAAACCCTATGAATTGATTAAAACTTCAAATAACTAGGTAAAGTCGGAGTTGTCACATATTTTAGATTCAGAAACCGTGCAATCAATCAATTCTCGTGAACAAGGCTTTAGCCCTTTAATCACCTTCTCATTCGTTTTACAACTGTATTTTTACTCTTGTTTCTCTTGGGATAAATCTGCCCCCTTCCCCTATATCATAGATGTTTTTTTAATTGGAAACTATAGAAGAAGTGTTAAAATTGCCCCGATCACATTAAGCCCATCTTAAAATGACAACTAACACACAATGCCACCCTGGGCAAAACTTTTGGCTAAGATCGACTCAGCATCTTGCCTGATATTTGAAAGTTGAAACGATCACAACCAAAAACCAGCCACAGCGCATCGTCTACAAAACCAAAGTCTTCAGTAAACATTCATTGAATTGGGAGCATGATCACATACCCGATTTTTGTAATGATGAAAGCGAAAAATCATACATATCTGCAAACAATCTTCCGACACTATTGCACATTTTGCTTCACCCATGAAATTTTACAGAGAGATGTGTTTTTTCGCTTGAGAAATATCTCAATAATACCGTGACGGCAGTCCATGTGACTGAATTCCATTGTTCGTCACAGCAAGAAAAGAAGCATAAGAATCACAGACATAATATAGAACTTAAGATCGTATCTCTTAATACTAGCACTATTCATCCCGTTGTTTTATTTTTAGTAATACTCCATAGTACTCTCACCTTTTTCGGTGACCATCACATACTCAGAAACACACGCTGGCCGATGAAGCTGCCGTCACCGGCCCGGCATCCTTGACGGGGAGTGGATCCCACTTCATTCCCTCGGTGCCACAATGAGCACCTGCATTAGCCGCCTTTTCTCTCTCCTCCTTAGCTTTCAGACGAATCCGCTCTGCCCTAGACCCAATGACCTGTCCTAGAATAGAAGCCCCAATTGTTACCGCCATAGCATTCTTGGGCATCAAAACAGACTTCCTAAGCATTGCTATGAAGGGCACCGATGCATGTATCGCCGCAAACCATGAGAGAGAGAATTTCGTAGTGTGCTCCTTCCATATTCCCAGAGGGATGTTAGCCAGTATGCCCAATAATCCTATTGCAAGCATCTTTGCAAGGAGCGGCTGAGGGCGGAGGGTCTTGACAAAGGCAGTCTGGGCCAGGGCAGCGCGGGCAGAAACTATTGCTGGAGGACATCTGAACTTCATGCCAGGTGGTGGCTGAAATGCTTTCGCGACAAGGGGAAGAACGCCACTGACTGCTCTGTAAGACTTGGCGATCGGGCAATTACCAGTTTCTAACCACTCATTTCCCAGCGCCTCGTGTCCCTGCAACATGTACAACATGATCCGCAGTTAATCTCTTGAACAACTATGAAGCATGGACATGGACATGGACATGAGGATTAGGAAGCGGGTACGTTGAATACAAATAACATAAATGTTTGATATATATATCAAGTATCAACTAACATAACATTTACACTTTTTCATTTCACCAAATTATGGATTAAAAGCAAAAAAAAAAATAGCATGAAGATACACAAGAAAAAATAATTAAGGAAATATCCAATACCCAAGCTTCCAGGGCAATTTTGACCGTTTTCCCAATTTTTGTTAAGGACCTTCTGACCTCTTAGCGTGCTATGATGTCCCAATTTTTCTGGGGACATTCTGACCTCCTAACATTCTCCTAGCACAGATACGATACAGAACACTGCTGGGACACGACACGAAAGCACATATACCTTACTTCTCTAACATGTCGGAGACAGACCTGTTCGGGGATTCAATCACATCATATGATTATAGAATTATCTATACATATATCAACAACATAAGTGTATGTCCAAAATCAAATAATAACTAAGATCAGTCATGAAGAATCTAGACAGATACAGGACTCGCGAAATTCCTAAAAAACAGGGCGTGATAACAGTAAGAATCCTCAAGATGGCCTAATGGTCAAGGCTTGGGACTTAAGGGTTTGCTCCCTCCTAAGATATTAGGTTCGAAACCTTGTAGGTGCTATCAACTCCTTTGGGGCCAATCCATACAAAGCTTTACTCTGGGGGCCCCGCTAGTGGACAGTGGGATTGGTCTCCTAGGAATAGTGAAGGCATGCGAAAGTTGGCCTAGACACCTGGTTATCAAAAAAAAAAAAATCTTTAAATTACTGTTCCAACTTTGTATATCACTGGAAGATGTCAAATTCAAATTCTTTTGATAATCACATGTTAGCAAGTGTGTAAAAAGCGTCAATTACATATTTAGTTCTTAGTCCTACAACCAAAAGTGTCAGACATGTCTCAAAAAGAGTGTCAAACACGATTTGAATAAAGATCTATGATTCCTAATAATGGACACAAGAAAAAGAGTATCAGGCATGTTTCTACGAGTGTACCGGTAATGTCAATCAGAATGCTGGATACAAACACATCACCTTTTTTTAAGCTTCCGTGCTTCAAAGGATACTGTTATAAGCATCCAACTCAAAACCAATTGACAATGAGTGGAGAGGCGCCCAGGCTCATATACTAGCTTTGGAGGTTATAATTAACCAATTTGGGACAAACTCTAACAGATACTATCACAAAAATCATACAAATGTTTGGGCAACACTTGTCCCTGTCCGACACACGTCGACATGAACACATGAGGTTGGTAGACATGTCTGTACTTGATTTAAAAGTACTTTCTTCACTGGAACTGTATTATTCAAGCGGCACAGAAGTGACTACTTTTAGCTGTATGATACCATCTACCATAAAGGAACTCTCTTCTATAGAAATAAACCTGAATTTGTGGTAATATAAAAAAACAGACAGTGCAACATCATGCGAACAATTGACATGGTTCTTTGATCATGTACTCCTGACTAAACATTTATTAAAAACACGTAATTCATGAACTTGCTCGTATGGCAGCGATCATAACTAGCTTAAAAATGCTACTCCCTCCATTCCATATTGTTGGTCCACTTTCCATTTTGGGATGACCAAAGATATTAGCTCTTCAAAAAAATCAATGAAAGTTGTTTCCATTAACTACTGCTCATAAATGATCAAAAATAGTTCTCAAAGTAGAAATAAGGGTAATGTTGGAAGTCCAAAAAAAAATTCTACAGCGACAAGCATTTATTGCATCTCCCTTAAAAAGTTGAGATCCCAGTATATGGGCCACCAATATGGGACAGAGGGAGTACAAATAACTTACTCTTATAACTATATTTTGTGGTGAAAGCTTAATGAGATCTCGTTTACTAACAAATGAACAAGATAAATCGAATAACTCCCACTTTCAAAAACAAATTGTGCATTTTGTAAATCCAGTCAAACACGTATACCTTAGAAGATGGGTCTCTGTTCTTCGAAGACTCGGATTTCTTGTTTTTATTATTCCGATTCTTAGAGAAGAAATCAAAGCCAAATGGCCACCCGGGTCCAAATGATGTCAAACTGATGGTTGCAGCCTTTGCAGCTAAAGGGTTAAACTGAGGTGCAGGCTGAGGTTCAAAGCTGATGCCACGAGAATAAGACCTCTCCGAGAGCGGGACTACTCCATCCTTCCCATGAAAGAGTTTAAAAGCCGTATCAAAGTTGGGCCCGTCTTCAAAAATTGGACCTTTGGCTCCCCTTGCCTGAAGAAACAAAAGAAATGAGAGAAGTCTAGTGGTATTGTCGCAATATAGCATATCAAATACACGGTTAACTGGAAGGTAAATACAAACTAAACAAACTTTAGGAACGAAACTATCAAGCATTGCTTAGAATTACAAAAACATTTATACATGACTGCAGCAATTTCAAAGGCCAAAGAAAACTTACAGGAATAGGGATGTTCACCGCAGAGAATGAGAAGCTAGTGGGCTTGTTAATGTTCCTTAAAAACGGACATCTTTGGATGTCTTGCCCATTAAAGGAACAGTCAGATGCCCCATCATTCATCGCCTTGAAGAAAAAGTCCATTGCTTCCTTTCCACTCAGAACTTCCTCTAAAAACAGAGAGTTAAGTATTTAAAAGGTGCAAACAATGAAACAACATAAACAAAATACTGCAACAATTGGCAGGAACTAAGAAGCACAGACACTTCCCCAGGGCTCACAAATCCATATCGCAGACGTGTCGGACGCGAACACGCTCCGAAAGGTCCCTGACAAGAGAAAATAGGTGTCCAAATATTTAATTACATATTTTTTTAGTCGGATACGCACGGGACACGTTATGGGTCCAAGTATATTTTTTAAAACTTTCAACAGGGTACAAACTGTTATTTTAAACCCAAACATAATAAAAAAGCAATACTCAGTAACTAAAGGGCAAAAGCTATAATATATACACAAAAACATTGCTCTCTTCCATCCTCTGTGAATCGGAGGTAAACAGAGTCAAAAAGCCCTAGATAGCAATGGGGAGAGAGAGAAAGAGAGCCACGGCAGAGATTGCCTGAGAGAGAAAGGGAGAGAGGGATTTCGAACAGCACGAACTCGAAATCAAGATATGTTGGAAATCCAAGACCAGTTATTGTTTTCTCTCTGCTTTCTCTCTTCTTCTTCATCTCATTCCTCTCCCGACACTATGTTCTGGAAAAACATAGAAAGAATCACTATGAAATGTACTTGTGACAACAAAAAAAATAGTTGTGTATGCAAATATTTATTTTTTGCTATATATCAAGTGTTCCCCAACGTGTTCGTGTCCTAGTTTGTTGGAACATCATGTGTCCGCGTATCCGTGTTGTGTCGTGCCCGTGTCCCGTCGTGTTAGGTCAGGAAAAAGGCTGAAACAGTCAAGAGGCTGAGAACATAATGAAATAATGAAGATTATGCCCTACGAAACGCAAAAGTAAGACAAAAACAACAATGGGAAATTAAAAGCCAAAAAAATAAAAATTCTTCGGTCAACTGCACAAACCTCCACTAAAGAGTCAGTTTGACCATTGTGAGCTAGATTGATTGGGCTGTGGTAGCCTTGAAGGTGATACAGGATACCAACGGGATCTTGAAGGCTAAGGGTGCCGAAGGCAGAGGAGGGGAGAGCCGAAGGAAAATCCTATAGATAGAGTGGCAATAGAGAGACCAAATAATGTGTTGGTAGTGGCTTGAACCAAGAATAATGGTGTGTAATCCCATGGACAAAGGCAAAGCCACGAAGGGTCCTTTATACAGGTGAGAGATTCCCCTAAAGGATGCCTCGCTTGCTGAATGACACGTGGCAATCTTCTAATGGTTCCTGAGCTGAGGGTCAACGCATATGGCCTGAGGGGCCAGGCCTCTGATGAATAAGTGCCATAGGTCAAAGGTCATTGGGGGCGAAGTCTGCTTGCAGACGGTAGGTAGCAACAAGCGAGGTATAGGCCATAGGCCTGAGGGTCTACTGATCAGAAGTCAGTGATACGGATGTCAAGTCCTTCAATCAACAAGTCTTCGTCGCTCTTTAAGACTGGTCTGAAGTCCAAACTCCTAAAATGATCTTGGGCCTTCAGATGATCCCTTGAGTTCAAGTCTCCATTCCACAATCCTCCTTCGATGCCGAGCGACTTGAGCTCTGCCTTCAGCCCAAGTGTAGGCCTGCGACTTCAGGAGGGGTTCATCTTTCAGCCATGGCCTAGGGGCCTACTTTGGCTGGGGCGCTGGGCTAACCTTCGCCTCTTGAAGTCGCCTTGTTTCATTTAGACCTTGATAATTGGTAAACATACCCACAACCATTGACAAGAAAATTGATCTAGTTAGGTCATTCGTCATTACGGTAGTACATGTTTTGTATTCACTAGCTTCTCAAAGGACTAGGATCCTCTGTCCGTATTTTGGCTCTCCACCTGCGGAGGGTTTAACTTGATTCTGCCAGCACCTATATGAATGATACCAACACAGCCTAATGGCACTGCTGCTGTTAATTGAACTAAAGCGCTCTTCTTCTGGTCAATCCCCCTTTCTGTAACTCTCACCCGTCCCCCCCATATTTCCATATATAAATTCAATATGTACGTCTTCATTTTCATTACAAAAGAAAAACATAGATATGTAAAAGACCTTAGTTTATGCTCAAATCTCAATTATAAGACCTCAGATTCGATGCAGCAATAGAACCCTTTTTCTTTTTGTTCTTTTATATCAAATCTCGTTAGGGAGAACTAGTAAACAAAACAGAAATTTTTTATGTCTATTTATTTTTTCGTTATTTTTTTTTCTTTTGTGTGTGTGTATGTTTGTGTGGGGAGCGGAGTGTCGATGATGATAAGTAGAGAAATATGACCGCAACGTAACCCGGATTCAAAATTAATCACATGTATGACTAATCATCAAAAGTCTCTACCTATGAAGCACGGGTACGCCGGAAAAGTCGCCGTATGTGTACCAGGTACCGGTACTCGTACGGATATAGCCCGGTATGGAAACATAAGTACCGGGTACGGAGAAGATGTACCAGGTACGATGCAATATTAGGGTACGTCGTCGGGAAACCATGGGTAAGGCATCGTTCAAGGTTCTGTTCATGAGTTTACCTGAATCGATAATCGAAGATGGGTCTGCGAAAAAGGTGATTAGATGGACGATGATAGCTGGAGAAGCTGAATCGAGGCTCTAAAGTTCGATCGAGAAGCAAATCACCTGTCTTCTTCGCGGATCTTCGTTCTCTTTCTCCCCCTGCCAATCGCCGTTGCTCTACGTGTATGTGGACGCGTGGAGGACACAGACAAAGCCGGAGTTATATGTGACCCGCTTTATTAGCCGGTTAATACGTTGGGTTTCCAGTTGTTTGTCACTTTGTTGATTGTTGAAGTTGAACCGGTCCGCGTACCCACTCCATGTGTATTTCGTCAAAACCAAATAAGAGGAGTCAAATGTTACAATAGAATGGAAATTTCTAGATTGGTAATGGAGAGATATTTTTCAGTGCCGAGCGGGTATTGTTCACGTGGTACCCGTTCGACAATCTCAGCCGTTCAAAATACAATCCAACGGTTTGAAAGAGGAGAGAGTGTCCGGGTGAGAGGAGAAAGAGGAATCAATCTCGGCCGTCCAAAACTCTTTTGGACGGTCGAGATCGTGCTCGGCATGGCCACGTGGTACCCATTTGGTACCCAAAAATTTTTCGGTAATGGGATACACCGAATCAGCAAATAGCAAATTCAATTATTGAAAACACCTCTACAAAAGTTGGTGGACAATACCTATTTTTTAATTGGTTCTTGCTACTTTCAGCCTTTCTGGAATGGAGTCATTGTTTTTGCTCACTGGGTTAAGAAATTAGATTTATTGCAAGCAGGGCTCGTCCTATATTTCGGGAGTTAAAGGAGAACTTTGAAAATAGGGACAAATAATTTTTTCCAAAGAAAAAATATTGAAAAGAAATTTCACAAACAAAATACATGTATTCAACATGAAAAAAACTCAAAAAGTACCGAATATTAGCGAAAGGTTTTTTTCCATTTCTTTTCCATTCTTCCAAAAAAAGAAAACGCTGATAAGGGGTTTTTTTTTCTTTCTAAAGGGGGTTAAATTGAGGTCTTTTCTTTTTAATAAAGAGAGTAAATTCATTAATTAAACGCTACCAATTACAAACAAATACAACTAAAATGACAAAATATAACCAAGAAAAACAAAAACCAAAACCAAATTAACTTGTAATGGCTAATTCAGTCTTTGTAGAATTGTCAGAGGACCCGCACACTCCTTGTAAATTAAGGTCTTAAACCCTTCTTCAATTTATGCCTCCATACTAGTCAAAATAATGAGTTTAGTTTTCATCCTAACATACCAAAAAAATAAATAAATATATTACTACCCCTATTTAACTAAACCAAACATAGATGTGCTTATAGCCCATCTGGTTGTACCCATTGTCTGTCAAGGTAGAAGTCTGTGGTTCGAGTCTATGAAGAGACATTGAACCCCATTTGGTTGTTTAACTTACTCACTAACCCCGCTGATGTACCGTATGACCAAAAAAAATAAACTATATGTTTTATCTTTGTATACTACAATATGGTAATATGATCAATTTATCATATTTGTTTATCTTTGTAGACTTGTATATTTACCATAGAACATGGAAAAAAGATAACAAATTTATCATATAAACTAACCAATGTCCATAGTGATTAATTTATCGTATACAATAAATTTACAACAAATGCAAACAAAATCTATGATATAGTCTAAAAGAAACACTTACTATAAATTTATCATATAGTACATAAAAATATCGAATTCCAAATGTAAAAGACTAATTTATCATGCATCTATCCATTATCATTTCGAAAAATGTGATATGATATATTAGCGAATTTATCATTAATCTCAATTGATAGGTCTCCGATAGTGTAAATAACGGGACTTATCTCGCTCGTTTTGATCGCACACATGTGCATTTTACAGTCTTATACGATTGATTTTGCACGAGGTCGTGTTTTTGTTAGTTTCCAGGTGAAACGTGAGAATAAGGTGCGTTCTGGCACCATGGGAAGCTTCCCAAGATTTCAAGGACCTAATGTGGACACCGAGAAAAGTTTCAATTTCGAAAATAATTTTGGTTTGGAGTCACCACCCAGGTTTGAGGACCGCACCTAAGAAACCGTTTTGAAAAAATGACTCTTTTGCCCTTGTTTTGAAAAAGGTTTTACTGGCCTATCGTTACCATGATTTCTCAGGTTCGGGAGCCAAGTTACGAGGGGTGAAGAGTTTTAAGGCAACCCCCTCGCCCAGTACAAAGATCGGTCTCTACTAAGTGTTTAAGGGATTATAAAACGTTTGATTTCTACACTTTATCCATGCAAAGGGGAGGGGAGCAAGTAAACGAGAATTGAAAATATTAAGCAAGTACTAGTAGATGCTTGTGAATTGTGTACAACATGCATGATAATAATGATGCACAATGTTAACGACAATAATAGAAATGTAAGAATAGTCTTGAAAGACAAAATAAGACTTTGGAATGTTTTTATACGAAAAATGGCTTGTGCCTCTGTTGGTCCTTCGGGAGCCCAAAGGGAGAGCTTTGGGCACCTAAAGGGGGTCTAGGTGCCCAAAGTAGAGCTTTGGGTGCCCAAATGGAGCTGAAAGGTTGGTCATTTATGCTTTGGGCTCATGATTTAGACTTCCTATTAACCTCTGTTCACCTTTGGTTATGTATAAAATGACCCAAAAATCACTACTCCTCAAGTATTTCCCCCAAAAACCATGTTTACGAATTGGATCAAGCTTGTAAATCGTGATTTTGATTTGTTTGAAGGTCAAACAAAGAGTTTAAGGCTGATTTTAAACAGAAAATGAAGCTTTAGAAAAGTAGGGGTTTTGACAAACTGATTCTGAACACACATGGAGGCCAAAGGAGGCTTTACTGAGTGAGCCCAAAGGAGGCTCTTTAGGTGCCGAAAGGGCCGCTTTGTGTGATTAAGCTAAGTACCTTTTCACCTTCTGATTTGCTTCCTACTTTGTTCAAAATGATTGATGTACCACCATTTCATTGATATTTGTTCAAAAATCCACATTTAAGAGATTGATTAAGCTTTCAATCATGCTTTAGGCTCCTTTTAGAAATGAACAGTGTCACGCCCTCACTTTTAATAACCAAAATACATATAATTTCCACCTAGGATAAGTCCAAAGTCAAACAATTCCCCTCTGAAAAGTCAAAGTCAAAGTACAATCTCATAGTCAAAGTTCAACGAGTCTCTAACCGAGGGCACCCGTACCCATGCATAAGTAGTAAAGGTTTTAAAGTAATTACATATATCGGATTTTGTCAAAAGATTGAAGAAATAGAAGTCACACGATCATCTCCCAAAAATATACTAAATATGGAGAGGATAAAATAACTTCATGAATAAATGAGCTTCATGTCATGCATCCATACTCCAAGCATCCAACCCATGTGCCTTGCCGAGTACCTGAAAATGATAGGGTGAGCTCACTAGCTCAATAGGAAACTTTTCTACTAACGTTAGGGGTATAGAGAATGAAAGATGCACATGAAGATATAGCAAACATGAATGAATTTATTGATAGAGACTACGATTGATCGACTCAATGTTAAATGTCCACAAGATACCCACTTACCCAACCAAATACCCAGGTGTCCAAGGAAATACCAAAAATGTTAAAAAATAACCCAAATGTCCATCTATTTGCTCTTAGCCGTTACAAACTGTCATGTATCCAATTTCATCAAAATACCGTATCATTCGTAAAACATTTCATTTTCAAACACTTCACAAAAATAACCACTTGTTTTAATAGGGAATAAATCCCTATGCCGGATTTCGTGGGCTCCATGCACCCATGGCCAAGGATGCACCGAACGGTGGCCCTAGTATTCATGATCACAATTTTCAAAAATCCTTTTAACCCTCATGTGTCCAAAACATCCATATAATCCATTTCGTTCAAAATCTCGTAGTATATCGATTGTGACTAAGTTGACACGTGTCCAAGTACGTGAGAAATCAAGACGAGCCATGAATCATACCATGATAGGCTAGGGACGAGTTATCCAATAAGTTTTGAGGTGTAGGGAATGGATATGTCAAGTACAAGTCCAAACAAGCGACCAAAGTCGAAGAAAACAAATTTTAGGGAGTTAAAGGGAGTTGGATAGATCCTCCTTTAGAAGTGGATTGATCCACTTTGGTCCTAAAGGGGTTTGGATTGATCTAGGGGTGGGCGTCGAGTAGTGTTCATGTCGTGTTGGACCGGGTTCGTGTCAAATCGGGTTCGTGTCGAAATGACCTGCTTAACTAATCGTTTCAAAAAACACAACCCTAACCCGACCTGCTCGAACACGACACAGGTTGACACGATTAACTTGAAACACCCTGTTTAGCTAAATTTAACCCGAACATGACAATGACCCAAATACGACACAAATTGACACGATTAACCTAAAAACGACCTGTTTAGCCAAATATGTCACGAGACAAATAATTCCAAGAAAAATAAAACTACAAGGTCAAGAATAAGTAATAACATAAAAGGAAATAAAGACAGCACCATTAAAATTTAAAACCACCATAGTAGCATCACCATCATGCCATCATGGCATCATCCAAGTAAAAAAGTCATTCACCAAACCTAGTAGAATACGATAATACGAACCATAGTATCATCATTCAGATTCAAGTAAAAAACTCTTAAACCGTAGTCTTAAACCTTCAATAATTACATCATTCCCAAAAAGTAGTAGACTATAGATAATAATACTAATGCAAAAGCCAGATAAGTCTTGTAAAATGACCCAAGGTCTCCACGATCCTAGACCATTGTCCTTGCGGATGACCTTTCCATGCTTCTTCTTGATCAATTTGATGAAGTTCTCACCTGCAGAAAACTAAGACTTTAGCATGTGAGTAATATACTTTAGCTACCAGAATTCATTGTGCCATTGCATGGTTCCGTAACTAATAAAGGATGACATAGTATCAATGAGAAAGCATAGTAAAATTTAAATCAAGTATTGACTAGTAGATTATATACTCACTCAATCAAGATCAAGATCAACCACAGTAGTTGAACTCTCGATTGATTCATGCCCATCATTGTCAATATTCAAATTCATTATATCTTCAATCACCTCATCCAAGTTCACTTCATCAATTTCTAAAGAACAAATGGAAGATATAACTTATAAGAACTACTATCTTAAAATGAATCCATGAAATATCAAATGGAAGGTACTGTAGATATAGGAAGAAAGGAAGTTATAAGGTATAACAATTAACAAATGCAAGTTAATAAACTATAAACAATTAAGCATCATTTCATCAATTTTCATGTTTACTGTTCCTCCAAACAACCGGTCCCTAGATCATATTAAAGCTTCAACAATTTGAGGCCTCAAAGTACTACGATATTTGTCGAGTGCCCGACCACCAACACTAAATGCAGATTCAGAAGCTACTGTAGAGATTGGAATGCTTAACACATCACGAGCCATTGATGCAAGTTCCGGATACCGGTATTGGTGGGCTCTCCAATAAGCTAGGACATCAAGATTTTGAGTTCTTGGAACCCTAGGCTCATCCAAATATAATTCTAGTTGAGTCTTTAAGGCAGAAACAAAGGTAAGGCTCTCAAAGGTGTCAAAATCCTTCGTTTCACATGAAAGTAAAACATTAGTAATACATAACACAGCTTATTACATATAGTTTTTTTCTTTTTAACAACATAAAGAGAACTAAATCATGCAGAAAACATATTAGTTTACTTCAAATCATGCAGAAAACATAATGCTACCTGAGTGAAATCTAAGCCACGGTTCTCTTGAGAAGCGCTATCCTGATAAAAAAACACAGAGAGAACTAAAAGATTTCGAAGCAGCAGCCTAAGTATCATACTCATGAAAAAGACTAAACAACTTATCACGAATCTGTCCGCACTAAGTTAATACCTCGTTGGATGCTTCACCATATAACTTTTTATAAGAATACTCCACAAATTGAAATTTATAACGAGGATTATTAAATATAACTGCAATAGCCAAAATCACGCAATGCTCCGACCATTACTTCTCAAACTTCCCCAACATTTGAGTTGCCATTCTCTTCAAAAAAAAACCATCAGCACTACTGCTTTCCTTAACAAAGAGAAATTGAATTGCACAAATTTTTGGAAAGTACAAATTTGAGGTAGGATACTTGGAACCGGAGAAAACACAAGTAGCCTCATAAATTACTTTCAAGAAGGCACAAATCTTTTCCACTTTACCCCATTCCTCTTGAGAAGGACAGTGCATAAAATTTGAGTCACTAAGTTGCAAATCGCAAAAGGCTCGACGATAGTAAATGGCACTTTCAAGCATGAGAAAGGTCGAGTTCCATCTAGTTGGAACATCTTGCCTCAAACCTTTCTTGCCATCTAGAGATGACTGTTCAACAAACGCCAAGAATTTATGTTTTCATGCTTGTGATCCTTTCATATATTTGACACATTCCCTTATCTTATCAACAACCTCATCTATTTCTTTCAAACCTTCTTGAACTACTAAGTTGAGGATGTGAGCACAACAACGGACATGAAAAAAACTACCTTCATCCAACAATCCATTGTCCAAATTAAGATGGTTTTTAAGCATTTCAACACACACATCATTTAAGGAAGCATTATCCAAAGTAAGAGAAAATAACTTGTTCTCGATGTGCCACCCACTCACCAAACTATACATCTTCTCTTTCAATGCAATGCCAGTGTGTGGAGGAGGCATGTAACAGAAATTCAAGATTCTCTTGTGCAAAACCTAGCTATTATCAATAAAGTGTGCAGTAAGACTCATGTAGCAATTAGTGGCAATAGATGTCCACAAATCAGAAGTTAAACAAACTCTACCAGGAAAATTCTTTAAAGTAAGACCTAGCATTCTCAACTCTTTGGTAAACAACCTTAGAATGTCAATTCTAGTAGTCTTTCGTGATATTGATTTTGCTTCTGGACACAAGTCGGTGAAAATATTTCTTACACCTTCACACTCAACAAAACTAAGAGGCAAATCATGTCTTATTACAGCATGCACCAATAACTCCCGAAACCTTTCTGGGTTAAATTGAACAAATCGTGTACCCAAAGACCCTTCAGTTTTAGAGATGAGAAGTTGTCCAATATCAATAGTACTTCTTTTCAAACACTGAGTAATATGACGTTTTAAATTTCCAGTGCCATATTTACTATCAGATACATATTCCATACCACATTTCTTGCACTTACATCTTTCAAGTCCATCATCATCAGAGTTATCAGCTTTTTCGTCAATGATGTCAAAGAAGTTCCATACTGCAGAAGTAAGCCTACGTTTTCGCTTACCACACTTAACAACTTTGCCTTTTGGTTTTGGGGGTGAAAGAACATATTCGCCATTTTCACCGGCTTCCATTGGCATCCTCTCTTTGTCTGCAGCTTCAGCTTCGCTGGGATCCATCTGATAACCAAAATTTTAGGGTTAACCAAGTACATAACATAAGTCAAGAAAGAAAAAGAAACTATATTCTCTTTGTATACACTCTACTATACAACATTTAACAAAAGACCCTTACGGCCTTACAAGCTAAGACTTATAATTTAACAACAACAAAAAAAACGAGTAGTTTCAAAATCAGCTTGCATGGCCATAGCCCATAGTTGTCAATACTCAATCACTTTATATAAGTGTGTACAGTGTATATATCAATCGGTTTATAGCCAAGACCAGACACTTTAACGAGAAACTGAATAATCGGTAACTGAATAAACTGCATAAATACTTCATCGATCGATTTATATTCCGATTTACCGAGAGAGAGAGAGAGAGAGAGAGAGAGAGAGAGAGAGAGAGAGAGAGAGAAGAAAATAAGGGTGAAATGAAGACGAAAAATTAAAAAATGCAAATGGAGAGAGGAGAGGGCGAAGAGGAGATATAGATCATACTCTAGAAGTAGATTGAGACGCCTTAAGGCGGTTCTTCGCATTGGGAGCCATGAAAGAGACAGATCTTCTAAGGTTTTTTCTTGAGAGGAGTGGCCGACATGGAGGAAAAGAGTATTCTAGGGTTTACTGAAAAAGCCAAAAAGGATGCTCTGTATTTATACCCCAACTCTTCATCAAATCCAAGGGCTTAGAATTGGTACCACTTTTCATCCAACGGCTATTGCAGAAGAAACCGAGAAAGGCATATAACACTATAACAGGTAGCATATTACTATATTACTAAATTCAATCGGTTAGGTCAAATAGTTATTAATAGGACCAAGTCACCAAATTAGATTCTAATTATATTAAATATTAATAGTTAATATGTATATTAGTGCTCTTGATCTGAGAGAATGTTTTTAGATTACATGACATAATATGTATATTTTGATCAATTAATGAGATTCCAGTTCAAAAAAAAAAAGAGATTTGTGTTGTTTCGGGTTCGGGTTTGGGTTATCGTGTCAACCCAAATAAGAGACCGGGTTAATTCGTGTCATTCTCGGGTTATGCGGGTTCGACCCGAATCCAACCTGTTTACTAATCGTGTTTCCGGGTCGTGTCATATACGTGTTTCGTGTCAGAAATACTCAGCACTAACCCACTAACTTCGTGTCGTGTCATAAATTCTCACCCCTAGATTGATCCAATTTGGTTACAAGCCGAATAAGACACTTTGGATCGATCCAACCCTGATCGATCCAATTGGCTTAAGACAAGATCAGAAGGTTTTGGATCGATCCAACTCAACAAGTGGATCGATCCAATTGGCTTACGAGTAGATTTTTGACAGCTTTTTCCAAAATGAAGGGGGTTTCAATCCAAGTCAAATTTGAGGTTCCAAATCACAACCGAACATGAAAGGAGAGTGTATCAATAAATAATTCATGGATCAACCAAATAAATGTATGGAAATCAAGCTCACTCAAGATCAAATCATCTCTCATGGTAGTGTCAAAGCTTGGCAAGAAGTCAAAGAGGAATGACAAGTATATTGCAACATTTCAAACCATATACACTTAAAGGAAGTAGAGATAGGTTCCCTACCTCAAGGATTGAGCTCCAATGGAGTGAGGAATGAAAACCCTAAGTTGTTCTTGCAAACCCAACTGAAATAAGCTTCTCCAAGGTGATTCCAAGAAAGCCCGGACTCCAAATCACGTGTAGATGGAATCTTGAAGAGATGAGATGTGGGAAATGAATTTGTGGAGGAAGTGAAGCAAACTTTGGAGAGTAGAGAGAGAGAAGAGCCGGCTGATTTTTGAGAGAGGAGTGTGTGATTTGTTTCAAAAAAATCTGATCCATACATAAGTATATACCCCCACTAATCACACTCAGACCCCTTGTGTTTCTAATGCACTTTAAAGACACCCCAATGTACATACTTACTCCACATTGGCCGACTTTACTCTATTTTCATTTCCTCACATTTCCCAAACATTTTATCAAAAAATCATTTGAAATTATGGATCCTTACAAACAGAGACTACATAAACTATTTTCTAACCCCCCAAAACATGTTTGCAATGATTTTGAACCAAAATAAACTGATTTAAAGCATAAAACAAATGAAGAAAATGAGCTAGTTTGGGCGCCCAAAGGGAGGTGATTTGGGTGCCCAAAGAAGCGCTTTGGGTGCCCAAAGAGGCGCTTTGGGTGTTGAGCTAAAAACTCTTGTGTAGCACTTTTAGCCTCTTCTAAACCGTCTACTGGTATTGAGAACCAACAAGAGCTTATGGGCTTCCCTCAAGGGGATTTTTCAACACGATTTTGGTAGGATTCCTAACTTTTGGAGCTTGAGTTTGTGCTTCAAGGATTAGTAATGAAGTTGTATGGACGTTCATAGGTTTGGGTGTGGGTTTCTAAGGTCGAGAAAGACTGATCGTGTGGTATTTCAACAAGATTTTACATATAAAACTCAAGTTTTTGGCGTTGATGGAGGCTTGACAGTGGGTTTAAAGTATTAGATGGCTTTGTTATGGATTTTTGGAGTAGAGGGTGACTATTTCTGGGGAGATTTGGACAGAGTATTGGCTTATCTTGAGAGTTGGTTGATCATCCCCCAAAATGGGGAATAATGGTGGTATTTATAGCTGATTAAGAGGTGGTTTAGATCCTCAGGGGTTAGTTAAGGGGTTAAAATTAGAGTGCCAAGTAGTCCCTCAACTAACCTGAAGATTCTCTGCCAAAAACGGTTGAGAATATCTTCATAATCCTTTTTCCGCTAAAGTTTCTCTTTTGAAACATGCATCTGGAGCTTAGTTTGGGTGCCCAAAGATGCCCTTTGGGCTCTCTTGGTTTTTTGGTTTGTGAGTTTGAGTTTGATGGATTTTGATGAGTTTTGGTGGGGTTTCAAGCATTTATTCAGGCTTCGAAGTGTTTTGTTGGTCCATTGTCATCATCGGAAATGCCACGGATTTTTTTAGGTTCAAATTGGGGTGTTTACACCTAATACCACATGCACTCCACAACCGAGTCTCACAAGCCAAGAAATAGCTAGAGATCGGGGAGGGGGGGAGCCGTAGGGGTCAAGACAAGGAGGAGGAAAGCAAGTCTGCCTAGCCAGAATCGGTTCTCACTTTTCCTCAAAATTGATTTCCAAGAAACAGAGGCTCCAAGAAATTACCATGACCCATTTCCAGTTTTCCCTGGACCAGTTCAACCTGCAATTTTTCAGGCTATTTTGTGCCCGATCAGGAATCTAACTCGGGGCATTTTTGTAATACTTTAGCATGACTTTTGGGGGCTATATAAGTTACTCAACCTCAGATTTTAGGATTATCTTCTATTTTCTAATTCTCTCTCTACCTCGTTCTTTGTTTACTCTCTTGTGCTTTCACTTCTCTCTAGATTTGAAGCTTAAATAATTAGTTCAAGGTACTTCTTTCAGTAATGTTTTGGTACTCTTCATTTGATGTATAAATCTTAGGCTCCGTTATTTTGGGCGGAAAATGTTTTCTAGTAAAACAATTTCCTTGAAAAACATTTTCCGGTGTTTGGTAACCAAAAATATAAAATTCAACGGAAAAGGTTTTCCAAATTCAATAGGAAATCAGTCCAAAGAGCCAAATTTTGATTTTCCAATTATTAAAGAGGAAAACATTTTCCAGATTGACCATCGAGATGTCGGGAGATCGGGACCAACAGGTTCTCCCCCCCCCCCTCCCTCTCTCTCTCATCGCCTCCTACTCGCATCTTCTTCTCTCGTCTTCGTTGCGTCTCTCTCTCTTGTCGCCTAGGTTTGAGGACATACCCGGCAACAAAGTCTATGTTCGAGGACATACCCGAAAACCAGTACTTGGTTTGGATGATTTTGTAAAAGGGAGGGGGGGATAAGGTTGGGTAGATGATGTAAAAAGATCTTAAGTGACAAAACTGCCCTTGTGCATGCCTATATTGAATTATGCATTAAATAGATAATTACAAACATTTAATTTTCCAACTAAATATAAAGTTATACAATTATTATTTCATATAGTAATTTTTTCTTAATAATTTTTTATATTAAATATATGTAATAATTTATGTTAGATACCATTACAAAGGCTTAAGAAAAACAAAAACTACTAATTCAAGAAAAAAACATAGTTGTAATGTAATATGGGCAAATATTGTAATGCAACCTAGGCCCATTACCAAAAAAAATTAAGTAGAAGAATAAATGTGCATTAAAATACTTCCGTACACAAATTTTCAAATTTTTTCGGATTGAATGAAAGATCTCTATTAGTAGTTTAATTTAGTGCAAAAGAAAATAAAAAATTATGCACGAAAGTACTTTATTTTTTTATCCGATGGATATTGCAAAGCCAACTCAACAAGCCAACAATGTCAAATACTCTCACATACAATTTTTAAATTTTCTCGCATCAAACTAAAGATCTCTATTAATAGTTTGATTTGGTGCAAAAAAATACAAAAATTATGTGCGGAAGTACGTTATGTGCGGAAGTACGTTATTTTTTTATCTGAAGGATATTTCAAAGTCAATTCAACATTTAATAAGTTTTTTTTTTTTTTTGGGTGGGAGGTAGCGGCGTAATTTGATTTCGCGGACTAATTATGGACATGGTCGGCCCTGTCCATAATTAATAAGGGCTGGGGGTATTGAGTAGTCTAAGACTTGTTTTATCCGGGCTACATTTTGTCTCCTAAGCCCAAGACTAACAGTGGGTCGGGATTAGTGACCCTGTCCATAATTAATAAGGGCTGGGGGTATTGGGTAGTCCAAGACTTATTTTATCCGGGCTACATTTTGCCTCCTAAGCCCAAGACTAACAGTGGGCCGGGATTAGTAATCCGGGCTATTTAGCCTCCATCTCTTATGGTTTAATATTGTTGACCTGTTACTATTATTATGTTAAGGAAAATGTTAAGCTCCACCTAATAGGTGGAGAATAATGTGTAAAAGGTACATTGATATCCAAGAAAAGTGTATTAACATTTTAACATCCGTGAAATCGTATTATTACTTGTAAAATCTGTATTGAAATCCAAACTCATTTATTTTTATGCACCTATTATCCTTTAGCTATTGGGTGGAGGTTAGCAAGACCCTTGTCCTGTTAGTCAACCTTCGTGAACCATAGGCTTAAAAGGGCTCCATTTGAGATTTAGTTTTCTAACTTGCTATACTTATTTTAGATCTTTAGATACTGTTCTGAAATTGAATTCAGTTTTGGGCAACGGAACGGAAGCAATTAAGGTGCATATTGCATAACAAGTGATGATCACTTGCCTATATGCAAATGCTGACGCTCCAAAAGACCCGAACTATATGTCTTCTCAAACATGGGCTGTTTATCTGATCGAACATATTCTACTTTGAGTTTAAATTATTTTCACCGGTGGTGGAAATAAAAGTTTTATCCAAATCAATTGCGCCACATGTTCATGTTCTACTTTTTGGGACCACTGTTTTGGATACATAGCGCAATGTAATCGATTTGGAGGAAACTTTTGTTTCCACCAGCGGTGAAAAATAACTTAATCTATTCTACTTTCTAGGCAAAAGAAAAAAAAAAGGGAATGGGGGCAAGGAGATATAGATATACTCTTATTAAAGCATCTCCAATGGCGTAGCTAGAATTGAATGGCTAAATGGTAATTTTTTTTTATAAAATTAGGACCCACTTATGGATTGATAAGTGATCATTAGCTTATTGAGTAAATGATCACTCCAATGGACTAGCTAAACTTTATTACTATGTGAGAAGAAAAATTTAGCAACTACAATAATATTTTGAAGCTTCAATGGCAATATGATTAGGAAATGGTCAACCTAGAATATTTGTCAAGCAAAGGAAGATTAATAGGAATTGGCAAAGGGAAGCAAAACAAGGCAATTCAAAAACCTCCCAACCTTTTCTTTGTAAACAGATTACTAGAGCTCTATCCCCAAACATATAGATTTTCCCCCAACATAATTGTGCAACACAAACATTTTTTAGACTTATTTTTTTATCCCAAAAAATAAAAAAACAGTGTATCTTAAAAAACGAGCCCAAAAAATTTAATGAGTGCATAAATAGGTGGGCAAATGAATAGAGTGAGTTATTGAGTGGTAAGCTAATGACCCAATTTATCTAGTCCATTAGAGTTAATTTTTATACATACCGTGGGGTTCAAGTCCACACCTCCCGTTAATAAGAAAAAATGGTGTTTTTTTGTGTTGCAAATGTTTTTTGGAAAATCCGAGCCGTCCAATGTGTTCAGAAGGTGTTTTCAAGGGTCCACGCGAAAAATCTTCAAAAAAAAATACCGAGAAGGGCTTGATCCAAGCAGTTTTTCGCAAAAACTGTATTTATATATTTTTGCGAAAACTGCTTGGATCAAGCCCTTCCCGGTATTTTTTTTTGAAGATTTTTCGCGTGGACCCTTGAAAACACCTTCTGAACACATTGGACGGATCGGATCGTCAAAAAAATGTTCGGATCATGGAGGTCCGGAAACGGGATTCCCGCACTAGAACCGGATGGTATATACATAACCTAGCAAAAATTTTAGTTTTTTTTTTTTTTTTTTGGTAAGAAAAATTTAGTTATTCACACTATTGATTGTTTTATAGGGTCATTGGAGATGCTCCTAAATTTAAAAAAAAAAAAAAAAATGATCCACAGTACCCATGATGTTCGTCACCTGTGAGGCTGTCACAATACTAGGACAAGTGTTAATAAGTGGTGCATATGAAAGAAAACTACCTACCAGCAACGAGGGAAAAATGGAAGAGAACTACCCCACTTCCCAACGTGGGTGGTGGAAAATATGGGTGACTTCTGCCTACAAAGATCGCTCTCGGTACAGTTGTGAGAGGAGAATCACTTGATCGAGAGAGAAGGGGGAAAAGAAAAGCATAATGCTAGAGGTGCCGACTTCACAGATAACAAAATGGTACAAAGCGTCCTAGGTAGCTCATTTTTTAATTTCACATGAATAATGCGAATTGTTTAATAATTTTAAAATGTAATTATTTAAGTGTCCTTGCAAAAACTCTATTGAATGTGTGTAATAATTGATCCAAACTTCAAGTTTTTCATTTAGAATTCAGGATCCTAAATTCTGAATGAAAAAATTAAAGTTTGGATCAATCGCGCATAGGGCTGTAAACAAGCCGAATCTGATGAGGTTCGGGATTAGTTCGTTAAGGTATGCGTCAAGCTCAAGTTCGGCTCAGGTTCGATTCGAGCCTAGACAAGTGAGCTTGAGTTCGGCTCGTGAAAAAATTTCAAAGCTCGGACTCGTCTCAATAGAGCTCGTTAAACTCAAACGAGCCGAATTAAGGCTCGAATCCAGCTCGGTCGGGCTCGTTAGCAATTTAGAACACAAAAATGAGAGGGGAAAGAAATATGCTTCAGATCTATTACAATAATCAAGAAATCAAACAAAAATAAACAAATCTACCACAATAATCAAGAAATCAAAAGAAAAACAACACGAGAAAAAATATGGAGAACTAATAGAGTACTCTAAAGTACTCTAGTTAGGGATAAAACTCATATGTTGGTAGTAGAGTACTCTAGTTAGGGATAAAAGAATAACAAATTACATAGGAGCTTCTCAACTATAAAATATTTACATGTAGACCCCTAAAAAGTATTATTGATTACATTTTGACCCCAGGTTCGCTAGCCTAACCAAGCCGAATCCACTTAGGTTCAGGTTCGGCTCATTTATGGAACAAGCCTAATATTGAGGTTCAAGTTCAGTTTGTTTAGTAGACGAATTGAACTCGAACGAGCTCTTACCGAACTGAGCCTCGAATAGTTCGCGAACGGCCCAGTTCATTTACAGCCCTAAATTTATTCACACATATCCAATTGAACTGATTTTTTTAGGGATACTTGAAAAATTATTTTAAAATTATTGAACGGTTTGGATTATTCGTGCAGGACCCAAAAGTGAGCCCCATAAACCGCTTTGTACCATTTTGGTACCTTCAGTACTCATATCTTTATCCCAAAAAAATTACCATATCACAAAGCAAAAAGGAAGAAGAAAACGCAAAAAATATTGCTGTGATGTTCTTTTGGCGAATTAATACAAGGGCAGAAAGAGGGTCAAGGAAAAAAAAAGAAAAGGAAAACTCCACCCTTCTCTGGAAGGCAATGAATCCTATGATAAGTTGCTCACTGCCGTTTGTTTGGTTCATAAAGTTCATTGCAATGTATGCTAGTCTTTGTTGTTAAAATCAAGCGATAGAGAATACGTATCCTACGATACGAATCTCATTTGGTATCTCTTTTCGTATAGAAATCTTACGATATGATGGCATATTCACGATTACTTAATGGAAAAAATTCAAACATTATTGTAAGAAATAGAACCTTAAATGCATTAATCGAAGTCATTTGAGCGACATTTAACCTTTTGAAAGATATCCAACCTCAATGTAGGGTTTGAATAGAAGAAAAAATCATACTTCGATCGTGTTTTGGAAAAATATTAGTATTAAGGATTTTCTTTTCTATCCTCGACTAAGGTAGTAGAAAACCTCAATTTGATAAATTCCAGTTGAGGAACTTGCAATTTCACAACGTAAAACTTAGTTTTGTTGGTGTTATTAAGCATAAATACTTGTTAATTGTATATTAATTATGGTTAACATATCTTACGATATGTGATACATATCCCGATACGATTTATAAAACAAGAAAAATGATACACGATACGTATCCCAGTTTTAAAACCTTGAATTGCTAGTTTAGACCTTAATTAAACATTAATTTTGTTAGATTATGAAGGGGAAGGTATCCAATTATAAAGAGCCTAAGTACAAAATAAAAGGTAGCTCTCTGGTTGAGTAAGTACGAATGTTAAACCAACGGGGCTAGCTCAGTTGGCTAGGGTTCTTGCATCTCACTAGGAGGTCAGGAGTTCGAATCTCCCTGCCTGCGTGCAGGGGCTTTTCCTTTATTTGTTTCTTTCTCTGTTTCTACCCTGTAAGGGGCTTATTTCTTGTATTGATTAAGTTGTTGGTTTGGTTGTCTCGTGGACTCTCACAATTCATGTAGTGTCCCGGGTTGGTACTTTGTACTTCATATGTGATGTCATTGATCTCTCTTCTATCGATTGACAAAAAAAAAAAAAAAAAAAAACAAATGTTAAAGAGTCAAATCAGATATTGACTCCGAGCCATTTCTAAGGCCAAATGGGCCAACTCACCATCGAGAAGGCTGATGATATTTCAATTAGACTATTGGATACAGTGACATGAATTTGTTGAAAAATAGGCTAATCTGAGACTTGAGCAAGAGTACGATAAAGTTTTTATAGCTCTCGAGGAGTTAAATGTGAGATACTCTATACCTTATGTAAGGACCCGTGTTTTTAAATACTTTCCGAAAATAACATTGGGTTAATGTAAGAAATTGTGTTAAATGTCAAAATTGACTAAGTGTTAGATTATGGGTGATGTATAGATTGATTTGGGCGTATTTGAATTACACATGTCACATTTGGACTTGGGGTGTAATTATGTGAGATGTATATGTGTGTGTGGTGGGAGAAGAGAGAGACAAAGTCATCTTCTTCCCCCCCCCCAGCCGTCCCTCTTCCTCTCTCCTCCATGGCTCCTCCAACTTCTCTCCTCACAAACCTAGCCAAATCTCAAGCTCCAAGCTTACTCCCTTCACAAAACCTTCATAAAATCTTGTGCTCTACGCGTTGATGTGTTTATTTCACCCCGGTGTTTGAAGAATTTTTCTTGGATCTTGAAGCTAGGGTTTGGGTTTTGCTTCTTGGAGGTTTTTCCAAGCTAAATCATTGAGGTAGGGGACAAATTTCTACTCCCTCTAGTTGTATTTTGTTGATTTGTTGCATATGTTGTTGGGTTGCCCACAAATTTCTAGCCAAACATGTTTATCACCATGGATAAGGGTTTTAATCTTGAATATCACCATGAATATGGGTTTTGATCATGTTTAATCTTGACCTCTACTCCCTCCAAGTGTTTGGGTAATGTTTTGATCCATATTTTGATGTATTTCAAGTGGTTCTTGCTTGGGTTGAAACCCCCATTGAATCTGAAAAAGCTGTCAAAAATCTGTGCGAAGCCATCTGGTATCGATACCCCTGCGATCTCGTATCGATACCAGCGCGTTTTGTTTTTTTTTCCTGGTCGACTGGTATTGATACCCCATTCTGGGGTATTGATACCAGACAGCTCTGGACTTTTATTTTTGTTTAGGCTTCTCCTTGACTCTTGGGCTCTTGGACTATCTTCAAATGACTTGTTAACTTAAAATCATACTTTTTATCGAACACCTTGATGATTGGGTTGTTTGTTTAGCTCTCCTTTGACCCCGGCCTGGTGGTTTGACCGTGTATTTGCCATATTCATCAACTACACTCCAATACTTGTTGGAAGCCTTGTTCTAACTATAACCTCGTACCATTGATTGTTTTTCTTAAATTCCGTGATATTTGAGTATATTCTTAGGCCCTAGACACGTGATGGTGTAATGTAAGGGACATATGCCTCATTGAGTCGGTTTTGATATTTTTGATAAAGTTGGAACGATTGGAACGAAATATGATCCTTCAAAATATTTTTGGTGAATGAATGGTACTAAACAAACTTAAATGGAGTTTTGGACACTTGATGGTTTAACGAACTTTTGGAAAAATGATGGTGATCTAATACTAGGGCCACCGTTTGGTGCGTCCCTAGCCATGGGTGTTCGGAGCCCACGAAATCCGGCAGGGGTGTTCGGAGCCCACGAAATCCGGCAGGGGTGCACGGAGCCCACGAAATCCGGCAGAGGGATTCATTCCCTATTGAAAACAAGTGGTTATTTGTGAAGAGGTGACAAATGGAAAGTTTATGAAAAACATGATGTTTTGAAGAAATCGAACACACGACACTAATTGTAACGGTTTTGAGGAAATTAACAGACACTTGGGTTATTATTGGACACTTTGGTTTTTCTTTGGACACATGGGTACTTTGTGATCATTATTCTCTTGCTATAGTCCTCCTTTTCATACTTTGCTCAAATCATTCTTGGTATCCAAGTTCATGTGCACATATCACACTTTATACACCTAGCGTTTGTAGAATGGTTTCCTACTGGGCTAGTGTAGCTCAACCTATCAATTTTCAGGTACACGCTCAAGGAACATGTGTGGGATGCTTGGAGTGTGGATGCATTGCATGAAGCTTGTTTGATCATGAAGCTAATTTTATCCTTTCCATACTTGTGTATTTTTTTTTTGGGAAATAACTATATAACATTTGTTTTCTTCAATCTTTTGACAATATTCAAAATATGTAAATATTTTAACTCTTTTGGTACTTATGTAATTGGATATGGGTACCCTTGGTGAGAGACGCGGAATTTGATTTGGATATGTACTATTGACTTGACTTTTCAACTAGACCTTGATCTATCCTACGTGGATTTTATATGAATTTCGGTTATTAAAAATGAGGGCGTGACACCTTAGTTATAGTTCTATGTCACACAAATTGTGTTATGTGTTTCATATGCTCAAAAGTAAAGATATGGTACCAATATTAAAGCATGATTTGATGAAATGATTTTATGCGTATCATATTATGCCATGGAAAAATGCTATGAATTGTTCATTCAGAGAGGATGATTTTATGAAGACGACTATGTTGAAGAAGTGATGACTCTATAAGCACCTTGTCATCTAAATGTGAAAATGCTATGACATTATGATTCTATGATCTCAAAAAATATGATGCATCCAAACAGTGTCCTAGGTCGAGGGAACATTTTAAAGATACCATGACCAACGAAGGAGTCATAAGGTAGGAATGTTATGTGCAGCTACTAAAGACTTGATCATTTCACACCATGCAAGGTCATAAGGTAGGAATGTTATGTGCAGCTGCTAATGACTTGATCATTTCACACCATGCGGGGTCGCTCCCTTAATCATGTTAAAGTTGTTTGATGTACATCATAAGACTGTGCAAATTTGATCATATCACGCAAACTCTTCTAAAGAAATTATGATAAATGTTATGATATGCTATATTCAAGAAGTTACAAATATAATTCTCATGGTAAAACATTTAATGGCTGAGATGAGGGACACTTGTCCCACGATGTGACTCTGTCATCTTATATATTATTGCAGAATGACTTTTGGTGGAAAGAGTCGTGAGTGCGACAAGTGTTGTGAATTAGTTGGTTTGTCACATACAATTTTGATTGAAGCATGTATTGAAATCCACAAATCTTGCCCCTTTTTGAATTTCAAATTTTCCAAACTTATTCAATCATATCTTTCAAATATCTGTACTTACTTATTTCCATACATGATCAATTGAAAATCCAAAATTATGTCTATATATATCCAATATGATTTCAGGCTACTCATCCAAAACTATGTCTCACGGGGTGGGAGAAAGAGATTGAAAAACTAAAATTTGTCTTCTGAAGGTAATTTTTTTATTATTGATGTTCTTCCACTTTCCTTTTGTTCCCTACATGAATTATTTGTATTTTTTTCTTGTGGTAGGTTAATGTGTCACTGTAGGATGAGTTTCGAAGATTAATCTCAGTAAATAATTATGAGCACACTTCGACCTTTTTTTAAAATTGATCGAGTATACTAATTAGTGTTTTTTTTTCCACGCTATTACAGATACAAGATTATGTGGAGAGACACACTAAAGGCAAGATTTATGGCATGGAAACTATACTATGTAAATCAGTTTGGCATTGATATTTTCTTTTAATCGTTTTTCCTCTATTTAACAATGATTTTGTGTGAAGTGAATTTTTTGAGATTCTCTTCACAGTGTGTGACTGCCATATCGTCAGGAGCCGGTTCTAACCCATGGTACATGATTTTTTTTTCTTCTGAAGACTAAGCTTCTACATTTTTTTCCTTTTATCTTTTTTGCTTTCGCTTTTCTATTTGGTTAATTTGTCCCGTAGGATGAAAAATTGATCTATTTTATTCTATGCATGAATTGTTTTTCATTTTCCAACTTATACATACACATACAAAAATTGATCTTTGGTTAACTTGCCACCGTTAGATGCATGAAAAATTAATCTATTGTTTTTATCTGTGTATAGCACGGGTTCATTGTTAGAGTATGATTATATAGCAGAATCAATCACCATGGAAAATTAGAGTCAAGACGACCAGATGGGAAATAGAATTGTTATACTCTTTTGATCTAATCTAAGTGATCCAATATTTTTAGTGCATGAACTTTGTGGTTGAAAAGTACAATTTTTTAGTTAATAAAAAAAACGGAAAACACATCATTTTATTTCATGCCTCCGTGCATAGCACGGGTTCATACTAGTTCAAATTTAATGTACGACAAAAAAAATGAGGGAAATAACTGCCATATTGTTTTCTTTCCCTCGCTCTTCGCTTGTCCTCAGGAACAAGGGAGTAACTAATAAGTATAAACTGACTAAGCCTGCTCAGCTCGACTGAATAGTGTGTTTGGCCTTGAATGGTCTACTCGGCCTCTCATCTCCGAACACTTCAAATAACCATGAATCTTCAGATCCATATCTATATCTAACAAGACTTACATGTGATCTGAAACTCTCCCACATTACCTAAAACCCCATGGGGATAATCACAAACTGTTCAACCCTTATCACGGCTCCATCTCTGACAGGATAGGAGGACTCTGCTCACTAGACTGAATTGGTGTCATCTTTATCAATACCCAATGATCCTATACTATAGTCCTAAAGGGACTCTACCTCCTAAATCGCCTATATGTTTAATCTTCACACGACAAGGATAGGCAATGTAACTCTTGCACTAGTTGGAAAACTAGGTGGAAAAACAGTTTCAAATTTTAAAAATTCTAGAAATTAAGAACTGGAAAAATTAGAAACGCAAAACCAAGCCAAGCCCGTGTCTCACACAGTTTCCTTAAAGAAAATTCGCCGCCTTACCACGGGTGTTTGAGGGGTTGATCGACGTTTGTCTCCCATGATATAGTAGCTCCAAACGATTAGTCATTAACACCTACTCAATCACTCTGTCGAACGAACTGGTATATGTACTTTCTCTAAAAAACCGAAGGGAAGAATATGGAATATGAAGCTTTTGTTGGTGTAATGAAACAAAACTCAAGACTCCCTTTATATAGTTAAAGGAGGAGCAAAAATATTCAATACCATAATCAATAGGAGAATTCAATAGGAAAATCAATACGCGAATTCAAATTTGGGAAAAAAAACCGATACGGTTATTAATCCAGAATTAAACACATGGTATTAATCAACCACAATTAATATCGTATTGTCCAGATTTGATGAATCCGAAGGGGTCTTTTTGGTTGCCTCGTGAGACCCGCCGAAAACCCCAATTTTATTCATCTGAAATTCTGAAAAATTTCCAACAGCACTTGTACTTGCTTGAGCTTCACTCTATATTCTCCACAAAGATATTGACTTAGGCATCACAAGGGTGTTGGCTAACACCATTTAGGTGTCAAGTTTTCTCCTGCAGGTGACCAAGACCGAACGCATCGGGAATTGATTCATCAGTCTATAAAATAGGACCTTATATATGGCCCTCCTTAGCGTATGAGTTCCGGCTTCATCTGCCTCACCACCCACGCTAAGGCATATTCTTTCTTCAGGCCCAATTTACTGTAAATTCACTCAATATATAAAACTGAACAATTTCAAGATACACAACCACCATAACTAAAAGTTCTTGGTTCTATGTCTGTAAAGCTAAAACTTGAATTGCAATTCCCATAAGATATATTTTCACCTTTTGATTCATAAAAACAGCTACTAACAGTCATGTAAACCCACTACTTGCCGTGGATTCTTTTTTTCTTTTTTTTGTTTTTTAGTCTTTTTTCCGTTTATATAAACGTTGAGTCATCCCTAATATATATGTAAACTAGGTAAGTAAGTTATGCAAAAAGCTAGAAACCCTTAATTTTGCACTGGTGCTTACATTCCCCTAGGGATGCAAATGAGCCAAATCGAGTTAAGTTTTAGAATGTTCAGGTTCGTTCATTAAGTTTTAAATGAACCCGAGCGGGCTCAAGCTCAATGGAAATTTGACAAGTCGAGCTTATTTATATTTGAGTCGAACTCAAACTTGTTCATGAGCCTCAACGAGTAAAAAATATTAGATATTTTATACAGGTCTAGAACATCAAATAAAAATTTCATTTCTTACATGGATAAGTTTATATCTATCTATCTATATATGTAAGGAAGCCCTTCTAATCCGGGAGTCCCGTTTCCGGACCTCCATGATCCCAAATTTTTTTTTGACGATCCGAGCCGTCCAATGTGTTCAGAAGGTGTTTTCAAGGGTCCATGCGGGAAATCTTCAAAAAAAAATACCGGGAAGGGCTTGATCCAAGCAGTTTTCGCAAAAAATATATATATACAGTTTTTGCAAAAACTGCTGGATCAAGCCCTTCCCGGTATTTTTTTTGGAAGATTTCCCGCGTGGACCCTTGAAAACACCTTCTAAACACATTGGACGGCTCGGATTTTCCAAAAATAATTTGCAACACAAAAAAAATCAATTTTTTCTTATTTTCAGGAGGTTTGGACTAGAAAATCCACCATATATATATAATACTATAAAAACATATTAAGATTTAAGTTTATAATACTTTTAAAAGTAAGTTATAAAATATTCATTACGTACATGTAAAAGCTTATACATATTCATGAAGGTTATATGTGAAATTCTTATGACATATACATAGAAACTTCAGGTTCACGAGCTTAACCGAGCCAAATACTATCAAGTTCAGGTTTGGGTGATTTACTAAACGAGCCTAAAATTGAGGCTTAGGTTTGGTTCGTTGAATATTCGAGTTGAACTCGAATGAAGTTTTACGAAGTCGAGCCTAAAAAACAGTTCATGAACAGCTCGGTTCATTTGCAGTCCTTGACGCCTTTCACCACCTTAGAAACTCAAACTATATTAACTTGACACCTAAACTTTGCACATAACCGCCATGTGGTTTTGTGGACCAATTTGCACCTCTAACTCTGTTAATAGAACTTGAAAAATGACTCTGATGCCCTCGTTTCTTCCTCTCACTATAAAAATTGAAAGCAGGGGCTTAGAGGGCTGGAAATTCCTAGATTCATATTGAAACTAGGAAGATCAAACCGCCGACAACAGTTAACACCTTTCCAATAGTCAGAAGAAGAAGTGAACACAGATGGACGAGAAGATTGTGAAAAGGGAAGCGTGATGGCCATAGCGGGAGGCTTGCCGGTGACGGCCAACTCAGTTGCAGAGTCAAGTAGAGAGGGATGGGGAGAGTACGACTCGCGATGGTTGTTGCCAACGACGATAATGAGGATGATGTCGGCAATGATACACATACAAAAACATGTAAGTACATAGTATATATAACGTATGCATACAAATTTATGTTAGTCCCTTTGAAATTCTTCTCATTTTATTTTGCAATTCCAGTACAAATTAAAAACCCATTTTGCCAAACCACAAGGGGTAAAAGTGAATTTTGTCCCCAAAAGAACTTGTGACGGCATTCATTTATCCGAACTAAACAAACAAATATCAGTAGATGGGGGAATCTAGAGAATATTTTCAAACGCAAGGGGGAGCAGTATAATTTCAAAAATAATAGAGGAGATTTCTGTATTTATTAGAAACCTCAGGGGAGGTCAATGAAATTTACGCAAATATTTCGGATCCGAAGCCGTGGGTCCCAGGTCCATCAAATGATACTCCCATAGTTCTAGCGAAGTCCAACGACCATTCACATTTCCTCTCTATCACTCATGTCGGCATCGCCGGAGTCTCATATGCTTACGTGGCAAAACGTGACACCAATAACAAGAGCCTTATCGGCATCCAAAGCAAGGACAGATTTGATAAGGACGCAAGTGATATTAACTGTAAAATAACTAATCCATGGAAAACTTATTTGGTGTTACTTGATCGGACATTGGTAGGTATGAAAATAGTAAAAATAGAAATTATTTTGATATATATCGTTGTTCGATCAATATAATTTTTCTCTGTATACTCTTCTCAACCCGCCCTACGACATCTACGATTCAGATCAATGATTTACCAGCGCACAATTGTTTAACATTTCTAGAAGATTCTTTTGAATGATACGATCCTGAATTCTGAATGAAAATCAAATGTATTAGATCAATTACTTACAAATATTCGATGAGCCTGATTTTCTCCCACACCATTTGATCAATTAATTTAAAATTATTTAACGGTTCGGATCGTTTGTGTGGGACTCAGAAGTGACCCCATAAGATCACATTTGACGAAGCACTGGACTTGCGTACCAAAACAACGCCGTTTTGGTGCGCTCCACGGTAGGGCCCGTCCGCTCCCAACCTCAAAGAGTTTTTTTTTTATCTGATCACATGAACCCAACCTCAAAGAGTGGATATAATAGAATTGGGGTTATTTATTCTCCATATTTATTTTTTGAATAAAATATACATTTTTGAGTCTCCAAAATGGAGAAAGAGTGAGACATGGCTAGGAGATGCTCTAAGTTGGTTTGCTACTTTTTTTTTTTGGAGTTCAAAGTTGGTTTGCTACCCTTTCTTAAGTCGTAGTGTTGTTTTTACCAGTTGGTTTTGCTTTTGCTTTTGCTTCGTGCTAGTAGTTTATTAGGAATTGTTATGTTGCTGGAAATAGGTTGTGTTTTTTCCTCCAAACCGGAAATATTTGCTTTGGTCACAGTTTGCTGCATGTCCAAATTAACCAAAATGTCATAGTCGTAGGAGTAGTATTCCACAAGATTTTAGCAACTCAGTTGCTAAAATTATGGTGATTTTAGCAAACGAGTTCAGCATGTGCTAAAATTATGATATTTCAAATAAAAAAATTAAGCGTTTCCGTGTATTATTTTTTGAATTTTTTACACCGAATTAAAGTACACGAGGAGTACTTTAATTTGGTGCGAAAAAAATCGAAAAACAATACACGGAACCACTTCATTTTTTGATTTCATAACTATGATTTTAGCACCTGTTGAACTCATTTGCTAAAATCACTATGATTTTAGCACTTGAATTGCTAAAATCTTTTGAAAAATTATGGGATCCTGCTACTGGTACAGAAACTTATGTACAGAAAATGTACAAATCGCTCTCGGGGACTCACTTTTGGGTGTCACACGAGTGATCCGAACCGTTCATTATTCTTAGAACATTTTTCCGAGGGGCTCCACAAAATTTCAGCTCAATCGGACGGTTAGAAGTGCTTGAACCAAAATCACACCGTTTGACCGAACGGTTCGGATCACTCGTGTGGGACCCAAAAATGAGTCCCCGAGAGCGATTTATGCATTTTCTGTACATAAGTTTCTGTACCAGTAGGATTACCGAAAATTATGCCTTAAAT
Source organism: Vaccinium vitis-idaea (assembly GCA_963854785.1). NCBI lineage: Eukaryota > Viridiplantae > Streptophyta > Magnoliopsida > Ericales > Ericaceae > Vaccinium > Vaccinium vitis-idaea. The sequence continues at coordinate 15,449,989 of OY978224.1, read as the reverse complement.
CGGACCAAATAGGAATGTTGCCACTCCAATTGAATGATTGGAGTGAGGCAGTAGTCCACAAAACTGGTAAAAGCGTCACAAAGCACAAACAATTGGGGGCTCATAAAAAAATAGTATATATATACTGGTAGAATTAGAATATATACTAAAAAGAAAAAGAAACAACTGGGGTCCTCAACGGTTGTCCTGTTCTATCATCTAACTGTACACTTCTGTCGGCAACGCGGTTGTGGGCCACGTGTCCCCTCTCCAACCAATACGTATAAGTTTTAGTATCTCTGATTTTGCCACGTGGGACCATGAACAGAGTTGTAAAAGCTTGTATGGGGATGAGGTTCACAGTCTGAGCGTACAGATTACAGCCCTACTCGCTACAGCAAGAAGGACGCGACTTAACTTGAAGGGTGTTTTGTAAACGTGGCGCGATATTATTAGTCGGTGGTTTCAGTGCTTGTGGTATACGAGTACGGGAGTCTTTCTAAAGTAACGGAACTTCTTCATAGCTTGTGGTGGATAAAGTGTGCCCTTAGCTTTTGAAATGACAGAAGTAACCTTGGGCCTTTTGAATGTTGGAGGCCTGGTTATAATAATGTTTTTAATTGTGCTCCTCACTTTTTTGGTCTAGACGCAAAAAAGAGCATTTAAAAATTAAAAGAAAATCTGCCTGAAACGATTGTATCGTAATTCATGATGCTCGTTTTACAGATATTTTAATAATATTCAGAAGAAAACGAATTTTATGGGAGTGGGTATACTTTATTTTGAAAAGGAAATTGAAGAAAATAAGGAGATAGAAATGTTACTTTACTTGAGTACGAAGTGAAAGAAGAAAAAAATTAGGTACACACCTCGGCCTAGTTTTGTTTAAATAAGCCATTTTTTTTTTCTTTATTCAAAAAAATCGGATTTGTGAGTTTCGCATCAAATTCTTGGGGATTATTTGTTTGTTAGACGAGATGATTCAGAAAAGTAAAAAAGTTATGATCCAATTTTTTGTTGTTGGATAAAGTAAAAAATAAGCTAAAAATCTATCTAACTGGGTTATTTTGTCTTTATTTAAAAAAAAATTGAGTTTGAATCATAATTTTTTAATTTTGCAATTCTTCTCGTCGCGACAAACTAATAATCTAACTTTAGAGTATTCCTCATCAATCGTAGGTAGTATCAAAATCTTACCTTGCAACCTGTGGAACTTGGGATCCCTGCATTGACAAAAAGATAGTATACCTTTGTAGTGACATCAATTGTGAGCCATCTGAAATCTCCATTTGAAATCTAAATTGTTTATTTTTTTCAGGACTGAGAGCACCTTGTGAGTACAAAGAAATTATGATCATTTGAATTGGTAGACACACAATTGAGACAAATTTGTCTAACAATTTATTCTCTACATCATATTGGTCATCCATTTTCGTAAACTAAATGGCATATGATTATATGACTACCAATATCAAATTAATTTGATTTGTTTGCATGAATGACCTACTCAATATTCCCGATAAATTGAACGATTTTAATATCAAATACAAATTATAGAAAACCCACAATTAAAGTCGCTGCAGAATTGTAATGATTTAGATCACTACGGAAATTCCAAATCCCTGTGCAATTAGCTTCAGCATCGAAGTCGCCTGACTGCAAGGCTTAAAGAAATTTACGAAGCCAAAGGTGACTCGCAGAGGGATTGGTTTTCTTTTTTTCTTTTCTTTTCTTTTCTTTGAATCACGTGGGAGGTCGGTTGAGAGACCTTGGTTAAGTACACTCCATAAAATAAGAAGTTTACATTGAACTGATAGGATATTGATTTTGTTAACGTTGACCAAAACTAATGTATGCATAACACCGTGAACATCCTGGGACTTTTTTCTGGGTATTTTTTGTTTTTTAAGCGTGTGTGGGAACCTTTATTTAGTGTGAAAGCATTTGTGTAATTTGTGTGTGGAATTATTGTTGTCGTTACGGGACCCGGGGGGCCTGCTGTCCGTGGGGGTCGGCAGGTCCTGCCACCCCCATTCACGCCGTCAATTTCGCGCATCAACGGCTCGGATTGCATCAAATAATGGAAGCCGGATACACTTTGGAGAGGTGAGATTTGAGCCGCTGATGAGCAAAACGGACGACTCGGATGGGGTCGACCCGAAGGGGCAGCAGAGCCCCCCAATTCGTCGTAACGTAACACATATGGGTCGCAAGAAAACCCGATAAAGACCCATCCTTCATTGACCAAACCCTAGCCAAATTATCCAAACATTCCAACCCGATTGGCTAATTCGGTGGTACCAATCCTTGAACCCAAGGCCTATGGCTTTCATTTCAAATCAATTAGCCAACAAGCTAGAAGGAGGACTGATCCAATTGGCTCTTTACGGGGTATGGAAAATCCCAGGGGCAAAAGTGTCCTATCAAATGCGTTCAGAATTAGCGGCAGAGGGCATTCTAGTCAATTTGATTTTCCACCCTCTTGCATGGTTGCATCTCCATCACACTCTCTCTCCTCCCTGTCCCTGTGCCGTCTATTCCGCTTTGCTTCACTGACCCCTACCTGAGAGCGGATCCGCTGTCCCAATTTCGGTGTCCCAACTCGCTGTCCCAAGCATCCGAGCCGTCCATCTGAGCAATCAACGGCTCGGATTCCATCTAACCCCAAACAAATCTGAACCATCCATATTCATTTGAGAATCTGAACCGTTGATTTCTCGGATGGACGGCTCGGATGCTTGGGACAGCGAGTTGGGACACCGAAATTGGGACAGCGGATCCGCTACCCCCTACACACTCTCTCTCTCTTCTTTAAAAATGCATCTGTCTCTCTCTCTCTCTCTCTCTCTTCTTTGAACATGCAGTGTGTAACCAACCCCACCCCTTTATATCCCACAAACAGCTAATCAAACCAAACCCCATCATAAATATTTTCACCAAAAATCACACACAATCTTCCCCAACTTTTGCTTGCATTTGCATCTCATCAAGGAGTAAATAAGAAGTCATTTCCTCTCCTTTACACTACAACGGTTACTTTCTACAGTAACGGCTAGTTTCTTATTATTACAGACACAGGCTGTCGTTGGGTTAAGATATAGGAGGAGGAATACTAGCTGAGGAGTATCATCTTGTTTGATTTAGAGAGAGAAACAGAGGAAGAAGGAGAGAGAGAGAGAGAGAGAGAGAGAGAGAGATGGATTTCGCGTCTTTCCTGACGTCCCTTGCGACGTCGTTTATAATATTTGTGGTTCTGATGCTGTTGTTCACATGGCTGTCGAGGAAACCCGGTAACAAAGAGGTGTATTACCCGAACCGACTCCTGAGGGGGATGGATCCGTGGGAAGGCGGATCGGGCAGGACCCGCAACCCCTTTGCCTGGATCCGAGAGGCAGTCTCTTCCTCCGAGCAAGACGTTATCGCTGTCTCCGGCGTCGACACCGCCGTCTACTTCGTCTTTCTCAGCACTGGTTTGTCTTTTTTCTCACTCTAATCAATTCTGCCTTCATCTATCTACATAGAGTATGTTTTAATTTAATGTGATGTGTTCTTTATTTCCAAAATGGGAAGAATTTGATTTTGGGTTTCTTTTTCTTCGGTTCTGTGATTTTTGCTTAAGATGGACGCCAATTTTTTTTTGAGATCGGGGAAAAAGTGAGATTTGGTGAAGAATTGCGTGATAAATACTACTACTTTATTATGAAAAGGCGTGTAATTTTGAAATTAAAAAATAAAGTATTTATTGGTATTTTTAATTTGTTAACACTATATTGGATTAATTGATAGTTTTAGTTTTGTGTGAAAATTTATGCAAGGAATTACCAAATTTTCTAGTCTGAAAATTGAGGGAGTCTTTTGGGGAAAAATGGAAATGCATAAGATTTTTCAGGAAGTACACGTGGAGTGTACATTTAAACTAAATTGCAAGTATACCCATGTCAATTTGGTAAGTAGGATTTCTTTCTAGCCCTTTGCCTTTTATTTTTGTTTCCCTACTTACCTGAACAAATCTACAACTTTTTTTTAACTACTTCAAATTTGTTTTTGGACCCCAATTTCTCTAATCTTGGAAAAAGTATGGTCCTGTTGGAATTTTGATTTGTTCACTATTTTTTATCGCCAACATCAAACTTATTAGTCGAATAACTACTGCTGTTAGTCTCCCTCCGATTGGATATTATTTTGGGTGCCCGGCACGTACCACATGTCGTGCCTGAGCACCCAGGCACACCCAATCCGGCTCTCCAAAGGTGTTTTGGACAACCTAGATTTATTCCTTCTCTCTCTCCGCTTTTTCTATTTTTAATCCGGACCGTTAAAAAATGTTTTGGATCGCCGAGATGGGTGCTCAGGCACGATGTGGTGCCCACTCGGCACCCAAAAGTTGCTCCTCCTATTTGTGCTTGTGGGAAAATTATTGAGCGGTCTTTTTCATCGCTCTGGTGTCAGACACCCTTTTCCACCACACATTTATGTGGAAAAAATTTTGGGTGCTGAGTGGGTATTGCCACTTGCTACCCAAGCATGATCTGAGCCGTCCAAATGTGTTTTGGACGGCCCGGATTGATTCCCTCTCTTTCGTCTCACCCAAACACTCTCTCTCTTCCTTTTCTCTCTCTAAAATCTGGACAGTTGGATCGCAATATGGATGGCTGAGATTGCCGAGCGGGTACCACGTGGGCAATACCCACTCGGCACTGAAAAATTTCTCATTTATGTGAGACCCGGAATTAGTTGTGTGGCAGAGAAGGGTGTTGGAGCACCACCGGTCCACCACTGAGTAAAAACTCGTGCTTATGACAAGTAACTAAGGTGGTTTTCATTCCTAAGATTCATCGTGCAGTATTAAGTTAAAATATTGTCATTAAAAATCTATGGGTCGACCAAATATGTGGGATATCGTAGAGAGCTTATTGGTTGGATTCTTTATGGGGAAATGGTCAATGGCCATATGGATATTAAACATATTTCTTTTGAATTAATTTTATAACATAGGTGTCATCAACCTTACGCGTTAAACATGTAATACCTCTCTTCGAAATCAGCTGATGAAGAAAATTGCACAAAAGTAACTTGCTAGTCAATGTCATAACCGAAACTTGGATGAATGAATTCTTAATTGTAGAATTATTTGAAGTTCACAACCTAAAAAACTGATCATAGCAAAAGTACTAGAATCTCTTATTAGAATCCTGTTTGACTTAAATGAAACTTGCGATTCTCTTCTTTCATACTATTTAACTTATAGAAATGTTCTCCTGGTGTCGAAATTTGGAGTGTGTGAAGAATTCCGAGATCACTCGTTATAACTTGCCAAAATTTCTATAGTTGACACAGTCGAGTTTCAAAGAGCTTTCACTTTCTTTGTGGGATTGCAGAAATGGCATCCCCAACACCCACCCACACAATCCTGTAAAGTGTGTAAACCCAATTTGATTAAATCTTTTGTCGTTTCGTTATACGCCCGCCCATGTTGTATGTGTGGATAGGTATCCCGATGTGTATTCTACCCCAATGATTGCAATGACCTATATCTTGTAATTTTGCACCATGTTGTAATCATCATTTTTATGTCTCCGGTGCTACTTGTATGGACAATGTCAAAAGCTGACATATTTGGTTACCATCACAAATATAGATGGATTAATAGTAAGACTCATTATTTGTAGCTTAGCACCATATAGGGTCTTCTGGTATGGGACTTGACCTTGTAGCACAATTTCTTGAACCGAAAAGTCTTATCTTTCTGAATTTTCATTTTCTTTCTATTTGTTTCAGTGTTGGGGATATTGGTTTTATCTGGGATTGTGCTCCTACCAGTTCTTCTGCCAGTGGCTGCCACTGACACCAGTGTGAAGATAAGCAATGACACAAGCAAGGGGACTTTCAATGAACTTGAAAAACTATCCATGGGACATGTTCAAGTAAGTTGCTCAGCTAGTTCATGAATTTGTGCCACCTTGATGGTTTTCATGTTTATATCATGTCCCCATCCTAGTAGGATTCTAAGTACATTGATTGTTTTCAGGCTTATATCATGTCCCCATTTTATTTTCCCATCTTTGCAATCTGGGATGTCCCCAAAAGATTGTCCAGTTTGATAACTTTGAGAATTGAGTTCATATGGTTCAAAACTTTCTGTAGCCAATAACAAGTGTTGCTACACTCCAAAATCTATCCTAATATATAAGGGAGAACTCATCTTTGGTGTCCTCTTCTTTTTTAAGATTGTGTATACTTTTGCTATTCCAATACTACCCTAATTGAAATAAATTAATCCCAATTTTCCAACCTATTATGGACGGTTACAACTTAGGCAAAATGGGAAACTTACTATCCAACTTCCAACCCATGTTGCTTCTTCAGAATTCCTAACTGCCATAAACAGAACAATTTCTACAAATGCCATGTTGCTCCTTCAGATTAATTCCACGCTGCGACGCTGCTCCTTCGTCTTCTTCTTAGGCAGACAAATGCCACTACTGATCCAACTCATAACAAATCTTTGATTCTCCATACAGGAAGGCCTCATCCTCTTCTCCCCCCTTCTATATAGACTGCATAACTATGCACGTGTGTACATATGTTTTCCGTTCAGTTTAAGGATTTAAAAAAAAAAAACACTTTCCAGTAGAGGATGAAATTGAAGGTCTATGAGGAGTTTGAAAAGTGCAAGTACGCTTCACCAGCTGTGAGAATTTATGTGAGAATATTCACATTTAGGACAATCGCGGAACAAATAACAATTCATGCAGATTTTGGTGCCGCCCACTTGATTCTCAAGGGGAGTAGTTTGTTGCTGGAGGAATAAATTGAGGTTTTGAGTAGTTGGAAAGTACGGTTTCAACTTCAGTGAATGGTGGAGAAGCTAAGGTTACATGAGAGCTTAATAGATTTGATTTCCCCGTTATTGTTGTTGAATAGTCAGAAAGTTTTGTGTGTATAAAACTTAGAAATTCCATTTGGGAGTTTAAAGACAGTGAAGTTTCTACTTTTTCCATGTTGCAACATAAATAAATAAAAAAATATAATCTAATGGAAATATAATCAAATGGAAATCTTCATTACCTCGCTGAAATATATTAAAAAAAGAAGGTCAAAGTGATGCCATCAAGTTGTCTATGAATTTGATTTTGACGAGAAATAGGAACTTGGAATTTGTTCTTGTCATAATGAAAAATGCTAACGAACCACCTAAGGGTGATGGAAAAATTCTGTAAAGTGTAATGGAATTAATAAGGTGTATGAAAAATTCTGAAAAGTTTATTGAATTCAGTAAAGTATGCAAAGGCGACAACATTAGTATGGCGACATATCTAATTGGCATGGTTATGTCATAGATAACATTGAAATTGCCACAAGGGTGGTCCTCCCTAAATGTTACAATGATTTATAAACAGTTCCACTGTTGTTACTTTATTGTTATTTTTGTTTACATAGACTACTTGCACACACCTCGCATGTGCCCTGCCTCTAGCGAGTAATAAAGGGGCGATGTTTGGAATAATGGCTTAATCCAATACATTAGTCACACATGTCCTCTAAAAAGGTCGAACGCATATGAGGGACAAAAAAATCATGGAACATAGGAAGTAAGATGTCCGCGTGATTTAATTTTCTAAACTTGCTTATGAGCTTAGTTCCTTTCTTACGGTTTCCTTGTGCATTTCAGCGTAAGAGTCTGAGATTGTGGGCATTCCTGGTAGCAATGTACTGGCTGTCTTTTGTTGCGTATTACCTGCTGTGGAAGGCATACAACCATGTTTCTGAACTGAGAGCTGCCGCTCTAATGTCTGCAGAAGTGAGGCCTGAACAATTTACTATTCTTGTCAGAGACATTCCTTCTCCACCTGAAGGTCAAACTAGAAAGGAACTGGTTGATTCATATTTCAAAGCAATCTACGCAGATGCATATTACAAATCAATGGTGGTCACAAACAACAAAGAGGTACTTGATTCATGTGACTCGCATTCGACCATTTATCAATGCTTCTTCACTGCTTCAGTTTTCTTCCTCAATTTGATCGTAGCCTGACTCTTTTGGCAGTATGATTTTTTAATTTGATAATTACATTCAAATTATCCACGACCCTGACTGACAATGGATAGTGATTAACCATCATCCAAGGCTAACATGCGCTTATAAATCTAATCTAAGTAATTAGTCTATAATCAATTGACTAGACCTATGTTTTGTGACACCATTTTCCATCTTTTCCTCTTAGATTTTTTTCATACACGAATTTTCTTTTTGGTGGTCTTATTTTTCTTTCGGTGGTCTTATTCATTAAGTACCCATATGACGAGGTCGTATATATTTTTGAATTTTTACAGGTTAACAAGATTTGGAAAGATTTGGAAGGGTACAAAAAGAAGCTTGCACATGCCGAAGCCGTATACACTGAGTCAAAGAAAACTGGGAAACCCGAAGGGACTAAACCCACAAACAGAACTGGTTTCCTTGGTCTTCTTGGTGAAAAAGTAGATTCAATAGAGTACTACAATCAGAAAATCAATGAATCGGTTTCAAAATTAGAAGCTGAACAAAAGGTCACTCTTAGAGAGAAACAGCAAGCCTCAGCTTTGGTCTTCTTCACCAGCAGGGTAACTGCAGCTTCTGCAGCTCAGAGTTTACATGCCCGGATGGTTGACACATGGACGGTCATGGATGCCCCTGAGCCCCGCCAAATAATATGGTCTAATCTTCCAAAAAACTTTTATGAGAGACGGACAAGACAGATTGTTGTCTATGTTATTGTCGCATTGACCATCTTTTTTTACATGATTCCGATCGGGTTCATCTCTGCATTCACAACACTTGCCAATCTAAAGAAGCTCCTTCCATTTCTAAAACCCATTGTTAATATTCGTTCAATTAAGACAGTTTTGGAAGCATTCTTGCCTCAGATTGCACTCCTCGTCTTTCTGGCCTTGCTGCCGAAGTTTCTGTTGTTGCTGTCAAAGGAAGAAGGCATTCCTTCGGAGAGTCATGCACAGAGGGCTGCCTCGGGAAAGTACTTCTATTTTGCGGTGTTGAACGTTTTTATTGGAGTTACAGTGGGGGGGACCCTATTTGATTCCTTGAAGGCCATTGAGAAGAATCCAAATTCTATTATTGACGTACTAGCAACCAGCCTTCCAGGAAATGCAACTTTCTTCCTGACCTTTGTGGCCCTGAGGTAAGTTCACATATCTTTTCCCCCTTTTTACTCCTTTTGCTTGTTTAACGAACAAAACCTTTGATACATAAGTTCCTTGCATGCTGAAATACATGTTATAATTGGATTGACAATTTTGAGCAGTTTCTGGTTTTTTCAGAATAGGTTTTAAATAATTTGGCGAGCTTATATCAGTAGTGAATTTTTGATGTCTTCAGCTGCAAATTTGTATGATAATAAAAAGGTTTTGCTGTGTCAGTTTAAACTTACATGTTATTATCGGAAGCAGTTTCACGAGTGAAAAACAAGTGCAAATATAAAAAAGAGGAATACGATAATTGTTCCCTCCCAACCATTTTAATTGTTTCCCTCCCTACCATTCATCAACTTTCTGTTGCCTCATTAAGGAAGTATGCTCTTTTTGCAAGGTTCTTGTTGTGCATATGGGAACATTTCTCATTGCAAGAATTATGGTTTATCAGTCCTTTTGGACTACAGGAAAATAGATGTTTGTATTTTCCTTTTAGTGGGACAAGTGGAGGGAGTTCCTTATTTTTTCAATCTCAGGTTCTTTGTTGGCTATGGGCTGGAGCTATCCCGATTAGTTCCTTTAATCATTTACCATTTAAAGAAGAAGTACCTCTGCAAAACTGAAGATGAGCTTAAAGCAGCTTGGACTCCAGGAGATATTGGTTTCGCAACTAGGGTTCCCAGTGATCTGCTGGTCATCACCATTGTCCTCTGCTACTGTATCATAGCTCCAATCATTATTCCGTTTGGCGCGCTATACTTTGCTCTTGGTTGGCTTGTTCTTCGAAATCAGGCAATTACATCAACTTCTTAAATTTCTTGACTTTTCCTTTTGCATCATGGACATATTTTGGCTTTTGATGTCTTTGAGTTGCCTACTTCCTATGGCTCTATTAACTTTTGATATCTAAATCGAAACGTCCGGAAGACAAGCAAGCAGTTCTCTTTAGTAGTTCTTGTTCCGCAAAACACAGGAAACTTGGTTGGCAAAGTGTTTTCGGAAATTGCTTTTGAGAACGTATTCAGAAATGGCACAATTTTAGAGGACACCAAAAGATGTTTTTAGATTCTTGGAAACTGTTTTTGTCCTTAATGAACAGTTGCTTTTACAAACTTTTCATTCTTCTCAAAAACTGGAATAACGAAAATTAAATAGATGAAAATAATTGGAGGGAAACGAGTGCTTTTTCGAACTTTTCAACACCTTCACGATGTTGTCGGTTTCCAGGACAACATGAAGAATGATACGTGCTGTTTTTTCTTCCATTCTAGCAGGATATATGTTCGTCTTTCCTCATTTTGTTTAAATCACATTTAATTAAAGACAAAATGTTATACTATTCTTTTAAGAGTCTCATCTAATTTCTTGTTTTCACTTTTGTTTCTTTCCACTTACATTAGGCACTCAAAGTCTATGTTCCTTCGTACGAGAGCTACGGGAGGATGTGGCCCCACATACACACTCGCCTCGTAGCTGCTTTGGTGCTGTTCCAAGTCACCATGTTCGGATACTTCGGAATAAAGGAGTTCGTCTACACTGTATTGATAATTCCACTTCCCATACTGTCCTTGATCTTTTTCTTCGTTTGTAGAAAGAAATTCTACCCTTTCTTCCAAGCAACGGCTCTTGAAGTTGCTTGTCGCGAATTTAAGGAAGCTCCAAACATGGAACGAGTCTTCAGATCTTACATTCCACCGAGCTTGAATGCTGAGAAGGTTGATGAAGATCAGTTTGAAGATGCCGCGTCACAGGTTTCGAGGTCGCAATCCTTTGTTTGAATATGAATTTGTGCTTCTCCCACTGGCTTATTGGTGTGTTTGGCAACTTTGTAGAAATCTGAAATTGACCTGGTACAATGATTTGTTGGTGATTAGTGGTACAATGGTTGGCGATTAGCATTAGAAACTATAAGTTTCGTGTGTTTCTGTTGTAAGTATTTGTGTGTGATTCTGAATGATTTTTGAAATACTTCTTCTGCCTGTTTTCAGTGCTAAACTGTGTTTATTATTGTTCCCAGCCTATGTGGAAATGGGAAATCATCTGGGTTATTAATTTTACCCACTGAATATGTTTGAGAATCAAATGAGTTGTCATTTCAATGCTTGTGGTATTTTGACTCCAATATGCTTTCTCTTCTTCTGATGGGTTCATTAATTGCAACTCTTCTTGCTTGAGTTTGAATTAACACCAAATCTTTGTTCTATGCGTCTTTAGTGCTATGAAGTGTGTTGGTTTGCAACACGTCTTGATTTTTCAACCGCGTATCGGTTGGTGGCATGCATGAGTTATCATTTCAATTCTATGTTGTTTTGACGGGCATCGTTGAATGAAGCATAATTGTCAAGCGGGACCATGTGAATCTATCTCTTTTTACGTCACGCAAGAGGGTCTTGATTGGTGTTTTTGTTCCTGCATCTTTTCTCTTCTTGAGACGGTTTCTTTGCATTGGATAATTGTAAGATCATTTTACCACAAAACAAAGCCGGGCATGTACAAAGTTTATTTCGATTTATGCTGTTAAAAGGATCCATAAACAAACCAAACTTTTTTTTTTTTGTTGGGCGAGATAATTACTACATCTACTCTATACTGAGGGGTGGGTTGGAGTTGAACTCCCGACTTGATAGATGGAGTTCTAAGGAGCAAGCTCAACCTCTGAGCTATGCCTCAGATTTCTGTCGCGGACTCTGTTGAGAGAATCTTATTTTCTATACGCAATATGTGACAATCATTTCGGTGAAAATTTAGAGTACAAGAACGAACAGGAGAGAAAGCTCCCACCCTTGGGTAAAAACATAAAAGAAACTGCAATCATCTGATGGGAAATCAGTTTGTCAATATTTTGATTAACTTTGTTTGGCTGCCTAGAAACCATGGGAAGTAAGTATTGTTTTTTCCTTCATGTATGGGGGGGACAGCACAGAACATAGGCTACAAACTGAGAAAATAAATTGCACAGCAACAGTGTGCAAAATCACTAATCACACTCCCTACTTTTTGGTACCTTGCCGCTGACTCCTTTTTATTCATATACTTGCACAACATAGAGGGTTTCTTGTTTTCGTCATGCTTTCTCCTTTCTAAAAAGCAAAAGTACCATTTCTTCTCAGGCAAGAATAGAAGGCTTACAGGCACTGTATACTTGCACAACATAGAGGGTTTCTTGTTTTGGTCATGCTTTCTCCTTTCTAAAAAGCAAAAGTACCATTTCTTCTCAGGCAAGAATAGAAGGCTTACAGGCACTCATCTCCCCTTTTGGCTTAACACACTCCACTTTCTTTTGCCCATGTTTGTACAGCTTCATTTGAAAGCACTCAAACATATGCTCCAACTCCGAAATCTCCTCTTCGATTTCCACTGGTTGCTCGCTCCCTATAGCTATCCGTTTCTTCAATCCTCTGATTCGCTCCAAACCTGCCCCAACTTCAACTCCCATTTCATCCATCGTGGCATGGATCGTCGCCTTTTCCTCTAACGCCTCTTTCAGTTTCCTGTTTTTCGATTTATTCCCCTCGAGCGACCTCAAAAGTTTTTCTGTCAACTCCTTGTTTCTCATTTGTAGGGCTGCATTATTGTCTCCTCCAAAACAAGTTTTCTTTTCTTTATGCTCAAAAGCATATTCTTGGACTTTTGCCAATAAGGTCTCATTTTGTGCTTTAAAGTCACTAACAAGCTCCTCCATTCCACTCAATTCATGCACTTTTCTTGCTAACTCTGCTGCCATAATCTCTTTCTCCTTTCCCAAACTGGAACACATGCACTCGAGGCTCTTTCGTGCTGCTAAGCTTGCATTTAGCTGTCTTCTTAGCTTCTCTTTCTCATCGATTTGCTCCATAGGCTTTTTGTTGTCTCTTGGGACATTGTTAGGCCTATGGAGATCAGTGTTGCATCGCCTCAGCTCCGCCTTTTCGCCTTTTTGGCCGAAAGACTGACATGTTTGAATACGGGTTTTGATGTTGTCCAGAATCGTCATCATTCCAGCCACCCTTAACATTCTCCGGCTGTCATTTTGCTCTTTCGAGCACGATTCTTTGTGATCTTGGAGTAGTTTTAGTAGCAATTTGACAGTTGCAGCCACACCTAAACGAAGAAACAGAATCAGACAAAAGATATAGGAGATTCAACAAATATTTTGGAAAAAAGAAAATTAAATTGGACATATAAACAAAGAAACAGATGCAGGAAAAAAAGACATTGCAAGTTGGTTTGAAATATTATTTACACAAATTTTATCCTGTAGACATCAAAATGAAGGATTGATTTCATCTCTAGTTAGCATATTGCAATATTGTAATTGGTCTCATGCATGTGCTAAACAATCAAATAACAAAATTGCAGGAAAATAATTAGAGCCGCTTGCCAATTATTGCATTGATCCAAAAAAACGCACAGGAATTCACACAGAAAAATCAATGGGTGGTCCAAATTCAATTCGGTGATCGGACCGAGACTAGCTCTAGAATGATTTTGACTCCCACGTTAAAGTTTCTCTGCAAATTTCTTGCCATTTTTTCTGTGTAGGTGGCACTGCGTTTCATTTGCCAATGCACCAAATTCCATCGAATTTCTTTGGGACACAAAAACTATAAACTTAAAATGTAGGAGGGATAATTCACCTTCTAAACTTGAATCGACATGTTGTTTGGTGTCCAATGAAGCAGGAAGTAATTCAGGAGATGAATTTGCCCGAAGCTTACTACTCATATTTGCCGATCAGATGATTAAAAAATGAATGGAAACTTTTTCGAAAAGAAACGAAGCCTTGTTGGAAAAGAGAGAATTGAGAAGAAAATGGGTAAAAAAAAACTACTAATCTAATAAAATGATGAGAGATTCAGAAAATTAAGAGAGAATTGCTTTAAGCAAGAGTCTCTCTTTTTCTTTCTCTCTTCCTCTTCCTCTTCCTCTCCCTCTATGTTTTATTGATCTTCAAAGTTCTAATTTTTATTCTAATATTTGTTTGTGTTTTATCTGAGAGGGGATGGTTGGTTGGTTAAAAATGTTAGTTATTTTGGCGCAATTATTGGGGGGTAGTTTGACTTTTTCATTGGCTGTTGTTTGCTTTCACTTGTATCTATAGCTCTGGCCTCATGTGCCCCATGCCTATTCACAATTAATCAATATTCCTTAATCTGCCCTTCATGGGAATCAATCAATCACTCCAATCCGAGATTTGAAAATACCAAAAAAAAAATTCAATCACCCCAACCAAGCCATACATAATACTACATCACATGGGATGTGTAAAAAAGGTCGGTTCTTTTGCTTCAACATTCATATAAAAAATTAATTTGACCTCTTGTAAAATAAAAAAAAATAAAAAAAAACCAGATAAAAAAAATAAAGGGTCGTGCTAACAGGTGCACACCCGTTAAGGGTACAAAAAATACACTTTTATGGGTCCCACTTGTACAAAAAAGTATACTTTCACGTTAAAGTACACTTAAAGATGTACTTTAAAGTACAAGTGTACTTTTAAATTGTACTTTTTTGTACTCTTAACGGGTGCAATATGGCACCCGTTAGCATTTCCCAAAAAAAATTACTCCCTCCGTCCCAATTTAAATGCTCCCTACGGTTATGCGTGTTTTTTTAAAATTCTTATAGTTTTCATTCTATAATGTATTTTATATGCAATATGGATCTTATTTGATAGATCTCAATTAGTTCTATTAGACATAAATTTTAAAAACTTTGGAAACTTTACCAATAAAAAGATATAGACGTTTGAAAATGACACAGATATACGTAGGGAGCATTTAAAATGGGACGGAGGGAGTAAAACAAAAATGGTCGGTTCTTTTGCTTCGACATTCATACTGCATTCGTCCTTGGGATGCATTGGAATCAATGGACATACTCTACAAAAGTTGTGTCTCCTCTTGCCGGCCCTCGAATATTTGGGGCCCAAAAGCGGGTTCAGAATATGAGCTGGGATATTTTACTATAGTGGGCCGAAATATAATAGTTCAAGAAGCCATATCTGGTACGGCCCGAGGAGCCAAAAGCCCAAACGGGACAAGGACCAATACCGAAACTATTTGAAGCCCAATAGGGTCATACCGAAACGATTTGGGCCAGGATGAGTCGGCGTCTCGGCCGAGCCAGATGTTGACCCAGACGAGTCATCCGGCCGGGCGAAACCGGAGATGACTCGGATGGAAATCCGAGATGGTTGATTATAGCTGACGTCACGAATGATATCATCTGAGGCGGTTACCCCTTGTGACATTCTCGTGAAGGCACGTGTGCATGCTCCAGTTGTCCATACGTCATGGTGACGACAACCGAGCTGTTATGATACGTGTCAAGCCATGATTCGAGACAATTGTATGCAGTGATAACAGATTTAGCTCGTGACGTATCGTGACATCATCCGAGCCAAGTGACAGATTTGCCCCTGTACTTGGAGCACAAGTCAGGGGGAGCCTATATAAAGAAAGAATAGGAACGTACCCTAGAGGGTACACAATTGATTCTCTCCAAACAATAACTCATCTCTTTGGTACTTCTTTCTTCCAAAACCTTATTAGACCATCGGAGTGTCTTCCCTGACCAACTTCCGGGTCCGGCCAGGTTGGATGCTAACGCCGGGTGCTAAGTGTGCAGGTGTACAAAGGAGACCTATACTCGTCACTCACGGTGGTTAAAGAGCAGATCAGGAGATCCATCTAGAAAACATGACACCACATTTACATTTCAAATGTAAATAATCTCCATCAAAAGCGATTGGCTTAAAAAGAAATCAAGGCTTAAGAATTTGGGCCTAAGAACTAAAATAATGACAAAAAATAAATAATTGAGCTTAGAAGTAAAATTCTAGGCTTAGAAAATTTACTAAGAAATCGGTAATGTCCAAAAATAAATTAATTGAACTTCAAACAAATTTAATTTTTAAAACTTTTATTGAGGCCTTATGAATCTCCTTTTAAGTCCGATGCAAAATTTTCTTGCAAGCTGAGGTACATGATCCATTTGTCACATTTGTATATTGAACTTTAAGTTGTCACAGTTGTTGGGATAAAGCACTACAGTTTGAGTTCATTGACTTTATCTCTGGTTGAACTTAACAATAGCCATTTCCTGTGGGCATAAGTGCAAGCCCGGGGTACTCTCTCTCTAACTCTCTTTTCCTCTCTCGTTTCTGCAACCGCCAACAGTAGGGTCTCCGCCTGGAGGGGAAGCGGCGCCTCTCCCTCCTCCCCCCGGGCTCTTCTCCCCCTCCCTCCTCCTCCCTCCTCTCCCACCCTCCTCTCTCTCTCCTCCATCTCCTTCTTCACCTGGGTTTTCCTCTCCCTTCTTCGGATCGGATCTGACGTGGGCGGCAATGTTGGTTGCGCCCTCCTCTGCCTAACGGCCCGTCGATCCGGCTGCCGTCACGCATGATTCTTTGTTGGAAGTTTTCGGTTCTCGGCCTAACGGCTTGTGGTGGTGCAGCGCCTGGAGTTGGGGTCGGGGTTTGGGTGGTTTTGGTGGTGGTCGGGTTTGGCTTGAGGTGTGGGCGGCACGGCTGGATCTGGATGTGTGGTGGGGTTTGGTGGTGGTTTTGGGCGGCTGTCATGGCTGCCATGGTTTGGGCTTGGCTGGTGTTGCTGTCAAAGTTGCTGGGTTTGCTGGCGGCGGCGGCGACGGCAGTGTGGCTGGGCATTTTAGGGTTTTATTGGTTGGGCTAGGCCCATTTATCTGGGCTTTTTAGGCCTTTAGGTGTTTTTTTGTGCTCAATGTATTATCTGGTTCTTTAGACCCTTGTGGGTGTTGGGCTTCGGCCGCTTTAGGTGGGCTTCGGCCCTTTGGGTGTCCTCGATTGGCTTCTTGCCAATCGTTGGTTTAGGTCTCGGATTGGACTGATTGCTCTTGCATGATGTTGTTTCCTTGTTCCTTTTAGTCTTGTAATTTTTCAAGATTAATGAAACTTTTTTTGCCGTTCAAAAAAAAAAAAAAAATTGCCATTTCCTAAGAACATCCTTATCAGAAGCACCAAATTTATACCAAATTTAACTTCAAAAGAACCTTTTACAATTTAGCAAGCAACTTGTACAAAAGTTCACAGAATCAGGCTTTTTATTCTAACTTTATTGCATTAAACTATTCTTTCTTTCTACTTCTACTTTTCTATTCAAATATCTTTCTTTTTTTTTAAAAAATTTTTACTATTTTCAAACAAACAAAAAAAATTTAATACTTTCCTGGCGGCTATATTCCCAACACCTATATTCTAACGGTCATATTCTCTTAACTATAAATTTGACAGTTTGTCATTTAACTTTCATCTACACTACATTTTCTTTCCTACTATTTCATTTTCAAATATGGATCTTGAGTCTCTAGACAATATGATTCTCAATGACTCTAATTCCGATGATGACTTGGAGTTTATTGCAATAGCTGCTACGGAAGCAGAACGATTGGAAGCCGAGAGTTCGATGCGATCTAGGCAACGCTGCACTGTTATTCGACGCGGTCATTTGGCAGGACAACAAAGGCTCTTTCTCGACTATTTTGCTGATCAACCAATATTTCCTCCCAATGTGTTCTGGAGTAGATTTTGAATGAAACATTCTCTTTTTCTTCGTATTCACTCAGAGGTGGTAGCTCACGATCCTTATTTTGTCCAGAAGAGGGATAATGCTGGAGTGCTTGGTTTGTCTTCCCTTCAGAAGTGGACTGCCACACTTAGAATACTCGTTTATGGAATAGTGTCTGATTTTATAGATGAATACTTAAGGATTGCAGAAAGTACTGCAATGCAAAGTCTGAGAAAGTTTGTCAAAACAGTGGTTGACATTTTTTCTGACGAGTACTTGAGGTCACCAAATAGCAATGACATTGCTAGACTGTTAGCAATCGGTGAAAGTCATGGCTTCCCTGGAATGTTGGGGAGCATTGATTGCATGCACTGGATATGGAAGAACTGCCCGACGGCATGAAAAGATATGTATACTGGTCACACTCATGAACCAACCCTTATTTTAGAGGCAGTAGCTTCACAGGATCTTTGGATATGACATGCATTTTTCGAATTGCCCGGTTCTCGTAATGATATCAATGTATTAGAACAGTCTTCCGTGTTTAGCAAACTTGCTCAAGGGTGTGCTCCCCTAGTCAACTATACTGTTAATGGTAATAATTACACAATGGGATATTAGCTTGCTGATGGTATATAACTACAATGGGCAACATTTGTGAAAACCATTCCAGTTCCTCAAACGCAAAAGGAAAAATATTTTGTGACGGCTCAAGAGTCGTGTAGGAAGGACATAGAGCGTGCAATTGGGGTGCTTCAAGAACGTTTTGCAATTTTGCGTGATCCTGCACGACATTGGGATCTTCAGACTCTTAATTATATAATGAAGGCTTGCAGGATGAACGATATAAAAATCTACCACTGGATTATGAGCAAAGTGCTCAAGTTCCTATTGCACAACTGTCTCATGAGAACACAATCGAGCTTACGGAGTTTCTTCAACGCCATCGTCGCATCAGAGATAGGGGAACTCACTCTCAACTCCAATCAGACCTCGTCCAACACCTCTAGGAACTATATAGCCAGTCGTAGGGCATTACGATTCTTCATTTCAGTGTTTGAATGTTCATTGTCGTCATTTTAAGTTTTTCATGTGCCATTAATTTTTTATGTGACTTCAAATTTTATTAGTGGTTGTAGTTGACAATATAACCTGTTTTAATATTAATGTCAATTCGTTTTGTATGAATCTCCAAAAAGGGTTCGGATTAGGATGCAATATGACTCACTATGAATGAATTATCCGAGGAAATTGGAAATTAAGCCAACACATTCAGTATCACATGCAAAATAAGTTGTTCATAATAATTGTTAAAATCCGGTAACCAAAGATGGACCACAATGGTATTGGCCTAAAAAAGGTTGAGGATGCATTTACTCGAAGATCTTACAACATGGACTGTGAACTGACAAGAACAGCATCAATCGACCTTTACCCAAAAAAGAAATAAAGAGAGAGAACAACATCAATTTGTTGCTGCACCAGATTTCTTGACTAGGTTTGTTCCATAAACAAGACATGAATTCTTGAGAGAAGCTCTTGCAAGAGATGGAAGAGAGAGGCAGTGGCGGAGCCACATGGAGACCAGTGGGGTCTGTGCCCACACTGGATTTTTGAGGAGGAATTTTTTTTTTTTGGTATTTTTTAGAAAAATATAAATTGGTACATCATTTTTTTTTTGTACTTACAAAAAATTAATTAGAGCTTTTGGGAGTCATTACTTGGTGTTATAATATAATTCTCGTTTGCATATTTAGTGGGACTTAAGACTAAATCTATGAGTTTTCCGTGATGGAGAAGAGAATTAGGGCATCGCCATCGCCCCAAAGCCACTGAATAACTTATTACTCGTAAACAAGTCTAATTTTCCTGAATTTTTACCTCGAAACTACATGTTTACGGAACCCTGATCTCCACTGGCTCGAACCCCAGACCTCTCCCTTGGAAGCCAAGAAATACAACCAAATTGGCTAAGAGGCACGTCTATCCATAAAATGTAAGTCAAGTGAGACACATTTCAAATGAAAATTAAGACATGTTAGAAATTCTTTAAGAAGAGATTTTTTTTTTCACAACAAAACAACTGGCGTTTATGAATTGTGCCATCACTGAACCAATTTTCTGGCTACGCCACTGGAGAGAGGTGGAGTAGATACTTTAGCGTCAAAAACTGCTTCCATTGAGCACAGGAGAAGAGATGAGATGGAAAGAAATAATAAAAAAACAACAGGTGAGTGAACAGTACCGACTCAAATTTGTGCAGGTACTAGAGCAGAAACAAATTGATGAGGGAAGATAGAGAGGCTAATTTTTTGAGGTCTTTGGGGAGTTGCTTCTCTATTTCAACTCAAAAGTTAATTTAGGTAGACTGATATTGATGCTCTAAATTATTGTATTCTAACTCAAACTTAGACTACGGCTACGCTGGTAAAAATCACCTTGAAACTTGGAGATGGATTTATTCACTTTCCCATAAATTATTTCATATACCCTTGGTACTTCGAAGCAGAAAATCGGATAACAATAGTTTTGGAATGAAAGAGGAAAATTGACAAAATATTTATGTGGACACTTGGGACTCTACAAAAAGATTTCATTGGTGAAATAATGTTTTATGAACACGAGGACACGAGGGCATTTGTTGAAAATTAATGAATCTCGAGGTTTCTCATTTGTTGATTGACTTGTACTACACTATTTCCTTCGTGCTCATCTCATCTCATCTCATATTCATTTTGCGTTTGTAGAGAAATTCCTACTGGGTTAGTGTAGCTCACCTTATCATTTTCAGGTACAATTCACGGAGCATGAGTTGACGTGCTTAGAGTGCATAGCATGGGTTGAAAAGCATACACGAAGAGTTATTAGATCATTTTATGTATCATATTTTTGAAAGATGAACTTGTAACTTTATTATTTCATCTCTTTTGACTTTGGAGGAATGTAAAACCTTAATAATCTTATGCATGTTTTCTCATGGGACAGGGGTACTCATCTTAAATTCGAGGCTTAATATGAATATGGAAGGTTGTGAGGTCCATTTTGGGAGGAATACATACATACATACACACACACACACACACACACACACACACACACACACACACACATATATATATATATATATACATATAGAGTCCCCTTCCTATCCAAACCACTAAATCCGGACCTACCGTCCGGACTTCACTTTCCGGACCAAATTTCGACTATGTGTGCATTTTTATGAAAAACTGCTACGATCAAGCCTTTCCGGGTATTTTTTTTTGCCAAATCTTCGCGTTGGACCTTAAAATCACGTTTTAAACACATCTAACGGTTCGGATCGTCGAAATTTGGTCCGAAAAGTGGAGGTCCGTAACTTAAGAGGGTCCGGGAGTTTGGACCGGAAGTTTATTCTATACATATACATATATATATATACATATATATATATATGTGTGATTTTCTTATCCGGACCTCCCGGATATAAGAAAAAATTGATTTTTTTCGTGTTGCAAATTGTTTTGGTAAAATCCGAGCCGTCCAATGTGTTCATAAGGTGTTTTCAAGGGTCCACGCGGGAAATCTTCAAAAAAAAATACCGGGAAGTGCTTGATCCAAGCATTTTTTTCGCAAAAACTGTATTTTTACAGTTTTGCGAAAAATGCTTGGATCAAGCCCTTCCCGGTATTTTTTTTTGGAGATTTCTCGCGTGGACCCTTGAAAACACCTTCCTTCTGAACACATTGGACGGATCGGATCGTCAAAAAAATGTTCGGATCATGGAGGTCCGGAAACGGGATTCCCGCACTAGAACCGGATGGTATATATATATATATACAGGGAGGCCTTCTAAAACGGGATTCCCGTTTCCGGACCTCCATGATCCAAATATTTTTTTGACGATCCGAGCCGTCCAATGTGTTCAGAAGGTGTTTTCAAGGGTCCACGCGGGAAATCTTCAAAAAAAAATACCGGGAAGGGCTTGATCCAAGCAGTTTTCGCAAAAACTGTAAATATAAAAATTTCCGAAAACTGCTTGGATCAAGCCCTTCCGGTATTTTTTTTTTTGAAGATTTCCTGCGTGGACCCTTGAAAACACCTTCTGAACACATTGGAAGGCTCGGATTTTCCAAAAATAATTTGCAACACAAAAAAAATCAATTTTTTCTTATATATATAGGGAGCGCTTCCTATCCGGACTCCGGACTCCGGACTTCCGGACCTCCGTGATCCGAGCATTTTTTTGACGATCCGAACCGTCCAATGTGTTCAGAAGGTGTTTTCAAGGGTCCACACGGGAAATCTTCAACAAAAAAAAAAAAAATACCGGGAAGGGCTTGATCCAAGCAGTTTTTTCCGCAAAAACTGTATATTTACACATTGGACGGTTTGGATTTCTCAAAAAAAAAAAAATTGAAAGTGAAAAAATTACAATTTTTCTTATTTATGGGAGGTCCTTACTAGAAAATTTTCCTATATATATATGAAGTCATTTTCTTATCCGGTCCTCCCGGATTTAAGAGAAACTGATTTTTTTCGTGTTGCAAATTGTTTTGGTAAATTCCGAGCCGTCCAATGTGTTCAAAAGGTGTTTTCAAGGGTCCACGCGGAAAATCTTCAAAAAAAAATACCGGGAGGTGGTTGATCCAAGCATTTTTTCGCAAAAACTGTATTTTTACAGTTTTGCGAAAAATGCTTGGATCAAACCCTTCCCGGTATTTTTTTTTGAAGATTTTCCGCGTGGGCCTTTGAAAACACCTTCTGAACACATTGGACGGATCAGATCGTCAAAAAAAATTTCGGATCATGGAAGTCCGGAAGTCCGGATCCCGGACTAGAAGTGGACTCTATATATATATATATAGAGGCCCGATCTAGTCCGGGAGTCCCGGAACCGGGACTCCACCTTCCCGATATTTTTTTGACGATCCGAACCGTCCAATGTGTTCAAAAGGTGTTTTCCAAGGCCCACACGGGAAATCTTCAAAAAAAAACACCGGGAAGGGCTTGATCCAAGCGGTTTTCGCAAAACTGTAAATATGCAATTTTTGTGAAAAACTGCTTGGATCAAGCCCTTCCCGGTATTTTTTTTCGAAGATTTCCTGCGTGGGCCTTGGAAAACATCTTTTGAACACATTGGACGGCTCGGATCGTCAAAAAAATATCGGGAAAAGCATCAAAACGCTTCAATCCGGGAAATCCGGGATCCTTGATAGGATAATTCGTGTGTATATATATATATATATTGTGTGTGATTTTCTTATCCGGACCTCCCGGATATAAGAAAAATTTGATTTTTTTCGTGTTGCAAAGTTTTGGTAAAATCCGAGCCGTCCAATGTGTTCATAAGGTGTTTTCAAGGGTCCACGCGGGAAATCTTCAAAAAAAAATACCGGGAAGTGCTTGATCCAAGCATTTTTTCGCAAAAACTGTATTTTTACAGTTTTGCGAAAAATGCTTGGATCAAGCCCTTCCCGGTATTTTTTTTTTGGATATTTCTCGCGTGGACCCTTGAAAACACCTTCTGAACACATTGGACGGCTCGGATCGTCAAAAAAAAGTTCGGATCAATGAGGTCCGGAGGTCCGGATCCCGGACTAGAAGTGGACTCATATATATATATATATATATATATATATATATATATATATATATATATATACAGTAGGTATCCAGTCCGACATCTTGGAATTAAGCTCCCATCCGGGAGTCAAATCGTGGCTGTTCGTGAAGATCCAAGGGCTGTGGAGAATTAATGATTTCGCGGGTTAAAAACAACCCGGGTCACGTACTATATGGGTCAAACTGGTCCACGGGTTCCTTGCCCTTACCGATTCTTGGATATTCACGGACGAAGGTTTGCTTCAGTGTGTCTTCGATCGTGTTCTTCTCCCTCCGAAATCTCTCTCTCTCTCTCTCTCTCTCTCTGTGTGTGTGTGTGTGTGTGTGTAAAGCATGAAATGAGAGAATGGGTAAGGGGAAGGAACCTGTGGACCAGTTTGACCTGTATAGTACGTGACCCGGGTTGTTTTTAACCCGCGAAATAATTAATTCTCCACAACCATTGGATCTTCACGGACGGCCACGATTTGACTCCCGGATGGGAGTTTAATTCTAGGATGCCGGACTAGATACCTACTGAACTGTATACATATAGGAATTATCTAGTCCGGGATCCCTAAGTCCAGGACTCATAGTTTTGGATCAAATTTTCATGATCCGAACCGTCCAATGTGTTTAAAACGTGTTTTCAAGAGTCCCCGCGAGAAATCATCTATAAAAAAAAACCGGGAAGGGCTTGATCTAAGCTGTATATGCACGATTTCTCGCGGGGACCCTTAAAAACACTTTTTAAACACATTGGACGGTTTGGATCATGCAAAAACATGTTTTTATAACCTTCTAAACATCAAAAAACCTCCAGTCCGCGATCTTGGACTGGATAATTGGCATATATATATAGGGGAACTATGTAGTCCGGGAATCCCGAAGTCCGGGATCCACCTTCCCAATATTTTTTTTATGATCCGAATCATCCAATGTGTTTAAAACGTGTTTTTAAGGGTCGCCGCAAGAAATCGTCAAAAAAAAAATACTGGGAAGGGCTTGATCTAAACAGTTTTTCACAAAACTGTATATGTATAGTTTTTGTGAAAAACTGCTCGGATCAGGATCTTCCCGGTATTTTTTTTTGACGGTTTCTCGCTGGGACCCTTAAAAACATGTTTTAAACACATTGGACGAATCGGATCATACAAAAACACGTTTTGAAACCTTCAAAACACTCAAAAACCTTCAATCCGGGATCCTTGATAGGATCCGTGGCGTATATATATTTCAGTGAGCTTCCTATCCGAACCCTTAAATTACGGACTCCGTCCAAACCTCATAGTTCCGGACCAAATCTCAACGATCCGAACCGCTCAATGTGTTTAAAACTTGTTTTTAAGGGTCCCCGCAAGAAATGAGCAGAACAAAACGTGTGCAATTTTTATAAAAAAATTGCTCGGATGAAGCCCTTCCCGTCTTTTTTTTTTTTTGCTTAATTCTCATGGGGACCCTTAAAAACACATTTTAAACACATTGAACAGTCCAGATCATAAAACTTTGATGGGGAGCTATGAGGTGTGGACGAAGTTCGCACTTTAAGGGTGTGGATTGGAAGTTTAGTGTATATCAAAACATTTCTAGTGAGGGTTCCCTCACAAATTTTGTGCGGGAAAAACGTTTTCGGCTGTTGGATTGCGCACATGCAATCAACGGCTGAGATTTTTAAATCCCACACGTGGGTCAACCGGCGGGTCAAACACTCACGCGGGTCAGGATCCGGGTTTATTCCCCCCATCCGGATCCCTCCCATCCCATTTGACACTATTCGACAGAGAGAGAAGAGAGAGAAGAAGAAGAGGCGATTTTGAGAAGAACATCGACGAAGCAGACGAAATCACGCTAATCTCGAAATCCAAGGTGAATATCTCGCTCTTTCACCTCATATCTCTCTCTTTCTGAGTCTGAGTCGGGTTTCTTGGTATGGATTATGAAATCGATTTGTTGGCCTGTTAGGGTTTCAACCGACGAACACAAATCGAAGACAAGAGGCCGAAGAACAAGAAATCTCAGGTATATCTCTCTTCTCTCTCTTCCCTCGCTCTATCTGGTCGAAGAACATGAAATCGATTTGGAAAGAAAGAGATAGGAGGAGAAAGAGCGAGAATTCGCCTTGGATTTCGAGATTAGCGCGATTTCGTCTGCTTCATTGATGTTCTTCTCGAAACTGCCTCTTTTTCTTCTCTCTCTGTCGAATAACGTCAAATGGGAGGGGAGGGATCCGGATGGGGGGAATAAACCCGGATCCTGACCCACGTGAGTGTTTGACCCGCCGGTTGACCCGCGTGTGGGGTTTTAAAATCTCAGCCGTTGATGGGCTATGCGCGATCCAACGGCCGAAAACGTTTTTCCCGCACAAAATTTGTGAGGGAACCCTCACTAGAAATGTTATATATATATATATACACACGCGCACGCACACACACACACACACACACACACACACACACACATACATACATATACGAAATTGTCAGTTTATCTCATTTGAAAATAATTTATTATTATGTTAAAAATCTTAAAAATCAAGGGTGTGACAACATCTTTGCACATGCAAAAGATACTTTACGTCAATATAAACCCACGAACTTCAAAAAAATTGAGAAAAAAAATAAAAAAACTCAAAGAATTTTTCGCCCAGACGATACAACTCTCTCTCCTCCTTTGGAATCGAAATGAGCATCAATTCGTAGGGCCGGCTCTGAGTTTTGTGAGACTTAAAGCAAACTTTTTAAAGGAAAAAAATGGCCCTCAATCTTTTTTGCATAATGAACAATACTTGAGAAAAAAACATTCAGACATCATCGACCTAAGATCAGTTTTGATCAACTTTAACTTCGAAAAACTTGTTTCCCCAGAGGCAACTGTAACTGGAATAGTCAATAATTTTTTGTACCCAATCCGTACATTCGGAAAACAATTATTCATTGTCTTCAAGTAATTGAGCACATCAACGGGCTTTCTTAGTTCTTTTGGTAAAACTTCTTTCAAGACTTTCAATTCCAAATATAAATCCTTCCCATCAATATCAGGAAACTCATCTCTTTTCAAAGCAGCTGCAACGACTAACGAGGATTAAAAAAAAAAAAACTAAAGAAGAAGGGCGTAGTCAGTAGTCCATGATCTTAACTTCTTTATTGACACTTTGGACCCCTTAGTTTTTCAAAATAATAAAATAGGACCAAATAATATAGCATTTGGGCCCTCATTAGGCCCTCAAAATTATTAGACACATTAACCTTAATTTTTTACGGGAAATTCTAAGTCGGTTCCCTTTTTGGTGTTTTGTCCCATCCAAGTACTTTAATTTGTTTCACTTCCATAAAAACCCACAGTCCGACGCGCGGGTCAGCCTTTAGCCACTCTCACTCTCTCTCTCTCTCTCTCTTAACTTTAAATGTTTATAATATTTATTTGGGAAATGCTAACGGGTGCCATAGTGCACCCGTTAAGAGTACAAAAAAGTACAATTTAAAAATACACTTGTACTTTAATATACATCTTTAAGTCTACTTTAACGTACAAGTGTACTTTTAAAGTGTATTTTTTTTGTACAAATGGGACCCACAAAAGTGTACTTTTTGTACCCTTACATGACCCTTTTTATTTTACATATTTATTTTTAATAAAATTTAACTTTTTATAACCTACTCAATGACGTCTACCAAAGAAGACCCCTATTGAATATGAAATTATGTGTATAAAAAAAAGATTTTTTGGGGTGTAGACTTCTCTTTTTGGAGGATGTGAATTCTTTCATTTTGCAGGGTGTGAATTCTGCATTTGAGGGGTGTGAATTCTCATTTTGACAGGTGTGAATTCTTTCATTTTAGAGGGTGTGAATTTTTTCATTTTGTGTTTGAATTGTGTGTTTTTTTTAGGTGTGTGAATTCTTTCATTTTTGGGGTGTGAATGTGTAAATTAGTCCTGTGAATTCTCCGTTATGGAGGGTGTGAATTGTGTGATAAGGGGTGTGAATTGTCTAGAAGGGGTGTGAACAAATTAATAGGTGAATTATGGAGGAGATGTGAATTTTGTATTAAAGCGTGTAAATAACTTTTTCATTGGGTACATATTTACGTGTAAATAACTTTTTCATTGGGTACATATTTACATATTCAATGTGGATCTTGTTTTCAAGATCTCGTCGAGTAGGTTTCAAATATACAATTTTTATAAAAAATGAATGTATATAACAAAAATTATTTTATTTTGAAATCTAAAATGAGAGAGAGAGAGAGAGAGAGAGAGAGAGAGAGAGAGAGAGAGAGAGAGAGAGAGAGAGAGAGAGAGAGAGAGAGAGAGGTCTTAGTGGGTGGTGGGTGGTTGTACTTTGGTTAAGTACATGAGAGAGAAAATATGGGTGCACAAAGGAGAGAGGGAGAATAGAGAAAAGCATGAGGAAAAAGGAGTAAAAGCTACGGTACACCACAGTGACATGTAGGTGAAAATGACCTAAATGGAAGAGTGTGACGCGGGGCTTAGATGGGAACACCCTCCCAAAAGAAGGCCGGCCTAGAAGAAGCCCAATTTTTTATGTATACGGGCTTTAGCCTAGGGCCGGCTCTGTCGACAATTCAATTCGTTCCCTTTCGACACCACCCTGTCATTTGCCCCGAGTTCTTGTGTTGAAGCCGACCCATACTCGTAATCGCTGCCATGGACTCTCTCTCTCTCTCTCTCTCTCAGCCCTTGCATCCCATACTCGTAATCGCTGCCATGGACTCTCTCTCTCTCTCTCTCAGCCCTTGCATCGAATCGTGGCTCAAGCATTTGACGGCGATTTCCATTTGCATTTCCATTGGGAAGCTTTCCTCTGTACACTTGATAAAACCCTCCTGCTCGAAGTAGCTCGTTGCTCAAAAACCCATTTGTTGCAACGTTTAATTAATTCCTTATGTGAATTTGTGGGGCCAATATTCTATCTCTACATCTTCAATTTCATCGTCTTCTTCTGTTGGTTTCGAATAAACCATTGCGGAAAAAAATGTGGTTTCAAAAATTAGTTCGAATCTATTTCTTACATATACATCAAGTTTCATGAGGAAGGGTTAGGGTTTTACCTTTCAAGTTCAAAGAACTGGAACCCTACTTTGGATTAGGAAGATGTTGAATCCTTCTTTCTCCTTACACACCAAAGATCTTCAACCCTAGGACCCAATAGAAAACAATAGCCAAAGGGTTTGTGGGGTCCCTGGAACTCTTCCTCCCTCTTTCTACTCTCAACTCTCTCTATTTTTGTAGGAGAAAAGGTGCCTACACTTTTTGTATCTTTCCAAAAGAGATAGAAATGTATACTCCCTCCATTTCAAATTGCTGGTCACTTATTCCATTTTGGGTTGTTTCAAAATGCTGTCCCATTCAAAAGTCAGACAAACAAATTTGGGGACTTTTCCAGTTATGCCCTTATTTACTACGTTCAATTTTACTTCAATTCAAAGCATGATTAACAACAAAACTGCATTGAAACCAACCACTGCGTCCAACACATTGAAAGTTCCACAAGTGAAAAGAAAAAAGGGACAAGATAGAATCAATACACTCCTACTTTTTCTCTCAGGTTCACACAAAAACTCTAAGCACTTTTGGAGGGAAAAAAAAAAGGGCTCTTTCCAGCATCCAAAATTATTCCTCCACCAACTACCGAAAATTCGCCTGCATAGAATCAATAGAAAAAAAAAACTCAATGCTCTTGCCCAATTCAGAAAAAGAAAAAGAGGTTATTTTGTTTTTATTGAAAAAGAGGTTCTTAGCAAAAGAAAAAAAAGGGACTAACCTTTGACTAAACTCCACCAGATTGATTTATTTGTTGTAGATGATCCATTGTTTTTTCCACAAGGTCACGGTCACATTGGAGTTGAGTAGGAAGATTTCCACCTCTCATCAATTTGTTTTTCCTATGTGGCAACTTGTAATCGTTTCCCCCTTGAACCTTCATAACCTCAATCATACAAGCTTGCATACTTAAAAATACTCGATTTAGACTTTCAGATGATAATTCTTCAAGTGACTTCTCTACAGTAGAAATAAGCTCATCAATTGTGGTTGGTGCTTCTTGATGTTGCAAAGATTGAATTGCTCGAAAAAATCCAAGATCCAATACATTCAAGTCTGGACTGTTTGGAGGTTGATTCAATAAATGAATATCAAATCCGTCCAAAGCTGCAGCTTCAGTAAAATCAGGATCTGATTGTTCAATATGTGGCCTTGCATTATCTTGTTGGATATAGATAGTCTCGATTTTATTGCAACGTGGCCATTTCGCACTAATTGCGGGTAAAACTTTCTCAATTAAACAAGAGCCAATAATATCTTTAGTTACGGAAATTGTTGCCTTTGTTTCCAACGTACCTGCCATTGCGTTTGGTAGCTTCTTTGAATGTGAATGGAAAAATCCCAATCTTGCAGGATTTTTTTTTGATTTCGAGTAGTGTCAAACCGTGGCCGAGCTACTGCAGCAAGAAACATCACCTTAGTAATGAACCGTTTGCTTTTGCAAGTGCGCAAAGGTCCTCGTTCCTCCGAAAGTAGATAATATCATTCCGGTTCTTTGGTCAGGAAAAACCATTTCTCATCAATGTAAACATAATCGTACATACTTATGAAAACTGGTTGGTTGCCATGATCAAAAGCATCAAGCATCGACAAACAAAATTGAAGTCGTGCTTTCTTAGTGTCATTGGACAGACCTGGCTTCAATGCATTTGTACATGGCCGAATACCACCTTTAAGTGGCCGATAAATTGTGGTTAACGGTACATTCAAGGTTGTCGATAATGATTGAAGATTGGTTCGACGACGAAGATCAATTTCAGAAATTTTGTTGAGCTCGATTTGCACTCGCTTGCGACCAACATTTGTTCGTTGCTTAGAAGATACATCAGCCACAAACCCATTGGCAAAACAAGTGATTAATAATGGCTTCAAAGAAAGTTGCCTCTTCGTCGAGTAAGGAGGCAAATCTCACAGCCCAGCTCCAAAAAATCATCACCGATGAGGGAATCCATATTATCACAGACCCTATGATTAGGGTTCCCGCTGCCAAATCTCGAGCAACCCTTGGTCCTGCTATACGATCGTGTTGCTACTGCTAAAAGAGACCTTTGGAAAACAGTGGGGATATATGACGCCATAATGTTGTCCAAGCGTAATATCGATAGGGACAAAGGGCTTTTCATGGCAGCGGCACAATTCTGGTCCGCCCACACAAATGCTTTCCACTTCTGAGTTGGACTGATGTCCCCTACCATTCAAGATGTTTGTTTCCTTATAGGCCTCCGAGCCCATGGAGAGGAGGCCAATTGCTTCATCACTCAAGCCCATGGAGAGGAGGCCAATTGCTTCATCACTCAAGCCCTTCCTCTTTACACATATCCGGACAAGACCTACCTCCACTACACCAACTTTCTGCCACTTTACAAAAAGGACGGCGAGGTAAGCAACACAGAGCACTTGTCTTTTTTTTATCTACTGGTTGAATCAGTTTAGTTTATGTGTCTCTTCTAGTAAGGTCACCAAGGACTTTACTGACCTTGCAAAAACCCTTGCCTCCGGAAGGCAACTCTCACTGGCCCCTCTAATCCTGGCCAGTATATACAGAGGCATGAGTGAACTCTTACACCATAGGTTTGTTTTTGCCCCTGGCCCGTTGTGGATCATGACCCTCTGGTTATGGTCCTATTTTCCACAAGTGGGCCCTGCATTTACCAAGGATCCAACTGCAACCTGCTATGGGGTTCACTACAGTGGGGTAGGGGGCAGAAAGCCCTTCGAAGAATGTTTCAAATTCTTCTACATAGACCTTGTTGATCTGGGGACCCGCTACATCCCATTTGAAAGAGACACAATCCCTAATTGGCTGAAAAATCCAGCAACTGGTCCTGGGGATCAGCTTGAATATCATAGGGAAATGTGGGCCAGCTTCTTGATTTCAAGAGACCTTCTATTTGGGTTGAGCACGTCTACTTCTGGCAACTATCAATGTGGAGTTGAGTTCTACTATCCTGCTCAACTCGCCCGCCAATTCGGTCTGCTTCAAATGGTTCCAGTCCCACCCATCTATTCTAAGAATGAAGGGTATAGCCATAGGCCTGTTTTGACTACTCAAACTTTAGAGGCCATTATGGAAATAGCTACAATACACACCCCTTATTGGGGTGTACCGTATGCACTTATTGTAAGGTCCAGATTGTGCCACCTCATCAGCAATCGTAACATTTTTTAGGCTTTCGTAACTTTTCAACAATATGATTCCTAACATTTTCAATGATTCATAAAATTTTGGTGTGTCTAGTAACTTTTATAAAAAAATTCGTAACTTTTACAAAAAAATTCATAACTTTTATAGGGGTGTGTATCATACACACCTAAATAAGGGGTGTGTATTGTAGCCTTTTCCATGAACCAATTCCTCCAAGCCAAGGCTCACTTCCAACTCCTTCCCTTCAATGAGTTTCCATAGAGGACAAGCTCATTCCAGGACTGGTGGGATAGCTACATCGCCGAACAATTCGTTGATCCACTAGAGGAAGTCTTATCTAAAATTGTTCCAAAAGACAAGGAAAAATCAAGTCGGCAAACCTCGAGGCCACCACTACCTCGACTGCAACCACCACCAAGAAAAAGGAAGTAGACACTGCCTCCACTGTGACCAGCCAGACAAGAAAAAGGTAACAATCTCTAATGAATTCCTTTCCTTCAAAATTTCTTTAACCCTTACTGATGTATTCTCCTCTGTCAAGCCAAGAATCGAGTGTGTCGGACACAACTCTTGACAAGGCCCTTGAAAAGAAAACAAAGGTGGCCCATGACAGGTCCATGACAACATTGACAGTAAGGCCTTAAAGCACTTGAGAAGGATTTTCACTTAACAGAGTCCTCAGGCAAACCCTAAGGCCTTGATTGACTTTATTGCCTAATGCTTGCAGATCCTGGTCTCTACCATCTCTACCAGGACAAAGAGCAAATCCCTTTAAGATAAGAAGTCTTCACCAGAGGACTTGGTTAGCCTCCCTGACTACTAAGGCCTTTGAACCCTTCCCTCTTGTACTCTTACTGCATCTTCATCTGTTTAATCCTTTTACAAGCCTCTACTCCTGAGAGTATAGACAAACCTCCTGCTCCACTTCCCTGTCAGAGGAGAAGATTAAAGGTAACCCACTAATGTTGATCAATTCCATACCTGAGAGATCCTCATACTACTCACTAACCTTCGTTTAATGGCCTTGGTCCATAGAAACAACAAGTGGCAGAGACGGAGGCCTCATCTTGAACTCCTGAGAAAACCAGTCCTTCTCCCATTATCTTGGATTCTCTAGAAGTACAACAAGCGAAAGAGAAGCTACCGCCTATTGAGGAGCCCTATGTCGACTCTTCTCCCTCTAGGGAAGCCACTGACTCTGCTTCTGACCATACTCCTGAATCGACGCCTTCTGGGCAAATGAGTTTTTTACTTTGAACAGTTACTATCCCTTACTTTTTGTTCTTTCAACTTATATCCTGCAAACCCCTGATCCCTATGCAGAAGGTGAAGGCTAAAGAGAGCAAGTGAACCGAGAAAGGGGCCTCTGATTCACCTGTGTCCCCTTCAGAAGAAATAGTGAAGGTAGGATCCAAAAAAAGGTCTCTTTTATGCCCATTGATATCTCTCTCAATCCTAAGGTGGAGCTTCTCAACAAAGACCTCTATAACCACCTTTTCTTTTTTGTCATAGGATGAGGCAAATGGTCAAGGCCTTCCGCAAACCAAGATTGAAACCTCACTTTCTCCGTAGATCCTCATGACAAAGCAATTGAAATAATTGAATGTGAAGCGCTTGATAAGCTTCTGAAGACCTTCAGGGACATTGTCTCTTGCTTGACCGTTCGGGTGATTAATAATTAACTAGAATTTCGTCCCAAGCGTAGGACTATCGACCGGTGCAGCACAATAAATCCGGAAGTACCGGAGTCGAACCACAGAGACGGTCTACGGTGCT
Organism: Vaccinium vitis-idaea; assembly: GCA_963854785.1. Taxonomy (NCBI): domain Eukaryota; kingdom Viridiplantae; phylum Streptophyta; class Magnoliopsida; order Ericales; family Ericaceae; genus Vaccinium; species Vaccinium vitis-idaea. Next base: position 15,416,731 of record OY978224.1, on the reverse strand, counting down.
TAACTCAAACAATGTCGGCTCTACGTTTGTAATTGGCTCTCAGGTAGCCACCCCTTGCTCAAATGATTTAATTAATTAACTAAATTAAACTGATTTAACTACTGGACTCTGAATTTAAAAAGGAGAGCACAGCCGTGGGCACTACGGTGTCCGCAGCTAGTCTAATTCACATTCACTCGGGCCACAATTATTCAATTAATAGATTTAAAAATATGAAAAATAGTTTCCAACAAATGCGCACTACTTGTCACCAATTTCTGCGCTCATTTGGAATTGGCAATGCCCAGGTTTGTTTGCTAGAAAAAAACTTCCGTATTCAAAATTTGCGCATTGATTAAAATGATTCGGCACCGAGGTGGAACATAAATTAGCCTAGCCACGGGACACCTTCATCCCGCGGCCGCACTCAATACGACTACTCACTCATTATTAAAAACGCAGCAAGAATAACACGAACCCTAGATCTAAACATGATTAAACAATGGAAATAATAACAGAAAGTAGTACCGAAGATTGCGCAACGAAAATAATCTTGATTTATGAAAGAAGAACGTCAATCCATGTTGACAATCTTGAAAACGAAACGCTGAACAAGGAATACGAGATCTGTAGCCGAAAACTTGAAAAGCTAAAACCTAAGTAAAAGTCATGGAACCCTACTCTGGGTTAAAACATAAATATATATATTAATCCTAATAATCCTAATGAAAATCTAACGAAATTCGGAAACTATTCACGCGAAATAACCGAACGGCACCGTTTAGTGAGCCCAGATAGCCATCCGGTAGCGCTACACTGAAATCACAGTAGCGCTACCGAGCCCCTTATGCCGTGCGTTGACCATGCCTCCTCGCGTTGACCGTAGCCCAATAATGAACCGGTAGCGCTACACCCTTTCTGGTGTAGCGCTCAAGAACTTTCTGTTCAGTTTTTGCACCTTCATGTGCCCACTTTGAGCGCTCCAAGGAAATGGGGTAGCGCTCCCGACGGATTTTAATCACTTCCATGCAAAATCCGCTCGCCTCCAACTCCTGAACGACGTGCATGCCCTTCCAACGCATCAAAATTACACTTACGCCCCTCAAATACCTGCAAATCCCTTTCAACACCAAAAATACCACGTGCACATATTAATTGGAAAATAAGGCTCAAAACGCACGTCTAACATGCTAAAACCCCCTACTTAGGCGCTCGCAAGCAAGCTTCCCACGCGCCTATCACATCCCCCAACTTGAGCGTTGCTAGTCCCAAGTAACGAACGAAACAAAAATAATAAAAACAACACAACTACTCAATAAGGGATACGAGGGTTATGCAACCTGTACAAAATCATATGAACAATTCTGAATATCATCCCTTAATTACCCACAACTCGGTCACATGCATGCTCTAACAAAAATTCAAATAATTCCCCTCCTCACAAATTTTGAAATAGAATGCTTCCACGTGACACAATATCACTCGTACTCACCGAAACACTCTACATCCCATGTGAGGCGCCTGGCGAACAACGTGGATTGAACAAAATCACCACATGCCAGTCAAATCAACGCCAAGATATACAATGAAAGCTCACGAATCAAGATACCACACATTCATACTCTAAATCCAACACATGCATGCAAGAGAGTCAAACGACGTACATCGGGTCAACTAAGGGCTTTGTCAAGCTTATAATGACCGCGGTTAACAAGGAGAAGGGCAACATGCAAAGAGGATGACGGCCTATAGAAGCTCATGGTCAATCTACCCAGACTGGCCGTCACCAACACAGATAAACACAAACAAAAACACAAATATCACATAAAAACAACCAAAGTTTAACATCCTACAGAACAAAACGACACAAATTAAGCTCAACACAACCACCGACCACACACGGTCACACCACCGACATAAACAAATACATAAAACACCATAGTCCCCAATACTGAAAAACACATGAACTGACAAAACATAAACGCAACACCACCCCCAGTCCAGCCATTGTCCAACTCTGCGTACTACTCAACACTCCTTTGTGCTCACATCTCGAATCATAGCCCAACTCCAGCTCAGTTTGCCTCTTAGGGTTCCATAACTTTGGTGAGTTTAAGTTGGGAAGGTTTAGAGGTTAAAGTTTGAATGGAGAAGAAGGAAGAGGGAAGATGAGAATGATGGGGTGGAGAGAGAGAGAGAGAGAGAATGGGGAAAAATTTGATGGTCCCCCTCAACTTGACTGCGTTTTTTTTCTTTTTCCTCTTTCTTCTTCTTTTTTTCTTTTCTTTCTTTTCTTTTTTTCTGGAAAACTTGTAGAAATTCTTAGTAACAGGTCAAAGGATCAGTTGACCGTCTTTCCACCTCTCTCTTATCATGAAGATGGGTTAATTTGGGAGGAAAAAGGAAATGGATTAAGGTTCAGGGGTTCTGTTTTTTTAAACCAAAGACATGGCACCCAAAAGCAACATTTTAATTCTTTCCAAAATGACGATGCTCCTTGACACAGAGTTGGACCACCAAACTGACACGCCACCCAACACCGGTTTCCTAGGTTTGACACAGGAACTGACACGGACTGGTTTAACGTGGGATCAATGGAACACATTTAGTGGTTTAATCACGCAAATATGGCCTTGTTTCATCCCCTAAGCACATCACCAACTTTCACAACCTGCATGCAAAATATTCCAACTATGGTATGTGGTACAAACGCCTACTATTTTATGCAAGTGCGGAAAGTGAAGAACAACGAAACATGGGATGCTTTAAGGACATACTGTGCACGACGTGGAAACACCTACTCAAACTTGCTTATGGTGTGAAAATTACTCAAACGTGGATGTCAGATATATGCATGTGAACAAGTTAAACAGGCAATCAACGAGACAAGAATCTAGCATGCTCATCTAACTCATACAAACAAGCATAACAAACGTATCCCAGACTCAAAAATTAACCAAAAAGTTAAAAATTTAAAAACGACCCCTAACTTCTAGCAACGCTCAAAACCAACACGTGTACAAAGTACACCCCGTCCCCCAACTTGAAAATTGCTCTGTCCTCAGAGCATGAAGACAACATATAAATGGAAAAACAAGGGAAAGAGATGGACCGACGGATGGCAGCCAACCATCATGACCCCGGCCGATGTATGGGGAATTTGCCATCATTGTTGCGTTTCGTCATCAGAACTGCTCCCAGGATCCGCTCCTTCGGACCGAAAGAGGTCCACAGCTAGTCACACAGAGCCGCGCCGAAGCTTTATTGGACTAACAACCGCCACATTTCGTGGCACCCTTGCGCGAGGCTCCTGAATGCCTCACTCACTCCGGCGGAGGGGCTCAAACTACCAAGGCTGGTGTGGTAGCATGCTCGTCCTGCAAAAGACTTAAGAACCAACTACGTACTAGACAACAAAGGACATTAGTACTACCCGCTCGTAGTAGCCGGGCCACAACAATAAAGAAAACAAAGAAAGAACACCACCAGACCTTCACGCAGTCTCACGTGTCATACTTTTCTCCCCATCCCCCAACTTGAATTGAAGAGTGGGTGGCTATACAAGACCATAATGATGTTTTTTTTTTTTTTTTGAAAACTGATAAACAAACACGAATATAAAAATTGCCCTTACTAACCGGAGCTGGGCACACGATCCTTCTTTTAATAGCGGCGTGTGAAGCTATAAATACCCAAGTCAATGATGGGTACCCCTAATGCTAGAGGTCGGGTCCACACTCAATGAAGAGCATAGTACGCGTGAGCTACCCGTCAGCAACTTCCTCTCTTGATCCTCCTCAAGGGATGAGGAGATCACAACCGGATAAGTATCATTGCCCTTCAACAAGGCGTATTTAACCGTGTCTGGGGAGAGGCTTCAACTCTGGTTTAGGCGGCTGAACCAAAGACGGAAGAACCTTGGGCGAAGGGTTGCCCAGAGGCTCGAACATTGGGTCATAAAAGACCCCACACACTTCCTCTACTGAATCCTCAACTTCTAACATATCTAACAGATTGACCACCTCTGGAGAATCTAAACATGACGCCTCCTCGGCGGTAAGAGCTATCTCCAGAGGATCCTTATATAAAACTGTATCAATGTGCTCCTGAACGAGCATGTCAACCAAACATAACTCATCGAACTCCTCCTCATCCTCACCCAAGGTACTGACACTATAGACATCCAGCTCCATTCTCTCCTCACCGACAGATAACTGGACCTTGCCAGTTTTGCAGTTCATGACAGCATTGGAGGTGGCTAAGAAAGGACGACCTAGGATGATAGGAGTCTTCTCTAAAACCTCAGGATTTAAGCAGGTGTCTAGGACAATAAAATCTGCAGGGAATTGGAACTCACCTACCTGAATCATTACATCTTCTACCACACCCTTGGGCACCCTAACACTCCGGTCTGCCAACTGCAGTGTGACAGGAGTAACTCTCAGATCGCCTAGGCCTAGCCTCAAGTATGCGGAATAAGGGAGAAAATTAACACTCGCTCCCAAGTCTAATAACGCTTTATCAAAAGTCTGCCCTGCGATAGCTATAGGGATGGTGGGACACCCTGGATCCTTGCACTTGGCAGGAATCTCAGTCTGAAAAATGGAGCTCACTACCTCGGTCAGAACCACATTGTTCTGACTCTTGCGCTTTGGTGTGCAGAGGCCCTTCAGAACCTTCGCACACTGGGGAAAAGACTCAATTGCTTCCATCAAAGTGATAGGGAATTGCACCCTCTTAAAAAGTTCGAGCATCTTATGGTTCATGCTCTGCTTAGGCTTCACCGCCAGCCTTTGTGGAAATGGAGCTAATGGCATTGCTGGCCGCGTTTGAGTCGTGGGCGCTGCAGCAGCAGGCACCACCACCTCAGGTGACTCCTCAACAACCTCAGGAGTTGCTCTTTGTGCATCCACTGGCTCCGGGGGTGGAACCTATTTTTGCTTTGTCTGGATGGTCTTACCAATTGATTTCCCACTCCGGAGAATGGTGATCGACTTAGCCTCCTCCTGATTCTGTCTCTGAGTATTAGGACCTGTAGGATTTCCTAAGTAATGGGCACCCGCTGAACTACCCTGAGTTGGAAATCTACCCCTATCCTGCTGCATGTGACTGATAATCGCAGTGAGTTGTGACATTTGGGCCGTAAGGGCCCCAATTTGCTGCCTGGTATCAGTTTGAAATGTCAGCTGAGACTGCATTAGGGAATTCATGGAATCCTCAAAACGGGGTGGTGCAGTCTGTGCATAACCTGGGGGCAGACCACGAGTGGATGGGCCTCCCCCCTGCCTTGCTGTGGCTGGTAGTTGTAAGGAATGACTTGGCCCTGCGGAGGCCTGGGTGCTTGGGACTGATGAAACTGTTGCGGCGGAGGCAGCGCAAGGAGTTGCGCTTGACCTCCACCTGCGGGTCTAGGGTCTGACCACCCAAAGTTGGGGTGATCTCTCCATCCCGGGTTATACGTATTTGAGTATGGGTCCCAATTCCTCACAGCATTTACCTCTTCCTGATTATTCTGACCCGCTCCCTTAGCAGCTAAAAATCCAGGGCATGCAGTTGCAATGTGCCCCTTACACTCACACCACACACAGACTTCCTCTATACTGACCTCATGCACTGGACGAGTCTGCCTTACTTCTAATTCCTCTAGCTTTTGCGCCATCTTTTCAACCTGGGCCTGGAGTCGCTGGTCACGTATGGTAACGGGGATAACATTGGACCCAGAAGATCCGGACCGATCAAAATCAGAGGGTTCTAACGCCCTCTGCCTATCTGCTAGGTCATCCAGAAAATCCCAACCCTCATCCGCAGTTTTGGACAAGAAGTCGTCCCCTTTACACGAATACTCTATGTGCTGGATTGTCTCAGCGTTGAGACCCAGGTGAAAGAATTCGACCAACTGTATCTTCTCAAAACCAGGGTGTGGCATTCTTAGGAGCAAATCTTTGAAACGCTCCCATGCCTTCACAAAAGACTCTCCCCTCTCTTGCCTAAAGCCTTGGATTTGACGCCTTAAACTATTAGTTTTAGCCTCAGAAAAATATTTTCTGTAAAACGCGTCACGCACATGCGCCCATGTGGTGAAGGACTGAGGCTTTTGCATTCTGAACCATCTAAGTGCGCCATCTTTTAAAGTTGCCTCAAACAGCTTGAGGCAGGCATTGTCGTATTGGGTAGTAGACGCCAGGTTGCGCACTAACCCCTCAAACGTCCGCACATGTTCGTACGGATCATCAGACTCTCTCCCATAGAAGTTAGGGAGGCTATTCAGGACACCAGGTTTTACAGTGAAGGCATTGCGTGCCTCCTGTGTCTCTCGAGGAAACGCAATCGGCCCGGGAGGAGTGGTCCTCTCGGGATTCAAGTGCTGCCTCAACGACGGTTGTTGAGTTACCTGCTGGTCTCCCATTTCAAAAGATTCTGGTTCGGAAACTGACTCTGACTCTGACTGATAAAGCGGATTATCGAAATTAAATGACTCGACAGGTAAATCTATGTAGAGTCCACTAATGGGAATGGACTCCGACCGACTCTCTACTGACTCTGACGAAGAATTTGAAGACTCTGACTGACTCGACCTGTTCTCTATCCTAACCAAGCGATTAGTACGATCACGGTAATAGAGAGGATCAGGCTTACGTACGACTTGCTTATCTCTACCTATGATGACTCAACTAAAAATTTAACAAACACTAAACTAACACCGTTTGAACACACGTCACCGTCCCCGGCAACGGCGCCAAAAATGCTTGACCGTTCGGGTGATTAATAATTAACTAGAATTTCGTCCCAAGCGTAGGACTATCGACCGGTGCAGCACAATAAATCCGGAAGTACCGGAGTCGAACCACAGAGACGGTCTACGGTGCTTAACTCAAACAATGTCGGCTCTACGTTTGTAATTGGCTCTCAGGTAGCCACCCCTTGCTCAAATGATTTAATTAATTAACTAAATTAAACTGATTTAACTACTGGACTCTGAATTTAAAAAGGAGAGCACAGCCGTGGGCACTACGGTGTCCGCAACTAGTCTAATTCACATTCACTCGGGCCACAATTATTCAATTAATAGATTTAAAAATATGAAAAATAGTTTCCAACAAATGCGCACCACTTGTCACCAATTTCTGCGCGCATTTGGAATTGGCAATGCCCAGGTTTGTTTGCTAGAAAAAAAACTTCCGTATTCAAAAATTGCGCATTGATTAAAATGATTCGGCACCGAGGTGGAACATAAATTAGCCTAGCCACGGGACACCTTCATCCCGCGGCCGCACTCAATACGACTACTCACTCATTATTAAAAACGCAGCAAGAATAATACGAACCCTAGATCTAAACATGATTAAACAATGGAAATAATAACAGAAAGTAGTACCGAAGATTGCGCAACGAAAATAATCTTGATTTATGAAAGAAGAACGTCAATCCACGTTGAGAATCTTGAAAACGAAACGCTGAACAAGGAATACGAGATCTGTAGCCGAAAACTTGAAAAGCTAAAACCTAAGTAAAAGTCGTGGAACCCTACTCTGGGTTAAAACATAAATATATATATTAATCCTAATAATCCTAATGAAAATCTAACGAAATTCGGAAACTATTCACGCGAAATAACCGAACGGCACCGTTTAGTGAGCCCAGATAGCCATCCGGTAGCGCTACACTGAAATCACAGTAGCGCTACCGAGCCCCTTATGCCGTGCGTTGACCATGCCTCCTCGCGTTGACCGTAGCCCAATAATGAACCGGTAGCGCTACACCCTTTCTGGTGTAGCGCTCAAGAACTTTCTGTTCAGTTTTTGCACCTTCATGTGCCCACTTTGAGCGCTCCAAGGAAATGGGGTAGCGCTCCCGACGGATTTTAATCACTTCCATGCAAAATCCGCTCGCCTCCAACTCCTGAACGACGTGCATGCCCTTCCAACGCATCAAAATCACACTTACGCCCCTCAAATACCTGCAAATCCCTTTCAACACCAAAAATACTACGTGCACATATTAATTGGAAAATAAGGCTCAAAACGCACGTCTAACATGCTAAAACCCCCTACTTAGGCGCTCGCAAGCAAGCTTCCCACGCGCCTATCATCTCTACAACTTCTGGAACCTCAGCCAGTGGGGTTGGCTCCTCTATCCAACCCTCAATAAGCTCTGATGATGTGTCTAAGGCTAAGGAGAGTCTCAAAGCTGCTTTAAAGAAGAACTTACGCTCAGCGCTCCATCATGGAAGGGCCTCTCAGTTGAAGGAAATCATGAAAACCCTAATTGAGGCCAAGGCTCTAGCCCCTGCTCAAGATACTACCCTGGTCTCTTTCTACAAGCAATTTCCAAGTCTCCTTGATGCTTTTGATAACGCTAAGCAGGGCCTCAGCGGAATAGAAGTAAAACTGGAAGAGGCCTCTAGCCTAACAAAAACCTTGAATCAGAAGACTGAAGATTGGTAAGACCTCAAAGTTCGGCTAGAGGAAGGAGTCCGAGTCAGGGATGCTGCCAAGAAAGAGTTGATGAACTGAAACTTCAAATTGAGGCGGCTGAGAAAGACTTTAGCCAAGCCGAGAGCAATGTTAGGTCCCTTCAAGCTGAGAAGAATGAGATCTTCAATGAGGTTAATCGCTCAAAAGACCAGTATCAAGTTCGGAATGTTGGGCAGCTGAACCAATCCAAGACAGAATATGGCTCCAAGCTACAGGCCTTGGAAATGCTTTGGGAGAGCTTCAAAGGAAACCTTTATGATCATCTTTAGATCTTTTTTTATTTGTATGCTTGGCTTGAACAATTCCTATTAGCCAATGCATTTTGGGTTTGTAAATAAGTCTTTGACTAGCCTGTTCCTTAAGGCTTTCGTTTTGATCTGCCAAGGTCTCCTAAACTTTCTAATGAGGCCTGTTGCTAATGAGGCCTGTTGCAACTTAGGACCTTTTGCAAGTATGTTCGCGTTAACTCTTTTATGCAAATGATATTCCCTTCCATTTCGCAATGGGCCTGGATTTGCTTTAATTCTTTTTATCCAGACCCTTTTTGTTAAACCATCCTTTAAGGCATTGATGGTGGCTTCTCACCAAAGTTCCCCATTTCCCACATAGTTAGGTAATAATGTTTGAGGAACTTTCCATTTGTAGTATGTTGGTGCATTCCACCATCTAAGTCCATTAAGAGGTACGTATTACCTCTACATACTTGGCATATCTGGTATGGTCCTTCCCATGTGGGAGACTATTTACCATACTTAGGAGTTTTTGAATCCAAAGGCAATACTACCTTCCAAACCAAGTCCCCCTCAGCAAAGGACTTTTCCCTGGCCCTTGTAACTCTTCGCTTCTGGACTAACATATGGTCTAGGGCTGCAAGCCTAACTTCATCCAAGTCCTCTAACTCCATAAGTCCATTTTTTGACTGCAAGCCTAACTTCATCCAAGTCCTCTAACATATGGTCTAGGGCTGCAAGCCTAACTTCATCCTTTTATAACTTCCTGTTGACCAACTGTTTTTAAAGGAATGGCCTCAGCCCATTTTGTAAAATAATCTGTGGCCACAAGGATATAGGTATGGTGTTTGGAAGAAGGCGGATGAATTTTACCAATCAAGTCCAATGCCCATCCTCTAAATGGCCAAGGCTTCTTCTTCAACTGTGACCTCATGTGGAAGGTCTGGCTCCTCCTGTGGTGGAGGGTTAGATGGTGCACCTCGTCATCCCATTGTTCACCCTTTGTTGATTGGGGTCCCACTGGGCGTGCCAAAAATGTTAACACCGAAGAAACCACAAGTGCCTAATGTGGTTTGTGATCTGGGCGTGACAGGACTGGTCGTTACAGTCCAAACATGTAAGAGGCCTTTCGAGACCTTTTCTGACTTCATTCCTGCGATTGCGTGCAACCCTCAAAGGGTAGAGTTGCAAATGGTTCGTGGTTTGCCTTACGTGTGAGGACTTAGAATTTCCCAACCGTTGTGGAAAATTAGGATCAACGAGATAAAAATAAAACCAATTTTTATTAATGAAATTAACAAAAGTGGGGTACAATGGAGTCAATAACAAAACCTAAACTCAAGTTAGACTTGTTGAAAGACTGAAAAAGAAAGGACTCAATTGTGTTGGAGGCTTCAACCGGGTTGAATGGCTGCAACAGGTTGAGGACTTTGGATGTAAGTCGAGAGACTTAGGTTTGATTTTAGCCGTGAGGTTGATGGCTGTGCAACCCTTTTTTAACCTTCAAAAGTAGCATTTATAGGCCCATGGTGCTAACTCCCATTGCGCCGAGATGATGCCAAGTGTCTCAAGCATTTTCCCCCTTGATTTGATGCTGCCATGTGTCCTAGGCCGCCAATTTTCCCTCCATCATGACGGTTTGCTGTTACCAAAGGTCATGGTCCTATTTCCGGGGTAAAAGGCCTAAGGATCCATTAACAAGCCTCCTATTTTTCAGGCTAGTGGGTTCATGGAGCTTCAAGTAAGGCTACGACTCTGTGCCATGTGGCATAACCGCTTCCCTCTTTACTTGCCAACAAACTCTATTTTCATTTTCTCTTTTAAATCTTCTGATAATTAACTTCCTCCTTTTTAGGAAGAGATAATGATAAATGGTTTTATCTTTTCACATTTGGATGTAATCCCATAACCGTTTACTATTCGAATCTGGCCTTAAAAATGCATCCTCGAGGCCTAAATATGCAATATGGGCTTTACTCACTGTTAACAAACTCAGCCCTTCCCTCAGACCATATGGGCCTCATGGGCTGTAATCACCACAGGCCTCTTTACTCCTTAGCCCTAAGAACCTAATTTCAGCCCTTCAAGCCTAGCCCTTAACTCGTGCCAAATTTGGGTGTAAACAACTTCCTTCGTTGAAAAGAAGAAAGGAGATAAAATACTTGGCTATATATGGTCTTTCGTTCAAAACAAGAAAAGGAATTAACTTCCAGATCTGCCTTTATTTCTCACTTTGCTTGGTGAAAGTGAAGTGGTCTCTGGAAGAAATAACAGCCAGCCAAAATAGCAGAGCAATATTAAAGGCAAGTGGGCCCTCAAATTACTCTTTCCATCTGCCGTGACTTTCAAGGTCTGTGGAAGAAATAATTTTAAATCAAATATGCCGAATTGATTTTCTTGAAGTGTGGTCATGCCAATTACTTCAAGTGGGGTCGTGTGAAATTTCATTTTTCAAGAGTAATTTTTTTATTTAAAGATCTGATGGCCAACGGAGCTGCGCAAACATTTATTCCAAAGCTCACCAAGGAGAATTATGATAATTGGTCCATCTAAATGAGAGTACTATTGGGAAGTCATGGAGATAGTCGAAAATAGTTACGAGGAACCTGCCGCAAAAGAAGCAAAAACAGCTTTGAAGGAGGAACAAAAAACAAAGCTCTGTGCCAAGCTAAAGAAGGTTGCAAATCCAGGTCCATCATCTACCAAGGGCTTGATGAGATGACGTTCGAGATCATTGCTTCCGCTACATCTTCCAAAGAAATTTGGGAGACGCTGCAGAAAACATATAGAGGTGTCGACAAAGTAAAGAGGATTCGCCTTCAATCTCTACAAGGCGAATTCAAGTCTTTACGGATGAAATCCTCATAATCTATTTCTGAGTATTATGGTCGAATCATGATGGTTGCAAACCAGATGAGAAGAAACGATGAAGCTCTCACAGATACTAGAGTTATAGTGAAAATCCTCCGATTGTTGGATACGAGATTCAACTTTATTGTTGTTACGCTGGAAGAACTTAAAGACGTAACAACCATGTCTATCGAAGAACTCGTGGGCTCGCTGCAAGCCCACGAACAGAAGTTACACAAAGATGATGATAGAGCCATTGAGCAAGCTCTACAGACAAAGTTGTCCCTCAATGAAGATATGTAGGAGCAAGGGGGGACATCCCAGAGAGGACGAGGCTATGGTTATCATGGAAGAGGCTCTGGAAGTTCAAATTTCAGAGGTAAAGAAAGGATTTTCCAAAGGAGGAAATCAAAACCATACTCCAAAAGGAGATGGTCATGGACAGCAAAGCAACAAAGGAGGAGGACAAGGAAAAAGAGGTGGTTACAACAACCAACCGAACATTGACAAAAGCAACGTTCACTGTTACAACTGCCAGAAGTATGGTCACTACATGAAAGAATGTAGAGGAAGGCCAGCATCAAATCAAGTTAGCAAAACAACCAACTATGCAAACAAGGAGCCAGCAGGAAGAGATTCAATGAGTCTCGTGGCACATAGTTCCACTGAACATAATCAAGGTACATGGTTTCTTGATTCCGGAGCTAGTAATCATATGACTGGCTCAAGGTAGTTTTTTACTGAACTTGATGAAAAGGTTTAGGGAGATATCTCTTTTGGCGACCTCTCCAAAGTCCCAGTTCGAGGGAGAGGAAATATTCTGATCATACTGAAGAATGGAGATCATGCATTCATCTCCAATGTTTGCTATGTTCTAGACATGAAGACTAATATACTTAGTCTTGGGCAACTCCTGGTGAAAGGTTATCAAATTAGACTAAAGGATATGCAGCTGACGATCACAGATGCTCGAGGGAAGCAAGTTACTTGAGTAAAGATGGCAAATAACAGAATGTTTCTGCTAACTGTTCTTCATGATACGCCAAAGTGCCTCAACGCCAAGAAAGACTGGATATGGCATCTCAGATATGGACATCTCAACTTTGAAAGCTTGAAGATGTTGGCGAATAAGAAGATGGTCAAAGGCCTACCTCATATCCAACATCCAAATGAGGTTCGTGAAAATTGTGTTCTTGGCAAACAACGCAGCAACAATTTTAAAAAGCAAGTTGATTGGAGAGCAAGCATGCCGCTCGAGCTAGTACACACAAATGTGTGTGGTTCGTTGAAGCCAATCTCAAACGGGCAGAACAGATACTTTCGCACGTTCACCGACGACTATAGTAGGAAGACGTGTGTATACTTTCTCAAACGAAAGTCAAAAGTATTCGAGAAGTTCATAGACATCAAAGCTCTTGTGGAGAAAGAAAGTGGCTACTACATCAAAATGTTACGGTCATACCAAGGTGGAGAATACACTGGAGATCAGTTCAATGGATTCCTTAGGCAGCAAGGAATCAAACACAACTGTACACCAGCATATACTCCTCAGCTAAATGGTGTATCTAAAAGGAAGAATCGCACCATCCTCAACATGGCCAGGAGCATGCTAAAGGATAAAGATCTGCCCAAGAGACTTTGGGCTGAAGTAGTTCAATGTGCAGTCTATCTACTCAACAGATGTCCTACGAGGAATTTGAAGTCAAAGACACTGCAAGAAGCATGGACCGCTTACAAGCCAAGTGTGGGCCATCTTAGAGTGTTTGGTTGTATTGCCTACGCAAAAGTACCAGAGACAAATAGAACCAAACTTGAAGACAAATGAATGAAGTGTATCCTTATTGGATGTGGTGACTGGACGATGGGATACAAGCTATATAATCCCGTCACCCAGAAGGTGATATTCAGCAGAGATGTCATTTTCAAGGAAAATGAATCTTGGAGTTGGGATCAGACAGAAGCTACGAGAAATATGGCGCTTACTATCGAAGAAGAAGAAGAACAGGTACAGACTAGGGAGGTACCTAGGAGATCAGAAGAGCAGCCATCACCTTCTCGTGATTTCCCTTTGCCACAAAGAGGTGAACCATCCTCACCAGCTACAGAAGAATTTTCAGACATGAGGCCTAGAGGAACACGAAGCCTTGATGATTTGTATCATAATACAGATCTGTTGGATGCAGAATTCACCATGTTCTATCTACAAATGACTTATGATCTAGTTAACTTCGATGAGGCTAACCAAGAAGACAAATGGAGGAAGGCTATGGATGAAGAGATTCAATCCATAGAGAAGAACAAAACATGGGAGCTGACCAATCTTCCAGAAGTCTATAAGACCATTGGTGTGAAATGGGTCTACAAGGCAAAGAAGAATGCTCAAGGAGAAGTTCAGAGATACAAGGCCAGACTCGTAGCTAAAGGCTATAAAGAGAGGGAAGGCATAGACTATGGCGAAGTCTTTGCCCCTGTTGTCAGGATAGAGACGATCAGAATAATGATCTCATTAGCTGCTCAGAATAGATGGAAGATCTACCAATTAGACGTCAAGACTACTTTTCTCAATGGACATTATGACAAAGTGTACAATTTGAAGAAGACAATATGGATTGAAACAAGCGCCACGTGCATGGAGCACAAGGATTGATGCATACTTCCAGAAGAGTGGATTCGAGAAGTGCCCTTACGAGCATGCACTCTATATGAAGAAGGAAGCTGAAGGAAGCTGATGGAAGCCAGCTGTATGTATGCCTGTATGTTGATGACTTGATTTTCACAGGCAACAATCCAGTTATGTTTGATTTTTTCATACAGAGTATGGTTCGAGAATTAGAGATGACAGATATCAGACCGATGACACACTTTCTTGGAATCAAAGTGATGCATGGAGATGAAGGCATTTTCATCTCTCAAGCTAGAGAAAAGTAATCCAGTGACTACTCCAATTGAAAGTGGAGTGGAACTCAGAAAGAGTGAGGTCAGTGATGTTGATCCAACATATTTCAAGAGTCTGGTAGGAAGCCTTGCTACATGACATGCACAAGACCAGACATACTATATGGCGTTGGTCTCATCAACCGATACATGGAGATACTTGACCAATCCCATCTGAATGTAGCCAAGCGGATTTTGCGCTTTGTCAAAGGCACAGTCAATGATAGACTGTTTTATACAAGTACTGAAAACTTCAGACTTGTCGGCTATTTAGATAATGATTGGGGAAGAGACTTGGATGAAAGAAAGAGCACTACTGGATTTACTTTTTTTCTCGAAGATATAGCCTTCACATGGTCATCGAAGAAATAAGCGATAGTGACCTTGTGAAGCTGAGTGTGTAGCAACCAGCTCAGTTGTTGATCATGCCATATGGGTTCGCAATATGTTGAATCATTTGGAAATTTCTTAGGAAAATCCCACGGAGATCTATGTCGACAACCGCTCTGCAATTGCACTAGCAAAGAACTCGGTGCATCATGAAAGAAGCAAGCATATTGACACACGCTACCATTTCATCAGAGAGCATGTCAAAGCAAAAGAAATGGAGCTAGTTTCTTGTAGGACATATGATCAGGCTGCTGATATTTTCACGAAGCCCCTCAAGCACGAAGCCTTCATCAAAATGAAGACAATGCTTAGAATGAAGAAACCCCCAAAGTCAAGTTTAAGGGGGGATGAAGGAAAAAAGATAAACTTGATCAACAAATGAAGCAAGTTGTTTCTCAGCAGCCCAACATAAAAACATGAAGAACTATTCACTATCATGCGCGAAGACTTTTTCAACTTAAGTGATAGTTTTTTTATTTTCATAATAAATATGAGTTCATCTCATATTTGTTTTTTTCTCTGGTTTAATCTATAAATACCATGTAGTCGTAGTAGTTTAATATCAAGTGTGGAGTAAGAGAAATATCAATAAAATTGTGAGTATTTTGTTCAAATCTTTTAGTGAGTTTCATACATCATAAGTGTGTGATCCTCCTCCACCCAACAGAAAACACGAAGTCAAGGTTGGTAATCCATCCTCCGATCTTTTCTTCTTTTGGTTCTCCAATTTCTTTTACTTCAATGAATCCCAACCATATTTTGTTGCCTCTTGGACATGAATACTTCGTGTGTAGGTAGAATTGGAGAATTTGATTCAAGAAGGGGGAAAAAATTGTAAGCTATGCATGCAAAAAGTCAACCAAATGTTTTATTGATTTGGACTATTAAAGTAACCAACTCTCCCAAAAGCTTAAGTTGTTAGGAAATGGGACCCACAATAAATATCAAGCTATTCAACATCCTCTCTCACGTTTTGCATCCCCGTATTGCATGTGGAGATGTAATTTTCAGAGATAAGGCGAAACAGAATGCAAAAGGGAGAAACATAATGCAAATGGGGAACAAATGTAAATAGAGAGACTTGAACCCAATACTTCTCGCAATTGAGATTTGATACCAGGTTAAGTAACCAATTCTCCCCAAAGCTTAA
The DNA here is from genome assembly GCA_963854785.1 of Vaccinium vitis-idaea. NCBI lineage: Eukaryota > Viridiplantae > Streptophyta > Magnoliopsida > Ericales > Ericaceae > Vaccinium > Vaccinium vitis-idaea. The sequence continues at coordinate 15,400,724 of OY978224.1, read as the reverse complement.
GATGTTAGGAAATGGACTCAACAATGTATATCAAGCTATTCAACATGGAAATTACCCAAAAAAAAAGCTATTCAACATGGACGACTTTTAGTAGCTACTATATTTTAAGTTGTGTCGTATTGCATCATTGTCTCTGTGTGACTTTAATATGAACTAGCATGAACCCGTGCTATGCTCGGGACAATTTCAAGTACACACGATTAACATAAATTTTATCAAATAAATTCGTCTTTATGGCAAACGTTAATGCCAAAACTGTTTTTGATTGTGCCAAAACTCCAATGCATAAAATGTTTGTACTTATGTGCAATGTACATGCCTTTTATGCATTGAAGTTTTGGCACAATCAAAAACAATTTTGGCATTACCTATTTCAATTGTGAACATTTATATACAAACATCTAGGAAAAATTATTCTAGCAAATTATCAGTATGAGATCCTGAATGTCTTAATCTAAAAAATAAAAGATTAGTCACGACCCATTGATCCTCTGCCATTTCTAGACATTCCTACATATATAAGATAAAAAAAATATACTTATTAAATTCACAATATATTAGGCGCCCATTACAATGTATTTGTAATAATTATGTTACAATGAAGACAAATGTATATATTACCTTTCAAAAGGTGCAAATATTCTTCTAACCAATCTATTTTTAACACGAACGTCACCACAGGAATACATTGTTCATGACGTAGAGGTTTTGGAGCGGGTATAATGAATATGTATGCGCAATCATGATATTGAGAAATGTACTTTATTAGCATGTTAACCGCATTATCCTGTTAAAACATCACAAAGTTAGGTGATGTAGTTATGCACTGCAATTTATATTTAACCGTTAAGTATTTTACCTTTGACGGCACACATTGTAAGATGCATTCTGCCTCTATGTCCTTTAGCAGATATCCATTGAGCCAATAAAATCTTTCACCAACACCTTAACATTATACCTAAATATTTATACAATCAGTTCAAACCATATGAATATGTTACCGTATGCTTTGTAATACTCTTTTAAAAAATATTAATACATGGTTATTGTATGGACATCCTCTTGTCTGCATCGATTACTAAAAAAAATGCCCGTACTGATTTTCAACTCTTTGAAAATAGGTCTTGCACAAATTAATCCATAAATATTCAACATCTATTTTCTCGATGCGTCTTGATGGAAAAATGTTGAACCTACACAAATTTGACAACTCTAAGGCGTAGGCATATAATGGAACAAAACTATTAACTACGAAATCGAACACAAAAAAATCTTACGTTGGACATACACGCAAATTCCTTTATGCAGATCCTCTTGGCATTTGATATTAACAACGACTAATAAATTGAAAATTTATTCGTACGATTCCACACAACCAACTTCTTTATGCGCTTGTTATTGGCAAAACCTAGATTAAGTGGTTGGATTGTCAGTCTTATTGACAATAGTTGAACGTAAAAATGATATTCATCTCAATTCTTTGTTGTAGATTGAGTGTCAAATTTGTCTCCTTCGATCAAGTACGTAATGATAATTAATTTACTTCATTTTTTGTATAGAATATATAATCACTCCCACATAAAATGTAGACGGTTTCGATTCAAAGAAAAATACTCTGACGACCCCCAAGTAATACAATTTTACGACAATTTTATAGTTTGGTGCATAGGCACAGCGGTTTTACTTGAAAAATGCCGTTTTTAGTGAGATTACGCGCGACAATACCTATGAGAACAAGCGCGAAATATATTACTCCCTTCCCTCCTATTTTTTATTCACTTCCCTCCATTTTTTTCCCAATCTCTCATGTTTTTGGTTTTTTGAACAGGCAGAACAACGTGAGAAACAGGGCAAGGCCACCAAGTCGTCGCTTAGGGCCTCCGGTTTTTGGCCCTATAATAGGGCCCCCAAATTCCGAGATATGTTAAAGTATTATATATGTGAACAATATTGTAGATACAGCTACAATAGTTCAGCGATAAAGGATGTCCTTCTATAACTAGAAGGTCTTGTTTTCGATCTTTGAGGTCTTCACTTTTAAGTGCAAAACATTTGAAATATGTTAAAAAAAACAACAATGCTTAGAGTTGAACCCATGACACGGGGGTACAACACACTATTTGCTGGACATTGCCACTGCACCACAAAGTGCTTTCTTATCATTATATGTAGAGGTGGCAATTTTGAACCCAACCCATGAACCCACCCAAATCCGCCCGCTTATAACCCAACCCAACCTACCCATATTAACCCACATTTACATGGGTTTACATGGGTTCAAAATAGGTTCAAAATGGGTTGAAGATTAAAATTACAAAGGAGAAATAAAGGGAAAAAGAGCCAAAGTAAAAACAATAGAACAGGGGCGAGGGGGCAGGGAGTCGAACTTGCGCTGACGCGTGCTGGAGGCATTAACCAACTGCCACTAGACCAAGGTCAAAATTCAAAATTTCCAGGGAAACTTGACTTTTAGGTTTTTTTTTTTTTTTTTGGTGGTTGCCCAAGCCCGGAGGCTTGCGAAGCTTACCCCTAGGCCGACTCTGTGTATGCCCTTTGTGTTCATACTGTCTCACACAAGGTATCTTGAGTACCATAGATATTTGTTGACAACGTATCTTTGTATTACTCATTTTCTTTGCTAATTAAGTTTTCTTTTCCCCATATAGTTCACAGTGGTCTTCTTCTGTCCACCGGTGGTTTCTCAATTGGATTCATAGTGAGCGACGAGGGTCACATAATGACGTGTGCACACTGCGCCGGTGATGAACGGTAGTACAGAGATGATCTCGAAATTGTTAGAAACAGCTTCCTGGTGTCTAAAACTTTTGTTAAGTTTCTTGACCGCGACATGGCTCCCGTGAGAGCCGAGCTGGTCGTTGCAGTACCCGAGTTTTGACGTGGCGATCCTCAAAACCCCTTCTCTTCCCGAAGCTGTGAAATCCTACACTGTTTCTTTCTCCGGAACAGCTCTCCAGATTGGGGATCTTGTTTTATCACAGGGCATCCCTTTGTTGAGTTTGCTACGCTGTGTGGAGTTGTTTCATCCATGGCTACCACCACTTCACTTCCTCCGTTGGACCCTTTGAGGAATTGTTCAAGAAGACAGTGGGCTCCACCTACTTGAAATTGACATCAATTGCCAGTCGGGATTTTCGGGTGCCCAGTTGGAGAGAAAATCGGGGCACCTGAAATTCCCGGCTGGCAGTTGATGTCGATTTCAAGGAGGTGTAGTCCATTAACTGTTTTCTTGAACAACTCCTCAAAGAGTCCGACGAAAGAAGAGAAGAGGTGGGGAAAACAAGCCGGGGACGAAACAACCCCGCAGCGAGTAGCAAACTCAAGAGAGGGATGCCCTGTCACAAAAACAGAATCCCAATCTGGGGAGCTGTTTCGGAGAAAGAAACAGTGTTTGACTTCATACCTTCGGGGAGAGCAGGGATTTTGAGGATTGCAACGTCGAACTCCGGTACAACAACTACAAGCTTGGCTTTCACTGGTGAGATGTCTCGGTCATGAAACTTAACATATGTTTCAGACACTAGGAAGATGTTCGAACTATTCCGAGCTCGTCTTTGAACTGCCGTTCCTTACCGGCACAGTGCGCACATGTCATGATGTGGCCCTCGTCGCTTACTATGAATCTGGCGGAGAAACCACCGGTGGAAAGAAGAAGACCACCGTGAACTATGTGGGGGAAAAGAAAAGTTAATTAGCAAAGAAAATGAGTAATACAAAGACAATAAACAAACATCTATGGTACTCAAGATACCTTCTGTGTGAGTCAGTATGACCACTGATGGCATACATTTCAAAAAGATTTCATTACGTTCCTGTTGTTCAGAAAATGCTGAACAACGGATGACTTGAGGCTGTGGTATGATGGAAGGGGAGGAGATTGAAGGGTGGAGAAGGGTAGAAGTGTTGAGCAAAGGGAGATGTGATTTCGTGAAAGGAAAGGAGAGAGGGCGGTGGAGAAGGGGAGAAGTGGTGGGAAGTGGGAGAGGTGGTTTTGTGGAAGGGAAAGAGATGAGAGGAGAGTTTAAGAGGGTTGGTTTCAGGGGCGGCCGCACCTTATAGTATGGATGGTCACATGACCACCCCAAAAAAAAAAAAAAAAACTTAGAATACATGTAGAAATTTTAGGTAACCCATTGTTGAACACCCTACCCAAACTAATTGAACACCCACCCCTAATAAATTGAACATCTTGTCCAATGAAAAACCCAAGTATTGAACACTTTGGCCAATAAAAAAGCCCAAGTTCAATTCAAATTGAAACCCAGAAAACTAAAGCCCAAATAGATACAAGATTTTTTGAGCTTAAAGGGATTGGAGATCTTGTTGTAAAGTTGGTGGAAACAGATAAACATGTCATATATAGATTGGTCTATTATCTTGTGATATTTGTTGACTCTTCCTGTCTCCACTGCATTAGCTGGAAGAAGTTTTTCGGCAATGAAATACAGAAAGAGCAATCTGCGCAATCGAATGAGAGATTAGTGGATGAATGATTGCTTTGTTACTTATATTGAGAGTGATGTATTGGATACCGTTGATAATGAGGCTATTATGCAACGGTTTCAAAGTATGAAAACTGGTCGAGGGCAATTGTAATATACTTTATTCGTTGTTCTTTTTGGGTGGCATTGTCGATATAAATGGAAATTTTTTTGTCTATATTTAGCTGTGATTTGTAGAGGTAGTAGAACATAAGAATTTATGAACACCCTTAGAAAAATTCCTGAAGCCGCCACTGGTTGGTTTGGTTTGGTGGAGAGTTAAAGAGGAGGGGGACTCTGAAGTGATTTGGTGATGTAGAGTTTCCTTCTTTGCTTGTTGACTTGACTCTCCCTCTGTTGAATGGAATTACAGCCATAGATTCATTACGTGGAGGGTTCAGATGTTAAAATGAGTTGACAACACACAATAACGAGAAAAATTTGGATACGGGGAGGTTACCGTGTAGTACCCTCTAGGCATATCCGGGCCGTCCAATAATGCAACTGACGGTCCAGATTGAAAGTGTTGTCCGAATTAAAACTAAAAGAAAATATGTACTTCAATCCGGACCGTCGGTTGGATTGTTGGACGGCCCGATGTACGAAGAAAATCAACGTGGTTTGGAGGATATGAGGCAAATGTTAGAAGCACAAATTTATGGTATTAGGATGTTATCAGAATAAGTACGGTCATATTCGGTACGGATTGGAATATCCGACCAAACAAATGAGGCCTTATATTCACACAAATGCGTATTAGCGAAGGGTCTAGAACACCACATAAGCGTTGGGGTCTCAAGTTTTTTCTCCTGTGGAAAAGTTTTATGGGTTTTATTTGGGTCCGACTCCTACGCATTCACCAAGCAAAAGGTTATGTGCTTTTCAATGGAAACCGGATGCTTTTCTTCTTTAAAATCAGGTATTCATATCAACTTGCACAAACCTCGATTAGACATGAGGTTTCAATTTTATAACAATTGCACATTTCTCTATTTATTGGCCCCAATTTTTAAAATATTGAGCCTAAGCTCTTTGGTTATATATACTACAACAAAATAGGGGTTTAGGGGCACTTTTTAAAGGGCACTTTTAACAAAATGACTTGTCAAGTTACTAATGAGACACTATCTTCCTAAGTGCCCCATTTGATTGTAACTATTGGGGCAGTCGAATTTAAGCCCAAGTTTTATATATATTTAATGTATTTGTAGTAAATTTGATAGGGCAATTGTTGGTGCCTCTAAAAGGGGAGATGATGAGGCACTTTCTTGGAGGTATAAATACTACGTCGTTTGGTATTAATTTTTTTCTCCATTGTTTATGTAGCTGGCCGAATTTAATCCAAGGAATTGAATGTTTAATTAGTTTCTTGTGGCAGCCTGTTGAGGCACCTGTAGGTGCCTCAAAGAATAGCTATAATACTGTAGGACACTTTCTTCAAACTTACTAATGATACTGTGTTGCTTATACCCCACTTAATTTGGCATCTTCAAACTCAAGGCAAAATCTATCAGCATTTTTTTTTTGATCAAGTATCTAACGAAACTCGATTAATTTCATTTTCGGTATGAACAAAATAATTCATACTACGTAAAAGAATGGACGATTGCGATCGTAAAAAAAAAAAACCTCCGGCGTGGCTTAGGTGGTGTATTATTAGACTTTCATGTCCTGGAATACAATAATTGTCCTCCGATCCTGTGGTCACCGAATTGGGTTCATCTCTTATTTTGGTGAAAATGATGGAATTGATAAGATTCAGATGAAGCATTATGAAAATTGACTCCATAATTGCCTTTTAATTCTATATACGTTCTACCTACTTCAAAGTAAACTAGGTCTTGTGCTATGGTTGAATATATAGTAGTCACATGACCACAACACAATTACAACGATTGGGACCGTTTATTTTTTTGTGCTTGTCAATTAAATCATTTTTGTAACATTTTTGCTCGATCGGGTTTAGAAAGCCCTGTCATTGGGACACAATTTTATTAAGAAAGTGATATTTTGTGTCTGATGAAGTGCCTAATTGGCGCAATTACCCTTATTCTTTGTACGGACGATATAATTCATATTACGTAAAAAGATAGAAGGTTCCTATCACATAAAAAGTCATCAAATGGGGTCGGTTGGTGTACGATATGACTTAATGCCCTCATACGAATTAAATGTCTTTCAATCACCTGATCACTCATATCCGATTATCTCCAATTTTGGTGAAAAGGATGAGATTGGTACACCACAAGAAAAATATGTTTTGTGTCAATTGTGTCGGAAGAGATTGCCATCGGAAAAAGCTAATTTATTGTGACAGCAGACCATGTGTGGGCCCACTTCAGGGTTTCACAAAGATAATCTAAGCCGTTGATCATATTTAGAATACGATTTTCAATAGACTCGTGAAAAATCAGGCTCAATTCGACACCTCTAAGTGCATGATCCACACTTCCTGTTTTTGATAACTCGAAACATTGAATAAAACACCGAGAGATTGGATCGAGCACTTAGAGGTGTCGAATTGAGCTGATTTTTCACGAGCCTACAGAAAAACATATTCTAAACATGATAAACGACTCGGATTATTCGTGTGGAACCCCTAAGTGGGCCCAACACACAATCTAGTCTGTGTGGCTAGACTTATTGTACTGACATTGGCTCTTTTAGATGAGTTCCTTAAGCTTTCTACTCTTTTAGATGAGTTCCTTAAGCTTTCCTTAAGCTTTTAGATGAGTCTGACATTGGATCTGCACAATGCCCCTTATTATATTGAAATCATGCAGAGTAATATACTGTTCTCATTTGGTGCGCAACTGGTGTTTGAATGGATAATTTAGCTCTAATTAACCTCCAACGGGTCAGTTTTAAGTGCCACAACACCAAACCTATCAAGGCATTTAGAATTGCAACGTCAAATGAGCGATGGGGGCACTTATAAATGCCTCATTAGTTGTTAACCATGGTTAAATGGGTGCACCTAATTTTCAATTGCAACTCCAGAAATTGCCTCAATAAGTGGATTATGCAGTATTTATAAGTGCCTCATTGGAGTATCCTATGCGGCACCTACAAGTGCTGAGAGAAAGAGCGGTAGAGGCCCCTTAAAATGCCTCATAGAAAGTGTAGCATTACACTTTTAGCTGCATTGATACAAGCGGCACTAAGTTGTAGTGCCTCAATAGGTAAAATGCCTCAACAAGTCACTTATTGAGACAGTTATGAATGTCCTATCAAGTCTTTTGTTGTAGATCTTATGCCAACTTTACAAAACCCATTCCCATTAATAGTGAAGGTAGTTTATTTCAAATTATGCTGAACTATATATAGTACGGTGGGCTATAAATATTTAAATATTTTACATTACTCCAAACCACGTTGATTTTCTCTGAAGGGTTGGTTTGGTTTGATGTACATCGGTTGAATCACAGTTGTTGGCTGTTTTTTCATGTTCATTTTTAGGATTCTCTTTCCCGTTCTGTACTACCTCTCCGTCTGGAAAAAGGATTACACCGGTTGAATAACAACCCTTGGTTTCCTTTTCATGTTCAATTTCTGGGTTTTCTTTCTTGTTTCTTACCTTTTTCGGGACGGAATTCATTTGTTTTCTCTGTTACATATAAAACAATGAGAGGTGTTAAAGAACAAGAAAGAAAACCCAAAAATGAACATGAAATAATGAAAGGTGGTACATAACATGACAAAAAAAGGAATAATACATAATATTTTGCCTATTTGAAGGCAATGACAATGAACTTTTGCAATCAAACATAAAGACATTGTTTGTAATTATGACTTAATAAGAGGATAAAACAAAGGCTGATGATAATGCCACGATTAAAATTGTTGGAGCTATGAGCATTAGTTTAAAATGCCTCATTTACCCTTCAACCACAGTTAGTACCCACACTTTCTTCTCTCGCCTCGAGATCTCTCTCTCTAAACATCAATTGATATCCACCGCAAAACCCCACAAACCAAAATCACCGACAACACATACGTTCAAAAGCAGGACCGACAGGCAACATTCCATCAAAACAGTTTCAATTGCCAAACATTTATGTGTGCTTCAAACATTTAGGGGGTTTTTAAATTTTTGTTGGGTAATTGTCATTTATTGAATTGGGTTATTGTATCAGGGATTGTTTGGGAGATCTTCCTTTGGTTTTGACCAATAACGACATCTCACTAATTTTTTTGTCGTCGGAAGTGGTCGGCCAGAAGTGGAGTGGTGGTCGGCCGGAGGTGGAGTGGTAGTTTTTTTGAATTTTATGTTCGAAATTAGAATTTTTAAAAATTAGTGACATCTCACTAATTTTTTTAAGCGCCGGAAGTGGTCGGCTAGAGGTGGGGTTGTGGTCGGCCGGAGGTGGAGTGGTGATTTTTTTGAATTTTATGTTCAAAATTAGAATTTTTAAAAATTAGTGACATCTCACTAATTTTTTTGGTCGTCGGAAGTGATCGACTAGAAGTGGGGTGGTGGTCGGCTGGAGGTGGGGTGGTGATTTTTTTGAATTTTATGTTTGAAATTAGAAATTTTAAAAATTAGTGACAGCTCACTAATTTTTTTAAGCGCCGGTTGTGGTCGGCCAGAGGTGGGGTGGTGATTTTTTTGAATTTTATGTTCGAAATTAGAATTTTTAAAAATTAGCGACATCTCACTAATTTTTTTGGTCGTCGGAAGTGATCGGCCAGAAGTGAGGTGGTGGTCGGCCGGAGGTGAGGTGGTGATTTTTTTGAATTTTATGTTCGAAATTAGAATTTTTAAAAATTAGCGACATCTCACTAATTTCTTGGGTCGCCGGAAGTGGTCGGCCAGAGGTGAGTTTGTGGTCGGCCGGAGGTGGGGTGGTGATTTTTTTGAATTTTATATTCGAAATTAGAATTTTCAAAAATTAGTGACATCTCACTAATTTTTTTAGTCGCCGGAAGTGGTTGGCCAGAGGTGGGGTGGTGGTCGGCCGGAGGTGGGGTGGTAATTTTTATGAATTTTATGTTCGAAATTAGAATTTTTTAAAATTAGTGACATCTCACTAATTTTTTTGGTCGCCGGAAGTGGTCGGCTAAAGGTGGGGTGGTGTTTGGCCGGAGGTGGGGTGGAGATTTTTTTTAATTTTATGTTCGAAAATTAGAATTTTTAAAAATTAGTGTTATCTCACTAATTTTTTTTGTCTTTATGTTCGATTGTAAAAGTTCATTGTCCTTCCCTTTAAAAATGTCAAATATTTTTGGTTTTTATGTTCAATTGCAAAAGTTTCTTGTCATTCCCTTTAAAAATGTCAAATGTTTTGAATTTTTGGCTAAGTGGCCCTAAAAAAAACCCAGAATTGATTGTCTTTCATGTTCATTTTCTGAGTTTTCTTTCTAATTCTGTACCACCTCTCATTTCGTCCGCTTACATGTGTGCTACCCACGATTAGTATGAAGTTTACGTGGATAATGGTATCGAATACAGTATTTTTGTGCCTATATCACTTTTGTGTAACTTGCCGGACAAAAAAGTGTTAGAAAAATTTCGTGTACGTACATGATAGTATTAAATTTACTTTTTGTGTATTGTGAATTACAATGGTAAGAAATGAAATTCTAATGCATGGGAGGTAGGGGCATTCAACAAAAAAACCTACGTCTAATGTGAAGCCTACATTCACATTGGTATTCAATATTTGTGTTCGCAACATTTTCTTATTCGTAAATGGGTATCAATTTTAATTTTATCTCATGGTAAAATAATATGTTCTAATGTAAGGAATGTAGGGCATTCAAAAAATTCGTGTACGCAAATTAGTATCAAATTCACTTTTTGTGTATTGTGATGGTAAGAAGTGAAATTCTAATAGGGCCACTTGCTATAGGGTCCACTATAGCTATTTCCTAACACTTCTAGTCCACCTAACATTTTCCTAACACATCCAGTCCACTCATGCATCCAAAATACTACAATACCCCTCCCTTATATCTGAAGCACACGCGACCTTCCTCCAGATTCAAACTTCTCCCCCATCTCTCTCTCTCATCTCATCGTCTCTCTCTCCACCATCACCAGACGATTTCCACCAGAGGCATCGGCGAAGGAGCTCGTCCGGCGACGGCGATGGTCTCGTCATCTTCCGAGGAGGTGAAGTCGAGCGGCGTCTTGACGGCGTCGCAAAACAGCGCGATTGAATCAATGGCCTTGATCAGATTCGAGTCTCCAGCGGCGTCGGCAAAGGAGTTCGTCCGGCTACGGCGATCGTCTCGTCGTCTTCCGAGGAGGTGAAGTCAAGCGGCGTCTTGATGGCGTTGCAAAACAGCGCAATTGAATCAACGGCCTTGCAGAGGCTGTGTTGGGAGCAGAGACTAACTCCGGCGATCGACACTGGATTTTCAAGCGCCAGCTCCAGCGACAAAACCAGACTGTCAACCCTCACCTTCAGCTTGGTTCTAGCCAAAATCCCAGTTTTTTTTTTTTTTTTTTGTCGGCTAAAACGCCGGTGATTCTAGTTGATTTCAACTTTATTCCGTTTATCTGATGATACAAAAAGCATTAAACCTCTCCTCGATCTGCATCAACTGTCAAACCTCTAGATCTCTTTCAATTGGGGAAGTAGCTTCCGACGAGGTCGGCTTCAGCGGTTTAAACGTCCTCCACCAGTGATTGTTGCCCCGTAGATGCAAATCAAATACTGAAGGGTAAAGTAGAGATATAAATGCTCTGTTGTGAAAGCTTTTGGGAATATAAAGAACTTTGTCCTGTGAGTTTAGATAACCACCTCTTTTGAGTCCAGATAACCACCTCCATTTTGAAAAGTGGTTTTTTTGTTTTATTCAATTTTCAGTAAAATTTCTAGTAAAATTTTATGTTAAAAGCAGAGGGTTTGTGCTGCTACCTTGTAGTGCTTGGGTGGTTGAGGACTTGATCCCAAGTAAGTTTTTTAAACAAAAATATGCCCAGATAACCACATCTTATGAGTACAGATAACCACCTCTTGCGAATCAAGATAACCACATCTTGTGTGTCCAGATAACCACCTCTTGCGATTCCAGATATGGTTATCTGCGCCGGCGACTTTTCCGGCGAAGTCCAATTTTTCCGGCAACTTTCCGGTGCCAGCGAAATTTTCTGGCAAAAATTTCCGTCGCCAGTGAAATTTTCCAGTGAACTTTTCCGGCACCGGTAACTTCCCGGCGATCTTTCCGGCACCGATAAACTTCCGGCCAGAGTATGTTATGTATTAAATTTAATGTGAGAGTATATTTGTCTATTAAAAATAGAGAGTGGACCTTACACCTTAGAAATTGCAAAAAGGTGGATTAGAGGAGTTATGGAATTAAGAGGTGGACTAGACATGTTACAAAAAGCTATAATGGACCTTAGAGTAATTCTTTAATTCTAATATATGGAAGATTGGGGCGTTCAACAAAAAAATTCTACTAAACCCTAAACCCAAAATTCCTAAACCTTAAATCCTAGTGCCTAAAACTATTATACCATACCCCAAAGAGCCTAAATCTCCTAAAATTGAACCCAAAATTAACTCTCCAAACAGGACCTTTGGAAGTGTACTAAGAAAATGAGCAAAACTACATCGTTTTGCTGCACAATACGACGCACAACACCTACTGCACAACACCCCTAGATTGTAATAATCTACCCTACCCTCCATTTCTATGTGACAATCATTTTTGGAGCAAAATTAAATTCTAATACTCCTACATCTTTCATTTCTTCTTTACTCGAGAAGATCAAGTATGGTACTCTTAATTTCTTTTTGCATAAAAGTTTGTAGAAACAGAAAGGCATTCATTCATGATAGAGGTCTAGTACAATACCAGAAAAGTATCCCATGAAATCACCTAGAAAGTGGATTTAACGGGTGAAATTTATCTGGTATACTATTCAACCAGTGTACCAGGTAGATTTCATCAGTTGAATGTATTTTCTGGGTGATTTTAGGGGATTTTTTTGTGGTACCAAACACTTTCCCTTCATTATATTGTGATGTAAAGACTGGGACGAAATGCTCTCAGAAGTTGTAGCTACCTTTTCCATGCAACACACACCAATCTCCTCTTGTACGAGACTAAAAAGAGAGTCAATAGAGACACAGCTGGATTGCAGACTTGGGAATGACAAAAGGTAGGTCTTGACTTTTGATTTTAGGTTTGTGTTAAATAAAGGAAAAATAGTGAAGCTTTTATTATCTACTACACACAAGAAAAAAGGGTCTCTATGAATGAGACTCTAGTACAGAGTAGTATATTGGCACTCAAAAAGAGGAGAAAATTAGATGATAGCATTGTGAATTTTTTTTTGTAATTTTTCCCTTATATTTATGACATAATTATTATGTCAAGGTTTAATAGTGGTTCAACCGTGACCCTTCCGCTCATATGTTCATCTTCCTGTCTGAGTTTTAAAACATTGTCATGAAGAACATCATCTTGAAATTTTATATTGGTTGGAACCTCACCATCTCATCGTGGACGTTGCCACGGAGGCTCTCTACTACGCCGATTTGAAAATTTGATTTATTTTTGGAGTTGCCACCCAGGTTTGCAAATAGTCACTCGAGAAATCAATTTTGATAAATGTGACTTCCGTACCATTATTTTGGAAAAAGTTTTGCGACTGATCATTTTAGAAAGATTCTTGGGTTCAGAGCCAGATTATGAGAAGGGAAAGGTTTTATGGCACCCCCTCGCCCGATACGGGGATTGGTCTCTACTTTAATGTTCGTGGGATTTTTACGAAATGCTTTATTATTGAACTTGATACACGTAACATGATAGAAATGTAATTAGAACAAATTCGAACACATGAATGAATATAGCATGCATGTAAATGTGTATGAAATGCATTAATATGAAAAATCAAACTTTTCAACTTTCAACCCAATTTTAATTCTTTTTATTTAAAGCTTGATGATTTAAAGAATGTTTAGAAAAATTGTTTTGTTTTTCTTTTTTGTTATCAAAGACTTAAACAGAAAAGTGGCAAGCAAGCCAAAATAGGAATTTACAAAATGATGGGCGCACAAGTACTACTTGGGCTCACGAATGAGCATTTGGGCGCCCAAATGCTCTTCCAAATTTGATATTTTGAAAAATTATTATGACGTAATATAAGCTTTATTTGAGTATAATTTCAATATGGAAGATTGAAATATTCCCAAAAGAAGTCCCCTCAAGGATCAAATAGTGGCACAAAGGCCAACTTTTTACCTTCAAAAATGATTGAAATGTTGCTCATTGAACTTGGTTTTTGAGGATGATTGTTTCTTGGACGTGGGTGGGAAGGTTGACACCTGGGCTTAAGGTTTTCAGAAGGTTTTGAGGAGTTTAAAGTAGCTGGAAATGATGGAAGAGATATATATAATTGGATTTTTAGGATTTTAGGACTTTATCGTAGGATTTTTGTAGTTGGGAGGTGAAGTGGAGAGAAGAGCTCATGGAGTAGCAGAAGAGGGAGCGTGAGAGTATGTATCCATAATTACCATATTTTTTAAAGAAGATGAGGTATTTATAGGCCAAAAAGGGTAAAAATGGAGGTTTTAAAAGGTTCAAAGGGCTCAAAGGGGCCCTAAAAACATGGGGGCTGGTTTCCTGGAAATGGGGACACCTAACAAAGCCCAGGGAATCGAATAACCATCATCAAATTCCCTTGCAATATTCTTGCACAGACTTGGAGTGCAGAAATCAACTTGTGCGCACGAATACTATTGGTGCGCACAAGTGCTATACTGGCCTTGGAAATTTTGAAGCATTGGTGCTCAAGAATTTGTAGGGTTTTGGCGTTGATGCACAAAGGTTGGTTTCAAGGTGTTTGATATTTTCAGTCATGGTAAGCATCGCTTCAAGCATTGTCAAGGTATTTCGACCTTTTTTTTTATCATCGGGGAGGCCATTTTGGCCGAGGTTTGAGAATCTTAGAGGGCCTAAATTGGAGTGTTTACACTCATTCTAACTCAAACATCACTTATTCAAAATCAACTCTGCTCCAAACAAGGCACTCTCGGCTCTCTTTCTCTCTGTGTGACTTTAATATGAATGACTATATTGCATGGCCATCCGTGGGGATTATATAGAAATGAAAGAAAGGGGAACAGTTAGCTCCAATGGGTTGGCAAAGTGGTCTTGCCTTGGTCCTTGGAACTTAGGATATTACTCCTACCTAAGGTCTCACATTCGATTCCCCCGGCCAGTAATCTCTTGGGGCCACTGGGGGTTATGCTTTGTCGTTTCCTCTAGGGCTCCAGCATTAGTCAAGGTGTGCGCAAGTTGCCCCGGACATCCGGTTAAATCTCAAGGTCAAATCTCAACTTTCAAAATAAATGTAGAGGTAATTAAATATTCATCCAGATTTTGGATATCACATATGTTTTCGTCCTCCTATTTTTACGGGGTTATGTTTTCATCCTCATTTAATGTAATTTACCTTTTTTAGCCTTTCATCGTGATATACATAGATGTTTATATATAAATTGACACTACTTGCTAAATTAGTGGTAACTAATGTAAGGACCCATATTTTTGCATAATTTTTCTGGAATAATGTTGGGTAAATGTGAGGAATTGAATTTTGATAAAGAGAGGTCAATGTGATAGCGGTAGAATGCATTTGGGTGTGTTTAATATACATTTGAAAGTCTAGGGGTGAAAGTGTAAAGGGTAGGGGGTATATATACATGAGTTAGTCTTGTATTTTTGCAAAAATCAGCCCCTTTCTCTTCCCCAAACAGCTGACCCTCTCTCTCTCTCTCTTCTCCTCCATTTTTCTTGCTCAAGAGCTCCAAAATTCACCAAACCTTCAAGCCCCCTTCAAGAACCCCACCTAAAATCACCTCCTCTACGCGTATTGAAGCTTGTATTGCGTTTGTTTCGCACCAAGAACTCACTTTTCGGGTTGAGCTCGTTTTTGGAAGCTAGGGTTTCGGGTTTTGTGGATTTCAAGCTCAAATCTTGAGGTAGGGGAACAATTTCTACTCTCTCTAGTTGTATCTATGTGATATCATGCATATATCTTGGTCTTGTTCATCCAATTTATCAAAATCATGATTTTCTTCCTAAGTGGGTTTGTTTGAATTTGATTTTGTGATCTATGATTTGAGTACTTGTTTGATGCAATTGATGGTTGATTTGCACTCCTTTGATGTCCATTTGTTGTTCTACATACCTAATTTTTGGCCTAAATCATCATATATACACTTGGGTTGAAGTTTGATGTTTTGAGAAAAATTCGCAGAAAATCTGGGTTTCCCCAACTAGTCGTGCAAAAACCTCCAACCGGTTGGGCGCTTCTGAAAAATTGTGCTTGTTTCTGTTTTGGTTCAACCAGTTGGGCAAAATCCACCAACTGGTTAGGAAATGCTAAAATGTTGTATTTGTATTCTCCGTTCTTCCCATGATTGTTGGGCGTCTTGTTCTTTCCTCCGATACATTTTTTCATCATTCGCGATGTCATGCGAGGTTGTGAGTGGGATTTGTGGAGGTGGTTAACGAATTTAAATAAGGACTCTTGGTTGTTTATACGTGTGAAATGAACTTGGACTTGAGTTGTGATAAATTAAAGGAAACGGATCGGGATTTCATGAGTGAACTAATATGGGTACTTATGAGATACATGGGTATTGGTGGAATGTTTGAGAGACATGTGGGTATTTGAGAGACACGAGGTACTCATGGGTATTGTGGGATACGTGAGAGAAACTTGTAGAGTACATGTGGGACACGAGAGTGTTTGTAGGATCCAATAAGGCACTTGTTAAATAGTTAGTTGACACGTGGGTACTTATGGAATACGAGGACACACTAGTTGTATGTTGTGTGATACGTGGGAAGAAATTGACCATCGGGATGGTACCAAGTATATCAAGCATATGTACACTCGCACACATATATAAATGAGATACGATAGGTTGATTATTGACGTGTTGAGTGGGGACGTGGGTAAACCGCTGACACGGTGTGGTATTGTGGTACTTATGTGAACTTGTAGTATGCCTTGGCACGTATGGGACACGTTGAGACGTATGTGAGTATTAGTGAGACACGTTGGTGCTTGTGAATTATGTTGATAAGTGTGTAGGCAAGGCGGGGTACGTGGACTCGCGGAAATATTTAGATTAGCTTATGACGAGTGAGTATATATGTATATGTAAGTAGGTGTGAAATGTTTGGGGATGCGATGAGTGGTATGTTATAACTAGTACTTGTATGTACGGTTTGTTGTGTGGCGAGAAGGCTATCCATTGGTAAATTGTTTGAAGTTTGGATTGTGAAAGTGTCCTCGGGTGATATGAGTAGTACTTTTACTTCAAATGGTAAGTGTAGAAACCTACTTGTAAATGTTGGTTTTACTTTATGCTCTTATTCGATACATGTTATTTATGCTTCTTTTTTTTTTAGTCTGAAACCCAAAGGGGACACCTACTGGGCGAAGTGTATGCTCACCCCTTTGCTGTTTCAGGTTTTGCTTGAAGTGCAAGATGGAGTGCATGGTGTGCATGTCATAGTCAAAGCATGGCATGAAGGATCATTTGAAACATTGTAACCTTTTTTCCTTGTAAAAGAATGACATCTTTAATGTAAAATCCGATGGGGGATTGGGTGTCGAGATTGAGATTATAACAAAAATGTAAGGAAATGTTGTAAGGTGATTTTGCATTACACTATGAGTTCTTTTATTAGAAATTTCTTAAGAAAATGTTCATTTATTTGTGTTGAAAATCAAGGGCGTGACAACTAATATCTGATTACCTTATTGAAATGAAGGAGGAATCCAAAACATCTCCTAAATTAGTGGTAACTAATTATTGTTTCCTAAATTAGTGGAAGATAATACCATTTCAAAATTAATTACTGATAACATATGTAAATTAAAAACAAATGTTGACATATATTTTACCATGATCAGTGGACAATGTTGACATGTTTTTACCATGATCATTGGACAATGTTGACATGTTTTTACCATGATCATTGGACAATGTCAACATATCTGTTGAGGTTAATATTTTTACCATGATTTGTGATAAACAATTTTTTTTTATCATGATCATTCGACAATGTTGACATATATATTTTTACCATGATTCGTGTTCTGAAATGATATTATATTATTTTCAAATCATAAACAAAACGATCAAAAATCATGGTCAAAAGATCATAAGAAACATGGTAAAATTTAATGAGAAGAACTTATTGTCAAGATATCAAGGAAGAACTTAGCATATTTACCATGATCCTTGGAAAATAGAGATTGGTACAAATTTATCATGATTTCATTTATGCACTTGTTTTTACCATAATTTATGTATACATACAAATCAATCCCAAGCCATGGTAAATTTGAAGAATTGAACTTATGGTATTTACCAAATTGAAAAAGGATCTCTGTGAAACTTTGTCGTCAAGATATTAGGGAAGAATTTAGCATATTTATCATGATCCTTGGAAAATAGATATTGGCACAAATTTATCATGGTGATTTCTATATTATGCATTTGTTTTTACCATAATATATGGGTTCATACAAATCAATCCCAAACCTTGGTAAATTTGATGGATCGAACTTATGGTATTTACCAAATTGATTGTAGAACGTAAATGCAAAGAATAATTCTACAATTATACCCACTTTTACACGCAAATATATACACAAATCACAACACAAATTTGATTTTCCCATAACTTGAAAATTTCGAACAAACCAACCTATGTATAAACGCATAATAGAACAAAAATACCAGAGATGGGCTAATTCCATAACCATGGAAGTGTTTCGTGGTGTTTGAGAAAATAACAAAAGGCTCTGGCTCAGTAGTTATATCATCAAACCAAAGATATTTGGATGGGCTTGTTCAATCCAAGATTCAAATTACAAAACCTTAAAAAGATGTCGTCTTCAATATTTTACAGTTCCCGCTCTTTAATATTGAGTCACGACTTGAGATCCACTCCCCACCCAAGAAAAACCTCCGATCTAGAATTGAAGATGACAGCGTCTCTTCTCTGCTCACTTCCATAGTTGTTTCTTCGCAATCTTTAACTCCTCTTCTTAATCTCTGACCGTAGTCGGTTCGTGTTGACGCTTCGGTGGTGATAGATTTTTCAGAAAATTTGATCTCCGCTCAACTCGGCCTCGTGGACTCTGCACTCTTGCAATTTGTCGAAGGACGACAATGAATGACAGTGAAGGATGTTGGGACGACAATGAGTGGTATTTGGTATTTGCAATTTGAGGATGAAGATTGACGATGAAGTTTGAGGATGAAGATTTGGGATTTCTGGGTGACTGAGAAGGATGAAGTTTGAGAACGAGATATTAGGGATGGGGTTTTATCCCCAATCCCGTAATTACAGCAGATGACCTCATAATTTTGAAAATGGTCCACTACATACCGCCCCATATATGCAACTTTTAATTTAGTCCTCAATCCCTTATTATGTTACAATTATATATATAAAGGGCATTTTAGGATTTTTTTGAATCTCGGGATGGAAACATAACTCCTAAATAGGCTCAGGATGATTTTCTAATTTCAAGTGACTAAAAGGATGATTATTTAAGTGTCCCATAAATGTATAGTTTTTTTTTTTTTTTAAATTTATCAGAAGCTCATAATAGCATTGAAAAAAGCCGTTCGGAACTTACAGGAAAAACATTCACGCTTGCGCCGCGAACTCTAATAAAGACAAAATACGAGGCATCTACTCCCCTTAAAATAATTTTGTCTCCGATAATCACTAAGTAGTAAAAATAACGTTGAAACAAAAAGGTATAGTCAATGTATATTACTATTGAAAAATTTTCTCAAACTTATTTTAGAAAAATACAGATTGTTACAATTACTCACCTTAAAAACACTTCTTTCCTCAAAATTTGTGGATCAAAATAAATAGCCTTATTTTTCCAAAATATAATCCATGCTTCCGCTGCAAACTTTGATAAAGACAAAATACGAGCGTTATACTGACAATGAGGTGGCCATATTGTGGCTATGAGAAGTAGTAGTGGTCTGGGTGCCTATTCCTAGGAAGGCTACCTACCTTAGTGGATTTCTCGTCTTTCAATTAAAGACGGATGTTACTTCTAGATAATTTTCTCATGTATCTTTGTTCTCTATCAATGAAGCTTCTACTATTTTGACCAAAAAAAAGTCCAATCCAACATATTAACACCTCCTTTTCTCCTGCCCATTTTATATCCGCCCTTATATCTGGCCTCTTAATTACGGAATGCCACATTTCCATAAACAATCTCATTGGATGCCGGATCATTTTTTAGGGTATTATATATGGAGGGGGATAAGATAGTAGGGGGTTATATATGGAGAGTGGCCCCACAGTAACATGACATTTATGGATGAGGGATTAAGTTGTATTTGGTTTGTTTGGTTGTTGAAATGGAAGTATAAGGTTGGGTGGATAATGTAAAAAACTGTCAAAAGATAAATTGCCCTTGTGCATGCCCAGATTAAATTTTATGCGGTTTTTTATTTATGTAAAATAAAAAAACTTATTCATTTATTACACTCGTCAACAAAACAAATAAGCTATAATAACTAATTTTTATAATTTTATATAAAATAATAAAATATTAAATATTAAAATATATTTTTTAATATTTTTGGAATATACCGCCTAATATGTTTCGATAAAATATTATTAGTTTAATTATACCACAACACCATGTATAATGAATGAACAAATGGACAAATTAAACAAGCCAACAATGTAAAATACTTTTGTACACAATTTTTTAAACTTTTCGCATCGAATTAAAGATCTCTATTATTAGTTTAATTTGGTACCAAAAAAATTATGCGTGGAAGTACTTTATTTTTTTATCCGAAGGAATTACAAAGCCAACCCAACAAGCAACAAGCCAACAATGTAAAATACTTTTGTACACAAATTTTTAAATTTTTTGCATCGAATTAAAGATCTCTATTATTAGTTTAATTTGGTGTAAAATAATAAAAAATTATGTGCAGAAGTACTTTATTTTTTTATCCGAAGGAAATTGTAAGTAAAAAAATAAAAATAAAATTCTCAGTAGTAGTATGCAATAGTAGCTAGCAGAGGGAAGGGGAGGGGTATTAGGGGTGGGGCCGGGGGATTAAATAGGGCAGAATGGTCATTTTACCAGGTGGTCATACTTATGGACCCCTCCTGGGGTGTATAAATAACACTTCTGCATGAGTGTTATTTAGTGTGGGTGATAAATAACAACCCTCTCATTTTTCCTTCCAAACTATTCCATAACGGTGTGAGGAGAAGTTTCGAGAGAAGGAGAAGTTTCGAGAGAGGGAGGAAGAGGAAAGTTAGAGAGAGAAGTGATGTGCAGGTATGTTTGGGACCAGGATGACTAATACCCCCAAATCCATTAGCTCCTTTAAAACCCCTTCCAATCGGCTGTAGTTCCATATCCATGTGATCGTATTTCATTCCAAAACAAACTAAGCATATAGATATCCCCTCTTTTATAAAATCATCCATGCACGATGCTATTTCCTCGCTATCATATCCTCCATATTTCTATATTCACCCAAAACTAATCCAGCTAGCAAACAGCCCCTCACTATTTTAACTCAAAAAAAAAATTTAATTATTATTTTTACCTTCCAAAATTTAAATAATTATTTCCTGAATTTTACTTGAGAGATATTAAATATTGGTTTCATTTAAAGACATCATCGGTAACTCTTGAACAGTACCAACTCCATAAACAAATAAATGTAAAATTAAAAATCATATTCCCCTCTTTTCTACACATTTTTCGTCCTTTATATTTAGAAGGATTATCACCTCGTCCTCTATATCGGGTTCGGTTTTCGTTGGGAGTTTCAGCTTCCGTTTGGATTTTATTAAAAAAATCTTTAACGAACCAACCCGTTGCCATCCTAACTCTAGTGAAGCCTGTGGGAGGTTAAGACCTATGAAGATGGCTATTAACTTATGAGACTGACCTATGAGAGCAGGCAAATTACAAGCAAGAAAGATAAGCCACCACGAGAGAAAAAAGCCAAAGAGGAATACTTCCAGCGACTAACATCAGTGACCAAAATATTTGGGCGCTACGAAGAGGGCCGACCATATTTGAGACCACCAGTGACGAAATGATTGCCCAATGCATATTTTCTTGTAGTACTACTGTGCTGGGGAGAATGTCTGCAAGCAACAGTCATGTTGCTTTTAAAGGAACTAACAAACGATGCATTAATAGAACTACATTGTATTTGAGACAATTCCATTTTCAAACCCAGAATATAATCCTTAAAGTTCAGGAATTTCAACTAACGAAATAACCATGAGTTGATGTACTCCATGAAAACAAGTTTATGAACAATCTAAATAGAAAGAAGGTTAACGAAATGTCCTCTTTACAGAATGAAACAGTAGAGCATTGAAGAATAAATACATAATCATGAACATTGGGGATACTCATTTAAAGCGGCAGCTTTAATAATAGATCACCACAATACTGAGCAAGTCTGAGAAACTATCTCGGACATGCCACAGTTCATACAGACAATTTCTTGTGCATAGTAAAAACGACAAAACCCGACTAGGCTACTGAAAACCAGTAAAACATACAAGCCAATAAAAACGTAACTTGGCGACAAACGTAAAATATTACTAACAAATAAACACTACAACCGAAGAAAATTAACAAATAAACACCAGTTTTTCTTTTAAACAAAAGCCGCCTTGGCGCCGTTAAACTGATCTTTAAAACAACGGCAGAGTGGTCTTGCAGCCTTAACCAATCAAATCCGATCGGCGAGGTACCTCAAAAGAAAATTAATTGGCTTTGTAGAGTCGAGATTCCCAAGTTCCCGTGACCTGATTTTGATACGTGCAAGGAAATCAGTAGCAATCCAACAAAAGCTCAGCATCAGTGTCTCCCCACCAGCACCATCAATGTTTTGCATATCCATTGACTTTTTCACCCAACTAGGATGGTAAGTAACCTGGTACCATGCCGATGCCTTCTTCTCATACACACCATTCTTCTCATCTGCTGAGAGCTGATCAAAATCAGGCCCCAGTTTGTCAAAAAATTGCCTGAACTCTTTCCTAAGGGCACTGTAAGCATGTTTGAGCTTCTCTTGAAGGTCCCCTCTCTTTCGGCTATTGTACTTAGGCATGGACCATATGTGGCCAGTAACTACCTCTTCTTCGTGACTCACCTTTTCATCATTAAAGAAAACAATTAATATACAATAAATGAAAAGGGTACAAATAAAAGGACAGGTAATCTGCCAAAGACAATTAAAGACAACTCGTATGGTCACCTTATATTGTCCAAGAAGAGCATTCAGTTGCCCATCATAAGAGCATTTGTGGTTCCATGCATCAGATATGAAATATGTGGAACCCGGAATCTCGAGGGCAGAATCATAGGTAATGTTTTCAGGAACAAATGTTAGATTGGAAGATGCTTCTTCGACGTCCTTGTCATAAGCGTCTTTTATTAGACGATAGAGTCTCCCCAGGATTTTCCTTGACTTGTACGTTTGATACTTTTCTTTGCCCATGAAGTCAGGATAAAGTTTAGGCTTTAGATGAGGAGGCATCGATACAATCTTCCCTGTTTTTGGAATATCAACAGCTGTGGCTGCGAGTTCAGCTAGCTTAATGCACTTCTCATCATGTGCACCAGACTCGCTCAGATCAGCATGAACCACATGAGCATTGCATATAGTACCCAAACTCTCATTCACCATGTTGCGGGTGAAAAATTCTTTTATGTCCTGTAAATTGAAAATGAACATAATGTGAAGTGATGGGGAAGAAGCCAGAATTTCTACTGATGTGGGCCAAGGACAATCCCATACAAAACAAATAACTACTAGTACAAATTAAAATTTTGCCTACGAAGAAAAACATGGCATTAGTACTCAATTTATATAATAGAACACGGCCAAAGAGTTCCTTTTTCCAATATATATCACCACTTTTTTAATACAAAACTAACAATATTGGCACGAATTAAATTTCAAATATTAGAGATGAAAATGTCACTGGTCCTTAAAAAAAAAATGGTAACAAACAAGGCCAAAGAGTTCCTTTCCCTACTATTTCTCTTTCGGATTCCTTTCTCATCTACATTACTAAAAACTGTGAACAATTCATCCATCCCTACTAATAGCTACAAAATGTAAAATACAAAACCAAACATTGTAAGAATGATAATTGCTAAATAATATAACAACACAATTGCATATCTATTATCTACCAATCAGCAATTCAACAGGCATACTGAAAATCAATTTCATTACCATGAATTAAAACTACAATGATGAGAGAAGATCAAGAGGATGGCCTCACTAAAAATTTGCTATAGTGGTCTTATTGATGCTTTCAGCTTTGGAACATTGGGGCCTTCACGTTTGGAACATAGTTCTCACATCTCAATGGCCCACTTAGGTTTCCAAACAGATGAGATACCAATGACAGTAATAATCATATGCTTTACCTTTTAAAACCTCTTTAACAACGAAAAACTTCAATAACAAACGATAAGAAAATAATGACTAGCTCATCATAGTGCTTCATAGTTCACATCATTCACCAATCTTGCTTCTTTATAGTTCCTTCTTTTTCAAGTATCTCACTTGAAACACGCTAGTTCATCTTGTATCTCTTCCACTGACTTTTTTTCTCTATTCATCGCTACCACCTTCAAATGCATCCAAACGGCCTTGGAGCTTTGCGATGTGAAAGATTCACAAACTAATATTTTAACACACTAATAAACTTCTACTGTTCCAACATAAATGAATAATAATAAAAAAAAAAGAATTTACTGTATTATTACCAACAAATGGACTAGATTCTGTGTGCTTTAAGTAAATCAGCTGCAATCAAAATGACACAACTTTCTCCCTACTATTGTGAAGACAAAGCGAAACACAGAAAAAAATAGCCAGTTGGAAGTTCTTTCCTCCTCTTCCTTTAAGAAGGAAGAACAAGGAAAATACCCCCAAGTGTCAATGTAACCCAAGTTACCTTAACCACGTGATTGGTGGTCCAAAATTAAGGCAGAGTATCAAGTAATGTATACGGAATAAAAAAGGAAAAGGTATCAGAATATCTTCAAACAAAGTAGGATGGCAGGAAATCACCTTCTGTATAACTGGACGAGGCAACTCTTTAACATCTGGAGAAGGGTATTCCATAGGTGTCCAGCTCTTCCTACTTGGTGGAATCAGGTTTTCATCCCAAGTGACAAAGTACAGATCCCCATCAAGGTCGCTTCCTGATGCTTCATTTGGATGTGGTCTATCACCCTTTTGAGGGAAAATGAAACAGTCAGAAAGATGGTGCAATTCAGGGGCATCCACTGCTTCTAGAACTCGTATATCTCCTGGGTGAAGACAGGGATTCTTCGCTACCACCACAAACCCCTTAATCACTTGAAGATTCTTCTTTGTTTCTGAAAACCTGGATCCATGATTCACAAAACAATTTTCCAACGAGGGAGTTGAGACTCGGAGGAAGCATTGACCTTGTTCTAGCACCCCTAATTCATCTAAGCACCCCATCAGCCACCTTCCGGAAGGAACAAAGATCCTAGCCTTTTCTCTCAAGCCCCATAGCTGTGAAGCTCTTACACAAACCAACATGCCGCGAAGGTGAGGTTCTTCTTGGGGCTTGAAACCAGCACTTAACATTATCGCTGCCATATTCCCTTGATCGCCACACGAAGCTGTGAGGATATCAAAAGCCACTTCTGTGTCTACAACCATCCGATCAAGTTTCGAAATCATGCGCTTCTGCATTTTCCAAAAGACATCATCAGGAACGTCCAATGTGGAGAGTAGAGTCACAATTTGACGGTTGAGGAATCCCGGCTGGAACCGGGTCCAAGAACAGATCTCGAGGATCGAGTGGTCAGAGTCGAACTTGCGCATGCTTGGCCTCAGGGAGAGGCGGACCCCGTCATTGTTTCCGGGCCAACAAGCTATAACTCCTTTGAAACCTGCAAATCTAATTTGAAAAGCACAGGGAGGGTTCACTCTCAACTGCAATTTCTCTGCCACTTCCATAACGAGATCAGGTGTTATTTTACCAATCCCATCAGAGAAAGTGTATGAATTTCTCTTGATATCAGGCAACTTTTTGTCAACCTCGTCGGGTGAAACTTCAACAGTGGCATAAGTGGAGGAGAAACATTGTCCCATTCTAGCAGCACACTTCGCAATGTTTCTGTCTGAGAATTTTCCCATCCAATTAGTTATATCCAGCACGCTAATATGCTTGTTTTCGGCAAAAAACCATGCGGACTGACCCCTCAACTGATTTGATGAGAATGCCAAAAACGAGTATTTTCGACTGCACAAATAAAACCCCTCACTTACAATACGTTTTACCCTTTCGAACACGGCGGTTTTTTGAGGGAAGGTATTTGAGGTGATGTCTTTCACGATTGGAGAAAAATGGACGTTGAAAACACTGCTGTTTAGCGTTTGCATGCCTTCATCCATGAAGGTAACCCTTAAAAAGCGATCAGAAACTTCTCTGTAATTCCTGAGAACCCGATTAGAGAGCTCAACAGTCGGCGGAAGACAGTAGGCTTTTGTTGGAGTAATAACCAATCTTCGTACTTCGACAACATCATCTGAGTGTGTAGTATGGCTCTTGAGAAGTTTGGGGTTCTTCATCAACCACTCCTGCACAAGTTTCAGCCTCCTATAGGCATCAAACAAAGGCTTCTTGTAAGCATACATGTGCTTCAATGCAGCTACGTTTATTTCGTCTGTTTGGCCTCTCAGCAGATCAAAAAACTTATCTGACAACTGGTGCAGATTGATTATACCTTTATGCATGACGGCATTCACCAAAAACATCAGTTCAAAACTTATTTTTTTCTTGTGATGGATAGAGAAGAAAAAATCTTGCATTGGCATACCAAAATCTTCTTCATCCATAACCCTGAGGTGATGTTTGATGATGTCATCCGGAACCCTTTGTTTCCTAAAATACTCCATGGCTTTCATCAGTTTCAAACCATGACGGGGTAGAACTGAAACCCGATAAGTATTACACTTACCGATGGCTCCACTTGGTGTGAAATCTGTAGTTCGGATCCAGGGATCATCGTCATCCAACAAATCGAATGGAACAGTTTCCTCAATATCATCATCAGCTGTTCTGTAGTAAAGCAAAGGAGATGATGACAGCTGCAAAAGAATAACCAAGGATGAGGTGTCGGAATACTGTTTAACCTCGTTGATGTCCCTCACCAAGAACTCAACCTTGAAATTGCATTTTATAATGGCGTGTTTGGCGGTGTCTTTAAGAGCGAACGCGATATCCTGAGTGAAGAGGAAGTTGCAGCTTCTATTGAAGGGATCCACCACAAAATCAACCCCGGTACCCGGTCCTCTCCAGCCGACAACAAATTCGTCTCTGCTAACCATGACCCCAACCTCAAGCCTTACATTGGATAACTTTTAAGGGTCCATTGTCCTCCTCCTTTGATTCATGCTATACGGATTCTCAGGTCCCAAACTAACCTTCAAAAGTTTGCTTTCCAAAGTAAGATCGCAGTGCCTGGCGGCATCCAAAGCCGATTTTGCTGAATCAGGAATTGCAAAGTGCACGAAGGCATGGGGTTCCACCTTTGGATAATTGTTTGTTCTTTGGATATTATCAGTGCCAATGTCAAAATTGGGGTAAGATTTTGGAGGGGTGGAAGAAGTCTTCAGCCTACACCTCCATACAGATCCAATTTTATCTTCGAAGTAATCCACTAGCATTTTTGCAGTGGTGTTATTATCGAAGCCGCCAACGCTAATTTGTGTCACAACCATTTCCTTCTCACTTCCCTCTGAATCCATTCTTACTTTCACAAATCACCAGACAGTATCCTAAACAGCAGAGTCCTCACCTCTTTCTGCAATATCCAGCTCCACCTATTAAACAAACAAAACAATCTGTTAGGGACATATTTATAAGCCAAGTCAACACATTCACGCTGCATTGTTTCTGCAGTAAACACAAGGTTGCACCCCCATGGAGCCTCTCTTTGCGTATGTGCATTCTTAGAGAAAATATATAAGCAAAAACAACACAAATAGTCTCATTTAGAATTGTTAATCCACTGACAACTGCACAACATTCGTTATCGGCAATTACCATAGGAAGAGAAAGCAAATCAAAATTCGGGTGACACCATTATTCGACGAGGAAAAGAAGAGCCTAAAAGCCTTAAAAGTTGCACAAACATTGACCACGTAAGTCTACATTAAACTTTTGAAAGGCCAAATCCGACTTCATAATTCCATAACCTTATCATTTCTGGTAAAAAAACAAATGCAGAATTGCAAAAGAAGATATGAATTTATTTTAACAGTGAAATAATCATCTCGGCCTTGCTACAAATGTTTTTCGATCCAAGTATATACTACAGTAGATATCCTTAGCTCTTCAGCCTATGTTAATCAATAAACTCAGGAACGCACTTTCAATCAACTAAACCTAGAGAAAAGAAAACACGAATCACATCGTTTATTACTAAACTTGTGTGCTCCTTTCTTTAGACCTGAATATACTGAAAGACAAAAGCAAAAAAAAACTCAAGACTATGCACTTCAAGTCTTAGAAGAGCATACAATGTGGCCACGACCTGATCTCACGCTGAGGCATCAAATCCAAATTGAGACCCTTATAAAAGTTAAATGTCTACTGCACTATTGTACAAGGCATTTTCATGGCCAGGGATATTACAAAGGTGTTAGATGAGGCACATAAAACATGTTTAGTAAGAATCAATTAAATTCTTGTAAAAGAAAGGAAAGAAAAAAACTTAATTGATAAATACAGAGTATAATTTTAACAGCCATGAAACTGAAAGAGAAATTACCGTCCCAGTAAGGAAAACGTAAATGGCCATATCACTAGCGTTTTACACCATTCTATATCACCAATTGCAATCCGAATAACTATTGTTCCTAAGAATTACCTTGATAATCTTTCAGCGCAGAAGGAACCAAACTGAAGTATTTCAGCAGGTTATGAGTAATTCAGTTCAGTTCAGTTTTAATTTTTTGAAAAAAATTACTTTCGGTTTCGGTTTCGGTTTTTAAGTGAAACAGTCCGAATGGGACCAAACCGAACTGGCACCCTAACATTTTATTTCAATCCTAACCGTTCATTTGTTTAGCAGTAGAGTATTTTGCTTTACACGGGCCCAACTAAGGAGCAAGCCATTAGAATCCCTAAATTAGTAATTCAGGATTAGGGCTGCGCCTCTGTCCTCCTCCTCCCTCCCTTACATTGCCTCTCACTCTGGCAGCCAGCCATGGCGGCAATCTGCGAGCTCTCTCCCTGACGGTGATGGCGCTTCAAAGGTTGGAGTATCCCACCAAGTTAGTCCCTCAACTTTACACAGTGTGTAATGTCTTGCTAGAATATTTAAGAATGATATTACGATAAGAATCCCAGACACAACAAATAATATTTTAATTCCTACAATGTTCTACATGATCCCTACATAAGAGGATTCAAAAGCATTGCTTCAGAGGTATAAGGGGGAAAAGGTACGGCAAATAGCAATGGATATTTACATCTCAAACTACTAAACCATTCGGGGGTAAATTTTAACATATATCAAAGGACAGAACCTAAAATTGACAAAATAGAATGGACAGACTTTCCGCAATAGTAGGGAGCAACCTCCAATGTGATGACTCTAATCTAACCTATGAAGTATCATGAAAAGAAGGGACAGAAAGCTCTTAGTAATATTGAATGACAACTATTACCTATCAATTACAAGCATAATCGAGATTTCAACTATTCATGCATTTGATAGATGAGAAAATTTGGCGAAAAATGGCTAAAGACGTTAAAAGATCAAATCCTCAGATTTAACTGATTAGGAACCCTAGAAAACTCAAAACTTCCTCCGAGCCTAAAACAAGTACTCCAATTTGTTGATTCAGTGAAAAACTGAAAATAGCATTTTCTTTCTTCCATTTCCACAATCCACATTACCAATCAGGTGCTAAAACTGATAGTCATAGATCAAAAGCATAAAGGTTTAACATTTGCTATGTTTCTCCACCTTTTAACTACTAAGGCTTCGTTTGTTTTGGGTGGAAAACGTTTTCCGGAGAACCTTTTCCCTACAAAACAACCTTTTTCCGTTGTTTGGTGCAACAGGAAATAAAATTCAGCAGAAAATATTTTCCGAAGTCATCAGAAACTCAATTGCAAGAGGCCAAAAATGATTTCCGGATTTAACAGCTGGAAAACATTTCCGTGGGTGAGGGGACGCCTCTCTTGATCTCTCCTCAAGTCTCGCCCAACTCCCTGACTAACAACCACGTTCTCTCTCTCTCTCTCTCATTCATATCGTTTCCCTCCTTGCTATTCTTCCCTCTCTCTATATCTATGTTAGTGTATATCTATTTGTCTATATTTCCAACAGGTTCTGGGTACTGATCCACTCCCAATCTTGGCAGAATTCTTTATGCATAACATGCCTTTGATTGATTAATTGGTTAACCCAGAAGAATCGAAACATGAGTTTGCAACAATCTACTCAAAGGGCTTGAAAAATTAAAATATCGGGACTGATCTATGAATTGGTGGAATTGAGAATAATCTGGATTTGTGTTGGTTATATAAATGGGTGGTGAAACCGATTGAGAGATCCTAAGTGCACCCATGTAGTTTCTCAAAACACCCACATTGCAATTTACAGTTCTTATCGCATTTTCAGCATCTCTGGTCTGGACCAAGCATGAGGGAGCCAAAACTAAGCCGCAACATCTCTCGTCCGGAGTTCGTCCATAGTTGGGTCGGACGAGGGAATCTGGTCTGGACCAAGGTGTCTCTGGTCTAGACGAACGCCTTGGTCTAGACAAACGAAGTTGCGAAGCGCGCGTTTTTTAGGGTTTTTTTAGGGCTTCTCTTGCATTCCTTATAAAAAGCAAAGTATAGGCAGCCACCAATTGTATCGTTGTTCATCTTTCATCATAGTGAAACCCTCCAGCACCCCGTCGAGTACAATTGAGTAATTTGCTCAAGTTGGAACCACGTATATCTGGTATCTTGCTTTTAATTATTTGTTTATCTTTTCTGCGTGTGATTGTTTCTTGCCTAACAATTGGTGTCAGAGCACCCAAGTTAAGTGGGAGCATCAGTGGCAGGAGAAAACGTCGGAAATGTTTGCAGAATCAAGAGGTTCGATGGATTAGACACGGGTATTGGAAGATGCAGATAGAGGATTATCTGTATGGGAAGAGTTTGAATGGTTCGTATGATGGAACGAAGCCTGTGGATACGTCAGATGCGGATTGAAATGCCCTAGACAATAAGGTTTTGGGGATTAATCGATTGACATTGACGAAGTCGGTGGCTTATAACGTTGCGAAGGAAAAGACTATCAAGGAGATGATGGTGGTCTTGTCAAGTATGTATAAAAACCTTGTGCCAGCAATAAGGTATATCTCATGAAGAGGTTATTTAATCTTAAGACGACTGATGGAACCCCTGTTACGAATCATCTTAATGAGTTTAATATTATTACAAATCAATTGTCGTCTGTTTCAATTAATTTTGATGTTGAGATACGTGACTTGATTGTTTTGGCTTATTTACCCAATAGTTGGGAATCTAAACATGAGGCAGTTAGTAACCCTGCACGCAGCGAGAAACTTAAATACGATGACATTCGAGATTTGATCTTGAGTGAAGAGGTTCGTAGGAAAGATTCTGAGAAACGTACCCGTCTGGTTCTGGCTCCGTGTTGAGTACTGAGAACAGAGGTAGGGGTTCTGAGAGGGGTTCAAGTAATAGGAATAGATCGAATTCTAAGAAGCACATCGGTAAGTCTAAATCAGGTCAGAAAATAGGTCAACAGGAGGTTCAATGTTGGAATTGTGGCAAGATGGGACACTATAGAAGAAACTGTAAGGAGCCAAAAAAGCAAAATGATTCTGCTAATGTTGTTACAGGTGATAATCAGGATGCTTTGCTTCTTTCAGTTGACAGTCCGATGGACTCTTAGGTTTTGGACTCAGGAGCTTCTTTTCATACCACCCACTGCGCACCATGAAATAATCGAGAAGTTTGTTCCTAGTCATTTTGGGAAGGTATATTTGGCTGACAGTGAGGCGTTGGATATAGTGGGTATATGAAATGTTCAAATCAGACTGCCAAACAGATCTCCATGGCTACTGCAAAAAGTCCGATATATTCCTAAGTTGATGAGGAATTTGATTTCTGTAGGGCAACTTGACGCTCAAGGACACATGGTTGCTTTTGGTGGTGATCGTTGGAAGATTACAAAGGGTGCATTGGTTGTGGCTCGTGTAGTCAAGATAGGGACGTTGTAGATGACGGAGAGCACACGGGATACTGTTGCAATTGCTGATGCAACTGTTAATGCAAATTTATGGCACCGCGGGCTGGGTCAAATGAGTGAAAAGGGGATGAAATTACTGCTGTCAAATGGGAAACTTCCAGGGTTGAAGTCTACAAATTTTGGTTTGTGTGAAGGATGTATTTTCGGGAAGCAGAAAAAGGTCAGTTTCTGAAGACAGGCAGACCACCAAAGCCACAAAAATTGGAGTTAGTGCACAGATTTGTAGGGCCCTTTTCCGGTTGAATCCATGGGAGGTTCGAGTCTACAAATTTTGGTTTGTGTGAAGGATGTATTTTCGGGAAGCAGAAAAAGGTCAGTTTCTTGAAGACATGCAGACCACCAAAGCCACAAAAATTGGAGTTAGTGCACACAGATTTGTAGGGCCCTTTTCCGGTTGAATCCATGGGAGGTTCGAGGTAATACATCAGCTTCATCGATGACTCAAGTAGAAAGGTATGGGTTTATGTTTTGAAATATAAATCCAATGCCTTTAATGCTTTTTTGAACTGGAAAGCAGAGGTGGAGAATGAAACTAGTTTAAGACTGAAATGTCTAAGGTCAGATAATGGAGGTGAATATGATGTAGTGTTCAAGAAGTACTGTCACGCTAAAGGGATTAGGATGTAGAACACTATCCTTGGGACACCTCAGCAAAATGGTGTCGCTGAGCGCATGAACAAGACTTTGAATAAGCAAGCAAGAAGCATGAGGTTGCATGCTGGGTTGCGAGAAACTTTTTGTGTTGATGCGGTGAGCACTATTGCTTACCTGCTAAACAGACCATCGGTTCCTTTGAAATTCAGCCTCTCCGAGGAGGTGTGGAGCGGAAAGAAGGTAAACCTTTCTTTTCTTACACTTTTTGGCAGTACATCATATGTTCATATTGATTTAGATGCTCGTAATAAGTTAGAAGCTAAATTTAATAAATGTTTTTTTATTGGATATGGCAACAAGTTGTTCGGCTACCGATTTTGGGATGCGCAGAATCAGAAGATTGTTTGAAGCCAGAATGTGATATTCAATGAGCAGTTCACGTATAAAGATCAAGACAGGACAAAACTGGTTGAGCATGTGCCAGAAGTTGAGAAACAGGATATGGTTGATTTGGAAGATTTGACTGAGGATTTTGTGTCAGACAGATGCCAAGAGGATGAAGAGAATGTTATTCCGCAAGCGGAACTGAGTACGCCAACTAATGATGACCGAAAATCTTCCAGGGTTAGTAAACCAACATTGCGTTTTTCACAGTCTTTGTACTACATATTGCTCATTGATGCTGGTGAACCGGAGTATTATAATGAGGTTTTGCAGAATGAGAGTTCAATCAAGTGGGAGTTGGCCATGAAGGATGAGATGAACTCTTTGTTGACAAACCAGACATGGAAGTTGACAGAATTGTCAGTCGATAAGAAAGCTCTTCATAATAAGTGGGTTACAGATTCAAAGAAGAGCCTGATGGTAGCAAGCGGCCAAGCGCTACAAGGCTCAGTTGGTGGTCAAATGCTTTCAATAGAAGAAGGGTTTGACTACACTGACATTTTTTCTCTGGTTGTGAAGTTGACTCCAATACGGTTGGTATAGGGGATTGTGGCTGCTGAGGACTTGTTTTTGGAGCAGTTGGATGTGAAGACTACGTTTCTCCATGGGGATTTGAAGGAGGACATCTACATGCATTGGCCACAAAGCTTCGCAGTGAAAGGGAAGGAGAAGATGGTTTGCAAGGCAGTGATATAAGAAGTTTGATAACTTCATGTATAGCAATGGGTTTAAACAGCTGGAGACGGATCATTGCTGTTATACCAAAGGGTTTGGCAAGTCTTATGTGATTTTGTTGTTATATGTTGATGACATGCTTGTGGCAGGGTTTGACATGGAAGAGATCAACAAATTGAAGAAGATGTTGTCGAAACAGTTTGCAATGAAGGATTTGGGAGTAGCTAAACAAATCCTTGGAATGAGAATTATCCGAGATAGAGCAACGGAGACTTTGAAGCTTTCACAGTCTGAGTATACAAAAAAGGTGTTCGATACGTTCATCATGGGTGATGCGAAACCTGTTGGAACACCTTTGGCTAGTCATTTTAGACTCTAACCAAGGATCAGTCACCGAGAACAGACGAAGAATGGGACTACGTGGGTAATGTTTCACATGCATCTGCAATTGAATGTCTGATGTACGCTATTGTTTGCGCACGTCCTGATATTGCGCAAGCAGTGGGAGTAGTGAGTAGGTACATGAGCAATCCAGGAAAGCAGCATTGAGAAGCAGTAAAGTGGGTTTTGAGGTATTTGAGGGGTTCCCAAGATGTCTCATTATTTTTCACAAGGACTGGCCTAAAGTTGCAAGGTTATGTTGATGCAGACTTGGCAGGTGACATGGATAGTCAGAATAGTACTACGGGGTTTGTCTATACCTTGGGTGGTACTGCTGTGAGCTCGGGGTTCTAAGCTTCAGAAGATTGTTGCTTTATCAACTACAGAAGCCGAGTATGTGGCAGTCACAGAAGCTGGTTATGAAATGGTATAGTTGCAAGGGCTGCTTGATGAGATGGGGAAAACGGTAGAGAAAGGAGTGTTGCATAGCGATAGCCAAAATGCCATCTTTCTTGCCAAAAATCCAGCCTTTCATTTGAGAACGAAGCACATCCAATTGAGGTACCATTTTATTCGCTCTCTTCTTGATAGTGGACAGTTATTGCTTGAGAAGATTCGGGGTGCCAAGAATCCGGCGGATATGTTCACGAAGGTTGTGACTATCGACAACTTGAAACTGTGTGCAACTTCAGTTGGTCCAAGCTTGAGGTATTGGAGATAGGTGTTGGTGGTGTTGATGATTGATAATGTCATAATGTATGGTGATGACCATTGAAGTTTGGAGGAGTGCCACGAATTAGCCTTCTCAAGTGGGAGAATTGTTGGGTGTGAAGTCAAATTCGGTGTTTTCTATGCAAATTGTGAAGTTTCAGCATCTCTAGTCTGGACCAGGCCAAGGGTGGTCCGGACCAAGCAAGAGGGAGCCAAAACTAAGCCGCAACATCTCTTGTCTGGAGTTAGTTCGGACGAGGGAATCTTGGTCCGGACCAAGGCGTCTCTGGTCCGGAAACGAAGCAGCGAGGCGCGCGTTTTCGCATTTTTTAGGATTTTTAGGGCTTCTCCTATATTCCTTATAAAAGGCAAAGTATAGGCAGCCACCAATTGTATTGTTGTTCATCTTTTATCATAGTGAAACCCCCCAGCACCCCGTGGAGTGCGATTGAGTGATTGGTTCAAGTCGAAACCACGTATATCTTGTGTATTGCCTTGATTATTTGTTTATCTTTTCTGCGTGCGATTTTTTTTGCCTAACAAAGGTCTCAATAATATAATCTTGGTTTGTACATAAATGACCCTAATGTATTGTTGTAGCAACAGGGGAGGACTCTTGAAGTGTTGGAGTCTCGCTGTATTATCTTTATTCATCAACTCTTCCTAATTACATACAAGCGTATTGTAGTCATATTCACAGGCCTAAGTATTTTTTTATCATTCATGTAAGATGGTGCATTTTTTATTTTTATAAACATGATAGTTTTGTTATTATATCAAAAAGTGATTTTCTGTGTCCACCAAACAACAGAAAATGTTTTCCAGAAAATCTTTTATGTCACGTCGAAACACAGGATATCAAGTTATTTTCCAGAAAAAGTTTTCTATGGAAAAGGTTTTCCACCCAAAACAAACAGAGCCTAAGAAAAGGGTGTCTCGCATGTCAACCAAGAGCACACCAAAAATCTTCAGTGTCATTAGGATTTGGGTTTGAAGTATTTGTCTTCGACTAATGTACAAACACAACAATTAAACTAACTGCAATCCCTTCCCAATTCATGCTCTTCCAAAAAAAATATTTGCGAAGGCCATTGGAAATCTTCTTTAAACCACATAGCTCTAAGAAATAAATGAATACATGGAGACGATATGCATTTAAGTAGTCATTGTACCATTTTTTACAATAAATCTCAAACTAGGACTGTAACCGAGCCGAGCCGGTCAAGTTTTGAGCTGCTTGGGCTCGGCACGCTTGAATATAGTCAGCTCGAGCTCGGCTCAGGCTCGAAACGAGCTGCTGAAAATGGGCTCAAGCTCGGCTAGCTATATAATTTCCTAGCTCAAGCTCCGCTAGTGATAGCTTGGAACTTACGCAGTAGCAGTGTTCTAAAAGTCGCTAGTCGCTCCTAGGTCGGATGGCTGCCGACTAGCGACTAGGGGACTAGTCGGGGACTAGTCGGCTAGATTTTTTTTTTTTTAAATATATATTCTCCTTCATCCTTCATAAGTTTTGAGTAAGTAGAATAACATAAGTAGCAAATCATCAAATAAAAATATACAATCTGTTTTTTACTTTTTTAATGCCTTAGTGGCAACTAAAACCACAACAAGAATAATTAATCCTTAGTGGCAAACCACAACAACAATATACAGTGTGTTAATTTATTGATTTATTCTACATAATTTATTGATTTATTCTACAATCTATAGTACGTGGAAACTGTTTTTTAATGTATATTGTTTTTTAATGTATATTCTAAAATCTATAAGTGGAAACCACAAACCACAAGCCTTAGCCTCTCGTAATGATAGATAGAGAGACAATTAAATTATTAAAACTGTTTTTTAATGTACTATACATCATGCACAGTTTTGAGTTTGACCCAAAAATTTAGCAAATTCTGTTTTTTTACCCCAATTTTTCCGATTAGTCACCGACTTGTCCGATTTTTTTTCGATTCGGGACTTTTCCGATCAGACGACTTGCCCGATTAGTCGCCGACTTGTTCGACTAGTCGCCGACTTGAGCCCGACTAAGTCGGCCGGCGACTAAATCAATCGACTAGGCCCTAGTCGACTCGGAGAGCCCCCGACCCCGACTTAGTCGCCGACTAGTCCCAACTTTTAGAACACTGCGCAGTAGCCATGTGGAGTAGAGGGAAGCTGAAGTGCTGAACTTATAGTAGATTCCCTCCATAGAAGTTTTGCAAAATTTTCAATGTGGCACTTGTGAAGTATAATGTAGGAAAGTATAATTTTAGGAATTATAATTTAGGTTTTCCAATTGTTAGGTTTCAATTAATTTGTTATTTATCTTTTATGTTAGGGGTAATTTAGTCATTTTAGGTTATTAAGGTTTTGCAAGGGTTTTTAGGCTTAGCCTATATAACCCCTTGATCAGTCTTGTAATCTCTGAGCTTTGCAATGCAATAAGAAAGTACATTTGTTTGTTTGGTAGTTCCTTCGAGTTTCTCTTTCTTTGAAAGCTCACAGCACTCACAGAAGGCCTTGGTGGGAACCTCTCCTTTGCATTTGCTTGTGAGTTTTCACTTGTCCCACACCAAAAAACTATGTATTCGCCAACCATTCCGTTTGCTATAAAGCTTAACACTCCGTTTTCTACTTACTCCAGACGTGATAGTCTCAAACACTGCCAATTCACAGCTGTCTCTGTGCAGTCATTTGTCCATAGATTGTAATACTTCTAATAAGTCATAAAAAACTTATATATACCAAGTATATGCCCTGGCTCGTGAGCTCACCCGAGCCAAGCATCGAGAAGCTCGGACTCTACTTGTTTAATAAATGAGCTTAAAAATTTGGCTCGAGCTAGTTTGCTTATCATCTGAGTCGAGTTCGAACGAGCTCAACTCGTGCCGAGCCACAAGCTGCTCGTAAGCAACTCAGCTCATTTGCAACCCTATCTGGAACTGTCGATGCTAAATATTGGCTCAACAGCCTCAACCTATAAGTAAGACTGATGAAAATAAACAAATATCTCAACTTCATTCTTTACCTTGATCTTCCATACATGATTTTTTTTTTTCTCACTATGCATACTCGTAAAGCTCAAATGCACATTGCGTTAATTGTTGTACCAAATCAACACAATCCATATGATTTTTTTAACAAGAGCTTGATGAGATGGGTGAGTCAAAACCACAGAGTGAGTGATTCTCCGTATCCATCACAGATAAGAACTCCACATTTAGGACAAGAAGTTATGTTTTCTTACATTAACAGCGCCAAGAAATTGGAAAATATTTGAACTCAATGGAAAGGGATTAGATGTAAACCTTTATAATGAATTGCAATACTCTGAACCTACCCTGGAAATTTAACAATTGAAATATGTTTCTTCCAGAATCCAGGGGCTTACAAGAGCCGCAACTGCGAAACAAGACAAAAAAAAAAAAAAAAAGAACAGAAGGAGTACATTAGCCTACAACATTACACTTTAGCAACAAAACAAGGCAAATAGAGGGAAGGGTCTCATTCAGGGTTAGGGATTAAGCTCTTTACTAGATGGAAAACTCCATGGCCTTGTACACCATAAGTGATGTATTTAGCTCTCTATTCATCAAGAAAACTCCGGAACACAAACTAAGGCTAGACAAAAACCAATTGCACTGCTGAGTTAACCAGATCATGTTTTTCTTTCTTTAGACATGATATTTCTAACATTCAAAAACCGACGAAAATATATCAAGACCATGCACTTAAAGTCTTAGCAGAAGAGACAGTGTGGCCAAGACCGGATCTCAGGCTGAGGTGTCAAGTCCACATCAACTCTGATCGTAATAATACCATGGGCCGTGGCAAATGCACTATGAGGCACGTAAATGTGCAGGGAAATTAGGCAGGTGCTATAAAACACCCAATCATCATCTTTAGCAAGAAAAAAATATACTCAGAAGCAACTAAATAACCAACTTAATTAAAAATAATATAGTAACAAAAAATAATTCTAATATTAATAATAGGGGATAACATAAAACTGATAACAGAATTAAGAAATTACACCGCAAATAAGAAAATGGAAATGGATCTAACACAAGGTTTTTTCCAGAGTTTACATCCACAATTGTACGCCAAGATATTGTTATTTTCAAAAATCTCCTTTGTGCTCATTTGAAAGGAAAAAGGAACCAAATACAAGTTTTAAGCAATGACACATCTGTTGGAAAGACAATGGCAATCACTTGATAAAACAGGTAAACAACATGCATCGCAATCCCTCTTGCTACATTAATTCACAATGACTCATAATTAGAATCCCAGAAACAACATAAATCATTTACTTTGTAAACATTCTAGCCAAACAAATGTCCTACACTATCCCTCTTGCTACGTTATTTCACAATGAATCCAAATTAGAATCCCACAAATTACGTATAATCCTTAACTTCCTAAATGTTCTAGCCACAATGAATGATGTGCACTATCCCTACATCCAAAGAAGGAATAGATAACTCAGTTTAATTTGAATCATTGGCTCATCAATACTGCTCAATTGAGCAAAAACAAGATTTTAACTTTTGTTAGAGATTTCAGTCGTCAGTCCTATTTCCTGTTGCAATGTTCCTTTCAAATGCATTTCTAAGATTTTAGTGCGAAGGATGCAGCCAGTCCTGGCAGACCTAATCAGCCCTTGTCAGTCTGTCTTTGTTAAAGGTATCAATGTCCGATAATGCGCTTCCTATGCAAGAGCTGGTTAAGAGCTAGCACAAGAAGGAGGGTGTACCTAGATGTGCTATGAAGCTTGATTTGATGAAAGCCTATGAATCAGTGGCTTCATCTTTTCTCTTTGATGTTATGGAATCCGTGGACTTTCCAAGGCCTTTTATTCATTGGGTGAATCAGTGTGAAACCAGT
Source organism: Vaccinium vitis-idaea (assembly GCA_963854785.1). Classification (NCBI taxonomy): domain Eukaryota; kingdom Viridiplantae; phylum Streptophyta; class Magnoliopsida; order Ericales; family Ericaceae; genus Vaccinium; species Vaccinium vitis-idaea. Next base: position 15,361,181 of record OY978224.1, on the reverse strand, counting down.
ACCATGTTTTCTGCTAATATCAATGGGGAGTTAGAGGGATAGTTTCCTATTAGAGAAAGGGTTGAGGCGGGGTGACCCTCTGTCCACATATTTGTTCCTCCTAATCATGAAATCCTTCACTACAATGGTTGGTTTAGGGTTCGAGCAAGGGTTTTTTGTTATCATCCAAAGTGCAAGGATCTCAGTATCATCCATCTTATTTTTGCTGATTACTTTCCTCCCCTGTAGTGCTGACAAATCATCGTTCGTGCTGGTGAATTAAGTGTTGAATGACTTCCATCTATTTGTTGGCCTCAAGCCTAACCTACAGTAGAGTTCTGTGGTATATGTGGGGATGGATGTGCATCAGAAGGCTGTATGCAGTCCATCTTGAATATTCCAGAGGGGTCTTTCCTGTCAAATACCTAGGGGTGCCTTTGATTACTACAATGCTTGGATCAGAAGATTGTAAAGCCTTATCAGAGAAAATTTTAGCTAAAGTTCAGTCTTGGTCCACTAGACTTCTTTCATATGTGGCAGGGCTCGGTTAACAAATGTCGTTCTATTCAATGCTCAAGTTTATTGGAGTTCTTTGCTTATCATTCCTCAAAAGGTTTCCAAGGAAGTGGAGAGCACCTTAAGGGCTTTTTGTTGCTAATTCTGAATTAAAAATTACAAGGGCAAAATGTGCTTACCAAGGAGGAAGGGAACTTAAGCTTTAGAAAATCGAAGGAATGGAACCAAGCCTCCATGACTAGACACTTACGTGTATGTAAAAAGGAAGACACCCTTTGGGTAAATGGATTAAAACATATGTTATTAAGAAGCAGTGTTTCTGGACTATGAAAATCCCTAGCTCTGCCTCTTGGACTGTGTAAGAAAGATTTTGAGACAAGACCAAGAGTGCAACCTTGGATTAAATATGTGGTTGGGAATGTGCATGATGCTTTTCTGTACTGGGATAACTGGCACCCTCTTGGTCCTTTGCATCATAGATATGATAATCTTTTAAGGCATCCTACAGGAAGGTAATTGTCTGCTAAGGTGGAAATCATTATTCATCATGGGATGTGGAGATGGATGAAACCTAGAAGTCATATTACCAGAGACATAGTGGCATGCACTCCAAGTTCCTTTGGTTCCTGATCCTACCCAGTGTGATTCTGTGCTGTGGACCTCACATCCTTCTAGCTACTTTACCGCTAACATACTAACATCCTATCGTCCGGCAAAAAAAAAAGAGGATAGAATGCAGGCCTGGGGAGTTATTATGATATATAGTGGGTGTATTCTGTATGGTCAAGGTGTTGAAAGTCAAGGCCACTTGTTTATTACATGATCCTATTCAGTTAGTTGGACTGATCTTTTGCAAAGGAATGGGTTGCTTAGGAATGCTCTCACATTGCAAGAAAAAGTGAACTGGGCTGCCCACCATTGTTGAGGTAAACAAATGAAACGTGTAATCTTCAAGTTGTCATTAGCTGCAGCTCTGTATAATTTGTGGATGGAGAGGAATAGAAGAGTGTTTCAAGGGCTAAGTCTATCAGCTAAGGAAATCAGTTGCAGGGCAGAAGCTGAAATCAGGGCTTGCATTAGCTAATGATCGATGAAGAAGACAGATGAAAATAGGCTACTGTTCCTGCAATGTTCTTTCACAAAGTTTTTGTAGGGGCCTGAAGTGGAGTACTAGGACCTTGTTCGTTTTGGGTTTTGAGACCGGTTTTCTCAATTATTACTCACATTTCCTCCAATTATTACCCATATTTTCAAATATTATTCTCATTGCTCTATCTATCACTCTCCATTGATTACCCCCTATTTTCAATCATGTTAAGTTAGGGATGTATATGTTAGATTTATTTCTTCCTAAGGGTATTCTTGTACATGTACCATTGTCCATATATACATTGATATGAGAAGGGGGAGCTCTAACACCTCAGTATTCACAGACCTGTGTTCTCTCTCTCTCTCTCTCTATGTTATCTTTCATGGTATCAGAGCTTTGATCATGGCTGGGCCTGATCTGAGAGACTCACGTTTGTGACCGTACGTGACCGTACTAGACAATCGATCGTTTTGGTGTTCTTTATCTGTGGATCGAGTGCTATTCTTTCACGCTGTGAGAGCTACAGTCGACTATCACAGTCGATTACCACTGGGTCTTCTCTCCGGCGACCCTCGCCTGGCACCGACGACCTCCGGCGACCCTTCGCCTGACGTCGGCGAGCTCCGACAGTCCTCTTTTTGTGTCGAAACTTGGTGGGTTCCACTCGAAATCACTGTTTAACCTCAAACGAACACTGTACAGCCTCCGGCGAGTACTGTACAGTCTTCGGCGAGGCTTGACAGTGTCTATACAGGTGTTATTTGGGGTCTTGTTTGGTCAGATCTATTTGGGTAAGCCTCTGGTATATTCAACCTTGTTCAGTTAACATCTGTCTACCCCTATTTGTGCTTGATAGCTTCTGTTGACGATCAACTTGCTGGATTTCCTCATGGTATTTCTGGATTTCCTCCCTTTAGGATATCTCATACATCATTTGCAGTATTTCTGCCCTGTTTTCCCATTTTGAGATATGTCAGAGACACCTAAAGGGGACTCTGGCAGTGCAAAGAATGAAGGGAGCCATTTTGTGACTCAAAATAGTGCTCCACCGAATATTTGTCCTATTAAGTTGGATGGTTCGAACTATTTGCTTTGGTCTCGGAGTTTTACCTTGACCATCACTGCCAATGGTCTATTGAAATTTATCACAGGGCCTGTTCCACCACCAGAAGTTACTAGTCCAGATTTTGTGACTTGGACTACTCAAAATGCTCAAGTCCTGACATGGCTATTCAACTCCATGGTACCCACCATCAGTCACAACTACTTGTTCCTTGACACTCCACATAAGGTGTGGACTTCTGTGGCCCAAACCTATTCTCGAAAGGGTAATGATGCTCAGGTTTTTGAGTTGAGAAGGAGACTTTGGGGGTTGGATCAAAACCATAGGTCCTTGGCCGAGTACTATGCTGATTTGAATGGAGTTTGGCAGGAACTTGATTACTATAAGAGTTTTCGCCCTACTTGTACTGTTGATGTCACTGCATATCAACAAATGGTTGAGAAAGACCGCCTTTATGATTTCTTGGCGGGCCTTGATGTGGAGTATGACCCTATCCGAGTGCAGGTCTTGGGCCGTGTTCCTTTTCCCTCTTTAGGAGAAGCATATGCTTGTGTTCAGGGGGAGGAGATTAGACGGAGTGCTATGGTGCCTGTTTCCATTCCAGATCGCTCGGCTCTGGTTGCTATTCCTACTCCACGGGATGGTAAGGCTCAGGTTGGAGACAAAAGCACTTCTGTTGATCGTGATTTGCTGCAATGTGACTATTGTCACAAGACTCGACATACCCGGGAGTTTTGCTGGAAGCTCCATGGGCGTCCCTCTCGAGGACGGGGTGGTAGTCGAGGTGGTAGTCGAGGTGGTGTTCGAGGTTCTCATGCACATATCTCGGGGTCTATTGTGGAGACCTTGTCGGATTCTAGTGGAGGTCGGTTATATCCTTCGGTCTCAGATAGTTCCCATGGTGGTGCTCTTTCTCAGGGGGAGTTACTGACTCTACAGACTCTTAGGCGTCTTATGACCAGGCTTGACTCTCCATCTGCTACGGCTTCTACTTCCGCTACTTCTTCCCACTTTGTTCACTCAAGTATTCAGGCTAGTGCCCTTACTGCGTCATCTTCACTTCCTTGGATAATAGATTCTGGAGCTACTGATCATATGACAGGTTGTTCATCCTTCTTTGACTCCTATTCTCCATGTTCTGGTAAGGATAAGGTCAGAGTAGCACATGGTTCCCTTTCTTCGATTTCAGGGAAAGGTTCTATAAATTATACTCCAACCATGTCACTTTCTTCAGTTCTTCATGTCCCAAGTTTTTCCACCAACCTTCTCTCAGTTAGTAGTCTTACTCATTCTTTAAACTGTTCAGTGACATTTTTTCCTACTCATTGTGTCTTTCAGGAACTGGATACGGGGAGAATGATTGGCAGTGGTAAAGCTTATGGAGGATTATATTTTTTGGAGCCTGCACCTAATCCAGTCATTCCACCTATGTCATGTGGCCAAGCTCTTGAAGCGGATGTGGGCTCAACCCTTCCTTTATTGCATCAATGACACCGTAGATTAGGCCACCCATCTTTTGGGATTTTGGAAAAACTTTTTCCTAGTTTAGTTAAGCACTGTACTAGGAGTAAGTTTTTTTGTGAAGCGTGTGAACTTGCAGAACACAAACGCTCTTTTTATGCTCCTGTTAATCAAAGAAGTGAATCTCCATTTATGGTTATCCATTCTGATGTTTGGGGTCCCTCCCCTGTTACCTCTCTTTTAGGCTATCGTTGGTTTGTTACTTTTATTGATTGTCATTCTCGTGTCACTTGGGTGTATTTACTTAAGGCAAAAAATGAGGTTTTTTCATGCTTTCAATCTTTTCACAAAATGGTGCGTACTCAATTTGATGCTAAAATTAAAGTGCTTCGTAGTGACAATGGGACCGAGTATATTGATGGGACTTTTCGGGCATATCTGAATAACTCTGGCATCCTTTTTCAGACTTCTTATGTTGGCACTCCACAACAAAATGGAGTTGCTGAATGCAAGAATCGTCATCTTGCCGAGGTAGCCCGTTCACTATTGTTTACCATGAATGTTCCTAAACATTTTTGGGGTGAAGTTGTTCTTACTGCAGCTTTTCTTATCAATCGCATGCCATCTAGTGTTCTTCAGTTCCAAACTCCTCTTAAATTCCACCTTGGCTGTTCTCGGGTCTCATCTCTTCCACCCAAGGTTTTTGGGTGTGTGTGTTTTGTCCATGCTCCCAAGCACCCTGGTGGTAAGCTTGATCCCAAAGGCCGTAAGTGCGTTTTTCTTGGCTATTCTCCTACTCAGAAAGGGTATAAATGCTATGACCCAGAGTCTCGCAAAACATATGTTTCTATGGATGTCACATTTTGGGAAACAGAATCATTTTATCCTCTGTCCACTTCATCTCTTCAGGGGGAGAATGATAGACAGGAAGAGATGTTGATATTTCATACTCCTGAGTCGTGGTCTTATCCTTTACCTTGTCATGGTGAGGGGGAGAAAGAACCTTTACCTGCAGAAAGAGCAGAGCATGATGTTCGGGAAAGACTGGATAGGCCAAATTTGCAGACCTTTTCTCGAAAGAAAAAAGGCAAACCTACATGTGCGGTACCACTTTGCCAATCTTCATCACCTACTCCAGTTCCTGACTCTTCAGCTGACTCATCTGGTAATGATCCTTTCCCTACTGTTGTTGATGATCTTGATACTCCTATTGCTCATAGGAAAGGTGTTAGAACTTGTACCCAACATCCTATTTCTCAGTTTGTTTCATATTCCCGTTTATCTTCTTCGTATCGTGCTTTTGTCTCTTCTCTTTCTTCTATATCTATCCCACAGGATTGGAAAGAAGCTATCATAAAACCTGAGTGGAAAGAAGCTATGGTAGAGGAGATGAAAGCCTTGAAAAAGAATGACACCTGGGAATTAGTAACTCTCCCGAATGAGAAGAAACCAGTGGGATGTAAATGGGTATTCACTGTAAAGCACAAGGCAGATGGAATGGTTGAGAGATATAAGGCCAGGCTTGTTGCTAAAGGTTATACTCAAACCTATGGTATTGACTATGAGGAGACATTTGCTCCTGTGGCCAAGATGAACTCTGTTCGGACCTTATTTTCTTGTGCTGCTACTTTAGATTGGCCTCTTCAACAGTTTGATGTGAAGAATGCATTTCTCCATGGTGACCTAGAGGAGGAAGTGTACATGGACATACCACCAGGTTTTTCCTCTTTTGCAACAGAAGGAAAGGTGTGTAGGTTGAGAAAGGCCCTCTATGGATTGAAGCAATCTCCTAGAGCGTGGTTTGACAGGTTTCTCAAAGCCATGTTGAGATTTGGATACAAACAGAGTCATGCTAACCATATTATGTTCATCAAGCGGAGTAATGGTAAGATTGCCATACTTATCATTTATGTGGATGACATAATAATGACAAGTGATGATGTGGATGAGATTATCAGCCTCAAGGCTCTTCTTGCTCAAGAGTTTGAGATTAAGGATTTGGGGTCTATGAAGTACTTCCTTGGAATGGAAGTGGCTAGATCTGACAAAGGAATTTTTATCTCTCAAAGGAAGTACATCTTTGATCTCTTAGAAGAAACTGCTATGTTGGGATGTAAGCCAGCTGACTCTCCTATTGAGGCCAATCATCGTCTTGGTAGCAATGAGGGGGAGCATACAGATAAGGAGAGATATCAGAGACTTGTGGGTCGCCTGATATACTTATCTCACACCAGACCAGATATTTCCTATGCTGTGGGGGTTATGAGCCAGTTTATGCATGAACCTCGTACTGTGCATCTTGATGCTGTTTATCGCATCTTGAGATATCTCAAATCAGCCTCAGGTAAAGGAATTTTGTTCTCCAATCATGGTCACTTGAAATTGGAAGCCTTCACCGATGCAGACTGGGCTGGTTCTATTGATGATAGGAGATCTACCTCTGGTTATTGCATCTTTCTGGGAGGAAATTTGGTTACTTGGAGGAGTAAGAAGCAAGCAGTGGTTGCTAGATCAAGTGCAGAAGCTGAATACAGAGCAATGGCTCATGGTGTTTGCGAGCTTTTGTGGCTTCAAATCTTTTTACGTGATTTGGGATTCCCTGATGCTGGTCCTATGAAGCTCTACTGTGATAATAAGGCTGCAATAAACATTGCCCATAATCCTGTCCAACATGATCGAACGAAGCATATTGAAATCGACAGGCACTTCATAAAAGAGAAGCTGAGCAACGGTTTAATTTGCATGCCTTTTGTGAGATCAGAAGACCAGTTAGCTGATGTATTTACTAAGGGTCTTAGTAGTAGAAGTTTTCACCCCATTGTATTCAAGTTGGGCTTGATAGATATCTTCGCACCAACTTGAGGGGGAGTGTTAAGTTAGGGATGTATATGTTAGATTTATTTCTTCCTAAGGGTATTCTTGTACATGTACCATTGTCCATATATATACATTGATATGAGAAGGGGAGCTCTAACACCTCAGTATCACAGACCTGTGTTCTCTCATTCTCTCTCTCTATGTTATCTTTCAAATCATTACCTCATTTTTTTCCTCCAATCATTATCCAAAAACCAAAACCAAACATAATCTTAGCTAAGTCATGCGCACACGCAAGCGTAAAAGCTTCTTTCAAGAATGTCTTAAATTATTAAAATTCGCGAGAGCGAGTATTGAGAGCACAAATGCAAAACGATGATTGAGAGCGCGAGCGAAGGCCAAACTGAAGGATTATGTGAGTAAAAGGTTATAGCTATGCCTAGGTCGTTTTCTGCTATGTGATGTTAGTTTTCTAGGGATGCCCCTTTGCTCCTTTAATTGGTTGCTTAATAGAATTTAAGTTACCAAAAAACCATTTGAAGTTTTCCAGCTTTTACTTGATGATAGAATCGAGCAAAAAGGAAAGGAAGGAAAAGACAAGAACAGAGAGCAAAGTTAAAACAAATTCTCTACCATTGTTTGATAATGAGTGAAAGAGGAGAGAATAACAAATTCTAGGATTGTGAATAGTGAAATTTCTTCCCACTTCCTCTCATGTTCTTTTCTTTCTTTTCTCTCACTTTCCTTAAGGCTCTGTTTGGAACTTGAAGAAAATGGTGGAATGGAAAAAAAAAAATGAGAATTTTTCCTTCTTGGGTGTTTGGTTCCTGGTTCAGGAAGAGAAGGGAAAGGAGTAATGGAATTGTAACAAGAAAACTCCAGAAAGGGGAAGAAATGAGAGAGAAAAGAGTGACGGATAAATTTTGAGGTGAAATCCCCACGTGTCAGAAACCTCTACCCTTGAAGAAATAAAAAACGTAAGGTGCACTTGTCAAAGTCGTATGGATCGTCTCATTCTGCATCACTAGTGCTGTGATTGCGCGCGAGCCGCACAACCTAGGCCCACTACTTAAATACTTTCATACATAATTTTTGAATTTTTTTTGCATCAAGTTAAAGATCGCTATTAGTAGTTTAATTTGGTGCAAAAAAAAAATCAATTATGCACGAAAGTACTTTATTTTTTTATCCAAAGAAAATTGCAACGCCAACAAACCATCAATGTCACAACTGATTTGGTGAAGGTCAACAAGCCAGCAATGTAAAATATTTTCATAGACAATTTTTCAAAGTTTTCCGCATCGAATTAAAGATCACTATTAGTAGTTTAATGGTGCACAAAAAAAAATTATACAATGAAATACTGTTTTTTGGGTAATCTGTAAATTTTATAAAGCTAAAACAAAGAATATAAGAGACCTAAGCCAAAACAATAAAGGATCACAATGAAATACTTTATTTTTTTATCCGAATAAAATCGCAAAGCCAACTCATAATTGATTTGGTCAAGGTTTCATTGATGGAAGAAAGCAACTGAATAATTAATTACACCATAAGAGGAAGGGAGTGGCATAACATACTGCTAATTCGTACTTTGCCGTTCCATTTTCCTTTCGGATCCAAATAAGATAATGTATTTTCTCCCTACTTTCCTCTCATTTTTCTTTTTAGAACCAAACATGATAAAGAAACCCATATTCATCCCAGTTTCCCTCTTAAAAATTTCTCTTCTTTTCCTTTCCCTTCCACATGTTCCAAAGAGAGCTTCCAAACACAACATAAAAGGTCAAATCATCAAATTCCATCGCTTTTGAACCATTAAGAAAACCCCTATACTTCACCAATCTCATCTGAGACTAACAAAACGGATTAGTTGATTAATTGGAAATGCTATTTCTTTCCTCTATATCCGTTATAACTAATAAGGGCTAAAGTACGTATTTTTCAAGAGCAGAACGATTCTACTGTAACACAAAAACAACGACATACATTCACAAACTAAAAAAATACATCCCAATTATTGAACATTTTGAAATCAAAAGACTGAGAAATTGCAATACCTTGATAATCGCCCAATTATCTCCCAGTTGATCAAGCCAGCAGTGAAATTCTTCTCCAGAGAAATGAAATGAGAGAGAGATGAGTGAGTGAGTGAGTGAGAGACTACCGACTGGGAAAGTCACTTTATTGATGTCTTTGCTTTTATTGATGTCTTTGCTTCGTCGCGAAGAGTTGTACAGTGAAGAGAGAGAGAGAGAGAGAGAGAGAGAGAGAGAGCAATTTGTGCGTGTCTTTTCAGTTTAACGCGCGGGAAGGGTGGGAAATTATATTCGTACGAATTGTACATCTTTTTTTTTTTTTTTTGTGGTGGTAAAAACACCCCCGTCTTTTGATCTTTTCTAGAGTACCCAACACGGAACCGGGTGCTGCGTATCCGTGTGTTGTGCAACGTGCAATGTGGGGGCCAGCGTCATTCATGTGCCGATATTGGTCCGACGATCAAAGACGTTCACAGCATAGAGCTCGTCGAGTACTACAAATGTACCAAAATTTAGCTCGATTGAATATCCTTAGGTGCCTTATCGGAACATTATTATCTTGAAAATTTATGATTCCGAATGGATCCAAAACACTAGATCAGAACACTGCAACAAGTTATATGTGTACCGATGAGGCTTTCATCGATATTCGATCGAACTGATTTTTGGTACACATGTAGAACTTGATGAGCTTTACGCGGTAAAAAATTTTAATGTGTTCTTGGGAAATGATTTTGGTACTTTAACTATTGATAATCATAATTTAATATTTTAATGTGTTCATTAGTGAGATGCTCTAGATCATGAATGAATTAAGCATAGTGATAAGAACAGAAATTAATTGATTTGGGTCTTTAAGGCCTTGTTCGATTGGGTTTCCGAGACCAGTTCCCAACTTTTTCCCACTGGGCCCCATCTGACAGAGTAAACTTTTTTGTTGCCACTTTCTCTTTCTATCTGCTTTTGGGAAATGCTATTGTAGTGCACAAATTGTACACAAATGAGTCGGTGGGGTCCATTTTGGAGTCTCATATAAATGATCTAAGACGTTCATCAACTTTAAAATAATTCTTTTAGTCACCTCCACAAAAACTAGCTCAATTAGATTTTTATAACTACTTGATCCGATTAGTTAACTTCTATTTAAAATTTCTTTAGACTTTAGAATTTAGGATTCTAAATTTTGAATGAAAATTGAAAGATTAGATCAAATATTTAAAGTTTTTTTAACTTGAGCTGATTTTCTTATAGACCAATCAAAAAATTATTTTAAAGCTGATAAACGTCTTGGATCATTTGTATGAGACTCTGAAGTGGACCCCACCAACTCATTTGTGCACAATTTGCGCACTACAATAGCATTTCCCAAAAGCAGAAAGAGAGAGAAAGTGGCAACAAAAAAGAGTACTCTGTCAGATGGGGCCCAGTGGGAAAAAGTTGGGAACTGGTTTCGGAAACCCAGTCGACCAGAACCTAAGTTTTCCCTCTCTGATGTGTTTTGACTTTGATTTAGGGGTATGACTCTACAGCAAAACGTCATTGTAGCTCCTTGGTTCTTGTGGTTTAAGAGATCCATTGCTTCAGTGGTATTTCTGAGAGCTGCCACCTTGTACATGTAGCTAAATGTCAGGTATGTCTCCAATCATTCACGCTCATACCCGCAATGATTGGGGGCTACATGAGTAATGTTCTTGTTGTTAAATCACAATTTTGATATTTATTTTTTAATATTCATGTTACATATATTTTGAACACCGAAAGACAAATATCTTTCTCTACCATATATATATAGGGTAAACTTCTTATCCGGACTTTTTATTTTCGGACCTCATGATCCAAACATTTTTTTGACGATCTGATCCGTCCAATGTGTTCAGAAGGTGTTTTCAAGGGTCCACGCGGTAAATCTTCAAAAAAAAATACCGGGAAAGGCTTGATCCAAGCAGTTTTCGCAAAATATATATATTTACATTTTTTGCGAAAACTGCTTGGATCAAGCCCTTCCCGGTATTTTTTTTTTTTGAAGATTTCCCGTGTAGACCCTTGAAAACACCTTCTGAACACATTGGACGGATCGGATTTTCCAAAAATAATTGGCAACACAAAAAAAACCATTTTTTTCTTATTTCTGGGAGGTGTGGATTAGAAGTTTTTCGTATATATATATATATAGAGAGAGAGAGAGAGAGTCCACTTCTAGTCCGCGATCCGGACTTCCGGACCTCCATGATCCGAGATTTTTTTTGACGATCCGATCCGTCCAATGTGTTCAGAAGGTGTTTTCAAGGGTCCACGCGGAAAATCTTCAAAAAAAAATACCGGGAAGGGCTTGATCCAAGCATTTTTCGCAAAACTGTAAAAATACACTTTTTGCGAAAAAAATGCTTGGATCAAGCACCTCCCGGTATTTTTTTTTGAAGATTTTCCACGTGGACCCTTGAAAACACCTTCTGAATACATTGGACGGCTCGGATTTTACCAAAACAATTTGCAACACGAAAAAAATCAGTTTTTTCTTAAATCCGGGAGGACCGGATAAAAAAATGACTTTATATATATATATATATATGAGCTTCCTATCCAAACTACTAAATCCGGACCTACCGTCCGGACCTCACTTTCCATACCAAATTTGGACGATCCGAACCGTTAGATGTGTTTAAAACGTGTTTTTAAGGTCCAACGCGAGGATTTGGCAAAAAAAAATACCGGAAGGGCTTGATCGGAGCAGTGTGCATTTTTATGAAAAATTGCTCCGATCAAGCCCTTCCGGGTTTTTTTTTTTTTTCAAATCCTCGCGGTGGACCTTAAAAACACGTTTTAAACACATCTAACGGTTCAGATCATCGAAATTTGGTCCGAAAAGTGGAGGTCCGAATGTTAACAAGTTGCGGGAGTTTGGACCGGAAAACTTCTAATCCACACCTCCCGGAAATAAGAAAAAAATGGTTTCTTTTGTGTTGCAAATTATTTTTGGAAAATCCGATCCGTCCAATGTGTTCAAAAGGTGTTTTCAAGGGTCCAAGCGGGAAATCTTCAAAAAAAAATACTGAGAAGGGCTTGATCCAAGCAGTTTTCGTAAAAAATGTAAATATATATTTTTTGCGAAAATTGCTTGGATCAAGCCCTTCCCGGTATTTTGTTTTGAAGATTTTCCCGCTTGGACCCTTGAAAACACCTTCTGAACACATTGGCCGGATCGGATCGTCAAAAAAATGTTTGGATCATGAGGTTCGGAAATTAAAAGTCCAGATAAGAAGTTTACCCTATATATATATATATATATATATATATATGTATATTTGTGTCGGACTAAAGACTATATGTATAATTCTCATTTAAATATGTAATGGAGAAGGATGTCGAACCACAATATGACAATGCCACGGGACAATTAATTACTCACTGGCAGGCCTTTATTCATTGAACTTTCACCTCCAAAATACCAAGTGTTATGGAATTGCGAATTTTAGAATTTAATCTCTCATTCCAAAATGCAACTCAAGTCCGGCTCTATTTTACCTTCTCCTTTATTTAAAACTAAAATTTGAATTTTTTTTACTTGTGAAAACAATTGTGGAAATTATAAAAAATTTCTGATATATAAAACCATTTTTGAATTTTTCTTTGTAGCTACTTTAAGAACACTTTTTTCTAACAAGGATCATGAAGAACTAGTTCAAAAGAAAATCAAGATGTCCGATTCTTAAAAATAGATAAATAAGATTTTTTTTCACAATAAAGTCGCATATCAGCATAGATAAATAAGATTTTTTTCACAATAAAGTCGCATGCGCTGATTTCTGTCCCCACTAGTATAATTTTTTGACTGTCACTGTTATTAATGTGGAGGTGGTGGTGGAAAGAGACAAAGACATGAGGAGGGTTTTTGGGTGGTGGAGATGGAAGTGAGAATGGATAATACGCCGTAAAGAAAGAAAAAATTAATAAATCGTGACATTATAATAGGTTGGGTACTGGGAAAAAAAAAGAGGCAAATAATTCTTTTTTGTAAGGATGTTATTTTAGGTGTACATATATCAAAATTACCCTAACCTTTCAAATAAATGTCTCATCAGTACTTCATCCTTGAAGCCACTAGGTGTGCACCAACCTATTTGCTTATTGCTTACTACTACTATCATATAAACACGTACGATAAATAAACATGCTATAAGTCTTAGGGTAGCTATTTGGCTTTTTGGTTTTTTATTCAAATTTTTTAGGTTTTGGTAATTTTATGTCAAATTTTTGTAGATTATTAGTTCATCTCCAAGAGAGGAATCGGAAAAAGAAAAAAATTATGACTTTTATCTAATTTTTTTAAAAAAATATCCAACTTTTACCACTGGATATTCAAAAAAAGAAAATGCTAAAAAAACCTAGTGGCTTATATTAAGGTTTAAAAAAACGTGTTGAAATGTAGAAAAAAATGTATAAAAGTAGGTGTAAATGTATTAAAAAGATAAAAATGTGCACTGCAGAGTGTGTTTTTTTTGTTCTTTTTCCATACTTATTGTAAGCCCAGTAGCAAGACTGTAATGCCCCCAAATTTTGGGCACATTAATAATATTACAAAATATAAATAAAAGTCATGATATAACACTTAATACAATAAAGTCTGCCTCCATAAGCTAATAATATTACAACCGGGTTGGATCTATGGCTTTGTCTATCTCTGCGCCTGGTCATCCCCCAAGCTGGCAGCACCGTCAGCTCCGTAAGCCTCCTACCCGTAGAATTCCTCCTGTTCATCCCAGTACACTAACATAATAAGTCACAATCGCATAGCAACATCGTGGTATTATGTCAGGGTTACACAAGTGCAACACTGTGAGCAACAAGGCCCAGTAGACAATACTACCCAATCCTTAACTAGCAATTCTAGAACGATATGATCATGACAAGTAAAACAGGCTCGATAATAGAATATCGCATGAGTGCAACATGTCAATGTCAATGCAGATCAGAGTATATCATGCGCAATAAAACAATGTCCCGTATTATCTTTTCATTGTCAGCATTCTTCTTCAAATTTCATTTATGTCAACATCTCCCATCACTCGAAAGTTATTGGGTTGTTTCCGTTTTCATTAAACTGACGGCACCAACCTTTCCGCTCGAGGTCCCAGCCGTCTTGCATCACCGAACTTAACAGCCTGTTTGCAAGGTCCGTCCACCCCGCGACTCACACGACACAGTCTTAGCCGTCTCGACCGTCTTATACCACTGAACTTAACCAGTCTGTTTATAAGGTCCATTCACCGTGTGTTGTGCACGCTTAGCCCAAACCACCAAGTTCTCCCGCGAAGTTGGGGTGGTGCTCTCGCCGCACTATCTTATCCATTTCCAAAATATTTTCATTCCCATCTCTATTTCTCGTCATCGCTATCATTTTCTTGTAAATTGTGTCGTGTCAATAAATGTATCGTGACGTGATCATGTAGTATACTCTATCATACTCAACAACAGTTTAGGTATATCAGAAAATCGTTACTGGTTGTTTACGAAGCCATTTCAAAACTTTTAATTTTCTTGGGTGACTTTCTTTAGACAAATGAGATAACCAGGAGAGTCCTAGGCCAGATGGTCTGACGAATCCAGTTAGAATCACAATTCCTTTCTTAGACAACGCGAAGCTTGTCCTTTTGACAGACCCTCAGGGGTGTTAGCCTTGGGTTATCTCATAGTCCAAATACGGTCAAAACATTTTCAAGTTACTTTAAGAAAAGTTAGTCAATCTCATTTTTCCGAAAATAAGTCGAGGCATCATAACAACATAATTTCGAAAAGTCAAATTTTCATTCGACCATTATAACTATGTATTTTCAAACGTCTATCTCAATTCGAGCATTATAACGACTATGTATGATTATGGAAAAGTCACTTTAAGAACTACTAATTTTTACTGTAAGCTTTCTAACTTGGAACCAACTTTCCGGAAAAATGTACTTAAAACAACTTTAAGGAAAATTTTAGAAGTAATACAAGCATTATAATGGTATAAAAATTTACTAATCAAAAATAGGAAAGGAATTGACTACTTAGAGTTTCGGTAGGAAAGCTACCTTGTTTTCCGGGTGTTAACCGGAAGCCGAAATAGCTAGGTTGGACTCCGGGTTTGGACCTCGAACACCTAAACTACTAACTTTCTTACTAGTTTTGGATTGGTGGGTGGTTGTTGGTGGAGGAGAGTGGTGGTTTTAGTGGTGGTGGATGAAGAACAAGACTAGAAAGCTCAAGAACTTAGAAGGAAAGGTGAGAGGTTCTTTGGGTGTGAGAAAACAAGTGCATGGGCATGGGTATTTATAGGCAAATGAAGACCCCCTCCCTCCCTTATGTTGGCTGGCCCCTCCCCTCTCCATGTGCTCAAAATCTACTCAATTAATAAGTAGATTTTTGGTACAAGATTTTAGGGGATTTGGAAGAATAATATCCTAGGGTTAGTACCATAGAAATCCTAGGTTTTTATGAAGAAATCTTAGGGTTTTAAATAGAAAATCTAGGGTTTTAATGGTGGAAAATTTCTAGGCAATTTCCTTAGCTCTAATTAGTGTATAATTTTGCATGACCATATTTGTTTTAGGGAGTTTTGGCTACTAGAATTTGGTTAGGAGACATGTGCCTAATTAGGCTACTAAATCTATAGGGCAATCTAGGTTTTAATTGAGGAATAAGAATATATTCTTTCCATTAATGAGAGAATATATTCTCTCTAATAATTGGAAAGAAAAGCCCTACTAATAGAGTTTTGGGTACTAGTTATACACAAAAATGTGCACTACATTGGTGGGCATCTCTGTTCCTTTGGGTGTTCTTCTTGGTTGGCTTTTGGCCAATTGATGGTGTTGGTTTTTTCCTTCCAGGGTCCTAATGGCATGTGATTGTCGGTTGTGGTTTCCTTCTTCGAAGGTTTTCCCCACTCCCAGCTTGATGCTTTTGTTTTGGATCCTTTTAATCTTTGTAATTTGTTTCCAAAGATTAATAAAAAAAATTCGCCGTTCAAAAAAAAAAAAGTGCACTAAATTAGACACAAGTCTAATTAGTTAGGGTACTAGCAAAATCTAGGTTAGATTCACTTAGGAAATCTTCAAGAATAAAATCCTACCTAAGGTACTACACCTAGAGATTTTCTAGAGTTTCCTACACAAACATGCATGGTGCATCCCCCCCCCCCCCCCCCCCCCCCCGCTTCTCTCTATAAAACACAGTCCCACATATTGTGGGAAGTAGGAGAATAGTTGGTGAATATGTTAGGTTTTGGCTTGGAAAAGGAGAGAAATAAGATTTTGCTGGAAAGTATGGAGCAAGGTTGGTATGGAATGATATGGGTAGGTTGTGATGTATAATGGGAGTGGTACTTGGCTTGTACACTTGCATGCAGGGCTTGATGTACCAATTAAATAATTAAAAAGAAATTTTAAATAATATCAACCAAAATAATCCAATTAAAAGGAATTATTGAATTAATAAATTGAAATTTTTATTTTACAAAAATTAGGGTTGTTACAAAGACCCTTTTAAAAAAGGGTAAAAGTCATAATTTTCAAAGGAATTGACAAAAAGGAAAAAATATTGGCAAATGGACTCAAAACTCAATTCTTTTTTACAATGGATGTCCTTTTTTTTCCTGATAATATGGATGTCCTTCACTTTGGTGATTATATATATTTCACTTTTAAATGGTAAAAAAGTGCTCGTGAGCACACTTCTACCTATAACTACAAATCCAAACTTCATTACTTCCAGCATGCCTAATTGAATGGGTTAAGTCATAATTACGCAGCTCTTACCTTCCTCTGAGGAAAAAAAAACACTTTATTACCTCAATTCAACTAGTGTTTGATTATTGTTACCTCAATAAAGAAGGGTAGTACCTGTATGAGTCATTTGCATTAGTAGTGGAAGCTTTGACAGTTTTGAATGCTCTTTGATGGGCTCCAAGGAATTTACTACTAAGATCAGATATCCTTACAGATTGTCTAACTTTTGTGGGTAAGCTGAGCAAGGATCCGTGGAACCGATAAAACCGATCCGACCCGACCGACTCGAACACCAACAGGCGATTTAAACAACTTAAATCGGTCGGTCTTTGGTTAGTGAGTTTTTTGGAGTTATCGGGCAATTCACAAGTTGAATAATGGATAACCAAATCAACCCGACTCGACCCTCATATATACCACCTACGTGTAATGATCCCATCCCCAGACCTCAACTAATATTTTTACCCTAAAATCCCTTTCTCTTCCCCAAATCACGTCACCCACACCTAGACTCTCTCTCCCTTTCTCTAGTCTCCGCCCCTCTCTCTCCCTAAGATGTAAGGCCTCCTCCTTCACCGACTGTCGACCATCATCCATGGCACCAATCCTTACCATTGACTGCGTAAATCTGAGGCCACCAGCCACCTTCCATGGCCACCAATCCATGCCTATCAGCCAGCGTCACCTTCCATCGCCTTCAACCTCTATGTCTTTTATCATCGAGTTGCAAAGATCTTCTCCCCCCCCCCTTCTTGAACAAGTTGCAATTTAACCGGTATCTCCTGTGCTTTGCGATTTTGTATCGATCTAGTTGTAACTTCAACTGGTATCCACTGTGCTTTGCAATTTTGTTGTAAGTGATTCATGCTATGTGATTTCTTTCCTTTCAAACGATTTTGGTGCTTGGCTTGACGTTTTGGTTGTCTGGGATTTTACTTGTCTTCATTTCACTATTCACTCATTCAAACCCGACTAAAAAACCGAAACCCCACTTTCTGATGGTTCTGCCATTACGGTCGGTCGATCTCGGATCCCAGCTTTCTTAACCCACCTAGTTTGGATCGGGTGACAGGTGGCCCGACATGTGCACACCCCTACTTGTGGGTTTTCTTGGTACTCCCTCCATTTCCATTTAATAGTTTATTTTGAGGATTTCAACTAAATAAGATAGCATAATTGTTGCACTTTTAAAAACTTGTTTTTCTCATTTTACTCTTCAATCATTACATTTTCATTTGTTTTAGTACAACTAATTTAAAATAGAAGGGTGAAAGAGAAAATTCACTAATTATTACATATTCACGCGCAGGAAGGATGGGAAAGAACTTTGCTAGTACCATCCCCAAATACACAAATAAATACACACCCACGCGTGAGTTTATTTGTTCGTGTAGTTGGGTGTGATACTAGATCTATTGGGGTGGGAAATTATATTCGCACGAGTCGTACCCCATCTTTTCTTTTCCTTGGAAGCTCTAGTCCAAAGCTATTTTGATGCAAGATAAACTTTTAGATATATTCTAAAACTACACATGTGACTAATTCTTGCAAAAAAAAATAATAGATTTTTCATAAAGATATTTCGAGAGCTTTTATAAGCTAGATATTCTAGAGCTTCTATAAACTAGATATTTATATCCCCTTCAATAATATCTTCAACTTTGGGCTTTGTCAATTGAGTTTGTTTGAACTTTACACTTTACTTTCTCGTGCCAAAACACTAAATCTAGTTTATGCTTCAACAACGTTAGATATAATTAATATATAGTTAAAAAGTAATTACACCTTATAACACCAACAAACTACGCTTACATTTAAAAAATTAAAATGCAAAATTTAAAGTCTCCCAGCTGGGTACGGCTTTTTGCTGCCTTAGTTATGGAAAGAAAAGAAGAGCCATTATGTGATTCAAGAAGTATGGTTCTTTCTTTATTCAAGCCCTACCATTAAGGTTGAATTTCTATCAAATGGTTTGAATGTCACCATAGTTAGATTGAATAGCTTAGATTAATGCGCTAGGGGTTCCACTTCTTAAAATAACATCCGGCTTTTTCCTCAGAAGTAACATAGGATATGTACCGAATCAAGATACCTGTATAGTATATAGTAAGATACGCAATCATATCATAGGATTTCAATACAAAAAGGATACAGGATAAAATATGTATCGTTTTCCAAAAGAAACGATTCTAATAGCAGAACACGTAGCATGTATTGTGGGTTTTTAGCAATTGTGCTCATACCCTAAGTCACACAATTCGCGAGCACAAGCAGATGCGGGTGCGGGATAGCGAGCGGGAGATCTTCGATATTTGGAAGGATTGTGAATCCGAGCATCTCAAAGCGCCTCTCTCTATATACAAATTTATTTATTTTCAATACAATGTTTTGAACATTTACAAAATTCCTCATAAAATTTCATGTCCATTGGACAAACCAAATGAATACCAATTCCTAAAATTACATGCATTTGCATGATGTCCAACCATTGTAGTACCACACCCACTTTTATACATTATTATATATTATTGCAGCTTGACTTAGGAAAGCAAGCCATCGAAAGTCGCACTGAGTAGGGTACCGACAAGAGACCTGCAAGACTCAAAGAACATTAGGCTACCCGGCCGGGGTTTGGCCGGAATACCCCTCTGATGCTTAAGTCAGAGATTGAATATTGGAGAAGAGAAGAAACTAGGGTGTTGTGAGTATGATTGTGTGTACCTTGTGTTAAGGGTGAAACACCTTTTTAGAGGCTCTCCTTTCCTGTCATCCAAGATACCTAGTCCACTCGGGATACACTCGTATCCCTAAATATCCGGAGCTTCGCCCCTTATCGGGACACTCGACGAGTAGCTTCGCCGATTACGGTGGACTCCAATCTCCAAAAGATCTCCGACTCCGGAGCTTCGCCTTTATCGGGATACTTGATGATACTTATCAAGGTAGCTTCCCCGATTAGGGCAGACTAATCTAGGTAGCTTCCCTGATTAGGGTAGACTCCTACTCAAGTAGATCTATTAAGCATCTTCTAGAATAATCTCTACGCTGACCGGACTTTTACTCCGCCCATTGAGATAGTCCATCGCAACTGAGCCTAGTCTTTCTAGGTCACACTCCTTTCTAGCTCAATCCGCTAATTTGACCCTTAATTCGGGGGCCTAAAATCCGGCCCACCTCATTTGCCCCCCAGCCTTTGGCACCGTGACCTCAAGGCTAGGTGGTAAAGGATGCTTATTCTAGCCCTACTAGGCCAAGCTCCTTTTTGTTTTTCTATCGGTCAAATCCAACCCAGTAAAATATGCAACCACATATCTTTTGTACGCCGCAATTCGACGTATAATGAGCAAAAAATAAAATTGATCCGACCACGTCTGGGCCACTTTACTTTGTCAATAAAGTTCAATTTTATTTGTGCTTGTTACTTGGCCGTAGTTAGCTCCGCATTGGTAACTGAAACGGTGATTGCATTGAGTTTCAGTTCGGCAGTGGAAAAGAGAAGGCAGTGGAAAAGAGAAGGTGAGAGTGCGACCCGGTAGAATCTCCTCTTGGCAGCTTCGCCTCTGTAGCTTCTTTAAAATGTAGCTTCACCTCTTTAGCTTCTCAAAAAGTGAGAGCAAAATGAAAGTCAAAATCCATTTCCTCCAAAGGGCTCACCATCAATTTTTTCCCTTTACGTAAGACGTTAAGATTCAGAGAAAATAAAAGGGGAAAATGGGAAAGTGATGGTGTCTCCTTCATCTCCATTGACTTGGTCAATCAACAGACCCCTTTATTTTTCCTTGACAGCTTCTCCAAGAAGCTTCAAGCTCTCATGAACAATGAACACACTGGAGAGAGTGGTAAGTGAAACTTCCCCATGTAGTTTTGCTAATTTCTTTGAACGGCATGTAGCTTCACAGACAATCTGCATTTTTGTGCTTCCTTGGACCCACAACACTTTCTTTTTCAACATAGGAGAAAGTCGGGAGAGAGAGTGGAAGGTGAAACTAGGTGAGCCTCCCCTTGTAGCTTCACCTTTTTTCTTCACAATTTAAGCTTGGAGCTTCACTTTGTAGTCTGACCTTTGCATGTGAATAGCTTGGGCCCACCTTGCTCTCCATTATTTATTTTTTTATATAAACAGACCACTCCATGCATTTTTGTCCAACACTTTCAAGGGGGAAGGTAGACCTTGTTAGTCCAGCTTCACCTTTACTAAATATTTTTTTAACTTGACAAACTGGACCCCATCGCCTACGCCCGTGCACAACAATTCAAGAGAACAAACTAAAAGTTAAGAGTTTTTTTTTGGTACGTCGTAGTCTGACTGGAAATGAGCGAGCACGCAAAGAATAAAATTGTTCCAACCATGTCCGGGCCACTTTATTTTTAACAAAGCTCAAATTTATTGCACGCGCTCCTTCCAAATAACTCCTTGACCATAGTTACCACTGCGCACTTTGATCATATAGGAGTGTCGAAAGTGAGAGCTTTCCACGTTTCCAAATCCGCTGAATTGTTCTTCAATTAATGGAGGAAAGGGCAGAAACCTTAGATATGGTACCTTTCTTTAGGTTTACCTCTTTACTTTCTATCAATAGCATATCAAAAATCGCTTGACGTTGTTGATTGCTAAGATTTCTTTTTGATCTACACTGGATAGTGGAATTTTGGAATAAAGAGTCCTTTTTTATTTGGGAGCTTTTTTGAGAAGGACATATTATAGAGGGTATTATTGGAATAAGGACATCAACTTTTCCAATAAAGCCAACAGGACATTTGGGCAATTGGTGACAAAAATACCCTACAAGGGCCTTGTTTAGCTAACAAAAATAATGAATTTTTCATTTTTTTTCAGATCTAGCTGCGCAGATAACCTTATCTATTGACCCTCCGGGAAGGGCCTTGTTTGGCTAACACAGAAAATGAATTTTTCATTTTTCAATCCTGGTTGCGCATATAACATTATCTGTCAATACAAAATATGTTTTTTTTGTATTTTTTTTTCTTGATTAGCACATATATCGTTATCTGTTTATTTTTTCTAATATACAAAAAATTGATGGCATAGATACCCTTATATGTTGATTTTTTAAGGAAATATATAGGTAATTGATTAGCATAAATACACTTACTAGTTATTTTTCATATATAACCACTTCCATTCAATATTTTAGTAAGGAATAATACTAAAATACCATTATAAATGCACTAGAGTGCTTATTTTTTTCTCTCTCTCTTTCTTTATTTTTTTTATAAAAAAAAACCCCTTGAGAGGCTAGGAGGTAAGTTGAGAATTTGCGAGTTGCAGTATTAAGAGGGTATTGTGCACTCTCTTGGGCTTAAGTATTAGTTGCCATCTTGACAAAGTACTATAAAGCAGACATATATAGTAGTCTGTTGCAATCTAGCCTCTGTTTCATGCCAGTAAAATCAACAAATTAACAAATATGTGTAAATCTGTATTCTGTATCATGCCAACAAACAAACATATATGGTAATCTGTTACAATCCGGCCTCTGTTTCATGCCAATAACAACAATAGATTACCAAATATGTGTAGATATGTACTTTGTATCATGTCAACAAAGCAAACATATATGGTAATCTGTGGCAGTCTAATATTATTTCTCAAAGTCTATTTAATGCGTATTTGAAAAAATAGATTCTAATAATTTTTACAATATGTGTTACAAGTTTTACCCAAAAATGTTTGAGAAAATTACTCCCTCCATCCCAAACTTCTTACTCCTTTTGGTTAATTATTCTCACCCTAAAGCAATTATTTTTTTGTTTTTGTTTTTTTGTCTCTATTGATTAAATTTCTTTCGCATTTGTCGATTTCAGTCAATTTTTGTCCACATTGATCAAAGTGTCTTATTTTTGTCTTCAATAAACAAAAGGATTTAGATCACAATTTTTTCCCTTTTCGATTCCGATAATCGACAAAAATTTGATGCGAAATGAATGAATGAGAACAGATTACCAAATATGTATACATCTGTACTCTGTATTATGCCAGCAAAGTAAACATATATGGTAGTCTGTTGCAATGTGGCCTCTGTTTTATGGACAAATCAAGCAAATTTAATGGTTTAGTTCCTCAAGCTGGGTGCTTTGGCTAAAAATACACAAATCAAACAAATTTAGCGGGTATAGTTCCGCAATCAGGGTGCTTTGGCTAAAAAATATACCAAATAGTTTTTTTCCGTCTTTATTAAAATTTATTTTGCATTTGTCAGTTTTGCGTCGATTTTTTGTGGATTACTGTTTTGTCACGACGAGATGAATCTAAAAAGTAAAAAAAAAAATTGTAAAAAAATTTTAAAAATTCACTAAACACAAAAATAATCTAATTTTTTTTGTTGATTATTGAATTATTTTTTTGTCTTTATTCAAAAAAAAATTATTTAGTTAATAATTTTTTATTCTTTAGACTCCCCTCGCCGAGACGAACCAATAATCCACAAAAAAATCGACGTAAACTTAACAAGTGCAATTTTTTTTAATAAAGATATTTTGCCAAAGCATCTTGACAACTCGTATCACAAAAATCAAACCCAATTCTGAGAGAGAAGAGAGAATCAGGGTAAAGTTGAATCGCCAAAAATTATTTGGGACACTTTTTTCTTTTAACTGAACCAAATGAAAGCAATACAATAAAAATAAACATGGAGGACAAATAGTTAGCTTCAATGCTTGAAGCTGAGATGATATAGAAACCCACGTTGGGCCATGCATGACCGAATGAGAGAGAGAGAGAGATACCACGTGTGCTCTGGTGGGTTTGAATAGTTCTGATGGGTTTGAGGGAAATTCGTACGCAATTGTTCCAAGTCGACGTGGGTCTGCCGCATTTTAATTTTTTTGTTTTGGAACGGCTATCGCTGGACATGTGCCATAGTTCATTAAGGGTATTTTTGTCTAGTATTGTCCTTGAGCCCTCAAAAACTTCCAATTCATGTATTGGGAGCATTAAAATAAGTTAGGTTGGGCCAAAGACACTTTGGCTGTGTTCGGTTCATAGTTTTGAGGGAGTTTAGTTTAGTTTTGATGATGTAAGCAGGTGTAATAAGTGGAGAGAGATAGAGAGAAAAGTGAGAAAAATGATGATGTTAGCAAAACCAAGAGTGGCCCAAAACTGGGCCAAAGCTGCCAACCGAACAAGGCCTTTAAAGCCCCAAACTTGGCCTTTAGGCCAATTGTCTGTTTTTATTTGGAAGAGGTGACTGATGAAAGGAGGAGAAGTGGTGGAGAAATTTTGGGAGGAAGATATGAATGGGTGAAAGAGGATTTATAGGGAGAAAAATGTAGGAAGGGAGAATATAACTAGAGAGAAATCGTAGGAGTGATAGAGAGATGGTTAGTTTTGAATTTTTTTGGTAACCCGCCTAATGAATTGTTAAATTTGAAGCCAAAAATTTAGGAGAACAATTTGTTTCAATTTTGGTCGAATTCGATTTCACATTGATATGGCGCCTAATTTTTAAGAGTAAATTTAGGAGGGGATCCGACTAATAAGTTTTGGTGAAATTCGATTTCACATTGATATCGCGCCTAATTTTTAGGAGGAAATTTTGGAGGCAACTACACAAATTTTTCCAAAGATATGACGCCTAATTTTGGCAACAATTAAACAAAAGATTTCACGTTACTAATTGATCACAGTTTAACCAATGGGGCTAGCTCAGCTGGCCAGGACTTTTACATCTCACTAGGAGGTTAGGAGTTCGAATCTCCCTGCCTGCGTGCAGGGGCTTATTTCTTTCTTTGTTTCTACCCTGTAACGGGCTTATATCTTGTATTGATTAAAGTTGTTGGGCTTGGTTGTCTCGTGGACTCTCACAATTCATGTTGTGTCTCGGGTTGGTACTTTGTACTTCATATGTGATGTAATTGATCTCTCTTCTATCGACTGACAAAAAAAAATTGATCACAGTTGGCACCTAATTTTGGAGTATATAGATTCTCTCTAATTCTTCTTCCATTTCACAGTTGGCAACTCACATTTATTTGCGGCAACTAATTGATTATTTATTGTTGAACCTCATAACCCAAAAGAGGGGCAAATTAGGAAAGTTAAAATTAATTAATAGGAATGGTATGACTCCTTAAAAAGTTGGGTTTCCCAAAAGTGATCAGCAATTTGAAATAGAGGGAGTATATATGAGAGGATTACTTGGTCAACAATTTAGCTTTAAAAATAAATTGAACACAATCTCTAATAATTGAGCTAGTGTTGGGACATATGGACTTCTTGAGTACTAGTTAAAATTAGGCTTACCCTCTCTCATCTCTACGAGTGGTGGCCTAGTCAAACCATAATTAATTCGTGGCATTGGCCCTCAGTGCTTGGTTTAGAAGGTTGGACGCAGCAAGCGCCGCAACAAAGTCGGTCACGAATTGGTTCGATGGATTTTGCACATTTTGCTCACCCCTCTCATCTTGACCCCCTGGATTTTCCCAGGTGATTACTCACCTCATCTTTCGCTTGCGAGTTATAGCCACGACTACATCCTCTACCACAGTTAACAACCCTACCCCATCTAACTCCACGTCTTGGTGGCATATTGCTACCACAAGTTAAAATAAGGAAAACTATTAATCACAACACTATATCAACGAGGTTAAAACATCCAACTCTATCCCAACTCAATTAAACAACTCAACGCCACTCTACAAAAGCTTAAGTAAAATGCCACATAAGAGTATGTATGTCACTCAATCAAGCACATAATGTATGAAAAAATTATGCACTTCATGAGAAAACAATGCAATTATTTTAGCTCCGAGACTACAAGTCTCCCCACGATTTCTAGATTTTTTAACCTACAGCTCTGATACCAAGTTGTGATGCCCTCGATTTTCAACATAATAAATAAATCATTTCCAAATAAGTATATATATATATACCGCAAGCTTCCAGTCAGGGATCCCTGACTGGAGGTTTTTGGGTGTTTTGAAGGTTTTAAAAATTGTTTTTGCAAAATCTAAACTGTCCAATGTGTTTAAAACATGTTTTTAAGGGCCTCCACGAGAAATCAAAAAAAAAAAAAAATACCGGGAACGCCTTGATCCAAACAGTTTTTCACAAAACTGTACATATACGTTTTTGTGAAAACTGCTTGGATCAAGGTCTTCCCGGTAATTTTTTTGATGATTTCTCGCAGGGCCCTTAAAAACATGTTTTAAACACATTACACGGTTCGAATCATAAAAAAAATATCGTAAACGTGGAGGTCCAGAGTCCCGGAGTCCGGACTAGAAGCTTGCCCTATATATATATATATATATATATACCTCCCAAAATGGACCTCACAACGTTCTATATTCATAATAAGTCTCAAATTTAAGATGGGTTCCCTTGTCCCATGAAAAAACATGCATAAGAGTATTAAACATTACGGTTTTATATTTACCCAAAAAAAACATTACGGTTTTACATTCCTTCAAAGTCAAAAGAAATGAAATAATAAAGTTATAAGTTCATCTTTCAAAAGTCTGATACATAAGATGATCAAATAACTCTTCGTGTATGCTTTTCAACCCATGCTATGCACTCCAAGCACGTCAATCATGTCCCGTGAATTGTACTAAAAATGATAAGGTGAGCTACACTAGCCCAATTAGAATTTCTCTGCAAACGCTAAATGCATATAAGATAAGATGAGGACGAAGGAAATAGTGTAGTACAAGTCAATCAACAAATGAAAAACCTCAAGATAAGATCTACTTGAGAATTTAGTGTCCTCGATCGTGTTCGTAAAACATCATTTCGTCAATGAAATCCTTTTGTAAAGTCCCAAGTGTACACATAAATATTTCATCTATTTTCCTCTTTCATCAAAAAACCATTGTTATCCACATTTTCAAAACCGAGAATTTGGGTCCCGTAGTCCCCTGTTGAGATTCTTGGGCCTCGTAACCCCTGCCGAGCATTCGGGACATCTCCCTAGGACCTAGGGGTGAAATCGGTTCGGTTTCAATCGGTTCGGTCTGATTTGTAACGAAACCGAATCGGTTCGGTTTATGAAGTTTGGGGACCGATCCCGACCGTTTTGAAATTAGTTTCGGTTCGGTTCGGGGTGGTGTCGGTCCGGTCGGGTTTTTCGATTTTTTCGGTTTGAACAAAATGGGCCAACCAAAAATAACAAAAACCTATTATTTGGGCCAATTCAAGAATTTAAAACAGTTATTTGGGCCGACTTACACAATAATAATGTCTTAAGCCCAATTCAAGAATTTATTTGGGCCAACCCACACAATAATAATGTCTTAAGCCCAATTCAAACTTCATTGTCCTCAGAGCCTCTATTCCCAGCTCTTTCTCAAGGTAGGTACTGCAGAAGATGCATACATTACTGGACTAATCATAATTTTCACTTTACAAGCAATAGACAAATCTTGATAGATGATATACTTAAATAAAAGAGTACAAATCGCATCAGATAACAGATGCACATAAGCAGCCAGAAAAATGTCGTTCCCAAGATGTACGAAAGCTAAGTTCTATTGATAAGTATGTCCAATCTACGCCATAAACAACAACATTCTAAGCAGTGACTTATTTTCAACACCACAAAAGCAGAACCCCTCCCAAAAAAACTTGTAATCCCAGTAAATCTTCTAAGTCCCATATGTGCAAAAGCAGACATCTAGCAGGTTCTCCTAATATAACATACACAAAGTGAGCACCGTCGCCATGGATTAAGCACGAACAAGTCCTGCGAGCAAAAATATAGGAAAAAGATAAAAATGTTAAAAAATGTCGTAAATAATATCATTCACATAGGCAAAGAAATGAGCCCCCCCAAAGCAA
This sequence comes from Vaccinium vitis-idaea, assembly GCA_963854785.1. NCBI lineage: Eukaryota > Viridiplantae > Streptophyta > Magnoliopsida > Ericales > Ericaceae > Vaccinium > Vaccinium vitis-idaea. The sequence continues at coordinate 15,333,655 of OY978224.1, read as the reverse complement.
AGGGTCATGCAAAAGAGATTGAATTCAAGCGCAGAACAAACAGCAAGGTGCAGAATGCAGAAAACAAGATCTAAGTATATCAACTATCCACAGACCAGCTTATATCCACAGATAGATGACATTCTCCTCATAATTTTCGCCACCATTTAAATATTTTCGGCAGTTAAACTAAAGACACTTCAACTCCAAATAACTCAACCAGGTCCATGCTACAAGCCAATTATTTCTCATCAACAAATCTGGTCCCATCAACAAATCTTGTCAATCCAAAATAAAGGCAGCAATAGTACAGTGCATAAGCATGAGCATATGAGTCCAATACACAAATTTCACCAAATCCAGGCAATCAATAAACCATCAATAAACCAGATTAGCAAAATAATCCTCTATTCAACAAGATTATAATATAGTTCATTCACTTCTCAAACAATCAAGCAAACCATGCAAAACAAGAGAATCAAAGTACAAGTTGCAGATAAACAAGTAACTTACAAACTGCTGCTTCTCACCATTGGCAGACATCAACTATAAGGAATAATACCATTGGTAGACAGCAACTACAAGAAATAATTGGCAGACAACAACTATAAGAAATAATACCAGATACCAACTATAAGAACTAATACCAAAGGTCAAACTAGGCATCAAAATTGGGCATGAAACAGTTAATTGAAAGCAAGTGTGGAAAACTTACAAACTGCTACTTCTCCTTAGTCAAACCATCAACCTCTTAGGCCTTATCACTCTCCTTTACGAGAACTAAAAACAATACAAACACAAAGAAAAACAAGAAGTAACTTATCCAATATAGAAGTATTTAAGTACCATAAGATAATGAAAACAAAAACATAAGTAAAGAGTAGTACCGGAATCCAATTGCTCCAAGTCATCAAGTTGTTCTCTAAGGTTGATTTTAGTTGGTTTCTTTATCCATTGTTGAGTGCAAATAAGAGCCTCCACGGTATTGGGAGCGAGAGAACTTCGATATGGATCAATCACACATCCACTCGTGCTAAATGCAGGTTCAGAAGCGACCGTGGACAAGGGGATATCTAGCACATCTCGTGCTACTTGGGAAAGAATTGGATACTTAGAGGAATTATCTTTCCACCACCTCAATATATCAAATCTATCACTATCATCTTCACTAGCCTCCATAAGATACTTCTCCAACTCTGATTTGCTTGCCATGTTTGTTTCATTTTGTTGGTGCATCTTAAAAAGAGATTTCAAAGATCTTTGTTGATCAAAATCATCATCTCCATCTAAATCCACTTTATTTGATGCTCCCCCAACCTCCTCTCGCCTATGCACACTCACTCTTGCATTATTCTTCACATACCACTCAAACAATTCGGTAATCCCACTTGTTATCTTATCCGTCATCTCACTTACCAACTTCTTATCAAATCCCAAAGTATTTAGAAAGCAATATTCAAAAAACCCAACTTTGCATCGAGGGTCAAGAACAACCGCATACAACATCATTGAGTTAATCTTTTCAAAACTTCCCCAATACTTATCAAACTTTGCACTCATACCGCGGGCCAAAGGATACAAAACACTATCATTGGTTGCACACAACTTTTTAATAGCTTGTTGAATCAACACCATCTCATCAAAAAAAGCATTGCAAGTCACATACAAAGAACCCGAGAATTTTAATGTTGCAATGTAAAACATTTTAAGAAAGTGCACATACAACTTAACCTTTTCCCAATCCGTTGAAGTTAGAGGCCCAACATTTCTTTTCCTCCCTTTCCCCCTTCCTTTCTCCCTCTCTCTCTCTCTCTCGTGCAAAAAGTTGTGATTTAAAATAGTTGTCTTCCTATCTTTGGTTTTCCTTTTCAAGTAAGCAACCAAAAGATTATTAGAAGATGCATTATCAACCGTCACCGTTAAAAACTTATCAATCCCCCAACTCACCAAGCAACTCTCAACTACTCTACCAAGTGTGTCACCCTTGTGATTAGGAACAACACACAAATTGAGGATTTTCTTTTGGTATTTCCAATTCTCATCAATAAAATGCCCGGTAAGACACATATAATTCAAGTTTTGGACTGAAGTCCAAGTGTCCGTAGTAAGGCACAACCTTTGACTCTTAAGTGTTTTCTTCAAAGATTTTTTCTCCTCATTGTATATGGTCATACACTGCTTGGCAACCGTAATCCTACTCGGAATCTTGACCCACTTTGGTTGAACGACACGCATAAAGTTTTTGAATCCTTCCCCCTCAACAAATGAAAATGGCAACTCGTCAATAATTATCATTTCCGCTAGTGCCCTCTTACATGCATCAATACTAAAGGTCGTAGCCACAAGGTTTGCACTTCCTTCACCCTCGCCTTCTTTTACTTTTTGAAAAGCAAGGATTTTTTGCCTAGAACCCGAACCCGTATAACTCTTGCTTATAGGGTTTAATTTACACTGATTTGCAAAATGATGAGACATGGATTTCGTACCATTGAGGTTTGAATGACCTGCATAGCTTGCTGTACAAAAATTGCAACCAGCCCTAGGTTTTGGATTACCTTTTTCCGTAAGCAGATGAAAATGGCTCCAACATTCAGCCCTCTTATTAGCTACTAGACCATCACCACCACCTACTGTAGTCTGTTTTTTTCTTTTTCCAAGCACTTCATTATCATTTTCCACATTAAAATGTTCAAGTAAAACAAACTCAGCACCCTCATCCATAATGTCATCATCAATTTCTTCATTCATCTAAACAAAGGAAAATCGAAATCAACATTTTCCTAAAAGTATATCACTAACCAAACATGCAAGACTGCAAGTAATGAAACCCAAAACAGTGAACACCAACAATCAGAAACAAAAAATAATTAGGGCTTTGAGATACCAACTTTACCTCGGGGCTAGCCATTTCTTCCAACTCAGACATCCACGCAACACTTGAGTCGTTGAGGTCCTAAAGGAGGATCTGCCAAAATGAAACACAAGGGTTTCGTCAACGAACAGTTCGGTCTGAACAGAGAGATGGGCGAATAGAGGTAGAGGGACATGGAGACAAACCTTGTGGCTATGACCTTGTGAGTTGTGAGTCTTGTGACAGAATAGTTTGGTCTGAACAGAGAGATGAACGAAGAGATCGACGATCGAACACAGATGTAGTCTTAGCTTGATGAACCTTGTGGATCGACGGTCGAACAGAGAGATGAACCTTGTGGCTCGATTCACGTTTTGGGCGTGAGGATGTCTAGTGAACACAGACTCTGTAATTTTTGATTTACAGAGAGAGAGAGAGAGAGAGAGAGAGAGAGAGAGGGAGGGAGAGAAGCAGTCGCAGCTGCTGTAAATTTTTTGATTTTTTTGTTTTGTCAGCTAGGGTTTGGGTTAAATAGGGAGAGAAGGGGACGGTGTAGATTAAACCAAATAGAGATCGACGGTCTAGATAAAAGAAGGGGGGTTTACTATTTCGGTTCGGTTCGGTCCTCTTTCGGTCCACCTTCGGTTCGGTTTCTATTTCAGTTCGGTTCGGTTCGGTCTAAAATACATGTACCCAAAAACCGAACCAAAATTTTACTTTTTCCTGGTCCAAAACCGAAACCGACCGAAACCAGTACAAAACCGACCGAAAACCGAAAAAACCGGTCGGTTTTTTCAGTCGGTTCGGGGCCGTCGGTTTTTTTTTCACCCCTACTAGGACCTCGTAAACCTCTGCCAAGATTCATGGGCCTCTTAACCCCTGTCACAGGCCTTGTAACCCATGCCTAAGGACACACTGAATGGTGGCCCTAGTAACCACAAAACAACTTCAAATCAAACACCTCTCATTTTGCCAAAATTTCATGCCCCTTAGGTGTCCTTCAAAACATGCCCATAGGACCTTTCTACTACGATTTTATGCGTCAAGCATACATGAATACCTATAGGTGTATCGGATCCGGGAGTTTATCAACGATACAAGCTTTGAAGTTAATACAATAGTTCAACAAGTTTCAATGCCATGACGAATATTAACACAAGGATATTGATGAATTACAGAGGCCAATGGAGGGTCGAAAAAGCTGCTCGAACAACAAATAGACAAAGATGAACTCACTAAAAAACCATCCGGACGGTGGGCATTCCCGTCCAGACAGAAGGGGCAAAAAACAGGGGTCCAAATAGCAAAATCTCATATTTTTGGAACTCAACCAATCAAAGACTAGGGCTCAAATCAAACAAAGATATGCATTAAATCACTACATAAACACTTGGAGAATATAGAAAAAGATCCCTACCTCAAAGATTAAGCTCAAATCAAGACCCAAATGCAAACCCTAGGTTCCAAAGCTTGAACCCAACCGAAAATGGCTTTCCTCAGTGAATGCTTGCAAGTGAAACTCGAGCTCCAATGGCGTGAGGATGAACGTAGGAGAGTAGATCTACAATGATTTTGAGTGAGGGTGGTGGATTTGGGTGTAGGAGGGGGCCAGTCTTGAGGGGAGGGAGGGAAATGCAATTTCTCTCTACCACCAGCTTATATAGTGTAAAACGCGTGCACACCCCTCCAATTAACATGGTGTTGCCAACAAGTCTTTAACAAGTGATCTTTTCATATTGACCCCGCAAGTAAACATTAAAATGCAATTTCACAATGTTCCCCAATTTAAATTCGAAAGGTTTTTCTTGAAATTCCGGGTCTTTACAGAGGTAAACCATTCTCCAAATCTTGCCCCAAGTATATGAAATATTTACAACATTACCCAACTGGTTCACAGAATCTCCCTGATCTTTTCTTTTTTTGTAGTCCGACCACTTTTTAACACACTTTCTCTCTCATGCGAAATAGTGGAGCACAACCACAACATATAATTTTCTTTTTTGGGGTCCCACTATTGTTTAGCTCCCCTCTTTCTCTCTCACTCTCTCTTTGCCCCAAGTAACATGATATATCACTTTTTCTTTATAGATATTGAAGATATCTCTTTTGGTTTAGTATTAGAATAATGATAGTGACACAAACTTTGTGCCACAACCCCACTCACATGGGGTGTGGGGCCCGCACGTGGGACCCATGTGAGTGGGGTTGTGGTTGGTTGTGGCACAAAGGTTGTGTCACAATCATTTTTGTTAGTATTATAATGTAGTCCTCCATCTCATTTTGATCATCCCCTACGAAAAGGTGTGCAATTTTCAAAATAAAAATGAAGTACTTCTGTTCATATTTTTTGAATTTTTTGCATCAAAGTTTTTCATAGGAGACTGTCAAAATGAGGCAGAGGGAATATATGCTATAAATTCTTGACCCCATTAATATAAAATCATGCATCCGCCCCTAGATAAACCTAAACAATATGGACCTTTGGTCCCCACTTATTTCATGAGACCAAACTGTTCGTATTCCGCATTTGGTTTCTTTTAAAACATATACTATATTGTTTTTAAGCTCAAAGTATCTGCGGCTTGATTATTGTGAGCTTATTTTGCACCCATCCCGATCAAACAATGAACTCTTGTACTGCTAAGATTTTTAATTTTTGATCAAACAAACATAGCCCATTAAAATAGAACAACGTTACACCTTGGACATAAAAGAACCCTTCTACTTGCACACACGGAAATGCACCGACCATATACCGACGGCGTCGGGGATGCCGTTGTGGGTCCCAAACTATCGATCCAAGCCGTTCATCCTTCTCAAAATCGAATTCCAAGTGGGCCTGAGCGGGAATCGAGGCAATCGGACAGCTGTATGAGCTCGATCCAAAATCACCCTATTTCATTCAAAATATTGGAATTCGATTTTGAGAAGGATGAACGGCTCGGATCAATCGTTTGGGACCCACAACGGCGTCCCCGAAACTGTCGGTGCATTTCCGTCTGTGCAAAAGGAATTATCGTTAAAACTCGAACACAGAATAGAAATCCAAAAGAACAGATTGAAGCAAAGATGATGCAGCTCCTGGATTGATGAGACCTTTATCAAACTCCAAGCTATCCGCGTAGATGCAGATTTCCATGGTTTCTGTAGCGGCCGGGTTCATAGGGGTCAGCGAAGGCCCTCCCTCCACATCACGAAGAGCCAAAAAGATCACTACCTCAGAGTCTGCAAAACCGAATGCAGATCGATCCGCCTCGACGATGCCGAACGAACGGTGCCCACGGCGGGCGGTGCGGACACAGGGTCTTGGACGAATATAGGTTTGAACGAAGGCTACCGAACGGCTCGGTGCCGAGAGCATGGTACTCGCAGCTTGGTTCCCAGACGACCCTCGGGAGCTCCGCCGAGCGCCCAGGGGGTTGGCCCGCACGCCTGCCGAGTCTGTCGCCCTCGGTAACGTGGGGGCTCGGACACATCCGGTTTGGTGGAAGTGTGTCGGGCACGCCACACAGTCCATGATGAGGCATTAAATGCGGCAGTCACCTACTCTGCCACCGCCGCCTGCAGCAGCACGTGGGTGATGGGGAATGTCTCAAGCTGATTTGACCACTCAAACCCACGTGTCGTGACGTCAGCCCAGGCATGGCGTCTGGGGCTGGGGTGAAAGTCATATCACCTGTCATTCCGAGCGTGAATGACAGGCGCGTGAGGGGCGCCGAGCGCGTGGGACGCACGCCCCTCAGCCTATAAATACCCAGCCACAACTACCACCATGGGTATTCCTCTCTCCTCATTCACTACCCTCATAACTCTTCTTCTTTACTTCTTTCTCTGAGATTTCTGGTGCATTTCTCCCCTCCGGTGACTGACTTAATCATTGGAGTGCCTTCCCGGACAACCATCGTCCGGGCTAGGCACTGACGTGGTTACCTACGTGTGCAGGTTATCATCTACGGTGAGCAGCAGCGGCTCAGGCGTGCACTGCCCTTTCCACCAGTGCCCTTCTCACTCCAAGAGGTTCAAAGAGTTCACTCCGGCGAAGAGACCCCCACAATTGGCGACTCCGCTGGGGACAAGAGAAAAGCCACTCCTCCCAGCCTCTCTGAACACATTGGTGGTGTATCTTCCCCTTCTCCAAGAAACTCCTAAAAACCTCTTCAAATACTGCCCCACATGGCCGACCTCACTCTGGGCCTTGATGCGTTTGGTCCCACCGGTGAGTTCCGCAGCTCCTCCGACCGGCACCGATACCATCGGGTCAGGAGCGACTTGGGCCTCACCCTGTCTCCCGTCGTCAACAGAGACGGAACGGTCACCATGGCAACCAACGGCGCCGGCCCCAGCAACGCCGGAGCCAGCAACATCCTTTTCAGCATGGATGGAAACGTTCTCTCTCTCGACAACCTCACGACTCCAGCGCTCACAGAAGTTCTTCCCCCACCTCCTCCTCTCACTCTAGAGGCCGAACTAGCGCTACTAAGGAAAGAAGTACTGGCCATGAAGGAGGCCAGAAATCAGCCCACAAGATCAAGGTCTGGCGGGCGGACGAGGACCCGGAGGCCACCGCCGAGCACGAGGAGCGTGCCCCAGTATTTTCACGTCTCGGACAGGTCGTGGAGGTAGACCGCCGAGGCAGCGCACTTGTCATCCGGTCGGATGCGGCGCGTTCGCACCAACAGCATACACGCGGCCGGAACTCTCAGCGGACTGACCACGCCGAGGATAGCGCCACGGCATCCAGCGCTCGGACACCAAACGTCCGAAGGGATGTGGAATACGCTCGGGAGGTAGAAAATCAACAACACAGGGGAAAGGGCCCGGCGAACGCTCCTCAGAACCACAACGGCCAGGGCCGATCGCGCGAACAACGGGAGGATAACCGTAACCATAACCAGTCGGGGGACCGGGACCGTGACCGGCGTCATAGCCGATCGGTGGATAGGCATGGCGTTGGAAGCGGGGCACCCAACGTTAGGGGTAATTGCCCGCGAGGCAACGTGGTCACCGACCCTGTCGAAGTCTCGGCAGGTCATGGCCGGAACGAAAACAACGGTCTCAGGCCCGGGGACAGATACACGCTGCGGAATGACGGTGGCAGCATCGTCCTTGTTAACGCACAGACGGGCGAAACTAAGGTTTACCACGCCGAGCCCGACACCAGGGACCGTCGCCACCGGGAAGAGTTGGCAGGGGCCCGGGAGGGGCGCAACAAAAGGCTGTCCTCCGAGAGGAGCAACGTGCACGCAGACGGGCACGATACGGAGCGCCGAGCCGCTAGGCCAGCAAAACGCGCCCATGAGGAATACCGAGCGGTGGACCTCAACCGCCCTTACCCTGCCGACTCCAGGTTAGAAAAAGCAAAACAATCCCCTTTCTCACGAACAATAGCCGAGGCAGCGCCACCGCGCGGGTTCAAAATACCCAAATTCGATAAATATGAGCCCAAGACGGACGCGATTACGCACGTCCAGCAGTACCGCCTAGTCTCCGAGCTCTACGGCCATAGCGATTCCATCATGTGCCGGACGTTCTCCATGAGCTTGGGAACCACGACCCTCCTTTGGTATAGCCAGCTCGCTCCGGGGTCCATAAATGACTTCGATGAGCTCGAGCGCGCGTTCACGTCTCGGTTTGTGACTAACAACACACAGCCGAAGACGCTCGACACGCTTGTCAACATGAAGAGAGGCTCGGACGAGACCCTGAAAGAGTACATTGCACGATACTGGGAGGTGTACAGCCTCGTGGAAGGTTGTGATCAAAGGATCGCTTCCACTTCGTTCAAAAATGGGCTCGATGACCGCTCCGACCTTTTCAGGGAGCTCATGGTGCGACCTCCAAAGAACATGGTGGAACTGATGGAAACGGTGAACCGGTTCCGAGAGCTTGAAGAGTTGCTCTTTGACCGAGCGTCAAAAGGAGCCTCCGGCAAGAGCATGCCGAAGGAGGCGAAGAAACAAGTTAACAACCTGAGGAAGGGGAGAAACGATCAGGGCGGGGCAGACGGGAGCAGGGGCCCCCGGGATGCCGGCGGGAGCAACAACGGCAGAGGGGGATGGGACAAGCCCCCCCGAAATGACAACGATTATGTCGCCGAGACCACAGTTTTTACCATGCCAATCTACAGGTTGCTGATGGAAATCGGCAGGAAACGGTGGTTCTACTGGCCGGAGGAGAAAATGGGGTCAGATCCCACCCAAAAAGGAAAGTGCACATACCACAATGAGGTGGGCCACTACACGACTGGTTGCCGGCCGTTTAAAGCGCACCTCGAGCGATTGGTCGCCGAGGGACGCATGGAGGATTGGATAGACCGCAGCCGCACACCGACCGTGCTCAGAGGGGCTGCCCCCCAGCCGAACCAGCAGGCTATCGTACCTCAGCCGCAAGGGCAGCCGGCGCAAGGGGACAGAGTGCGCCCGGGGGTGGTCGTTACGATCCACGGCCCGGTTGGGAAGGCCCGAGCCGAGGCGATGCATGAAGAGCTGCAAAAGATGGAAGCTGCTATGCAAGTAATGACGCTCGGCAGAGCGCCAAAGCGGAAGTATTTGGAGCCCTTTGACCTGTACACTATTTCCTTTTCCGAGCAGGATCTGGATGGGCTGCAGCTCCCGCATGACGACGCCCTAGTGATCGAGGTGAGTATCGACCACGTAGAGGTCAGGCGGATCTTGGTGGACCAGGGGAGCTCCGCCGACGTCCTTTACTACTCGGCATACAAAGCCATTGGACGAACGCGTGATGAGCTTACCCCTGCCGACACCCCCCTTGTCGGGTTCTCCGGGTTCCCGGTGTACCCGCTCGGCAGCATCACCCTCCCGGTCTGGGCGGGGTCGATGCGTTTGGAGATAGAGTTCACTGTGGTGGACTCCCCGAGCCCATACAACGCCATTCTGGGACGAGGCTGGCTCCACGCAATGGGAGCTATCGCGTCGACCCTCCACCAGTGCGTCCGGTTCATTGGCACGTCTGGGAAACAGGAGACCATCCGGGGCAACCAGATGGCCTCCAAGAGGTGCTTTGTCAATGCCGTCCGCCAGAAGGACAGAAGGGAGGGCAGACCGCCAAAGCAGGTGCACTGGATAGAGGTGCCCGAATGCACCCTGGTCCTCGAAGACGTTGGCTCAAAGGCCGAAGACAAGTCGGTGGAAGAATTGATTAAGGTGCCCATCAACGAAGAAGGCACCAGGTACTTCATGCTCGGTTCGGATCTCTCTAATCCCGAGCGCAACGACTTGGTATGCTTCCTCAAGGATAACATCGAGGTCTTTGCGTGGACTCCTTATGAAATGCCGGGTGTCAGCCCTTATTTCATCACGCACGCCCTCAATGTTGATCCGGCTAGGAGGCCGGTAGTGCAAAAACCCAGGCGGTCCTCGGCCATTCACTCCGACGCCGTTTTGGAAGAGGTTGACCGCCTGATCGAGGCGGAAGCTATCCGAGAGGTGATGTACCCCACGTGGCTGGCAAACACCGTGGTAGTGAAAAAGAAGAACGGGAAGTGGAGGGTATGTGTAGACTACACTAACCTCAACGACGCATGCCCCAAGGACTGCTTCCCCCTCCCTCGAATAGATCAGCTGGTCGATGCCACGGCTGGCCATGCTAGGCTCAGCTTTATGGACGCCTACCGTGGGTACCACCAGATTGCGATGCACAGCATGGACGTCGAGAAAACTGCATTCATCACGCCGAGGGGCACCTATTGCTACCGGGTCATGCTGTTCGGACTGAAAAACGCTGGGGCCACCTACCAAAGAATGGTTTCCAAGATGTTCGCTAGGGAGCTCGGCGACATTATGGAAGCTTACATTGACGATATGGTGATCAAAAGCAAATTCACGGAAGACCATCTCTCCCACCTCGGAAGGGTCTTCTCCATACTCAGGAAGCACAGTTTGAAGCTTAACGCAGAAAAGTGTGCGTTCGGGGTCGGTTCCGGGAAATTCTTGGGGTACCTCGTCACCCGCCGAGGGATCGAGGCCGACCCCAACCAGCTTGAAGCAATACAGAAACTCCGAGCGCCGTCAACAATCAAGGAGGTTCAGCGGTTGACAGGGATGGCTGCTGCCCTCAACCGATTTATAAGCAGGTCGTCCGATGCCTGCCGACCCTTCTTCCAATCCATCAAAACCAGTAAGAGAGCCTTTGTCTGGAATCCCGAGTGCGACGCTGCGTTCGCAGGGCTTAAAGACTACATGTCCCGAGCACCCCTGCTAGTCATGCCGAGGGAAGACGAAGATCTCTACCTATACCTGGCAGTGTCCGAACATGCTGTGAGCTCGGCACTGGTTCGGCAAGAGGGTTTGGAGCAGTTCCCGATCTATTACTCGAGCAAAACAATGCTCCCAGCCGAAACCAGATACTTGCCAATTGAGAAGTTGGCACTTTCGCTGGTTACGGCGAAGAGGAAACTCCTACCCTATTTCCAGAGCCACACGGTCGTGGTAATCACAGCGTACCCTCTGAAAACCGTTATGCGCAAGGCAGATCTCTCGGATCGGATCTGCAAGTGGTCCTTGGAATTGGCCAACTTCGACATCCGGTACGAGCCCCGGACGGCGATTAAGGGTCAGGCATTGGCCGATTTCGTCGCCGAGCTCACACCAAAGCTGGAAATTGATTTCCAGAAGGAAATGATAACCGGAGACAGAGGTGCCGAGGGGGCCGAAAGCACCACCGCCCCCGAGCAATCTGGGTTCGTCCTCAAGCGCTCCCCTCCCCGCACGGCTACAATTTATACGGGCGAGTCCTGGCGGATGCACGTTGACGGTGCATCAAACAGCCGAGGGGCGGGGGCTGGTATTGTGCTTATTTCTCCTGAAGGGACCATCCACGAGTGTGCAATGAGCATCGGTTTCCCAGCCACAAACAACGAGGCCGAATACGAGGCCTTAATTGCTGGACTCCGCCTCGCTCTTGCTCTCGGGGTGGATGAACTGCAGGTTTATAGTGATTCCATGCTGGTCGTGAACCAGCTGAATAGCGATTATGGCTCTGGAGATGCTCGGATGCTGAAATACCTCAGCCATGTCCTGGAGCTACAAAAAGGCTTCAAGACCGTCCACTTTTCCCACATCGGCCGAGCCAAAAACGCTCATGCCGACGCCCTTGCTGCTCTTGGATCGGCCTGTAACGAGCTCGGAGGCACGCGGACGATCACGCTCGGAGAAAATCGCGCTCCCAAGCTTCGAGCCGGGCGCCGAAGACGTCATGACAATCGCTGCTTCTGGCTCGAGCTGGATGGATCCCCTGATCTCCTACCTCCGAGACCAGGCCCTCCCTTCAGATAAGAAAGAAGCACACCGAATCCGCTGCCAGTCCGCGTCCTACTTCCTCTCCCCGACTGGACAGCTATACCGCCGCACCTACGTCGGTCCGGATCTCCGCGTGCTGCACAGCGCCGAGGTACCTCACGTCCTCCGTGAGCTCCATGAAGGAAGCTGCGGTAGCCACTCGGGAAGTCGCTCTCTCTCCGAGCGGGCTGTCACCCAGGGCTACTGGTGGCCGAAAATGAAAAGGAGCGCTGAGGACTACGTCAAAAAGTGTGAGGCATGCCAGAGACACTCCCCCATCCTTCACCAGCCCACCATGTCCCTGCAGCCCGTTACAAGCCCATGGCCGTTCGCCCAGTGGGGGCTTGATATTGTCGGAGTTCTTCCTACGGCCCCCGGAGGGTTTCGGCACCTAATTACGGCCACGGACTACTTTACCAAGTGGGTGGAGGCCGAACCGCTAATCCACATCACGGCCTCCGAGGTCGAGCAGTTCATTTGGAAGAACATCATCTCTCGGTTCGGCGTGCCCTATGCTATCATTTCCGACAACGGCACTCAGTTCGTCGCCGAGGCCGTTAAAACACTATGCAAGAGGAAAAATATCCGAGTTTTTAATTCAACTGTGGCTTACCCTCAAGGGAATGGCCAAGCCGAGGCATCGAACAAGTCGATCTCGGCCGGCCTCAAGCGTCGGCTGACTAACAAGCGCGGGAAGTGGGTAGAGGAACTCCCCAAGGTCCTCTGGGGTTACCGAACGACCCCCCGGCGAGGAACTGGTCGAACGCCGTTCTCAATGGCTTACGGGATGGAGGCCGTTCTTCCACTTGCAGCTGTTGTTCCCTCCGCCCGAACCGAAGCGTTCCATCCAGCCACGAACGATGAGCACCTTGCCTCCGAGCTTGATCAAATTGAGGATCTCCGTGATGAAGCTCACATCAAGTACGCGGCCTACCAGCAGGAGGTGGCTCGGGGTTATAACAAGCACGTTCGCCTCCGCCCCTTTAATGTTGATGATCTCGTCCTCCGAGCGGTCGTGCAAAAGAAAAACAAAAAGAAGTTCATGCCTAATTGGGAGGGTCCCTACCGAATCCTAGCCAAAGCTGGTTATGGGGCCTACAAGCTTGCTGAAATGGACGGCACGGCCGTGAGCAACCCATGGAACGCATCAAAATTAAGAAAATTCTACGGATAGGATCTTGTGTTTATCATTTTTTTTTTTTTTTTTTTTTTTTTTTTTACTTTCTGGTGCCCTCGGTAGCCTTTTGTAATGCCTGAGGGGCGAAATGTTAATGATAAGATCCTTTCTTTGTTACCCTTCGATTCTCATTTTTTATAAAGTAATCGCCCTCGGCAATGGGGCCGCCTCTGGATCACTTATGTTCGGTCGAACAAAAATTTCTGTTCGGGAAGACAATCATTAAATCGTTCGGTGGAACGTCTGGTTGTGACGGATAGAACGGCGCTGATATGTACAAGCGTTCGGGGATATGCCCAAGGTCTCAGGACCGCCTTATCACACTAGTCGCGGGCTATTGTATGTGATTATCGCTCGGCGCGAAAAAGAGAATCTCTACAATGTTATTGTATTTGATTCGGCTGCGTGCCATTATGTCTCGATTTTTACTTTCCTACAAGTAACTACCCTCGGCCTGAAGACCATATCGAGATCAATGCCGTTCGGTGGAACGACCCGACCCCGTTCGGTGAAACGGTCGCCTATGTTCAATTGAACAAAAGTCTCTACTCGGCCGAAACGATACGTTAGCGTTCGGTTGAACACACGATCGTGTCTGATAGAGCGGGCGCTAATACGTACCAGTGTTCGGGGAGATGCCCCTGGTCACGGGACCTACCTGGCGAACTAGCCGGGGGCTATTGTTTCGCTCGGCGCATTATTATACAAACATTTGCGTGAAATTATGAACTTACTCGCTTCGGCAGGGCGCCGTTATTGCATTGACCCCCCGCCGAAGCAGGGGCTATTATGTACTTCCAGTGGTTAACTACTAGTTATTTCCAATTCCAGTGATCACGATTCGGCTTATACAATGATATCACCCACGAGAGCTATGACTTGTAAAATTATTCGAACAAAGATATGAAATCATGCAGATGAGGATACAAAAATGTCAAAACCAGCATTCATTCATTACAATAGTGAGGAGGCTCGGCCCCGGGTACAAGTACTTGAAACAAAAAAAAAAAAAAAAAAAACAGACTATGAGAGGATGGCCTCCGTGTTGGTGCCGTCGGAAGTCTGGTTCTGGTTGTCGGCAGTGGCGTCGGCGGCGTTCTCGCCTTCGGTCCCATTCCCTTCGGGAGCGTCCTCCTCGTCGTCGTCAAAGGGCATCTCCGGGACCTCGGTCTCGGGCACAGGAGGAATGGAGGACCGAAGGGCGGAGTCCGCCGGCACAGGAATGATGTCGAAGGCTTGAGCAAAGGCTTGGGGCCAGCAATCAGCACGACCAAGGAGGTACCCTTTTCCGAAGGCTTTTTCTTCATTCTCGTTCGCCTCCTTGGCGAACTTTTGCAGCGTTTCGCGCGCCCCCCGTTGGTAGCCGTTGGAATCAGCAGCGGCCATCATCTCATCGTGATCGGCCTGGGCACGCTGCAGATCCTTCTCGGCATTAACGGCCCTCTCTTCAGCGGCCGTGACCTTGCTTTCGGCAATTATGGCCCTCTCTTCGGCATCCTTCTGAAGACGGCGAACCTCCGCCAGCTGCTTCTCGAGCTCTTGGCCGTCAGCGGCTAGGGCTTCGGCGCTCTTCTTCAGATCCGCCCGAGCCTTCCGCTCCGCCTCCAGCTTCTTCTCAACCTCGCTCTTCTCGGCGCCAAGTTTGTACACCTTGTCGCCGAGGATCAAAGCCGATTGGCCAGCCTGTAACAAAAAAAATTCCCACAAGCTAATTAATTAATAAACCGAAGGAAAATACTTGGGAAAAATACGAAGTGTGAAGTTGGGGTTTTACCCTCACGATATGAGTGCAGAGATCGGCGTAGTTATCTGCCGTATTCTTCGCCTCGGCTTTTATGTCCCTCGGCAGGGCGAGGGCCTTCAGCAGGGTCATCGCCGTCTTTCGGCTCTCCCGAACGCTGGCATTCTTCTTTACCGGCTCGCCGCTCGACGTCCGGATGACCGGGATCCACGGCTCGTCTTTCTCAACCGGGGAGGGTGTGTCCCCGAGTGGCGGAGATACCACCTGCTTGTCTTTGGGGGCTGACCTCCTCGGCTGAATCTCGGTCGGGGTGGCTTGGGGAGGAGGTGTTGGTGGCAGGGGCTCCCGGGATCCCTCTGGGGCCTCGTTCGTCCGTGCCTTCTTCGTTGGACCTTCCCCCTCAGCTGCATGACCGGCCTTGAGGCCCGCTGCCCTCTCGGCATCCTTCCTCTTCTTCTCGGCCCTTTCCCTCCTTTGGGCCTCCCTCAAAGCGGAAGATCCGGCCATATCACCCTCGGGGATGCTTCCCTCGGCGAAGGACTGGGGTGGTTGTTGGGTACTCGGCGGTAAGCGCTCCCGGCCGACGAAGTCGGACAGCAGAAGATCAGGGTCGAAGAGTCGTCTTCGGCGCTCACCCGTCCTCTTCACGGGACTCTTTCCCCTCCTCAGGAAGCCCTTGTACGATGGCACGTAGCCGAGGACTTCAGGAGCAGTGCGGTTGGGGATGGCAAAGATCCGGTCGATGACGTCGTCGTCCGCGTCTTCGGCGAGCTTCCTTGTCACTTCCTGCAGTCTAAAAAAAAAAAAAAGAGAGAAAAAGAGGCCAAATGCAGATCAGAAAAGTACATGGAATAAGAAAAAATGAAATGAATGAAAGTGCAAGTATGAGCTCTCGGCTTACTGGGTCTCCCGCGACTCCAGGGCACGGACCACCTGGAGTCCTCGCCCGGGGTTTTTTCGAAGTTCCCTCTGACTATAACTAGCTCGCAGGCATGCCTCTCCGAGTCCGAGAGTTGACCGATGAGGTGGGGGTACTCGGGGCGCCTCGAGAAGTAATAACGGCCGTAGCTTTTACTTCGCGCCGCGGTATAGACCGCCATGAGGTCGGACAGGTGGAAGGGGATGTTGTGCCGCTCGGATAACCTCACCACTGAGCAGATGATGCGGTACACATTGGTGACCAGTTGGTGAGGGGCGAGCTCGTACACATCCAGGAATTGTCGGAGGAGGCGTGGCATGGGAAAGGTTAACCCACCTTCGGCGATGGCCATCAGGGGCACGGTCACCTGCCCTTCCACGTAGTGGATTCTGTTGTCTGTAGGCCTCGCAATCTCCACGTCTTCGGGGATGTTGTAGTCCCTTCGGAACGCGGCAAGCTTGTCCGGAGAGCCGTCGAAGTACGTGTCGACGTACTTGCACTTCCCGTGCTTTGGGTTCGGCGGCGGAATCGACTCCCAGCCGTGCCCGTACTCGACGCCCCCCTCTACATCAACCTCATCCTCATCCTCGGGGGCTTGCTCCTGCCCTTCGTCCTCGACATCGCGGTGCGAGGAGCCGTCATCATCCTCAGCTCGAGCGTTCAGGCCGGTTTGCGAGCCTTCACCCTCGGCATGAGGAACGCTCCCCTCGGTATGAAGAGACTGGACCAAGAAATCGTCCACCTCCAGGACCACCGCGGGCTCGGGCTCCTTGAACCCAGCTGTCTCCCTGTCGATCTCAACCACTTCGGGGTCCGAAGCCCAGTCCCCGGAGAGATCTGGGAGCTCGGTAGGGTCAATGGTGGGGGACGAAGGGACATCGGTCGGCACGGCCGTCTCGGGGACCGGGTTCGGACGAGGGCTCTGCCCGGACGAAGAGGCTTGAGCGCCGCTCTCGGCACGGCTGGCTTCCATTTGCATCTCCATCCAGCGCTCAGGGGTTATGGCTTGAATCGGGGCTATATCTAGGGGTATGGCTTCGGGTGGTGGAGAGCTGAACTGTGCTTGGCTCCTATAGCCTCTCCCAAGACTTCTCAATTGCTCTCTGAAGAGGACGCTTTGGATGAAATCGCTGAACTGGGATTCGGCAAGGACGTCGTCGGAAGATGAGTCCGAGGAGTCTGAGCTCATCCAAGAAAGACCTACAGTGCACGGGTGAAACAACCATCAGCGATATGCACAGGTGTGGTTTCAGAAAAATACAAAGGGTTGAGCGTCGGCCCCTGCCGAGCTCCCCGCACGTCGTTGATTGTCCGAGAGCTCTACTACCTATGAGCTCTCGGCAATACCTAAAGAGAAGTCACGCTCGGGTATATCCTCCGCCCTCGGCGAAAAGCGGTTCGCTCGAAGAGGGGACGCTCGGAAGAACACGTTGAGTGTTCTTCAAGCCCAGAATCCGGCAGCCGTGCTCCGCCGCACAAACTGCCGGAAAACTCAAACAAAAACAGAGGCAGAAAAAGCGAAAAAAAGTGAAACACTCAAAAACCCACCCAAGATGCGACAAAAATGCACAAAAAGCTTCACAAAACGTATAGAAACAAGGGAAGAACGCAATACCTTGGATTTGGTGGAAGAATCTTGGCCTGAAAGTGAGATCTCCGCGAGGAAGGAGCGGTTGAGCACGGCGGACGGTGGCGGCGTAGGGTTCTGGTGTTAGAGAGAGAGAGTAACGGTCCTCTCTCTCTCCTCCCCTCCTTGTATTTATAGGGGGAAGGACTGAAGAGCCATTAAGGCGCCGGCTCGGGAGGCGAAGCAGCACCCAATAGCAACGTGACACCTGCCCACGACGTTTAAACCGTTTGGGCGCGAATCCATGTAACGGCGCTCGGACCAACCGTGCGGCGACGCGTGGCAGCAACGTCACCACGCGTCATAGATTCCTGACACGGCGTGTCAGGCGTCTTTTCACGTCACTCATCGACGCGACGCTTCAAGCTCTATCCAACCCGAGCGCTTAATATAAAGAGACTCGGATCGTCAGGGCCCCGACCGCAGGAGCGACCCTCCGATCATGGCTCCCCGACCTCCGTTTTGCCGACCGCATAATCCGATCGAATCAACTCCCACATTCGTCGTCCCTCATCATGGGAAGTTGATGGGGCTATTGTAGCGGCCGGGTTCATAGGGGTCAGCGAAGGCCCTCCCTCCACATCACGAAGAGCCAAAAAGATCACTACCTCAGAGTCTGCAAAACCGAATGCAGATCGATCCGCCTCGACGATGCCGAACGAACGGAGCCCACGGCGGGCGGTGCGGACACAGGGTCTTGGACGAATATAGGTTTGAACGAAGGCTACCGAACGGCTCGGTGCCGAGAGCATGGTACTCGCAGCTTGGTTCCCAGACGACCCTCGGGAGCTCCGCAGAGCGACGCGCCGAGCGCCCAGGGGGTTGGCCCACACGCCTGCCGAGTCTGTCGCCCTCGGTAACGTGGGGGCTCGGACACATCCGGTTTGGTGGAAGTGTGTCGGGCACGCCACACAGTCCATGATGAGGCATTAAATGCGGCAGTCACCTACTCTGCCACCGCCGCCTGCAGCAGCACGTGGGTGATGGGGAATGTCTCAAGCTGATTTGACCACTCAAACCCACGTGCCGTGATGTCAGCCCAGGCATGGCGTCTGGGGCTGGGGTGAAAGTCATATCACCTGTCATTCCGAGCGTGAATGACAGGCGCGTGAGGGGCGCCGAGCGCGTGGGACGCACGCCCCTCAGCCTATAAATACCCAGCCACAACTACCACCATGGGTATTCCTCTCTCCTCATTCACTACCCTCATAACTCTTCTTCTTTACTTCTTTCTCTGAGATTTCTGGTGCATTTCTCCCCTCCGGTGACTGACTTAATCATCGGAGTGCCTTCCTGGACAACCATCGTCCGGGCTAGGCACTGACGTGGTTACCTACGTGTGCAGGTTATCATCTACGGAGAGCAGCAGCGGCTCAGGCGTGCACTGCCCTTTCCACCAGTGCCCTTCTCACTCCAAGAGGTTCAAAGAGTTCACTCCGGCGAAGAGACCCCCACAGTTTCCTTGCTATTGGTACATTGCAGAACCAGCATACCAGCTCTAACTTCCACCAATGTCGCAGAATTAGCTCGAATCTCCCTGACCTGATGGACTGCCTACATGCCCTGACCCATTTTTCTAACCCAAGCAGCAGCTCCAGTCATTGATTCAGCATCCCAAGCTCCATCTGATACAAAATGCCAAGCATGACTTACTAATTTACAGTAACTACTTGGTTGATTAACTATTGTCTTAGAAGAAATGAACAGGCATATATGAAATTTTATTTCTTCCCTAAGATGAATTAATTTCAGTCAAGTAATTACCGATATTTGATTGAATGATGTTTTGTATGAGCAAATTTCAATGGAGCCATTTAATCTTTGGCATATGATTGTCGAGGGGTGTCAACCTAATTAGGATGTCTCTCTTGTATCTTGATGCCCATTCCGGTGGATCCATTTAATCTTCGTAATCCGTTTTTAAAGATTAATAAAAAAAATTAATGGAGCCATATAAGATCGGCCAAAAAAAATAATCAATGGAGCCATATAAGATCGACAATTTGGATATCAGGTTGCTCATGGGATCGGTCAATAATACCCAGATTGCTCGTTGTAATTCTGATTCAAGATGGTGGATAATCCTCTTCAATATTATTATGCTTTGCAAAAAAGAGAAAAATTGGTTTTGGTTTTTTCATTGTCTTTATTCAAATTTTTTTTTGCATTTGTTAGATTTACGTCAAGTTTTTGTGGTTTATGGATTCGTCTCGACGAGACGAATCCAAAGAGTATAAAATTAGGGTCAAAAATAATATTTTTTGAATATTGGTTTATTGGTTTAATTTTGGCTTTTTAAAAAAAAAAAAATAGTTTCGATTATAATTTTATACTCTTTGGATTCGTATCGTCGAGACAAATCCATAAACCATAAAAATTTGACGCAAAACTAACAAATGCAATTTTTTTTTAATAAAGACAACGAAAAAAACCAAAAAAACCAGTTTATTAGTTTAATTTTGGTTTTATTAAAAAAAAAATAGTTTTGACCATAATTTTATACTCTTTGGATTCGTCTTGCCGAGACGAATCCTTAAACCACGAAAATTTGACGCAAAACTAACAAATGCAATTTTTTTTTGAATAAAGACAAAATGAAAAAACAAAAGCCAGTTTTTTCTTTTTTTGCCAAAGCATGGGTGTTCCATTAACAAAAAATTATTTGTTTTCAAACACCGAGGGGTGTTCCATTAACAAAAAAACTATTTTTTTCAAACACCGAGACAAGTCATTCTCTCACAACACACCACATAAAAAAACCGTGAAAAACCAATTTTTTCAAAAAACTGAGTTAGTGAAACACCCCCTAAGCAATGATCTTTTTTCCGATAACTTGTGGGTAAGTTTGAAGCGCATTTCAATCAAATCTTAAGCTTTACGATTTTTTTTGTTAATTTATTAAATAAAACGCGTGTTTTTAACTTTATTCCCAAACTATATTAAGTCGCATTTCGTAACCACGCTTTTATGCGTCCTAAATAAGAAATTTAGATTAATTGTAATTAACATCAAGTATGTGCTTACAAAAGACGCTTTTAATAGGCGTTCTTTGCAGTTACGCTTTTATATTTGGCAATTTTAAAACGTGAAACTCCATTTCAGATCAACCCCATGCTTTATTAGGGTTTTGTTTGCTTTCATTACAGAGCTCCAGGCTCCAGCAACAAGCGAACACTTCTACGCCGGTTACCAATTATACGCCAGCATGCTCGAGCCGATCACTCTCCCCTTTTAACAGCAAAGGAATCTATGGAGGGCAGGGGCGGACAAGGGGGTTCAAGGGGGGTGTATGGCCCTTGCATTTCCATCAATTTTCTTCATATTTTTAGTATACTTTAATTTTTTTGTAAAATTATTGAAGAGTGGTCCACGCGAAATTTACAATCTCGCGTCAGCCACTGATGAAGCGGTGAGGAAGCAAATCGCAGGCCGGTTTAAGATATTCCGCCTTGAAAGTCAATCTACACCAAGTTCCTTAAGACAAAACTCATATGAACAGATCTCACAAGAAATTTTCCTTGAACAATTTCGAGCTAAAAAAGGCAAATCTTTAACTTCCAAGATTTTAGTACAGGCCAACTCTTAGAATAATTATTTAGCGTCTTCGGACACTTTCACATGGTACCCTAACACCTCTCAACGCCAACATATTCGTGTGAAGTTAATATGGGCGTGAAAGGGGCAGGGCCGGCCCAGGGGTAAGCCCCGCAAGCCCCCGGGCTTAGGCAACCCCCTGGGCTGGGGCAACAAAAAAAAAAATTTCCTGAAAGTTAGATATAAATTTAAAATAGTTCCCCATAGAAGACAAAGTTGGTGCTTGGTGAGGTGGCAATGGGATGATGCCCCTCACATGTGAATGTAGGTTTGACTCCCCATGCCCTCTCCTCTTTCTCAATTTTTTGACTTTGGCCTTTTTTCCTTTATTTCTCCATTTTTAATAGTTTTGGCTCTTTTGGTTTTTCTTTCGGTCCATTATATTTCAAAAATCACATTACTAAATTACTTTTGTTAGAAATTTGCATTTAACAAGTGTACCATTAAATTTTGATTAAAAAATTATTCCCATGGTGGGATTTCCAAAAAAAAAAGAAAAAAAGATCGGGTTTATTATTTTTTTTCACACATGTTCAACTATGAAGCAGACATTTTTTATTATTTTTTTTAAAGAACTCTTACAATCATATCTTTTTAAGCTTAATTTTTTTTGAATAAAGACAAAAATAAGTGAAAAATACAGTTTTTTACACTTTTTTCGATCTTATTCAAAAATTTGAAAGTTCTAACCATAATCTTTTATCTTTTTGAATTCTTCTCGTCGAAACAAACCAGTAATACTAAAAAAATCAATGCAAAACTAACAAATGCAAAAAAAAAAAAATCAAATAAAGACAAAAAAAATAAGTAAAGTTGGCTTTTTAAGCCAAAACACCACTAAGTGGGCAACCAAGCCTGCGGTCGGGCTTGGGCAACCTAAACATCGGGGCCGGCCCTGGAAAGGGGTTGGACAACCCAATAATTTTTCCAACTCTTTTGGTAGTACTATTTTTTTTCTTTTTGGGAAAGGAATTCTAGGGGTTAATGATTGATGATCTTTGAAAGTTGTAGTAACATTTATCCTTTTCTAGTTTGTACACAGCTAGGCCATGTGCTGGCCTCTTACCGCTTTTGTATGATATGATTGTATATACGAGCATTGACAAACATATACCGGTGAGGTGTTGGGTTGCCGTTAATGTTTAAAAATATAGACGAAAATTAGAATTTTATATCTAGGGGGCCGCAACATAAATAATAAATAATAAGATTTTAAAATTTTTAAGTTTTTATATCTTAAACAATTAAATGTCTAAATAATACATGCAAAATACAAAATCTACGACTCTACGTGCTCTTAACGAACCAAAAACAACTAAAAAGTAAAAAAAATAAAAGTATTTCAATGGTTATCATGGAATGACACTCCTTTAGATCTTGAAAGTCATCTATGATTGAGTCGGACCAATTTTTTGAAAAAATTTCCTTCTCGATGAACAAACCCAAAGCAACTGTGACTCCGTGAGAAACTCATCCTCCATTTCATAAATAAATCCAAAGGTTAGAGCCGAAACAGACACCGAGCATGGGTTTTACGTATCTTAAATTTAGTGGAGTTTAAAATGGTAATTAAAATTCTTATTTCAAGGGGACCACTCATTTAATGCTTTCATAGAGTATTCTACATTACAACAGGGGGCTTACCCACAAAATGTTTCATTCAATACTTAAAAATAAAAAATAAAAATAGTGGAGATTTTCTATTGGGGGTGGCCTTGGCCCCAATAGCAAACCCTGGTTCCAACTCTATTTAAAAGTGTATTTAAATGTGTGAAAAGTGTATAAAATTTGTGAAGATATGTTAAAAATAAGTACATTTGTTTTTTTTTGTCTTCTTATTTGCTTATTGACTGGATTGACAATGGAAGAATATGTTGACCGACATCCTATCAACATGATTTTTGGCATAATAGTTAAATTTTTTTGTCAAACTCTAAAAAATTAAATGACTTCGATCATGGAGGTTAGTCTGGAAAAAACCAGCAAACTACCTAAATTGCACCCTCCGATCCATTTGAGGAACCGAAAAGAATCCAACTCCTAATGGTTAATTTTTCAACATATAGAATAGAATTTTGGTAATCAATTCAAGATTATGTTTTTATTGGCAATTCTTAATTGTATATGTCCATTGGTATTGTTGAACTTATCAGTCCAAGAAGTAATGAGTGTGTTTAAAGCAAAGGACCCACATGTGTTTAAAGACTGCCATTTAGTACGCCAGTTAGCATTTCAAAGTTCTTTCCTGAAGGATTTTGGTAATCAATTCTCATTTATCTCCAACCCCAAATTGCTAAAATATAGTACTTCACAAAACATGGAGTAACATTTAGGTTGAGATTTCACTATCATTTAATCATATTTGATATTTTGGTCAATTTTCTATACTCTATAGCGTGAAGACATCCCTTCACATACATTAAAAATATAAACTGAGCAAAAAATTGCATCCACTTTTAATTACAATAAAAAAACGTTGATAAATGCATATGAATGCTTTTACTATGAATGTGTAACTCCGCCTAAAATCTCGATCTTTTCTCTTCCAAAAGTTCAATTATTTTTGCAACAGTTTGGATTGGAATTAACATTGTTATTATAGGTCAAAAAAGAGGCCAAACTCTATTGGAAAAACAAAAAATGTATCTTCAAATTTTGTGACTCGTAAAAACTTTTTTTTTGGGTGATCAAAATTAGCTCTTTATTTAAAATAGAGAGGCGGTATATAATATGTGAGGGGTTATAAATAGTCGGAGATAAAATAGCTATACAATATCATTTTCGCATTTGATTATAGTTGAGCCTCTATTTTCTATTTTAAAGCTCATTATTAATGGAGATGTTTTTAAACTAGTTTATGTAGTATGTCCTAGAATGCAATCAGTGATTCATGGACCAGTTAACGGACACTCGCAGCACATGGAGTCGAATTTCGGTTCGGAATCTTCTGTGTGAGGTTTGACGAGCAGTAGGTTTTGTCAGAACAAGAGGGTTTCATGGAGAAGTTGACCTAAAACTTGTGTCCGATTAGGGAGTTATTATGTTTGGCTAGTCGTAGTGGTTTTGTTTTGGACTGAAGTTGGGTCTATATTGGAAGTGGGTATTTCTTGGCGTGGTTTTGCGGACGAAACCCAGAAAGCAAAGTTGATTTCTAGGGTTTTGGTGAATATTTAGGGGTTTCGGTGAGGTGGTCCAGGTGGATTGGAAAAAAATTTGGTGGGTTCATGGTGTTTGAGAGGGTGCATTTTCATGGTGTTCGAAGGATCTGATTGGGTGGAGTTGTAAAATTTGGGCGTGGGTTTCTGGGTCAGATTTGTTTCAGATTGTAGTTCTTCTCAGGGGGCAAAATTGGTGGGTTTTTATTCATGATCTTGAAAATTCCTTAATTTCAGGAGTTACAAATGTATTCCCCCACAGTTAAAAGGTTTTCCTTTTCTTGAATTGAAGGGTTTTGGAATTGCGTTGTTGGTTCATAGATTAGATTTTTTTCATTTTGCTGTCACTCTGCTGTTGCAAAAATGGCTTGTATGAAATTGGGATCCAAAACTGATGCATTTCAGAGGCAAGGGCAGGCCTGGTATGTTTTCTTTGCATCAATTCGCTCCTCTCTCTATCAGATCTTTATGATTTGTTTTCATCACTTCAGTCAGTTTCTTATGTTACTATGTGAAATCTCGTTTTGTTCTTGACCATCAGCGATTCATTATGTGAATCTGAAATTAGGAGAGTTTGTCTTTGTTTTCTTGACGTTTTCCCTCTGCAAGTTGTAATTGTACTCTCTGTCTACTCACAAGCAATCGTTCCGGCATTTCCCCCCTTCAACCTGAAGCATGGTGGACTATCACTTCATCGCTTGCTGTCTTTTTATGCCTGGTCTTAGTTTGGTGTACGCATGGAAATTTAGGCTGTGTTTGGATCATGGATTGGGAAGGGTCTACCAAGGAAGAGGAAAATGGAAGAAAAAATCAAAAGAACAGTTAGTTTCTTCACAATAGTATCTTCTTCGATTAGCCTTCGCATTTTTTTATCCTCCAAATGTATCTCCTCCAATTCTCAATCCAAACACAGCCTTAAGGTTTAGGTTTTGAGGGGAAGCCGTTTTCATTTAGCTTCTTGTTTATGCTTTTCATGAATTTGTTACCTTAGTTGGAACTAACTAGGTGAGGCCGCGTGAATGGTCTGTAAATTGCCATAGCTGTGCCCAAATCGCATGGCTTGAGGAATAAATGTTTTCCTCATGCATATGTTAAGTTGCTTTGCAGGAATCTGTATGAGATATGCTGTTGACTTTGAGGCGAAGTTCTTTCAATCAAAATGTTGATTCTGTAAAATTATGTGCATAGTGTGAAGGATTTGGTGTCTTAGTACTTTAAACATGATGTCAATGAAGCTTCAGGTGATATTGCATAAGAAGATGAATTTCCTTGGGGTTAGACTGATTGCTGACTCCATATAAAATTCATCAAATTTGATTAGAATTTGTCTCTTTGTCTAAGATTTGTTGACATAATTAAAAAACTGATTGTCTAGGCATTGAAATAATGGATATATCGTAAAATAAATTATTGAAGATCCTAATTCGTGGTAAGATGAACTTATTGTTGTTCTTCCCTTTTCTCTTCCTCTATTTACAAATTTCGAGCAATACAATTCTTTTGGTGCTGGGATAATGGGGGAGCAGAAAATGTTATGCGACTGAAATGGATTGTTGTGTACTTTTCCTGAGTTTCACTTATTTTGAAAAAAGCATTTGTGTTACATTCTGCTATCCATTTGAGGGATTAGCAGTATCCAGTTTTATTTTTCGTTTAACATTCCGAAAGGAGCTTTTGTCACACTAATTTTGACATTTTCTTTGGAACCTCTGTTTGTTTCCAAAGTAAGTGACTGAAGTGAACGCCCTTTGTTAGGTTGTCAAGTTTTGCATTCTTAGCTGCAGTTGGGTATCTCAATTGAGTCACATTCTGGTGAAATTCTTGCTTATGGTGCTATTAACTCTTCCAAAGTTGCTGTGACCATGGCTTTCATTTAAATTGTTTAATTTTGCATAAGTGAATATATGGTTCTTGGAAAAACCTTTTCTCCTGTGCTGAAACTTGACCTCTGTTTGAATGTGATTGTAGGTTCTGCACAACTGGCCTGCCGAGTGATATTGTCGTTGAAGTTGGGGAGATGTCCTTCCATCTCCACAAGGTAATTTTTTATTTTTATTTTCTATATTTTTATTTTCTATGTAATACGAGTTCAATAGACATATCATACATGTTGTGGTCTAGAATGTTCAGTTTTATGAAATGACTTGTTTCAACTTGATTTTATTTTCTCTTTCTTTCAATATTTTGGTCTTAGATTGCTTATAAATCAGACCTTTCTTTGCACCAAGCTAGACCTAATTGAGTTTCCAAGCAACTGTGTAGAGTAAGCCCGGTCTTTGTCCACTTTTTGTGTGGTTTTTGAAAAGCATTTGTCCAGTGTTTTTCAATTATTTTTGCACTCTGGATATTTTAGTCTTCTATTGTAAATCTTAGTATCTTACTCATATTAGGAGGGAAAGATATCAGGAAAATACGGTTACACTCAAAATATGATTCAGAAATCCTGTCACTGGGTTGCTCAATGATGAGATATTCCATCAAATTGAAGTTGTTAGTGAATTATTCAGATCTGGTCTGTATTCAAGTTAGATACAGATCTTGCAATCTTGTTCTGATCCCTGGTCAGAGATCCGGACGTGATAAGACTGAGGTAGCACAGATTCCGTGTCCGATCAAACAGAAATGCATGAAGACTTGATGTGATATTTTGGGACATGTATTATGTTTTGGTTTTCATAGCTAAAACCGACTCAGCCATCAATAATGTGAGTTAGGATCTATCGTGTTGGACCTTGGCTCTATGTATATGTTAATTAATGTATGTCCAGACCTTATTGAGTTACTGTTAAAGATGACTCTGTCTGCACCACTGACTAATTGGTTGTAAAATTGATATCCTTGGTATTTGTTGGAGGAACAATATATGTAGAGCCTGCCCAGCCAAGATAGTTTGAAATTTGGGTTGATTTTCAAAGTTGCAGGTTCAAGGATTTTTGGACTTGGGACAGTTTGAAAGCTTGACCAATTTAGTTTAAATTAAAGTGTGATAGCCAAGGGAATGTCTTAGGGTTGATTTGGCTATTATCGGGCTGGGTTTCTGGCTGAAATGGACCTTTTTGGGGCTGACCTTTAACTTCAGAATTATTGTATGAGCAAGAAGGATCTTTGATTGAGCACACATTTTTCACCCTTCAAAGCATGTTTTAGTAACATTTATAACTTGTGCACATGTTCACTTCACTCACTCACAATCAAGCATGTGCACAAGCAAAATAGTGGGGTTTAGGGCCTTTATAAATAGATGTTTTCTGGTTGAATTTTACGTATTTTGTTTCCAATTGCTGATATATTTTGATATTCAAACATTGCAGTTTCCTTTGCTTTCTAGAAGCGGGGTAATGGAAAGACTAATTGCAGAATCATCCGAAGGAGAAGAAGAGGGCTGTGTCATCAAGCTACCTGAGATCCCCGGTGGAGCTAAAACATTTGAACTTGTAGCCAAATTCTGCTATGGGGTGAAACTTGAACTCACCTCCTCAAATGTTGTATACCTCCGATGTGCTGCCGAACATCTTGAAATGACAGAAAACTATGGAGAGGGCAATCTGATTTCACAGACTGAAATTTTCCTCAATCAAGTAGTCCTCCGTAATTGGAAAGACTCTATCAAGGCGCTTCAGACCTGTGACGATATCCTCCCCCAAGCTGACGAACTCAACATCACAAACCGATGCATCGAGTCCTTAGCCGCAAAGGCCAATGCGGACCCAAATCTATTTGGGTGGCCCATCATGGAGCGAAGTGGGCCCATGCAGAGTCCTGGCGGGAGTTTATTGTGGAACGGAATAAGCACGGGGGCCCGGGCAAAAAATTCTAGTTCCGATTGGTGGTATGATGACGTGTCGAGTTTGAGTTTGCCTCTTTACAAGAGGTTGATCACTGCAATGGAATCACGTGGGGTCAGACAGGAGATTCTTGCGGGGTCCATTATGTATTACAGTAAGAAGTACCTTCCAGGATTGAACCGACGTCAGGGGACTGGCGAGTCGAGTAGTCGTTTGGCACCAGCCCCACCATCTGAAGAAGACCAGAAGCTTTTACTGGAAGAGATTGACCGGTTGCTTCCGATGCAGAAGGGCTTAGTCTCTTGTAAATTTCTCTTTGGGTTACTTCGGACGGCCATGATTCTTCGAGCAAGCAACTCTTGCGTGTCAAATTTGGAAAGGAGAATTGGGATGCAGCTTGATCAGGCAACTCTGGAAGATCTCTTGATGCCCAACTTTTCGTACTCCATGGAGACTCTTTACAACGTCGATTGTGTCCAGCGGATTCTCGAGCATTTCTTGTCCATGGATCAACTGACCGGTGGGGCCTCCCCTTGTTCGGTCGATGATGGTCGGTTGATAGGGTCACCTTCTTTGACGCCAATAACAATGGTGGCAAAGCTGATTGATGGGTACCTTGCGGAGGTTGCTCCTGATGTTAATCTGAAGCTCCCCAAGTTTCAGTCACTTGCTGATGCTGTTCCAGATTATGCGAGGCCCTTGGATGACGGTCTTTATCGTGCAATTGACATTTATCTGAAGGTAATGTTTAATTTTTTTGCTACTTGAGCACAAGAAACTTGGGTAATTTTCGGAATGTTCCTGTTGGGTAGTCAGTTCAGTTTTGAAAAACCAGACCAAACCAGAACAAGCCAGGCCCAACTGAATAAAGCTAAATTCCATAGCCCGTTCAATTGCAGTCGGCTTCATATATTGTTTTCCGCCTTGTCTTCAGGGGCTGTATTTTATATTTAGAGTAGTATTTCTCACTTTCATATCGTTTACTATGACGTCCAATGTCAAACCTTAGGTATTATTACCTCCCAGCATTCCAATTTATAGTGAATACATCAATTCTTAGTATTACATAGAGCGGTCTTTGTTTTACTACTTGACTAAACCATCTTGTTCCATTTTTAGGAGGTTTGAGACGATGCCAATAACCAACTGTACCTTCGCTGAAAAAACAAATTTATGACATGTTTCAGTAACGGATGATTGGCACATTATTAAGTCTTTTTGTTTAGTCGTCGTGACTTTTTGGTTAGGTCAACTGATTTGTTTCCATATACTTGGCCTCAGTTTGGTTGTCCTTCTTAAACCTTGGTGACCTTTGTGAATGAAAGCGCAGAAAGATTCACCTGACGACAGATTTTTAGCTTGGCTTTTTATTTAGGAAAACTGTATTTGTTGACTCTTGGACTTGTACTTCTTTATCGCATTGAAGAAGTTGCAGCTCCAAACTATATCTTGCTTAAAGCATATTTGTTTGGTGAACAGTCTTCAGCCTATTTTCCATTGAAATTTTTTCTTTAGTGAACTTTCTTTCCATGGTGTTGTCGAACAATTAAACTTTTAGGCGCTTCTAATCAAGATGCGCCTGAAAAGTTGGAAATCTTTGACAACATCATTGGAAAAAGTTCCAACTCAAGACAAATATGCAGTTTTGTGTGGGTAAAAAAACTAGTTTCATTATTTGTTGTTTTTCATATTTGTTCCTCTCTTCTTTTTTTTCCCTTTGCACTATTGGAATCTGTTTTTTTTATAAAAGCATCTAAAATATTTTACAAGTCGACAAGAGAGAGAGAAAAAAGTTTGCTGAAGACAACTTGAGATCCGTTGATTTTTTTACCTAACTCGCCTTTTAAATTGCACTTATCGACCTTTCCTTTTGTTTCCCATTCATTTTGCAGTCGCACCCATGGCTGGCAGAATCCGACAGAGAGCAACTCTGCAGACTAATAGACTGCCAAAAACTCTCCTTAGAAGCATGCACCCACGCTGCCCAAAACGAGAGGCTCCCCCTCCGAATAATAGTACAAGTCCTCTTCTTCGAGCAGCTCCAACTAAGGACCTCCATTGCTGGATGCTTTTTAGTCTCCGACAACCTCGACGGTTCACGACAGCTGAGGAGCGGCCTCGTGGGGTCAACTGAAGGGGGAGGGGGAGGAGGAGGAGGATGGGTCACGGCGGTGAGGGAGAATCAGGTGTTGAAGGTTGGAATGGATAGCATGAGGATGCGGGTGTCGGAGCTAGAGAAGGAATGTTCGAACATGAGACGGGAGATTGAGAAGTTGGGTAAAGGGAAGGTGGGGTCAGGGTCGGGGTCGGGATCAGGGTCGAGCATCGGCACATGGGAAGGCGTGTCCAAGAAGTTTGGGTTCAAGATTAGGTCTCAGATGTGCAGTGCTCAGGAGGGGTCTGTTAGCAACCAGATGAATAATGGAGGACGGGGGAAGATTGAGAAGGGGAAAGATAAACTTAGAAAGCACAAGAAGATCTAGACGGGTTAGTTTTAATTCTTTTTCTGCTTTATTGTTCAGCTTTATTTATCAAGTTTGCTATTGTTTGTTGAACGGCGATACATACACTCTCTGGGAGCCACTCTCAACCACACCCCATGTGAGAGAGGGTGTGGCTGGGAGTGGCTCCCAGAGAGAGTGTATGTATCATTTTTCTTGTTTGTATCTGTACTTCTCTTCTGTTGAAAACTTGAATTCCTCTTTTGTTTCTGGGTCTTATTTGTGCAATGGTCTTTTTTCATCGTTTTAAGCCCATAAATGGAGGTTGTCATTGAATACTACACTATTTGTTCAATTCAATTCAATGTTTTGTATTCTCTCTCTCTCTCTCTCTCTCTCTTCATTAAAATTGGCAGATGGCGACATTGAGGTTCATTTAGTCATACAAAAGATGCACTCTCGACAGAAACTCAGCTAGAGAATGAGATAATCCTAGCAAAAACACTGCACACACTGAACTTCGTTTCTCAAGACTGCTTCGAATTTGATCAAACAGCTGAGAGTGCCGTTCCTCGGACAAGCTCATTAAGGGGGTGTTCACTAATAAAAAACTGTTTTTTTTCAAAAACCAAGGCAAATCATTCTCTCACAATACATCACATAAAAAACCGTGAAAAACCAATTTATTCTAAAACACCCTTAGCGAAACACCCCCTAAGTCATACACACGTAACTTCAATCGTACTATTATTACAAATACTCCCTTAGTCTTCTGTTATCAGTTTCTTTAGAGCACCTTCAACCCA
Organism: Vaccinium vitis-idaea; assembly: GCA_963854785.1. NCBI lineage: Eukaryota > Viridiplantae > Streptophyta > Magnoliopsida > Ericales > Ericaceae > Vaccinium > Vaccinium vitis-idaea. The sequence continues at coordinate 15,302,284 of OY978224.1, read as the reverse complement.
ATATTCTCAAGAAAAGAATCAAAATAATGTTTTATATCCAAAAACGAATTTAGAGTGTGCTGCCATTCATCTCTACTCCAACCGCACACCTCTAAATTCCATCACCATTTTTTTTTTGTTTTTTGATAATGCAAGTTGTCCCGGACCAACTTGCGCACACCTCGGACTAATCACTACAGCGCCTCCCACAGCCTTTTCACACGCTTATGCGTTGGGGTCAAGTGGCCCCTAAGAGTTGCTGGCAAGGAAAATTGAATCTGATACCTTAGGTGGGAGCAAACCTTTAAAATCGCGTTTTGAACATGCGATTTGGATCTGTCATGCCACACAAATGTCCACATGGACATGAACGAACTTGCGTTTTTTAAATACGAGGTGTAAAATCGCATGTCGAAAACGCTTTTTTTTTTTATAATTTTTTTTAAAATGCTTATATTTATAAATAGTTAATATTTTTACATTATTTATTATGTTTTTAAAATGCTTATATTTATGCTTTCCCATTTTATGAAGTTTCAACAACCTATATCCCAATAGGTATACAATGAGCGATGTCAGAATCAATTGGCTCAAAGAGAGTTGTATTTTGAATATAATACCACCTCCGGGACCTGGGGATGACAATAGATCGGTTTGGTCCGGGTTTTGCGATTACCATACCCAAATCTAAAGTATTTATGTATACCCAAATCTAAACTAATATCCGATGGGTATGAATTTTAGTTCACCATAACCAAACAATATGGATTTAAATTTTATCCAAACCGCACCAAACCTGCATTAATATTCATTCCATTAATAAACATATGAAGGAAAAAGATTATACATTAAAATAAATAAGTAACATACCATATGATTTTACTATTAGACATCTAAATTCCAACATAATCAAAGAAAATAACTAAACAATAAACTTTTATAAGAGGTTCCTATAGCGACTCTTGAGATTTTTAAGAGATTTGAGAGGAATAAGGAGGGAGATGAAATGAAAAGTCAATGAAAGTTATGAATTGAAAAGTAAAAATTACATATATATGAAAATATAATGTGTGTATATATATCCTATAAGTAATATTATATGGATCAGTTCAGTTTGGGTTTGGGTTTGGTTGAATACTTGCGAAGACCAAACCCAAATCCAAACCCGCCGGGTATCATGTTTTGAAAACCAAATCCGCCCCATGAATAGAAAAAAATATAAAAAAACTAGCCCCGATAGGGTCGGTTTGGTTCGGGTATCCATTGGTTTTGAATGAAATTGCCATACCTACCGGGACCTTTTAAATGTCCCACTTCGTAAACTAAATCTTAAGTATTTGTTACCATATAGAAAACGGAGAAGACAGAGTAATAGTTTTTTTATTAACGAATTACGTGAAGTCAAATTTGGAATAACTATAATAAATTTGCTATTGTACATCAGGAATAATATTAAATAGAGTTTAAATAGAATCACTGGTGCTCAAAACCTCAAGTTCGGGAAATAAAGTATAATTTCGAAATAAATATAATTTTTATGAACACTAAAGGTACAACTCACAATTAGATAAATTGCGTTTTGAACATGCAATTTCGATCTGCCACGCTACACACAAATGTCCACGTGGACATGAACAAACTCGCTTTTCTAAAACAAAACTGATACATACACAACAAAAAAGGCGACAACAGACCAAAACGACGTCGTTTTGGTCCTTAACCCTTAAAAATAAAAAAAAAATAAAAAAAACGCGCGATCTGAAAATCAAAATTCCCCCCTTTCTTCATCTTCATCACTCGTAACTTGTAATAGAGAGAGAGAGAGAGAGAGAGAGAGGAGCTCAACGAACGCGACCCAGCTACCGACGAGTGCCACCACCGCTGCCTTGACCACTGCTGTACGTCGACGTCATTGAACACCACCACTGTCGTCTGAGTTCAAACAACTCTGATTGATGACCTTCAACCAAGTACATTTCTCTCTCTCTCTCTCTCTCTCTCTCTCTCTCTCTCTCTCTCTCTCTCTCACACACACACACACACACAGAGGCTGGCCTCTCTCTAAACTTGTTTCTATTCTAAGAATCTGGGGAATTTTGCACAAAAATTAGGGTTCCAATGAGAATCATAGATTTGAAGGAATTAGCACAAAATTTAACCTACAAGTGCATCGTGTATCTACTTCATTAGTTTATCTGGGTCTATTCCTGATTTTCTAGGCAATGTGTTGAATAATAGTTTTCTTGATTTGTCAAGAAATGGGTATACTGGTAAATGAGCTGATCATGATAAATGATAGGTTGATTACGCATTTCAATAGTTGTATCCATTTAGATAAGTTTTTCTCCCTACACCAAGTGGAGGTAAATTAGTATTTTAGTGTTGGATCAATCAAGTTTAGCTTCTAGGTAATTGTTTCTCTATTTTCACAGTTTGTTCAATACTTGATTGTTTTCCTATTTTCTAGTTCTTTAGTTAGTTACCTGTTGCTCAGTAGTTGTTCAATTGACTAATATATTAGTTTAACTTAGTAGCGAAAGCAAAAAAATGAAGTTCAATTTTCACGATTCGTCTAGTTTTGGACAGTATTCATGCAGAATCGACTCTTGTCGACATTGTATCTAATTTGTTTATTTCTTTTTGAACCAGCAGATGATGTCGCCGGACTCTGTTCCTTCGGCAATGCCTCGAAACAAAGAGTGTGAAGAAGAAGAGGTATGCAGTGGAGACAGTGAAGAAGAAGTAGAGGTATGGAGTGGTCCTTCAAACAAAGAGTGTGATGAGACAAATAGTAATTAGGATGGGAAGGAAGCAACAGAAATTTGCGAAGATGGAGTTGAAGAACCAAAGAAAGGAATGACATTTGACACACCAGAGGAAGCTTATCTGTATTACAAAATTTATGCTAAAGGAAAAGGGTTTGCCGTGGCAAGAAGAACATCAAGAAAGGGAAAAGATGGAAAGTTGACGGACGTAGGGTTTGAATGCAGTCGGGCTGGAAAACCAAGGAAGAGAACACGCAATCCGGTCAAACCACGACCACAAACAAAAATTGGTTGTCCAGCTCATGTTACCGTTGTGGTACACCCGGATGGAAAGTGGAGGTTAAACCGGGTTAATTTGGAGCACAATCATGAACAGAGCTCGGGAAAGTCAAGGTTTTTCAAGAGCACTAGGATACTACCTGAAAATGTAAAAAAAAAAGCTTGAATGATCAAGCCGGGATCAAACTCAACAAGACTTTTGATTCATTTAAGATCGAGGCCAGGGGACCTGATGAGCTAACATATTCTCAGAAAGATTGTCGAAATTATTTGGACAAACTTCGTCGTTTACGACTCGTGGAAGGAGATGCTGAAGTGATGCATAGTTATTTCATGAGAATGAAAGCCGACAATTCTAACTTCTTTTTCGCAATGGATTTGAATGATAAAGGTCGATTGAGGAATGTATTCTGGGCTGATGCAAGGAGCAGGGTAGCTTGTAAGGAGTTCGGTGATGTTGTGACCTTCGACACAACGTACTTGGTAAACAAGTTTGACATGCCTTTTGCTCCATTTGAAGGCTTGAATCATCATGGTCAGTCGATTTTATTGGGATGCGGGCTCATATCTCATGAAGACACTGAGTCATTTTCATGGTTATTTCAGACTTGGAAGACATGTATGGGTTGTGCTCCAAAGGCAATTATTACGAATCAATGCATGGCCATGAAGAATGCTATAGAATGTGTGTTTCCTAACACCCGGCATCGGTGGTGTATATGGCATATCATGAAAAAGGTGACAGAAAAGTTGAATGGGTACAAGGACTATGACAAAATCAGTTGGTCCATATGTAAGGCAGTCTATAACTCATTGGCAGAAGATGAATTTGAGGATGCTTGGAATGGGTTCATGAAAAAGTACGACCTTGAAGGTAACGCATGGTTAGAGGGGTTGTACCGGGAAAAGAAACGGTGGGTTCGTGCTTATTTAAACGACTGCTTTTGGGCGGGAATGTCATCCACCCAAAGAAGTGAGAGTATGAATGCGTATTTTGATGGTTACATTCATTCAAAGACCACTTTGAAACAATTTGTAGAGCAATACGAAAATGCATTGGCGAATAAGGTGGAAAGTGAAAAACTAGAAGATATGAAAAGTTGGAACAGTTACATCCCGTTAATAACTAAATCCGAGTTGGAGAAACAATTTCAAAGTGTTTACACAAATGCGAAGGTTACGGAGTTTCATGAGCAATTTGCAATCGGGAGACTTGAGTTGTCTTGTAATGCATGCAATGAAGATGAGTCCAAATTTGAGGTAAAAGAGTGGGTTACATTTGGAGAAGGAGAGGAGAGACAAAGGAAACGAGTGTTATGTACTGTCGGATTTGATGTCGAAACCAATGAAACACATTGTAACTGTCGATTGTTTGAGTCCAAAGGAATGGTGTGTAGACATCAACTGATGGTGTGGAATGATAGGGGAATCGAAAGGGTGCCCGACAAGTATATTTTGAGAAGATGGTGCAAAAATGTGAAAATGGCCCACACTAAAATTCGGATAAGTTATGATAAGTCTTCAGCCTCAATTGAAGCGCGTCGGCATGACAACTTGTGCAATTTATTTAATGAGGTTGCCGATTTAGCAGAAGATTCTCAAGAGAAGTATGAAAAGGTGATGGCACGGGTAAGCGAGCTAAAACGAGAGTTGATAGAAGATTTGGTTGTATATGATAGTAATGTGGTTTCACTTGGTGATGACACGGGTCCTCGTATTGATTCACTTGGAGATGGGGTTTTCCTTTCCCAAGGGAGTGCGAATATACTTGACCCGGAAGGTGTTCCACAAAAAGGGAGACCGCCATGTAAAAGGAAGCAAAGTTTGATGGAAAAAGTTATTAAAAAGACAATAGCGACAAAGAAAAAGACATTGTCGAAGGAAAAAGCCAAGGTATAAGTTCATTACTATTTGTTGCTTACAAGTTAATATGGACAATCAACATTTATTCGATGTATAGTTATATTATTTGCTAATTTCAGGAAGTTGACAAGAATGCGGTTGCCCATGGGGTTGGAACATAGGAGAGTGTTGTCAATGTTAATGTAAGAAACTTTATTTTTAATTGCATAATTTCTTGTTTCATGTAAAAATTATTGATAATCGTTCTTTATTGGTGGGCAGGGTCACCCGAGCTACAGGGGGCATTCAATGTGGCAAACGTGATTCCACAATATATGCAAGCAAACATAGCACAAGGCGGAAGTATCATCCCATTCTCTCCAACTTTTTGCTCAACCGGAACAACCATGCCTCAATTTATGCCTTCTTTTCCAAGCTCACAAAGCAACATGGCAGGCTTAATCAATGGTCAAGTTTGGAATGGTCAATCAACTATTGCCGGCAATCAAGTTTGGGGATGAGGAGGACAATCAAGCTTTTTGGGAGATGGAAGTCAGTACTGGGGAGGACCACAACCAAGTTTGCTCCAAAGTCAAGGGCAGGGAAGCGGAGGACAACCAAGTTATTTGGAAATGATGAATGCAACGAGCAATGATTAAGAGTAGTGTCCTGTATCCTGAGTCCGTATCGTATCGTGTCGTGTCTCCTGCGCCCGTATGTTGTCATGTGTCTATATCGTGTTTGTATCGTGTCTAGAGTCTATCAATTTCTTATGACTTGGATGTTGTTTCTATTAATTTGTTAAGGAGTCTATCGATTTCTTATCATTTAGATGTTATTTCTATTGATCTATTATCGAGCAGAATGAATATTTTGAGATTTGGACCAATATTTGTAATAATCCGAAATTTTTAATAAAATTTAGGATTATTTAATTTCGTTTTAATTACTTTAATTTCGTTATTTAATTTCTAATTTCATTTAGGGCCCTTAATTTGCAATTACTACGGTTTATACCCTAATACTTCCAAATTGCTACAAATTCGACCCTAAGGCACGTTTACATTTTAATCGCGAGCATTACATTTTTATAAATTCATTTCATACATAATTATACTCATTCATACACATACACAAGTAATACTAGTACACATACACACACATGTATGCATATATGCATTTTATACATACATACTCACTCCACACTCCACCAACCACCCCACTACTTCTTCCAAATCAACCCAACACCACACCACACTCCACCCCTCCCCTGTAAAATCAGACCTCCCTCCACCCTCTCTCTGCCTCCAACAACCCCAATCACCCTTCTTGTCACCCCCCCCCCCCCCCCCCCCCACACACACACACACGGGTTTAACCACTCCCTTACACCACCCCAACTCAAACACTCCACCCTTACCCTTCATAAACCCCTCTATTTCATCCCTCACTCTCTCACACTCCCACACATCACCATTACACAGAAAAATAGCAAGGAAAGAGAGAGAAAGCTCTTAGTTGGGTTATGGAGTTCTAGAGAGAGAAAGTAAGGCCAAAACTTGGGTTTCCACCTCCAAACCCAACGACATTCAATCTTCTTCCACAAGTTCATCCATTGCACTCCTAGGCATCCACATTTCACCATCCAAGCAAGCCAAGTCGGCCCAAGAAGCTCCCTCCGCCGATTTTTCGCCAAAACCCATTTTTCGCCAAATCTTCGCAAAACAAGGTAGAGACTCTTACCCAATCATTCCTAAGCATTTGTATGTGTTAGAATAGCCTAGGGGTAGTTTTTCGTCGAAGGGTTAAGGCCCAAGGTGAAGGGTTTCACGAAACCCGAACAAAACGCAAGTTGCTCTGTTTTCGCTGAAGCGATAGTCCGGACCACCCTAATCCCCGTCCGGACTACGGGTACAGAATGTTCCCTTCAGTTTTGGCTTAAATTCTGTAATTACAGTTTAGCCCCTTGTGTTCCTAGTTTCGACGGTTTTGACCCTAAACCATGTTTTTCATGCATATTAAGCCCTAGATTCATTTTGGTTCATGTGTTTAACTTCTCAAGCATGATTAGGACTTATTCAAGTGTTTATGTGAGATTTAATGTGTTCATGTTACGTTTAACCTTGTTCTCGTTCTCGGTATTAAACTTAAGGGTTAAAAGTGTAGTTTTATAAAGCATGTGAATTAATCTACAAAGATATTTATGTTCCTACTTTTTATCAATTAAATGTCATTAGTGGAATTTTATGAGCGTATCAAAATTTCTAAAATACCCTTCGTAGTGTAAAATGACCGTTTTGCCCTTTATTACATTTATTACTCTTATAAAAGTTTTGGGCTTACTAAAATTCAAGAAATTTCTTTTTGAGTCAAGTTATGACATAACTAGCTAAAATAAGGTATTTGACGTGTTTACCCTTCGTTGTGGAAAAATTACAATTTTGCCCTTGTGTGTGTAAACTACATAATGTGTAGTGTTGTACTTAATAAAAAAATCGAGGAATTGCATTTTATGACAAGTTAGGACTTTACTACCTAAAATAAAGTATTTTTACGTATTTACCCTTGTCGGTGGCAAAATTACCATTTTGCCCTTGTATTATGTTTATTTACAAAAAAGGCCCCCAGAGTTTGTAAATTTCACTAAGGACCCTAGAGTCGTGAAATTATGTTGGACACCCTTGTACTTACTTAAAATGACGTTGGTGACCCTTACTTTCTTTAAATTACGTTTTGACCCCAATAGTTTAGTAAATTACATTAGAATGGACAACTAGGTTCCCGGGTTGGGTGATCGTACGCGGATATCACATAGACGATGAGGTTAATGGAAAAGTGAATTGGAATTGATTGATGGGGAGTTACCCCGAGATTGTTGTTGAATGGCAGTTCCGCCAAGTGATTTGTTTCGGAGGATTGTTTGGCAGTCTGCCTTGATTTCGAAACCCTAGGATATGACACTTTGTGATTTGCTTCATTTGAATTCTGAGGCGTTATAAGGGTGTAAGTATTATAGACCAGTTTCGGCTATATACCTACAAGACCTGGCAGTTGCCATACGTAGCCCAGTGGTACAGTTTCGTCCCAAGGAAATTCATCCTTGCGAGGCGGCTGACGGCTGGATTAAGTACGTAACTTATACCTTCCGTCGGGGCCCCCGAGTGAAGGGCAAGCAAGGGGGGAGTAAATCACAGTTTGGTCATATTCCTTAGTGGTTAACCGGGAGGAAAGTTCTCTAGGTTGAGAACTTAGATGAACATGTAAGTTAATGGCTAGTAATGAAATCAGCTATGTGTTTAATTTTGGTTTTACGATTTATTTCCTGATTATTCCTTTAATTACTACTTTTCAATCATATATGTTGTACTTGTATGTTAAGCAAGGGTTGGGAGGGTTAGAGTAGCTATTGAGTGATTTATCGCTCACAGTGTTACACTTCGTGTAACCCTGGTATAATACCATGATGTTGCTTTGCGACTCGGACGTATTATGCCAGATTGTGATCAAACAGGAGGTGTAGGTGTCGAGGGCGATGCTATTTTGGAACAGAAGGTTTTCCAGTGGATCAGGGTCAAGAGGAGCATTGGGATCAAGATCTCAACCTTAATCTGTAGAACCCACCCCTTTATTTTAATGTTGGTCTGTAATATTAATTTCTCAAACCGTACTAAGTATTTTGTAATGGGTTGCACTTCCCGTTTTCCAACGTGTACTCTGATGGAAACTCTTTTTATTAAATTAATCTTAATTAGTTGTCTTAATTAATGCTTCCGAAAATCGGGGCGTTGCAATATTGGTTTTGTGAGCAATATTGTCATTGTTTTTCTTTCTTTTGATTGGTTGGACATATTCTTAGACTAACAAACTAAAGATAGTAACAAGATGCCCCTTCATTATGCTTCTTTCAACAATGGAGAATATGTTTTTTGGTGCTGAAACGGTGTTTAAAAAGCATGGTGAAACTGTGTTTAAAAAGTAGGTTGTTCTGCAAAAAATTTGACAGCATCTCCCCTATTTTCTTGCCTAGCCCGATGTCTCATCAGACAGTCAACAAGAAAAACAAACACAGTTCAGATAATTTGGACTCACGTCGAGTCATTCTCATCCTACTAATAATACATATTCAAACCCCACATCGGGGACATGCTCATCTCATAATTGAAGCATAACTCTCATTTATAAAATTCGTCCAATACATTCATTCACATGTTCAAATTGAATACATAATGTTTACAAAAAAAGGCATGAGCTTAACCTAATTACCATCGTCTACCTTAAGCTCTCCATATACAACCAAAATGAAAAAAAAAATTTCCTAAGTTTCGTTAGCATCTATTTTTTCCTTTCTTGGTTGGCTGCTCCAAGGCCACCTCTGCCTCTTCTCCGAACTTGCAGAAGTACCTTGCTCATATTATGACGACTGAATTAGACTTCACAAATTGCAGGAGTAGCTTGCTCCTCCCTCTGTTTGAAAGAGAATAGTGAAGCTACTCCAGGGCACCTCTTCCTCTTCTCCGGAGTTTTGAGATCAATTCTATGTGACTCATAAAGCTTTGAGTATTGCGGCTTCGTTTCATTTTCAAGCATTGAATAGCAACAAGGGAATCATCCTTCATGTATCCTCTGTACAACTGAATTAAAAAAGAAAAACATCAATACTTGTCATCAGAACACATCAATTCCACAAGTTTTGAACAGAATGGAACGGAAAAATACAAGGTATGGCACCCCCAAAGTCATTTTTACAGTGAGCCCACAATGAGTGAGCCAGTATCAAATTTACAGAACTCCACTAACATGAAATGTGGAAATGAACTGCGGCCACTGGATAGAAAGAGCAAAAATGCAAAATTATTTGAGTACATTTAAGAAAAAACTGAAAAAGCCGACATTTATTTCCTAGTTTTGAGTTTTCTGCACCATTTCTTTATGACAATGCCACTCACAATTAACAACTACCACCACCATTGATATTCAAATGATTTTTTTCAGTATCAATGAAAGAAAATTGTTCTCATCAAGATGCTTCATTTCTGATGACTATAATCTTCCTCATGCAATCAATCATACCACTGGAGGAGCGCAAATAAGGTACCTACTGTTTGTATTCGTCCTTCTTATTAACTGTAAGAAAATTTTCGAACGGGGGAATTCCAGCTGTAGCTGTTGCAAGCTGCCTGGAAAATAAGATAATCAGCAAAAATTGGACTCCAGGAGCACGCTGGCTTATCTGGTTCATGAAGTTCAAGCATTGGAAGAAAACAAAATGCACAAATTATATAGAGTAAGAACTGGTGACTACAATCACACAACTATGTAGTAATAGACCTTCTCATTTACCTCCCTACAATCACACAAGAGCTCCTCCATATGCTGTTGTTATGTATTTCCAGTAGACCGAACAAAGAACATAAATTCAAACCAACAATGAAAAGTCCACCTAGATTTTGGGGGAAAAAATTAGGGGAAAAAAATTCGATTAGGGCTTTTTTCATTACCCAACAACTCAAAATTGTGAGAGAGAGAGAGAGAGAGAGAGAGAGAGAGAGAGAGAGAGAGAGAGAGAGAGAGAGAGAGAGAGAGAGAGAGAAAGAGAAAGAGAGGGACAGACCGCGGTGGTGGTGGTGGTGCTCAGCTCTCATGCAGGCAGCGGTGTCGGCGTGTTGGCGGTCGTGGAGGCGGCAGTGGTGTTCGTCAAGAGAAAGAGAGAGTGAGATACCCGCACACTGAGACACCCACGCACAGCCTGTTCGAAGGTCAAAGGCGTTCGAGGAGAGCCCGCTTGTTTTTCTCTCGCCGGCGGTGGTGGTGGTCGAGGAGGTCGTCGGCTTCTTCATCATCTCACTGGTCTCTCTTCCTCTCTATTCTCTGTAAATTTTTGAAATGGGGTCGGGAGTGGAGCCCCGATCTCAGGATTTTTTATTTTTTTATTATTATTTTTTTTTAATGAGGATGAACACCAAAACGACGTCGTTTTGGTGTTGTGGCCATTTCGTTGTGGCCTTTATGTTGTGTACGTATCAGGATTCTTTTTAAAATGTGAGGTGTGAAATCGCAAGTCGAAAACTCTTTTTTTTTATAAATAATTTTAAAAATGCTTATATTTATAAATAGTTAATATTTTTACATTATTTATTATGTTCAGTAGTCTCCATGACAAAGACATATGCCAATGGGTATACAATCCCAATAAGCGATGTCAGAATCAATTGGTTCAAAGAGAGTTGTATTTTTTAATATAATACCACCTCCGGCCCCTTTTAAATGTCTCCCTTCGTAAACTAAAACTGAAGTATTTGTTACCATATAGAAGACGGAGAAGACAAAGTAAATCTATATTAGTATTGCAAGATGACTTTTGGTGAATAGAGCTTCCTGAGCTTGCCAGGTGTCCCACAATTCTTTGTACTTTTTTAGCAATTAGCAAAGTCCTAAATGGTAGTATTTAATTCTTTACCGAGTTAAGCTTTGTTAAGGTTTTGTGGTGATCAATTTCAATAAAGGAAAGTAGTTATTCTTTTCCAAGTTAATATGTGCTACCGTAATGATTCTTTTCCAATTACAATAACTGAAATTTTTCCAATTTGAAATTAACGAAAGTAATGAAGAGTAATGAAGGAAAGTGACAATTATAATAGATGTGCAATATTATAATACATATTTCCAAAAATTTTAAGGAAAGTAACGATTATTTTTCGAAAAGATTGACAATTATATTTATTATTTAAGTACAATCTATTACTCCTATATTATTGCAGATTGGGTTTTCATGAGGAGGGCTACGGTTGCGACAAGTGGCACAAAGTTATTGGTTTGTGATGAAAAATAAAATAAGCAATGTATCATGATCAAGTGTCACAAATCTTTTTTGAATTTCAAAGTATGATACTTAAATGTAGTTTTTACTGCATTTTATTTTATTTCAAATTTTGATTTTTTGAAACTCCATACCAAATCCTATATATTAACACAGCCAAAGCCCTAAATGGAAATATTAAAAGAAAAAACTCTTCATCCGATTATATTCCATTATGATTCAAACTATATAGCTTATCCTAAAAGGTAATTAGATAATACTCAAACATTTGTACTTCTCTCCCATGCATAGACTCATAAATTTTGAATATTGGAAGATATTTGAGTTTGAATATTGGAGAATTAAGGTAATCCTTTCAAATTGGAAAGGTAAGGTGATCACCGTGATATCCAAAAGCCTCACATTTCATGAATTGTAGTGCATGGCTACGATTCTCCCTAATTAGGTAGGAGTTTTGTGATAATATACCTCACTTATTTAAAACCGAAAATCCTACCAATTTAAATATTCCTCTCAAACATTTGCAGTGTCGTGCTCCCATATATCTCTCTACTTCTCTCTGTCGGATCAGCAAACACGCTCCATCGCCACGTTTGTTGGTTGCAGGTATGTATGTGTATATGCATTGATATGTATTTTGAAGGTGAAGTTACCATTAAAAAATAGAAAAACTACACTCATCGCCAATAAGAAGTAGAGTCCAAAAAATGTACATTGATCCACGTTTCTCTGTTTTTCATGATTGTGGTTTGTTAAGTAATACAGGATGGATCGTGAGAACAAAAATCCTTATGTGTATCGGTCCCATAAGAAAAGAGCGATACTTGAAGATAACCGATCGATTCAAAACCACCCAAGAAAACAGCAAAAGAATCTCGCCATTTATGGGCATGCAGATTAAGAGATACAAAAATGGCCTATCAAAAACGACCAATTCCATAGGTAAATGCAATCTTCATGATTTTCACTACATTCATTTATTCTTTGCTTTGATTTGCTTTGCTTTTTTTTTTTTTTTCATGCAATTTTGTAGTACCCGATGGCTTACTAGGTCGAAATGAACAAGTTTGTTGAAAAGAAGCTCGTAGTATTCAACCATGCATATTGCATGAGAAATCCATAGGTAATTTCTTCTTCATCATGCAAAATATAATACTCCGTAGATTATATTTTTGTGAGGTAAATTTCTCCGTCTTCATACAATCTAAAATAGATTAGATTTCGTGAAAAAATCCTATATAATATAGTCACGATTCTGCAATGTGCCAAAATTTGTTTTGAATCCAAAGTTGTGTGGAGAACATCAATTTGCTTTGCCTTTTCCATTTATCGAAAATAAAAAGGAAAAAAATGGTGTTTGAAAAGAAAAATAAGCCATGCGATAATATTGAACCTACGAAAAGAAATGTATTCCCAAATACAAGTGCAGGTATATATATAATGGAACAAATATATTAAGGCCTTGTTCTCCAATAGATTTTAGGTACATTTTATGAAAATCTCATAAAATGAACATTTTATGTAGGGGTGATAAAATGGAGTTGTTTTCCCAATTGATAAAATGTAGTGGTTTTCCTATAGATTTTATGAGGATTTTATGAAAATCTCATAAAATCACTTTTACATTTTATGTGTTGAGATTGGAGTGTCATAAAATGCGAGATTTTATGAAACAAAAATCTGTTGAAGAACGAAGCCTAACCATGAAATCAGGTATGAAAAAATATAAACAAAAGAATCTTTGTATTTTTATTCGACTAATATATATTTCAACGTTAGCAGACTAAAAATCTTTGTTCGTATAATCTATACATATATTCAATTTCTGCAATTTAAAAAAAAAAACATAGATTTATCCAAGGCAACATGATTTAAATTGAAAATTACTACAGGTATGGTTGCTAATAGTTCACGGAATTTGGATGAAAGTATCGTTCTTTTTTTTAAGACAAAAAATATTTAATTTTGCAAAAAAATATGAAATCACAAATTTTATCCACTGAATCTTGCTATTTTGACTTTGAAATTTCAAACACTCATCATTTATTCTATTTGTAGGTTAGATTCAAATTACATCAACAAGAAGACAATGATGACACTGTCGAGACAATCATTACGTTGGTTGAGGCTAAATTTGACGAGAAAAATTTGATCAACGCTCTAATATGTGTACACAGTAGATTTTGTACTATAAAATGTAAGACGTTGCTTATCTACATATTGAAATTGTCTTGGATTAATTTGTCTGTGCATAGCACACCAATTTTAGTTATTATTTTTTTATGTGCATAATACTGGTAATTTAATCGTGTGGATTTGGATATCAAATCATATGTACAAACATTATACATTTAACGGTGTGTACTTGGATTCATCCCATGCATAGCACGGATTTATGCTAAAATATCACACTTCTAATTCATTTTTTGTTACATTATTAATATTATTGATTTGTTTTTTTACATACCTCATCTTTTTTGTTACGTTATGAATCTTACTAATTCATTCTTCATTTTTTTGTGAAGAACCCATACCCCAAACAATAAATAAGCGACAATAAAATGATGTTCGTGTGTGTGCATTTGTGTGAATTGAGAACACAGACCCAAACTGATAATTATTGCTTAAATATTAAAGACACGCTTTAATACATCACTTGATCCCATTCCAAGCTATTCAGACATTCTACGATGAGCAATCTCTACTAAAAGGACCAAAAAATTATGTCGAGACTATTGTGGTCTTCAAAATAACTACATTCGAAGTTTTAAATTAAAAATAAGAAGTATTCCATATCTACTTGGATTGCACTAAATAGGATATCATAAAAATGTCTAAGTGATAGAGTTTAGGGATGGCAATGGGGCGGGTAGGGGTGGGTTTTGATCTACCCCTACCCCTACCCAAAATGTGGCAACCTCCCCCTGCCCCGCCCCTACCCCAACCGGGTAATGGAAATCTACCCCCTTACCCTACCCTGTCGGAGAATGGGTTTACCCTATCCTACCCTACCCGCCCCCCTTTTTTTTTTTTCTCTCTCTCTCTCTCAATTGTCTTACATATTTGATCTTGTGCCATGCCTACTACAATCATCACAAGCTATTGCCAAAAAAAAAAAGAGAGGAAGAAATATGATCTTGAAGTTTCCCTAAATCTAAAATGAAAGATTTTCTTTATATATATTGTGGTACTTTCGAAATTAAATGAAAATGTAAGGGTTATAATATTATTCCAAACATATACATATATATCTGGGCGGGTATCGGGGTGGGGTACCACTACCCCTAACCCTATCCTAACGTGGTCGGGTTTTCATTTTTTTTCCCCTAACCCTACCCTTTACCCAAAAAATTAGAAAAAACCCTTCCCGTTAGGGGGCGGGGCAAGGCTGGTTAGGGGTGGGGTGGTTATGATTGTCATTCCTAATAGAGTTTTCTACTTTAATTTAAATATTTCTGCAAAAAGCGTTTTAGTTTAAACATTCAATAGCATGTATTGCATGGATTTGAGTAAATTCTTATGGTAGGCACTTTGATTCTTTTTAATTTTGGTGGAGACAAATATTAATCTAGCCGGATTTTTTGTAGTTTTATTCTATCTGTTCTATCAATTTAGTCTATGAATTATACGAATGTTTCATCACCCGTGCATAGCACAGTATTCCTACTAGTTTGGAATTATGCGAAGAAGTCAAATTTGCAATAACTATAATAAATTTGCTATTGTACATCAGGAATAATATTAAATAGAGTTTAAATAGAATCATTGGTGCTCAAAACCTTAAGTTAGGGAAATAAGTATAATTTCGGAATAAATATAATTTTTATGAACACTAAAGGTACAACTCACCATTAGATAAACTTAGAAGGTAACCTTTTAACTAGAATAATAAATCACGTTGACGCGTATTTACGTAGAACATTAAGGACCAAAGCAAAAATAATTAAAAAATGTATGGAGAAATTAAAATCTAATCATCATTAATATAATGATTATAAATGTATGTATCAGCATTAATTTGGTTACAGGTCACGCGAAATTCTCTCACCAGTAATCCAGCTGGATGGTGGACCGATTTATTCAAAGTTTCCAATTAAAAAAATACATTGTTTAACGCACACCAAAGGAAGCCCACAATGTAAACACGCCGATTTGTAGGAAATCGAGTATCCGGCGCCGTTGGGATCTCCATCTGTATTTACTAAGTGGACTAACTCCCCAATTTAGTGAGATTCGGTGTTCAAAAAAATTAAAGTGAGATTCTGTTACTATCTGATTAGAGGGAAAATTTTTGGGTACCTAATGGGGGAACCGAGGGTCCTGTAATGAGTGAGCTCACTACATACGTATAGTGAGCTCCCTCGGCCATCCGATCTGAGATCAACAGTTCGGATCGTCCTACACTTTAAAAAGAACTTTTACATTAACTTTAACTCCAATTTATCCAGACCGTTGATCTCGGATCGGACGGCCGAGAGAGCTCACTACAGACCCTCTCAATTCCCAAAGGGGTACCACGTGGCCATGATGCGCACGATCTTGGACGCCCAAACACTTTTGGACGGCCCAGATTGATTCCCCCTCTCTCCTCTCACCCGAGCACTCTCTCTCCTCTTCCGGACCGTCAGATCGCGTTTTGAGCGAATGAAATTGGCGAGTTGGTACCACGTGGGCAATACTCCCGGCACCGAAAAATTTCTTTGATTAGAGGCAAGAATCTGGATCACACAAAAATGTGAGATTCACTCCGAAAACATCTATACACTATTATGTGGTTTAAATTTGTGCTCAACCGTGTCCGTGTACATTAAAAAGGACTCCATACGCATTCCAGTGATTCCGGTAACAGTTGTGACTAAAAAGTCTAAAATCACTGCTGCCCAAACAATCTCAACAGTGGTTCAAAAAATCCCCCTGCCTATATATTCTCTCTCTCTCTCCCTCTCCTCTAATAGTAGTCAATTGCTGCACCATCTTATTTCCCGCGTCAACGCCCTCCTCAGATCCCCACTCCATTACTTCTTCCTCCCTCTCTTTTCCCCTCGCCGCCGCTCTCAGGCGACTCAATCCCGACCGCTCCCTTCGGTCAGCATAATCTCGTCACACTGTTGCAGGTATCCTCCCTCCCTCCCCCTCTCTCTCTCTCTCTCTCTCTCTCTCTCCAGTTTTATTTCATCCATTCATCTCGGTATTATTATTTCCGTGAACATTATTATTCTTGGGAATATGTTTCCAACAAATCTGAAAAATTAAAAAGTACTTTCTCTATCCAAGTTGCTGGTTCATTGTGAAACTGTGTATTATTTTTCAATTACTTATATCTTTTGATTGATAATGTTTTCATGATTTTGAAAATTTTGTATAATATAACTAATTGAGATCTATTAAATAAGATCCATATCGATTGATTGATAATGTTTTTCATGATTTTTGAAAGTTTTTTATAATATAACCAACTGAAATTTATTAAATAAAATTCATATATAAGTAATTAAAAAATAACACGCATATACGTAAAGTAAAATCCAAGCAAATTTGGGACGAAAAGAGTACTTTTTGATGGCCAAAATCACACAAACACTCTGTCGTCCAACATCAGACTGCAAAAACCTGTTCCATACATACGTTATAATATGTGTGTGTGAAATGCATTGATAAATGCGTATAAACATCTTTTGAATCTTTGACTTTTAATTCCTCTAATAATGGTATGAGAGAGACGTTAGTTGTCTCTCTTGGGTACTATCATTAAAAGCAATATTTTCATTTAAAAACAAAAAGGAAAGTGGATATTCTATCAGAAAAGTCTTCGTATTGACAGCTAGCTACAAGGGGTGATTGTGCCAATTTGAAAAAATTGGTTTTTTTTGTCTATATTCAAAAAAAATTGTATTTGTTAGTTTTGTGTCAATATTTTGTGGTTTTTGAATTTATTTCGTCGAGACGAACCCAAAGAGTATAAAGTTATGGTAAAAAATAATAATTCTTTTAATAAAGCTGAAAATGATCCAAAATAAATCAGTTTTTTGGATTATTTTTCATCTTTTAAGTTTGATTAATAATTTTATACTTTTTAGATTCCTCTCGTCGAGACAAGTCAAGAAACCACAAAAAATGGACCGAAAACTAATAAATGCAATTTTTTTTTTGATTAAGGACAAAACGAAAAAAACCGAAAAACCAGTTTTTGCAAATTAGCCAAATCACCCCTAAGTTCCATATATCTATAACTTTTGCCGATTTTTTTTTGTTGTTGTTGTTGTTGTTGTTGACTGCATACGCGTCTTATAAGAGTCTTTGTACACGCTGCTACTAGTATTTATGTCTGCATATCACACTCTGTTTCATGATTCATGATTGAATTGTAATCAGAATTTATTTATTTGAAGCCTTTGAATCATCAAATTCTCGGAAGGATAGAGGTACTAGACTAGTATATCGATCAATTCTTTTGAACTGGTTCAATGCCTCAATCTTATTGTTCTGAACACTGATTCTATTATGGTTTTCTTCACTATTTGTAATCCATCGACTATAGAAGCTTTTGCGTTCTTGTTTTCTGTTCTTGATTTTTCATCGCGTTGTGTGATTGTTGATTTAGCCGAATTCGGGTTATGTTCCCTGCTTGTGTATCAAATTATATATTGACGTTCTCTTTAATTTTCCTTAATTGCAGAGATGGTTAACGGGGGAGGAGAGGGAATACGGAAGAGGGGCTGCTCGTGCTCTCTAAAAGACGATTTTCTGCCGGAGAAATCGTTCCAGAGCTGGGGCAATTACGGGAGGGCATTGAGGGAGACACCGGCGCGGCTCATGGACCGAGTGACGACCCGGTCACTCGACTCGGCTGAGTTGGAGGCGAAGGCTCGGAGTAACCACCAGATGAAGAAGACCCTCACTTGGTGGGATCTGATGTGGTTCGGAATGGGTGCGGTTATAGGCGCCGGGATATTCGTTCTGACCGGACTCGAGGCCAGAGAGGACGCCGGCCCTGCTGTCGTACTCTCCTATGTCGTCTCTGGCGTCTCCGCCCTGCTTTCTGTCTTCTGTTATACTGAGTTCGCTGTCGAGATTCCTGTTGCAGGTATGTATGAGCTGAGCTACCACTTCCTAATTACTCCATGTTTTAGATAAGAAAGAGGATATAACTCAAAATGGGTAGAGAAAGGGGATTTGGGTTTCGGCAGGTGTTGTTGTACACCATCCGAGCAATCCTTTGCTCGAATAGACGGTCTAGATTACATCTTACACGCACGACAACGAATATGTCAAATGCAAATATGCAGAGTTGAAATCGAAACCGTCCATCCGAATAACAGATGGCTTGGATGGTGCACAACACCTGTTAGGCATCCATAGGACAATAGAGACGAAGTTTTGACTATTCTATTTTGATTCTAAATATTAAAAAACAAAAAGAGAGATAAGGATAGACGATGCTTTTAACAATTATACATATATATGCTTGGCAAAATAATCTGCGTCGAGATTATTTTTTTTCTTGTTTAACTTATTTTCACATCTGTTAGTTTGGCATCAATTTTTTGTGGATTATTAGTTCGTTTTGACAAAAGAAATTAAGAAAGTAAAAAATTATTAACCAAATTAAAAATTTTGTGAATAAAGAAAAAAATAATCCAATAATCATCAAAAAAATTTAAAAGTTCTCTAAAGATACAAAATATTTCAAATTCTTTTTGGATTATTGGATTATTTTTTTCTTTATTTACAAAAAATTTAATTTTGTTAATAATTTTTGGATGTCACCTTTGTCTTTATTCATAAAACTTTAAGGTTGACTAATAATTTTATACTTTTTAGATTCCTCTCGTCGAGATTAGCCAAGAAACCACAAAAAATCGACCGAAAACTAACAAATGCAATTTTTTTTTGAATAAAGACAACTAAAAAACCAGTTTTTTCAATTTACCCAAACCAGGATAAATTGATTCGGGAAATTTGCTAGGATTTTGATTCAGGAGTTATCGACTTGAAAGACATATTTTAATCTTAAACGTATAATTATTACTCTATATAGAACCTTTATTTTTCAACATAATACATTTGTACATTGAAATCTAGTCTAATACATTAAGTACATGAATCGTTTTATTTTACTCATGAGTATTTTCTTAGGCTACTACAACATTTTCATGTACTTTCAACTGGTCAAAGCTCTAATATAGACAGACTTTTGGAGTCAAACATCCAATAATGTGAAGATATGAAATTCAGAACAAAATAATTACGATCTAAGTTTCAACACACCATTGAGTATTGACAAATTGAGGGGCATATTCTTTCATCGTGAAAACGTCCCGGATACAAATGTTAAACTCATCGATACGTCTGGCCTTATTGACGTATTCTTTCCAGCGATGATGCTAGAATATAATTATTTGGACACACCACAGAACATAATCCCCCACATACACGGGAGCGGGGGGCCTGTAGTGACTACAGGTGTAGTGAGTGAATCTCGGCCATTAAAAGTGTTTTGAACGGTTCTGATCTAAATTAGTAAATAATATAATTGTTCGCGCGAACAATTCAATTAAGATCCGGACCGCCCAAAACAAGAATGGACGGCTGAGATTCTCACTACACAGCCTGTAGTGAGTTGCTCACTACAGGCTCCCCGGTTCCCACCTACACGGGAGCGAGTGTCACGTAGTAAATATTTGTATGATCAACGTGTATGTGAGGAGTTCTATTCCGTGTTATGCTCGAATGATTGTGTTCGTATTGTTTTTGTTTCCTTTATGTTTCGTCACCTTGTTTGACGGATATTGAAAAAAATAATAATAATCTTCGATTGACGGGACTCGTGTGTAGATTTACTCCACTTGTTCAATTTTTGACTTACTCGTATATGATACAAACTGTTAGTGCTGTCGTACTCGAATAACAAACCTTTATATGGAATTTCTCTTGTTGAGAACGTGAAATGGTACGACTTTTACGCAACCGACTACATGTGGTCCGGAATGAAGCTGAATTCATATTTTGTTTTGAGTCTTTGGACTCATGGAAGTAAAGTTTCTTTTCCTTTTTTTTATTTTAATAAAAAGTTGACTAAATAAGTTTCTTGTTTGTAAGCCTCTCCAACCCAAGTCTTCAATTTGAACACTCAAAATAGTAGTTTTTATTTAAAAAGTAAGTATGAAGAATGTAATTATTCATATTAACTCCAACCGAATTCTTCATTTCCATCTTTACTTTTTAAAATCTCATTCATTTCTCTCAATGTCTCAATTTTTCTTCCAAAAGTAAAATATAGTTTTTAAAATGTTACCAAAATATATTAATGAGTGGTCTTATTTTAAAGGTCTCATGAATAAATTTTTAACCATATTAATCTTATAAACAATGAATTATTTGTAATAGAAGTTGTAACATTTTAAAGTGTAGAAGTAAAATGAAGAATGTTCTTGGTTTTTGAAGTGATTCATTATATATGAAGAAACAAAAATTATTCTTTAATTGGAAGGGATAAAATGAAGTATGGTTTGAGTGCCTTCATTCTTTAAAATGAAAAAATGAAGGCACGGAAGCCAACCGTTCTAATCCTTGGGGTCACTAGGGTTCATGCTCGGTCGTTAAAACACAATTGCGACTGAAACAGTCCAATGCCTAAATTCACATGGATTGAACGATTATGTACACAGTTATTTTCGGAATTGTGTTTTAAAATCTTTCAAACCTTTCGCAGGTGGGTCATTCGCGTACCTCAGAGTGGAACTCGGGGAATTCGTGGCATTCATAGCCGCCGGAAACATCCTCCTCGAGTATGTAATCGGTGGTGCCGCCGTGGCGCGGTCATGGACCTCGTACTTCGCCACGCTCTGCAACCACCAACCCGAGGACTTCCGTATCACGGCCCACAGTCTCGCCAGCGGTTACAACGACCTCGACCCGGTTGCCGTCGGCGTTATCATCATTATCTGCATTATCGCCGTCGCCAGCATGAAAGGTATGTGATTTAAAAAATAATCTTGTCGATTGTCATGAACACCGAGGTTGTAGAAGAGTTAGCAAAGGTCTAAGGTCAAATTTTCCATTTTGAAGTAGTAAAACTCTACGATTAAGCTTTATGGACGTCGATGCTCAATTAATATTGCGTATTGTTCCGGAGAAAAGATAGAGGCACTAACTCTTTGCATCAATAATTGTATCAACTCTCTCACATAAAATATGTGAGACTCACATATGAGTGGTAGGTCCCACATATCCCGTGTGAGAGAATTGGTGCAATTATTAATACAAGTGTTAGTGCCTGTAGCAAAACTCATTGTTCAGTGTTCTAAGTCTGTTTCTAGGTGCTAGGCGAGATCCAACGCCTGCATTAAGGCGCCCAACTAATTGCCCATAAGCGGCCCTCCTCTGTTCGACTAATGCTTAGCAACTTTTAGAACACTGCTATTGTTTTGAAATGCGATTCTTTGTGCACTTGTCTGTGACTGACTTCACATTTTAAGGGTGCTCGTGATTTTTACAAACAATGAGCAAGTTAGGAATTCTTACGATATTTGGTTTTGAAATGCAAGGGTTAGAGATAAACTTCTTTATGGCTCAAGCGCAACAGTGAGGTTTCCACCCATTGTAGGTTCCACCGTGCGAACATTGCAATAATTTGAAACGTTCGTCTTGTAGGGCTCACAAAATAATATATTCACGCAAAAAATCAACTTGATCGGATATCGACAGAATCAAAATTCAACTTTCGACATACTTATCGATATCCGATCAAGATGATTTTTTGCGTGGATACATTATTTTGTAGCCCACAAGATGAACAATTTAGATTATTACAATGTACGCTTGGTGGGGCCCACAAAATCCGGTACCGCACCTGAGCTGTAAAGAAGTTTATCTCATGCATATTTCTGTCGAGTGTCAACGAGTTTCTGTGATTGTTATTGTACTAGTAGAATAGTTATACTAGCATTGATTTTCTATGCTAACTTGTCAAATATATCATGAAACAAAAGCTTCCTCACGCCTCAACTACGTGGCCTCGATCGTACACATGGTTGTGATCCTGTTCATAATCATCGCCGGCCTCATCAAGGCCGACACCAAGAATTATAAGGATTTCAACCCGTATGGACCTCGAGGGATCTTCCAGGCGTCAGCCGTGTTGTTCTTCGCTTACGTGGGTTTTGACGCTGTGTCCACCATGGCGGAGGAGACCAAAGACCCGGCAAGGGATATCCCGATTGGGCTTGTCGGGTCCATGGTGGTCACTACAACCTTGTACTGTTTGTTGGCTGTCACTCTTTGCTTGATGCAGCCGTACCAGGATATTGATAAAAATGCGCCCTTCTCGGTTGCTTTCCAAGCTGTTGGGTGGGATTGGGCTAAGTACGTTGTTGCCGCCGGAGCACTCAAAGGTACCTACATGCATTTACTTAATTGTTTTCTTAATTGGGACAATATTCTCTACATCGCCGGTGTAAACTAAAGTTTCCTTCAAAATTATTACATTGTGTCATGTGTCCAAACAGTGGTCCCGAAAGGTAGAATATCGACACATGACGCAATGCAATCGATTTAGAGGAAACTTTGATTTACACCGCCGGTGTAAAGAATGTTTTCTCTTCTCAATTTTGCACATACAACTCTTTGCATATATGCTCTCTTGTACTAGCAGAAGTACGATACTTCTGCTAATACAAGAGAGTACCATCGTTATCGTTATCCTTTCGAAGTACCAAAAAAAAAAAAAGTACCATCGTATCTTCTTTCGATCTTATTTTGTTCTTCTATATCCATTCTTCTACATCCATTCAATTGTTCACAAGATACCACTTTTCTATTTCGTTTTACTAATTTTAGCGATAATCTTATGGAAATATTTGTGATTGAATTCCCAAACAGGTATGACATCGGTCCTCCTAGTGGGAGCGGTGGGCCAAGCCCGGTACCTAACCCACATAGCCCGAACCCACATGATGCCACCATGGTTCGCCCAAGTCAACGCTAAAACCGGCACCCCGGTCAATGCCACCGTCACCCTGATGGCAGCCACTGCCATCATTGCGTTCTTCACTGACCTCGGCATCCTCTCCAACCTCCTATCCATCGCCACCCTCTTCATCTTCATGCTCGTCGCCCTCGCCCTCCTCGTCCGCCGTTACTATGTGACCGGTGTCACCACCACTGCCAACCGGAACAAGCTTATTGTCTGCCTCCTCCTCATCCTCGGATCCTCCATCGCCACTGCCGCTTACTGGGGCCTCAGCACAAAAGGGTGGGTGGGATACTGCATCACGGGTCCTATCTGGCTTTTCGCCACGATAGGGTTGTGGGCTTTCGTTCCCCATGCAAGGGAGGCCAAGCTGTGGGGCGTCCCATTGGTGCCATGGCTACCGTCTGCATCCATCGCGATCAATATATTTCTGTTGGGATCGATCGACAGTAAGTCGTTTATTAGGTTTGGCGTTTGGACTGGGTTTTTATTGCTGTACTATTTCTTCTTCGGATTGCATGCTTCGTATGATACGGCGAAGGAATATGAGGGGGAGATTAGGAAGGTGGAGCAAGGGGATGGGAATGAATACGGATACGGATACGGTGATAGGGATGTAGGTAGTGGCAATTCTCTTGCTAAGCCGCCCTACTAGTACTTAATTAGTTCGAGAATAGGTTACACAGTCCGTGTGGTGAATTTGTTCGCGGGTCTTTTCTTTTTTGTTCGTTCGTGTGTTTGAAAGGTGTGTTCTGGATATCTCCTACTACAAAAGTGTTGGTGTGGGAAGTCAGGGTAAGGGCTATGGTGGTGTAAATAGTTGATATTCTTCTATAATTCTAAAAACCCCAGAATAACATGCAGTTAATGAGATGAATGTGCATGTCGTCCAATGTCTCTTTTGCTTTTGTATATTTGTCTTTTGATATTCTTTGTTTTCTGAAGGGGGGGAAAAAAACAGTGAAAATTAATAGAAATTAAACTTGATCAGTCATCCATTTGATAAATTCAGAAGGTGGACACCTATGTTCTTGGAAAATTGAGTTGGTGTGCTTGAAAATGAGGTTGTTGCTACAAGGCATTAATTATTTGTCAGGAAAATTACCCACAGGGTTTGATCTAAATTCGTGTTTGCATTTATCACTTGAATGTGAAGCGTTTTTCTCATCAGTGGTATCAAGGTCCTATGCTGAGTAGTGTAGCTGTCTGGTTTCTTTCACCTAGAAATAAATTCAATCAAACCAAGTTTTTATTTGTATATACTCATTAATCTCATCACGGAGATGGTCAAAACACCACCAATCACGCCTCGATCAGACACCCGTAGCTTCCTCGATCACTCGTGGCATGCATATTGGAGCTTGAGGCGAGTGGTTTGGCGTAACAATCCTTGTGGGTTTTTATTTATTTTATTTTTTGTATTTATTCTATTTTTTCGTACTTATAATTAGTTTTGCGTCATTTTTTTTTAATTATTAAATTGTCTTGATAAAAACAACTGAGAAATTTTAACAAAACTTTTGCACCCCGTTTGGATGCCGGAGATGATTTGGGTGGATTTGGAATGAGAGTGGATTTGAAGGTGGATTTGTAATGAGGGTGGATTTGATAATGAGGGTGGTCCCACCTCATAAGAAGGGTGGATTTGTTAGTGAGGTGTTTGGATGGTATTATGAGAAGGGTGATTTGGAAGGTGGATTTGATAGGATAAGAGAGCAAATGACCTATTTGCCCCCAATTTATTATTTTATTAAACAAAATGGATTAATTTCATTACACTAACAATAAATGCATAATAATTTTAAAAATACATAATAATTAACCTACAATATTATAAGCATACTAAAAAAAATTCCGGGAAAACAAATTAATAATTACAAAGTGAAAAAAAAAAATTGAATTAATCACATGCAAACCTTATTATGAAAAATAAAAACAAAAAAAGTGCCTTGAAATGTGGCCCATGGTTTTGGAAATGTGACCCACTGTTTTTTAAAGAAGAGCCATTGGAATGGAATGTGTTGGCGGACGGAAGGCCGGCAGACGGCGGTTGACCGGCAGCAAGTCCGGCCGATCCATAAGTGGACGGGAAACTCCATTATTGCGCCGGAAAGCTCCATTTTTTCCCCTGAAACTCAATTTTTTGTCAGAAAACTCCATTTTGGGGGGGGGGGGGGGGGGGGGAAACTCCATTTTTCTTCGGGAAACTCTATTTTTTTCGATTCTAAGATCCATTTTTTCCGACAAGTTTTTCTCCTCTCCCTTCTCGATGGAAATCCAGAACCGGTACTCATACAAAACCCTCCAAATCACCTGGATTTGGAGGGGCAAAACAGGAACGACGGGGTTGAGCCTATCGTTAGCTAACGAGGCTTCTCCCGGATTTGTAGTCCCAACAGTGTTCAAATCCGGGCGGAGATGAATCGGAGAAATTGCTGCCAAACGCCGGAGTAAGGTGGGCCTCGGATTACATATCCGGGTGTTCTCCAAATCCGGGTGCCTAGTCCGGCATCCAAACAGGGTGCTGGGGTGAAGTATTAGTTTAACTTTGGAGAAACTCTGAGATACTCCTACACGTTACAAAATTTCATCCAAGTCCCCATAGTTACAAAACTACACAATGATCCCCTGAATTCTCTATATTACATTTGTACCCTAGAGTTTTCTTAAATGACCGTTTACATCCCTATGTTATACAATCACACTTTGAACCTTAAGAGTACATAATTATATATCAAATCTTGAATTTTATGAAAATTACCAAAATAATCCTAAGTTTACAAAATCATAAGTTGAACCCCAAAGACTAGTGAAATACCAAAAGAATTAGAAGTTTAATAAAAAATCTACGATACCTGAAAGTCATTGGCCCAAATCCAAAGATCTTATGTGTAGTAATTCCTCTTATCAATGGTTATGATTATTACTTCATCAATTGTATCATGAATTGCGATCACCCTACTTTTGGAAACACTTTGACAATGTTGTGCTAGAAGGTGATGCAAGCCAAAACCCGCGAGATAAGGATAGTCTCGGCTCGGGATGCCACTCATCAGGGGCAACAAATGTTACTCGACGTTGCTAATTGCGGAAGACACTCACGCGACTAAGCCACACTTGATTGTCGGACCAATCACTCAATCCAAGGCAAGACGCTCTTGGAAACAATATCTAACTCAAAATCACTTCCATTCGAATTTCATTAGAACACATATAGGCATTACAAAAGATGACTCTCCCAAGACTTAATAAAGACTAGACAAATTTCAACACTGACCTTACAAATACCTAGACAACCCTTCATTTACATTTACATGCACAAAGATAAATCTAGAACAATGTGTTTAAAGTAACTAACTACATGCATATATGTGCCATATCAAGGACTGACTCTAAAAATACTTTGACTTTAAATTAAAGATATGATTAGAAGACCCCTCGTTTCAGCCATCATCATTATGCTCCTGCATCAGAATGAACTTAGGTTCACGGGTTGGTTTTCGAGTAAAGGATAACAAAAATTGTTACCCAAAAGGCAAATCGAGATGTATAGTGGTTCGGTCTGAGCTAATTGAATAATGCCCAAATAAAAAATTACTAATTGAATAAGAAAAATAAATAGCAAAGTAAATAAATAAATAATTTGCACAACAAAAATAAAGGAGTTAATGGAGAAAGCTATCACACAAAGATGTATAGTGGTTCGGTCTGAGCTTTGCCACTGCTCAGCCTAGTCCATTGGTCTAAAGAGTCGTTTTCCTAATAAAACTACTAGCTTCTGGTGCCGATTAAACCTTAAAACCTCAATGCTAACTTTCCCGAAGAGTTAGCCGAATCGCTAGAGTTTATCTCTCATACTCTAAAATCACTTAGAGAACCAAACCCAGTTCTGTAGTAGCTCATTGAGAATTTTTACTGACTCTCAATACAACACTGATAAGAATTTGTAGAGTGGAAAAATCTCACTCAAAGAGAAGAAATACAAATTTTCTCTCAAAGCTCTAAAAAATAATAGTAGTATGAAAATGATGTGTGGGAGAGTACGAAAATTGCTTTGTGTATTTAGTATTAATTGCTGTGGTGTAGCTTGGTAATTTCAATGGCAGAGGTTCTTCTCTTTTTATAGCTGAAATCTTTTGAATGTTGGGATAATTCCGTTGGGAAGAAAATCTTGAGGCAGGAAATTTGATCTTTAATAAATGCAGTATATAGACATTGAAAATCTTCCAAATATGTAAACTGCAACGGATATATGCCTTAACTTCGAATCTTCAAGGTAAATGATGCGCAATCTTTGTATGCCATTAATAGCAAATTAAAGAAGCCAACAATGGTAGGGCATTTGCAGAAATGAAAATTTGAACTTGTCGTCTTCTTTTTAAAATAGGAAATAATCTTGTGTGGTCAACCCACAAGGCCTTGGGCCGAAAGCACTTTTTAGTTTTGTAATTGAACCATTCAAAAGCAACGTGGAAACAGAATTTGGATAGGAAACTTCAAGTACTTGAGAGAGGATTGGTCCTGAAAGATTTAGCTATCAAAACTAATTTTGCCATACAAGCAGTGAGATGTTATCCATCAAATTTATAAATGATTTTATGAAATCAATTTTGTCATAAGACATAATCAAAATCAAATATTTCTGACAATGTAGGGGCCCGGATATACCGAGCACCTGGATTACATACGGAAGCGAAGTGGATACCTCTTTGTAGTCGCCGAAGAACTACCTTAGAGGGACACTTCGGCACGCGGCTCAATCTGTGCAAGATAAGCAATTAGGGTTTCGGTCCCGTTTCTCGGATTATACCGACACCTTTTTATATTCAAATCGATCGTGAAGTTTCAGACTCGATCACTCCCGAAGGGTGATCTTAACCGACTCCATGCCGAGAGGCTCGGTGCTGAGTCAGTAATGCAGTTAATGCTGCATGTGCTCGTAACAAACTATGATCATGACAAGTGACGTCACCCGAACGGTTATGACACGCGTCATGGCTATATTGGATGCATGTGCTCACAAAATATTCTTCTGGGCTCGTCATCGTGACGTCAGCCGAGCGGTTATATCACGTGACGGGCACGGCTGTACTTGGAGGCCAAGTCAAGGCTCACCTATAAAAGGTAAACTTCATCTCCTACCAGAGGTACGCGCGATTCACTCAAAAACCCTAAACCTACTGCACTTCATCTTCTTCTCTTACTTACAAGACCGTCGGAGTGCCATTCCGGACTCAACGGTCCGGTCTGGTGCTAACGGTTTGTTCAGTGTGCAGGCCTAGAGTTCTACCTGAGAGTATACACCATCACCGTCGCTCATCGTCACCAGGAGGAACTACCAGAGAAAGAGGGCTCCACAGACAATCTTTCCCTTTTTGATGATGACACAAAATATGATTTCGAAAAGCAAGAATAAGTGAAATTGTTAAACAAATGCTCCCCCTATGTATATGCTCCCCCTCAATACATGCAACAATAAAAATATGTGAGTTCGACGAGCAATTAATCGATCATGGAAAGCAAATTGATAAGCCCCCATTATTGTAGATATCTAGGGTTTATCTAGCTCATTCTGCTCACACACACACGTGTTTTAGCGTCTTATATGTTTGATGTGCACGTAGAGTGGTTTTTGCTAGTTACAGGTGGAACACGCAAATAAAGCGCGTTTTGGAGCGCATTGGGAACCATCCCAAGTAACCGAGGGCCAAGTGTCCCATGGCATTCCACCACTAGGCCTCAAGAGCCAAGAAATGAAGATTCGGCTAAGGACCGAGAAGTCGAAAGGTCACAAAATCAAACCGATGGGCTAAAGCCATGTCTCACGCTCACAAAGACTCCACGTGTAATCCGGGAGTGAACAAGCATGCACAAGACCAAGGATTACCTCCCCCGAAGGCCGCACGGCGAATTTAAGTGCTTTGGAAGAAGTCCGGAGGCACGCAAAGCCAATGGGGTGATCAAAGGAGTGAAGATCAAGCTTAAGGAAAGTAGGATCGATCCACAGAATCAATTGGATTGATCCACCTAAGCAAGAGCCTCATCAAAACCAACTGGATTGATCCAATCTCCAGGTGGATCGATCCACTTTAGTCAATGCCTCCATCAGAATCATATGGATCGATCCAAGTCTACAAGTGGATCAATCCACTTCAGTGTAGAAAGCCATCAGAGACATTTGGATCGATCTAGTCTTTCATGTGGATCGATCCAACATAGCAAAGGAAGCCATCAAACCAACTTGGATCGATCCAAGTCTACAAGTGGATCGATCCTCTGAGCATCAGAAAACCATCAGAGCCATTTGGATCGATCCAACCCTTCAAGTGGATCGATCCAATCATGTCCGGGCAGCAAATTAAAGCACATTTTTGGACTTTCCACTTTTGGCAAGTTTTTGCTCTTTGTGAGAACTTTTTGGATATTTCAATGTACAATGTTTCAATGTACAATGTTTTTTTTATAGTTTTGAAAACTATAAAAAAAATGTACAATGTTTACATATTTCAATGTACAATGTTTTTTTTATAGTTTTGAAACCTTTGTTCAGTAGAACTCATTGAGAACCCATATGGCATATACATAACATTATAGATTTAAAAATACAAATAATGTTTTAAGGTGAAATTTGGAAGGATACTACTCCCTCCGTCTCAATTTTATATTCCCTTTTGGGAATTCGTGCCACTTTTCTAAGTGTTATTAGATATAATCGACAATGTTTTAGGTAATTTTGAAAACCTTATTTATTAGATTAAATTAAGATCTATAAAAAAAGACCGATATTTCATATAAAATGTATTACCAATTGAAATATATAATCGATTTTTATCCACTTAGGATGGAACGGGACTATAAAATTGGGACGGGGGAGTAATTTTTTAGACTCCTTCCATCTCAAATGCAGCCTATTGGTTCTCATCCCGGAAAGGAATACAATTCTTGCAAAATTGGGCATGTTCTCTAACAACACTGCTATATACCTAAAAAATACACCCAGAATTTAAAAATCAATGAAAATGAATCTAGGCTATTGTTTTTCCAAAAATGATATGTGCTAGGAAGATTTGCAAGGAATTACGCAAGGAGTACGGATCCCAAACGGCTTATTTGAGCCGCTCAAAAATTTAAAAAACACATTTCGAGTGGGCTTGCGAGAAACTAGCTCCATCCGATATGTGTGGATGTTTGATCCAAACTTTCATTTTTGAATGGCTCGGATGAAAAAATGAAAAAATGAAAATTTGGATCGAGCATCTAAACATATCGGATGGAGCTGGTTTTTAACGTGCCCACTCGACATGTATTTCTAAAATTCTTGAGCGGGTCGGATTAATCATTCAGGATCTATACTAGGCCCCGCAGGGCCTTTCCTACGTGATTCCCAGCAAATCTTTCCCTTGTGCATTTATGTTGTTTTTCACTTCCTGAGTAAATTCGGGTGCCCATTCTGGCAGTGGGCACCTTCTTCTAAAGGGCATAACAAGGAAAAAAATCTTGTTGACGCAGGCAAAGCAAACTTCCGGGAAGGAATACGATTCTTGCCGGCCCGTTTTCTAAAGGGCATAACAAGAATCTTGTTGACGCAGGCAAAGCAAACTTTCGGGAAGGAATACGATTCTTGCCGGCCCGTTTTCTAAAGGGCATAACAAGAATCTTGTTGACGCAGGCAAAGCAAATTTTCGGAGTATTATGCTCTCAACTTTGAATCAGAGAGAGAGAGAGAGAGAGAGAGAGAGAGAGAGAGAGAAAGAAGTTGAATGGCGATTAATGGAGATGATGAAAAGCCTCTCCGGAAGATATCAGAGGCATTCATAGAGCTAGCAAACACTGTTAAGAATAATTCCCAAACATCAGATCAAGAAGTGGGTGTCCAACTGGAGACAGCTCCTTTCTCTCACGCTTGTTCTCTTGTCTCCCCTCTCTTCGGCTGCCTCGGCTTCGCTTTCAAATTTGCCGAAATGGATTACGTCGCTAAGGTAACCAATCACATACTGAATACATGTTTTGGAGCTTCGTTAATTGAAATAGACCCTGGATTTCTCATGTAGTGATTTGATTTCAATTTCATGAGAAAATATATACGAGACTTAGTCATAGTTGGCTTCTGAAACTAGAGTGGATGATGAATTATCTACGGAGATAGATGAATTTACAGGTGGAGAATTGTACTTTATTGAGATCTTGATATTACTGTGATTTTTTTAGGTTATTTTGTTGGTACCTTGTCAACATCTAATATTTTATACAAAAATCGAGAGGATAAAGGATAGGTTGCTTGATGTCTTGCCCAAGAAATTGACCCCCAAGTTCTAGTAGCCCCTATAAATGGTGATCCAACATAGATTCTGCATCTTCAGAAACCAAGCCAGTTTCAGAACAAATAGATGACAATGGATTCAACCAGCAGAATTCATTAACACCGCAAAGATCAATGCACCAATTGCGGTAGAAGCTTTGTAATGCACTAGTTAATTCCAGTCTTTCCATATCCTCGATGATTCAAGGAAAAAACCAGAGGTGATTTTTATCTCTTAATCAAATCCCTTAAGACAAAGAGTCCCTTGAGTTATTAACCCTTTTTTTTTTTTTTCCCCTCATAGGATAATAGCGTCAATGCCATTCGTCTGAAATCAAATATCTCACCGAATAGTGCAATATTTTATAGATATGATATATGTTTATGTGTTTTGATGCTAGCAGGTTCACGATCTTTGTGAGGCGGCTAAGTCGCTTGGGACATTACAAATTATGATCGATCGGGAAGTGGAGGCGAATTGTGTGAGGAAAGCTGGGAGTCACACAAGGAACCTTTTGAGAGTGAAGCGTGGGTTGGATATGGTTAGGGTTCTGTTTGAGCAGATTATAGCTACAGAGTATGTCCATTGAACTTTTTAAGTTCACTTTCGTACGAATAGTATAGATAGTTTGTCTACATTTAGACTTTCGGAGGTTTTCGCCTTCAACTTATTCGTAGTACCAAGCTGTTCTCTTCTAGTGAGGTCTACATTTAAGTCTCTTGGGGCTTATCTTGTTGTGTTGTTGTTTGTGCTCTGCATCTAATCATGCTTGATTATAAAACTCAACTGTCTCCAAGCCTAGTTGAAAAAAAGGTCTAATTGCCTCTATAGTTTACACAAGTTTCCAAATCATGTTTGGCCATGGTCACAGGTGCTTGATGAAAAATGTAATGGATGGATGAACAACAGAAACTTCATTTATATTTTTATTTTTTGGTTGAATAACTTACCCATGTGGTTGTCATTCCAGATTGTTTAAAAATAATCCTATGAAACATAAGGTCAAAAACATTTGTCCTTTTCTACTATTGGCGTTTCCTTTTATATTTTGTGGGAACTATGTGGAAGACAGCGCTAGAAGAGGTTCTACATGCATACTATAGAGACCTAAACTTCAAATTATATTAAGGACTTTTAGTTAGAATCAGAAACACATGCTAATGTAGCAAAATAACCATATCGTGGTATTCAGATAGATGATGTCCTAAAGTTCATGACATGTGGATAAGGGGATTTTGTCCTTCAACATTGGATTCTGCGTCTTTTATTATGAATGTGGTTGGATAGTATCAGTTTCAGGTTAAGTATTTCATGAGTTGCCATCTTTTTTTTTTTTTTTTTCGTCTTCCGAAGTTAGTCAATAGAGGGGCAAGTTTGTTGAGGTAAATCCCAGCACCACTTCTCTTGGCTATTTCAACCACCAAGTTTGGAAAGCAAGTTAGTCTAATATTTACCAAGTCCATTTAACATGCAGATTTTGGCTGATGAGCTTGGACACCGGGCTCAAAGAGCATATTGCAGCTTCAAAGCCATATGTATTTTTCTTTTTATCGGAGCTCCAAAGCCATATTTAGGGACACTAATTTTCGGACACCTCAAATACTTTGAATCCCTGAACATGGTTCAAAAGTGAGGGGCCTAGTAAGAGCCAATGGTATTTCTGGCTGCCTCACTTGATGATGAGATCGTGACAGAATCTTGAATATTTGTCACTGTGATGGGTATTGAGTTCTATCTGGATCATTCTGACCTTGTAGTGACTTGTATGTCCTTAAGTTCTGTTGGGCTGCTACCATTTTGCTGAAAAACGCTGGGGGCTAGTCGGGCGGACGAGAGGTGCCTAGCGCCTAGGCCGACTAGTTGGCAAGTAGTTGGGACCGAGATATTAGTCGATTTTCAGTTTTTTAACAAAAGAAAAAATATCTCCCCACCTCACCAAAAGTTTTGAGTAAGAAATGACATAGGACAAGGAAGAAAAGAAGTAAGACACAAGTACTAACTAAAAAGTTAGTAGTAACCTGTAACAAATAACTTGGTTTAATTAGTTTGATGTCCGAAGTTCAAAAGAAAATGAAACAAAGTGCTTAACACAATACTTTAGCATCTACTTCTGGATCTGCTGTCTCTGGTACCATAGCCTTGGTTGCTGTCTCTGCTACCCATACCTTCGATAATATCAAATATCAGAGAGTCCAGTAGCTGCTGCTGTTTGTTTTATTTTATTTTTTTGGGTGGAAAGCTGTTTGTTGCTCCCCGTGCGAGAGAAAGATTATATTTCTATCACC
This sequence comes from Vaccinium vitis-idaea, assembly GCA_963854785.1. NCBI lineage: Eukaryota > Viridiplantae > Streptophyta > Magnoliopsida > Ericales > Ericaceae > Vaccinium > Vaccinium vitis-idaea. Next base: position 15,268,046 of record OY978224.1, on the reverse strand, counting down.
TGTTTGAAAGAAAAGCCTGAAATAACGTGGATCAAGGTTGCACAAGGATTAAATGCATGTTATGTGGAGGGTTCCGGTTTCGGTTTGGCGTTCATATTCTGATTCGAGTAATGCACGTGTTATGTGGAGAAATAATTCGTGTCCTATGCTGTACTAATGTTATTTTCTAGCAAAAAGGTGTCTTAAAAAATTCTTCATAATATAGGCGTTTAATGCACGGTTCTACCATAACTTTGAATTAGCAGTAGGAGCACTAGCGAATATCCTACAATCCTGTTGGACTCTTGATTCTTCTTATGTATTACAAGAGTCCATCTGTATCTTTGACTAAGACAGATTGAAAATGCATATGCCTGGATAACGCAAAGAGTGTTACCGTATGGCTCAAATAATGTGAGAAACAGTTACAATGAAGTTGAGAAACTTCTCCAAAAGCCTCCAACATCCCAGCCATGGTATGAATTGGCAATGAGCGGAGATGTCACGAGGCACATATGCTAGGTTAGGAGGGTGCTATTTAACGATGGTGGGCAATGTCTTACATGGCTTATAAGATGATGATTTGTACCTGTTCAGCTGTTCTGGGGTGAAAAGATTTATGCATAGTCTGTTTCAGGTTTGAAGTGCTAGAAATTGCACTTGGGTCTTTATCCCCAAGGTTCCTAAGGGTGAAGTCTAAGCCAGTACCCATATCCAGGTATCTCCCTAAAAGCGGAATTCACTTCTGAATAAGTATGAGGAAGAGGATGGGAAGAAGGATCATCTCACCGCTATACCCAGAATCCTTATAACTTGATGTGTAATGATGATTGGCAGACTTCTACATTGAGTCCATGCCAATCAGAAATTGTCGATCCACTTTAGTCTTAGGTACAATAAGTTTCTTCGGCATCATATAAATAAAAATAAAAAAACTAGCACGTAATAAGACTCAAGTTGAACCTTTACTTCGATCAAATAGGGTCCACAGCATGCTCCGTAATATTTTCCTGTTTTGCTTTGTTTTCTTCTTATCCCGTGCTTCATCAAGGTTGAGTATGAATAGGTTTTCAATTGTAAGAGAAGACAATTGTTGGATTTTATTTGGGTGAAGGAACCAGAGGTGACAGACTCTTGATTCTCCTGATTTTGGGTCAAAAGCCTTTTTTTTTTGCAAGAAATTACAGCATGTTGAACAAGTTACATCAATAGGACTCTTGCATATACTTTGTATGCCTAGCATTGGTTTTCTTTCACAATATGGCTTTTGCCATCATCTCCTCCATTTGCATGGCATTATAAGGTGTGCCTTAATGGAACGGAACACAGAACAAAATTGAAGAATACATGCATTTGCCTTTGATAGTTAGTCAAATGAATAGATCTCGAACTTATATATTGGTTGTTTTTGAAATGATCAAGAAGAGCATAACTAATGCTCCTTTGTGATACCAGAATTAAAACGCAGTCTACATCTATATTTGATAGTTGAAGTTGATCCCTATGGAAAATTGATTAACACTTCACTCTTCTTCTGGTAGGGGAAATTCATTAAAGAATCCAGCTTCAACAGCCTATGCACAGGTATTGGCTCCATACCATGGATGGGCCATTAGGAAGGGCGTTGCTGCAGGGATGTATGCCCTTCCTACCAAGGCCCAGCTATTGAAGAAGCTCAATGAAGATGGTGAGTGAAGGCCAATTGACCCCCCCTGTTTCCCCTACTGAAATATCTCAACTAGTTCCCTGGAATTTATTCTGGATTAAAAAGCTTAGGCTGTATTTGGATCATGGATTTGTGGAAAGATTTACCAAGGGAAAGACAAACGATAAGAAAACCTGGCAAATATGAAAATAAGAAATTGTGTTCGCAAAAGTTGTGAAAAATGTTGCCTAATCAGTGGGCAAGAGCGAATTTGAGGAATTTATTCCAACTCAAGACATAACCAAAGAAGGATAATCCGGAAGAGACTCTGTAAAATACACATTCTACGAATAAAAAAGTGATCTGTTTTTCATTGAAATGGATATTTAACTCTTCACTTCATATTTTTTATGTTTTTCCTCGATCTTCTCTCTCTCAAAATACATGATCCAAATACAGCCGTAGTAGTGTCTGACCATGAACCTGTATCTCAACTGGGGTGTGGTGTAATTTTTGCCAGCCGCGACTACTTGTCTGAACTGAATCTAGTCTGGCGTGATACTGCCTTTTGAGTCTCTTAAGTTAAGCTTAATGTTGTCTGTTTTCGGGTTGCCAGTTCAAAGGGATCTGTTTTAGATTTCAATTGGAGATTGTAGTTCCAGACAATAAAAAATAAAATAAAAAACCTTTTTTCGAGCTGTTAGTGGTTTTTTTTTGTGCTTTAGTTGTTCACGTAACCCAATTCTGCTTTATGCAACCTGATGCCAAATACCATTGGGTCTTGACTTAATAATTACACTTGTATGTTCCATGGGGTTAAGGATATCCTTTAGAACAACATTGGTACTGTCCTGATTCTGAATAACATTTCTGAGGCTGTATTTGGTATTGGATTGTTGATTTGCGGAAGGAAAGTAAGGAAGGGGAAAAGAAGGAAAAAAAGTCATAGGCTTCTTATCCCTTTCATTTTCTTTCACCTCTTCGTTTTCAATATCCAAATCCGGCCTTTAGTAAAAGGTCCGATTATTATCCCTAGCTTTCCTAACTTTAAGTTTTGTTTCTTCTTGGTTTTGTTTCCTTTTTAATCAATTCCAGAGACCTCGGCAAGGATTCAGATGCAAAATTACATTGCTGCATTGGCTCCTGTGATAGTATACATTGACAATCTATTCATTTCACGAGGGTTGGGTCTAGACTGGTGAAAATGGAGTGCAATTTGTCCGGGCTGGATTTTTATAATGTTCAACATTGATGTTTGATGTGAACTAGATTACAGTGATTTATTTCTTTTCACAAATTGGCTCTAGTCCATTATGAATGTTGTATATTCTGGAATAATCAATTTTTAGTCTCTACAAATGTGATAGACCGAACAGCCCTGTGCTCGTTGTGTACTTGGCGTGCGTGCACTCTCTCTCTCTCTTGAAAGCTAACCCTCTTCTGTTATCTGAAGATACAATCTTCACAGATGTCAATGTCCATTGACAAAACTCCCAGTAGCTTCCTTTGCGTCTGGATAACCTTCATCCCTTTCTCACTCGTGCATCCCAACCGATTGTGCCACATATCGGAACTCACCTAGCTATTTGTCATAGCAAGTGCATCCCGTGAATGCAGGGCCGGCCCAGGGATTTGGAGTGCCCTAGGCCTAACCTAAAGATTGTGCCCTAAGAGTTTAGGTAAATTAACCATATGAAGGAACCAACATGGCAACACGTACAAGAACAAGTATTTTTTTTTCCTTCATCTTCTTGCTAGTTTGAACCATCTGATAAGTAGCTTCCAAAGAATGCAAAAGAAAAATATTTGTCTCTCCAAAATAAGGAATTCAATAATATCCTTGAAAGCTTGTTAAACAGTTTTTTGTTCATCAAAAAATTCCAGCACATATGAGTCAAATGCATTCCCATCAAGAGTATGTCATTGATTTTACCAAAGATCATGAATGTATAAACACATTTTAAGAATGAAAAAAAAATGTCCATTTTTTATGGAGATGAAAATGTGTTTCTAAATAAATTAATTTTTTTGTCGTCTATTCTGAACAATTATCCATACCAAAGGCCATTATACCAACAATAATCAATTTCATGGCTTACCACATTTTGGGCCAATTTTCCCAATTTTACCCTCCAATAGTAGTTATTTTAAGTTTTTACCATGGGCAATCTTGTCTTTTAAAGCAATTTTTCCCATTTTCCATATTTACCTCCCAAGCTTTATTTTTTTTACCCTTTAGTCCCCAATTGTCTTTATTGTGTCCCAATTCTCATCCCGAGAAATCCCTTCGGACCAAAAATAAAGTAATTTCGCGCATAAATTTAAATTTTTGTTCGCACCAAATTATACTACTAATAGAGATCTTTAATTTGGTACAAAAAAATTAAAAATTCCAATATTTTAGAATTTTACATTGTTGACTTGTTGAGTTACTTTGCACTGTCCTTCGGATAAAAAAAAAAAAGAACTTCCGTACACAATTTTTGTATTTATTTTTCTACCAAATTAAACTACTAATAGAGATTTTAATTCGATAAAAAAAAATGAAAAATTTATGCTTTAGAATTATATTTACTGCACGTATAGAGAAATTCCTTCGGATAAAAAAATAAAGTACTTCCAAGCATAATTTTAAATTTTTGTTCGCGCCAAATTATACCACTAATAGAGATCTTTAATTTGATACAAAAAATTGGGAAATTTTACACTGTAGAATTTTATATTGTTGGTTTGTTGAGTTGTTTTGCAATATCCATCGGATCAAAAAATAAAGTATTTCCGCATATAATTTTTTATTTATTTTTGTACCAAATTATATTACTAATAGAGATATTTAATTCGAAAAAAATTGAAAAATTTTGTACTTTAAAATTTTACATTGTTGGCTTGTTGATTTGTTTTGTAATATCCTTCGCATCAGAAAATAAAATACTTCCGCATATAATTTTTTATTTATTTTTGTACCAAATTAAACTACCAATAGATATCTTTAATTCGATAACAATTGAAAAATTTTGTACTTGAAAATTTTACATTGTTGGCTTGTTGATTTGTTTTGTAATATCCTTCGCATTACAAAATAAAATACTTCTGCATATAATTTTTTATTTATTTTTGTACCAAATTAAACTACTAATAGAGATCTTTAATTCGATAAAAAAAATTAAAAAATTATACTTTAGAATTTTACTACTAATAGTCAACTATAGCTTTAACGAACTATTCATAATCTACTTCGGTTGCTTCAATAACGGGCATTAACTTCGTGCAGAGCACGAAGCCTCATACCTAGTGAATCCTAAAGAACTAAAACTACAATTGAAATTCTTTTTAGAATGCTCACATTTGGATTAGAGGGTTTGTTTTAGTTTGGGCCTTTAAAGGCCCAATGCTCATTACAATTGTTTTAGGCCTTTTTTATTTTCTTATTGGGCTATAAAAGACCCCTACTCACACATACTACTAAAAATCATAGGAGTGCCCCAATTTTCGGAGATTTTTTGAGTGAGAGGCCTGGGCCTAGGCCGGCCTTGCGTGAATGTGATCAAGCGAGGATTGGGGCAGGGAACAGGGTGGGGCGGTGAGTAGGGATGGGCATGGGGAGGGTACAAGGTGGATACCACTACCTCCATCCCCAAACCCATATCAATTCCCATCCCCTCCCCAATCTCCACCGGGGATTTCTTTTTTAACCTCCATCCCCGCCCCAATGTGGGGAATGGGGATCCCCACGGGGAATCGAGGATTCAAAAATTCACTCAAATTATTAAAGTGAATACCAACAAAGTTGTATTAAAATTCAAACCTAATGACAAAAGTGGTTCCCAAAAATAAATAAAACGTACCAAGTCACTCAAAAGTGCAACTGCTGTTCGTATTCTTTTTCTTTTTTTGTTTTTGGTTTCTGAGTAGATTAAAATTTCACTCAAAAGTGTCACATAAAATAAAAGTAAAGGAAAAAACTTTCCTTTATACAACCAACCAACAAGTTATAACTTATAACTTATTCGGGGGGGGGGGGGGGACTTATAATATAATATACCTATATATGTGAACGGGGATGTGGGGTGGGGAGGGGAGGGGAACGAGGAGGGGACTGACTATACCATCCCCTACTCGATCCCCGAATTTAAAAAAAAAAATCCCCATACCCTACCTGATCCCTGAAAAAATTCCCGATTCCCCTACCCATTCGGGGAGGGGACGAGTTGGATCGGGGAGGGTCAGCCGAGATGGCCATCCCTAGCGGTGAGCATGCTAGGGGTAAATCCATCTCTGACCCGTTCTCCATTTTCCCCGAAACGCTTGAATCGTATCCTATCTCCGAAAATTCCCAAATCTCCAATTTGTCCAGGAAGGAGAATGTAGCATGTACCGCCGGATCCAATAAAATTGCCTAGTTCTCTTAAAGGCCGATTGGATGCGGGATGAGTTTTTGGGGTATAAAATAGTAAGGATGATGAGATAGCAAGAGGTTTTATTTATGGACGGTGGATTCATATTTGACATTTATGAATGATGAATTAAATAGTACTTGGGTTGGAAGGTTTTGGTGATAAGGGGATGAAATAGTACACTTGGTTTGTTTGTAGTTCAAATAGGGGATAAGGATAGATAAGAGGGGTCTAGGGTGGATTGAGCGTATTAGAAAGGCCTCATCGGGGGGTGTTACCCAAAAGGCAACCTAGAAGAGGGAGAGAAATATCACACAGAGATGTATAGTGGTTCGGTCTGAGCTTTGTCCACTGCTTAGCCTAGTCCACTGGCCTAAGGAGTCGCTGTTTTACTAATCCAACAACCAGCTTCTAGTGCCGATTAAACCTTACAACCGCAACGCTAACTTTCCCGAGGAGTTAGCCGAATGGCTAGAGTTTATTTTCCAAACTCTAAAATTACTCACAGAACAAAACTCAGTTCTGTAGTAGCTCACTGAGAATTTTTCTAACTCTCAATACTACACTAACAAGAATTTGTAGAGTGGAAAAAAATAAATCTCTCTCAAAGAGTAGATACACAGATTTGCTCACAAAGCTCTCAAAGTAATAATATGAAAATGAAGTGCTCTGGTGTATTGCTCTAAAAAATGATATTGCTCTGTTGTAGCTATATTTTTCTTTATCTACAGAACCTCTTCTTTTATATACTGAAATTATTTGAACATTGAAATATTTCCGTTGAGATCGAAATCTTCTGGCAGCAAGTTGGATCTTCAAAATATAAATGTTGAGCTGCATATCTCTTGTGCTGATTTGCAACGTTCTTCAGCATTAAATGCTAAGTGCGAAGAAGTCAGAAACAAATGACAAAAGACCACATCTATTTGATAAATATGGAAACCTGTTACTTTCGAAACAGTACATATATTAACTTGTTTGGCTAAAAGACTGTAGGCTGAAGAATCCTAGCTCATGAGTTTGTCCATTTGAAAAGAGTGACTTTTCAAAGGCTACGTGTGTAACGACCCGGATTTTCTTAAATAAAAATTTCGTTAAATAATTTAATTATTTACTTTTAATTTCGGTTTATCGGAATATTTTTCTATTTAAATATTATTTAATTCTTTTAATTCAAATAAATAGAATCCTAGCCATGTATATGCGCGTACGAGACCGAGTAACACATCCGTTACACTACCGTAGCACCCGGGGACCGTGTTTAATACCCGAAACCTACCCAACTACCTCCTTTACTCCACTCAACCAACTACGTCATTGTAAAGTCCCCTCACCTTGGAACTTGGTATATTGACCAAGTAGAGAGAGAGAGAGAGAGAGAGAGAGAGAGAGAGAGAGAGAGAGAGAGAGAGAGAGCCACGGGGAGAGAGAGAGAGAGAGATGCCGAGAGAGAGAGAGAGAGTTCGGTAGAGAGAGGGAGAGAGAGGGTAGTGTGTGTGTGCTTGGTGCATGCATGCTAGTACAAGGCACATGCATGGAGTTAATGTGATTCACTTGTACAAGTTAGGAAAGATTCCCAAGCCTATATTTTGTACCCAAAACTAGTTAGAACTAGCCTTGCTATTTTAGGAGTAACCTATACATACACACACAATACATGCATTTGAGCACATGCTACACAACTAGACTTAGTTATCTTGACCTTGACTTCCAAGTAACCTAGAGACACACTTCCTTAATTTAAGGAGGGAATATTCCCACCTAGTAGTAGCTAGTTAGGGCTACCCCTTATCCATTTAATGCATTCACATGCACATTGGGTGAATTTGATCCTAAAAACACCCCGTAACAAAGGTGACCATGCAAAAACCTACACAATGGAGCGCGTTTTTCCCCCACCATTACTCTCCCACGTTGGTACCATGTATGTGTGCCATATTTGTTCATCTTAGCAAGCATTTAGACCTATAGGACCTAGATTCCTACCTAGACCTAGACTTGCCACTTGTGTACTTACCATGTGCCAACTTGATGCACACATTTACTCCTTCCTCATGGAAATTTCGGCCAACATAGTGTGTGTGTGTGCCGAAAGTTTTGAGGGGAGAGAGAGGTCTCATCTTTGTCTATAAATAGGACACCCCTTGTTCATTTGGCCCACCTTAACCTTTCCTTGTTTGTTTGTCTCCTAAATTCCCACAAACCAACTACTTTAACCACCTTTTAGCCACCTTATTTTAGTTCTAATTAGCTACTTACTAAGTTAATTAGTAGGTAAGCTAGGTAGATTAAGGGATTTCTACACCAAAGGATAGCTTTTCGGCTTCCGGTTTACACCCGGAAATTAAGGTAGTTTACTAAACTACTCTTCTAATTAGTTATTTCTAGTCCTATTAAGTTGTTCTTATTAATTTTCTAAGCATGATTTTAGAGTTGGTTAAGTTAATTTATGCATGTGTTAAATTACTAAGCATATTTCTTAGTAGTTTAGAAAGTGGATTTCATGTTGAAAAGATTAACAAGTATGTTTATGGATTTCTAATTAGAGTAGTTCTTCATGAAATTAGAAGTGGATTAGTAAGATTGGATGTAATTAGAAGGTGATTAGAAAGTGATTAGAAATGATTAGAAGGAAATTAGAAGATGTATTTTGTTTTTCACTAGACAAGATTCTAGTATTATTTTGTTAATATTTCTTGGGAAAATTAGTGGATTTGGTAGATTAACTCATTGGTTGTTGTTTGAAGTATTTTTCTTTAATAAGTGGAATAACTTATTTTTATGATGAATTTGTTCTATTAGAAAGAGATGCTATTGTTTATTTTGGCAAGAAAGTATGGAGTTTGATTTTATAAATATGAAGAGAGGAATTTTTCATCATTGATTTCTAGAAAGGTTTTACCAAAATATTTGTGAGTTTATTTGATCAAATTTTCGAGAAAGAAAATTGTGATTTTTCTAGATATGAAAAAGATGTTTTAATTGAGGTTGTTAGAAGAGAGTTTCTAGAAAAATATAAAGAGTATATTTTTTGGAGAGATTTAAATATTTTTAGAAAGTTCATAAATTGTGGTGATGGATTTTTGGCAAGAAATTTTTAGAAAAGAGTTTTGTTTAAACTATTTTTAGAAAGAGCAAGTTGATTAGTTTTATTTCTTGTGGAAAGAAATTTGAAAGAGGACAAGGAAGAAATGAGATTTTTGATAAGGATTAATTTGAGAAAATTGGCGATATTATTTTTGGAGAGTTTTAAATGTATGATTTTATGTGAGAGGGTTTTTGGAAGGAATATTATTTTGAAGGAAATTGGTGCATTTAAAATGTATGATTTTATGTGGAAAAGTTTCTAGAGGAAACAATATATTTTAGAGAGTTGGTGTATTTTTAATGTATGATTTTATGTGAGAAATGTTTATTTGGTGAAATGTGAATTTAGAGAGAAATTATGGAATATTGCATGGGCATGATTTTGAGCATGTGACACCGAGCACGTACGCGATACGTATGTCACCAGACGCGAAATTGAATAACTGTTAATGAGATAATAGAGATGAGAATGAAAATGAGTTTTGAAATGCGAAATGAAATTTTTGAGAAATGAAATGAGATTTTTGGGAAATGAAATGAAATGAGATATGATGAGATGATTTGCTTGCCACCTCAAATTCGCGGAGAGAATTTGGAGGAATGGTTTTGATTGCGGTAGTGCAGCGAAAGCGCCACTTCCAGTTCGCGGAGAGAACTAGGATGTTGGGCTAAGCGTGTACAACACACGGTGAACGGACCTTGCAAACAGGCTGTTAAGTTCGGTGATGCAAGCGGCCGGGACTGTGTCGTGTGAGTCGCGGGGTAGACGGACCGTGCAAACAGGCTGTTAAGTTCGGTGATGCACGATAACCGGAACCTCGAGCGGAAAGATTGGTACCGTCAGCTGAGAGGAGGCTTAAACGGACCAATAACTTTTGAGTGACGGGAGATATATGAAATTTGAAGAAGAATGCCGAGAGAGGCACCGAAATGAGAAAACCGATTTTTGGGGAAAACGGATTGATAAATGAATTAAGTTTGAGAAACTGGATGAGTAATTATTTTGAGGAAACGACACGTAGCACCGTTTGAGATTCTGAAATGAAATATTGTTTTCTGCGCATGTTTACTCTGATCCGTATAGACGCATGATGTATTGCATGGTTTACTGTTCACAAGTATTATTTACTGTTTATGAACTTATTGTTCTAGAATTGCTACTTAGACGTTTAGCGTAGTGAACTACTGGGCTTTGCTCACGGTGTTGCATTCGTGTAACCCTGGCATAATACCATGATGTTGCCTGCGCGACTCGGACGTATTATGTCAGATTATTCAGATGGACAGGAACAATACTATGGGAACCAGTCCTGCGGAGCAGGAAATGCTGCCGGAGTGGGGAATGACCCGGCGCAGGGATAGACGAAGACCTAGAACCACCCCGGTTATTATTTATATAGTGTTTGAGGACATTATTATTTGTATTAAAGTTTGGGATTAAACTTTATTAGGAGAGTACACCAAGATATCGTCGATGAATACTACAACGAACCGATCTAGGTATGGCGTGAAGATTTTGTTCATAAGACACATGAACACGGCTGGAGCGTTGGTTAAACCGAAAGGCATCACTACAAACTCGTAGTGACCGTACCGAGTCCGGAATGCGGTCCTTGGAATATCGCTATCCCTAATGCGCAGTTGATGATATCCGGATCGGAGATCGATCTTCGAAAAACAGGTCGCTCCCCTCAATTGATCAAACAAGTCGTCGATCCTAGGCAGTGGATAACGATTCTTGATAGTTGCACGGTTGAGCTGCCGGTAGTCGATACACAGCCGTAGTGTTCCCTCTTTCTTTTTGACAAACAAAGCAGGTGCTCCCCATGGTGAAGTGCTTGGTCGGATGAATCCTTTGTCCAGTAGTTCTTGTAGTTGAATCTTCAATTCTCTCAGTTCGGCTGGTGCCATCCGAAAAGGTGCCATAGAGATTGGTGCAGTTCCAGGTTGTAGCTCGATCGTGAAATCCAGCTCTCTATGCGGTGGCAGTCCGGGCAGCTCCTCGGGAAACACGTCTTCGTACTCACATACGACGTGAGGTAATCCCAACTCCATTCGGTCTGTCTCCTCCAGGGTTAGGCTGGCTAACCATCCAGACAATTGGTTATGCCACCTTGATCGTTGTGATGTTATTGCAGAGGAATCTTGTCTATCCCCCTTAAATTTGAAGCAAGTTCCATCTTTTGAGTAAGCCGTTACAAGTTTTCGATGGCAGTCTATGACGGCTCTATGGGCGGATAGCCAATCCATTCCCAATATAATGTCAAAATCAGCCATGTTGATGACACGTAGATCACAAGTTAAACGTAGTCCAGAGACTTCTAGTTCGCACGCTTTGCAGACTAGTCCTACAGATATCTGTCCCCCTAGTGGTGAAGTGACACGCATCGCAAGGATGAATTCCCCAGGGACTGACTGTACCACTGGGCCCACGAGGAACTGACTGTAACCTCGGGAGTATATAGTCGTGACTCGACTATAATACAAACCACCCTTATATCACCAAAAATTCAATACGGAGTAATCACGCAATGCCATAACTTAGGGTTCCGAAACCCAATTAATCCACCAATCCGAATATCTCCTTTTTCCAAAAAAAAATCAACCGGCTGCCTGCCGTTCATAAACCAAAATTCCTGAGACTCATCAACATCATCCGAAACCATCATTTCATTTATCCATTAACCTAACCGTCTAGGTGATTTCTAAATACGAGCACCAACCCGGGAACCTAGTCGTCCATTCTAAGTTATCAAGAAACAACGTACAATAACACTCAATCATTATAAATCATGGAATTGAAATTACATCTCTACACAATAAATTCTATCAAACACATTGGGCATATAACAAGCAGAGGCATTATAAACAATGTACACTATGTTAAGTGTCCAGCCTAAACTTGCACGTGACAATGATATTCAATACCTGTTTCACAATAATAATAATAATAATACAAATTGTTTGAACTGATAACTTTTTTAGAAAATTTCATTTTTGACCATTACTAGTTAACTTAGTATCAACCTAAAAACTAGTTGGGTATCAACAGTTAACTTTCAACAACAGAAAAAAAATAAATATCAATCGACTATATTAAGAGGCAACAACATTTTCTTCATTTAGAGTACTTAACTTTTAAAACTTCATTACATCTAGTGGTGACTTGTGCACGGCATTGACCCCATAAACTATTTCACAAATTGTCCTTATGCAACCATGTATGACTTGTCTTTTTCTTTTCTTTTCTTTTTTTCGTAAACAGTAACATGGTAAAAGAAATCTAACCATTTACAAAAGTGCACTATATCAACTACTACTATTTTAAAAATATGTATGTATATAGATAAAGTGGTCTGCTTCCTTTTCTTTCTTTTACTCAAAACCCCACTCTGAAAACTTATAACCACTCTACGCCGATCATTCTGATAAGAGATACCAAAAAAAATTCAAATTATAATCATCCATAGGTAGTTCTATAGATAAACAAAAATTACAGTAGGAGGTTCGCTTTGCTCGTTATTGATCTCATGCGTACACTAATCATTTATAAGCCGATAACACGTATAACTTTATTCAAACTTCACATTAGCAAATATATACACACAAATAAATATATTTAGGGAGGTGGGTTTAACTACCTCTCCTCCGAAGACAAAGCGGTGGGCTACGGTTTAAATGGGAGAGTTGTGGGTTTGAACGGGCGATCGACACAGCGCTAAGGTAGCTGTTTTTAGTTTGCTTCGGAGTGGAATGCACTGCTTTTCGGACTGAAATTTGGGGCTGCCTATGGAGCTGAAAGGTAATGGCAAGATGGACAAATATGGAGTATATTTGAGTATCCCATCAGTCTCTCCTCTGTCGTGTACTACTCCCTCTCTGTTTGTTTCTTTACCGAAAAAATGAGAATAAAACAAAGACAAAGCTTTGTCTTTTAAGGTGTACCTTGGGTTGGTAGGATAATTGGGGTGGGGTGAGGCCACGTACTGGAGAAAAAAGGGAAAGGCTGGGAGGGGTTTACAAGTCATAGGGTCAGCTAGGCATCAGGTTAGTCTAGTTCCTAGGAAATCATTAGGATTGACTTAGGTACTGTTATCAGAAGTTATTAGCAATTGGCTTGGGTAGTTGGCAAGTAGGTATTGGTACACAATAAAAGAAACGTGCACTTAATTTTTACACCTGAGTACTTAGTTAAGTAGGTGTAATGCACACGTAAGACCCACTCGTGCACTCACACACATCGACGCGTAAAATTTTGGAGAGAAGTTATAAAATAAATAAATAAATAAAAATGTTTAACTATAAGAAATGAAAAATCTAAAATAAAATGTTATTAGGAGAAAAAAAATATTTCGGACCATTACAACCTATCCCCCTTAACAAAATTTCGTCCTCGAAATTAGGATGTACCTTCAGATGGAAAGAGATGCGGATAATTGGCTCGAATTGTGTCTTCGCGTTCCCACGTTGACTCTTCAATTCCTCGATGCCTCCACAAGACCCTGACTAATTTGATGGTCCTGCCCCTTGTGCTCTTTTCACCGTGGTCTTGAATCTCCACTGCTTGTTCTTCGAAAGTTGTGTCTTCGTTTAGTGTTACTTCCTCCCAGTTAAGTATGTGAGAGGGATGCGCCATGTACTTACGCAACATTGATACATGAAACACATTGTGAACCTTGGCGATCTGAGGCGGCAGTGCTAGCCGATAAGCCATCTCTCCAATCCTTTCCAAAATCTCGAAAGGTCCAATATAGCGTGGCGACAACTTCCCCTTTTTGCCGAATCGAATGATTCCTCGTCGCGGTTTGATCTTCAAAAACACATGATCCCCAGCATTGAAGGACAATGGTCTAGTTCTCTTGTCGGCATAACTCTTCTGTCGGCTTTGAGCAGTTAGCAGTCGCTGACGAATAACTTGAACCTTCTCTGTTGTCTCTCGAACTAATTCTGGACCAAGCAAGCTTGACTCTCCGACTTCAGTCCAACATATAGGCGATCTACAGGGTCGTCCGTATAGTGCTTCATAAGGAGCCATCTCAATACTAGCTTGATAGCTGTTGTTGTAAGCAAATTCGACTAGCGGTAGGTGTCGCTCCCAGTTTCCTTCAAAATCCAGAGCACAAGCTCGGAGCATATCCTCAAGGGTTTGAATCGTTCTTTCGGATTGTCCGTCCGTCTGCGGGTGAAAGGCAGTGCTCAGGTGAAGGTTGGTCCCCATAGCTCGTTGTAGGCTCTGCCAGAATTTTGATGTAAAGCGTGGGTCACGATCAGATACGATGGAGAGAGGTACTCCATGTAATCGTACGATCTCCTTGATGTAAAACCTGCTAAAAAATTGGACTTTCAACCACAAAATATATTGAAATATTGGATCACCTAGACCAAAAGAGTATAACAATTTTATTTCCCATCTCCTCCTCTTGATTCTAATTTCTTAGGGTGATTGATTCTGCTATAAAATTATAATCTATTATGAACCCGTGAACAAAGCAACAAATAACAATAAGTGTGTTTAAAAGCATGCCACAACCTTTAAGAATTTGCATAGTTGTTTTCACAATAGAGAAGAATCGATATCAGTAAATCGATGAATAGAACCACTTTTCTACATTTGGAGGGAACCTTGACATGAACATGCTGTCAAATATCAATATGTAACAACGTGAATTTCACATTTTTAAAAAAATGCAGTGTAAACAAGAAGTTTACTGAATATTTCCTTTATTTTTCTTTTATAAATCAGAAAGTGTATCAATTATATATGCACACACATACTCGTCTCTATTTTTATGTTGTTGGTAATACACATTCATTTTAGCCTTATGTGGAAAAATATAGTGCTAATTGCACTCCTTTTTCAACCAAATAGTGCATTAAAAATTTGTTATTTCTTCGTCTTTTCTAAGATATTGATTGCAATATGACGAAAATTTTACTTTGATTTATGGAAATTCGGGGTGGGAGGTGAGAAAATCTAGTACTCATTAGGAGCCACGATTCAGGCCTGTTAGGAGCCAGGATTGAGTGAAAATTTTCCGCCAGGGAATGGGGTGGAGTTTGGAGGCTTAAAATATTTGTTAATTTGGAGATTGGAGAAATGAAAATCGTGTATTATGCACGGGTGATGAAACATTAGTCACGATTCATAGACTACATTGATAGAACATATAGAATAAAATTACAAAAACCCTAAGAGCTGGAGCTAAATTAATATTTATCTCTACCAAAATTAAAAAGAACCAAAGTGTCTACCATAATAACTGCCCCTAGACTATTATTAATTAATACCCCATGGGCCTCACCCAATAATGACTTGAGATGATTCAATACCCTTGTGCTTTGCTTTCCCAACCATGCAAAAAATGTCTCATATCCCCTTTGTTACATGATCACCTTGTTTGGTTTGGGTCTTAAGACCCAATCTGCACAGTCCCTAATAATTTTTTTTTTTCTATCTCCCTTTACTTATTATCGCCAGAAACCTCCCTTAAAACCTAAATCAAACAGAGCCGTTAATTCATACCCCTCTCATATTCTCCACACAAACGAGCCCCTTATACTAGTCAATTTATTATTGAGTTAGACCCAGTGATAAGTACGTAGTTCAAACAATATTTTCCAACTACCGATCAAATATCAGTGCAAAATAATAGGGGAAAAAAAAAAACAAATCAAGTACCAGAAAATAAAATATAAAACCAACCGATTTATTTTTGACCAGAATCGTTTTAGGAGGTAAGTAAAGGTTTAAAGTTGAAATAAACGGAGCCTCAATAATCTTCCAGCACCATTTTCTTCGTCTCTACAAATACGAAACTGCATTATCTGATATTTTGGAACTTAATTTTTCTTCATTAACACGATATATAATTTTCTTCCAAGCACTCCACCGTCCCGCGATTGCAGGGGGTTTGTGTCTCTGTCTCTCTCTCTTCTCTCTCTCTACCTGGAATCGCCCGAATTCAATCCCTCGAAACGTAGGGTTTTGTGCAATGCGATGATCTAAGCAGTCCTTTCCCAGATTCAACCAATCACTTGGCTTCGCGTTTCAAATTCAAGAGCATGATTTGTTATAGGAGTATTATCTTAGGCGACTAGCAGGGAGAGTTGTAGTTGTTGAGGCGCTAGGGTTTGTAAAGTTGGCAGATCTGATTCCTAACGATTCCTGCAAGGCCGTTTTGTTGTTATTAGATTCAAGATGTTCTGGCGTATGGCTGGTTTATCCACTGCGTCTCCAGTAAGTACTTTTCTATCCCTCTCTTTCGATTCATTTTGTTGCTTAAACTTATTCCTTTTCATATCAGTTTACCATCTGTTTGAATCCCAAAGGTTTGCCTGAGTGGCATGAGACAACAACTAAACGTCTTGCACCCAAGAGGTATTTGCACAGTCGAATCTCATGAAGGCGCCACCAACTAAAGGACTTGCACCCAAGAGGTTGCACAGTCGAATCTCATGAAGGCCAGGCACTAGAGGGTGGTCTAACTTCAGGGTCGGGGAACTAAAGGACTTGCACCCAAGAGGTTGCACAGTCGAATCTCATGAAGGCCAGGCACAAGAGGGTGGTCTAACTTCAGGGTCGGGGGATTAGTCTAAGTGCGCACAACCAGGTCTCCGGGGATTAGTCTAGGTGTGCACAACCAGGCCTGGACACCTGGTTATCTAAACAAAAAAAATTACCATCTCGTAGTCCTTGGAGAGAACCGAAAGACAGATTGAAGTAACAATTTGGAGATTCCTGTTTTCTTGAGTGCTGTCCCCTGAAAAATAAAATGTATCTGTAAATTGGATTTTAGGTCTATCCATTGGAGGCTGCTGTTCAATTTACTATGGTCAAATGCAACAGTGTTATGCATTATTCCGTTCTAGAGGAATGGTTTTGTGCTTTATTCCCTAATTCCAGATTGTCATTATTCCCCAAAATTATGTGACCACGAAGGACAACGTGTTGTGTTTAAAAAAAAGGCTTCTCTTTGTTGTTGCCTTGTGTTAAATAGGCTTATCATCATGATTTGTTGCATGATACATGTAGGAATTTCGAGGAACTTATAATTTGTTCATATGATTTGGTATTTTGTTTTGCTAGAGCTACAGTAAACTTGTGAGTTTAGGGTTCAGTATTAGGAGAAAAAACATGGGGTTTGTTAACCAATAAGGATTGTTGAAATTGATCATTAAAGCAGCAGATTGCTCATTTCTCAGATGGGGGTGCGGGATTTTTTTTTTTAAAGAAATCATCCCATTCCAGCATTCTGATGTGGAACTGGCGCAAATCAAGGGAACTTACTAAGCTTTGGGAGGGTAGGGTTTCACTGGGCTGATAGGCTGTTCCTTTACATAGGATGAACTTTCTATTTACTGCATAGGAGTATCAAAGCTGGTGATCTGTAATATGTCTGAGGTGTCTTTGGAATGATGCCTTCACTGTCACTTGATAAAAAAGTGTGAGGAGCTTTTTAGATTATAAAATCCTATATTGAAGAGGCAGATTGCTGTTTGTTTAAGGATGCATTATTGGAAATTCTAAGAACAAGCTAATTATGATTTTCAGATTTTAAATTTGAGGGAAAGAAAGCTTGGGGAAAGGATTAGGCCTTGGTAGGTTAGATATTGACAGATTGAATAGGGATTTCTTTGTAACAGAGCCATAAGGTTCCTCCACATGGGGAAATCAAAGGTTGTAATGTGCTATCTGTCTAGGGTCCTTGGGAATCATTTAATGATACAAAGTTGCTTCACAATTACTGAAGGTATGGACAATTATCCCCTGCATGGTCAATGTCGTTGGATTGGAAAACTTTATTGTCGTCAGTAAGTTCATGGATCTTTAAACTTCTATGTGGACACTACGCTTTAAAGTTAGAAAATATCAATTTTGGCACGTTATATACTTGATAGAATTTTGATTGTCAAGGGTTGTTGGTTTGTTAGAGTTCATGCCACAAGACAAGGTTCTTTTTCATATTACGGAAACTGTGAGTGTAACGATCCGCCCCAGCTCACTTGGTAGCCCTTAGCCTAACCACCTGGCTCGAAAGGTTAATCTCGAGTTATATAGTAGCGGGTCGAGTTGTCTTATTTATGACATCTATTTTCCTACATCTTTCGATGTTGGACTACAAGGGGTTATCACAATCTCTCCGTCTAATGATGCAACGTTCTTGTTGCATTGGCCCAACAACTTTCCCTTGGTGGGCGTGGTGTAGCACTTAGTTCTGCATAGCACTTTGCTCCAACTCTGGGATTCAAGAGGTCGATCCTGCAGATTCTGGAGGTGGCCTCCACCATGTCGACCGGGGTTGTGCTCTGTTACCACTTGTAACGACCCGCCCCATCTGACCTGATAATCCTTAGCTTAACCATGTGGTTCAAAAGGTTAACCTCGAGTTATTCAGTCGCTCGTCGAGTTATCTTATATATCACATCTATTTTACTACATCTTTCGATGTGGGACTACAAGGGGTTATCACAGTGAGAGATCTCGCAGATTCCTAAGACTAAATATTACTCCCTCGTTTCAGGTTGTTGGTTCATTTTTACACTTTTTTGCCAGGAAGAATGTTCGTCTCTTAGCTTAGTTGCACAAAATAGGAGCGGGGCAAGTGGAATATCCTAAGGTTTGGAGCATTTATAGGAGCGTATATGTAAGATAAGGTGAAAATGAACATTTAAAGGAAATTCAAACATGACAGTCGTTTGGAACTTTGGATTGAAACAAAAAAAGAAAAATGTTACTTTCCATTAAAAGATATTCCCCTTACATATCCAAACAAAAACAAATTAGCTACCCATTACCAATCTTGACATTGAAAGATCAAACAGAAAAGTACTCCTAATTAACAAGCTTTCACCAAAAAAAAAAACTGGATTCATGACACTCACCAAAATATGAAATAATCTTCACTTCTTTCACCTTTGCCCTCTTGGTTGTTTAATCCTCCTTTGTGCTTGCTCCATTGGAGATACTTGGCTACTTGGAGTTGGAATGATGACAGATGAAGTAGAAGATAGTGGAACCGAACCACCTCGAATGTGACTATACTTACACAGCAATGCTGAATTATTGCTCTTGCGGCTTGCAATTGGAGGTGTTGTCCGTAACAACTTAAATTACATGGATAGGCCAACATAGTCGATATCTCTAAAGAGGAACCAGCTATGTTTGTTGCTATTTTCTCCATTGAGGACACATCATGCCAATTCATGAAAATGGCTTTACCCCTAGAAACAGCCATGATGTTAATCAACTGCTGGTTCTTTATATTGGACCAAGCATCAGAATGTCAGATATTATGGACGCTCCATGTGTGCTCCAATCTTGCATCAAAGGATTCAAGGAAGGCCTCCTTTATTTTGCTCCTTGTCCAACAAAGGTAGTCCTTACCTGAAGTGGGTGGGTGGGGGTGTTGCATTATTCTGCAATCGAAAGATACAGTGACCACATTCACCCTCATAAGTAATCAGTAGCTACTCACCTTCTCGTAATTGGGGGATTTTTACCCATTTGGTGCATTGTTTATAGCAGCAACCATGTCTTTTTGGAGAGGAGAACTCACAACATTGAAGGGAGTTCCATTTTCATAGAGAAACTTTGCAATCTTTTGATCTGTATCCTCTTTGGTGCTGATCTTTATCATGTCATCAATATTCCTTTGATTGGAGATGGAATGATAAATTGTTTTCACTGATTAGCTTGACATGCCCCATCATTCATCAATGGGTTTGAGGGGAGTTTTCTGGCCTTGGCATTTCCCCCAAATATTCGATTTTGCATTCATTTCCTCTTGTTGTGTTGCTTATATTTGGACAAAACTGTACACCTTGAGCTCGTTGACCTAGTGATAAGCCTATCTCATTAGTGGGCCTGAATAAGATCCAGTGTATTGCTCTGTTCTGGAACAGATATTAAATATGAACTTTGATCCACCACCTCCACCTCTGGAGCTCGCTGTTTCACATTTTTTTTGAACATATTTCTGGAGTGGGTAGCCATTGGCTCTTCAGTGAAATGTATGTTGTTGCAAGGTTCATGTAATTAGTAGAACCAGTTAGTGGTCATTGGACAATCCCTCCAATCCATACGGGTTATAACTTCCAACGATATGAATTTCAAAAATACCCTTGACCTCTTTGTATGGACCGCATCAGCGATGGCTGTTGGCACGATCTCTGCAACTAAGGTCCCTCTTGAAAAGTCAATGGCCAAAACTCAGTGACTAAACTCATTTTTTCTTTCTTTTTCAAATTTCAAAGCCATAATTATAAACAACTGGGAACAGAGGGAGTACTCTGAAATGTGGTGGATGACTGGATCTTCAGGAATAGGCTGCTGAAAATTCCAAATAAGGAGCTAACTGTGGATTCAGGTGTCAAATTTAAAGGCAGAAGCTATGCAAAATGACCTTTCTTGGAAGGATAGGTTTCATAGATTTCTAGCCTTCTAGGCCTTCCGTGTGGAACCCTGCCATAAAAATAAGGTTGCTTCTTCGGACTAGCTATGTGTGCAAACTGCAATCTGTCTAAGGCTCCTCAGGAATTGTGCCATTAGATACCACTGTCAAGCATTCTGCACGGTGTCAAATGCTTCCCAGGTTTTATGTTGTCACTGCCATTGAACTGGAATTGCATTGTTACCTATTAGCTGTTGGTCTTGTACTCATTTGGAATTTCAAGTAGCATTTCACAATAGGAAAATTATCATGTCCGGTGACTATTTGTCCCTACTAGTCATCATGGCAATTTTCATATGGACTGCTTCGGCTAGTGGAAAGTTGTTGGCTCCTCAGTTATCCCTATAGATGCTTGTGATTGAGCATAGTAATTTTGTTAGTGCCAAGAAGGCAATTAATCTTTGGAGGTGTGTAGGTTCTGCAGTGTTGTGGGTTATTCAGTTGGAAAAGAATTCTAGCAAACAAGGAGAAGAGTTCTCAAAGCCTCAAGGATAAGATTTCTACTTGACTTCTATATGGAGGTCATTGTCCTTCCTATAAGGGAATTCCAGCAGTTGATTTCTGGGGACTGGAGAGCAGATTGTCAGTTTTTGCCACTTTTATGGAGCTTTTGTTTTTTCCCCTTCTCCTTGTGTCTTTTATTCTTCTGTTTTTTTGGTACTCCATGTCCCTGGTACACCTAGTGTATCCCTTTCTCTTCTTTCTTTTTGATTTAAAGTTCTTTGTTGGTCAAATAAAAAAGAAGGAAAAATAGCTAAAGTTAGTTACGTGGTGGTTGAACATAGGAATAGAAATTACCAAGGGAAAACTACTAAATGGAATGAAGAACAGTCATGCGGTTTGAGAAGGAACATTATGTTCTCAGTTCAGGAACTAAGGAGAACTAAAGCTTGAAAATATAAATCATGGGCTTTAGAAGCCAAGGACTTAATTGTGACACCTTGTTGAAGCCTGTGAGGAATATTAATGGCAGTCATTTTCTATCGACGAAGGATTTGATTTAGATTATATCTATCATTTTGTTTTTGTTTGCCATGTATTGCAGGTGGAGACAATTTTGGATAAGGAAAACTTTACTTTGGAGGAGCTACTTGATGAGGATGAAATAATTCAAGAATGCAAAGCTCTTAACAGCCGCCTTATTAATTTGTATGGCACATCTTTCCTTAGCTTTTATATTCCCAAAAATGTACTTGAGGCTGTTTTGATGTTGCTCTTGATTATCCATTGCAATGTCCACTCTATGGATGGTGTTTCCATCGACTCCATCCCATTTTGTTTGTGCTATTTGCCAGTAGAGAACGTCCCAAAATGCATGCCCAATTCGATAAGTCAAAGAATATTAAAATTTATTAGCTTACCTCTATTTTTACATTTGATCTACGCCCATATCGATACTCGCACCCAAGTCCATGCAAGATAGTTTATTGGCAGTTGGATTTATCCCTTGCCAGTATTAAATTTAGAAATGTTGACATTGTTTTTGAAGTCATCTTATGGTAGTGTATGGCTGGAGGATTATCTTCGGAAGGAAGAGCCTTTTTTTAAAAATGAGAAAAGTCCAATGTTGGCCCTCAGATATATATGGTTCATAGGAAGTGTTGATCTATCCTCAGCCACTTTTTAGGATTGCGTTCAGACCTAATGTAGCTCTTATATGCGAGTTTTAGGTTGTTTTTCCTTTTCTAGTTTTGAACACCGGGAGGGCCATGTTAGTACCTTTTCTTTTGTTATTACTTCCAAAAACTAGAATCCACATTAGTACCTCTTCTTGCGGGAGTTTGAGTAAAATGTTTAAACTTTAGGAAACTGGAACTGGATTTGAAAGCCTACGAGCTACTGGATTGAATGTTAGAAATTAATGAGCTGTCAGCTGTCTATAGTTGATGACTTCTTGTGCTCGTACCTTTTGGATGCTCTAAGAATGTGATTTGCTTGGTGTTGACATATCAATAGATGTACCTTGATGGCTTTTCTTTGTAGGGTGAGCGTCTTTTGGCTCCTGTAATAAGAAAACACTTGATACCCTCTTGGCCACCCAATGAAGCAGAAGGATAAGAATATGAAAGAAATAGAAGTATGGTTGTCTCAGGTTAGAGCTGTGTTGCGAAGTTGCAATTTAAGCTATTATTTCAAATTGTAGAAATGCTGTTAAATGTCCTCCTAGGCTCTAAAAGGCCCTATATCCAGCAAGGCTGGAAAAAGGGGCCATTTCACCCGGCACGGCTAAGGCGCTTACGCTTGTGATTTTTATTAGGCTTTAGGTTCTCTCTAGAAAGCCTCATTCTTTTTTAGTAGTCTAAACATATCTCCAACTCTGTTTGTTTCAGTCAATGGTCAATATTAATGTGCCGTGTCTTTTTCACAATCTTAGCATTAGATAATAAAATAATGTTGTTGAGTTTTAGAGTTTTTATTCTATATTCTGGTGCTTTATGCTTTATGGTAGAACCCTTGTGCTTAATTCATAGTTTTCGGTATTATGCAACATGTACTCACACAACAATTTTCTTTGTTATTCCACTTGGCGGAAGGTACGTGGTTGAGTTGGTGCTTATGCCAATTAAATTGTTTTACTCATGTAAGACATCACCATTTGTGTTACATGGTTTGAATTTCTTTGAGTTGCTAGTTATTTTTAATATGTGTAATCAGCATATTACCTACAAGAAGTACATGCCTATATGGCAAACTTTACATTACTCAGGCAGCGCTCTATGTTATGACTTGTGAATAGGCTTTGGTAGACCTCAGCACCTTTCTCTGTCTTGAATCTGTCATAGAATATGGTCGTAGTAGCTTATGCATATTATTTGTATATTGATGCCTCCCAAAATTTTGGATGGTTTGCTTAATTTACTTGGGTTTGTGGAGTGCAACATGTTGGAGTACTTGCAGCAGCAACGTGATTCTTTACGGTCTTATGTTGTAGCCAACATACGAGAAAGAGCCCAGAGTATTTATGGAATCTTCGTTATATGACTTTCACACTGTCCCTTTGCAGTTTGCGAGAAAGAGCCCAGGTTGAACAACTTCTTCGTTATATAGTGGAGGAAGCTCCTGAGGATGCTGAGAAAAGACGAAGTTTTAAGTATGTGTCTCTGATACTATGCATTTTTCTGGCTTGAACATTCTTGTGCACCTAGATGCATGTGTAATGAAATTGATTCACTGTTTTTGTAACCTGGATGCATGTAGTGACAGAATTTGTTTTGATTTTTTGTACACAGGTTTCCTTTTATTGCATGTGAGATTTTTACTTGTGAAGTTGATATCATACTCAAATCTTTGGTGGAGGACGAGGAGGTTAGAATTATAAGAGTTTTTTTTTTTTTTTTTCCACTTATATCATCAATTTTTCCCTCATATTGATTTACTTATGTGATTTGGTTCTTATGTCTGGTCGACAGCTTATGAACTGCTTGTTCTCCTTCTTAGAACCTGAACATTCTCATAGTACTCTGCTGGCTGGTTACTTCAGCAAGGTACTTTTACAACTTTTTTAGTGTAATTAAATCCTAATCACGAACGAAAATCATTCTCTGCATTTTTGTGTTGGTGTTTGATACCTTGATTTCAATATTGTAGGTTGTTATATGCTTGTTGTTGCGCAAGACGGTTCCTTTTATGAAGTATATTCAAGTAAGGCGAGGAGATTAAATTCTCTTCAGAAAAATAACCATTTCTTGGATGTCCAAGTGATTTTTTTGGTGTTTGTGAGATTAATTCTCTTTTAAGAAAAAATTTACTTCTGATTCTGATTTGATAAGATGTACTTAGTCTTTATTCTGTATTAGTTTTTTGCACTACCCTTTTTCCCGTCTGCACTCCCTTTTTCATCCTCATTCATGTTAATTTACGCTAGTACCCTTTCATATGATGCACTTTTCCACGCAAAGGGTTATTACATTCACATGAACAAAAGCAAAAAAAAGGGAGTGCCGATGGTAAAAAGGGGAATGCGAAAACCAATTCTTAAGTTTTCTACCCTCTCTTTCTATTTGATTAGACATGCCAAACAACAAATATAACAGTAACTATGTAATCCCCAGTCGATGAGGGGTATGGGTGGAGGAGGACTCGTGACAGACTTTACCTTTGGCAATATATGCAATATGCACATATTGGCTGCTCATGCCAACCGGAAGAGGGAAAAAATGTCCAATCTGTTTGGCTAGTTTGGACTTTATCTCGTATTAATGTTTTCTACCCTCTGTCTGACTGGACATGTTGGAAAGAAAGAGAAAAAGATGTCTAATTTGGAATGATGTACTTCACCTTTATTAGTTAAGTTTTCAACCCTCTTGCTTCTCCTTTATTGATGTTCCTAACAACTATAACACTCAACAAGGACTTTGACATGTAAGTTAATGGCTAAAAGGACTGTAAAGAAACTTGGGTTGCTATTCAACCGCAATTTATTCATCAATCCGTTTATCTTTGATTTGTTAACCCATTGTTTCAAGCTAGTGTAGCTGCGAAAAACAAAAACTGAAAAAGAGAGTAGAAGATAGTCATTTTTTATTTTTCAATACGCATCTCCATAGAATTAGATGACACTTCAGGCTGCTGCTCAGAAATGAAATTTAATGGGAATTCTTGTTAAAGTTCTTTTCAATCAGATCCTATACATAATGGAAGAACATTATATTGTAGTTTTAAAAGGTTTTGCTCTGTTTTTTCCTTCCTTTTGGATGAAATGCTCACTTTCTAAGTAAAACACGTTTATGATGACAGAACAAGTCCCTGTCCTTCAATCTTACGATTCTCAGCAAAGCTGTTTTTAGATAGCCCCTACTGATAAAGCATCATCCTATATTCCCTTTCTCATTTTGCTTTTCTTTACCAAATTCACACTTTTGTTTCAATTTGGTTAAATGTAATTTGCTAACAATTCCTTTGTTGCCGAGAGAAAATTTTCTATTGGAAGTGAAAAACCTCGCTTCGAGTTTGAACCAGTTGCCTCTGTATGTTGAAGTGAAAAAACTGATGAGTCAACCTGTTTGGGTAGATTATTTTGCCATTTACCCGCTCCGCTCAAAGAAACTTAGCAGAATATGGTCACACTATTTTTCACTTCATTGACTTGCTGCATTTCTTGACAAGTTGACATATGTATCAACATCTTTAAGACCCCGCTCTCGTTACTTGCATATGTATACACCACTTTCTCTCTTTCGCGGAACTGATTTACATTTCTAACTCCGTCTCTTGTGTACTCATTTTATGTGGGTATATGTGATATATCATGCTTTTATGCTTCTAAGGGTAATTTATTGTATTCTTTGTTATAGAAGAGTAATTTGTTGTGGTCTCTGTGATAAATCATGAATCCAGGTATACTAATGCTTTTATGTGTTAGCTACTGGATTAATACGTACTATGTTGTTTACTCTTTTTTTTTTTTTTTTTTTTTCCGTTCCAAACTTGGTATTATGCTGATATCTTGATTCTGTGCTCAATTAGGCTCACCAGGAAATTATTAGGAAGCTGGTTGACCTTATTGGTATAACGTCCATTATGGAGGTTTGACGTGAAACATTTGTTCACATTTTGTTTTCCTCAATTTGCATCCCTTGCTAATGTTTTTTGGTTGAACAGGTTTTGATTCGTCTAATTGGTGCTGATGAGCATCTCTATACTACGTACACAGACTCAATGAAGTGGTTAGATGATACGGATGTCCTGGAGATGATTGTCGATAAGTTTAGTGCATCGGTAAGTTGCATCATTATACTGATAATTATCGACTTCTATGAACTTTTGGTGTTATCTTTTTTGACGGCTATTGCTCGAGTCTCTTTGGCCTGTTGTTGCTCGAGTCTCTTTGGCTGTGGTGGGTAAATTCTCTAGACAATGCATAATTGATTTGTTCATTTGGGAGCTCTGCTGACTGTTAGAACCCATCATCAAGGGTTCAAACAGAGGTATCGCTAGTCGAGTTTTATATCATAGTTGAGGCAGTAGTCACCAAAATCCTTATCCAACTGACTTAGTTATTCGTTGCACTTGTCCATGCATTTAACTGTTTCTCCCTTTTTGACTTATGAAGGAGTTGTCGATATCTGCCAGGGAAGATGATGCTGGGCACTGTTTAAAAAAAAAAAAAAAAATTGGTTCATCTTTTCTAGTTACTATAGAGCTGTCTTCGTATGTGTACATGGCTGGCTTTTTTGAGCTTATAAATGCAGACTTTCATTTAACTTTCATTTATCTAAAGTTGTTTTTGGATTCCTTTGCAACTGCTATATATTACACTTCAGATGATCATTTTATAATAATGATTGTAGGATTGTCCAGAAGTACATGCTAATGCAGCAGAAACACTTTGTGCTATAACCCGATATGCTCCCCCTGGCTTAGCTGCTAAAATCTCCAGCCCAAGGTGTCATTCAAAACTTCGTTCCCATCTTGTATAATGTCCCAGATTTATGTCATCCAAGTTATTTCATTTTAGTAACGTACTTCTATTTTGTTTGTTGCTTTTACAGTTTTATAGGAAGACTCTTTCGTCACGCTCTGGAGGACTTACGACCAAATTCTGTTTTGGTGAACTCGTTGTCTGTATGCATATCTTTGTTAGATCCCAGGAGATTGACATTGGGGACATACCATATGTACAGCCGCCAACTGAATCCGGGATCAACAACAAGTGCTAATCCCGAGACTATAGAGGGCATGCTGGGGAGTCTAGGTAAGGGATCATCTGATATTTTCTCTAGCTCTTGTTCTTTGACATCCTTCGGTCTCTAGGATAAAAATTGTCGAATTTATATTGTCCAAAATTTCACCAGTTATTTCGACGTCTTGTCCGCAATTATATTTTCTAGGTAATTCTTGGGCATGATCGATATTATTTCCCTAGATTTTGAACATTGTATTATTTAGATCAAAATGTGTTTGGCTTATACTTCATCTTTTACACTATTCAACCAATCGATCTCACCAGCTGTCGTTCGATCTCTATTGCCTTTTTTTTTTTTTTTATCTCGTCATAGCTAGACGCCTTTTGACCTTTGTTGGTCATCATTTGCCATTATTGCGCATCATTCAACCTCGCCACAACTGAATCGATCTCTGGTGTTGCTTGATTCTGGTCAATGTGGTCATGTAGGCTCCACTTGACCTCTTTAAACAATCTGATTTCTGTGTGGTTTGTTGTTTCCGTTTGTTCTGATTTCGTTGAATCCCCTTTACATGTGGTGTTGGTTTACTTGATTTTCCATGTTGGGATCAGTGTGTTCTGTTGGGTACTAAGTTTGTGGTGGCCAGCTATGATATTGTTTGATGTTGATGTGCGTAATGCACGTATTGCACGATGATTAGTTGGTGGTTAGTTAATGATTTTTGATTGGCTGTTGAGTTTCTACTTAGTGTTGTGTTGCGATTTATTTGCGATGCTGATATTCTTCCACTGCCACTATTGGATATTGTGTATTCCTTGGTAGAAGTCTGGTTACTTCGAAAAGCAAGAAGCTGACATTCGTTGCAAGGTCTAGTGAAGAAGCGGAATACAGAGCTATTGTTCATTTGAGATTGTTTAGGTGCGCGATAGGTTTTGGCATAGTTATTAAGGGCGAGAGGTGGAGCGCCATGAGGCAAGGAAAAATAGAAAAATCAAATTTTCAAATAATAAACACCAAGACAATGAAGTTTAGAAAGTTTACCATGTAAAAAATCCATAAATAAAATCTACTAAATGCCAGATAGTCAACAATTCTTGTATAGAGAGAAACTGAAATTTCAAATTCAATAAATTACAATCATCCAATATTTGAAACAGGGAATTATAGTTTTTGTTTAGTTTGAGTAATTTGATTAAGAGGTGAGCGATCGATGTGCTGTAATGATGTGTGACAATTATTTAGACCATGGATTAAGAACTTTGTTACATTTTTCCCTTCAGAATAAATTTGGTGCGAATTGGACGAGGCTCACCAGACGCACGCCTTGAGCTTTTTCGAAAGGCGTGTGCCTTGGTCATCTTGGCCTTTCCTCCTTCAAGTTGCCTCGCCTAGCCCCCCTCTAGGCGCCAAGAGTGAGCCTTGGTTAGTACAACTATGGGTTTTGGTGTGCAATTTCCATCCATATTACATCTAACCCTGTTTTCCATGAGAGGACTAAGAACATTGAGGAAGATTGCCATATTGTTTGAGAAAAGGTGAATAGTGGTTTCCTTGTTTGAGAAAAGGTGATGTTTCCACCTAACTGTTGTCTAAGCAGCACTTAGAGATACCGAGATACAATGTAACAAATTGGATCTCTGTGATATCTACTTCCCAGCTTGAGGTGGAGTGTTAGGAGTTTGTTTTTATCATTATTGGGTGAGGGGAGTTTAGTCTTAGATATTTATATTAGTCTTATATATGATACAACACCTTAAAAACCTTTTGCGTATCTCTCCTACTACCAGGACCTCGTACTATTTTAAATGGACTTCCTGGTGTGTTTCTTTGTTTTTAGTAAACTTGAAGGTCTCAAGGATTGATTTTGATGTTTAGTCTTATTTTCTAACCATGTTTGCTAGCATTCCCAAGGACGTGTATCAGTGGTCCTATTTGTGGCCTTTATTATACGCGATCATACAATCTTGAATTGTTTCCCTAGTTTTTTTGTTCATCTGGATTCTTATCTTTCTCACTTCTGTTTTCTATCCACCGTAGCCTCATCCCTGCCACACATTTTATGGAGATATTGTCTGTTCTTGGTACCAACCTATACCAGGGATCACTAAGGCCCTAACGCATTCTGATCTGACTGCACATTCCCAATATGGTACACCTAAGTTCCAATAGTGAATTTTAGCTAGGTTAAAATCTACTTGGAACCCTGCTTCCTGTTCTGGCGTGAGTTGATTGGTCCATTGTGGTCCAGTTCGAATCGATTTCAGGTTTTCCCTATTAGTTTCCTTAATGTTTTCGATAGGAGAACAAAGCAAAATGTAAGGAACCATGGAATGGAGGTGTAATTGGGCAATTTTTTTCTTTTTTCTTTCTGAATCCGGTTGAAGTGAAATCATTTTGAAGGAAGTTTGTCAAAATGTTCTAGAAATGTGTTGCACCTGTATTGAATAAAATAAGTTCATTCTTACGGGGTAACTATAGGGTTTTACCCCGACCGTACCCCAATTTAGGGCACGTGGCGTACCTCGTCTCCATTTCAGTTCCTTGCCCTGGAACGATTTGCTTTTGGGTAACCAAGGTATCTTCTTATATACTAGTTATAGCAATCTTCTAGAATTTTCCTTTACTATCATGGATGTCCATTGATCATAATAGCTGATGCCAGAAGTATTTGTCCACCTTGTTCTTTTTGTTTTTTAAGTCTATTCGTAACATAACTACTACCCCCTCCTTTTTGCGAATCCAACTTAGTTTTTGGCCTGTTGGATTGATAATTTTGATTTGGTCAATTAGGTTAGACGAAAATCTATCACTACGTCTATATTTGATGAGCGAACATGACTAGAATAGAAATCATATGTTAAAGAATAGTTCTCATTACACGCTATAGCTGATGTTGAGTTCAGGGATGCTAAAAGCCTAGAACTTAATCTGTTTATGCTTTAGGGATCCAGAAGTACTGGGCTAGATAATTTTGTATATCTTGGCCAAATGTTTTGGATTTAAGGGTGGAATTTATTTTTTTGCATATAGTTGGTTCTTCTGCATTGTTTTGGACTTTGCAGAGACATACGAGTCACATTCTGATGTGTACTGTTGAGATCTTTGGACAAGATGCAGACACATAAGTCAATATGCTGCTAAATTAGGATGTTATAAGGAACCAACTGTTTTCGTCTCTTTTTCTTTTGAAGGTGATTTACTCAAGCTTCTGGATGTTTCATCAGAGGAAAATGTGTTGCTCACTACGTATGGCAAGTTGCAACCACCTCTTGGGAAACATCGTCTGAAGGTATTCTTTTTGTTTCTAATAAAATGTTGTTTGACCTAGATTGATCCACCACTTTGCCTCAGTCTCCCCCTCAACCTAGGGAGCTTTTTGGAGTTTTTAATAAAAAAGATGTTAATATGAAGTAATGCTATTTGATTCTGGTTATCAATTAACATGGTAAATTACAGATTATAGAGTTCATCTCGGTCTTGATGACTGTTGGTAGTGAAGCCGTTGAGAAGGACATGATCCGCCTTTGCGCTGTAAAACGCATTTTAGACTTGTTTTTTGAGTAAGTGACTCAGTTCAATTTCCTCCTTTCTTACAACTTCCCTTCTCCCCTTTTGAGTGTTGTTTCTCATGTTGTGTCTATATTACTTGATTTTATTGTGGTTGCAGGTATCCATACAATAATTTTCTGCATCACCATGTAGAACACATAGTCATGTCTTGCTTGGAGAGCAAGAATGCTTCTTTTATTGAACATCTCCTTAAGGACTGTAATCTCATTGGGAAAATTCTTGAAGCAGAAAATAACTTCACATTAGTTGCTGATCCAAATAAGGTGATAGTTATGTTTCCTTTGTCATTGGCAAAATAGATGCATAAAGATTTTTGCTTATAATATCTGTGTTCTATCTTGTTATGCATGATGAATTAGTATGGTATTGAAGTTTTTTTACGTGTATATTTCAGCCTACCATCCCTGCTGAGGGCAAATTGCCACCGAGGATAGGGAATATTGGACACACAACTCGTATATCTAACAAACTTGTTCAAGTAGGGAACAACAACAGTGATATACAGGCATATCTACAGGTTTTTCCTGACCTGAATCTCTCGTTGGCTCTTCTAATAATACAGTCATAATAACTCACTATTGAAGGTTTTAAGAGTTACTGTGACCATTCCTCAAGGTATCTTTTGCCAAAAAGATACTGGAAGTGAGGGATTTCAAACATGAAGTTCAATTCCATGTCATCTTGCCTTGTATTATATTTATCTTTTCAGCCATGTTGTGCATTTCTGGCATTGTGCTATCCTGATGTTTGGAACCTTAATACTCTTGGCAGGAGAATGGTGACTGGGTAGACTGGCATGCAAATGTCCTAGCCAAGCGCAACTCTGTGGAAAATGTCCAACAATGGGCATGCGGGTAGGTCTTCCTAAATTACACTTGTTATCCCGCTGTGTCTTTAATTCAAGTGGCAGGTACTAGGGGTGAGCACGGGGTCGGGTCGGGTTTGGTGTCAACCCGCTGTCCGACCCGAATTGGTCGGGTTGTAAATTTCCGGGCCGTACTCCGACCAATGGACGTGGGAAAACCGTCCAAACAATCTCTACGGTTTGGCGGATCGGTCGGTTGGGTCTGTCGGGTTTCAATCAAAACATAAAAAAAATTCAGATCTCATGAAAATAAAATACAGATCTCGAGATTTTGGGTAGGTTATGAACGGCGAACAACAACAGGTGACTTTCGTAGGGGAAGCCTTGAGAAGAAGATTAGAGAGGGGAAAAAAATTTAAGCATGGTAGCTGGCTTGCTGCTCCTTGAGCCCGATCTGATCTTTTTTCGTGTTCCTCTCCGAGCCGCTTCAGAGGGAGGGAGGGAGGGATTCTTGCATTTTGAGAAGTTTATGAGAGAAAAAAGGAAGAGTTTGGATTCTAATGTTTTCGGTCGGAGAAGAAGAGAAAGTAATGGGTGGTGGGGTAGTGTGCAGTGGGATTATTGGGAATTGTGTGGTGGTGGGACAGCACATAAGAATTTTATTGCTGTCTTGGAAAAAGATAAGGGAAGAGAGAGAGTAAGGAGAAGTAAAATGACAGAATTTGAATTGTCTTGCACACCTTCTGATTTTTGTTGGAAATCTGAGACTTGAGGGCGACGAGACCTTGAAAAAGGTAAGCTGTATGTATAGGTGTGTAGTTAAATATGCATTAAATATACATTCTGGTCGGGTTTAGAAGGTATTTGATCAACAACCCGTGAACTGCCCGAAACCTGTGAAATACTCTCTAAACTAACCCATAATATTCCCAGTTGAATTGAAGCATTGGTGGCAGAATGGCAAATTTTCTCCCCTAATTTTGGTAGCGTTGGCAATGAGGCCTTGCTAAATTCTGAGTTCTGACTTAAAATCCTATAATCACGATAGGGATATTTCATGGTATCCGAAAACTTGCATGCTGCAAAATGACAAATCATTTATCACAGCGGTTGTCCATTGCTCAACTTTATGGTTGTTCCCTCTTACAGAATTATCTTTTTTGTGGTTACACTTTTGTTTGTGTTATGTAATATATGTTCCGACCACTGAAAATTGGTAGTTACTAGTTAGTATGATTCCAGTCTCTATCATGTCTAATATACCCATTATTGAGCTGTTCGGAGAGAGATGATGTGTTGTTTCAACATCAAAATAAAAATGATGTGTATTTTGAATCTTTCCACTATTTGAGGGGTACTGAAAACAGGAAGAATGTCCGTTTGGTTTAGTTGGGAATTGGTTTTAGGGGGTCTTCCTTTGTGTAGAATTACAGGCACAAACACTACACTCGAAGTTGTTTTGGAGGTTTCCTGTGGAGGAGGATTCTTAAATCTTAAGTGCATTATGTGACAGAGTCCAGGAGGGATTACTGCCAGTAGATAGCACTATAACCAGGGGAAATCTTGATTACGATGAAAATCTCTCTCAAGGTATTTCTTTCTTTCCTAGGTTCACCCAATTCATTGTGTGGGCAATGGAAAGAATAATTTCGGCTTTGGGAGCCTGTTTAGAGGGGAGGCATCTCTTAAGTGTTGTTTCCCTCGTTATGTCACCTTTCTCAATCTCATAATTTCCATTGCTTCTTCATTTGTGCTTGGCCATAAACCTCTCTTAGAGATCTTAATTACCTATTGATCAATGAATGGCCTGTATATTATCTATCGTTGAGTATTTCAGCCATGAGTGAACTCTCCTAAATCCCAATTTCAATAGTGGCTGTTACTCATTTTATATTCAAATAATGAAGATTCTGTGTAAAAGTTTTAATTTTTGCATCATTTTTCTGTTTTCCTTCTTGGAGTGATCTTTAATTCTAAAGTAAGTTGTCCGATATGATACTTAATCGGCTTTAAATTGTCCTGTCCTTGGTTCTTTCTTGCATTTCATTGTATATATTAGTATTCGCTTGCATGTTACCTAATGTGGCTTCCTCGACTACAACAGGAGGCCAACATCCTTACATGATCGGACCAGGGATAGTGGTGATGATGATTATCAAGATAGAGATTATGATGTAGCAGCTCTAGCAAATAATTTGAGCCAGGCCTTCCGGTATGGCATTTATGGAAACGATGATATCGAAGAGGTACTTGTCATGACTTCTCTAGACTAGCCTAATTTTATTATTATTATTATTTGTTAATGTGACAAATGGAACGACATGAATCTTGAAAGAAGGCAATGGAAATTCAGGCTTTGGTCTGGCATAAACTCTCTTGATTCGAAGAAATCACCTCTTGAACAAAGACCTTTTTTTGACCAATGGGGCTAACCCATTGGCCACCCTTGTAGACTACCAGATGGGAGGTCAGGCAAGGATTGATTTTTGGTTTTTCCCTCCATCAGGGAGATGTTCCTTTAATTGGTTATTTCTCCCTATTATGGACCTCTTTCTTGGGCTGGATATCTACCCTTACCGAGTGAATCTGTTAAAAATATGTGCTGGGTATGTATTAGGCACTAATAATAGTGTTGGCCATGGAGGCAAATCGGGGCCGAATAGTATTATCTCCGTCCCCGAACCCCTTTCCCGTCCCCACCCCAAATGGGGTATGGGGATCCCGCGGGGATTCGGGGATCCAAATATTTTTTAAAAAAACAGACTTTTCAATGCCATTCCTTTTTTTCCCTGTCCTTTTTTCCAATATATGTTCCAATGTTCACACACACACACAGCGCATAAAATGGGAGCAAAAGCTCTCCCTCCAAAACATAAGCAGCCAAGCTTTCCATTGGGTAGAGTAGCAAAAAGAAAATATAATCCTACAATCCATGAAGAGCAGATGGGCTGATCACATTCATAATTCCACAGATCCAAACAAAAGCAAGAAAGATCTGAAACTCTTAGTTCCATGGTTCCAAAGCAAAAGGAAAAAATATAATTTGATAGTGGGAACTTGGAATGAGAAGAGATTACCCTAAAAACATATAACAATAGGTCATAGGTGTGCATATATATGTATCGGGGATTCGGGGACAGGGCGGAGGCGGGGCGGGGATCAAACAGGGAATGGGTTTGGGGCGGGGATATGTCTGTCCCTGCCTCCTACCTGATCCCCGAAAATTTTCAAAAATAAAAAAATCTCCATATCCTACCCAATCTCCAAAGAAATCTCCAAATCGCCGATTCGTTCGGGATGGGGATCAGGTCGGATAAGGACGTGTTGGATGAAATGACCATCCCTAACTGGTAAGCACATCTGCATACATACGAGTTACATCAAATGCGCTTCCACTTTTTCCCTTTACTTTTTGCCGTACCCTAGAAGAAACCAGTATATACCCAAGCCAGAGTGATGGAGTTAGCTTGGTGAAACTTCTTTTTATGCTTATCATGCTTTTAGATAAAGCTCTGGCTTTTGGTTCTTAAATGCAATGACATTAAATTCAGATTCATATTTTCTTTTCACCATGTAACTGATTTTTTGGTTCAATCCCTAATCAACTAGCATTTTGATCATCCTTTTCATTTGGTTTCTGATTGTTACACAGAATGCATTGTTCGAAGTTTCAAAACATATTTTGTCCCCAGAGCTTAGGCAGTGAAGAAATGGACCCAACAATATATATCAAGCTATCTAACACCCTCTCTCACGTGCAATCCCGTCTTGCATATGGAGATGTAAATATCCATGCATATTTCAGGAGAATGCCAAAGGGTGAAAAGTAGTACAAACAGGGAACAAATGCAAATAGAGAGACTTGAACCCAAGACCTCTCCCAACTTGAGCTCTGATACCATGTTATTACTTCTTCCAAAAGCTTAAGCTGTTAGGCAACGGAACCAATAATACATCTCAAGCTATCTCACAAGATATTGGTTAGGAGGGAAGAAATGATTTTTTTCCCTTTGACCAAATGAAAACTTCAGGTTGATTCAGCAGTGGTTCTTTGGGGTGTTCTACTAACAAAAAAACAGTTTTTTCCAAAAACCAAGACAGGTCATTCTCTCACAATACATCACATAAAAAACCGTGAAAAGCCAATTTATTCTAAAAACACCCTTAGTGGAACACCCCCTTTTTTTAAAAATTATTTTACTTTATCTTTCACTATCCTTGTCGTCTTCACACAACTGTATATCTGGATATGATTCTGGTTAGATAATGGTTCAATAGTTAGTAACAATTGTTTGCTGTATTTGACATATGTTCTGTTGGTGCATGCAGGCTCATGGCTCACTTGAGCGAGATGATGAGGTATGTCTATTTGTGTTTGTCTGAGTCTGCATTCTGAGAATGATTAAGGGAGCACAATCAAGATTTCCATACGTTGATTAGAATTTTAAAGATTGTAAGAAGCACCTTCTTCTAGAGGGATATCTATAAAGTGAGTCGTTTTGAATGTATTTAGACAGAAAGCTAACATAGGGGGAAAGTTAGAAATAAAACGAATTCCATCTTTCTTTCTTTCCTTTTTTCAAAAAAGAGAAAAATTGGGTTTTTTAGATCTTTAGCATAATACATAGATTCTGGAAAACTGTGCCTACTAGCATTAACCAAGGAGAAAATATAGAATGGGTGTGCTGCAATAATTCCATATTGACCCGAACCAACCCATACGCATCAACCATAAAAGAAATGAGGTGGTTTGCAGTATTGCTTTGTTGTCATAATTTCTACTTCAATTTCTTTTT
Source organism: Vaccinium vitis-idaea (assembly GCA_963854785.1). Lineage (NCBI taxonomy): Eukaryota > Viridiplantae > Streptophyta > Magnoliopsida > Ericales > Ericaceae > Vaccinium > Vaccinium vitis-idaea. Next base: position 15,231,694 of record OY978224.1, on the reverse strand, counting down.
GAAAGTTTGAACTATTCTGAAGGTTTTAAAAACTCTTCCCGTCCCTAAAAGTCTCAATACTATTTATTCTACAAATCTTACTGTAGAGGAAGCCACAATGTCTAGCCGATTGATGTTCCTGACCTCAGTTTGGTTATGTATGCATTAGAAAGTTAAAACCATTATAGAAAAATAATTTATTTTCAATTCAAGATGTACCGTTAAAACTTTATAGTTTCCAGATGTAACTCCTGTAGTTCCAGTTTGTTTGTCTATCTTTCCAGTTTTGGATGTCTCAAAAAAGATTGTCCACTTTGAAAGTCGAAGAAAAAAGTTCGTATTTTACTGATATACCTAAGAGCACTGCTATACAAGGCAAGATCACATGAATAACTACATCACATGGGCCCCATACACCTTCCATAAACTTTCACTCTAATTTTTCACTTAAATTCTTGGGCCCATGAATCATTTTCCTATACCTCATTTTCTTCTAAAAATATATTCGAAAGTGGAAATAAAGAGCCATTGTTAACTGATATTATGCCTGATTACCTATGTTACTTGGACTCGGGTATAGGTGTCGGGTGCGGGTATGTATCTAGGTGTTGGATTCAACTATTTCTCATTTCAAGGACACGGGGACACGGCAAAATATTCAAATTTGTTTAAATATTTTGTGTATTTTCTAACGTAAAATGGTGCTTTAAAGTTCTATAGCGTATTTCATGGATAATAATAGAGGTTTATCCATACTTTCATGATAAACTTGAATTACAATTAGGTTTTCTATAGAAGTGTCTTACTAAACTTATCGGACACATATCCCACACCCTTATCCGAGTGTCGAGTGTCCGACACGGGTACTTTATACCATTACAAGAGTCCGCGTAACACAGCTGATTACTGTCTTCTAAAAAGATACTTGAAGGTGGAAATAAAGAGCCATTGTTGGAAAGAGTGTTCTAAATTTTAATGGCCTTGTTCGTTTCTCTGTTTAGTTTTAGTTTTAGTTTTGATGACATCATCATTTCCCTCATTTCTCTCTCTATCTCTCTCCATTCATTACACCTGCTGACATCATCAAAACTAAACTAAACTATCAACCAAACACAGCCAATGCCATTGCAATACTTGCTTGACCCCTTGAAAAGTTGAAATTCTTAACTTCTTTTTGCCTGGTTCAACTCACCTGAGTTTGTGCACCATATCATAGACATTCCATGTTGTTATTCTTCTACTTACTTTATGTCTCTTTTGTTTGATAATATTGTTTTCCTTTGTATTTACAACGTTACAGATGGTTCCTTATAGTATTGTTTTGCAGGATGTATATTTTGATGATGAATCTGCAGAAGTTGTCTTATCTTCCCTTCGTCTGGGAGATGACCGGGAAAGGTCGGTGGATCCTCTTGTTTTCGCCTTTTTTATGTTATTTGTAATGGAATACAACCTATATTTCGCCCTTTTTTCTGTATATGCAGCACTGGATGCTTTTAGGGTACGCTTAACTACTTTTTCTTAAGCAGTCAATGAATTTTTTCGTGACCAACATAATTGCTCTTCCCGACACACAATTGCTTACTATCCGAAGGATTCCTGTGTCCAACTTGATAGAGTTGAAGAAGTCTTAGTTTATCCATTTTGGTTTTCCATCTTATCTCTGGTGGATTTTAGAGCCATTATAAAGGTTGTAGTGGCTGTTTTTTGTGGAGAAAGCAATATGCTATAAAGAACCAACATGTCTGACTGGTCGTCTTATCAATCTCGGACTACACGCAACACGGCGGGACACGTGTGGGGCCTGCTAATTCTGTTATTTTGTAAGCAGGGGACCACTGTGTTTTATGTCTGAACTTGAACACGGGTGGGGATACAACGGGCTCAATACTAACAAAATAAAATGCTATTCTCTAAATATCAGAGGTTAAGAATTGCAAACTACAAACTAGCTTTTTGATACAATATGAATATTAAACAAAAATTAACAGAAGAGTACATGGTTTTATTTCGTGTCCCTGCTGTATCTGTGTCTTGACTTTTTCAAAATTGTTGCTTCCCGGGTCCATCTCCGTATCCGTGCTCCTTACGCAATAGGTTTGGTTTAATAACCACAATAGTCTGCCAAGGCCTAATTATAACCAAAATTTAACAATGCTCGATTATGTTTTTTATTTTTGGGTAACTTTCTTTTCATTTGTGTTTCTCTGATACTCTACCCTCATATACCTGTTAGTTTTTCCTATTTACTTGAACTTTTTTTGTGTTTGTGTTTTATGTCATGTTTTCAGTGGCTCCCTTTTCACGAATTCCAACTGGTTTGCCTTCGAAGACAACCGAACAATAAATGAGCACTCAGCTGACTCCATTGCTTCTCCCTCACCTAATGTTGACGACTCCGAAGTGGTCAACACTGCTGGTGATGCTGAATTTATCATAGACAAAGATGAGGATTTAGTTGACGCTGCAACTTCTCAGCTGCCTGAACCAAATCTCAGTTCAGAACCCACGCCAATTAATTTGTCTGGCGAATTGAGTGAAACCGAAGCCAAAGAGAGTGAAAATCCACCTGAATGGGTTGAATGGAGGGAGACTTCAGATTCAATGGATCCATCTGATCCTGGAAAGCCTTCCATTTTACCAAATGGTGAGGTTCAAGTGGAATCGGAGGAGCGGGATGGAAGTATAGACTCAGATGTAGCCAATCCTTCTCCGTCCACAGCTGATGCATCCGTAGTTGATAGCAAAACCGATGCTGGCGGATCAGCAGATTCAACGGATTCCAGTTCAAAGCCTTCTGAGGCGTCGGATGAGGTAGATGAAAATCCGAACAGTGACATTATCAGTACTTCTGTTGATTTGGATAAGCCTGTTGCAACAGAAGGCTCTTCCGGAGCTCTAAAAGAGGAGGAAAAGGTTGAAGTGGGAAATTGATTTTGTAAATTCACTTTCTCAGTTCGATGACAGGGCTAACTAATACCTGGAGCCATTGATCTGGTGGGAAGGTAAACCCCCATACACGATATTTACGGGTGGCTATGGTCTACGTTGTTTACTTTTAGAGCCTTCTGTACATTGTGGGTCTTAACTGTCATATAGGGCTGATCATTCTTTCCCCCATCAGAAGTAGATAAATGAGGGCTCTCTCTCTCTCTCTCTCTCTCTCTCTCTCAAGCTGTTCGTTCAAGTGATTATTTAGGTTGGAATGTGATACTGATTAATAATACATTACCATTATAGCTTCGGCCGCTAGGTCAGTGTTGCTTATAATTTCGGAGTGAACATGTTTATATGATGTAGTTATCTGTGCCCTGTCAGTTTTAGGATTTATATTTGGGAATTTCAAGTGTTCCGTACAGTAATTTAAATCAATTTTGTTGCTTCAAATAAAGGAATTCAATCTTCAATGAATTCTTGGTTCTTAAATTTCTCGAGGCATTAAAGGTGCCCTTGGGAGAAGTTTGGTTGCCATTTCATGTCATTATCACTCTCCAGCACAAGTCAAACAATCAAGATCTTAATGGACAGGGTTTATGTTATGGTTGAAGTTTGTCTTGAAAGAAAGCTTGTGGATCCCCGGCGGGTGAAATTGTTGCTTGCCTGATTAGACCTCTCTTGTGGCTCCATAATGAAATGCGGATTCCTTTCATCTTTTCTTAGGAAGGGTGGTTGTATACTGATCGTTCTCAAGGGGCACGAGAAATGGTTGCTTATTTTTGTCGACTTGGGGCATGTCTTGTTCTACTTAGTAACTGGAAAAATCTGCATTGATAAATTTTTGAATCATTATATAATCAAATTCCCATCTGCTTAAATACAGCAGTACTACAGGCACTAATGCACAACATGAATGCGAGGCATTTCCTTTGTATTCTTGTGATGGATTCATGTGCTTGATGGCAAGATTGGGAGGTTGCATTTTACTTTTATGCGTTTGTGCAAACACTAAACCACTTGAATGTGCATAGCATGTTTGATATATGTATTTGGCTGCATCTTCCATTTCCTCCACCCCTAACCTTGACACCAGCTCTCCTGCCCCTTATCTGCACTCCAAGTCTCCCACCCCTCATTTTGACACACCACTTCCTCTGCCCCTTGTCTGCACTCGAACTCCTTTACCTCTAACCTTGACACCAGTGCCCTTGCCCCTCGGATGCATGCCATTTCTTCCACCCCTTGCTTGCATGTGGCCATTTCCTCCACCCCTTGCTTGCATGCCATTTTTATACTCCTTGACTGATTGCCATTCTTCCACCCCTTGCTTGCATGACATTTCATCTGCCCTTTGTATTCCCACCTCCCCTAACTCCCTCGCCTACATCTCTTGTATCCTCAGTGTCGTACGGAGAGCAATTTTGTTCACCCTCCTTAAAAGAGGGTGAACAAAACCCCATCTCTCATTGGTTGAAGCATGTGGGTTCTACCATAAAGTGATGTCATGTTTACATCAAAGTGATGTCATGCTTACCAAAAAGTGTATTGCAGAGATAAACATGACATCATATTGTGGTGAGACCTACACCAATCCAACCAATAGGAGAGAGGGTTTTGTTCACCCTCTTTTAAGGAGGGTGAACAAAATTGCACTCGTGTCGTACAGGTTCTTCTGTTGTGGGCGTCGATCCCACGCCTTCTGCAGTAGACTGAGTTCTCTCTTGAAATGCAGCAATAGGCATATCCTTAGATCATCCATATAGCTCTTAGCTATGACTGTTGAGGTTGCATTCCTATTTTAGTAGGTTTTCCTACATTTGTGCTTGCTCTTGTAGGTTCTTACTTGGTAAGTAGACTTAGTTAACACTTTTTTTCATTCAGAAATAATCAAAACTCGAATTACTTGGGCTTACAACTCAATTTACAATAGAAAAAACCATGCGTAGTAAGAAATAAAGAGAGAGGATCCAAGAAAATTAGAAACTAACTATTCTTCTTAACTAAGCCATATTAAAAGGAAGCTAAATACACTAAATACTCTACAACACTTCTTTCTAAAATTGCAAGACCCCCTAACAAAATTACTAAAATCAAATAAGGAAAATTAAAAGATACTATTTTTTAAAATTATATTCAATTTCCATCATGAATAATTCTCACCGGCTTGAAGAAATCTGCATCAACCTTGTGCTACAAATTTAATTTTCTCAAACATGACATTCGAAGAAGAGTCTTCAAAATCTAAAGGAACAATATTCTTCTTCAATATGTTGGTGTGAGGGTGTCTATTATAGTAGAAAAAAATAGTGACACTGATGATAGAGAGGATGTAGATGTACCCATGAGTGATGAGTATGAATTCGATGATAACTTGTATGATAAATACACCGATCTTGGTGTGGAGTAAGAAGCTAAAGATATTGATTGTGATTCTGAATTAGGGGTTCTGTATCAACAAAAAGCAAACAATTAAGTTCATTGCAAATTTCATCTTGAACTTGGAACACCCAAAGAATCTTTGGCCTGAGTTTGTTTTTGTGTTAGACATACACATTGGTGCTATTTCTTCGCAGAAGCACATGATCCCAAAATTGATTCCATCTCTACAGTTTTCATCCAAATAGCTTCCTTTCATTTCCATCCGGAGAGAGAGAATTCCATCTCTACAGTTTTCATCCAAATAGCTTCCTTTCATTTCCATCCGGAGAGAGAGAATTCCATCTCTACAGTTTTCATCCAAATAGCTTCCTTTCATTTCCATCCGGAGAGAGAGAATTCCATCTCTACAGTTTTCATCCAAATAGCTTCCTTTCATTTCCATCTGGAGAGAGAGAGAGAGAGAGAGAGAGAGAGAGAGAGAGAGAGGGGTCTATGTTAAAGGGATAATATTCAACCAAACTTCAAATTTTAAGCCAGATACAAAACCTCCAAGGACACCTCTTCCTCATGGACAAGCAGATGTGAAGATTGGGAAGGATTCTTGCCAGGTAAGCCATTCCCTTTGGGGAATTAACGGCGTGAACAAAGGTATAAATAAAAACTGTAGGGATGCTATTGAAACAATCAAATCTATAAAGACGAAAATGAAACATGAAAGATTTTGCAGGGACCTAAAATGTAGATAAGCCAAAATTTATAACTTGGGCAACGAAATCATTCAGATTCATCCACGCCTCAACCCGTTTAACTATTAGGGTTTGTTTGATACTCCCTCCGTCCCATATTGTTGGGACACTTTCTTTTTTTAGACGTCTCAAAGAATTGTGTATAATTTTTAATGTATTAAGTTTTTTATATTCAATATGGATCTTGTTGATAGATCTCAATTAGTTTTATTAAACAAAGTTGTTGTAATGACAAAAACTATCATAGATTATGAGATATAAATAATTTTTTGAAATGTTAAAAAAGGTAAAGAGGCCCAACAATATGGGACGGAGGGAGTAACCTATTTTCAGTACTTTAAAACGGAACAAGTTACGTAATGGTACAATAAGTCGGTTTGATAACATAAAAAGTGAGCAACGGAATGCGCTCAACCTTATGTGAAAGCAAAGAGCAAAATTTTCAATAGCTATACGTGTGGTGCCCCAAAGTGGTATTGGGGCACTGGTGCCCCAATTTTACTTACCACGAACACTGGGTCTACAAACTATAAAAAACATATCACACTTACCATAAACACAGGATTTAGTTATCACAAAGTATGATCTATACGTGTGGTAAGTAAAACATGTCTTCGTGGTAAATAAAGCATGTGGTCACAGTAAGTACAATTGCGCATGAAAAGAGTAAAATCACCCTCATTCTTGTGGTGGTTTTCATCACAATTCACAACAGCCACCCCTTTCTCCATGAAAAAGACAAAATCTATATATCAAAGGTCTAACAAAAAACAAAAGGGCTCTTCCCAAATGGCCAGAATGTTTGTCAGCTTTTTTTTTTTTTTTTTTCTTTCCAATCACGAATGCTTGAGAGCTTGGTCTTTAATTTTTGTTCAATGGTGCTCTCACCATTGAACAAAAGTTTTACAGGGGTATCGAAGAATAATGGATCTGATCCAAATGCTTTTTCCAGCACATGTGAATAATTTAGAAGCAGGGGAGGATCAACCCAAGCTGATCAGATTTCTATGCAAACTTATGTTGCAGTGCAATTAAACAATAGTATAAATTACTCTCGAGTGTGAAATGTAATTTTGCTACTTTACATTTGACAAAGTTTCCATGATCAATCATATTTAGTATAACCATATTTAATATAATTGTTGCTCATGTTGTCAATCTTATATATTATTGCAGAATGGTTTTTTGTGAGGAGAGCTATGGTTGTGACAAGTGACAAAAAGTGAATGATTTGTGATGAAAAAATTAACTAAGCAATGGATCATGATCAAGTGTCATAAATCTTTTTTGAATTTCAAAGTATGATACTTAGACGTATTTTTACCTCCTTTTTTTTTTTTTTTTTTTCAAATTTCAAATTTTGATACTCTATACCAAATCCAATATATATGTTAATACAGCCATATGATTCAAACTCTAAATGGAAGGATTAAAGGAAAAAGTTCTCCATCCAATTATGTTCTATTATGATTCAAACTCTATAGATGATCCTAAAAGGTAATCACTGTTATGATTCAAACTCTATAGCTAATCCTAAAAGGTAATTAGGTAATATTCAAACTCTAAAATATTATCCCTTGATTTCCTTCCATCAACAAATATACCTTCTTTCCCAATATCTAGAATTTCTTTACTTCTCTCTAGAGGTGTCAAACGGGCCGGGCCGGCACGGGCACGACACGTTCGGAGGCGGCACGGCACGCCAGAGGCACGGTAAAAACCTGGCACGACACGGTATAAGTTGGCACGCAGCACGGCAGGGGCACGGAAATGAGCGGGCACGGCACGACACGGTCTTGAACGGGGCACGAGGCACGGCACGGCACGGCACGACACATCATGGCACAGAAGTATGAACTATGACGGGAATGGCACGACACGGGCACGACATAGCACGAGCACGAAAGTTGGCCTGGCACGGCACGACACTGCGGATCGGCACGGTCACGGCACAAGGGAAAAAAATATGTTAAATAATTTATTTGTATGTATTTTTTGATAATCACAACAATAAAAAATAATTATTTTTTGGTTGTGTTGTGTAACTTGTGTTAGTGAATTATATATTTATATCAAGTTTAAAAAAAAAAATTAAGTCATGAACAAAAAAATAAACAAGAGGGAAAAAGAAGTTACAAATTTTTTATTGATTTATTTGATTTAATTTAATTTTATATTTTTATTTTTATTTTGAGAGAGAGAGAGAGAGAGAGAGAGAGAGAGAGAGAGTTTGGACCAATAAAATAAAATAAGCTTTTAAAATATTTTTTGTCATGTTTAATAATTTTTTTAGAGAGAGAGAGAGATATGGACAAAAAAATAAAAAAAATTACAAATTATTTTTATAAAAAAATGATAGAAATTCAAATTATAGGAATTATAGGAAATTCAAATTCAAATCATAGACACAATACAATAAGTCAATAATGGGCCCCACTTTCCGGACCAAATTTCGACAATCGGAACCGTTAGATGTGTTTAATACGTGCTTTTAGCGTCCTACGCGGGGATTTTGCAAAAAATATTACCCGGAAGTAGTTGATCGGAGTAGGTTTTCGTAAAACTACTTTACGAAAACCTTGTCCAATCAAGCCCTTCAAGATGGTTTTTTTTTTTTTCCAAATCCTTGCATAGGACCTTAAAACGACGTTTTCAATACATCTAACGGTTCTGATTTGGAAAATTTTGGTTAGGTGACATTGAAGTGGTGCATTATAGTACTGAAATTCCACGAGAGGCACTAAATGTGTTCTGATCGTGTGGTTACCGATATCGGATGATCATCGATTTTGGGGAGAATGATAGAATCGATAAGATATTAAATTGTAACGATTTAGATCGAACATTCGAAAAAACGAGTCTGCATCTACCTTTCAATTCCATACATCGAACTTAGTTGGTTATGTACCAAGCTATTACGTTATAGTATATAGTACGATAGCCGCACAATTGCAACACAACTATGATGATCCACACCGTTCACTTTGTTTGTGTTGGTGTTTTAATGACTCTCGTCAATTTTTTCGTCTATCGGATTTTGAAAGGCCCTTCATCGCAACACAATTATGAGGATATTCACAAAAAATTTTGTACAATGGCTTTTGGGTCCCACTTGTTGGTCCCACGTGAGTAATCCGAACCGTTAATTAATTTCAAAATAATGTTTTGTATGGCCTTGCAAAAAATTAGGTCAATTGGATATTCGTAACTCGTTGATCCAAGTTACGCACACCCAATTGATTTCAAAACTTGCAGTTTTGGATCTATCATTTATGCATATCCAATTGACGTGATTTTTTGCAAGGTCGTACCAAACGTTATTTTGAAATCATTTAACGGTTCGGATTATTCATGTGGGACCACCCAAAAGCCATTTTATGTGCATGAATTTGTTGCCGGTAGCCCTAGGCATTGGGGGCGTATAAATACCCCATTATAAGGCCCACCACCACTCCAGTCGTGCTAACCCTAATTCTCTCTCTCTCTCTCTCTCTCTCTCTCTCTCTCTCTCTCTCTCTCTCTCTCTCTCTCAACGCTCAACGGATCTCTCTCTCTCTCTCTCAACGGATTCACCACCACCGATTAACCACCACCACCACCACCGATTACCACCACCCCCGATTCACCACCACCACCACCGATTAACCACCACGACCACCGATTCACCACCACCACCACCACTAATTCACCACCACCGATTAGCACCACCGATTACCACCACCACCCCCGATTCACCACCACCACCACCGGTTACCACCACCACCACTGATTAACCCCCACGACCACCGATTCACCACCACGACCACCGATTCACCACCACCACCACTGATTCACCACTACCACCACCGATTCTTTCATCCGAAGGGTAAGACTCTCTCTCTCTCTCTCTCTCTCTGTTTTGTGCTTCTGGGCCTTCTGGCTAGGGTTTTAGGTGTCTTTAATCATCGGTTTGGGCTAGGGTTTGATCACCAGTCACGACTCACCCAAAACCCCTAAATCTCACTATTGGTAAGATGATTATTGTGTGTCATACTTTCATTATTGTATTTTGGGTTTCATTATTGAGATTCACCACTGATTATGCTGTTTTTTTGTGTAGATGGAAGGTGCTAATTTTGATTTTGGAGTGAGGGATGGTAACCCCCACTCTCCCTGGTCTGACGGTGAACATGGTGCAAATCCTGTTGCACCATAGGGACAGGTTCCACGGGGACCTGGTTTGGAGTCTGTTAGTGTAGGTGAAGCTGCTTCAAACATTGTTCACACTGCAACAGGGCCTTCTGGTTCTACTCCAACAGATTCCACTCCTACTAATTCAACCCGTAGTGGTTCAAAAAGGAAACGCACGTCATGGGTATGGAAACATTTCTCTTTAGATGAACACTTTAAAGATGAAAATGGTATTGACATAGGAGCTAGGGCTGTATGTAATTATTGTGGCGTGGTTTATACTTGCGTAAGTGATACTGGAACAGGGCATCATGGTAGACATATTAAAAATAAACATCCAGATAAAATGGCGAGTGGTGAATTTGTGAGTACTTTGGCGGATTTTGTTTATACGAAAGAAAAAATGAGAGATGGACTGGCTCGTTACGTAGCTGCAGCTGAACAACCATTTACTTTTGGTGATGATATTAGATTTGAATATTTTATGCAAAATTGTGTGAATCCTGAATTTGGTAAAGTTTCTAGAAATACAACCCGTAGTGATACAATGAAAGCATATAATGATGTTAGAATAGGTTTGATTTGTGAACTTGCTGAACTTGGTGCAATATCTTTTACTTCTGATATGTGGTTTGGAATAAATAATCGTGGTTATATGTGTGTGACTGCTCATTATGTTGACTCTATTTGGACTTTGCGAAAAAAAATTATTGCTTTCCGTTTAGTGGAGTTTCCTCATGATGCTGATCAGATTTTTGAAAGTATTATGGGTGTTTTTAGGGATTATGAAATTGTTGATAAAGTGTTTAGCATTACTTTGGACAATGCAAGTGCTAATACTGCTTCAATTCCATTGTTTAAAAAAAAATTGACTCCTGCTTATTTTGGTGAATTATTGCATGTTCGATGTGTGTGACATGTGATTAACTTAGTTGTGCAAGATGGTTTGAAACATATAGCACCACAGATTACAAAAATTAGAGTTGCTGTTCTTTTTATTGGTACTTCCTCATCTAGGCAACAAGAATTTGATAAATTGTGTGTTACACGTTACAATGTGAAAGCAAAATGTATGAACTCTGATATTGTGACTCGTTGGAATTCGACCTACCTTATGTTAAAGTCTTGTAGGAAATATAGTGATGTGATATCTGCTTTTGTTAACCAAAGGTATCGTGGTGATCCTTTAACTCCATCTGATTGGAAAATTGGTTTTGAGTTCATTAAATTTTTGAAAGTGTTTTATATTGCTACGTTAGCTTGTTTGGCTGTTCGTTATCCTAATTCTTCTATTGTGCTTAATCATCTCTACAATATCAGTCTCAATTTTCGTATTCACAGGTCACACCAAATTTTGTAAATGCTTGTATGGATATGGAAGAAAAATTTAGAAAATATTTCGAGGAAATGCCACCACTATATATGAGCCAATGATGATGATAGAAGTATTTGAATTCTGAGCCATTTATGTGTTATAGTGACTGAATTGGCATTTGACAATGATGTTGAACTGAGCCATTTATGTAGCTATGCCTATGATGGACTACTGAGGCCTTGGTAACTCAGCTACCTTCACTGAATTAGGGACTGCATTCTAGTCCAGTTTTAATGCCATCTTCATTGCATGAGGGACTGCTATTTTGAATTGCTATTTTCTGATTCATGATCTGGGCAGCTGTGTGTTGGGATTGTCTTAAAATAAACGAAATGCTGCTCAATTTTTTCCACAATTTCTGCTCATCTGCTACATGTTTCATTTACTTGGGCAGAGCTATCAACTGTTGGGTCGTTGTTCATTTCACAAACATTGCTTTGGCTTAGCCTTGGGGGGTTGTCCCTTGGCATTATGATTAATGCCCTTGGGAGGGGGCTGTCCTCCCGTTCTCCTTTGTTGCAGTGCCTGCTGTGAGAAGTGCAAGAAATGCCCTATTTGCCGTGTCTTGATTGAAAAAGGATTACCTGTATATGATGTATAGGACTAACATATTACTGCTTCACTTCTTGTATAAATGCATTGGAGCTTATGCAAATGTCAATATATTACAATGATATGTTCTTGTTGGATTTTTTTAGCAACACTGAGCATCACTTTGATTTGAACTAGAGAAGCAAACTTAGGAAACTTACACACTGCAGAGTGCAGATGTTATGATCAAAGAGCTTTTTTCCTATGTAAATATTTGTCTTTAGTCAGGGGCACAAAACATTGATTCTGAGTTCTCTATCTCCCCTGTTTTAATTTTGTAACATTGTGTACTTGTGCTGTATTTTTTTTTTTTCCGTATATCCCAGAATCCAAAACAGTGTAAGCAAGCGTTTGTCTGAATTCTACAGAGAATTTCAACTCGATAAGCTTCCACGCACTCTGGCAATGTGTAAATGTGAAATTCTACTTAATAAGGAGTAAAGGAAAAGAAGAAAAATTATTTTTCTCCACTCCCCGAACCTCAAATCAAATTATTATCATATGAGATGGAACTAAAGGTGCATCCCCCACACCCTTCCAAGGAGTAAAGGAAAAGAAGAAAATGTTTTTGATGGGGCGGGTAGAGAGTTGTGCGGGCATGTCCTCTAGCACATGCAAATAGTTTGATAGTTTCCATGCTCTACCATTTAGTTTTAATGTATTGCTCCAATCACCAATGGTGGTAATTGCCAATTGGATACTTTTGGAGTTTCAAGCATCGGGTCTTCCACCAATGATTTGTAGTTCAAAAAACAAAATTCAATTCTTCATTGCTAGTTCTACACTTATACAGTTATACCAATGATTTACATTTTCCCCATGCATATTGCATATTCCCAATTCTGTGAAATAAACTACAAGGCACGGCACGATTAAAAATTTAAAAGAAGCACGGCATGGCATAACATGATAAAAAGGCACGGCGTCGGCACGACACGACTAGAAAAAGGCACGGCACGACACGACTAAAAAAAGGCACGGCACGACACGACAAAAAGGCACGGCACGGCACGACAAAAAGGCACGGCACAACACGATAAAAAAGAAAAAGGAACGGCACGACACGTAGCACGGTTAAGTCAACGGCACTGCACGGCACGATTAACTAATTGGTCACGGCACGGCACGGCACGATTAACTAATTGGTCACGGCACGGCACGGCACGACTTCAAAAAAACACGGCACGGCCCGATAAAGTAAATGGGTACGGCACGGCACGACACGCACGTTTGACACCTCTACTTCTCTCCCTCTCTTTCTCTCTCTCTCTCTCTCTCACACACACACACACACACACACACACGCGCGCGCGCGCGCGCACAGGTAAACTCATTTTCAATTTTATTTGTCTACTTCTTTTTTCCTGTTCTCTTATTCACCACGTTAAATAATCGTGCATGCACTCTGTGTTGTTTTTCCTACTTCACAATAAAATTTTATCAGGATGGACCGTGACAATTGTTCCTCTTGCTTTTCATTCACGTGTACCTTCTGGTTTTTTTTTTTTTTGGTTCCACAATTCGTCTTCTCTGTTTTTCATGATTGTGGTTTGTTATGTAATATAGGATGGATCGTGGGAACAAAAATCCTAGCTAATATGTATCAGTCCCGTAAGGAAAGAGCGATACTTGAAGATGATCAATCGATTCAAAACCAACCCAAGGAAAAGGCAAAAGAATCTCACTGTGTAAGGGCATGCAAATTAAGAGATAAAAAATGACCGGTCAAAATATGATGAATTTCATAGGTAAATGCAAACTTCATGATTTTCACTATATTCATTTCTTCTTTTCTCTTCCTTTTTTTTTCATGCAATTTTGTAATACCCAATGGCTTACTAGGTTGAAATGAATAAAAATTCTTCGGAGTATTTTTGGGTGGAAGATCATTAGATCACAAAGCTCCACAATGAACATGTACAGTGTGAAAAAGGAGTCAAATAAGTTTGAGGAATTTCGTAAGTAATTAAAATTCGATAATTATACGGGTACAGACCCACACACAGAAAATGCACAGATCGAGCTCAGGGATCCACTTTTGGGTCCCATAAGAGTGATCCGAACCGTTCATTATTCTTAAACAAAATTCCCGAGGGGTCCCACAAAATTTCAGCTCAATCGGACGGTTAGAAGTGCTAGAACCAAAGTCCCACCGTTTCAGCCAAATTTTTTTTTGATTGAAACGGTGGGACTTTGGTTGTAGCATTTCTAACCATTTGATGGAGCTGAAATTTTGTGGGGCCCCTCGGAAAAATGTTCTAAGAATAATGAATGGTTTGCATCACTCTGTGGGACCCAAAAGTGGGCCCCCAAGCACACTCTGTACGTTTTTTGTGCGTTTGAATCTGTACATGTAGTCAGGTCCATTAAAATTGCCTGAAACCTTGAAATCAATAGGGATTCTAAGGAGGAAAATAATAAATACCAAGAATATACTATTGAAATAGCATTAAATAAGTAAGACATCTAATATAATAGCACATCGATATTAGAAATACACGAAAATAACAACCCCTTTATGATTGAAACTATATATTAAGCTTTATTCATTTTTGTGTTTCGATTCCTGTGCATAGCACGGGTTTGCCGGTAGTAATTTGTATATGATGTTATGATTTTGATAACTGCACTTCTTTTCTTTTATTTGATTGATTTGGTTTTAGTATTATAACGCCAATATATTAAGGGGCAAGGGCAAAGTTGGGAAATGTGTGAATTTAAGACTTCAGCTCTTTATACATATTAAGCAGCTTATCAAACATTCAGTTTTCAAGACTTAATTTTCAGTTTTCAGCTTTATCAAACAGAGTCTTAGAGAACGATCAGTCCCAAATTGTTTGTCTAGTCCGCAAAACGCGGACTTGAAAATAATATAAAATTTTCAAGAAAAACTCAATATTTTTGTAACAATTTACTAGCTATCAACAAGTACTTTTAATTTTATGAAAAGTCTGAAAATTTTCTTGTAAATGGCTTACCATTTTTTAGGTCATCGTTTTGTGGACTGGACAAACTTTTTGGGATTGAGGGAGTAGATTAAGAGCCCACCTTTCTCCCAAAACATTTGGACAAATAATTTTTGCTCTTCTGTTCTCCAAAAATATATTATACACCATGTGGTGCTTCTGGCCCATTTTTTACCACATTGTGGTGGGACACAAGACAAAGTGTATGGACTCCATCACAATGTGTAGTGAAAAAGAACTTGGAACCCACGGGAAACTCGCTCTTAGTTATCATATATGAAAGTTATGTAACACCTCGTTTTTCAGAAACGTTAATAAAATATTTTTCAAAATGATTTTAATTAAAAGTCAAAGATTTGGTTAATAGAAATTCAAAGAGTAAAAAATTATTAACCAAACTAAATTTTTTGTAAATAAAGACAAAAATAATAGAATAATCCACAAAAATTTGGATTATTTGTCTTTAGTAAACTTTTTTTATTTCGTCAAAACGAATCAGTATTTTATAATAAAAAAAGGATGTAAAATTAACAAATACTGTACAAATTCTTTTTGAATAAAGACAAAAATCCATTAGTCAAAGGAGTGCATTTCTTTCCTGTGGGAAACAGTAATTGCATTTTAGTCAAAGATAACGTATCATCCTCTGAAACCCTAATTCATCTTTTTTTCTCTCTCTCTCTCTCTCTCTCTCTATGTGGATACTACGCGAACGCTAGTCTACGTTTCAGAACTCATGATGATGATTCTAATGGAGTAAATCTTGAGCCTGTAAAAAATTGATTTCACCCTTCGGTGTGTACAGAAAGCCTTTAGGCCTAGCTAGCAGCAGGGTTAAACTTTATTTTTGTGATCTAACCTTTTTCTACTGTAATTTTTGTGTTCGATTTCCTGCGAGAAGTGTGCCCTGAAAAGGATCCAAACTCACGCTCGTCTCTCATAAAAAAGCATGCCCTGAAAAGTAATCCCTAGTCTCTCTCTCGTATAGGCTTTTTAAAATTTCTAAAAGACCTTTGCTAGTATAATTTTTTCCCCCTAAAAATTCTTGAAATTACAATCAATGTGTTTTACACTTAGATTTTTTATTTTGTTATTTCTTTAAGTATAACTTTTTTTACTTGGTCTACATATAAATAGGGAACAAATATTGACCTTGAAGCACTTGATCTTAATTTCTTAGTGGTGGTTTGGCTAAATAATCCGTTTGGATTTTTTTTTTTTTTGTCCTTCGATTTTTTTGCACATTTGTTAGTGTTGCATCAATTTTTTTTGTGAATTATTGGTTTATCTCAATGGGATGAGTAGTAAAAAGTTATGCTCATAACTCAATTTGTTAGTAAAGATGAAACATATCTAATAATCCACTATTTTTGTCTTTATTCTAAAAAAAAAATTAATTGCGAAAATAATATTTGACTTTTTACTCTTCTCGTCGAAACGAACCAATAATTCACAAAAAAATTGACGCAAAACTAGGTTTGAATTTCTAACGTGTCCTGTCAAAATTTAACGACAACCTGGAATTCTAATTTTTAGATTGCCATTCATAACTTTTGTCCATAAGTTCATATTATTAATTCAAAATTCGTGACACATTTAAGTGTTTCGTGGCAGCTGGCTTGGTGCTTGCGTTTTTGGCCTACGGGTTGTATATCAAAAACTGGTTTCTAATAACAAAATAAAATGTATCACATTCGATTGAGTTGTGAGAGACATTTTTGCACTTTCTAATTTATATAAATACCTTTTTTGCTTTTATTTATAAAATGTTCTTTTCCTTTATCAATAACACTATCCTCCACTTGATCAATTTTTCATACCTGTAAAAACAAGGTTAGAGCATCTTCATCCCTTACTCTATTATTGACCTAAACTCAAAATTTGAGCAAGCAAGAATCGCTGAAATTCATCTCCATCATTTACTCAAGGATCAACTTTTACTCAACCCAGATATTACTATATACTCAAATCCAATCCACTTGTCATCTTCTATCACAATTTGCAATATGGATCATCTTTATTTTTGAAGGTAATAATGAATTATATACGCAATATGAATCTTGTTTGATAAATCTTGCTAAGTTTTATTAAACAAAATTATTCAAATCGTAAAAAGTGATACTATGAATTACAAAATAGAGATGATTTTTTTAGAGGTGTAAATTTGGCCAAACATTTTTGGACGGAGGGAGTATATTTTTCGAAGTGAATTGCACTTGCTTGTTTATTCCGGTACAAAAACAATGTTTATAAAAATATAGAAGAAAAAACAATAAGGAAGAAGAAATTTATTTGCATTAAGGGTATTCCTATTTAGACCTCAAGGAGTTCACTGAAATTTACCCTTTAATTTTCCTCTCTAGAGGCGAGAGAGAGAGAGGACAAAAGCAGAAGTGTAATTACATCCACGCGGGAACAGTCTTTAAAGCCTGGTCCTCCGGAGAGAAGAGAGCACGAGGTTCAAAAAACAGGAGCCTTTCGCACTGGGCTTTTCTTTAAAAGGCCTCGGATTTTCAAATTAAAACCAAAATCCTCTCTCTCTCTCTCTCTCTCTCTCCCTCCCTGTAATAACACACACATGCTTAAAAAGATGCTTCTTTTAACCCTAGCTACTGTAACAGTTATAAGGGTGCATGGTTAAATATTGTTGGCGCATGCATGTGAATGTAAATATTCAGGAACATCCATCATGCATGCATGATGCATCATTGCCCATTTCTTAACATACGGTTAGTATGTACTCCTGTGCAAGCAGTACTGAGGAGCTAGGCCAGGGAGTGGGGGGCCCACTGCGGATGGTAGTACTACTTTGAATTTGTTCACTTTTGTTGGAAACTAGCCGGACAGTGAATAGCACCCAGTACAGTTTTTGTCTGATGCCGTGCTTTGCTCAGGAAACCTAGGGGGGGTGTTTGGCAAGTCCATTTTTGCATTTTCAATTTTTGATTTTGAGCTTTTGGGTGTTTGTGAGCCATTTTGAACTTTTTGGGTGTTTTTATCCAAATTAACGGGGAACTTATTCTCATTTTTGGAGCATCAATATCAGTATTTCTAGAGAGCAAACTCCTCCAAAACTTCAAAAATCAGCCTCACCAAACGAACTCACCAATTTGAAAATTTCTTAACTTTGCTACAATAACTCAACAAATTTGGTGACCTACTGTTCACTCACCACAAGAGGAGGAGGGAGGGAAGAGTAAAAGTTTGAATAAAGAGTCTGATTCTGTGAGTTTTTGATAAAGTGACTTGCTAAAGTTTGAATAGAGAGTTTGATTTTGTGAATTTTTTAAAAAGTTACTTGCTAAATTATAAAAAATGTTTTTGAGGTTAAATTTGATTTTTTTTTTGTGTCAGATAAGGATGCCCTTACATGTTCCAGAGTAGAAGTGAAAAACACCACAAGAGGAGTTTTTGGGCTTCTCTTTATCATTCTTCTTTTAGGGCATCCTTATCTGACACACTAAAATTTAACCTCAAAAACACCTTTTATAATTTAGCAAGTCACTTTTTAAAAAATTCACAAAATCAAACTCTCTATTCAAACTTTAGCAAGTCACTTTATCAAAAACTCACAGAATTAGACTTTCCATTCAAATTTGAGGAGTTTGCTCTCTACTTTAAAGTTAAAGTAGCTATGCTGATAATAATGCTCTTTCCTTCAAATGCCAATGTTGTAATTTGTAGACTTAATTTGCTGTTTTTGGACATTGTATAACGTTTTTTAAATGTGTGATGTTGGAATATATGCATATATATATACAGTCCCGATCCAGTCAGGGATCCCGAATCCGGAACTCATAGTTCTGAATCAATTTTTCACAATCCGAACCGTCCAATGTATTTAAAACGTGTTTTTAGGGGTCCCCGCGAGAAATCATAATTTTTTTTGTATATGTACAGTTTTTGTGAAACACTGCTCTGATCAAGCCCTTCCCGGTCGATTTTTTTTATGATTTCTCTCGGGGACCATTAAAAACACGCTTTAAACACATTGGACGGTTCGGATTATGCAAAAATAATTTTTAAAACCTCAAAAACACTATTTTTCCTTCAATTTGGGATCCTTGACTGGATCACCGGTATATATATATATATATATATGTTCCTTTTCTAGTCAGGACCACACCTTTTCCGATTGAATTTTAATTATTCGAGCCGTTCAATGTGTTTATAACATGTTTTTAATGGTCCCTGCGAGGAATCATAAAAAAAAATGAAGTGGAAGGGCTTCATCCGAGCAGCTTTTTATACAAACTGTAGATATATATTTTTATGAAAAACTGCTCGGATGAAGCCCTTTCCGGTCATTTTTTTCGACGATTCCTCGCGAGGACTCTTAAAAACACATTCTGAACACATTGGTCGGTTCAGATCATCAAAATTCAATCGGGAAAGGTGAGGTCCTGACTTTAAGCAAAGTCAAGAATCCTTGACTAGAAGATCTCTCTCTCTCTGTATATATATATAGGGAAAGCTTCACATCCGGGACTCTGGGACTCCATGATCCGAGCATTTTTTTGACGATCCGAGCCGTCCAATGTGTTCAGAAGGTGTTTTCAAGGGTCCACGCGAAAAATCTTCAAAACAAAATACCGGGAAGAGCTTGATCCAAGCAGTTTTCGCAAAAAAATTATATTTACAGTTTTTGCGAAAATTGCTTGGATCAAGCCCTTCCCGGTATTTTTTTTTTTGAAGATTTCTCGCGTGGACCCTTGAAAACACCTTCTGAACACATTGGATGGCTCGGATTTCCCAAAAATAATTTGCAACACAAAAAAAATCAATTTTTTCTTGTTTCCGGGAGGAGTGGACTAAAAATTTTCCGTATATATATATTATAAGGGAGGAGTGGACTAGAAATTTGGGAGGAGTGGACTAGAAATTTTCCGTTTATATATATTTCTAGTCCACTCCTCCCTTATAATATATATATATATATACGGAAAATTTCTAGTCCACTCCTCCCGGAAACAAGAAAAAATTGATTTTTTTTGTGTTGCAAATTATTTTTGGAAAATCCGAGCCGTCCAATGTGTTCAGAAGGTGTTTTCAAGAGTCCACGCGGGAAATCTTAAAAAAAAAATAATACCGGGAAGGGCTTGATCCAAGCAATTTTCGCAAAAACTGTAAATATAATTTTTTTGCGAAAACTGCTTGGATCAAGCCCTTCCCGGTATTTTTTTTCGAAGATTTCCCGCGTGAACCCTTGAAAACACCTTCTGAACACATTGGACGGCTCAGATTGTCAAAAAAATATTTGGATCATGGAGGTCCGGAAACAGGAATCCCGTTTTAGAAGGCCTCCCCTATATATATATATATGGTCTTAATTTGTGTAAAGTTTAATGTTTAACATTTTTTATAGGTCAAACTCTTTCTTTTTTGGCAATTACTTTCATTTTACTGAATCTTTATTAAGTAAAAAGAACGTCGACGCACTGGAGACTTTCAATTACAAAAAATAAAGAATGGGAAAAAAATATTTTTCAAACAAAAAAATTAAACAACGAGACAGTTGAAAAAAATATTTCCCAATTTGACATCTTAAAAAAGGAAAATCCTAATCACAACCCATTGGATGGTGAACAAGGGAGGAAAAAAACATAATTTTTAATGTTTTAAAATGCCTTAAAAAATGTTAAAGATGAGTCGGAAGCTTTTTTTTGTTTTAATCTTTTCCCCTCTTATTCATCACCCAATGCGGGTTTATTAGCATTTTCCCTTTAAAAAATTGCTAAAATCAACATTCATACACATTTTAATACCATAATATAGAAACAAGGGCAAAATGATAAACAACCAATCTAGAATTCATTTTGATCAATTATCTCTCAAACACTACTCCTCTTACAAAATACATTCTACACTTTTCTCTCAAACACTCCTATCAGATTCAAAAAATATTTTGACTATAATCCAAAACGTCAAAAAACTAAAAAGCTAAAAAATTGAAAATGAAAAATAAAAAATGAGGCTTCTAAAACAACCTCTATTTTTTTTTTTTTTAGAGAAAATGCTAAAAGAAGCTCACAGGGCGGGCTAGTAAAACAAAGGTCATTCTCATAGGTCACTTTCCAAAAATTAGCATATTATCCTTCATCCTATTAGTTAACTACTTGTTTCGGCAAAAAAAGCTTTACTTTATATAAAAAATAATATTTGATATTAGAGGACTTTTAGGTCACTTTTAAAAATTAGATATTAAAAAAATTTGATATTAGAGCCAATTCTCATCTTGGCCATTAAATAAATAATATTTATGAAAATTAGATATATTGAAGAAATAGAATCTGATAATTTAAATAACAGTGCATCTTTACAAGCAGAGAGGATCTAGTTAGGACTCCCTGACTGGCCTTACCGTCCACACCTCCCCTCTCCTGGCCAAATGGTCGGGATCTGAACCGTTGAATGCGTTTAAAATGTATTTTCAAGGGGCTATGCGAGGATTCGCCAAAAAAAAAAAGCCCGGGAAGGGCTTCATGCCTTCATCCTAGCAGTTTTTGTTAAAACTGCGATATTTACAGTTTTATCAGAAATTGCTCGGGTGAAACCATTCCCAGTCTTTTTTTTTTTTTTTTGGCGAATCCTCGTGTAGGCCATTGAAAACACATTTTAAACGCATCCAACAGTTCGAATTCCGACCATTTGGCCGGGAAATGAAAAGCCCCGATTTTTTTAAAGTCCGGGAGTCCGGACCTGATCCGGGTCCTCCTTACAAGTTATAATTGAACAAATAATACTTGCTGAAAAAGTAAAAAACAATTAATTAGAAATTATAAACGAAGTTATAAAAATCCATTAATTTTAAATCATAAAAAAAAAAAACCGTTCTACAATATCAATCAAAATACGCCAAGGACAAGCAATATAGAATTGGTCTCTGATCTTATAGATGTAGACATAGATTATCCGAGAGAGCATTAATAAGGAAGATTCGAATCTTATTCTTCCACTCCTCATCAGTAACACTAAAAAAAGAGATGTCAAAATTTGGCATCCCTCTCCAAATGGTTTTTTTTCCCTGTTAAATCCTGTTACCACTTGGAGAAGATAAGTTTGTGTAATCATAGGGAACAATAGGAGCCCCAAACTAGCTTTGCAGGTGTGATGCCATTGATTTGGAAATGATTATGGGGTCTACCCGTACACCCAATTGTTGAGGTTTTTGCACGGAAGTGTTTTAACAAAGCGATAGCTACAAATTCCGCCTTAGTTGCAAAGAAAATCAGCATTGATCCAATATGTTCTTTATGCGATAAAATGGAGGAATCAATCTGCCATCTTCTCTTTCAGTGTGAGCTTGCAGCCAAAGTCTTGATTCTTTCGCCCTTACGTTTCAGGCCAGAAGAGCTACAAGACTATAGATAGATGTCGGACTGGTGGACGTGTATTCAATATCGCATTACCCAAGCTCGACTTTCGGCTTCTTCGATGGGGCTTGGCCTCACTTATTGCTTGTGGATTTGGAGAATGCGAAATGAGACTGTTTTCAATGGAATAAGGTGGTGAACTGAGGTACTAAGTGGAAAAGCAAAAGCAATTTTTTTTATGGTTTTATGTATGTTAACAGGAAGCCTCCCACTACTTCTCCAAATATTTCAAATACTTGGGATGGAAACTGGCAACATCCTGGGGAAGGTGTGGTCAAGATTAATGTTGACTCCGCTGTGTCTAAAACGACAAATACTATTGGGACAGGGGCAATTACCCTAGGATATACAGGGGGTTTAATCAATGCAAACTGCAGGAGGTTGGAAGACAGGGATTTGGCGATGGATATACAGGGGGTTTGTGTTTGACGAGAGAGAGAGAGCTCTTTAATTTGGTGCGTAAAAATTCAAAAAATTATGAACAAAAGTAATTTTTTTTCAATCTATAAAGTTTCACGTTTTTTCATAAGGAACTAGTACTCCCTCTATCCCATTTTAAGCGCTTAGGGATTCTAACTTTTTAAGTGTTGTTTTAGATTTTCCAAAATTAACTTTTGAAACTATGAAGTTAATTGAATGTATTTAAACTTATATCTTTCAATATGGATCTCAAAAAATTTATAACATGGATCTTGTTTGATACATCTCGATTAATTATGTTATAGGAAGTTTTCAATATGAAAAATATTGTAAATTAAAAGATATAGACAATTTAAAAATGACACGAATATCGACAATGTGAAAACCAATTAGGATGGAAAGAGTACTTTTTTTTTTTACTGAAAGTTTGACATGTTTTTATTGTTGTTTTTAGAAATGAGACATGTTGACACTTAAAATGGGACATAGGAGTATCATTTTGGAATGGATGTAGTTGCTTGCCATCTATAAAAGACATGTTCCACTAATTGACTTTTAAGGTTTTCGAGGCAGATTATTCTGCTCACATACATCAACCTAGAAAAGCCGTGAAAAGCAAACCAAAATTAGGAATAGCAATTATGGAATTCATGTAGTTTTGGGTTGCTTCCCGGAACCGAGCGTCGTTGACTTGATTCGATTTCGACTTGACACCAAGATTTGAGGTTTGCCACCTGAGGAACCAAACTTGAATGGCATCCGTGCCTTATTTGGAAAACATTTTGTTATCGGTCCGTGATAACCATAATATCTTAGGTTCGGAAGCCAGGTTACGAAGGGGAAGGGTTTTAGGCACCTCTCTCGCCCGACCCAAGGACGGATCCAAAGGGGGGCACGCAGGGTCACGTGCCCCTGCTCAAAACTAAAAAAAAAAAATTAAAAAAATTATATTATATATATTAGCACAATTATGTAATATAATGCTATATTTAGCATACGCACTCATATATATCTCAAAAATGAAAATATAGAGTTAATTTTGTACTTCAATTTTCGATGGCTGGTTCATTTATAATTACTAGTTTATAAATTGTTTGTTTATTTATTTGAAGATTTATCTTTTGATTTTCTTTATTTTTTACCGTTGTGGGGAAATATATATATACCGTGAGGTTCTAATCCGGGATCCCGGATTAGAGCATTTGGGGTGTTTTTTTTGTGTTGCAAATTGTTTTGGAAAATCCGAGCCGTCCAATGTGTTCAAAAGGTGTTTTCCAAGGTCCACGCGGGAAATCTTAAAAAAAAAATACCGGGAAGGGCTTGATCCAAGCAATTTTCCCAAAAATTGTACATTTACAGTTTTGCGAAAAACTGCTTGGATCAAGCCCTTCCCGATATTTTTTTTTGAAGATTTCTCGCTTGGACCCTTGAAAACACCTTCTGAACACATTGGACGGCTCGGATCGTCAAAAAAATGCTTGGATCATGGAGGTTCGGAGGTCCGGAGGTCCGGATTAGAACCGCGTCCTATATATATATATTTTATATAAAAAAAATCAATATAACCATCTCAATCATTCTAAAAACTTGTCAATGTTAAGGTAAACCATACTCTAAAAGTTGTCTAAGGTTGTGTGCTCATTTTTTGATCTTTTTTATAACTGTATGCGCTATAAACTTCTAGTCGATAATGAATATCTTAATTTAGCAAGTTTATCGACTACAAAATTCCATGATTGTAATTAATAAGGTGCGCTATAATAATATTTAGCATACGCACTCATATATATCTCAAAATTGAAAATATAGAGCTAATTTTGTACTTCAATTTTCGATGGCTGGTTCATTTATAATTACTGGTTTATAAATTGTTTGTTTATTTATTTGAAGATTTATCTTTTGATTTTCTTTATTTTTAACCGTTGCGGGGAAATATATATATATATATATATATATATATAGTCCCGATCTAGTCCGGGAGTCCCGGATCCGGGACTCCACCTTCCCGATATTTTTTTGACGATCCGAACCGTCCAATGTGTTCAAAAGGTGTTTTCCAAGGCCCACGCGGGAAATCTTCAAAAAAAAACACCGGGAAGGGCTTGATCCAAGCGGTTTTCGCAAAACTGTAAATATGCAATTTTTGCGAAAAACTGCTTGGATCAAGCCCTTCCCGGTATTTTTTTTCGAAGATTTCCCGCGTGGGCCTTGGAAAACACCTTTTGAACACATTGGACGGCTCGGATCGTCAAAAAAATATCGGGAAAAGCATCAAAACGCTTCAATCCGGGAAATCCGGGATCCTTGATAGGATAATTCGTGTATATATATATATATTTTAGAGAAAAAAATCAATATAACCATCTCAATCATTCTAAAAACTTGTCAATGTTAAGGTAAACCATACTCTAAAAGTTGTCTAAGATTGTGTGCTCATTTTTTGGTCTTTTTTATAACTGTATGCGCTATAAACTTCTAGTCCATAATGAATATCTTAATTTAGCAAGTTTATCGACTACAAAATTCCACGATTGTAATTAATAAGGTGCTCCCACTGCGGAGAATTCCTGGATCCGTCCCTGGCCCGACCCAAGGGTCGGTCTCTACATAGTGATTGTGGAATTTCGAAAACATTTTACTCCCTCCGTCCCAATTTGCTTGCCCCTTTTGGGGAAGTGAATTTTTAAGGGGAGTGAAAATTTTGTATTGTTTTTTATGGTTGCGCCCTTAAGTCCAGTCAATATTATTGTGACCAATTTTGTGAGGCTCATTTTTTATATTAAACTCAAAACATATGCAATATGGATCTTGTTTGATAGATATCAATTAGTTTTATTAAACAAAGTTTTCAAACTCATAAGAACCGTTATAAAATAAAAGAAAATGGACAAGCCAATTGAGAGAAAAAATATTTTTTAATGGTAAAACTGGAAAGTGACCTTATTTTGATGGATGTTTTTAGGAATGAGACAAATATTTTGGAACATTCCAAAATGGGAAACGAAGACCAGCAATTTTGGGATGGAAGGAGTATATCTTGACTTTGTTCACATAAGGAGAAGGGAAGTTGATAAAAGGAATTTAAAACTTTGAACACGTTGCATCAGTGTGTGTGGAAGGTGTACAATTGATGCAATAATATGATGAAATGACATAAGAAGATAATATACAACAAAACAAAACTTTACGAGGTTTTCTACCTTGAATTGGGCTTAAAACAACGCTCTTTTCCTTCTTTACTCGAAAACAGTACTTGTAGGAAGAATTTGTATGTGTGAGAAACTGGTTTTTGGAGTGTATGGGCTAAAACTTGAGAATTTGGGATGTTTTTCTTGAGTTGGATGGTTGATGTGCAAGGTGTTTAGGGTTGTAGTAGAGTGTGTAGGGGAGGCCAGCACGCGACACGTGTCAACGTTGACCTTCCATTGGGATGATGACAAGTGTCACACAGGTGGCACCAGTTTTCGCGCAACACGTGGCATACTCCGCACAAACCTTCGCGTGGGGGGGCCACTGGCGCGGGCGCAAGTCTCCACGCAGGGGGGCCGCCGACGCGGGACCCTCTTGTGCAAGGCGCCCCAGCAGCACGCACCCCAAGCCCAGTAAGGGCAGTGCTTGGACAACCATGGGCCATCCGAACATGAGAACAGTTCATGGCCCAGATGACTAGCGCGGCCCAGAACATGGGCAAGAACGCGATAAGCTGGTCTAACTTAGCCCTGGTAATATACCTGCTGCAGTCTGAAGGTAGGACCCTGGGGGCGCCCCCTGAGGCTTGGCTGCGGTATAGGCGCGGCCGAACAAGTCATGACTTTGCCCTAACGGGAATAAGGGAGATCTAGTGGCTCGGTGGCTATAAAGAACAAGAGGATCGTTGCACGGGGAATGGCTTGTCACCGCGCGATCAGGTTGTACGGAAAGGACACGTGTCATCATATTATAAGGTGACAGCCTGGTACCTGATCATTGGTCCAAGGTGCCTATTAATATGGGACATTCCCTTTCAATGCCCTGAGGTTGGTGAAATCCTGGCAAAGCATATGTCATCCTAAAGAGAGAAAAGGGTAATCACTGAGTGACAGGAGAACATTCTCTCAAGTGAAACCTTGCCCCATCTCCTAGGTCACCAAGGGTATCACAGATTAGACTGAGAGCAGTCCACTGCCTTAGTTCTTTCTGTGCACACCTGCTCTGTTCTTCACCCTTCCTCTAGACCACCCTATTCTTATTCTCCTCCTTACTGTGTCTTTACTGTTGACTAACCGTACCTCTCCATCTCATCATAGCAAGAACCTTCACCTACATTCAGGCAACTCTGCTGGGGAGGTTGTTTAGTTGATGGTAAACACGAGGAGTGGTCTACAGACTCCAGGCATGGCAGCACCAGCGAATCACGCTAACCCGGTTCTCGACGATCCACCGCTGATAGAGGATGCTACATCCAGTCAAGCGGGAAACGAAGCAGGAGGACCTCAGGGAGCTCCAGTCATGGAGATAATCCACACTATGCAAGTTGGAATCACACAAATGCAAACTACTCAGACGCAGTTGCTTGTCGCCATTGCTGGCCTCATAGAAGTGATCACAGCCGCTTTGCCTAGAGCTCCACCAACAATGGTGCCTCAGCAGATCCATGATGAGGGGGGAGTCCAACTACCTGTGCTTCTACGGGTTGGACAGGCTCATGGAACCCAGGGAGTGGGACCCTTAGCTGGTGGCTCTGGTGCTCAGGCTCCTATTCAACCAGCGATTCTTGTACATCCTACCTTACCAGAGAACCCTGGTCTTCAAACCACAGGAACTGGCTCCTTCACCAAAGGGTAGCACTTGGAGAGAACGCTAGCCTCAGGTAGTGACTCTAGCAGAAGTACAAGCTCTGCTACAGAAAGAAAAGATGAAAACAACATTCCCCTCCCTCCCAAGCCCAGATATTCAACCACTATACCCTATGGCTATCCTCCAAATGCCATATCCAGAAGGGTACACTCCACCAAAGTTCATCAAGTTTGATGGCAAAGAGGGTAACGCGCAAGAGCACGTAGTGCGGTTTATTGAAACCCTAGGAGCCTTTTCTAGCGATACCAATCTCAGGCTAAGGGAATTCTCCAAATCCCTGACTAATAGGGCTTACGCGTGGTACGTCAACCTCACTCCATACTCTGTAATGTCATGGGAAGACATGGTCAATCGTTTCTATGCCAAGTTCTACCAGACGCGTGAAAAGATAACTAGTCTATCCTTGGTGAAAGAAACTCAAGGCCCTAGTGAGGATATCATTGACTACATCAAAAGGTTTCAAGATCGTGCGGTCGATTGCCTCGAGCCAGTAAAGGAAGAGTATCTAGTGGAAATTTGCACAACTGGACTCCTGCGCGAGTATCAACCATTCTTGGTTAATGTCAAGATCCAAACATTCGCTGCTTTATTGGAGGAAGCATACAAGCTGCGTCATACTGTAAAACCACCCGCGCGTGACGGCTGGAAGTCTAGAAAGTCTCACTTCGTTTCCGCAGCTGCAACTTCTGCTCCGTCTTCACGCAAGTCGCAAGGGGGAAGAGGCAACGGTGGAAATGGCAACGGACGTGGTGGATGGAGTGGCAACAGTAACGAGCGCGGCGATTGGAAGAAGCAAAAAGTGTACAAGGAGGGCAC
Organism: Vaccinium vitis-idaea; assembly: GCA_963854785.1. Lineage (NCBI taxonomy): Eukaryota > Viridiplantae > Streptophyta > Magnoliopsida > Ericales > Ericaceae > Vaccinium > Vaccinium vitis-idaea. The sequence goes on along the minus strand of OY978224.1, from coordinate 15,203,106 downwards.
ATGGGCTCCAGAATACCCCTGCATTATTGAGGAGGTGAAGGCATTAGTAAAAGAGTGGATTGCGGATGGTGGTCTCACACTACCAGATATTGAGGTCGTGCCCTCGCGTGCAGACAGAGAAAGCCCTAACTATTGCATGTTCCACCGACACACCAAGCATCCCACTAGTGAATGCTGGACCTTGAGAAGGATTTTCAAGAAAAAGTTAGATAACAACAAGTTGAGAATCACTACTAAGGCACAAGACGTGCGCACGCATCCCTATCATGAGCATGGGACAGCCAACATGGCTGAATGTTTCGAATTCATACGCGAAATAGAGGAAGATGATTATGGTTATGATTACGATTATGATTATGACTATGATTACGATTACGAGGAAGTGTATATGACATCTTTTTATGATGAGCTTGACGATATTGTAGGATATGATACCCCAACGGTGGCCATTCCCGATCCAGAGAGTGGGGTCAAAATCTTGCAAAATAGCACAAAATTTAGACAATTCTATGATGGAATGGGGTTCACGTCCAACGCAAGATTCAGAATGACAAAGGCCATTTTGGCTATCGCGCAAGAAGGCCATGAAGCGTGCGCCGTGCAAGGAGTGTCCCTCCCTAGAACGATCAAAGATGAGTCGAATGCGATCTCATTTTCTGACTCTGACAGAAGGATTTTGTACCTGCATAACAGACCCCTATACGTTACGGCACGAGTCAATGGTGTGGAACTGAAGCGAGCTTTTATGGATGGAGGAGCGTCCATCAATATCATGCCAATGACCACCTTGCAAAAGGTGGGAATCCTGGAGGACAGGATCGTGAAGTCGCTGATAGGAATCACTGGGTTCCAAGGGGACAAGAAGGAATCCCTGGGGTATGTTATCGTCGATCTCGTAGTCGGGCCTATCCGCACTGCTACAAAATTCCACATCATTGACGCACAAACAAACTACCGCATAATATTAGGTCGTAGTTGGATGCACCGCTTTGCGGTCATCCCATCCAGCTATCATCAGTACCTGAAGGCGATTTGGGCTGTCACTGTCACGGCGTCTGAAAGGCCATTCGAAGTGAACGAAGCTCACATATCTGATTCTGTGTACTTCACCGAAATGGAGGAAACACTGAGCGCGGCGGTCGCAAAACCATTCGGAGTCAAATTGCCCAAATGGGAGGATATCAAAGATGAGGGAGAAGTCTCCGCGAGCAAGCGGGAACCATTTACAGAAAGCGCTTCGGGGCCAAGGAAGATTACCAAAGTCAAGGAAGGTGGAAAGACCGTGTACTGTTTGTGACGGGGCGGCGGACCAGATGTCTCAACAGAGGCGTCTGACCCGCGGTGCCTAGAGGCAATAGGAGCGGAAGAAGACGAGATAGTAAAACTCGAGCCAGCTCCAGAATGTATAGAAGCTGGCCCCAAGCCACAACCAGAAGTTTTGGAGGAAGTCAACCTCAGGGAAGGAAAGGGTACTCCGAGGCCCATCTTCGTAAGCGCGGTACTTAAGAGTGGCTTGAAAAAGAGGCTCATTCAATTATTGCAGCAATACAGTGATATATTTTCTTGGCACTATGAAGAAATGCCAGGGCTAGAACCGAATTGGTGGCGCACTGCTTGCGACCTTAGATTGTATTGTAGATGGTGTCGCCCCAAGCGTAGGGCTAGGTCGGCGGTAGCATAATAACCGGTAAGACCGGGTCGAATCCACAGGGACCGAACGCACCCGGCGTGAGAGTTGTCTTGCAAGTGTAGGATTTCGGCCTTGAAGCGGCAAACTTAGTTTGTGATTTGTTTGGTGGAATTCTCTCGACTTCGAGAACGACTCGGAAGATTAAAAAGACTAATTAAACTAAGGCAAAGTCTCGGGGATTTTAACAACCAAGACCAAAGCTAATCCGTTCCTCTCTTGATTACCGGCTCGGGGCATCGTTAAATGCCTCCGAACGGAAGATTTAGATTTTAAAACCATTTACAAGAAAAATGTGTTTACCAAAGATTAGGGTTTTTCGGTTCATTTGGCAAACGATTAAGTTGACATCGCCCTAAGCATCACACGTGCCAAGTAGTCAAGCTCTTGGCTACGTGTGATCAAAGAGATTAACAAACTCAAACTTTGGTACATAAAATGAAACACTAAATCATTGATAAACAGGAAATGAAAGATTTTTTATGAGATGAACGGATTAAACTCGAGTCATGGTGTGTTAATCACCCCATGACTAAGCCTACGTAAACTACTCACAAACCATAACAAGAAATAAGACTAGAACTTTGAAGGAAATGCAAAACATGATTTATAAACTTAAAAACTGATTTTTAATGAAGATCTCAAGTGTACCTACAACAATAACCTAGAGAAAATCACAAACAACAAATAGAAACTAAGGTTTTTATGAGAATTAGCTAGAACAACACAAAAACTAATTACTTAATGAAAATGCAAATAAACTAGATTTATAGAACAATCAAGACGAGAGGAACAAGTTTAATACACGGTAAATAAACGAGAAATGAAAGCTTACTTGAGTATTCTAGAGAGAGAGACCTTAAACTCTCTCCAATGGAGGAGAGAGGTGAGAGCCAAAAACTAACTAAAGAAATAAAATGAAAGTGTTACAGAAGGAGAGAGGAGGGTGTATTATATCATCCAATTCCTCTCCCCCATAAAGTTACATAAAGCTCTCACATAATGTAAAAACATTCCATAAAAGGAAGGTACAAAAAGAGCACAAAAAATGCTGCCCGGAGTGTTCTGGATCGATCCACTATAGGTCTGGATCGATCCAGATTCGTCTGTTGAAGTTTTGGTGCAAAGTGGATCGATCCACAATGATTCTGGATCGATCCAGATTCGTCTATTCAGGCAGATTTTTTACCCAACTTCGCGGGCACGCCTCGGCTTCATTCGAACTCGGAATGAGGCGATTCTTGAACCGTTGGAAAGCTCTATGAGTCTAATTTCCAACCCAATTGACCTCATATTCATAGCTTTTGTATATTGAAAGTAATGAGCCTTTTTCTATCAGTTGGTCATATTTTTTCAGGGCTCATAACTCCAAATTTCTTGTTCTTTTGTTCCGGGCCTTCCTTGAACCTTCCAAAGCTTCTTGAATCGACTTCTAAGCTTCGGCGATTGTCCTCCATGGCATTGCGGGACCTTGGGTACTTCCGGATACAACCGGGGATTATTTGGAGCTTTGGACACACCTTTTAGCACCGATTTTCTAAAACTCATCAAAAACACAACTCGCGCAAAATCAATCGTATAAAGGCACAAAATGCACGTGTGTGTGATCACAACGAGCGAGATAAGCCCAGATATATACAACATTTGGGGCTTATCACGCACCATCTGAAAGTCTTCCCAAATTCTAAGCCGGTCAAACAGGGTGCGCGCAAGTACGCCGGAGTTGGAAGAGAAGATTAAAGAGGAAGTTGAGAAATTAAGAAAGGTCGGATTCATTTAGCCTATACAGTACCCGATGTGGCTTGCGACATCGTACCAGTGAAAAAGAAGAATGGCCAGATACTTGTGTGTGTCGATTTCCGCGACCTCAACAAAGCCTGCCCGAAGGATGAATTTCCTTTACCACATATCGATACATTGGTTGACTCCATGTCGGGGCACCAGATGTTCTCCTTTATGGACGGTTTTAGTGGCTACAATTAGATTAAAATGGGGGCGGAGGACGCGGAGAAGACGGCCTTCAGAACACCATTAGGTAACTTCTACTACACCGTCATGCCTTTTGGTCTCAAGAATGCCGGCGCGACATACCAGCGCGCGATGACGACAATCTTTCATGATATGTTGCATCACATTGTAGAAGACTATGTGGACGACCTCGTTGTAAAGTCAATGGAGAAGTTCGATCACATAAACCACTTGGAAACAGTGTTTATAAGGTGTAGGAAGTTCAACATGAGGATGAACCCATTAAAGTGTGGATTTGGTGTTGCGTCGGAGAATTTCCTGGGATTCCTGGTCCATAGGCATGGGATAGAGGCAGATGATGCAAAAAAAAAAGTCCATTACCGAAATGCCGCCCCCGCACCCCCAACGGACACTCAAGAAGTTCCTTGGACGAGTTTCCTATTTGCGCAGATTTATTCCCGTGCTGGCAGAAATCTCAGCACCCTTTAGTGACCTGCTGAAGGGAAAAGCAAAATTCGAATGGCGTGCGGAGCACCAGCGTGCATTTGAAAGAATCAAGACTGTCTTGACCTCCCCGCAGACCATGATCGCACCACAGAAGGGCAAACCCCTTATCCTGTACTTGACGTCCACCCCGAGATCCATTGGGACCCTGCTCGTGCAGGAAATTGATGGCGCGGAAAGGCCGGTATACTATATTAGCAGGAAAGTACAAGGAGCAGAAGAGCGTTACACACCGGTGGAGCGGCATTGCCTAGCATTGGTCTTCACCGCGCAAAAACTACACCACTACTTCTTATCCTTCAAAATCCACCTCGTTACAAAAAGTAACCCAGTACGCTATCTACTATCACGGCCAGCTCTCACAAGGAGAGTAGCCCGTTGGCTCTTGGCTCTAGCTGAATTCGAAATATCATGTGTCACTCCAAGAGCAATCAAATGTCAAGCACTTGCTAATTTGTTGGCACAATTCCCTAGTGGACAGTGCGAACCAGTCCAGGAAAAGTTACCAGGAGATGGTTTCGAAGCATTAGTGGCCACGTCAGTCACTTGGACGGTGCTTCGATGGGGCCGCAGGAGGTGGCGCAGGAGGTGCCGGAATAGTCCTCACCAGTACAGACGGCCAGCGCGAATACCTCGCATACAAGTTGTCCTTCCAGTGTTCAAACAATGAAGCAAAATACGAGGCCTTGATCCTGGGACTCCTAGCAGCTATTGCAAAAAAGATAAAGACCCTCAAAGTTGTGGGGGATTCGAAACTTGTAATTCACAAACGGAAGGCCTCTACGCACTTAAAGAGCCTACTCTTTCTCCATACAAGGCCACTATACAAAGGCTGATGCAACGTTTTGATAAAGTGGAAATCATTCACAAACCTAGATCGGATAACAGGTTCCTTGACGCATTTGCCACACTGGGAGCAAAGGTTGAATTCAATGAAGAAAAGATAGCCATAGAAATCGTCAAAAAGACAGAGTCATCAGTCGTTGATGAAGTGAGCGAGGAACAAGCTGTAGAGGAGTGGTAAGAAAAGTTGATGAAACAGCTAACTACCGGACAGGGCGACGTCCCCTTGTCAGAATTAGCGTAGTTTACCATGATTGGTAAAATGTTATACTACCGTGGCCCTCAAGGATGGCCAGCGCGGAGCATTGGATTTCAAGAAGCCAAGACCAGGTTGCGTCAGATCCATGATGCAACTTGTGGAGAAAATGAAATCTCTCTTTACCGGAGGGTCCAGAGGCAAGGCTACTATTGGCCTAGCATGAAAGCGGATGTCGCAGAAGTATTAAGGAATTGCGAGAGATGCACCCTAGCCATCCCAGTTCAAGAATGCTATTTCTCAGTGGAGCAGGACTGGAGACAGAAATATATTGATTTCCTATAGGAAGGCGCGCTACCTGTTGAGAAGGAATACAGAAGGCAAGTTAAGATGTCTGCCAGTCGATTCTTCATTAAAGATGGAAGTCTGTATAGGAGAGCCTTGGACCACATCCCATTAAGGTGTTTGTCCAATGAAGAGGCTGAGGAAGTGTTGTACAAAGCTCACGAGCTAGAGCATCAGGGCGGACGGAAACTATACAAGCATATTATCCATTTGGGATATTATTGGCCGCGGATGGAGTTTGATGCTAAGGCGCACGTAAGCCGGTGTCACGCATGCCAAAAGTTTGGAAATCTAGTCCACGCACCAGGAATGGAACTTCACGCAATCCGCGCTCCATACCCCTTCCATACTTGGGCGATGGACTTTGTTGGGCCCATCTCACCACACTCGTGCAGACATTAGTGGATTCTAGCAGCCACTGAAGTAAGTACTAAGTGGGTGGAGGCAATGCCATTGAAGAACGCGACTGGCGCGGTGGTCGCCCAGTTCATCAAAGAGAACATCATATGTAGGTTTGGCATACCCAAGGTGATCCTGTCAGACAATGGGACCCCGTTTATTAACAAAGACGTGGGTGAGCTACTCCAATCATATTCTGTGGAACACCAAACTTCAACACTGTATTACCCTTACGGGAATGGCCAAGCTGAGGCCACGAACAAGTCTTTGGTGCGGATCTTAAGCAAGCTGATGGACGAGAAGGGCGGAACGTGGTCAGATCACTTGATCACAGCGCTCTGGGCATACCACACGGCTAAGAGAAAAGCGAAGCGGACTAGCCCCTTCAACTTGGTTTATGGTGCAGAGACTGTACTCCCTATCGAGTTGAGCGTACCCTCCGCGCGACTGGCTTTGTCAATAGAAGTCACAGCCGCAGATAGGCGCGTAGATCTGAAAGCCTTGGAGGAAAGGCGAGAACTCGCCGCAGAGCATCAGGCCAAGTATTGGGAGTCAGTATCAAAGTTCTACAACAAGAGTGTGGTTCCGCGAGAATTCAAGGTCGGGGATCTAGTCTGGAAGTCAACCACAGACGTGATGAGGAATGTCAAGCTCCCTAAATTCACCCCAAGATGGGAGGGACCCTATCAGGTCATTAACGCTGGGACGAGCGGCCACTACAGGCTTTCCAGAGTCTCCGATGGGTTTCCAACAGGGCCCATCAATATCAAATTTATGAAGAAATACTACCCTTGAATGAAAAGATGTTTCATTTGAGGTCCTTAGTAAGCTCTTGTTTTGTAATTCATTTTCTGTTGTTATCAAAAGTTAACGAAGTGTTTAGTTACTTATGGGAAATTATGAATAGAATTCCATTTCATGCAATGGCAAGATAAGTCATAATGAATGGATTATTCAAAGAAACTTTGTTAACCGTAAAAGCACAAGTATGGAAAACAATTAGAAAAGAACGAATTATAAGCAAAAATCCCTCTTCATTCATAATGTGGTACTCCCATTACAAGGAAAAGAAGTACAGTCACTACGAAGGGTCAGGAAACAAGCCCTTGGAAACCTGGTCGTTCTTCCCAAATATTTCCCCGCTTGCAGCTTCAAATTTTGCCTTCTCGCGTAGAATGGCCACCAGTTCGACTTGTCTCACTCTCAAGTCCGTTTCTCTTTGAGCAAGCGCCGTGCGCGCGAGGTCCACTCTCTCCTGGGCTCGCTCAACCTCTCTCTGCTTTGCTTCATCCCGGAGTGGAATCTTGAAGGCCCGGTGTGAGCTGTGCATACACTCCATGTGAGCGATGAGCCAATCAACCTCCAATCCTCCTAAGTTTTGAAGGTCCATGAGAGCCCCCTTTTCCATCCTGCAGCAATATATCACCAAACTTCTCGAGAGGAATGGCCTCCAAGGAAGTAATAATTGTCGCCAAGCTGTCTAGAAGCATGCCACCACCTAAAGAGCTCTGTGCCTGGAAGTTGGCGAAGGTCTCTGGATGCGTCCGTTGGATAGCTTGCAGAGCGGGCAAGTTTGTCTCGGCAACGCGGAATGATAAGAATGGCGCCACAGACGCAGGGATGGCGGGAGATACTTGCTTCTAACACTGAGAATCACTATATTCAGATGAAGATTGTTGCGGTGCGCCGGACTTTGCTCCCTCTGAATGTTCTGAGCTGTCATCAACATCTATGGTCTCTTTCTGATAAACGACCATCTGCCCGACACCCTCTTGCGGGGCGCTGGATTCTGCCTCACTCTTATCTTCTCCCTCGGGTGCATCCCCCTCAGCAATGGCAGCCAAGCGCTCCTGCTGAGTTTCTCCTTGTTGCTCGGCTAGAGGCTCTTGCTGTTCCAAGACAGATTGATGAAGGGCGGCTTGCATCTCCTGCACTCTCCCCTGAGGGTCCACAGTGGTTTCCAATTCTGAAAAATCATCTTTGAACAATTCATGAATAATTGGGTCAACTGAAGTTGGCACGAATTCTCCTATACTATGAGTAGTGCACGGCCTAAAACTTGGCCCCACATGAATGTCACACCCTATGTTCTGAAAAGTGTTGGAAGAGCTAGGATGATTACCTTTCTCCGCAGATGATGTGCGTTGAGGGGTGGACTCGGTAGGAATGTGGGAGCGGACGGATGGCTGACCTGTCTCAGCAACAGCATGATGGCTCTACTCATCCTAGCTGTCAACATAGGGTTGCATAAACTCTTGCTCAAAACCCCTGCCAAAGCCCTCAGCAGTGTCCTCCGAGCTCTTCTCTGGCTGTGGCCCCGAAGCGCGACGTCCCATAGAATGAATCCCTCTTATTTCATCCCCTCCAAAGCCACTCGCACCGCGCGGAGCAAATAACTCACCAATTGCAAGACTGACTCGCTCCTCCGTTCGCATCATTTCCAAGAAAGCATGTCTCTCCGTTGCCTACGGATGCGGTGTGGATTCCTCAACAAATTCCGCGGGCTGGGCGGTTGGAGAGGTAGGAGTGGCCTCCGCGCCCTGACCAGCCTCTGTCCCTCCGGCCGCGGCTCCTTCATCCCCCTTGGATGCTCCGCCTCTCCCAAGGAGAGTGCTGATTAGGACTTAATCACCATTGCTATCACTATCCCCTGCGTGCTGCTGGGCCAGGACAAATGGGCATGCGGCTTGACCCTGAGTCAACGCGGCAGCAGGAGCCCTCAAAGGCATGTCTTCTGTATCAGAATCCTGGTCCGAGCCGCCGGGTTGCGAAAAAGATGTGCGCTCTGGCGACTCCCTGACACGCTCACCAGTCACCGCCTGAAACAAAGAAAGAAAAGAGAAAAGAAAACCGTGAGCAAAAGACAGCATCACAATCAACAAAGGGGACAAAATATACAAGATTATACATCACGTACCCTGCGTAGCCTTCGTCGGGCAGGTGGCCGCGCAACCTCTTCCTCGTCTACAAAATACATCTGGGCCCTTACCCGAGACCTTGCAACGCGCACAACAGACAGTGGCGCCACAACCCTAGCCTCTGGAGCAGCAACAGTAGTACTTTCCTTCAAAGTCCAACGGCTTCGGACACAGCGCCAGTCGTCGGATTGGGGCTTGGGTACATGAAGTGTGAAGTCTGGCTTGTATACGACGCGCGGGGCAGCCCTGATGGCTTCGCCTTGCACGAAAGTGAAAAAAGAGTCCAGATTCCGACACTAGTGCAGACGAAACTGAGTGGAGACAAGGGGAGGATGGATGGACCTTGGAAAGCGCCAGTGCCCAACTCCATCCAAGAGTATGTCTGTATAAGAACCGAGAAACTGGTTGAAAGCGGCCTGAAAATCCAGGGGCTCCGGCCCTGCTGCAGGTACCACCAGATCATACCCCAACTGGCGCACCACCCTGTCCGGCCTATACACCACAATCTGCCAGTTCTCAACTCCGAGTGCGAGAAGGTAGGCCGGGCGGCTCATACAATATATACTGACAAGGAGGTTTTGCCTGGGAAGGTTGTTATCAGAAAAATCAACCTCCTCTGGAGTGCTGGGGTTGTAGTTGCAAACTCCATCCAAGGTCTGGGTATAGAGCCGCGGGAAAAAATGGGACTCATCGTCCATGTACTCCTCCCAGAGCTTTGTCGTGGCCATGTTGTTCCAACGAAGGATAATGGGCCATATTGGGCCCACAAGAGTGTACCATTGGCGGCAGTCATCCTCCCTGATCGGGCGACCCCTGCTATCCAGAATAGGCTTAGACACTTGCGCGAGGAACTTCTTGGGCTTTGGAGCGACTATGGGAAAGTGCTCGTTTACCAGCGCCGTCAGGAACTGAGTGTGCACCATAGAAATAATGTCGTAGCGGCCCACAGAGCGCTCAAAGTCCGCGAAGAGACGGTCCACCTGCTGGTATAAGTTCCCAAGAAACAGAGGGCCCAGTGGGAACCTGTCCCCTTGCTCGATCCTCACCGCGAGATAAAAAATGAACTCACTTGGTGCATCAATACCAAAATCCAGAAACAGAAAGAATGAAAGGAAGAAAGCAATAAAGGCGGGCAGGTATAAGTCACCTTTGTACTCTAGGCCATCAATGGCCTGACGTTCCACGCTCTCAGATGGCGCGGGCTGAAGGTCCTTGAAGAAGTACCTTATCCAAGAACCCCAAGAAGTCTTCTTTGGGTCTGTCATGGCTCTCCGGTGCCCGCTCATGTCCCATTGCGAGCCCCGGTGGCCCGCGGCCTTGTAAGGCAACTTCAGTCTGCCTGCCAACTCCTGATCCGCGTAGGCAGCCTTGGCGGGCTCAAACTCCTTTTTGCCACGTGAGGAGAGGTGCAGGAGTGCTCTGGTATCCTGAAGAGTGGGGCCAAACTCTTCCCGCGGAAATATAAAGGTATGAGTATCCGTACTCCACTATGACACCAGGAAGTCGATGTTCTCATTCCTCCTGTTCAGCGTCATACCCTGAGAAATCTTGAGGGGTTCCAGAATGTGAGAGCGCTCCAAGATTTTCTTGTGATTAGCATCATCAATCACGTCATTCACCCATTCACTCCAGCCGGCAGGAGGAGCGGAGAGAGAAGAATACTAAACTGAAGAAAATGGAAAGTCTCCCCTCTCTAGACGAAGACGGAGAATAGAGGAAGGTGGCACCATATCCCCATCCTCAAGTGACGCCTCCGGACGGATGCATAAGGAGTCGTCCAGTTCGCTGCCCACCGGATTGTAGGACTCCACCTTCTTCCAGAACGGGTCACTCTTACCATGGAGGTAAAGAGCCCTACGCCATTGGTCTGAGGGAGGGACTGGACCACCGTGAACAGTGGGCCTTCCCCCCTGAACCTACTCGCCACGAGTCATCTTTGTGTGAAGAGAGCTTTGCGAGAGATGAAGAAGAGGCAGAGGAAGAAGAGTTGCATAAAGGGGCAGAGGGAGAAACTTGTAGAAGATGGAAGAAATTTAGAGAGAAGGGCTCTGAGTTTGAACGAAAAAGTAAAGAGAAGAAATGAGGGGGAGTGAAGTATTTATAAGGAAGATAGGGGGGCCCGAACGGTCACAATCAACCATCATGTCGGAGGCCAAACGTCATCATAATGATGACCTCGGACGACCGAAAAGGCGCCCCTAAACGGTCGCATCAGTCAGCCGAAAAGGTGTCAGAAAATGGATGACGCTCTGACGTCACGCGCTCGTGGGAAAGCACGTGAATTTCACGCCACGCGCCTACGTGTTCCACACGCGCATGGGGGCCATTGTAGGGGAGGTCAGCGCGCGACACGTGTCAACGTTGACCTTCCATTGGGATGATGACAAGTGTCACACAGGTGGCACCAGTTTCCGCGCAACACGTGGCATGCTCCGAGCAAACCTCCGCGTAGGGGGGCCACTAGCGCGAGCGCAAGTCTCCGCGCAGGGGGGCCACCGGCGCGGGACCCTCTTGTGCAAGGCGCCCCAACGTCACGCACCCCAAGCCCAGTAAGGGCAATGCTTGGACAACCATGGGCCATCCGAACAGGAGAACAGCTCATGGCCCAGATGACTAGCACGGCCCAGAACATGGGCAAGAACGCGAGAAGCTGGTCTAACTTAGCCCAGGTAATTATACCTGCTGCGGTCTGAAGGCAGGACCCCGGGGGCCCCCTGAGGCTTGGCTGCGGTATAGGCGCGACCGAACAAGTCATGACCTTACCCTAACGGGAATAAGGGAGATCTAGTGGCTTGGTGGCTATAAAGAACAAGAGGATCGCTGCACGGGGGAATGACTTGTCACCGCGCGGGGCACCTGCGCGATGATAACGTCACCCGCGCGGTCAGGTTGTACGGAAAGGACACGTGTCATCATATTATAGGGTGACAGCCTGGCACCTGACCATTGGTCCAAGGTGTCTATAAATATGGGACATTCCCTTTCAATGCCCAGAGGTTGGTGAAATCCTGGCAGAGCATATGCCATCCTAGAGAGAGAAAAGGGTAATCACTGAGTGAGAGGAGAACATTCTCCCTAGTGAAACCTTGCCCCATCTCCTAGGTCACCAAGAGTATCACGGATTAGACTGAGAGCAGTCCACTGCCTTAGTTCTTTCTGTGCACATCTGCTCTGTTCTTCACCCTTCCTCTAGACCACCCTATTCTCCTCCTTAGTGTGTCTTTACTGTTGACTATCCGTACCTCTCCAGCTCATCATAGCAAGAACCTTCACCTACAGAGTGTAATGATCTCTGCATATCTATATTAGTATTGCAGGATGACTTTTGGTGAATAGAGCTTCCTGAGCTTGCCACGTGTCCCCCAATTCTTTGCACTTTTTAAGCAATTAGCAAAGTCCTAAATGGTAGTATTTAATTCTTTACCGAGTTAAGCTATGTTAAGGTTTTGTGGTGATCAATTTCAATAAAGGAAAGTAGTTATTCTTTTCCAAGTTAATCTATGCTACCGTAATGATTTTTTTCCAATTACAATAACTGAAATTTTTCCAATTTGAAATTAACGAAAGTAATGAATGAGTAATGAAGGAAAGTAACAATTATAATAGATATGCAATATTTCCGAAATTTTTAAGGAAAGTAACGATTATTTTCCGAAAAGATATACAATTATAATAGATATACAATTATAATACATATTTTCAAAATTTTTTAAGGAAAGTAACGATTATTCTGAAAAGATTGACAATTATATTTATTATTTAAGTACAATATTTTTTAACGACAAAAGGAATGGTGTGTTTTTTTTTTTTTTGGGCAAAAAGAAAAGTAAAAGGAATGATTTTGTTCACATAAAACAACAGATTTTTTTTATGAATCAATCATTATTATATAAATAATTATTGATTGATAACTATTTAGCAATAAATACTAACAGAAAAATTATCTTGAGGAGCAATCTATCATTTTCATTTTCACACGCATAAGGAAAGATTAAGAATTTCTTATATGAACGTTCCATAAATAGCACGTGTATGCATATCTAAAAAAAAAGAAGAGATTAAGAAGTCACTATCCATGGAAATTTTCATTTTGACACACCTAAGGAAAGAATAAAAATTTCTTATATAAACTTTTCCAATTACAATAACCGAAATTTTTCCAATTTGAAATTAACGAAAGTAATGAAGGAAAGTAACAATTATAATAGATATGCAATATTATAATACATATTTCCGAAATTTTTATGGAAAGTAACGATTATTTTCCGAAAAGATTGACAATTATATTTATTATTTAAGTACAATATTTTTTAACGACAAAAGGAATGGTGTGTTTTTTTTTTTTTGGTAAAAAGAAAAGGAAAAGGAATGATTTTGTTCACATAAAACAACATATTTTTTTTTTTTATGAATCAATCATTATTATATTATATCTATATTAGTATTACAGGATGAGTTTTTGCGAGGAGGGCTCTTAGCGCGACAAGTGGCAAAGCTTGATTGGGTTTAAGAATTAATTTTATACAAAATAATTTCCACTATTTAGCATCAATAAATTTCCCTAAAAAAAATTGTAAAAGGAGAAGAAATGAACATGTTATGATTTTATCCAATAAACAAGAAGAAAATCCATATCTATTCCATGATTTTCGTTTCTCAAATGGAAAATTACTTCTACTCATTGTCCAAGTAATTCTAATTAGCCATGATTTATGTTTCGCCAAAGCCAAGTAATTTTTAAATTGTCTGGGTTAGAATCCATATCTTCATTTTAGAAAAGCACAATTGTTTAGGTAATATTCTTTTCATAATTCACAAATATGTATTTATTTCCTTTCTCATTCTATTTCATATTCAACTAACTACATCTACTCTAGGCCTTAAAACTCTACCCAATTCTCCTCAAATTAGAGAACAACTTATAGTAGGAGTTTCTCGATTTTTAGTTTATACCTTCCTTTATCATTCCTCTGTTTCCTCTTTATTTCTCTATCCATCCACTATATTGTATAGGGAACAAACGAGAGAATGGAAGATACGTACTGAAGATGAAGAACACCTCCTCCATAATGTTCCAGGTTTCTGAGTAATTTTAGTCCGATTTGGTTGGTTAGTAACTCTTGCTTTTGTATGCCTCTTAGTACAATAGTACTAAACCACGCATCTATGAATCAACTTTCATTTTTTGGTGCATATAACAGTAGGTGTAATTTGGTTAGGTATTAGAAAAAATCCATATATTTGGGTGGATTCTACATCCTCTTTCGATTATGATTATAGCCATATGATACTATTTGTTGTTCATCTTTTGTAATTTTATTAATTTGCTCTGGGTTTGGAGAAATTTTTCAATGTTGAGCAAGTACCACATGTCGTACCCATCGGCACATTCGAACCATTGATAACAATGTTGGATGGCTGTGATAAGGCTTTACGAGTACCATGTAAGATACCACGCGGTACCCATTTGGCACTAAAAAACTTCTCCTAAATTTGGGATTACTGCATTCAAAATTTATATCGAGTTTTACACCAATAGTGCTGCTCTTTTTTTACTTTATGTTTTAGGTATGCGAGGATAGTTTATGCAAACCACTATCAAAGTTACACTCGGCACCAATCCATTTCTCTTACTCATTTTCAACTCCACTGGTATGATTTTCTAAAAGTCGATCTATTTGTTATTGATTACTGATTAATACTATTCTTATTTTGCTTTACACACTCAAGGCAAGAAAAATGTTACCGAGCTATATATTTTGTCATTTTTTTAAAAAAAAAATTCCCCTTTTATCTTTTAATATAAATCTATGATTCAAAATACTTCTGGAATGGATTTTTTAGTCAACAATCCATTTTTTTTTCCTTCACACTGTAAGGACAGATTGAGAATATGACAAATGAACCATGCCTTATAAGTAAAGTACTTTGTGCTATACATTTGTTGTTCCGACTACTGTTTATACCTTTTCATAGGAAGCAGGAAAAAATTCGTATAATAATTGATATATATTTTAATTTCTACATAAACGCACATTTTTTTTTTTTTTTTGTGAATGACAGGATTACTAGGGTGTTTGTGGTGACAATTTTAATTGTTAGTTTATTATTCAGAAATATTTGGTAAAACTAGATTTTTTAAATTTCGACAGATATGTTAAACAATTAGTGAATTTTGGTATGCAAATAGCTTTTGTTTTAAATTAAAATAAATTGCTTACACTTAAAAAATTTGTCATGTGCATATCACGGGTTCATAGCCATTTATACAATTGTTCTCAAAATGTGTAGTTTACTTTTTAATTTGAAAATGACACAACTTTTTAGTATAAACCAAAAAAGACCAACAATTAGGATGATAAATTATTTTTGTTTTTGAAAATTAAATCAAACATATAGTAATATATTTTGACTTCAAGATTCACATAAACTCAGTGCACTTGAATTCGTTTCGTGCATAGCACGGGTTTCCTGCTAGTTAGATTCTGTAGCAAAATAGTATTTAAAAAATAATACGCTAAATCAAGAGGAACCGATGCCCATGCACCAACTGGCCTTGGGGACCCATTTGTGAGTCTCACACAAACGATTCGAACTGTTCATTCACCTTAGAATAATTTTTCGAGAGACGTCACGAGAAATCAGCTCTATCAGACAATTATATATATAAACAGACACGGAAAATAATTCGAGTGGTAACCTTTGAAAAATATGTTTTTTAGCTGTGGATAGCGTTTGATGATATTTTCATCCCTGCAAAAAACAGAGACATATAAACAGACATTGAGGGCCAGAGATGACTTCACCAACCCCATACTGCTTCAATCGCAAGGGGGTGGCCCACCATGTTGACTTTAATCTGAGACTGCTTCATGTACTACAACTACTCTACCCTGCATGCACTTCTTCAAATTATTGCTTCTCTTGAAATCACTCTCTGGATTATTTCTGTCTTTTGAAATTCACCCTCCTAGTCCTAGAGAGAGGAAAATAATTGAAGTACTAACATTAGATTTGTTATGCAAATTGTTATTGTATCTCCCATACGAAAAATAGCCCACATATGAAGAAAAGGTATTTCACCGAAACTAAGTCATGAGATTATTATGAAACCAATTACTTTTTGAAAAAAAAAATTATGCAATCTCATGCAATTCAAAAAACATAGTTGAAATCAAGATCCTGAATACCGTACTTATCACAGTACCATTTTAATTATTTATACGATACATACCTGTTTAATTTCGATACCTACTTGTTTAATTTCGGTACCATTAGGAATTTCGCACCATGAATGATGCAGGCTAATAAAATAATTCTAATAGGAGTATATTGTACTATTAAGAATGAATGTTTTATTTCAATCAAGATTTTCTAGAAGTATTTACTTTCCTAATTTGTTTTAATCTAGTATTCTTGGTGAAGAAAAATTATGGCTAATTTGTTGCCTTATATTTTATTTTCCTTTTATTTTCTTGTAATGCCGCTTGTTTTGGCATGTTTCTTATTTTTGGTAATTATTAAATCAACTAGCAACTCATAGGGATTCAGCTTCCAGTTTTGTTGATTCCTTTTTGGTCAATAAAAAAGTGAGTTTTTGCTCAATATTATTTGTTAAAAAGGGAAATACCTCTGGCTCAAACATATTTGTGTTTTCTAATTGTAAATAATTTCGTAAAAAGAGGCTTCTCGCTACATCAACGAATATTATAAATCAATATGTATACTTATCTGTATGCTATGAAGCATTGGTACCGATTCGGGTACGCAATCCGGCAAAAATCTAAAAAAGGGTCCGAGTATGGTTGGCTACGTCAGTGTAATTTATTTTATTTTTTCCTATTTTACTATGTTCTACTGCATAAACTAAATAATAAACTCATTTTGCCAACAAAAAGCAGCATAAACAAAAGTTAGATTAATAAGAGTTCATACATCAAGTTCAACGTGCCTAGAATGCTAGATCAAAGCAATGCTCGTTTAAGAGTTTTAGAACATACCAACAACACTTAAAAGCAAGCTCCAAAACAAACAAACAAAAAAAGAAAAAGGAAAAGAAAAAAGAAAGAACGAAAGAAAGTAGTCCTAAGAACTAAGGATTTTGAACTTTATCGATTTCATCTCTAAATAACACAGCTTCCATCTCTGGCTCATCAAAGTGAAAGTTCAGTGATTTGAAGAATACCAACACCCTCCATTGAATCAAATGCATCTCCGGCAATGTCCCACAACCTAGTCTCTGGTACCCGGTACAATACAAGTACGAGTACATTGTGGTTTTAGAAGTACCCGTATGCTTAAAAAAAACTCAAAATATATAACCAAAACAAATCCACCAAGAATTGGGTCACATTTGACCAAACCATAACACTATTACCTTTTCATTTCAATACCAAATTCAACTAATTTCCCAGGGACTCCCAGATCACAGATTGAGATAAGGAAAAGACAAGAAAGAAAGAATTGAGCGAACCTTTGTCGCTCCTATCATTTTCTCTTCCGGTCCTACACACATTTCTAAGCCAAACACTGCCTAAAGATCACAATACAATAGACAGCATAACCGTGGCCATTAAGCTAACAAGTCTCTGATACAGACAATGCCCACAAAAGTTGGTGTACAAATAGACCGACAAGGTTTTCATTAGATCTTGTCGTGATCTAATTCACGTCCCTTGAGTATTCAACAAAATAGACATAAAAATAACTTCGCGAGATAGATAATAATGCTTAAGTCATACATATATATATAAGTTAAGAGCGTAGGAAATTGGCAGAGCTATGCTCCAGTCTTAAAGTCTTGCAAGATCTCAAGTTTTTCCCTTACACAAAAGACCAGTTCAAGAACATGAAAGACAGGCAGTGGTTTGAATCGTTGTCGTCAAGCACTTTCCATGCAATGGCTTGCTCGTAAGACACTGGCCTCCCCATGCTCGATACACATATCCCCGCGGGTAAATAAGCAAATCCCTATAACAAAAATATGTGACAAAAATGTTTATTGTTGCATCTCAGAAACTCGTTCCCAAGGAAAGTAAGAAGTGAAAGCAATGGAAACGTTTTTGTAATTGCTTTTATCGGTATTCAGTCTCTACATTGCGTTCAGAATCGTTGGTGGTGCTTAAGTTTTGGAAGTCAAAAATTTTAAAATACAAACTCCAAATGTCAATAGACTTACCTGTTGCATGATCTTTGGAAACTCAGATAGAAGAATCTTCCGACCAGCTTCATCGAGAATCTTATCAAGCATTATGTCTTGAAGGGATACAAGAGTAGTTTCAAGCATATCAAGCCCTGCCTGGTTTGCAAAGGTGAAAACTGCAGATGCCTGCTAATACAAATTTCAACCAAATTTGAGAAAGCCCGTCTCATCAAAAGAAACGTAAAACAGTCCCTTTTAACTGCTGTTTCAGGAAAAGCTTTATCGTAAATCCTTTTTTTATTTATTTAAATAACACCATCACTCAATTTTCATATCTTGAGTACTTTTAACGCAAAACGAGAACTTGTAAACATATTTTGGAATTTTCTTAAAAATTAGTTCTAGCCAATAAAATTCCATGAAACCAAAAACGTTGACAAAACGAGTTATCAAAGACTAATTTTGAAACAGAACCAAGCAGGGCATTAAAAGAATAAGAATAAAAGATGGTAATTACGTTTGATTTGACAGAGCAGCACATTATTGCATCTGAATGGTGCCAAAGTTGTTTCAAGACAGCATCACCCCTTGGAGAGTCTATTTGAAGCAGCTCTCCCCCAGTATGAATTCTGTACCAGAATACCTTACCAGTGAGCAAAAGGTGAATAGATCCAAATAAAAATTAAGAAAAAGATGTATAACTCCTTTCCATTAAAAACAAATTATCATCAAAGCTCAGGGCACTTAAATAAAATCCAACATTTGACACATCATTTCCAGGACCAAGATTGCTTCTAACATTATATTGTATAACCAGGTACTACTGTAACCTCTTTAGTTTAGTTGGAGGACTGAAGGCACATTAAAAAAACACACCAAAATACCACATTGTATGATTGGTTTCTCATCAACTTATCATAGCTCGTCAATGGTTGTCAACAACTTCATCTAAAAAATGAAGCTTCATTGATAAATTGAAATAAATATAGATAGGCAACTATAGTCTTGCACAATTTTTACATGCAAGTCCTAGGCTGAAATGATGGGCAGTGACATTTTGGAGGTTTTGAGGTCACCTAACGGGCATACTGCAAGGAAGTTATATCAAGACTTGTCACATTTATGTGTCGATTGCAATTGCACCTACACACCCTTCTATATGATAACTTCCACATGTCTCTACGAATATTTAACTATTGAAAGATGGTTCAAAATCATACCTGTAACTCCTGCAAATCCACTGGGCCAAAGTAAGAGCCTCAGGAGAACCAGGCAGCGGTTTTGTCCCCAGGTGCGGATCACGTGGTGAGGGAGAAATAGCCATGGCTACCCTCTGAACAGAGCCCACAACACTACGTACATATTGCCGAGCCATTGCCGCCACATTGTCTCGAAAGTGGTTCTCGAAAGTAAACTGAAACGCAATAGTCAGAACTGACCGCTGATTGTGACTGCCTAAATTGGATTCACCCGAACGGACTCCGCCATGGCCCACTTCAAGGGTAGAAGCTAAATCCAAAGTCCGAGTTGCAGTGGACCCATCCTGCTAAGCGAAAAAGACAAATTAAAAGCAGAAGATGAAAAGAATTAACATCCTGCATAACTGGTGAAAGTTGCTTCCTTGACTGCTTGACAGACAAGTAGCCAAAAAGCAAAAAAGAACTGAAGCCAACATTTTAAGTCTAGCAAAATAGTTTATACAATAATCTACTACATAATACTAATAAGCTATTTAGTTGCTGCAATATCATATTTAAGTCGAGAGATGACACTGAACTGATTTAGGATCCAATGGTATGACACGGAACCCAGAAGGAAGCAAAGGAGCATCATCGGCGAAGGATTCATCAATAGGAGCAAAGACAAGCTGAGCACAGGCACCAACCGCATTCTCATCAACCCCACTGCATAGCTGCCACATGAATTGATGGAAAATTAACAATCAGGAAGGGGAAAAAAAAAGATATCCAGAAACCATCCGAAATTAAGAATACAATAGTCAAACCTGTAATAAGTACATATCTCGTGACAAAGCTATATCCTCCGGGGAGAAGGCATGACCTTCTAGGCGTACGACCTCCAGAAACTACATTGAAGGAAGAGAGTAATCAGAACACTTGGCTTCAGTCACTAGGAGCACAATTTTTGTTTCATTATTCAGAACCAAATTTCTAGAAAATTCGGCCAGCCGATGGACTTGAAGCATAATTTTGGTGATATTTTCCCACAAAATACATCTTTTAAGGAAACACAGGGAAGACATCTGTAAGTTCCCAAAATACCTTTTGCTCTAGAAAGAAAACCATATGAAAAAAGGCAGGCACTCGTACCTTCAAATTCAGTTTTTCTGCAAAATGTTCTGAAAAGTCTAACCTAACAGTTTTCACATAATTATGGTGGATGAGTCTGTTACCTCCTCATGTTCCACAGTATGGGCAAGAGGCAATATAACTGGGTTGCTAGGGAAGCTGCTTGGTCTCGCACAAGGAACCGCATAAGGACTCGCTTTAAGACACGCAGCAGAGTAAGCATCAACCCCGTAGTCAGCCCACTCAGCCCTATGCTCCCTTAGGAAACGAACAAGCAAAGCTGGGGGAACATTCTGAACCATGTCATCAGTTAGCAACTACTATACAGAAATAGATTGGAGTGATAAAAATGCAAAATACAAACTAGCAGAGTCAGCCACTAAAGAGTGTCACTAAAGAATAAGTGTGCCGTCCACAAAAGGGTCCCACAGGCCTTTAAGGTTCTTCCGGAAGTACCTGCAGAAGCATCGAGGCTTTTGCACACAAGACTCCTCCGAAACTTGGGAGCATTGCCAATGAGTTATATTGAGATCCCACAAATTTGTTTGGAGAAGAATTTATTACAATAGTTACATCCTCCACTCCATCACTGGCAACTACAGACCAACCATCATCCATGAACCCATTAATAGCATCATTAAACCCCCTGAAGAAAAAATCCCAAGAATTTCAGACTCTGAAATAAAACAATTCAAAGTAGCAATTTCTAACAAACCAGTTGAGCTAATAAAAAAAAAAAGCAAACCAAACAAATTTACTTCCATTGGTTATGTCAAAACCACGGAATGCTTCACCTGCACAATCTCTGACTAAAGGTTCTTAAAACAGCAGGTTGGCGGCCCCCACTGTACTGAATTTCACCACTGGTTTCCTGGGCAATTTGTCGAATGTGTCGCAAGGCCTGTATATAAGATTTACAGCATAAGAGTAAAGCAAGAGATGACAGAACTATTAAACAAGCAAAGGATGGATTCCTCACAGCCATTGTCATTTTCTGGGCAAGGATTTTGGATGACTCATAGAGTGGCCTCAGAACTTCAGGGACACTCCAAGCCTAAATCACATAACAGGCAAAATCAAGAAACTTGGCACATGAAATCACTATTTGAGTATTAGATACACTACAAGCAACAGATTGCATTTTATCCTTACATCCAAGTCAATGTGATCTACAATGTGTACAATGGAGCCCCCACCATCACACGGCCGTATGAGATAACCACTTGGTAGCATTTCAGCCCTTGCGAAACATGTAGCAGGAGGCCCTGTGGGCCCACCAGTAGAAGAAGTCAAAGACCTCTCGCAAATCTGCAAGATTAAAATAAAAACCATGAAAAATACCCGACAGCAGCATAAAAAGCACTTTCACAGATTGACCTACAGGTTTAATTATTTTAATATCTACTACTCCTATGAGGTCAATTTTAAGTTGGCCAAACATACGTCCCCCAATTTAACTACATAAGAGCAGGGAAATAAAACTCTGTTTTACGGATTTTGAACTTGGGAAACAAAGTTTGAGGAGAACATGATTTCCCCAGACACAATGTATTATTTTGTTTCTTATTAGTATCAAACAAATGCTGACCACATTTCCTTATAGGTATTTTGTGAAAACTTTACCCAGAAAAGGAGAAATTGTATGAAACTATCAATTGCTATTGTCCACAAAAGCAATTGCGTGGCTCACCATACTTCAGCATTTATACAGTAAAAAGAACAAAAATGAAATACGAAACAAGGAATTACCACAAGACTGCCATCTGGTAAACTTGTAGTATATCTCAGGGTCCAAAAGTCACGCGCCACTGCCAATGTTGTTGGTGCATAAGTCTGTTGAAAAAAATTTAACATGGAGAAGTGTAACATGCATAAAGTAAAAGGTCAAATATTTTCTCCATCAAAATTACTAAACTAGACCAAACTTTCAGTTTGCAAATGGGACAAACCTGCATATATATTAGTTCTAACATCCCTCCATTTTCAGTGGGAATTGCCCCCAATACATCAAGACAGCGGCAGTCGCGAAACCAAGATGGACGATCTTTAAGGATTTCAGCAACCTGAAAAACAATTGGATTTAAAACTAGTCAAAAATACGAAATGTTTTCTTATGACAAAACTAGGAGTTGAAATTTTCTCTTTATACCTATGCTTGAAAAGCAAAAACAAAAAACAAAACAAGGTATCAAAAGGTTACCTTCGTGGGCTCTAGGCTCACAAGACCACAGGCTCGTGCTGCTACCCCACTACAGTTGCGGGAAACAGCAACGATGCCAATAGAATCCGGACCAGGCTACAATGGAATAAAAAATCTCTAGTCAGTATTGAAACTTAAGTGAAAGTAATAACAATAAAATAGCTAATATTGCAAAGAAGATGAGATAAAATATCATGCCTTCATCCCAATCATCTGAACCCAATCGACAGCAGTTCCAGTAGCCTTAGAAAGGAACTCTGCCAAAGTCTCCTCAGCTATTGCGAGAAGACTAACACAACAACAACAAAATAAGGCCTGAGAGAACAGTAGGAAACTAAAAAAGGGAAAGTGAATTTTAAGAGACAAAAGTTGATTACCCAGCTGGGTTGTTAGCATCCCTTAGCGGGTGCTGAGGTGTTGGGTTTTGCTGTTGGTGTTGATCGCTCACGACCACAGACTCGCAGCTACCGTCTGTGGTTGCGGTGGTGGATACCTAGAAAGATAAAATCATTAGAATCGCATGGTATACAAACACTTCTAGGGCTCAAAAGTAGAGAATAAAATCCACAGGAAATGGAAAACTCAAGCCAAATCACAGGAAGGGCAGGATAGGAAATAAATTCCTGTGGATCATTTGAACCATTGAGGGAATGGAACCTTTGATTGTCATGGGGGCACATCTGTACAAAAGTCCTTGCATTTTTTATGGTAAGCAATACCACATTCAAACCAAGCATGGGCGACACTCTATGCATATTCCACCCTATGTCCACAGGATATTATATCCAAGGGATCCTGTATCCTATCCCTCCCGATGCTGCAATTATCTCCAGGCAAACAAACAATTCGTTGCTTATACAAGACCAAAGAGAAAATTCTGGAGAGAGAGAGAGAGAGAGAGAGAGAGAGAAGCCAAGTGTAAAAGATGGATAGCTTACAGTGTGCAGTTTTTGCCGCATGTATCCATTATTATAAACTAGATGCGAGACCTGCTTCTGTAAGCGATCATTCTCCTCCATCAGCAGCTTGTTCATTGCAGTCAGCTTCCTGTTAACAGTCTGGAGACGGGAAGATTCCTTCCTCTGCTTTTCACGGCATCTGTCCAAGAAATGCGTGTGAAATCAGACACGTTAGTTGACATGGGTCTCAGATACTTTCCATACTGCAAAAACACATAGAACAGTAGATGACCCTACTCTTTCTATCGGTTCGTCAGCGTAAAGCACGAGGGTACAATTCTTATTAACCCAGACACTTGAGAAAATCTGGAACTCAACATGGTTTCATTTTGAGTGCCGCAAAATGATAAATCGCTTAATATGGAAAGATGAACAGCAAAATATGATTATAACATAGTGAAGTAATTTATTTCGATAGCATATCTGCAAAGTATAGGGCTAGTGAACATCATGATTTCTCCAGTTTACTACCACATGTTAGAAGACATAAATTTCAGGTGTAACAAGAAACAATAGAGGCCTTGTAAATCCCGTAACAAAACAAAGCAAGTCTAACCTACTTTGACTGTAAGAGTAAATAATCTAAGATTTAAAAAACAAATTCCTCTTATTATTGGAAGAGACTTCATTGATCAAGAATTAGCCCCTCTCGAGGGTTTGAAAAGTGGAGGGAAATCAGCAGTAATGATGCAACAGTTATTGCTATTCCTGGTTTGAGAAGGCATTCGACTCCCATTATCTTTCAATTAATTTCACAATCAACTAAAAAGATTACAGGGCAATATCCACACAAAGACAATGGTATTCACTACAAAATAAGCTAAAGATATCAAAATGTCGAAAAATAACAGAATGATGATGACACAAAGCAAACTGTTAAGCGTCATTATCATTAGATTCATTTCATTAATGCCAAGAAACACAATAAAACACTACCTATTATCAGGGCTGCTGCAAACATATTCCAAGGGAAATGAAAGAGAATTCTTCTTTCTAGGCCTCAGAATTTGAAGAGGTAGTGCAAGAGCAAATGCTAAAAATATGAATAACAAGAAATAGTAACAAAAAAAATGAGGAGCAGCATGTGTGCTAAAGAAAAAGAAAAACTCTACCACAACCCCCAAAATATCTTATTTTTTCCAGAGATTCCAGTCTTCAATGTCGAAAGTGAAATGAAACCAAAAAGAAGAGACAAGAAAAACTGCTTTTATATCCAGACATAAGAAAAGAGAAAGAAAGCCCTTTCCAAAGAATCCACATCCTCATCAAGCAAGAGCAATGAAAGAAAGTTAAAAGGAAAAACGTTTAGAGAAAAGAAAAGAAAAACCACATTTAGCAACAAACATTGTTGGGGGAAAAAGTACAGACATTAGGCCCAAAACATAATCAAATCGGGCAAACAAACCTCCGAACCATCTTCCGCTTCCAATTCCTATAAAAGCCTAAAATTTTACTCAAAAACAACAAACAAAAAAGCACGTAGCATTAATGATTAAGATAGAACCAAGAGGAAAAAAAAAACAAAAAAAAAAAAACAATCGCTCCCTTGCCATTAACTTCCAACCCAAATGAGAACATACAAAGAAAAGAAAACAAAAGAGAAAGGAAATCGAGGCAAGAAACAACAGAATACAACTCTGTGCCAAATATAAAAAAACAAGCCCTTTTGTTGTCGAAAAAATAAGCACAAACAAGGAAAATACAAACTCACCCCCCTTCACATTAATCCTGCTAGTCACGAACCCAAAACAAAAACATCCATCTTATATAGTAGTACTCCTATCATTTTCCTCCAAACCATATGAGAAAGTAAATCCGAAAAATAGATTCCATAGCATTTTGCTGCAAATACGAAGCAAAAATGTAAATTGCAAGACGCAAAGAGAAAATGGTTTTTATGGTAGCAAGATATGCGTGTGAAAAAGATGCAAACACACACATACACAGAGAGTAGAATCAAAGAAAGGAGTTGAGTACAATAAATACCTGCGGTTCTGAAACCAGACTTTGATCTGTTTAGGCTCAATGTTGGAGAGAATGGGACAATCTCTAATAAGCTGCTGCCTTCTGATAGAGCTGGGTTTTGGGCATTCAGTATAAACTCTCTCTAATGCCTCAACTTGCTCAGGTGTATACCTCACGTACTTGCTCGAATCCATCTGCTGTTGTTGTTTGTGCATCGAAACCGCCATTAACTAACACAGAAGATCAAATTATAGAGCCTAAAATGGAAATTTTTTTCTAAACAGTTTTTAGCAGATAAATTAATACGGTTTTTTGCATGAACAGGTAGGCTCTCTCTCCACCAAGAGAGCCTCCTCTCTCACTCATCAGCTTTGTGTTAATGTTCTCTCTCTCTCTCTTTCACAGAAAGGGTTTGAGGAAAGAAGCACAAGTTGGAAGAAGATGTGGTTGAGCAATTTGATTTGCTGGTCTTTATCTGTACCCCAATCTCGAGAATTTACAGAAAGCGAAAGGGTTGAGAGAGAAGATGTACTACTAAATAAAAAGGGAGGAGAGAGAGAGTCAGAGAGAGAGAGAGAGAGAGGAGAGAGAGAAACAAAATCAACCCACAGAAATAGAGACAGAGGTTCACCCAAAAAAAAAAAAAAAAGAAAGGAAAATGCGAATGAACTCTTTATCCACGTACCCATGGCATTATTAAAAAAAAAGAAAAAGAAAACAGAGCCAACGAAAATTACTCTCTGTTTTATAAATAAAATATTTTCCCTCTTTTTTTAATAATAAAAACAACAAAAATGATATATGTACAACAAGTAGCTCCAACAAGTCTCCAACACACTCACATGGTGTGTGGAGCCCACACACACTTCACACTCAAGTGTGTGTGGGCTCCACACACCATGTGAGTGTGTTGGAGACTTGTTGGAAACTTTTGTTGTACATGTATCATTGTTGAACAAACAATGCTCAATTGGTACACATTTAAGCCTCGTTTGGATGCAGTACTAAGAGGAGGGATGAAGGGATCCGGCCGGATGAGGGGGTGATGGGACGTTTAGCCCATGGTTTGGGAAGAAAAAATCCACCCCGACTAAATAGCCGCCGGCTAAATAATCCGGGAGAGGTTGGACTAAATATAAGCAGGGTGGGGGTGCTTGTATTTAATCATGAGGGATGATGGAGGTGGAATTACATGGGTACCCTTCTTCTTCTTCTCTATTTCGGCAACACATACATCAACTCAGCAAAAAATTAAACCTTTGATTTGAAGTAAAAAAATCAAGATCAACCAACAAGAAAGATCATTACTGGTAAGAGATCATCGTTGATGCAGAAAAAGCTTTCAAGGAGTATGGGAAAATCATCCTGTGTGGTTGCCATGGTGCAACAAATTAAAGCACCTCATAATTCATAAGGTTTATTGTATTTTGTACTATTTTGTATTACAAACTTCTATTAGGTATTTTTAGAACAAATTAAAGCACCTAATTCACAATGAAATATTATAACTTTATTGTTGAAAAGTAGCTAATAAAACTAATAAAGTAGCTAATAAAACTATTACAATGAAGTAGCTAATAAAACTATTTTTTGTTTATTAGAAAAAATATATACTTTTAATATTAAATATTCTTAATATATAAAAATATATTAAAATGAAGTACTTATCACTTAATTGTTGAGAAATATAACAAAATAATTAATTTTCATACTTATATAATTATTTAAATGCAATAATCAAATATGGGCATTCACAGGGATAAAATAGTCATTTGACTGATTTTTACATTATCTACCCTCTTTATCCCTCGTTTTTAATCCTTCATCCAAACCATGGACTATTTAATCTATTTTTTTAACTATCACATTAATGTGGGCACACCCTTCTTATTTAATCACCATTTACTATTTTATCCCCCTTACTATTTAATCTCTCTCAAACTAATAGGTCATCCAAACGAGCCGTTATTACCCGGTTGATACCTTCCCTGTTCATATTTTTATCTTTGATCGTCCCAATTTATTTGTATTTTTAAAAAAAAAAATTGCCACTTTTAAATTATTTATGTTTTTTAATTTGTAAAATTTTATACGATGGTAAAAGTTTACTTAATTTACCTAGTAAGATCTACTAATATACTGCACATAAAAAGTATTGTCAAATAAACATCATAAGCATTTTTTTTGTTATAAATAAAATGTGGGAACAAAAATATTGAGACGGATGATTACATAAAATTTTAAATGATATTTAGGGGGTGTTCCACTAAGTTGGTTTTTTGAAAAAATTAGTTTTTCACTGTTTTTTATGTGATGTATTGTGAGAGAATGACCTGTCTCGGCGTTTGGAAAAAAAAAAAATTTTGTTAGTGGAACACCCCCTTATTCTAGTTCACTAAATAACTTCCTTGTCGAGAGGTCAGGTACCTAGCTGGGATGCTTCTTTCTCGTTGTGATGTTGTTTTTCTCCTCTCCTTGAATCTTGTAATCAATTTCAAGATTATTAAATTTTCTTTGGCTGTTAAAAAAAAAAAAGAGAGAACTTCCACAGTAGAAAGATTACATGTATTTATAGAAAGTGAAGTGTGAAATTTTTTTTCCCTTCACAATTTCTTCTTCTGTCCCAAATGGCTAAACTTTAGAAAAAAAACCGTGCAATTTTAAATTAAAAAATAAAATACTTTATTTTATTATATTTGAATTTTTTATACCAAATTAAAGAACTCAATAAATATTTTGATTTAAGTAAATTATTTAAAAAATTATGAACAAAAGAGTTTTAACACGAATATTTTGATTTAGTATATCATAGTAATTTTAATTTATACTTGTAGTAATGAATTCAAAAACAGTAAATGTATATTCAAATGAAAAAGGAATGCAGAGGGACTGTTTTAATTGAACCAGACTGCCAGACACTGTTTTAACAAGAAAATGGGTATGGGGTAGCTGTTGGTGCTTGCTGTAGATTTATCTTCTCTCTCCCTCTCTCTCTCTCTCTCTCTAGGAAAATGAGAAAGTAGGTCTGCTCTCCGCTGCATCACTTTCTCTCTCCTCTGTCCCTCTCTGTGATGATGCTGCATGCATTGGTGGAATATACATGTTGGCTGTATCATGTATGTATGTACTCCACTTTATAGTACTATGTACATGTATGTTTTGTATGAATTGCTGTGAAACTGTGGGTATGGTGGGCATGTGTGTTCGATGAGCATGCATGAGTGGCGTGAGGAGAGAGAGAGAGGAATTTGTTACTGTACAAACCAGTGCTTTGCTGGATACACTTTGGACAAACTAACGGCCGGTTTGGCTGAGCTATCAGAATGGGGCCATGCTAGGGTATCGAAATTGTACAAATCGACGTGTGGTACTTATTTTTTAATTCTACACGAATAATTCGAATCGTTTAAATTTTGAATAAAAAAGCTTGAAAGTTGGATCAAGCACCTACGCATGTTCAATTTGGATGATTTTTTGCAGACACACTCAAAAAATTATTCCAAAATTATTGAACGGTCCGGATCATATGTGTGGGACCCAAAACTGGGACCCGCACACCTATTTGTACAATTTCGGTACCCCTAAATCGGTAACCATATCTTAACCGATTAGAAGGGGTCTGAATGACTAATGTCGGGCCTCGATTCAATGGTTTGTGACAATTTCGCATAAGGATATTATTTATGGCCCGTTGAATTTAATATCCCCATGGGTGCTAATTATGGACTGCTCAGACTCTATCCATAAATATTCCAATACCCTCAATCTGCATCACACCTTCTAATTTATCATTTCCCCTCAATTCAATTACAAAACAAACCAAGTAATATTTCATTCTCCCTATTACCAAAATACTCAAAACCAATGTACTATTTTATCCACCATTCACAAAATGTCATATTAATGTGGGTCCACCCTCGATAAATAATATCCCTGTTAACTTATCCCACTTTTTATCAACCCAAAATTCATCTCGCATCCTATCAAGCCATTTTCGGAGCTTCATTATCCATTTTGAATTTTGCAATTTCTTATTTATGCTTGTTTGGGAGCTCTACTTGATTAGAGGTACTTTTTGATTCTCATTTTGTATTTTGCTTGAAGAATCTCATTATAACCTACTCTGCATGAATCTCCCGAAGACTTTGTTGCAAAATCTATTGCATGAATCTCACAAACACTCTACAAATTAATAATATGTAATGACCATAATCCAAAAATCTACCATTCACAGTCCAATAATATGCAAAAAAATGATATGCTCAATTAAATATGCACCCTTAGATTGTAAATCATAGCCATTAAATCATTAACAAAAATTAAGGTGTATTTGCTAAAAATTATATGATTCTGCTATTTTTTTTTGCCAAACATCACAATATTACTACGACACAAATTGGTTTTACATGGCATTTACTAAAGCAACACTTATACTTACAACATCTTATGATCCTACTTACTACAACCAGTACGTCAAGTAGCATGTTATCACTTTTAGTCTAAATTTTTTTACGATTTCGGAAATATTTAAACCCACCCCACTTTAACCACATCCACCTACTTTTATACTTTTTGCTAAGCCATTATACAGTGAGCAACCTCAAAGAGTCAAAATGGGTACAATATAAATCCAGTTAAAAATTTAATTTAATAAAAAAAGATTGTGACGCCAACTATTTGAAAACTAAAATTTGGCATAATTTCCAAATATTATTATATATATTTATGGTGAGTTTCCATTAAGTTTTTTTTTTATTCTTGAACTATAAATTGTCAAATTAGGAGGTGTATATAAGGAGATGACTTGTTGATTTGACAACTTGTTATCTAAGAATATGAAAAAGGGTCACTTAGTCAAAAATTCAAAATATTTGACATTTCTTAAGGGAAGGACAAGGAACTTTTGCAATCGAACATAAAAACAAACAATATTTGACATTTTTAAAAGGAAGAACAAGGAACTTTTCCAATCGAACATAAAGACAAAAAAAAATAGTAAACTGTTACTAATTTTTTAAAAATTCTAAATTCGAACATAAAATTCAAAAAAATCTCCACCCCACCTCCGGCCGACCACCACCTCACCTTTGGCGACCACTTCCGGCGACCAAAAAAATTAGTGAGATGTCACTAATTTTTAAAAAATTTAATTTCGAACATAAAATTCAAAAAAATCACCACCCCACCTTTGGCCGACCACTACACCACCTATGGCGACCAAAAAAAATAGTGAGATGTCACTAATTTTTAAAAATTTTAATTTCGAACATAAAAATAAAAAATATCACACCCCACCTCCGGCCAACCACCACCCCACCTCTGGCCGACCACTTCCGGCGACAAAAAAAATTAGTGAGATGTCACTAATTTTTAAAAATTCTAATTTCGAACATAAAATTCAAAAAAATCACCACCCACCTCCGGCCGACCATCACCCCACCTCAGGCTGACCACTTCTGGCGCCCAAAAAAATTAGTGAAATGTTACTAATTTTTAAAAACTCAAATTTCATAAATAAAATTCAAAAAAATCATCACTCCAACTTCGGCCAACTACCACCCCACCTCGAGCCGACCACTTCCGGCGACCAAAAAAATTAGCAAAATGTTACTAATTTTTAAAAACTTGAATTTCGAACATAAAATTCAAAAAAAAAAAATCACCTCCCCACCTGGCGGACCACCACCCCACCTCTGGCCGACCACTTCCGGTGACCAAAAAAATTAGTGAGATGTCACTAATTTTTAAAAATTCTAATTTCGAACATAAAAAAACAAAATCACCACCCCACCTCTGGCCGACCACTTCCGGCGACCAAAAAAATTAGTGAGATGTCATTAATTTTTAAAAATTCTAATTTCGAACATAAAAATAAAAAAAATCACCACCCCACCTCCGGCCGACCACTTCCGGCGCTTAAAAAAAATTAGTGAGATGTCACTAATTTTTTAAAATTTTAATTTCGAACATAAAATTCAAAAAAATCACCACCCCACCTCCGGCCGACCACCACCCCACTTCTGGCCGACCACTTCCGACGACCAAAAAAATTAGTGAGATATCACTAATTTTAAAAATTCTAATTTCAATAATAAAATTCAAAAAAATCACCACCCACACCTCCGCCCGACCACCACCCCACCTTTGACCGACCACTTCTGGCGACCAAAACAATTAGTGAAATGTCACTAATATTGAAAAATCGAACATTTTCCCATTTTCTTCATCATTCGTGTTCAATTTCCCAACTTGATTTCCTGAAGGAAAGTAGGAGCCTTTCGATAGTGTGAGATTTGACCAGTGATCAGTGGAACTCTGACCCTTCGGTTATGAAAAGTAATCGTAGCGTAACTTTAAGTTATTAATTGTTGGATCGGGAAACGAGAGATGAACAACAACGCTCTGGATACTATAAGCACTGCGAGAATCGTGTGCCTCAAGCTTAATTCAGGTAAACTATTCGATTCGAGGTCGTTCAGTTCTCGTTGTTTAAGTATGATTTGGTAGAAGCCAAAGAGAGGAGAGAGAGGATTCGATTCTTTCATAGAGAGAGAGAGAGAGAGACAGAGAGAGAGAGAGAGAGTCTCTTTTAGGGAGTGAGGGTATTTGTGACTAAAATAAATGGAGAGGGGATTTGTTTTATCCTCTTATTAAATCATAATTACAAACAATGTCTTTATGTTTGATTGGAAAAGTTCTTTGTCCTTGCCTTCAAATAGGCAAAACATTATGTATTTATGACTAATTATTCCTATTAAAAATGACGAAACTACTTTAGTGGAAACTCAGTCTTAGTTTCATAGTTCTAAATAACCATCAATTTATAAATATTATTTTGAATACAATGAATTAATTTTTTGTTTTGATAACTTACAAATCTAGTTAATATTTCCAATAAAAATAAATTGTACAAGTTTATAGTAACAATAAAATCCAACGAAAATGCTTAACCTTAATCAAATTAGACTATTTAATTTGATAGGAGTAGTTAACAGTGATCAATATGACATAATTTCAAATTCAACGACTAATAGCATTGGTGATTGTCAGTGATCATTGAGAATCGATAAAATTGGCTAATTTAAATTGATTAACATGCTTAAGAGTTTAATCAAATGATCGAACCATTTGAATTGATCAATGTGCAATAGTTAGTAGATCTAGTAGTTACAAGTGATGTTGATTAGTACTGAACAACGAGGATTAATACAATTGACTAAGTGAACCAATGAATTTGTTTAATTATTTAACCACTTCATTTATCTATTTCAGTCAATAAAGATGACATGATTAGCAATTTGAAAATTAATAATTATAGTGGTAGACATTGATTCAGTTGGCTAATGCAGGACTATCCTCTATTGTTAACTATTTAATTTTATTAATTATAAAGGTAATAAACTTTTATTTACGTAGAGAACTAAGTGAAATTAAATTTATTGTAGTTGGTATCTTATTAATTATCCTAATTATGGGGCATTAATGATGATTCATCAATGCATACGGAACAGGGGACCCAAACAACCGAACCAATGCATACCTACCCGTCAATATAATAGCTCAGTGATTTCAAATGCCCAAAACTACGAGTGGTCTGATTTCATCTAAGGAATACGTAGGAAGCCCGATGGCTCGACCACGCATCAAAATTGGTTCCAAAACCCTTAAGATATTTGTCTAGCCAAAATAGAGTCACTTTACGGCTTTGACTTTCACTTAAACATGGTCTCATGACTTTCAAGCTCGGTAAAAGAGGGGCATCTATAGACACTCTAACTTGGCTCGATAGATATTTTAAGCTCTGCCATGTGTGGAATACCGATGATGTAACAATTTCGTATGCTTTGATAAGAAATGAGATGCTCTAGGAACTATGTGGAACTCTTAAGGAATGAAGAATGTCTCAGAATTAAGGAGGGAAGGGCCGTATGACGCTTAGAATGTGTTTTAGCCTTAGTTGGCTCCGATAATATTTTGATTGGTCTGCTTTCGGCCCACTTTGGATAAACTAATTTTTTATATTTTTATGTTGGTGTTCTACCAGATCTTAGTACTTTTAAAACCCTCTTTATTGATATATAATATGTCTAAATCCGATTTGAAATGACGGAGATACATGCGTTTTATCAAAATCATTCATTTTTCGACCCACTGAGGTAAAATCGCCATAGATGTACAAATTATTCTTTGATCCAAACCACTTTGGTTAAAAATTATACTTAACAAGATTTCCAATGGTTCAAATCACACGCGAATCAGACTTCGGTAGTGCCCGGAGCGAGCCCGAGAAGTTTGGTCTCTTGTGATGTCTAGATCAAAATGTTGGCCGCGAAATCGATGTGTCGGCCAAGAAATCAACTTTGAGCGAGTCCAGAAGCTTCTGCCAGTGTTGAGCTTCATTCC
This sequence comes from Vaccinium vitis-idaea, assembly GCA_963854785.1. Classification (NCBI taxonomy): domain Eukaryota; kingdom Viridiplantae; phylum Streptophyta; class Magnoliopsida; order Ericales; family Ericaceae; genus Vaccinium; species Vaccinium vitis-idaea. Next base: position 15,169,268 of record OY978224.1, on the reverse strand, counting down.
AACTCTTCCCATCCGGTAACCCAACTTGCGGTGCACGATCAAAACACTGTTAGAAGAGTTTTTATGGAAAATTAACTCTATTTTTAGATTTAATTAATTCTCTCATAATTATCACTAACCTACCTTCAATTTCGATAAATAGTGCCCCTCCCTATGAGTTTAGATTCAGATTTTCTATCTCTCTTCTATGTTATTCAGCCACTCTTTATATCATCTTCAACACATGTAGCCTAGGTTTGAAACCTAGCATCAACAACATACAAGCCAATCATAACTTTGAGTTATATCCGTAGTCTACCAACTTTGTGAGCAAAAACTTCAAGAGAGTAGCCAAAACCTTCAAACTCGAAAGAGTTCTACCCTATTCATCGGTTTTTTTGTGCCTTTAATCTATATAGGCTGCACAAATCAAGCCTTGATTATATAATCAAGCAAACTGAGGTATCGAGGTGGGATTTTCACACAGTCTGTTGACTGACGTTTGATGAATCACTTTTGGTTGCTCCCAATCAATGAGCTGCAAAACAAAGTTATGGACACCAGTGTGGTGTCGGCCAACACCCTTCTAATACCTAAGTCAGAATACGTTTGGAGAGATAGTATTGAACTCAATCAGTAATGAATACTTGAATGATCGTACATTTATCCAATGTAAAGGGGTTCATTTATAGGTGTTATGTCGGAGCATATAGTGTACCGGCCTAACCTATTTTCATGGAGGACAGTAGAGAATATCTTGGAGGCAGGTCATTAGTAATATGCTGTATATCTCGGAAGACGTTAATACTCACAAAGATGGATTGACTCATGGAAGAGTCTAAATGACTTTATCCCCAAGGATAGAAATATTTGAATTACCCAAACGATGAAGATGAGTGCCATTTGAAATATCCAATTGATAAAATATTCCATATTAATAGGGAATCTGTTATGTAAATTCTAACCATACTGGTCTGGTCTGTAATATTTTGGTCAGATGATTCAGCCATATCAAATTTGGTCAGATATCTTAGTCAGATCAGGTTAAATAGATCAAGCCTATTCAGGTAAGTACTGGGTCTATATCCCTGATGGGTTGATCGGGTCTAATCTCATTTTTCAGTAATAGGCTTGAGCCCAATCTGCCTGAACAGATCGATGTGAGAAACAAGATATTGATGGAGCCCAATTTGGACCTATCAACCGTTTCTTGTTTGTTTATTTTTGTTGGTATTCCCTAACCCTTCTGCTCATTTTTGTTCTTATTTTCTGTTTAAGGTGTCGACAGTTGGAATATCATCGACACATTGTTGTGGCGGCCAGTTAATCAATTTGCATATTGTTGATTTTGCCAGCCAACATATCTATTTGGCGGTGTAACACCCCAAAATTTGGGTTTGTTAATAAAGAATACATAAATAATAATTAGGGTTTACAACAGTATTTCAAAAGGAAATTACATAGATCTTCCTGTTAATACATTCAATCTCTACAGGGTTGACTAGGAATTCTCTACTCCACTACTTGGTCGTCCATCCTTGCGGTATTCTGCTCTGCTCTGTAGGCCTTCAAGCCATAGTACTCCTACTGTTCATTTCTATAGTCTAGAATAATACGTCAGAGTCGCAGAGCAACATCGTGGTATTATGCTAGGGTTACACAAGTGCAACACCGTGAGCGATAACGCCTAGTAGACAGTTCTACCCAAACCTTAACTAGCAATTCTAGAACAATATATATAACTAGAAAAGTAAAACTTGAGTTCATCGAAAACAGTGTATCTTATGTATGCAGATAAGTTAGTGTCAATGTAGATAAGTCAGTGTCAATGCAAATCAGAGTATATCGAGCGCAATTAAATAGTGTCTCGTATTATCTTTTCAGTGTCGGCATTCTTCTTCAAATTTCAATCATGTCAGTATCTCTCATCACTCGAAAGTTATTGGCCTGTTCTACTTCCCCTTTCTAACGATCACCAACCTTTCCGCTCGAGGTCCCGGCTCCCTTGTCTCACGGACGCAACATCATGATACAAAGTCTGTTCACCCCGTGACTCACACGAACATAGCTTCGATCGTATGGTGTCACGGGCGCAACATCATGATACTACCCGACCACCTTGTATCACAGACACAACATCATGATACAAAGCTTTATCCACTATGTTGTTGTACATGCTTAGCCCTAACCACGTCATGGACGCAACATCATGAAGGGCGGTACTACAACGGCACTACCGTTTTTCTTAGCCCTAACCACATCATGGACGCAACATCATGAAGGGCGGCGCTAAAGCTGCACGGTCATTTTCATTTCCATTTATTTAATCAATCCATTCTCATTCTCATCTCTTTCTCATCAACATCTATTCAATCATTTTCTCGTAAATTGTGTCGTGTCGATATCATATCGTGTCTCGTGAGCATGTCGTATGATTTATAAAACTTGTTTTGTGTCAACGCATCATTTCTCGATAAACGTGTCACATAAAATAACAGCTTTCCTACGCGCTATCCTTTTCAAACTAGTCTAGGTTTCACAGAAAATCGTTACTGATTGATTACGAAATCATTCATAAAAATCTAATTTCTTTGTGACTTTCTCTAGACAAATGAGATAACCAGGAGAGTCCCAGGTCGGATGGCCAAATGAGTCCAGTTAGAATCACCATTCCTTTCTTAGACAGCGCGAAGCTTGTCCTTTTGACAGACCCTCAAAGGTGTTAGCCTTGGGTTATCTCATAGTCCAAATACGGTCAAAACATTTACTTGCTACTTTGGGAAAACCTTTTTGATCTCATTTTTCAAAAATCAACCGGGCATTATAACTGCGTATTTTTAAAAAAAGTCTAACTCAACTTGGACATAGTAACGACTACGCATGATTATGAAAAAGTTATTTTTAGACATACTAACTTTCTACCGCAAGCTTTCTAGAACATGACTAATTTTCCGGAAAAATGCTAAGTAAACAATTTTAAGGAATATTTGAGAAGTAAAGCATGCTTAAACATGGTATGAATAAGCTACTAATTTAAGTAGAAAGGCTACTTAAAGTTTAGGTAGTAGAGCTACCTTGTTTTCCGGTTATCAGCTGGAAGCCGAACAAGCTTGGTAGAACTCCGGTTGAACTACGAACTCCTAGTTCCTAACTTTCCTACTACTTTTGGATTGGTGGGTGGTTGTTGGTGGAGAAGAGTGGCGGTTTTTAGTGGTGGTGGAGGAAGAACAAGCTTAGAACTCAAGAACTTAGAAAAGGAGTGGGAGAGCTTCTTTAGTATGAGAAACAAATGAACAAAGGCTTTCTATTTATAGACAAAAATGTGAGAACCCCTCCCCCTTTAATGTTGGCCGGCCCCTCCCCCATCCCATGTGCCAAAATCTTCTCCAATAATTTGCTAGATTTTAGTACAAGATTTTGTGGGATTCTGCTTTGCTATAATCCAAGGTTTTAGTACACCAAATCTTAGGTAAAATCCTAGGCTTTAATGGAGAAAATCTAGGGTTTAAATGCTAGGAAATTTCTAGGTTTACTTTAAGGGATTCCTATGCACATGCATGAAGATATAGTGCACTACATATATATGTATTGTGTTCTTTATCTTAGTGACTAAGTAAGTAGGAAGTTTCCTCCCTCCTTTCTACAAGCACAAGGCTAATAACTCCTAAGAAAATCTAGGGAAAGCCTAGGAATTAATGGGAAGAAAACTAGTAGGAAATCTAGTAAAAAAAAATCTAGTAGTATAAATATACTAGGACACACACACACATACATACATATATATATATATACACTAGTAGAAAAATAATTATTGACCCAAAATAGTTATTACCAAATGTAACTTTAAGTAATTTATTAAAGAAAATAACTCTAGGAAAATCAATTGATAAACGAAATTTTTATTTAGCAAAAATCAGGGTCGTTACAGGGGGCTGACGGATCGATGCGTATACAGCATAGCTAATTTTATTTTTATTTAATATTCTGCACTGCTTGATCCCTTGTCCTTTCCCCATGTATGTTTTATTTCTTGTTGTCACCCATGTCTGTTTAATGGCTAATTAATTAATTTATTTTTTAAGTCTTTTAAAATAGTTTAATAGCCTTATGTTGAGTGAATACGGGTTAGCCTTTGTGGCTAAGCAGAGAGGGGTGCCTAACACCTTCCCCTCACCGTAACTTTGGTTCCCGAATCTAAAATTTCTCATCGAAACGGTTTCTTACTTTTCCTAAAATCAAGTGGCGACTCTTAACAGTTGTAAGTGTTGCAATGGGCATTGTGGATTATCGAGGTCGAAGTAGTCTACCAATTGGCCATCCTGTGTAGTGATGCCCTTCTGAGGTCAAATTCGATCGGGTAGCTACAGTTTGGCGACTCTCCAAGGAACCCAATACTTGAAAACTCAACTAAAAATTGTTTTACTATTTTATTTGATTTATTCATGGGCATCAATGTTGGAAAACCCCGTTTAGTTCACCTAATATCCTAACATGTCATGGGCTATGTTAGGGGTTCAAGCAAACTCTAAGCAACGGAGTCCCCTTGAGACCACCAAAACCTTGCATAAATTAGTTAGCCATAGAACTCTTCCCAAACTAGGACATGGAATCCCACACAGTTTAGGACTATGTGTTGCATCGTATCTCAAACTCTTACATGCTTGGATGATTAATTAGTCTCAAGAGCTTTAATTGCTTTAGAATTCAATATATCTTGTTAAAAGTTTGTGATAAGTCATATATCTCTTGAGAAAAAGAAGAGTCCTTATTCGCTTAAGTTTCAATTTCCAATAACTCTATCTCTCTTGGAGATAAGTCTTCGCTTTTTTGGGAGTTATCATTATCATTAAGCTGTTAGGGGTTTTGTTTATTTTTATTAAAAAAAAAACTTTTTAGATTTTTAGATTTTATGTCCATCATCTTTGCATAAGGTTTTAGTCACCATTTTCGCATGGCATGCATGGTCCGATCCATCACATAAAAAATAAAAATACAAACTCCTATTTTCTAGATTTTAAGAGTTCAACATTTTTTAAGTGGTTGCTAAGGTTTTAGTCATCATATTTGCATGACATGCATGGTCTGGTTCATCACATTTTTGTTACAAGGTATAGTTGCATGTTCTATTGTGTGTGTGTGTGTGTGTATATATATATATAAAGTTTCATCATTCCTGCATCTTTGCACGATGCATCACATGGTCGTTTGATCAATATTTTTGTCACATGATAGCATAGTATGTTATATTGTCGCTTGATAGCATGGTAAGTTGTGTGGTCACTTGGTTGAATGCATGACACATAGGACATCCAATGACAACGGCAATTTACATTTTAAGGGCAATAGGCACGTCAAATAGGTGCACCTTATAATCACTTGATTTTAGGCACCTCAACACAAACGTAATCAAGATTCTGCTTCTTCTTGTTTGGTCTTCGATAACTTCGTCGTTATTTTGTGTTGCGTCTATTTCCTCTAGGAATTTGAGTCATTGTCTTTAGAAGCATAATGTTTTGACCAACTTGTTGCACTCAACATGAAGTAGGAATCTCTTCCGGAATGTGAATCCCCTAAATGGAAAACTTGAACTACAAGTGGCCTGATTCTCTCTCTCTCGAGATACATAGGCACCTTAGGGTCGGCCACAATTTTCAAAGTATTTTCTCTTGTGCTAATTTGGTACCATAGAGTATTTGTGATAACATAAAATGTTAAAAAACAATCCTTAAAGGTTTCAAATGCAATCTCATGATATCCTTTGGAACACATCAAATCACTTGATTTGTCAAAAGTGCAGAATAAGTTTTTAAATAAACTATGACTATGTCATTTTTGGTGAGCTAAGTAGGAGTTGAAATATTTTTTTGCCTTCATGGGACCACTTCTAAGGAATACATGTTGAAAAGAAAAAGAAGAAAGGAAAAAATTGAGCTCACTAGATTGAAAACCCGCAAGGTGTTTGGTTCTCTTACTTCTTTGCAATGGAAAATAATTGTGAGTGTGCCAGAGAGTTTTTTAATCTCCTCCCTCAGATTAACTTTGGAAAACCAAATTCAATCAGACGACTGTGCTTTAATGGTTCAATTCCTCAATTAAGAGGATTTTCTTTCAAAGTGAAGAAATACAAACCAATATACTTAAGAAATTAAAGAACAACAAGGAAACAAGATACTTTGATTGATAAATCAAAGGTAGACTTACTTCGAAATTGTCTTCAACTTCAAACAAAAGGTAACAAGAACTTCGAACAACTGATTGTTACAAGAACAATCGAGATATATTTCCTAAACTACTTCCTAATCTACTTCCTAACCTACTTCGAACTGAGTCAAAATCCTAATTCTACTTGCTAATGAACAAACCAAGCATCATTCTTTGATAGCTGTTTGTTGAAGATTTCTCTGGGGGCTTTTCACTCTTCGATTTCTTCTATTTATAGGCACTGCTTGCAATTTGAACTTCTCGCTCAAAGAATTTGAATTTGGCTTGCTTCGAACTCCATCTTTCTACTTGAAATTGGCAGTTTCTTCCCTCCAACAGATCTGAACTTGAATTTTTTTAGTCTTCTTTCAGAAGCTTTAATTTGAATCTGCACGGTTGCTTAACTAACTCAAATGATTAAGTGTTAAGAAAATAACTGCCTTGCATGATATGCTCCATGTGTCTTAACTGTCAACTACCTCGTTTCATACATTTACACGTGGAGTTCATGCATTTAGCAGTTGAAATCAGGGCTTCGAAGTCAATTTATTATATTAGTTTGACTTGTAACTGCCAATAACTGCTTTTCAAATATGAGAAGTAATACGACATCGTATTAATTCATCTTTATTTCAGTAATCCAGTGCGTCTTCATTGAAACATATTTGTCAACGTTTGGCATTCTTGATTACGTGTCAATTGATTATTGAATTTGTTAATTTTATACGTAAACACAAGGGCGGTCTAGGAAAAAGTTAGAGCATGAACAAAACAAAGAAGGTGGAAACTTAGCCATGTCTCCATGCATTCACTACATGCCTCAAGACTTGTCATCATTAGAAGAAAATCACATAGTTAGATGTTTGTGGACGCCCCTCCGGAGATCGATTCGGAGTCGTCACCCGGGTTTTAGCGGGTCGTCCCCGAGGAACCAAACTCAATTGACTCGTGCCTCATTCAATGGATAAGGATTACTGGCCCGTCATCACCATACTATCTTAGGTTCGGGAGCTCAATTACAAGAGAGGAAGGGTTTTACGGCACCCCCTCTAACCCGGTTGGAAGACTGGTCTCTACTTGACTTTTGTGAGATTACGTGAAATGGATGCAATTCAACCATGAGCAAATACGGGGAATAAGGGATGTGAAGTCAAATAACGATGAGAAACATAGCAACAAACTACAGTGCATGCATGTGAGATGTGGTTTACATGAGTGATGATGGAATGCAAGTACGAACTAACGAAGTCACAAAATAACAAACATCAATATTAGAAAATGATTAACAGAGACTAAAAACTGGAAATAGCATGAATAGTACGTAAAACAAACTAAGCCAAACTGATCCACTTCCAGTGGTTTGAGCGCTTAAACTGGGGGTTTGAGCGCTCAAACTCATCCTCAACTCACACATGCTTGTGATATTTCTGAAGATTCTGATTTGATGAAAACATGACTTGTTCTCTGTTGTTTACTCAGAAACAGTACTGGAATGATTGAACAAAATCACATGGCCATGCATGCAGGAATTTTTTTTTTTTTTGATCGGCCCATGCATGCACGATTTAAAACCCACTTATAACCCAAATGAAGTAAGTAATACAGAAGGAATGAAGACTCAACATTAAAAGACAGTATCTCAGAGTATTCAATGCTCAGAAACCAAGCTTGGATAAGAATAACATTCGATGGACTAGAAGACAGTTTGAGCGCTCAAGGGATACATTGAGCGCTCAAACCATCTCTTGGATTTGAGTGTTTCTGCTCCTTTCTTCCTGCATTTGGATCATGGGTGAGTTAAAAAAATGATGCGTGATGATACACCTGTTCTTAAAACTTCATGAACATGGATAAAATAAACTTGAGGTGTCCACACAAGTGGGAAATGAGTATTGGGTCATGCATAAGCATGATTAGAGTGAGAGGGGAGAGGATCAGGTTGGCTCAGCCAAACATCAACACACACACACACACTGTAATGAACTCAAAGTAGAATACAAAATAGTGATAAACAAGAAACAAATGCAGAACTCAACAAGATTTGAGCGCTCAATGTGCCAGGGATTGAGCGCTCAAACCTCATTCAAGGGTTATGAGCTTTTATGGCTTCTGGTGTTATAATGAACTCCAAACTTTCTGATCATGACTCAAAGAGTGTGATAAACTTATCTATTTCATAAAACATAGCCGTATATGGCTTGGCTATGATAAAACACCATTTTAATAACTCTTAGTCTCATTGATCAATGACCAAATCATGGAACAAACTGATTTGAAAGTATTTGAGCCCCCAAGAGTTACTAAGATGCTGATATCAACACAAATGTGGTCAAAACTTCAAGCTTCATCACTTTCGATGACTTTTGAACTTATTTTTCAATGATCAGAGAGTTTATGAGCTAGTTTAAAACCACAGAAATCAACTAGAAACCATGAAAGCATGATACTATCATTAGAAAAGGTCAGAAACTTCAAGAACACAGAAGAGTCTCAAAACAGTTTGAGCGCTCATTGTACGGACATTGAGCGCTGAAGCTGTTTTGAGCTGGGAGTTTTGAAAGTTATTTTCTTAAGCATTTAGGACCTTGTGAGTTCATTAGAGGTATAGAGGACCTCCATGAACCCACTGGTCTCCCTCAGGAGCACCAACCCGTAACTTTTACATGGTATTTCTACCTTTTGGCTTTGATTTAAGCTTGAACTTGCTGTTTTGATGGATGGATGAGTGTTGGCTGGATTTGTAAGTACAATGTGGGTAGTTTAGGATAGAATATGAGGAATGTGGATTGGCTTGGGCTGATTTTAGGTGGATGATGGTGTATTCTAGTGAGAGGATTTGAGGATCAAGTGGGTTTGGTTGATTGAGGGTGATTGAGTTTGGGTTAAAGGGGTAGAATAGAGTGTGAGCTCTGGAAATGGAGTTTTAGAGAGAGAGTGAGTAAAAGATCAGAGTGTGGTGGGTTGCAACCTCTGTAAATGAGGTGAAAGGGTGGGTTTTATAGAGGTAAATGGGGGTGAAAATGGGTTTAATTGAAATGGTGGGCCTATTAGGACAAATTAGGGCCACCCTGGGGTCTATTGCATGCATACGAGCAGCAATTTGGCGGTTGTACGCATGCCATGCAGTCAGAATCTCATCATTAGATACCCTGCCAGCAACAAATTGGACAGGGTTTGAGCGCTCAAATTGGGGGTTTGAGCGCTCAAATTGGGGGTTTGAGCGCTTAAAGCCCTTTGAGCTCAGGGGTTGATTTTGGGTTATTTTGATAATTTGAGGGGTGTTTTGGTCATTTGGGTTGGTTTAGATTATTTATGAGTGGTTTAGGGTGGTTTGAGGTGGTTTATGGTGGTTTAGTGCAAGTTCAAGCCTCGTTCCTAGCTTCAAGGTACGCACGGGTGGTTTTCTCATCATCGGGAGTGCTTGGCAAGTATCCCAGGTCAAAATCGAGGTGTCTACAATGTTATTGCCTCATAATCTCTTGATTAGGATTATAGTTGCTTTATCGTGTGATTCAATATGAAAAAAGGCCATTGTTTCTATCTAAACACTTTATCCCTTGCTAGCCACGTTGGGTCTCAGAATGAAAAACCCCACTAGGCAGCCATCCCCCACAATGGGGTCGATAAAAATGAGAGAAATGATGAAAACAAAATCTATCAAGAAAAATTAAAGCAAAAGTTGTTGAACACAAAACAAAGAATGAACACCCTGAGTCATACAAGGGGCATTTTGAAGAAGGCATCTCTTTCAATAAAATAAGGTGTAGCTGAAAACAAGAGGGAGTAATTAGATGGCTGCTAGCTTTAATACCTGAGCATGAGTAGAAAGTAGGTTTGAGCCTTCATATCCATTTCTTTTTTTAAGACAATACCCTAACCTACATTATGGTCCATAGCAAAATCCTCTCAGATTGAAAAACACAACTTAGTAACAAGGTCCTAAACTAGGGGCATAACCAGAGTAAGAAGGTGGTAAAATGCAAAATCGTTTGAAGGCAAAACAACGTGGAAAGCCGCATGAGACAAGGGGCATATCCAAATCCCCTTTTATTCTCCTCTTTGAAGTATTCAGTCATCCATGAGTTTCACAATAGTCAACTATCAATTCAACTAAATGCAATCAAATCAACATGAAGCAATGAACTCACTTAAGTGACTAGGGGCTTGGGTTCATGAAAAGGTTTGTGTCTCATGACAACTAAAGTCATTTTAATATGAAACACTTGATAGAATGATATGCTTTTGAAGTCCTCGAGGAGATTTTTTTTTATTAAAAAGTTAACTTTATCATAAGAATTCTTGACACAGCAATGCAAGCACAATTACTACTTACAGATTTTCAAGGAGATAATATGAGTTTCTCATTTCATGAAAAGTGTAGCTAGACGGTCTCCTGATCATTGAGTGTTTCAGTAGTGTCGCTTGATTCTTTCGAGTTGTCATAGCCAACTGTCTAGTATGAAGTGTGTCAACATTATGTGGTTTAGAAGATGCATTGAGTACGCGGAAGTTGAGATATCCAGAATACAAAAAAAGTTCATTTGCACAGTCATTATCAAACCATTGCATTGGCTTCTTTGTGTGTACATCATTGCGTTTGCTATATTATCTTAGTCTCTTGATTACATATCATCTGAAATGAGTTAACCCCCAAGTATGAGATGTTCTTGTTTTTTAGGAAGAGTATTCTTGTCATCAGATGTCATCCATGCATGACCATCAGGCAAAGCAAGGGAAGCGAGAGTGAAAATATAAAAGGAAGGAGCAATGAAGAGATGTCATTTTTCAAAAGGCTCACTCTAGCTTAGAGGGTGTCTAGTCTTGAAAGAGCACCATGGCACACAACCTTGTCAAGGTCATGCCAAAATCTCTGCCAAACAAGGGCATTGCATCATATTCATTTTTTTTTACATGTGTCTATTCTAGGGACAATTAGATTGTTATTACCATGCAAAGCATCCATTGCCTAAACAAGAGGCATTTTTTTTTCTTTCCAAGTTTAGTAAACAAGCCAAAAAATCGAGCTCAAGCTCAGCTCGATTAGTAAATGAGCTGAGCCGAGCCGAGCCTTAGCAGCCTTATCCCCAATCCATTCAAGGGACAAAGCACTTGCCTTAAAAGCATTTATCCATTGCTTGACTCAATACAAGTTAAAAACACTGTGCAAATTCTAGCTTAGTGTTCTCGTCAAGTCCCTCTCATGCAAGAAGCTCAGCTTATCTCAGCACTCTTAAGAAGTCATTTGCTCCATGGCTTAAACATATCCGTGCAAATCAAGGCCAAGTTTAGTTCAACTTATTCAAAGAATTCAATCGCTCAGTCAAAGTTATTCACAGCTGTACACTTTTGTGCCCAATTATCCATATCTACAAGGGACAAAATTGTGCCCTTAAGATGTTTATTACGGCACAATGCCCAAAAGTAAGTCATAACATGCAAAGGGGTGTGGAACTAAGTGGATTAAATGGATTAAAGCATATGTATCATCAGTAACATTGTCAATCCTAATTAATGGATCCTTAACAACAGATTTTCCAATGGAAAAAGGCTTATGACAAGGGGATCCTATCTCTCCTCTTCTCTTTAATGTGGTAGTAGAAGGATTTAATATCATGCTGAAAAAAGCTAAGGGGGCCAACTTGTTATCAGGTGTTCAAATGGGTGAGACTGATCCAGTTATCACCCACTTACAATTTACAGATGATATTGTATTATTTTCTAAGAATAGTCTTGAGGAGGTTAAGGTGATCAAGAATATTTTGCATGGGTTCCAACTAATGTCTGGGTTGAAAATCAATTTCTCCAAGAGTTAACTGTGTGAGATCGGAATTTTACAACCAATGATGGAGTCTTCTGCTAGAGTGCTTGAATGTAAGGTGATTAAATTACCTTTTAATTATCTTGGTAGCCGGTTGTTGATAAAGTAGAGCATAGATTGGCTTTATGGAAGAGAAAATACATGTCTCTAGGGGCTAGAGTCTCTCCTATCAAATCAACCCTAGGATATTTACCACAATACAACATGTCCATGTTTAAAATTCCCATTTTAGTTGGAAATAAAATTGAGAAAATGCAAAGACGGTTCTTATGGGTGACTCCTCTGAAAAAAAGAAATTACAGTTGGTGGATTGGAACAGGATCACAAAAAGCAGGTCAAATGGGGGTTTGGGTATCAGATAACTAAGGGTCCAAAATGTTGCACTTTTATGCAAATGGTGGTCGAGATTTGGCAGTGAAAAGGAAACGCTATGAATGAAGGTTCTAGCTGGGAAATACATTCACCAGAGCTTAGAATGACTACCATCAAGGGGGCTATCTCGTCAAGATAAAATTTCAAGAGTATTGAATGATATCTGCTCTCTTGGACAGGTGGAATCTGAATACACTGATATAATAAAGGGTGGTTTTAGAATCAAAGTGAAGTCAGGCTCTAACACTTTATTCTGGAAAGACTTATGGATGGGTGACCAAATCATGGAAGCTACTTTCCCAAGACTTTTCTCTACCTCAACCCAACAAAATGCGAAGGTGTGTAAAGTTTTTTATGGTAGAATCCTAAGTTGGTCCCTTCTTTTCAGAAGAAGACTTTTCCTTTGGGAAGAAGGCCAGCTTTAGGTGCTTAAACAAATGCTTAACAACCAGGTTTTGGGTTTCAATGGCTTGGACTCACTCAAATGGAATTAGGAAAGCAAATCTTGTATGTTCTCTGTTATATCTTTTTATGATAAATGGGAAATTGATTGCAATAATCAAAATCATATTGGTCCTCAGTGCTCACTAATTTGGAAAATTCTTTGCCCATATAAAGTTGAAATTTTTCTTTGGCAAGCTATGCAAGACAGATTAGCCACTGGTGGTGAACTTCTAAAACAAGGAATTATTGGCGATGGAGGGGATGCTGACAATGTGGTGGGTCTTTGTGTTTTCTGTGGGCAAGAGCTAGAATCTGCAGTTCATGTATTATTGCACTGCAAATTTGCATGGAATGTTTGGTCCTATATAATCAATTGGGTTATGAGTTGGGTATGCCCTGAAAGCATTTACGATCTTATGCATTGGTGGTTTTATTGAAAAAGGTTGCTGGGAGATTTATTTTTATGTTGTTCTATGGTTAATATGGCTAGAAAAAAACTAGATTATTTTTAGGGAGAAAGAGTTGACAGCAGACAAGCTGGTAGATGATATTCAGACAAGAATTGCAAGAAAACTGAAGGTTGCAAAGATTACCGCATCTTTTAATATTTCCAAGAAAAACAAATTTTGAATTGAAAGATTACTCAGTGGAAGATTTTAAAAGATGCATCGGCATTAGAAAGCTGAAGGTTGCAAAGATTTCAGAGGTTGACTAAAGGGAGAATGTTATGCAATAGTTTGAGAAATTTTTTGGTGGTGAACTTTGTTCAATTGTGATCCAGTTTTCCAGTTTATCTCTTGTATTCCTGTATTTTGGGTATCTTCGGTTTGGGGCCTTGCTAAACATTTAGTTGTTTTCTGTATGTTTTGTATTCTATGTTCGGACTTTGGGGCATATGATGGTCGGTCTCGAGGGTGCCAACCTAGTTGGGATGCTTGTAGGCCAAAGTGATGTCGTTTTTCCTTAGTCATTTTAATCATGGTATATTTTCCAAAGAATAAAATTGTTTTTGCCGATAAAAATTTTTTCAAAAAAAAAAAATGCAAAGTCTCAGAGTCGCCAATAACATTCAAGCAGCTCCATGCTCTATCAACATCTTAGCTAAATGAAAGTTTCAATATCGATTCTAAGGGGAAAGGCAATGCTCTCATATTCAGTGCCCGTGCAAGGCTGCGTGTTGCTCAAGTATTAAAGTTCATTCAAGTTCAAGAGTATAGCCCAGTGGAAGCTCAGCATCCTTGAATTATCAAGCTCATATGGCTCAGTGCCCTTATCCATTGCAAGGGGCAAAACAATGCTCTCAAGACATTCAATGGCTCAGTGCCCCTAATATCCAAGAGAAGCAGCTTCATACCCAGTCACGACCAAAACGCACGCTGTTGGTGTAGCCTATCCAAGAAAAATGAAGAAAAGAGCGGTTCCATCTCCTACCAAAGCAACCAGACCAAAGGAGAGTCGGATGGTGAACAAGTGGACAAACCATGGTGAACGAACCACGCCTGTGGAGGTAGCAGTGGTAACACCTACCCCATGATGGGTCAATGATGAAAAACCAAGAGGAGGAGGGGAGAGAGAGAGAGTTTGATCGTCTGGAAAGTGAAGAGGAAAAGAGAGCAGAGAGAAGAGACAGATGACTTTTCAAATTCAGATGGGACTGCTTTAAATAGACTACCTGATGCAAAAATCTCGGCTGAATCATTTAATCGACCAACAGATCAACCAAATGGCTGATAAATCCAATTTTCAAAAATTTGGCCTTTTCAATCAATATCCCAACCGGTATATTGATTTGCTGCCTAACAGATTCATCTACCATGAGCAAATTTTTTAGATGTATTTCCACAATTCTGGGTCCAGAACCAGCAGAATCAAGGTGTCACCACTTCGAGTTCAAATCCAAGTATCAAGCAAAAACAAACTCAGCATCAATGCGGACCTCGTGATGTGAGCCCCCAGAGGAGTCTTGCCCATCAATTCAACATTAAAACTTACCCCGGATAAAGTAAGGATGATCACGAAAAGTGAATGGCTTTGCCCTTACAAACAAAGGTTAACATGTCGTGTAGTGTTCTACCCCCAAATACAGGGGGGCTAAAACTTCAAAGTAACGCGAACTCTCAAAGGTGCCTCGCCTGTCAAATGCAATTCCATAATTGCACTTCAGCAACGTGAACTCTCAGGAGAGCATCACATATCAACACGATTCCATCATTGCACTCCCAACCGTGCTCATCAACAGCAACATTCAACTCACAAACCCTCTCCTAGATAAAGTAAGGATGATCATGAAAAGTGAATGGCTCGGCCCTTACAAATAGGGTTAACCTACCATGTAGTGTTTTGCCCCCAAATACGGGAGATCTGGCTTTTGAAGCATCATTACAGTCATTAAAACAACAACACCTCCGTGTTTATTTCCAATGAGCTCAACATCTACCAACATCAAACTCTACATGTATTCATGACAAGCTCCGCGCTTATCTATCAACAATACCTAAGTTCAAAGCTTACCAATAACATGCTCAACGCGTATTCATGACAAGCACCATGCTTATCTATTAAACAATGTCTGACGTCCAAGCTCAAAGCTTGAAAAACATCATGTTGCAATTGCACACCCCAAGGTCTGCATTCACTCACTTTTAGGGTCTCATTATTTGCAAGTCATAAATCATACCACTGTTGCATGTATATGTGCCTTGCATTACTGTACATGTTATCAACCTCTTCGGCCAAGTATCTTGAAAAGACCACATGCCACCACTCAAACAGCCCTAAGCTATCCAATTTCTCAACAACTTCTGAACAGGCTCCTGTAGACACCCCGATTTTGAACCCAGGATGCACTCGAGCATTCCCGATGATGAAATAGACCAATCATGCATACCTCGAGGCTAAGAACAAGGCTTGAACTCACCGAACCACCCTAAACCATTCTAAACCCTCCTAGAACAACCTTAAACCAAGCAAAATGACCAAAATACCCTTCAAACCATTTCAAAACAAACCCAAGCCTACACCATCTTCTAGTACATTCAAAACCCTCTTTATTGATATATAATACGTCTCAATCCATTTTGAAATGAGGGAGGTGTGTCCGTTTTACCAAAATGACTTATTTTCCCGACCTTCTGAGGGTAAAATGGTCACATACTTGAATGTACAAATTTTCTTGGGTTCAAACTACTTGGGTTAGAAAGTACACTCGACAAGCTTTCCAACGCTTCAAACCACGCATGAAACGGAGTTCGGTAGCACCCGGGGCGGCCCCGCAAAGTTTTACCTTTTGAGCAACAGCCTTGAGCGCTCAAGCCCTGGACCTTGAGCGCTCAAGCTCATGGCTTTGAGCGCTCAACTCCGAGCCAGATCAGTTTTCTGCACATCATCTAATCATGATATTCTACTGCAAGAGGAGCGTCTACCTATGTTTTCTACTGCCTAAATACACTTCCTAGACCCTTGAACATCTCCTCAATCACCCCCCAAACCCAATTCAAAAATTAAACCCATTTCCCTCCCATTTCTCTCTCTATATAAACCCCCTTTGGCTGATCTCTTACACTCTCACACCCTTCATCAGCCCTCTCCACTCTCTCTCATCACTTCAATCACGTTTTAGCCTTTCTCTCCTCCATAGCCACCACCCTCCATCATCTTCAACCTCCAAAACACCCAAAAATCTCATCTTTAAGGCCTACAACACATGGGTCTTTGAGAAACCAACTTCAACAGCCCCTCTCTCACTCTAACAAGCCATTTACAGCCCATACACTCCATCAATTTCGTCCAAACCTAGCTCTTCCATCAAAACCCACCTCATCCAAGCCAAAATCACCATTTTAAGCTCAAATCCTCCATCATCCACTCAATCAATCACTCAATCAACCCTACACTTACACTCCTCTGACCAAAATACTTCATCTATAGCCCATAAACACAGCCACTACCCATCCATTCATCAAATCACAAGTTCAAGCCTTGATCATAGCCGAAAAGGTAGAAAATCATGTGAAAATCACTGTTTTGGTCTTGCTGAGGGAGACCAGTGGGCTCATTCAAGTTCCTCATACTTGAAATGAGCCTACAAGTTCTGAAAAGTATCATAAAATAGCAGAATTTGGCGATCTGGGAAGGGCTTGAGCGCTCAAGGCCTTCACCTTGAGCGCTCAAACCCCAACAGATAGGCAGTCATAGTGTTTCAGCCATAACTTTTTACTCCGAACTCCGTTTTCAACGTATTATATATCAAAACGTAGATAATTTGAAGGGCTACAACTTTTTAGTTTTGTGTTTTTCTCATTTCTATATCAAAACCCTCCAAAACATGAAAATAGTGTCGGAAAGATAAATAATTTTGTTCAAAATGGTGTTTTAAGTTCTATTTTTCTCCTTCATTGTCATTTTCCTTGTTTATATCATTCTGTAATCGCATTGTACACTTCACACAAGCATCCACCATCACTTAGTTTGTGTTTTAATATTCATTTACGTGTTTGCCATTCCCGTATCCCCCATTTCGTGTTTAAAATCAAATTTCAAACATTTCCAAAATCCCACAAAATGTTGAGTAGAGACCGGTTCACGGACCGGGCGAGAGGGGTGCCGTAAAACCCTTCCCCTCTCGTAACCAAACCCCCGAATCCGAGAAATCTTTGGTTCCGCCATGATCAGTGAAATCTTTTTCAAATGGGCAAACAAGTCATGTTTATTTTTGATCGGTTTCTCGGGTTCGGACCTCAAATCCGGGTGGCGACTCTAACAATCACAATCTTTTCGAACAATCTCGGTGGGCCGTCCACAGCTCCCTTCTGCATCTGAATGGCTTCACATCTGAACAGTCTCGCGCTATCACACGCATCTGAACAACTTCACATCTAAATAGCTTTGTGCTATCATGCGCATCTGAACAGCTTCGCGCTATCACGCGCATCTAAATGGCTTCACATCTGATCACGCTATGATGCGCATCTGAACGACTTCACATCTGAACAGTCCCGTGCTATGATGCGCATCTGAATGGCTTCACATCTGAACAGTCTCGCATTATCATGCGCATGTGAACGGCTTCACATCTAAACAGCCTCGCGCTATCAAGCGCATCTGAATGGCTTCACATCTAAACAACTTCACACTATCATGCGCACTGAACATCTTCGCACTATCCAACTTCTTAACAACTACTCAACAACCTGATGCTCAAGTATAGCCACTTCTGAACAGCTTCGCGCTATCAGGCGCACTTAACAGCTTCACATTATCTAGTCAGTTAACAACTTTGTAGATTCACTATTCAGCAATCCCACACTTGATCCAAAACTGACATCTCAACTGGTTTGAAACCTCACTCACGTACACAATCGCTCGATGGCTGGGTATGTTCTATGGCAAGTTTTCTTCCACACTCAGTTATTCAAAGTACCCCGAACTAAGAGTGGTTTGATTTCCTCTAAGGAATACCTAAGAAGCCCGAGGGCTCGACCACACATCAAAATTATTTTCAAAACCCTTAAGATATTTGCCATGCTAAAATAAAGTCATTTTACAACTTTGACTTTCACTTAAACATTGTCTTGCGGTCGTTCAAGCTCGGTCAAAGAGGGACATCTGTAGACAACCTAATTTGGCTCAATAGATATTGTAAGCTCCGCCACATGCGGAATATCAATGATGAAATGATTTTGTATGCTTTGATAAGGAATGAGATGCTTTAAGAACTGTGGAACTCTTCGACCTTGTTTGGTTGGGTTTTCAAAATCAGGCTTTAAGACCTTTTTAAAAAAAAGGGTTTCAAAATTTGGGTCCCTCCACACTTGTCACCTTTTTGTTAGTGTTGTACAACTTTTTTTTATTCTTCACAAAAAAAAGCTCTCTCTCTCTCTCTCTCTCCCCCTTGAACCTCACCTCTTTTGCTGCTACCTAGTGGGTCCCTCCCCACTTCTTGTCACCTCTCTCTCTCTCTCTCTTGCTGCTAGCTAGCGGTTGAAGACCGTTTGGGGTAAACCAAACAAGACCTGATCTTAAAATCGGGTTCTAAAAACCCAACCGAACAAGGACTTAAGGAATGAAGAATACCTTAGAATTAGGGAGGGAATGGCCACAAGACACTTAGAACGTGTTTTAGCCTTAGTTGGCTCCAATAATCTATCGATTGGTCTGCTTTCGGCCCACTTTAGATAAACTAAACTTTCTTATTTTTATGTTTGGCTTCTTATTTTTATGTTTGGGTTCCACCATGTTTTAGTACTTTCAAAACCCTCTTTATTGGTATATAATATGTCTCAATCTGATTTGAAATGAGTGAGATACAAACGTTTTACTAAAATCATTCATTTTCCGACCCACTAAGGGTAAAATCATCATATCTTTGAATGTATAAATTATTTTGGATCCAAAGTACTTAAGTTAGAAAGTAGACTTATTAAGCTTTCCAATGGTTCAAACCACGCGCAAATTGGAGTTTTGTAATGCCCAAAGCAAGCCCGCGAAGTTTGGTCTCCTGTCTTGTCTAAATCAAAGTGTTGGCCGCGAAATTGATGTGTCGGCCAAGAAATCAACTCTAAGCGAGTCCATAAACTTCTACAAGTGTTGGGCTCGTTGCAACTCTTCCCATCGGTAACCCAACTTGCTGCGCATGATCGAAAAACTGTTAGGAATAATTTTTATGGGGAATTAACTCTATTTTTGGATTTAATTAATTTCCTCATAATTATCTCTAACTCTACCTTCAATTCATATAAATAGTACCTTGCCTGGTTTAGATTTAGATTTTCTATCTCTCATCTATGTTGTTCAGCCACTCTTCATATCATCTTCAACACACGTAGCCTAGATTTAAAACCTAGCATCAACAACACATAAGCCCAACATAACTTCGAGTTATATCTATAGTCTAACAACTTTGTGAGCAAAAACACCAAGAGAATGGCCAAAACCTTCAAACCCAAAAGAGTTCTACACTGTTCATCGATTTTTCGTGCCTTTAATCTATAAAGGTTGTGCAAATCAAGCCTTGATTATATAATCAAGCATTTAAGGTATCAAGGTGGGATTTTCACACAATCTCTCGACTGACCGTATCATGTTTGTTTATTTTTGTTGGTGTTCACTAACCCTTCTGCTCATATCTATTCGTGTTTTCTGTTACGGGTGTCAACAATTGGAATATCGACCATAGGAATGGCAAAATGCCCTACCCCGCTATAACCCATCCCACCCCGCCCTGATCACAGTGGGTTTTTTTATCAAATTTTTGGGTACTGATGCGGGTACGAGGGGAAATTAGAAAAACTCGGGCAGGTCGGGTCGTTATTACCCCGCCCCGAAATATATTTATATATAAAATTATACTTTTATCCTAATATAATAATCATTGTACTGGAGATATTATATTTTTATCCTAATTTCATTATCCTTCTACTAAAAAACTTCCATTCTTACCTTAATATTTTAACCATTACACTAAAATATCACTTTATTTATAAGTATTTACTTTTATTTTTCTTTTAATAATTTCTTAAAATTTCTACCGAAGCGGGGCAGAGCGGGTAAACCCATCGCCCGAACGGGGCGGGAACGAGGGTACCCAAAAATACCTGGTCGGGGTCAGGTTCATGTGATAATTTTTGGGTCGAGGTATGCCAAAACCCGCCCCGCCCCATTGCCATTCCTAACCGGCCGGCACATTGTTGTGTCGGCTGGTTAATCAATTTGCAGATTGTTAATTTTGCCAACCGACATATTTGTTTGGCCACTGGCATATCAATGTGCATACAATGTAACTAAATTTATTTTTATTTAATATTTTGCACTGCATGATCCCTTGTCCCTTCCCCGTGTGTATTTTATTTCTTGCTGTCACCCATGTCTGTTTAATGGCTAATTAATTTATTTATTTGCGAAGTCTTTTAAAATAGTTTAATAGCTTTATGTTGAGTGAGTACGGGCTAGCCTTTGTGGCTAGGCAAAGAGGGGTATCTAACACATTCCCCTCACCGTACCCTTGGTTCCCGAATCCATAATCTCTCATTGAAACGATTTCTTGTTTTTTCTACAATCAAGTGGCGACTCTTAATAGTTGTAAATGTTGCTCAATGAGCACTGTGGATTATCAAGGTCAAATTAGTCTGTCGATTGGCCATCCTATGTAGTGACGTCCTTCTGAGATCAAACTCGATCGGGGTAGCTACAAAGTCATCCTCTAACCCTCTTATAGACTGGACCTTTATCAGAACGAGGAGTATTTCCGGAGGGAGAGCGGATTCATCCGGTGGTCTTTGAATCAAGATCTACAATCGGCTACGTTTGGACCCAAACCATCAAATCAGTGAAACTGCTAAACCCCGTTCTGTGGAAGAGTTGAATCCCACTCACACCCAAGTGATGGACTACATCGAATCTTTTGCTCAACAATTCACTTTGTTGCCCTTTATCAGATTTGGCTGTGAAGTAATTGGCATGGATTTTGTTGGAGCTTCTGATGAAGAGATGGAGTCATGGGATTTGTGTGTAGAGGCAATTCGATTCAACGCAAGTGGTGAGTTGGGCTAAGAGAACGACCAACCTTCCTTGAGCTTCCGTTGATGGATCGACTGTTTGGCTGGCGAGAAAACATGGTAAGAGGCAGAGAAGGGAGGTTTGACATTTGAGAGTTTGAGTTTGGGGGAGAAAGAGAGACGAGGGAGGAGAGGGGAGTTTTTTAGTTTTTTATATTAATATATATATATAATATACACACACACCAATGTTCTAGTCCACTACTCTTAAAGTCCACACCATCCACACCTTTTATTTCTTGGTCAAATTTGATAATCTGAATCGTCCAATGTGTTTAAAACGTGTTTTTATGGGTCCCTACGAGAAATCATAAAAAAAAAAGATCGGGACGGGCTTCATCCGAGTAGTTTTTGATTAAATACAGTTTTATCGAAAACTACTCGGATGAAGCCCTTCCCGGTCTTTTTTTGGATGATTTTTCGTAGGGACCCTTAAAAACACATTTTAAACACATTGGACGGTTCGGATCATCAAAATGTGATCGGGAAGGCCTTCGTCCGGACAATCCCGAACTGGAACTATCCCTGATAGGATCAACTTCCAATAAGAGATCCCTCATTTTAAATAAAGTGAGGACCAAACAATTTTCCACTTTCCGAACTGAATTTTGACGATCCAAGAGCCTATTAGGTGACTAAATGTGGCTGGACCAAGAGCCTATTAGGTGACTAAATGTGGCCTCTAGCCCAATTGTCCGATTTTATTTACACCACCTTTTTGTCACCCATTTTCCTAGATTATGTTTTTACTTCTTTGCTATTATATCCATGTTCTACACCCAATTATATCAAATTTGTTGGCACCCCTTTTTAAAACATTTTGATTATTTTTTCCCAACAAAATTATGATAAATACTTTTATTCAACGAAACGAGAACTTTTTTTAATGAAAATAAACAAGTACAAACGCGAAGGAAAATATCAAACAAGCTAGCTACTACAAGTAATTAATATTTTTCTCCCATTAAAGGAAAAAATTAGTAATTAAGATTATTTGGATAGATGTTCAAAAAAATTAAGTGGATAACAAAAATAGAGAGTATGGTTTGAATTCATTGATGAAAAAATGAACAGGCAAGTAGAGATTGTCCTTTTTTGGAATTTTTGCTAGGAAAAATAAAAAGTAGGGTTGGAGATGCTTTGACATAGCATCTCATGCAACTTTTTATTTTTATTTTTTATATTTCAAATGCAAACATGAAAAGTGACAAGTTTTACACGAGCCAATTAAAAACAAGCATTTTTTATTACCATAAAAATGCATGATAATGTATGAGAGGTTAGCAAGTAGTAAAAGTTTCCCTAAACCCACTTGTAATTTCCCGGATACTAGCCTTGTTCATTTAATAGTTTTAGTTTAGTTTAGTTTAGTTTAGTTTGGAGGTGGGGGTAATGAATGGAGAGAGATAGAAAAATAAATAAGGGTAATAATTAGAAAACAAAACAAAACAAAACTAAAATTATGAAACAAACACGACTAGTAAAATCTACGACAGGTACCAACCAACCAACCCTTTACAACAATTGAAAGCGTTTCCCACCACCACCAAGAGAGACAGAGAGAGAGAGGGAGACTTTGATTGTGAGAAAAGCAATTGACTTTTAGATTTCACGAGGTTGACATTTTGCACAAAAAAAAAGGTGTTTTCTAGCTAGTATTTTGAAAGCATCCAAAGCAAACAATACAATTATATCACTGGTCAAAGCTGGCTAATATATATTCTCACTTTTATCCTAGGGAGTATTTGAAAGCATCCAAAGCAAACAATACAATTATATCACTCTCTCTCTCTCATAGGAAACTTCTTGATATATATATATATATATATATATATATATATATATATATATATATATATATATATATTGCCATCATCATGATGATAAAACTAGCTAGCTCGCTCTTAATTTGCACAAAAAAGCTACACACACAACATTTTTCACACAACACCCACACAACACACTCACATAGGGGTGGGGCCCACGTGACCTTCATTTTTCCAAGAGATGGCTTTGTGACGATATGAATTTTGTGTAACTTAATATCGTTTACGTGATACTAATATTATGGAAAACAAAATAGTTAACAGAATAAATTTTTTTGGGTGATCATTCGGAACATTTTTCATAGAATAATTGATCATTCAAGAAAATAGATTTACGTATTAATGCCATGATTGTCTTAACTTGTACTATCACTGACATCATTTATCCATTTTATGTGACCTATCCCAAAAATATGTACTTAGAGTTATTGGTATGAGCATAGTACTAAAAGTACCTTTAAGAAATTCATCTTGAGGGTTATGCCTCCAAACTTCGATCCTAGATTCAGACTGGTGACACACATAACTTGAAATATAGTAAGTATTATTAGGACAACATTCAAAAAGGATTATTAAGTGTTTGTTTGACCAAATTTATTCAACATTATTGCTCTTTTTTCTTTTATTTTTTTGTTAGATTCATGTTATTATTTTTAGATTGACCATTTTTCTTAATGAACATAATTTTATAAGTGAAAAATCTTGACCAAAAGCGCCAAAAAATTTCACTGAAGACAAAAAAATTCAAAAAAGACAATTTTTAGTCTTTAATATCTTAGAGTCGTCTTATCTAAAAAATTTAAACTTCAATCCTCATTTAAAAAAAATTTAATTTCCCTCATCGAGATATATCATTAATCACAAAAATCTGGACAAAAAAAGAAATGAAAAATTACTTATCAATTATACCCACTGTATTTAGGAAAATATAACTTCGTCCACCAACCCTAAATTAACACAGTGAGGTTGAGGTCTCATGTGCAATTAATACTTTCTAATTCTTTTTTTCAGCTTTTGTAACCTTTATTTTTCTAAGAGAAGGCCTTTGGGACACTAAAGCCCCACCATGAGGCAAGTCCACTCAAACATGTCCCCATATCCAATTGCGTGATTTTGCAGAATTACCAAAGGTGGAAGTCCTTTTCCAATTAGTCCCCAGCAGCTACAGCCAGAGAATTGAAAGGGTCCCCAAAAGCCTTGGGTGGAGGGAGGGGTAATGGCCCCATTCTTTGTCATGCACAAAAAGTGGTGTTTGAGTCTCCAAAAAACAACAAATTAATTGAGGGCCCACCCTCCACGTTTCTCTCTCTAGAATTGTGTTCCTTTGCTTCCATTTTACACCTCTTCCTCTCCCAAATTTAGGCACTCTTTTTTGTTTGCTTTTGTAGATCACACGATCAGGAAATTGTTTTTTTGCAAATAGAAACTCATATGTTTCATGTGTTTTTTTGTTTTAGGAAAGAACAAATTTTAATTGCTTGTCCAAATTTGACCGCTTTTAAATAAGGTAAATATAGTAAAACCTCTTCGATCTGTATCCCTATAGGACCTATCTAATTTTTGTTTTTTTGGTGAGATATTGAACTATTTTCTCTCTGTTTAATATCTAAGCTTTTCACTCATCTAACTCTTTAGAGTAGCTCAGGAGCTCAACAATTTAAGCTTATCACTGGATTAATTTACTGCAAGCAAGAAATTAAGTCTTCTGCATAATACCTAAGGAGTGTACACAAGACAATTACTTCATGTATGCGGATTGTGATGGTACGTACTGGCCCCTGGTTGCTTTACAGACCCTTTGAATGGTGAGAAACGGTGAGATAAGAAAGGAGAGTCCTTTCTCACCAAATCTCACCATTTTTTGAGAGATTGAGTGAGAAAGGGGAGGAGGAGCCAATCAAAATATTCTATTCTTGTACTTTTCTCTCAATTTCTCATCAAAATGTTCTATTTAAATGAGTGATTTAGCAAGAAACCCTTGCTTTTCTTTTCTCCTCAAATCCGTCAATCCAAAGGGACCGTTAATGATAGAAGGTGGTAAAGGTGCACAAAAAGGAAATGCAGGAGGCAAAATCCCAGCTTGATAGGGGGATGGTGCATGCATTATCATGCAGGAGGGAAAATGATCTTTAACAACTTTGCAACTAATTATAGCACAATACCATGCATATAATACTTGTTATGATTATGAGTGACAATAAAGCATGTAAATTTCATTGGTCAAAACCTCACAAAAGGAGAAGGGAGGAGGGTAAAAAAAACAGCAATGTAAATTAAGATTTCATGACATCCATCAACGTCGGACATGAAAACAACATCCATGCATTGCATGCATTTTCAGATGTCATCAGGGACAGAGCCAGAATTTTTTTTTTCAAAACACTTTGTAGGGGCAAGCCTATATAATTCATTGAATTTTTTTTTTTCCAATTTAATACTAGAAGTTTTTCTTTTTCTTGCAGGGGCGACCGCCCCTACTGGCTCCATCCCTGGATGTCATTATGCATAAACAGTATAGAAAGTGTGTGTGTATGATGATGATAAAAACCTCTCATTGAGACAGCTTATGACTTTGTGTTTGTTTATTATACATGGTAGTTTGCAGACGACTTAATACCTTAGTCAAGTTTCATGAACTCTTCTTGCTGATCCAAAAAACAAATAATATTAATTATTCAACTCTTCTTTTGTTGTTTCTTTTTCTAGCTAGATCCTTACTCTTATGGAGTTGCATGGGAAGCAAGTAATTATAACCATGCAACCACTAAAGTTTCAGAAATTGGTAATTTAATTTTTAGATAATCATAATTATTGCCACTTAAATGGAGTGTATAAGGAATTAAAGATTAGGAGATAGATAATTGCGTCGCGGTCATGCTAATCCCGTTTCCAATAAGTCTGGAAGGCGTAGTAAGTCGGCAAAAATATTTTCACTTGTTTGAGATCCGATTTTGGTAACTTAAAACTAGTGTAGTTACGAAACCTACTGCCCTTAATTTAAACAAAAACTATAAATGGTTTAGTTTCTAACGGCTTGTTGTTAATTGATGCTTCAAATGTCATTTTTTCTGGAGTATTTTCTTCACAAACGGTCAATTTTGTGTGATACGTAGTCATCACATCATAACTAAATGGAGAAGTCTAGAGACACTAAATAAGATATTAACTAATGTCGTAAGTTTCCCATTTGATAGAATCTGCTAAAATCAACATTTACTAAAATCAGCAGCCAATTTTAGCAAATGAGGAATAATCTTATCTTTTGCTAAAATCAAAGATTCTAGTGAGAGATAAAATAAAAGATTTTGGCAAATGTTGATTTTAGCAGATTTTATCAAATGTAAAACTCACTTGTGGTACTCTTTTAATAGATGAGTCAATCCAAGTATTGCATCATGGATTAATGTGATAGTACATCAATGTATGTAACTAAAAGTAGAATATTCTATTTTGGGCTGTTCCTAGCTTTGGCATTTTTTTTTTTGTCTTTATTCAAAAAAATAGTATTTGTTAGTTTTGCGTCGATATTTTTGTGGATTATTGGTTCTTATGACGAGAGGAATCTAAAAAGTAAAAAAATATTAGAAAAATATTTAATAAAAGTTTATAAAGACAAAAATGATTCAAATTTTTGTGAATTATTGGATTATTTTTGTCGTTATTCACAAAAATTTTAGTGTTGTTAATAATTTTTAGTCTTTAGATTCCTCTCTTCAAGACGAACTAATAATCCACAAAAAAATCGAAGCAAAACTAATAAATGCAATTTTTTTTAATAAAGACCAAAAAAAAAAAAACATTTGAAAGCACCCTATGTGTTTTGAAAAGTTAATGGGTAAAAATTTGTACAATTACTCCCTCCCTTTCATATTGTTGGTCACTTTGGGAAATTTCAACTTTTTAAGCAGATATGCAATAACTGTATTCAATAAGTGCATTCATATTAAACAGATTCATTAATTTCCAGCAATGCCCTTATATTTCAACTTTTGAATGAAATGATTATTATTGGTAAATGAGTTATTTTAAAAGATTGAATAAATTTTATTTTGACTTTTGAAAGAGGACTAACAATTTAGAACATCCCAAAATAGTATAAGGGACAAGCAATTTGGAACGGATGGCGTAGTATTTTGCCATTTTGAAAAGTTAATGGGTAAAAGTGGAGGATAATTTTGAAAAGTGGAGCTAAAAGTAGTTGATGTGTAAGGTGTCATGATAATGTTTCTTTAACAAGTTGAATTTGCGAAGCAACACATTTAAAAAGGAACGAAGGGAGTATATTTAGTATAACAATTTGTATAATATTTAGTGTCCATAGCATTGCTTACTTACCATCAGAATTACGAACATGAGAGCATCCACACTCATGAATGCCATTTTTTCTTTACCATTCTTATTTTTAGCCAACGAATAATGTCATTTTGCCAAAAAATAAAATAAAAATAGCAAGGGTGCTGCACCCATGTATATTATTCTCTCTCTCTCAAACGGAAATTTTGCCACATATGACAAATGAGTTGGCATTGGTCGATTTTGAGAGAATTTTTTGTTTATCAGTGTAACACCCAATTTGCTATTTCTTTTGCCATTTTAGCAGAATGGCATGGAATTTTATATTTTGGCATGCATTTTGTATGCTCCGACATGTCTATATTTATACATTCATTTTCGTAAACATTTTTATTCGATCGGACACATATGCAGTTTAAGGAGAATGTTCATTAAAAGGAATTTCTTTAGGGCATGTTTGGTATGTAGTTTGGCAAAACCCTTAAGTTCTCCATCATATTAAAAGTAACATCATTAGTGATGAGAATTTGGAAAACCAATGCAATTCAAATCTAGACATCCTACAATATTATTGACTAGTCCGGCCAACAACCCAATTTGAAAAGAAAAAAAAATCATCAGTTCCAAAAGAGACAAATCAAAGATACTGTTAGAATTTTATTTGACAAAATAGAAATGATTCATGAGTTGAAACTTTGGGATATCTTCAGATAAGATATATACTACTCTTATTCATTATTAAAAATAATAAAAGAAGCTAACTGTGTGTGCTAGGTTGAATTAAGCCTACCTCTGATGGAGAGATAATTGGGATATCATGTTGTTTGAATAAGACAGTGATGTGAATCATTGACTCTGGTCAATAGTAAAAGGTCAATCCTTTGACTTGTAAGTTTATAATTTTCTCATTATATTTTCCTTGTGAATAACAAAAACTTATCTCGCAAATGATGAATTCTTTTTACTGAAAGAAGGGGAAAAAAAAAGGGAAAGTTCTACCGGATTGATAGAAGATATTTCTCTCAGGGGCGGAACCAGAAATTTTGATCGTCGGAGTTAAAATCAATGGTAGGAAATCATTTTTTTAAGAGAATTTGTGTGAAATCTCATGTACATACAGTGGCGGACGCAGGATTCCTATCGCGGGGAACAAATTATATAGTATGTGTGTGTGTGTGATATGCTTATCTTTTCTTTAAAAATAAAATAAAATCAATTGGAGTCTTTGTAATTAATAGAGTTCGGACACCAAATTGATCCGGGGATCCTATAGGGTGGTGCCGCACTACAACCCTGTAGTGCGGCACATGAGCCATTGATCTTGGCAATGAACGGCTCAGATTTCATCTCAGCAATGAACAGTTCGGATCGTGCAATTACCAAGATGAAATCCGAGCCGTTGATTGCGCGATCAACGGCTCGAATGCCGCAGTACAATCCTGTAGTGCGGCACCGCATTACAGGATGCCCTCTTCAGAAATTGAGTGGGGTCGTTTGAGTTCACTTCTCTATTTCTCTAATATTTCTAATATCTATGCATTTTTAAAAAAAAAACGAGAGGGAACGAGCAAGCAATTGAGTATGAGTTGGTTTCATTGGCATTACTCCCTCTGCCCCATAATATTTGAGCTTCTTTGGGAATTCAACTCTTTAAAAAACATCATTACAAACTAAAAATAATTTAGTTTTCAAAAATACCCTTGATTTGATATCGTCCATAAACCCAGAATAGTGATCCAATGTTGATGCAACTTAAAAAAAAAGGGCAAAAATGAGAAATGTACCCAAAATGCCCATTGAAATGGACATATAATTTGGGATAATAAAAAATGAAATTACGGGGCCAAAAAAATGGGATGGAGGTAAATTACGTAAAGAAGAAGTAATTGGTCTATTTTGATTTGAGTAGGCTCAATCCGGTTGAAGCTTGCTCAAAGCTGGCTATGAAGCCCAACAATTACTTCCCCATATATCATTCTTAAATTTATTGAGTTTTTTTGTTACTCCTACCGTTATTCTCATGCAATATGCGAATAATATGCGAACATAGTTCTCCTAGTTCCATAAACAAGGGGGGAAAAAAAAAACAACGAAAGCATGAGATTCACTAGCACAAGATTCACCACCGAAGGTATGGCAAGGGTGAGTAGACTTTAGTGCTTCTCCTCTTACACGATTTGGTAAGGTTCGAGTCCCGCCAATTACAAGACTAACGTAGATGGCCCTTTGTCCATCTTGTATGTCCATCTTGTAGTGCTTTAATGACAGTCTATCCTTCCGAACAATACCTATGGCTTGAACTGGACATTCCACAGCGGGTCGGGAGCCCCTTTGGTCAAACCCAAGGGGGTTGCTACTTTGATTGTCCCCTTTCATCCTTTTTTTCAATGAAAATGATTCGCGTACACCAGGATGCTTACCACACTTGCACACCAGCACATCCCGACCATCCAAAAGCTTTTTTCGACGTTTGAGATTTGAAATGAATTCTTACCGGTAAGAATTAACTCTTACCGGTAAGAATTTATTTCAAATCCGGACCATTGATTCTTGAAATGGACGATCGGGATGTGCTGGTGTGCATATGGGGTGCGCGTAGCAGCGTTCTTTTTTTCAACTAGCAAGTTGATTCTCCCATAACTGAATTTTAATTAAAAAATAAAAGGGACCAAGTCACACACACACACACACACAAAAAAGAGTCCCTTTAAAGAGCTTTTGTATACTTAAATGGAACCATTAGTTCTTTTCACACCCATTTTTACTTCTACAACCGTGGAGAAATTTAACATGTTTTAATGAACTTTTCCTTGCACATTTTGTTTGCTGCTTCTAATGAGCAACTGATAACACACTTTGCACCTAATAGCCAAGAATTAGTTCCAAAATCTCTACAAACACATCACCAAACAGAGCCTGAATCTCCAAACATCATCTTGTTTACGCAAATAAGATGAAATTCAACCAGCTTAACAAAGTATGCAAGACCAAATTCAATCTTGTCGACCACACAATTTTGTACTGAAGGCTACTTGTAATTCTAAGAAAAAGTTGCCCCACGAGGAAGTTAAAGCCAATTTCAACTACAACAATTCAACTTATTTAGTAGTATATTGACAACCAATGGGAATTCAATGTGGCTAATGCTACATAGCAACAGCCAAAAATGCAATAACGTGCCTCTAATTTGGTACAACTTCATCAATCTCATCACAAGCTGAGGCCCAATGACGTCCACAGAAAACTCAAATATTACTCTCCTGCAGTTCCGACACACCTAACCCTCCTCTATTGCCGAAATCTATACACACTACTGAGCTAAGAAGTAGAGAACGACCAACCTATATAAACTGGTTTGACAAAGACAAGTTCAACCTGGTTCTTCTGCAGTTTCCCGAGCATTGCAGGGAGAATAACGGTATCTTCTGGGGCCCCCATTACATGCAGGGTAAATATGCTTAAAAACATCAGGATGAGCTTTCGGATGGAGCACGATCGTTTTGGTTGGAGTTGACGTTGGTATTGGCTTGTGATTTGTCCCCTGAGGCTTCCTCCTGCTGCTGGTTTTCGTTCTTCTTTGAATTGACAAAACGACCACCACATCCTCTAGCTCTTTTCAGTGCATGCAAATGTCGAGATTCGTGCAAGTATGGCTGCACACACAGCTTGAAATGTCAGCCTCTTTGCTGAAGTGAACTTGGTGCATTTGTGTCCAAACATGGGAGACATCCTCAAAGTTGAGAGATATAATCCAAAGGACATGCTCAAGTTATTTCAAACTAATTTGCATAGAGATATACGGCCATGACAACATTTAGGAACACTGACCCACTAGATCCTTGAAGGTAGGGGACAGCCAAATATTACTCCTTCTGTCCTACTATGTTTGTAGAGGCAGCTCCATCATGGGTTGAGGGGGTCCTAGCGAACCCCTTGGGTTCAAACAATGCACGAAAATCTTTTACTTTTCTGCATACAATTTAAGTTTTGTTTAATATTGTCTACACTGAATAATTCATCTGTAACCAAAGAAAATGAAACTTCGCTTAATTTTGTGAGTGAGTAGATAAGATCAACAAAAGAAAATAAATTAGGCCAATAAATTTTCTACCAAAATAAATGTTTGTTTCATTTAAAGCTTTGTTTACAAAAAAAAAATATATTTACGTCTTTATCTCTACTGAACCAAAATACTGGAGTCGCCCCTGCTTTGTTTGACCATTTTACAATTCTAGACATCTCCAAAAATAGTCTAGTACTTTTCTATAATATCTACTCTTTTAGATTATGTATTACACACTTATGTCTTCAAACAGGGAAGAGCCAGAATTCTAGTTAATGGGTCAAAATCGTAACCGAAGTCATGCATGATATCTTTCCGATGTTAGAGTTGAGAAGACAATTTTCTTGAAGATGATAAACTTGGAATTTTACGTACTTGTGGTAAGAAACGAATTTGATTTACAAAAGATCCATTAAACAGTCATTTTCAAAGCCATCCATGCACGATAGCATCATTTAAAGTACCACTAAAGATGTTTACTTCTATGTATCATTCATCCATTGCTTTTCAAAAGACAGTGGGATGGCGCAGTAGCGTGGGTAAGAAGAAAAAAAAAGTTACTATATATATTTTGACTGGGCGGCAGGCGACTTTATAATTTTGGCCAAATATAAGTAATAATATAACAAACTTTCTGGGGTCAAATCTACAAAATTATCTCAATCATATATTAGTAATTGATAGTATTTTAGAAGATTCAACCCCACTTGACCACACATAGCTCCTCCCACGTCTACAAGAACTAATTAAAATCTTTTTCTTGGTGAACAAAATTCAATTTCTATTCACAAAAATATGTCTTTTGTTGATCCAACAGAAGGGCACGACTCTTGAAAGTTAATGCATCTTTACAGGAAAAGAGTAGAGCATAATACATCTTCTATGCATGCATTCTAAAACATGAAACTTGATTTGTTAAAGATTCAAAATGTCTCCATCAAAAGATGCATAAATGCCGCCATTGAGGGAACAAATGAAAAATGCCGCCATTGGAGGGGAAAAAGAAGGATCCAAAATGTCCTAGATTAGACGACACACGTATCAAGTATGTTTAGTCATTTTCCGTGTCAAAACTTGGAACCACATAATATTTTTTAGTTGGTCATACACAAAATGTAGGAATAAAAAAACTGTATAATATCGCCATAAAAAAAGGATATAAAACACCACACAAAAATATGTCATTTGTTGATCCAACAGAAGGGCACGACTCTTGAAACTTGATGCGTCTTTATAGGAAAGGAGTAGTGCATAATACATCTTCTATGCATGCATTCTAAAACATGAAACTTGATTTGTTAAAGATTCAAAATGCCTCCATCAAAAGATGCATAAAGGCTGCATTGGAAAGAAGAAAGAGGGGGGGGGGGGGGGGGTGGAATGATCCAAAATGTCCGAGATTAGACGATACAACTCATTGTCCGTGTCAAAACTTGGAACCACATACTCTTTTCTAGTTGGTAATAGTATACACATAATGTAGCAATAAAAAAAACTGCATAATATTGCCATAAAAAAAGGATTCAAAATGTGGAAGATGAAACACCACACATATCGAGTATAAAACACACATCTCCCAAAACTTGTAACTGTATAGAATAGTTTTCATTGGTCATGTATATTATGATCCTTTCAGAAAATTTTCGACACAAAGCTGAGTTTAAGTTGAATGTCGCACACCTATCCCTTTGTTTTTGGGTCAGTAAAAACTTAACTACACACCATGCCGCTCGAAAAACACCCGAAGGTAACACTATCTCAAAAGGGGCAGGCACGTGGCTAGACTACTTCAACAAACCTATCAAAACCCTCCAAAGCCTATCTGAACATTGCCCTTAACAAATCATGAATCTGTCCTACTAAGAGATTTATTACATTATCCTCAGGAGTGTCGATATTAAGCTGTAAATGTAATTGCAATTTATACGCTACCACTGTCAGGATTACACATCACTCATTCACCTCAATTTGATCTCTAGAAATAAACAAAAACATACTCCACTAAACAACCAACTGTGGGCATCACCAAGTCATTAGATTATGTTTGTGTTGTGTCTGACAAGTACATAAGGGGGAAAAAATAAGCAGAAGATAAATGTTTTGCCAATCATCTAGGTTTCCTAGGTGCTAAGTTTGTTAATTTCATGCTGAAGGATAGGGATCAAACATCAATTTTCCATGGAAGAGATTGTGTGGACTCAATAAGGCTACAGAATCAGCAGATAAGCCATGGTCAGGAGCAATGCCAGGCAAATAGAAAAAGAAAAGAAACAAGCCAAGAACGGAGTGTGGGGGATGCAGGCTTGTGAAAGTATAGTGCCAATGACAAAGAACAAATAAGAGGAAAAAATATAAAGCAGATGACACACCTTCCTAGACTTCAACATTTTTCTCTCCAGTTCAGCTTTTGCACGAGATTGTCGACGCCGTAAGATACCATGATACTGTTTCGCATTTACAAACACAGGTTCCTCAACAGCATCAGAAGGCAAAGGAACACCAGCTTGCTGGATTCCCATCAACTGAAGGTGGACCTGAAACAACTCAGTGTCTACTAATAAAAAGATTTAAATCAGATTTCCAAGTAATGTACTTTTGTGAACGTTGTTTCCAAAAAAAAATTCCTTAATCGAAAGATCTCAACTAGTTCTTTTGATTGGTGACAAAAATTCCAAAAGGATTATTCTTATGTATACAAGGATCTTGAAAATGGAAAAACCAAACGGAAGACGGATATTAGTATATATGAGAATAAACAGGTAACAGCAAGAAGGCAGCATACCATGGGTTGCGCAGTGTAAGGCTGTGCAGGATACGTCGGTGCATCATAGGGAGCAAAGATGCTTCTGTAATATGGGTCTTGATAGGGGTAAGCTGCTTGCCCCTGAGACACACAACCCTTTAATCAGATCATCCAAAAAAGGGGCGTGGTTGGTGTGTCACTGGTTTCGGTGGGGGAACCGTAGGAAAGGGGGATGACCCACCGAATTCAAATCAGAAATCACCAACATGAACACAAAGGAAATCTTGAATTGCATATAGAAAAGAAAGAAAACGAATTGCATATAGAAAAGAAAGAAAACGAACCACTTCTATTCTTGGAGCTTAGGTATAATAATTCCAATTTCAATCTCAAGCCAGGTAGGTGAAGTATTAAAACTCCTACCTTCCAAGTAATCTAAGTAGATAGAACAAGAATATCTGTATTCTGTAGATAGTTCATACATAGATTAGAACTATTTCCCAAAAAAGTTTTCTTTTGATAGTTAATTGTGTAAGAAAACTGCTAATAACCAATTCATGCTACCTCAATAGAATTGTTTTCCAAGCTGTAAACCTATAACTATCTATTGGCATAACATTCTGGATGGAGAAAACTTAAAAATCCAATCGCCTTTGAAGTGTTCGCAACTCTCTCTCAAACTGAAACATGTAATGATGAAATCACATCAGCTGACGACTACAAGTTTTTAAGTTTGGAAACTCTCACTTTGTATACCAAAAATCGGGCCCACTACACAATCAGTTATGGTGACCCAAGAAGCACAGATATGGACGTGGGACCTGGATGCGACACGATATGGAAACACAAGGACATGTTATTTCTCCAAGATGTAGGATACAGACACATAGGTGATGCAATCAGTTAAGTGTATGTATATATGCATACACATTCTTGGCATATCTATCACCATAAGTTTACGTCCCAACTCCCAAATTATAAAAAGGATAAGATATATAAGTTATGAAGAATCTGGACTGAGACGCTTAGAAGAAAAGGAATCTGGACAGACTCACATTCAACAAATCCTTAAAATATACATGTGCACGGATAGGAATCCTCAAGGAATCCTTGAATAAATTCCCCACATATTCTGCATGAATTTTAAGCACGGTCAGTTTTGACAAATATTATGTTTCCAACTTCGTATATAATAACGATATGCCAAATGTCAACATTTTTCATAATCAGATGTTAGTGAGTGTGCAAGAAGCCTCGGTTACATTTATTTCTTAGCTATAGACACCACACCAGTGTCAGACAAGTTGCAAAAATAGTGTTGGACATGTGTCCAAATTTAGATTGTCAAACCCTCATTATGAACACGTAAAATGATATGAAGGACATCAAAGTGAAGAAAACAATGATAAAACCTTGTTTTTTTTAATGAAGAGAATATCCGAAATGGGTTAGACACTAGTCAGTACACAAGAGATGTGAGTCCAACCCTCATTGTCATCTAAGATTGCAGATTGCATTATTGATTGTATATAAAAGAAGATCAAAAAATTGACAATTCAAATTACCAAAAAAGAAAAAATTAACACATCATGCATTCATAATGGACATTAGAATGTCAAAAAGACTATTTCAGAACCAAAAGTTAACAGACAATATCTACACAAAAATTCAAAAAAATTTAGCCTTTCATCCTTCAATCTTCATGTAATCATGATGCTCACCTCAAAAGACTCACAATACCAAAATCATGACACATTATGAATGGATAACTTCAAAATATATATTTTGCGAGCGAAAGATGTAGATAACGCAAAAACACTGTTTTTGTATTGAACCGAATCGTACAATACATATCGCGAATTGCTTGATTCTACAATGGGTCCTGTTTCCATTGACTCACCACACAGGTTTGAAACAATTGCTTTGTATACCAAATCGAATTGTTGTTACGTATCACCAATCATGACTCATGCGATTCTGATAACATAGACAGGGACTGCTTAAAAAACATATTATAAGGCTTTTTCGAAGACTACACTTTGTTTTAGGCCAAATTCTAACGATAAATTTAGATGAAGCCCTTGGCACCAAAAAGGGCCATTTATGCAACAATACCCGACTTAACCCGTAGAATCACCTTAATTAAAATTTAAATTGGACTCCGCAATGCCATATAGGTATTGAAAGAGAAATTCCACTGGAAAACACTGAAATGGAGTGGACGTAACATAAATAATATAAAGCTGCAACTTTTAGAAAATTGGACAGTTCAAGTTAGAATTGCATCAAGCCAGTTGCACTGCAGAGAGGACGTTCCCCATGGCTGGACAGCTTCTCTTTCTACAGTTCACTAACCAAAAAACAAACCATGGGAATATGATTTATGGTTCATCATTCTCCCCTTTCCGACCACCTCGACTAGATTCTTCTCTGAGACCACATCCTTTTGAACCGATCTTCAAGATCCGTTCCAATCTTTTACGCAACTTGCAACACACCAACAAATATTCAACAGCCTGTACTCAAACAACAGCTATTACCCTTCCCATACTGCCGCTGTTCAAATCGTGATGGTTGATTCCGGCTACAACTGCACAGCCCCAGGGCTCTTCTCAATCGTCACGTTCAAAAGCAACTTCATCAGGTTCAGGCATCTGTCCTATGGAACACCAAGGGTCTTGGGAAGGGGTTGAGGTGAGGACTGGATTTGGATGGCCATGGGGCAAGGGTGGATTACGGTGAAGGGAGACTGCACTAGCATACATGGCATTTTGAGGTGGCTCCTGTGGGTGTGGGGTGCATAAACTCCCTTTTCCAGAGCAATCTCTAACTTCAGAGAGAGAATCAAATAAGAGGGAGTAGAATAGTTATTATATTGTTCTTTTAACAGTATCAGCTAGAAGGGATACCAGTCATATTACAAAGAAAACATGAGGTGACAATCTGAGCCCCAGTGACATCGAAAAAAAGAGGAGATCCAGTACTAAGTCGAGTTTACAGGGGTATGTATATAACCTACCCTTGTATTTTTTCATTCCAGCCTTCCAGGTTCCTCGTGAATCCAGCCCTATAGCGACACACAGTGCCATAAACAACGAAAATAGATAATTGGTAGCTTTGATTCCCAATTGGGAACCTTCAACAACAGTAGAACAACCATGTTCTTGACTCATAAAGAATCCAAAACTTCTACCAAAAGAGGAAATGTCTAAAATCCTAAGGGGACATAAGGGGCCAGTGAGTATTGACAAGCAATCCAAAGCTTTTTACCAGCTACTTA
This sequence comes from Vaccinium vitis-idaea, assembly GCA_963854785.1. Classification (NCBI taxonomy): domain Eukaryota; kingdom Viridiplantae; phylum Streptophyta; class Magnoliopsida; order Ericales; family Ericaceae; genus Vaccinium; species Vaccinium vitis-idaea. The sequence goes on along the minus strand of OY978224.1, from coordinate 15,131,697 downwards.
CATGTTGAATAAACGTCCTTGCCAGAAACCCTAAAACCTCCCTCAAAAGTTCAAAATGATTCTTTCAATTGGTAGCCCATTGAACACTTGAATTTAACGACAAAATTTGTCTGCTACCCCTCCCTTAGAATTTGAGAAACCACTTAATTGACCAAAATATAAAGCTGCAACAATGCATTAGTGGGCGATGATTTCTACCACACACTAAAATCCCATCATTCACATGCCCGTTCTAATATTTAGGTGCATGTTCAATTATCCTGAGAAGTTAGAGTTAGGGAGGTCCTAAACTAGGATACAAAGCCACACTGGGAGCTCGCACCAAACCCATCTCACACACTACTGATAAAACCTTGTCATGTTGTCCTTAATTCCTCTTCATTGGTAAACCTGGCCTCCCTCAGAAGGAATAAGGGACCCACAAAACCTCCACCTACTTGACAACTGTGAAGCCTATCCAACAAATTTAGAAAATGGGAAATCATGCCAGCAACTAAAGAATTGGAACATTGGTCTGGAATCAGCATCAGAACAGCAAGTGCAGCATGCAAAAGACAAACAGAAACATAGAAAGAACAAAATATAGAATGTTTAGGATTTCTGTATTTAAGCCATTGAACCTAGAAATTCTAGAAACAAAAGTTAATCCTACTTGCTTGGAATACAGATTAAAAAGCATACATAATTCCTGGGACCTAAGCAGTATCCCCAAATAGTAAGATGACAATCCGAGTTCAACTTAAAATAGTACCATTGCATTCCCAGGCCCTATTAAAGGAGGTGTCAGATATTGAATACTTGGCGTTGTAATTCCAGGATGAGACATCCCGGTCACTGGAGATGCCAAATATTCTTGATCTTCTGGATGATTTTGCTGCTCATCAGCTTCACTATTATCTGGAGGACCATTAAAAGCTACCACATTAATATAAAAGGATAATATTAAATTTCAGTACTCAAATGCAAGCAAGTAAAAAAAAATGATGCAAAGATTTGCTGCACCCCCAGAAAATTTCAACTGATGAAAGAGTGTCAATTTTGTTAAATAAGCAGGTCAGTCTAGCATCATTAACAAACTGAGGGATTAATGCTTATTTATCACGATATATGACCCTAAAGATGGGCAACCCAAGGGCAAACCCTTTGACAACTAAGATTTTTTTTTTTTTTTAAAAGCCTCACGTTTGAAGATAATAAGGCATCCTGAACCAACACAAAAATATTACAGACTGTTAAAGCATCCAACTGAAAAGAAATTGGCATTTGGCACTAAGTGGAAGGCCGCCCAAGCCTTTTTTTTTTTGGGAAGGCCGCCTAAGCTTATATACTAGTTTTGGAGGTTATAATTAACCAATGTGGGATAAGCTCTAACACTCCCCCACACGTGCGACTCTTGACTCGCACCTCGAGAAAATAAAACAACAGCCAAAACTTCCTAAGGTTGGACTTTCTGTTGAGCCTATTAGGCTCTCACAAATTATTATACTATTGTCTTCAGACCCTTACCGTGAGTATATTGAAGAGATTTTTCCATGGTCAAAGCAGAGAATCAAAGGAGAAAATACATCAAGAACGATACCCTAAGAGAACTTTCATCAAAGGTTCAGGGATCAGTACCTGAGGGATCATCAACAGAAGAAGTCATGTTGCTATGACCCACACAAATGCCAAACTCAGATCTGGCAGCAAAACAGCATATTCCCGCCAGTACATACCAGAGCATCATATTAGATTACTACTTTCATAGTCATATAAGATGCTTCTAAATAACATTCACGCATACCGAACATGCTTTACTGCAAAAACTAAGCAGAACTTTTTTCTTTTAACTAGAGAAACAGATCAGAAAGTATTAAATATCTGAACTACCAGAAATGAAAACAGGACTAGTATCCCAGATCGAAAAGAAAAGAAAAGACTAGTATCCAGGACCAGTTTGCCGAACCATCACACAAACCAAACTAATGGGCAAAGTGGAAAAGTAATTGGAGGAGTGAGAGACAACTATTAAGCACCAAACAATTTGTATCCTAACCATGCTAGAAAGATATTATTACCGGGAAAAAGAACACTATGATTCTCTGTTATACACCAATACCTTATACCTCGGAGGCCCTTTAGAGGGTAAGCCCTCGGTCTCCCTCTCTCCTCAAAAAAGAGGACCTTTGCTTTTTTTGTTGATCTTCAAAACCCCCAAAAGTGTATTATTAGCTCCAAAGACCTAAGATTCCATGTTTGGATCAAAGATATCCCCTTTCCTTACCTATTTGACATTAATGTGACCATCAAAAACACATATTGCTAACTATCTGTGCCCTTACTGGACTCGGTTACGAAAATCTATGAAGCAGCCACTTTTGAAAACTAAAAAACTTTAGCCCTGTTTCGCCTACAAAAACCCAACCCTTCAGCTTTTTAACCTTTTATAAACCAAAGATCCACTTCCAGGGTCTCTAAAGGTGCCCTAATAAGTAAGTTTCTCAACCTAATAAATCAAGTTATGCGACCACTACATGTCAAAACCAGACTCCCAAAATAAAGCTGTTCATACACACAGCGCTCACCCACTTACTTTCCAAATTTGATTATGCCTCTCTAATTTGGAGCCTACTAACCACCTCTCTTTCAAACAATTTTTGGCTGAATCATGTTTTGGATAAATCAGCTCAGCTCTTAACGTGTAATAATCATCACTCCACAAACTTGGATCAAATCCATCCCAACCTGGAACCCGGTATTTTAAAAGTCTCTAGGCAAACTAAGGCGCCATGGTCTTTGGATCCTAGGGGCAAGGCGAAGCGCAAGCCTCATCAAAACGAGGTGCAACTACATTTTAAGCATATGCAACTGCTTACTTGAATTCCCAACACATAAAATATAAACATTTCAAATTTCAAGTCACCAAATACTAACAAAAAGCATAAATCCATAACAAACTCGAAAGGAGAAAAGTAAAGCATGAGGAAAAGGAAATGAAAACAAGAGAAGAAAAGAGCATAAGGATTACTGATGTTCAAAAACATAGTAACAGTACTAACAGATTGATGGTCCAGAAATAGAGTAACAAACTCGGAGATTTACCCAAAAAACAAACTCGGAGAAAAAAATACCATACTAAGGAGGAGGAGGAAGAGACTGACCTCCAGCGACCACAAACCGTGCCTTGACTCTAGGTGATTGAGGCACAACTGAACTAATAGCATTTCGCCATTTCAGTTAGTTCAGCTAGGGCTCACGATTTGAGCCCTTTTACTTTGAAGGGTTTTATCCAAGTTTAATGCCCTACCTTAACAATACTAGCAAAACAAAGCTTGTTATGATATCTGATCACAAATCTATGAAAAATCATAGAGGCCTCACGCGCCTTGCAGCTCGGCGAGAGGCACACTCCTCAGGAGCCTTAGTTGCAGTTCACGAAATATGTCTTGCCACAACATCCCCTACTCTCCTTGGGGAGAGAAACTAAGAATTCGAATAGGTCCAGTCTAGGGGACAACCTCCCATCACCAGATGATATTTTCTCCCTTCACCCCAATATTCCCATTTAATTCCTCATCATTTTCATTTTCTGTGTTTCAGTCGCAAACCCTTGCAGGAACCCTAAACGAAGACACTATAAATTGGGAACGCTAGGCAAAACAGACTAAACAAAGTTATACGTTCCTCCTCTTGACAACAAACCTCTCTTCTGTCCCTCCATCCAATACTAGAACCCAAGACCGACAATCATACCCCAAAGGACAATCTATCAAAGAGACATCAATATTCAACCAAATAGAAACCAAAGTGAGCGGAAAATGGATTGCCTCACCTAAGTCCCCCAGAAACCTCAAAACCATTTCCTGCTCTACCATTAACTATGACAAACATACACGATAAGCACCCTTGAATTCATCTCCTCCATCTCTCCATAAATACCTTTCTAAGCATCTCAATATCCAAACAACTCCAATCAGCATGGTCATAGGCTTCCTCACAATCCACTTTGAATATCAAACCCTACTTATTTGCCCCTGTATTACTCAACTACCTAGTTTTTTAATCAACACAACATCCAAAATATGATGAGCATTGGGGCGGAGGGAGAATCTTAGTCATATTTTGAAAGTACATATGACAACCTCATTTGTAAGTTATTAAATATATTGTGGGGCGATTTTGGTGTTTTTGTGGGGTCAAACTGGTAGAATATCCCTAATAATTTAATACTCTAAGGCCTCGTTTGATTCGTGGACTAAAATAAGTGGGATTGGTAGTCCTGGGATTAATAGTTCTGGACTATTTTTCCTGGTATTAATTTTGTCCTGAATCTTTCACAATCCACTGTTTGATTCGCACAGGATTAATGTCGGTATATCTCATGTTTAGGCGAATCCCATGTTTGGTTCTCATAACTAAAATTTGGGATTAATTTCAAGACAATTTTCTGCACCTAGATTTCACATTTCCAGCACCCAGCAAAGGTCATATGGGGTTTCTTCTCCTTCAGTTGCATTATTACTGGAACAAGCTATAATACCACTACCACATTGCAAAACTACAGCGCCTCTTCAACCTATTACCATCTCCAACATTTGCTACTTTTCTCAACCCACTTTCAAAAACAATTATAATAGTTAATGCCAAAGAAAATCCACCAAAACCAGGAAAAAAAAAATTACAAGACCAGAAACACCTCATTCTTCCATCGAATATTCTGATTATGCAGAAAAAAAAATTATTCGGTAAGATTTGTAATTGTTTCGTTCGAAGAAGTATAAGAAAGGGGACAACACAGATCTATGAATAAATCATACACCCCTTTGAAAAATCAAAATTTGAAACGCAGAAAGAGAGATACAGAGAAATCGATGAAGAACCTGGTTTGATCTTGGGGGAAATCGACTTCGCTACCCAGCTATGGTCGAACAGAGAGAGAGATACAGAGAAATGTCTAGAAAACTTCAGCGTGATACAGAACTTCGAAGAGGAGAAGAAGTCGATGAGCAGGGAAAAACATTTCGATGGCAATCTGCTCTAGTGTGGTGAGAGAGAGAGAGAGTCGATGGAGAAGAAGAGAAGAAGAAGTCGATGTACAGTATTAGGTTCTGATATTTCCGTGGCAATTTTGTAATATGGGGGGTTCAGTTCCGTGTGTTTTTAGTCCGGGATTGTGAATCCACCCCCCATACCCCACATATATATAGGGTGATTTTATCCGCAGCCCTACATTTACTCCATGTAACCCATAAAAAAACTCTCCTATTTTTCATTAATGTGCAAAGACGAAAATGACCCTACATAACCCCTTGTCGACAAGATAATGTTGAAATTATTTTCTTATTTCGACATTTAGATTCCAAAAGTTGTACTTGTAAATTTTCGAAACGTCGTACTACAATACCTTTCGACAAGATAATGTTGAAATTATTATCTTATTTCGACATTTGGATGCCGATGTTTGTACTTGCAAAATTTCCTTTTCTGGTAGTACAATACCTTTCGACAAGATAATGTTGATAATAATAATTATTTTCGTCATGTTGATGTTGAAAATGGTACAATTTTTCGTTAAGGGTATTTTGGGTAGTTTAGGTTCATTTTGTGGGTTGTATAGAGTAAATTGGTTTGGGGGGTTTTTTGGGTGTGGGTTACATGGAGAAAATGGGTTACATGGAGTAAATGTAGGGCTGCGGATAGAATCACCCTATATATAAGGATTATTTTTGTCCTGGTATTAGTAATCTCAGTGCCTTTTTGGGAACCAAACAAGAGAAAAGATGGGATTAGACACGCACAGTCCTATCCCAGGCGCGTAATCCCTGAATCAAATGAGGGCTAAAAGTGAGATTTCGAAGCCACCGGGTCCAGTGACACCCCACTTGGCCACTTGTACCTAAGGCCCCGATTGGATGGGGGATTATTTTCAGGGGATAAGTTATGGAGGGGGATAAGATAAGAGGGGATATTATTTTTTTAGGGTTGGCCCATATTGATGTGATGTTTATGAAAGGGGGATAAAAAAAAATAGATGGTTTGGATGGAGGATTAAACAGGGGATAACTTTACACTTGATTTGGATGTTTTATAAATAAGAGGGGGTAGATGATGGAAAAAGGTGTCAATGACTCTTTTGCCCTTGTGTTGTCCCAAATTTTATTTCATTGAAAATTTATTTTGTTGTAATAATTTTATTTAAAAAAATGTTTTTTTCTTAAACCAAAAGAAGGAGTACTATACTGCAAAATATATATTGCATGGGCAAAAAGGTTGGTGTACTAGATTAAAACTCACCCACTGTTTTAGATCAAAACCCACCCCCTGTTTAGATTGAAACCCACCCACCATCAAAACCAACCCACCAACTTACTCTCTCTCTCTCTCTCTCTCTCTCTCTCTCTCTCTCTCGCATCAACCAAATTCGGGAGCAAACTAGTCATCAACCAAGTCAAAATGGGTAAAGATCATCAAGAAGTCACGCCAATTGTTTACGATCAGAGAGCTCAAACCGACGACGGCGGTCACTGACAAAAAAGGGTATATATTTCTGATGACTGTGACGGTCGTTTTGGAAGTTCGGCGATCGAATGTTGGAGGGACAAAGCACGACCCGGTTTGGTTCTTGTTTTAATTTACTTTTGATTATGTAAAAAAATTACAAATTTTAAGGTTCTTTTTTTGGTGAACATGAGACCAAATTTGAGTTTTTTTTTTTTTTTTTTTTTTTGTGAATCTGGAACTAAATTTGGAGAATAATTGATCTCTGATTTTTATTTGTTTTTGTTGGCTGATGGAGGAGGGGGATAAGGAGGGTTGTTTTGGTCAAAAAACAAACCCTCTTCTCCCGGATAATTTTTGGGGAGGGTGAGGGCAGCCCAAAAATTATCAGGGGGAAGACCCTCACAGAGGGACAAGGGAAGAGGGGGTGAAGACTTATCAGGGGGCTTTTGTGGGTTTGCCAAACCAGGGATTAACAGTGGGGTCCAGGGTTTTGAGGGGGTGAAAACTTATTAGGGGGACGTATCCCCCATCCAAGCATGGCCTAAGAGCAACAGCAGCAGGATGGGTAAACCCCATTTGGTAGTTATTTAAGCCAAGACTAGCTACAGAAATCTTAAATTTCGTGGTGCAGCAGGTTGGGTATTTGGCTGGGTAGAGTTGCTACAACTACAGTACCTGTCTGTCTTTAGACAGGCACTATTCACCAGCCATCAAATTTTTTTTTATTCCTCTCTCTCTCTCTCTCTCTCTCTCTCTCTCTCTCTCTCTCTCTCTCTCTCTCTCTCTCCAGCGACACCAGTCCTGTGCAAGAATACCAGTCCTCTCCCTCTCTCGCGGTTTATCTCTGCAAGGAAACCCAATCAACGGCGAGTTTTGAGCTCTGATCGTCGGCGAGTTCCCATCGAATTTCGGTTGACGATAAATGTTGAGCTCCGATCGACTGCGAGTTCCCATCAACTGTTTGAGCTCCGATTGATCTATTCCAGCTCCGACGGTGACCAACGGCGACGGCCATCGAGGGCGACCAACGGCGACGGCGATAAAGGGCGACCGGGCGACGGCGAAAAGGTAAAGGGCGACGGCCAAGAAGACGATGAATAGTCGCGTATATATATATATAAAGGAAAAAATATTATTTTAATGAGAGGTAAGGTAAAATGGATAGATTGTTGGAGTGTTGATGGTGACAGGATAGCTATATGCACTGTACACCAGGTATTTTGGCCAAATTTTTTGCTTAGCTGCTGCTGTTGCTCTAAGTGGCTCCGCCTTGGACGAGGCCCCGCAAATATCCCTTGAACTAATAATACAGGATCCCACAATACAGCACTTAATCCCTTAGACAATCCCTTTCCCAGATCTTTATATAATGATGTAGCTAATATATAAAATAAATATAAAGACCTAAGTAACTAATGGGCCTAAATCACAAATCTTTAAAGAATTCTCCTTCTTAGGAATCAAACAAATACAGGAGGCATTGCTACATGCAACCACAATTCCAATATCTAATAACTCTGAAACAATTCAATTTCAAATCTCCTTTCAACCACCAAACACTCTTAACAAACAGCGAACCAGTTTTGCTTAGTAGCAAGTTAATAATGTTTTGGTAACATAGTGAAGCTTGCAGGCGTATTGGTCATTTTCAAATGCACGTAAGGGTAATTTTGTTATATTGGTTAGCAATTAGCATATACCAAAAGCAAGTTCAAAAACAACATAGCATAAAACAGGGCTAAAAATATACAGGATGGAGTATCTCCGATAACCTTAGAAGCGTGTAGAATATAGAGAACGAATATACTAAATTGAGGTGTCTATTGGGAAGGAGTTTTAAGAGTTCTAGAGGATTCCATTCCAGAAGTTCTATGACAACCCACTGATGCAGGATAAACTTGATTTTTTACATTCCAATGATCTTCTTGACAAGCTCTACGAACTTAATAATTTCCATCACTGAAGCAAACCCGTGGTGCCCTCGAACCCCTGTACTCCTTCTGAGTACAGAATTTGCACCATTGCTAGCACCACGACACAAGGAATCCCAAACCAGAATCTGCAGCTACTAGTAAAAATATAAAAAATCGATACCCATGTATGAAAATTGCCATTAATCGACCAAACTCCTCAATGGACAAAAACCCACACAAGGGCTGTTTCCATTTGCCTATCGTGTTCAAAGTTAACCTAACCAAAAAACTAGTGGAGAACTGAACCATTCATATCCACCACATAGAAAATTTGACTAATTATTGTAGTATGTATTATTACTAATAAACCTAATTGTTTGCGTCATCGCGTAACGGATAAGTTAAAATTGTATAAAAAATAATGGAGTAAAAAGTGGGGGATAGGGAACTGAGTTTAAATGCATTTATTTATATGACCCTCTTTTTGTCCTTCTATTGAGGGACTTAGTCTTACAAGCTCTAAAAATGACAATTCTTCACGTTTTCCACAGTAAAACGGATTTTAACACTTTCCTGTTAGGAAAATCCTTCTTCACGTGCTACCCTGTCTCATTGCACATGGAGATGGAAATGTTAATTAATGAAGCTAAACAAAATATGAAAGGGGTGAAGCTGAATGCAAACAGAAAAATTTGAACCGAAGACCTTTCTCAACCAAAACTCTAGCACTATGTTAAATTAGCAATTGTTCAAAAGCTTAAGCTGTTAGAAAATTGGCCCGACAAAATGTATCAAGCTATCTAACATTTTTATGGGTGTGCGCAAGGTTAATTTCACTCAAATAAGTGCGGGACTCGGAACCGAATTCCAGTTAGCACTAGATTGTCGTGGTGGTTAATTGATTTTACCATATGGTAAGATTGGTGCATTGTTATTGCTTACCAAGGCAAAATTACTACTAGAATGAAGGGTTATGATTAAGGAAAGGAGAGTGTTGGTGTGTGGCATCCGAGCCGTCGGATGTGTTTTCAACGGTTCTAAATTTACTTCGGTACTTCGAAGATCCGAGTCGTCCATTGTCAAGATAAAATCTGAGCCGTTGATTGCTGAGATCAACGGCTTGGATGCGCACACTAGAGCTGCCAGAAAAGAGTAAATTGTGTAAGGACAGTGTAAGAACACAAGTCTAACGGCAAAGTCAGAAATTTGGTTTAAGCGGTATGTAAATAAGTTGCAAAATTATACGTAATACTATTTTTTGGCGTATGAGAATTTCTTACTTATTCTTTTTGTGAATTTTTTTATTTGTTGAAAATGAGATCTTAGATAATCCTTTTGGGAAATATTCTTGAGGAGCTTAGTCACATAACCTTTCCATATATCCTGCGCTCCTGCTCTCAATCTTCGCGCTGCGCTTGCTCTCTCAATCTCGTTCTAGGGATGGCAATGAGGCGGGTTGGGGCAGGTTTTGATGATCCCGGCCCCTACCCTAAAATTTCCTAACCCGCCCCTAACCCGACCGGGTAATTTATGGGTACCCCAGCCCCTATTTTTTTCACATATTAGTAAAGTATATTTTAAACTCCAATTAGTGAGCACAAATTATAAAAATTCACCAAATAACTTTTACAACTTAACCAAATCTACTATCAAATGTTGTATTTTAGTTGTAAAACTAAAATTATGAATAAAAATAAATTTTGATGCATATAAGTGGGAAAATATAATTTGATATATACATATAAGAGTATATAAATATAGTTATACATACATATGTATGTCGGGGCGGGTAATATCGGGGCGGGATGACCATACCCCTGCCCCTACCGTAACTCTGGCGGGGTTTTCAAAATCACCCCCTGTCCCTACCCGTTACCCAAAAAAATAGTAAAAAAAACCTACCCTATCGGAGTGGGGTAAGGCGGGTTCGGAGCGGGGCGGGTTGAATTGCCATCCCTATCTCGTTCTCACATATGTAGTTTGAGATTTGATTCAAAAACGCTTTTACGCTCCCGTTGACGCCTTCGCACACGTGACTTAGTTGAGGACTCTGGTGAAACATCATGGACGGGTCTTTATTGTCAACGTAATACAAGTCATATTTTTAATTCATGAACAAGGACAGGTGGAATCTAGTGACTCACATTTTGCAATTGACCAAAACTTCAGTCTTTAATCTCCTAAGTGGCTGTGGAAAATAAAACCAGATGACGTCTAAGGACAGAGATTGAAGGCAACAACAAAGAATATAATAAAACTGTCAAACCTAAATAACATTTTTTTACAACATACATATACATGGTCTATATAAATTTTAAGATGCTAATATAGTATTACTCTATATTTGTGTGTATTTCTATTTTTCAATTAACGAGGCCTAGCTACGAAATACTAACTAACGTATTTACAATTAAGTAAAAATTCTGTGCAATTGACGATTTCAAAATGACCGTCGCTTTTCATCCGTCAAAGATGAGTTCAAAGATCGGTGACGATAAAGTTTGATAGTGTAAAAATGCTCGACAAACCAAGGTTATAGAGTGTGTACCTTTCGAAGTTTTTTTTTTTCATAAGAGAAGTACCTTTAGAAGATGGCATCATATCATTTATGATAGTGAGAATGGATTCGAAGACATCTATATATTTGTACATCCAAACTATTAGATTCTACTCCTGGTATATACGCCACTCATGGGGTTCAAAATATAGTAGGCGGTTTAATGATTCGAATTAGGATTTATTACCGGCTAGGTCATAAAAATCCCTCTTAATACTCCCTCATCCCGAATTGCTCGTCTCTTTTGGAGAATCCAACTTTTAAGGAGATAAAATTATTTTCTTAGAGTTCCAAATTTATCCTTCAAAACTGTAAAATTTATTAAGTGCTTTTAAATTGTTTATATCTTTTAATATGAGTCTCAAAAAATATGCAATATAGATCTTGTTTAATAGGTTTCAACTAGTTGTTTTATACAAAGTTTAAGGAATCATAAAAAACATTATATACTAAAAGATATAAACGATTTAAGAAATGACACGAATTTAAAAAACTGTGAAATAAATGGGAGGGAAAGAATACTTTTAAGGGTAAAACTGGATGAGATATAAACGATTTAAGAAATGACACGAATTTCAAAAACTGTGAAATAAATGGGAGGGAAATAATACTTTTAAGGGTAAAACTGGAAGTTTGACACATTTTGATAGTTGTTTTTAGAAATAGGACCAATATTTTGGAACATCTCAAAATAAAAAGGACCAGCAATTTAGGATAGAGGGAGTATCTATCAAGGATCACACATTTTAATTACTCCTACGTGTAAGGATGGCCTTGTGTTATAAGAGTAATTCCAATTACCCTTCGTGTATCTTCTTCCAGCATGTAATTTGAGCTCGTGAATTTCACTAGATTTTAAGACACGACTAAATTTGGCCTCATGAATTGGAGCTCATGAATTTCACTGGGTTTTAAAAACACGACTAAATTTGCTCTCGTGAATTGGAGTTCGTGAATTTCACTTGGTTTTAGCTCGTGAATTTCACTGACTTTGAGCACGTAAATTTCACTAGCTCCAAACTCGTGAATTTCACTGATTTCGAGCTCATGAATTTCATTATGTTCGAGCTCATAAATTTCACTTATTTTAATATAACAACAAGCTCGTGAATTTTATCTTCTGAGCAAATAAAAGAATTCATTTTTGAAACCTATTTAGAAGAATCAAACCATGACCATGACCAAAATGATTAATCTCATCTTCGAGCTTCTGCCTCACGCAGGGCCGGTTTTGAATTTTAGAGGGCTTAAAGCGATAATAAAAAAAATGGGCTCATTACGAATTTAACAAGAGACATTCAATTGTCAACTTACTGGGTTGACAATAAACATACAAGGAAAGAAAAGCATGTACTTCAGTACACTTTTTATTACACTTTCATACACCTTTATTTTATTTTTCATATATTTTAATACATTTTTTAAATCTTTAATAACATCTTGATTTTAAAAAAATTCAATGAACAAATCACCTTTCTCAAAACAAAGAACATTAAAAATCTCAAAAACAACCTATTATTTTTAGGGAGCTTCTATTCGCAGCCCATTTTCCCTCAATACAGCCCATCCAAAATAAATACCAAAACCTTCATTGTGAAAAGACCATTTAGCCCCTCAAATACCAAAACCTATCTTCTTCTTCCTTCACTTCTTCCATCGTCCTCCCCTGCCCTCCTCCTCTTGCCCCTCAAATCCCTCCTCCTCCTCCAGCCATTAACCCCATTGTCCTCCCCTGCCCCTCATCTCTCATCTCTCGCAATGGAGAACCATGTTTAATCAATGGAAATTTGGGAGAAGAGCTCCAAAGAGTATTGGAGCAATTTACAACTCCAAATCCATCAATAGATGCACAAATACATACTAAGAGTAACCCGGACATGAAGATTTTCGAGCAAAAAACGACCCAAGAGTAACCCATTGCTTTTTCGATTTTTCAGCCGTTGTTCGTTCGAAACGGTACACACAGTCCCGAAAATCGCAATACATTTCGGTAGTTAATACCCGAAATTTACCTATAAAACCGGGAGTTTATATCCGAAATTGGTGATGGTAGTTAATATCCGCAATATTGGCCATAATTCAGTAGTTTGTATCCGAATTATGTGTTTAGTTTCGGGAGTAAATATCCGAAATGTGCCAAAACCAGACGAGCGTGGGTTTTGAGAGTGGGTTTTGAGTGAATTGGGAGAAGAAAAATAACAAGGGTAATTTGGGAAATTTTATGGGTTATGTGAAGCAAAAATTAAGATTTGCCACGTCAACAGGGTTTTATTTAGCAAATGGGCTGTATGTAGTCCAAAATGGGCTGCGAATAGAAGCTCCCTTATTTTTAATGTTTCAAAAGCATCATTTTAATACCACTAATCAAAAAAATTAAACATTGCAATTTTTCAAAGGCATCACTTAAAACCGGAATACTATATAAAACCAAAAAAATAAAATAAAATAGAAGGCTGGTGTGAGAGGGAGAGGGGAGAGAGAGAGAGAGATAGTAATTTTGTTGGGTAAGTGGTGGGCCCACTGTTCTTCTAATTTCAGAAAAAATATAATAATAATACCTCCTGTAATCGATTTTTTTAGTTTGGTCAAAAAGGTACTAAGTTGCTTTTTCCTTTTTCAAAATGGGCCAGTTTGATTATACAATTTACAATGATGACACTGCACTTTTTGGGCCTTTATTTTGATTGCATGCTTGTTGGGCCTTTGATTTTATATTTAAGTGAGCTTTTCTGGATATATACTAGAGTATTTCATAGGATGAACATATCTAGGCCCCCTAAAAATCAGCATTTTCTGTTCTGTGTGTCTAAAGCCCAGGGCCCGTAATGTCCTCATGCATGGAAGAACCAGTAGTGCATTAGATCCACACACCGAGTTTAACCACAAATCCCAAACTTTAATCGACTCATGTATCTCACCCCGACGTCGTGCGGAGTCGTATTATACCTTATCAAAAACATCTCAACAAGACGAATCCAATTGTGTGGTCAAAAAAGGATTTCGAACAATTTTTTTTTTTTTTTTCTCTTTCGAGTACGAAAAGAGGACTAGAACACTATTCTGTCCCGGTGACGCAATCAGAAATCCAGAGTGAGAGAGAAGCGAGAACGGAGCTCGAGTTAAATCAGAGCTCCACCGTACAAACACAAAGAGAACGACACAGATCCAGACAAGCCTAGGGTATTTGTGGACCGGCTGGGTAAAAAGCCCATCGAACATTTATAGGCCCAATAATAACATGCCATGGGCTTAAAACACATTTTGTCAGCAAATCAAAGCCCACAAATACTGAACTAATCTGAAATCGCCTCTCTCTCTCTCTCTCTCTCAATTGCGAATTGTGTCCGTCACTCTCTTCGAATGAAGCTCTCACTCTCCAGGTCTGGTTTCCGAAAGACCCTCCATTACTCAACTACAGCAACCGTCTCTTTTCCTGCGAAATCTGGGGACTCTCTGTACCGTCGGATTTCGCCTCTCGGTTCCCCAACAGTCTCGATTGTTCCGGTACTCGATCAGTGGGTTGCAGAAGGAAGAAGTATCAAGAAAGAACAGCTTCAGAACATCATCAAGGAGTTGAGGCGTTACAGCCGATTCAAGCACGCTCTTGAGGTCTCGCTCTCCCTTTGTTTTGTAGTCAGTTAGCTAATTCCGTCGTTAGATAGTTTGTTCTTGTTTGTTAAGAAGTGGCAAATTTCCCCTGCACTTTAAATTCAGTGTAACATTGCATCCTACATTATTAATTGACCCTTTTTTTTCCAAAACGATAACAGATGATATTAATAATCAAAGAACCAGTACATCAAGAGGACGCTTCAATCCCTTGATAAGGGATGAAGGAGCCAAACAGGGGGGACTCAGTCCAATGACCATACCCATCCCAAGTAAACCCTTACTAGCCAAAGTATGAGCAACATTATTGGCAGCTCTACGAACAAAGGAAAAAACACAAGAATGAAAACTTCAAGACAAAATTTGGTTGTTTGATCATGTTGATGACTGCTTGTGAATCCCCTTCCACAATCATGCCATTCAATCCCATTTTAGTCCCACAATCCTTTTTCTTTTTTTTTTAGTTCAAAAAATGGAAGTGCAGGTATTACCCATCACTACTACCGGGTAGTATTCTCCGTCACACCACATCACCATATGTAGGGATCCACCGCCCCTATGTCAAGACTGAAGCTAAGGTCACACCACGTGCGAGTGCTGTTAGGGGTATGGTTCGGTACACACACTTAAAATTTTAAAACTTAAATTTTTTTTCACTCGCCTTTGAAACCAAAACTTGCACAAAGAGGCATTTGATTGTTTTGAGTGCAGAATTTGGGAAGAAGTAGTACATCTGCAATGGGTCTACACTAGACGGTGAATCTGTAGATTAAATTTATCTTAAACAATGGGTTGACTGATTGTCTTTCAAAACTATTGGATTGACTCATACTAGCATGTTCAAGTGTGCCTTAATTATGATTGTTCTAATTGGGGACTATAGAGAAATGTCTTATATGGAAGCTAAATTTGATCATGAGGAGGTTTCCACTTTGCAAGTTTGCTTATCAACCCCAAATCGTCTTGCCATTTTGGAATGCAGCAGTTGTTGTCAATTTTCAACATTTTATGTTACTCAAGGCTGGGAGGTCCTGCCTACTAGGTTCTTTATCTCTCAGGGAAAACAAAATACCAAACCGTTATAGAATGATTGGGAAAGTGCATTACGTAAGTTCTCTTTCACTACAAAAGAACAACAGCCGCAGATTGAAGTGTGGACAGAAATCAGAGCTATGACTTACAGTTCCTGGAAAAAAAAAAACACTTGATTGTCTTGAATGGGATACATGTCTGTTAATGTCTTTGTCGTAGTCTATCAACAAACGCCTCACATTTGGCCAGCTTTACGGAAGAAAACCCTCGCTGATACAGACATGTGAGATGAAATAAATGGAAAACTGTAGAATGTAAAGAGATTACCATCTTCTACAGTTTCCTGGGTACACTTGTTGCATTTCGCTCATTTTTCGTTCGGGAAATTTCAATCATGTACATCATGATTCATGAGAAAACTAGGTCAAAATGAACACCAATCCTTGAACATTTGTGAAGGCATCAAATTGAACTTGGGTCTATCATAGTTCCTGCATGGAAACCTGTAACCAGGGCTGTTACTTGTTTTTTCATTAGCCAAGAATGATAGTCTTGATTCCTTGAATTCAGTTTTCCTGTATGAGTGGCCACTTTTAACGAATGCACATTTCCATATGATTGTTTGCTTGTATGCTTGATCAGAACCAGTTGTACTTAGATATGTTACACGGACTCGGATGCAGGTGCAAGTCCAAGCGTTGAACCTTCTTAAACTTAAATCTTAGGATACTAGGATATGTGTCTTCAAATTGGGTATGGACTTGTTTTGTTGTATATAATGCATAATTTTTTCTGATTATGTATCGTGAATTACATTTAGAAATGTATTTATATGAGAAGGGGTTAAAAAAAACTATATTTTTGCTGTTTCTTGTCCACGTGAAGCACTAGATATATCGCTTTTCTAACTAATTTGATATTCTTTTTCTGTGAATATCATAACAATTGATCCAAGTGTCCAAAATGGATACAGGTGTCGGACACACCGACATGGGTACCTCGGCTAAAATGAAGGATCCATGTAACATAGATGCTTAGATGGCTGAATCAGACCATTAATAACAACGACTCAATGGATAAGGTAAAATGTGAATGAGACGTATTTGATCCAGCTAAGGCCAATTCATAAAATATATGTGAGCCAAACCTTGTACAGGCTGCCTGCGTACGTTATTATTCTAAACTGGTGTAGTTTTTCGCTGATTGATGGGCAAGACACTGGTTTTGTCATTGCAGTCATGAACTTGACCCCCAAATCATTGTGGCTTTCCTCCTCAAACATTCTTGAAAATTGGTTACTATGACAGATCAATTTTTTTTCCAAAATAATCATGTAGTTTCCCATGGATGAGCCAGCATATTTGGAATAAATTATCTTATGGGCTTGCCAGGGCCCATAAGATACGAAATATACAAGTGAAATCGACAAAAGACTTGCTTTACTTGTTAGGAATATATGGACGTAGAGATGCTCCTCATTCTCCAGTTACAGCTACAAGGCTGATGCGGTGGTAAAAAACTGTGCCACGAGAAAGAAAATAAATGGATACCTCATGAATAAAAAAATGTCAAATACAGGGGATAGAAAACAGAGAGGTGGTAGAAAATAAAATTATCAGAGGCAAAACTCTAAAGAAATGCAAAAGGTAAAATAAATGTTAGACTTGAAGAAGGGGCTATATTAATCTGCAATATGGGGATGGTGTTTTAAAGGACAGACTTAAAGGCTAGGAGCTAGTTGTTTTTGTGTGCTAGGGGGATCCGTTCAACAGCTCCTGGGGTGAGAGTGGGATGGTTCTCTTTTTTTTTCTTTCAAGCAAGTGATGCTTTCAGAATAACTTTCCATTCAGCAGTATAGGCTTTCTATGCCAAGGGTCAGGAGACACTGCCCTTGGCCACACATTGGGGTAGGAGTACAGTTTCCAACGGACTCATACAATGGTATAAGGGTCGGTTGGAGCAGTTTTGTCATGTGATTGGATATCTTGGTGTTTATGTGATGAGAGCTAGGAAATGGAGTGATCATTAACTTAATGCTACCGATAGTGGGTTCCATCATGTTGTCTTTGATTCTATATTTACGTGTCACTGCTTCTTTGTATGTTTGAGGTCGTAGATACTAAATTCTGGCCATAACATTATGCCTCAAACTTTATGCCAAGGCAGCGGATGTCCTCGAGTTGCGATTATGTTACAAGCTCCATGTTCCAAAAACACTTGGGTGATCTTTTCATAAATACATGCTTTATGCATTCAAATTTTAAAATTATATATCTGTAATACAGCTTTCAGTTAGTGTTAATGGATTTTGTCGATTTTGTTGTGAACTCCACGGTGATTTTGTCTTATGCCTTGTTCCCCTTAAATTTGTACACTTTTTGTTTTTGTCTTTATTCACAAAAAAAAAAAAAAAAAAGGCATTTGTTAGTTTTGCGTCTTATTTCTTAAGTTTCTTGATTCGTCTCGACAAGTGGAATCGAAAAAGTGTAAAATTATAACCAAAACTCGAACAAAAACAAAACCCTAAAAGTGCAAAAAGTTCAAAAAGTCACACAAATAAGTTATGTGAAACAACCCCCTAGTGTTTGAAAGATGGGTTTACTATGTTTTAATTGCACTTATTATTTTTACATTGTGCATTTTTTGTTTTTTTTTTGGCCCTTTTCGTCTGGTTGGTTAAGGTTGGATGATTAAGGCCTTGTTTCCCATTTGCAAATGGAAAATTTATAAAATCAAGTGGGTTTGATTTTAGCAAATGCTAAAATCAACCCTTTTTAACAAATAAAAATGCATTTTTGCTTTGTGCGATGAAGAGTCGACTAGGTTATTGCTTTGCGTGATGTACTCACGAGGACATCACATTGATTTTAGCAATTGCTTTACTTAGTTGCTATAGCAATTGCTTTACTTATTTGCTAAAATCAACCCATTTGATATTATGAGATTCCCATTTTAGCAAACGACAAACAAGGCCAAAAAATGTCTCCGGTTTCAGTGAAAAACTGAACCGCACTGGTAACCAATGGTTTTTGTTATGGTATAAACCATGAATGAAAAGAAAACCGTCAGTTTTGGTCATGGTTTTGTTTTAGATATAAGTTTCAATTTTGGTTTTACCAATACCCAAACCGCTCTGCACCGTTTGCATCTCTAATTTTGGCTGCAAAAACCTACTTCTTAATCCCTCCATGCTGACCAGCGAAAAAATTCCTTCCATACTGGCTGTTAACTTCTATTTTATTCATTGTTGTAGTCATTGATATTTTACACTCTTTAAGGATTCAAATACCTGAATATCTGTTTCCCGTCTTTTTAGGTATCTCAATGGATGAGTGACAAAAGGTCCCTTCAACTTTCACTTAACGATATTGCTGTCCGGCTGGACTTGATCTCAAAAGTTCATGGAACAAAACTAGCAGAAAATTATTTCCACGATATCCCAGAAAAATTCAAAGTCGTGGAAGCTTATGGTGTACTCCTCAACATCTATGCCCGAGAGAAATCTGTCAAGAGAGCAGAGGCCATCATGGAGAAACTGAGGGAGTTGGGTCAGACAACATTCACCTTCAACGTAATGCTAAATCTCTATCGTCAGACAGAAAAGCATGACAAAATAGATTTGCTTGTACAAGAAATGGAAGAAAAGCGTACCAAATATGATAAGTTTACCTTCAGCATCCTGCTTAATGTATATGCAGACCTCTCTGACACTATAGGAATGGACAGGATAGTGCAAAGAATGGAGTCAGATCCAAACATTGTCTTGGACTGGAATGCTTATTCCATTGCAGCAAAGGGGTTTACAAGTGCAGGGTCAACAGAAAAAGCTTTGGAAATGCTGAAAAAATCCGAGGGTCTCATCTTAACGTCTAAAAGGAGGAGTATGGCTTTTGATTTTCTTCTGACGCAATATGCTACAATAGGGATGAAAGACGAAGTGTTACGATTGTGGGAAGTCCACAAGAAGTCAGAAAAGTTATATAACAAAAGCTATATTAGCATGATAACCTCACTATTGAACTTGGACGACTTGGAAGAAGCTGAGAAGATTTTTGAGGAGTGGGATTCCAGCGAGTTGTTTTATGATTTCCGGGTTCCAACTTTCTTGATTGGTGCTTATTGCAGAAAGGGGCATATGGAGAAGGCTGAAGCATTGGTAAACAGGGCAAGAATGAAAGGAGGCCGACCTCTCCCACTTACATGGTATTACTTGGCTTCAGGATATGTTAACGTTAATCAAATGCCGAAGGCAATAGAAGCATTGAAGGTTGCTGTTTCAGCTTTTGAGCCAGGATGGAAGCCAAGTGGGCCCATTTTAGTTGCTTGTCTGGAGTACTTGAAAGAGAAAGGTGATGTTGAGGAAGCAGAGGAATTTTTAAGGTTACTCCTGGCGAAGCACATTATCTCTATCGGTGTTCATGATAAATTGTCTAGTTACATGAAAAATGCAGATTTAATTTCACAAGCATCGCGTTTAATGGAGGAGGATGCTATAGGTGGGGATGGAGAAGCGACTGAAGATACGGAGCCAAAGAAAATGGGTGATTTTGTTGGGGATAGCGAAATAAAGGAATGTCGGAACTGAAATAGAATTGCATTTTAACCGAAAGACAAAATCTGTATATCTGTCGGATTGTGAATAAACACTAGGCTTGCACAAGAATCATGCAGCGGATGCATGTCAAAAGAATATTGGAATTCCATCGTGACTGATGAGTATTTGCTTTCTTTGTCCCATTCTTCATATGTTTGAGAGCTGAATTTCGATTGTTAACCTCTTAATTATCTCGGGTTTATTTTGTTACGGTACTACTCGCCATTTTTCATTTTGTACTTTTCATGTAGTAGTACTTTTTTTTTTTCAGGATGTATAGTGTAAATTTTTCTCCTTCCTCGCCTGTCTTTCCACTGTTATCCTTCTGGAGTACAAGGGATATATCATTAGGGAGCTTCTATTCGCAGCCCATTTTGGACTTCATACAGCCCTTTTGCTAAATAAAACCCTGCTGATGTGGCAAATCTTTATTTTTGCTTCACATAACCCAGAAAATTTCCCAAATTACCCTTGTTATTTTTCTTCTCCCAATTCACTCAAAACCCACCCACTCTCAAAACCCACGCTCAAAACCCACCAGTACCGACCGACCTCCATCACCACCGGTACCGATCGACCTCCGATCTACTCCCTCGTCTCACCGATCGATCGACCTCCATCACCACCGCTACCCACTTTTTCCTCCGACCGACCTCCATCGCCTCTCTCTCTCTCTCTCTCTCGTAGCTCTCACTATTTTACTCGTCTGGTTTTGACACATTTCGGATATTTACTCCCGAAACTAAACACATAATTCAGATACAAACTACTGAATTATGGCCAATATTGCGGATATTAACTACCATCACCAATTTCGGATATAAACTCCCGGTTTTATAGGTAAATTTCGGGTATTAACTACCGAAATGTATTGCGATTTTCGGGACTGTGTGTACCGTTTCGAACGAACAACGGCTGAAAAATTGAAAAAGCAATGGGTTACTCTTGGGTCGTTTTTTGCTCAAAAATCTTCATGTCCAAGTTACTCTTGGTATGTATTTGTGCATCCATTGGTGGATTTGGAGTTGTAAATTGCTCCAATACTCTTTGGAGCTCTTCTCCCAAATCTAGTGAGGGAGAAGATCCCTCCATTGATTCAACATGGTTCTCCATTGAGAGAGAGGAGAGATGAGGGGCAGGGGAGGACAATGGGGTTAATGGCTGGAGGAGGAGGAGGGATTTTTTCACTGTGGAAATGAGAAAACGATGGAAGAAGTGAAGGAAGAAGAAGATAGGTTTTGGTATTTGAGGGGCTAAATGGTCTTTTCACAAGGAAAGTTTTGGTATTTATTTTGGATGGGCTGTATTGAGGGAAAATGGGCTGCGAATAGACTCACCCATATCATTATATCTGCTGTTTCATAGTACTTTGTCCCCGCTCATGTTTGGAGTGAAATTTGGAAAATGCCAATGAGTCGGTGGTGGTTAATGTGCAAAAAGTGAATAGATAGATCCGGTGCTTATATCTATGAGATGTGGATGTATATACATGGAAGTGGATTAATATATGTGAAAAATGCATTGAAATTTAACTTTTTAGCATATTGTGTCTACTAGTCATTGCCTAATGGGCTATGGTTAGCAAAGCCGGTGAAATTTTACTGATTCTACAGGAAAATTCATGGCTCTATAGGAGATTTATGGGTCAGAGAGAGAGAACGCGCATTAATGAACGTCAAGTATTCATATTTCATTTAATCTTAGAGTCGAATTCTAGCACCAACATTCCTGATTGCTTATTGTATTTGTGTAGACTTTGAGGACACACAACGCGTCGGGATACGTGTGGGATTTGCACCAGGTGTGTTCATTACATGTAATTATTTTTAAGCAAGAGACATGCCGGGGACAAATCGGGGATACCCTTGTGTCAATTTCGACACGAATGGAAACATGACGGGGTTCAATTTATGTAGAGGCCCGGGGGGCACGCCGTGGTGGCACAAGACCCCACTCAATTTTGTATAATTATCCTAATATTCTCATGTTTGAAGTTATGTGTATAGTTACAAGTGAAGTGGTAGCTCAGTGGTAGACACCATATACTTTCACTGCATTTAACTGAACTTAATAATAACTGCAAAATGATACTTAATTCCATTGGAGAACCATACGAAACTTCACAACAGCAGGAAGGTCAAATTTCTCTAAACTCACTCCTTTTTTGGTTCTCAACCTTTATTTTATTCCAATTGCAATAAATTGCTAGTAAAATGTGATATAGATTGTCCAGTCAACAAAGGTAAATGCATTGACAATCGCCATTTACACCATCTCTGCAACACCCAATAGCATTATTACGATTTGATTGGCCAAAACGACTAATGCAAGCACCGTCACAAGCAACATTAGTACAACTTCCTGATAACCGGATGAAATTTGTACAAAGATTGTTCTGATTCACTTCGTCCCCTAAATTGATTAACAATTAAGAAAGAAAAGGTAAACAAAGTTAAATTGAGCAGACAAAAGAACATCTAGTAATCAATTCATACTAAAAGAAAAGAAAATTGTAGACAATAAAAAGATGGGAGTTCTCAATGGTTTTGATTGAGAAACATTACTCACAATTGTGGCATTTTCGGTTGAATTACAAAACAAATTCATGAAATATTTTGAAGGTAAATTAACTTCTTACAAAACATAACACATAACCACGTCAAAAATAGTTGTAAAGCTTCTTATCCTACTCTTTGTTAGCAATACAATTTCTCCTATTATTTCTAAGGGAAGAAAAAAAAACTCCAAACAAGAAGTACGGACGTAGCATTTGTGGGAACCATGTACGTAGCACATGTGATTGATGCTATATGTATCAAATCAGATGGCCAGTATCAAAATAGGGGTACCTAAATATGGTTCAATTGCATTATTACATTGGTTCTGCCAATTAACCACTGGACCTCTTAACCCCGAACTAGGGCGTTGGTTATCTTAACCACCGCACTTAGAAAAATGGTTATCTTAACCAACGCTCTTGGTGCAGTGGTTAGCATTTCCCTTATTACATATCGTAGTGTAGGCCTTACTTTTAGCATTCTTTAACCGCATACTTTAGCTTAACGTTTCATGATTAGTGTAAATTAGTAGTAGTTCAGGCATAAAAGAATGGATAGTTGCAAAAAAGACTTACCAACTGCTATGGAGAGAAGAAGCAAAGCTATAGTAGCTATAAAGAGGTACTTCATTTTTCTCAAGATTGAGAGACTGTTACTGTAAATGTTAAAACTCGAAGTGAGAGCCAAAAGTAGATAGATGCATGGAGAGAGGATGTGTGAAAATTGGGATTACTTATATGCAGATTTTACAGGGGAATGGGGTGGAGGGTGTAGCATCTTCTCAAGATTTTCATCATCACCAAAATCGGAAGTTTTATCTAGGATGGTCAAATATACCAATAATGCTACTCTTACACCCATCCAGTTACACCCCACATTGATTTCTGACATGTGGAGTACATGTCAGAAATCAATGTGGGGTGTAACTGGATGGGTGTATATGTCAGAAATCAATGTGGGGTGTAACTGGATGGGTGTATATGTCAGAAATCAATGTGGGGTGTAACTGGATGGGTGTACGAGTAGCATTATTGCAAATATACTAGGATGGATGCAAGAGTGGATGAACTCGGATAACTGTCTTATCCATGTTTACTAAAATTATACTAGTAGTTTTGTCTTAAAAAATGTCAAAATTATGTATTTTCACCTGCCCAACATCATTTTAAACAATTTAGCACCCGCCAAAACAAGAGTTTTGAAAAAAAAAATTATGTTATTTCTAAATTTCCTATTAAACGTAATAGTTTTGGTGATGTTTCACGACTATATTGGCAAAAGTAATACTCCCTCGTTTTTTAAATGTGTTGTTTCGTAAATCTAACTTATTAAAGAAATATCATCATTACACTTTTCACGTCAACTTTTACCTCCACTTTACACCTTTCACATTAATTTTTACCTTCACTTTCTAAAAATATCATCCAATTTTACACATTAAATCTTTTCTCATTAATTTTTCAAAAGGGCAAAAATAATAATTGTGTAAACTTTTATCCTTTAACTTTTCAAAACATGCAGTTATTAAGGGACAACCCAATATAGAATACTCAACAATTAACAAGGGACGGAGGGAGTATCACATTTCTATGTGACAATTCTTTTTAATGTTCGTCCACCCAACCTTGAATTCATCCATCCGTCCCCATACGTACACAATGTTGTTTTTAGAGTTAATTAAATAATAATCCTTTTTTTTTACACCACGTATGTTTTCATCCCTCTCACTTTTCGGGGTTATGTTTTCATCCTCTTTAGATGTGATTACTACTACCTTTTTTTAATCACACACACACACACATATTCCCTTTCCCTTTCCTATGAACAAGTCTACATGTATAACCATTTCCATCTCATGTGAGACATAGGCACTAACACTTTGCACCAACTCTCTCGTATGAGATATGTGAGACCTACCACATGGAATATGTGAGACCCGCATATCAGTGATAGGTCCCACATATCCCATGTGAGAGAGTTGGTGCAATTGTTAGTACAAATGTTAGTGTCTATAGCAAACCTCTTTTTGCTTTCCTATCTTCGTAAGATTTAATTAGTAATTGTATACCCTATAATTACTCTAAAAAGAAGTAATTAAAAATCGGTTAGAAATAAATGGGACTTATATTGTTTCCTATCTTGGTGAGATTTGATTCTCAATAATACTTAATAGGTGATTTCAAAACGGGAGGAATCCACAAAATTAGGAAATTCAATAAGAGATAAAAAAAATTTAAGAACAAATGGACCCTACCAGCAATTATGATATTTTCACAGATTTCATGGTAAATGCATGAACCTACCATATTTACTTGCATACACTTATTTTTTACCCTAATATGAGGGCAGATCACATTGAGAATGTTAAAAAGGGATGGATTAGGTAATAAACGGAACTTATATTGTTTCCTATCTTGGTGGGATTTGATATTTAATAATACTTAATAGGTGATTTCAAAATAGAAGGAATCCACAAAATTAAGAAATTCAAAAGGAGATAAACTTCCAAAAAAAGAGATCAAATTTAGGTAGACTTAGGCAAAAATCTAAAACATTTGACATTTTTAAAAGGAATGATAAGGAACTTTTGCAATTGAACATAAAGACGAAAAAACATTTGGCATTTTTAAAGGGAGGGACAATGAACTTTTGCAATAAAACATAAAGACAAAAAGTATTAGTGAAATGTCACTAATTTTTAAAAGTTCTAATTTCATACAGAAAATTCAAAAAAATCAACTTCTGTCTAAATCCTAGCCAACCACCACCCCACCTCAGGCCGGCCACTTTAGTGATCCAAAAAAACTAGTGACATTTCACTAATTATTAAAAGTTCTAATTTCATACAAAAAATTCAAAAAAACTAACTCCTGTCTCTTGGTAGACCACCACACCACCTCTAGCCGCCCACTTATGGCAACCAAAAAATTAGTGAAATGTCACTTATTTTTAAAAGTTCTAATTTCGTACATAAAATTCAAAAAAAAATTCAACTCATACTAGTTATTTAAATTTAAAAATTAGAAAACGAAGAGAGACAAAAAGGAGATTGGAGAGACATAGAAAACTAGTGACGCTTCACTAATTTTTAAAAATGATAATTTCGAACAAAAAATTTAAAAAATTGACCAACTAGTCATCTATCAACTCCGGAAACTAGTGAAAGCTTTACTAATCATCCTAAAATATATGATAATAGATCAAACTTATAATTAGTGAAACCGCACTAATCATTAAAAAAAAAAAAAAGGTCTTTATCACAAACCAAAAAATTACATCCTCTATAAAAGCATTCATAGCATTCGAACTCGCCCGAATCACAATAATTTAAATAAATAAAAAAACTAGTGACAACTTACTAAACTTCATACCTGGATTTTTATAGATCGAAAACAAACCCGGTCAAAAACGAAGAACCTAACCCGCTAGCGTCTTCGACTGAGAAATTACTGCTATACTTATGAAATGGCTCCAAGTTACATAAAACCAAAACAATAGGAAAATGTTGAATTTTTATAAAATAGGAGGATGTGAATGTGTAGTTATTTTCCAACGACCCAAGTCAATTAGAGCATCGACCTCGGGCCTCGCCATTCCAGCAGAGACCTAAATTAACTGGACGGAAATGGAGGGAGTGAGAGTCGACGACGACGACGATCAGCCGATGCTGAGCGTTCAAGCTCTGGAAGCTCTGAGGGAGTTCCTAGGCGAACAAAACCGGGCCTTAGTCGCCGACGACGATGACGGCGCCGCTGCCGGTAGCGGCGCTGCCGGTAGCGGAGGATCGTCGTCGGAAGTTGCACTTTTGGCGGAGGACTGGAGGCTGAGCCAGTTCTGGTACGATCAAGACACGGCCGAGACCGTTGCCAATGAAGTTCTCTCACTTTGTGGGTCCGTCGAGTGTGCTTCTGTCGCTTGCATAGCTTGCCCCACCCTCTACGCCTATCTCAAGGTAACTATAAACATGTACATTGAGCATCATTGATTGTGTTCATCTCCTATCCTTACAAAATTTTATTTTTCTCAATGTCTTTCCATTTTCTTGTTATTTATGAATGTGCCATTTTGACCCAAATTTTGAAGGGGAAACATGAAAAAAAAGAATAGAAAAATAAAGGGTTGGCATTGGAGAAGGCATACCTAAGTGGAGTTTTGACCCAAATTTGGTTATTACAAAAATGGATCAGGGCCGGAGATGCTTGTGTTTTATTAGTTAAAAGCTTGATAAAAGTCAGTTCTTTCAATAAATAAATGAAGTTTGAACATATTTTTTAACGTAAATTTTAAGCTAGTTAAGCTGTTAGCTTGAATGATATTTTACTCGGCTTTATAAACTTATAGTGTTTAAAGTTTAAACAATTCAAACGCAGCTCATGATCATTTTTTTAACATATTTGGAAATGGGTCGCCTTATAAACAATTTAAATTTGGTCATATTAGGGAAAGTCTTTAAGTTTCCGAACCAATCTTGACTAGTTTACTCCTCGGCTCGGCTCGCTTATCAGCCCTAATTGTGGTCCTACATGTTGGCTTTACCAGTTTCGTTAGTTGTGGCATTGTCTTATGTGACGAGATTGGCTTGTGGAGTGACATTACTGATTGAGAAAAAAAGATGAATATCATTGGCTGAAAAGAGAACAATTATCGTTACTGCAAGGCTGTGTTAGTATTCAGATTTAGTTGATATTGGTGATAATAGCGTTAGACAAAAAATTGCCTTTTCGGATGATGTTGCTTAGCATACTTTTCATATTTTAAGAACGAGATGACTCTGTTTCCTTCAATTGGGCATTGCAAAGCGGATTAATCTGTTTTCTGAAAGTTTTATTGGGCAGCAGAATTTGCCTTAGCAACATGTAACTAATGGACATTCTCACTTATAAATTTCGTCATAGAATGAACCTAAATCCCTTCGGACGACAGAATAAAATATGGTTATGGCCTTGCGGGTGTTATCTTGGCCTTTATATACTCAGCAATAAAGTAAAGCTATTTCAAAGAGCACCATCAATGTTTGACGAGCTTTTAAAAAGTGTGAGGAACTTGTTATTTATGGTATGTACTGATCAATTGTGGGAAATTGACCGCAGAGTGAGTGGATTGTTCGATTAATTGGGGTTGCAGAAAACGATCTAGAATTGTTTCTAGGTGCAATTTGACATGTTTGATTTAGTTTTCTGAACCTTAGTGGATAATGATACTGCTGCAATAAAGAGTATATTCATCTGATTCACGTATTATAACTAGGTTTGCGCTTACTAGATCCACCTTAGTTATTGAAAGAGGTCAGAAACTTGACTTTTGTGACCTGTTAATATCTGACATTTTTTTAATCCATGGTATGTGGTGGATTGGGCTTTTTCAATGGTAGGACAATGGCAATCTAGTTTCCAGAAAACCAAAGAGTTAATGAACTCTTTCTTTGTGATAAAGTTATTGTCCCTTTTTGGTTACAAGATAGCTTCCTTGCTCAACATGTCTAGTAACTTTACCAATGAATAATGTTTGTTTTTTTGCGGAAGACAAATTTGCCCTGCACTTTTCAAGTTGTCCAAAATTGAGCATACATTGTTTTCAAGACACTTCTGAAGAACTGTCCATGATCAGCTCATCTCTTAACCCAGTGTCCTGGGTTTGTGATTTCTCGTTGCATCTCCATCCGCTTATTTGCTCTGTAAGAAATGATAAATTACTTATTTGCTTCAGAAAATTGATCCTAGTGCATCTGCCCAACTTCTCGAGTATGACAAACGTTTTGAGCAATATGGAAGTGAGTTCACCTTCTATGATTACAATCAACCAGAAGAGCTTCCGTCATCGATGAAGAATGCATATCAAATTGTGGTTGCAGATCCTCCTTATCTGGTGAGAATGTAGTTTCCTTGCCAATTATTTTCTTAGATTAGCCTTAGCCTCTTCTTAGAGGTTGTTTTCTAACTTTGTCCGTCTCATGTTGAGGGGCAATCACTCCATCAGGTGACGGGAAAGAAACCCTTCATCACTCATGTATTACAGTTTCTCTTTCTTTCTTATTGTCATTTTAAGTTAATTCATATGCAAAAGCATTCTAGTAGGCAGTAGCTCTCACTGTGTGTGTGCGTATGCTTTGTCCAAGGATCTCAGCCTTTCTTATCAATTGATAAGAGCCAAATTATTTATTTATTTTTTCCTGCTATTGAGCAAATTTTGTTATTGTTTTACCTGTTCATCACATTGGCTGGTTGAAAATACTTGAATGGCAAGCAACCTCATGAGGTTGATAGATTCAGAGTAGAGTATCTCACTTACTGTATGGTGCTTGAACAAGTACCGAGGCGGCTGGCCAAAACTATTGGATGCATAGAGACTTGGGCTAGTATATATGGGCATCCGTGCAGTCCAAAAATATATATGGCTAGTATATGTGGGTATCCGTGCAGTTCAAAAAAATATATGGCTATCCATGTAAATAGACCCATGGACCATGATACCCGATTTTGAAAAATTTCGATATCGAGGTGTTATGAGTTTTAGGGACCATTTTAGCTGACATTTGTTACCTTTGTAGATTCATAATCTTTTGGTATGTCAATAGTACAGTAAGTATGATTGATTACATGTCTGCAGTTCTCTGGCTATGTTTGTTTTTGGTCAGCCACTTTTTAAATTCCATAATAGCAGATTTGGTTTCAGGTTTACTGCGGCTCCATGATTCACTGGAGGGAAATTGGTGTACATCGGATCTTGATAAATTAAACACTTTTGCAGATTTTCTCAGCTGTTTTTAATGTTTTAGAAGCAAAACTGTTCTTTCAACATGTTCAGCTGCAAATTGTAGATTATATTCATTCTGAATAAACAAATAGTCTTATCGAACTGATGCTTTTCATGGCAGAGCAAAGAATGCTTGGAGAAGGTTACTCGGACGATTTCTTTTCTCATGCGACCGGCAAAATCTTACTTGCTTCTACTCACAGGTTGGCCTTTTTTTCCCCCCTTCCTAAGCATTTTCAGGATTTCCATCGTTTTTAATCCAGCATCAATTCTTGTAGGCTTTTAATTGATTTTCTATCTCATTCTGATATTTGATTCTACCAAGTAATATATACTACTAAGCACGGACTGGTTACTTGGTTAGTAATTAGTACCTTAACAACTTGTGGAGGGTAGAAACCAAGTCTTAAGTGTATGATGTTGTGCTATTCGTTTATGGTAATTGATCCTTTGATTTTTCCTAACCTTTCGTGTACGATTGCAGTCTGACAGATATATATAACTGGTATGCATGTAGGGGAAGTGCAAAAGGATAGAGCAGCAGAGCTCCTCGGTTTGTATCCATGTGGTTTTCGGCCACGGCACTCTAGCAAACTTGGCAATGAGTTCCTTCTGTTCACAAACTATGACCCTGGAATGAGATTAGGTGGTTGGGAACGTGACCAGTAGATAGATGTCTTGGGTTTTTACATCACCCAAACCACGTAAGTCGAAGTTATTCATTAGAAACTTGTTTGCAATATCTTACTCCCTCCGTCCCTTTCTAAGTGTGTTGCTTCGTAAATACAACTTAGAAATATTATCATTACATCTTTCATATCAACTTTTTACCTCCACTTTCCACTTTCCACTTTCCACGTCAACTTTTGCCTCCACTTTTCAAAGTTATCCTCCACTTTTACTCATTAACTCTTTACCCACTAACTTTCAAAAGGGCAAAATGATAATTGTACAGTCAACACACTAAAAAGGGGGTGGAGGGAGTAGTATGCAAGAATTTTTGCGCCTAGAACTTGTTAAAGGTTTTTATGTCTTGAATAGTTTGTATATGCTTCATTTTTTTGTCTTTCTTTCATTCATTCTTTCTCCTTAACGTTTGCAGCCTGGGTCCAAACAGTGAGTGTGGTTAGGATCATCAAGTTTTGTTCAAAGATGGCCTGTTGGTCAATGGTTGGGCAGTGTAAGACTCGCTGCAAATTTGAACTTCTTGGCCGCCTGTTCTCTGTGGTCAGATTGAGGGAGGACTCCCACACCATGTAACAAGTTAAATTTGCAGGCAACCCTAGTTGTTAATCTGACGTTATTTCTCATTTTTCCTTTGTTAAAAATTGATCTTGGCCAAATTTTAGTTGGTTGAATTCGGATAGTAAGGCACTGTGCTGCAAGAGAGCTACTCCAGTTTGATTTCCTGGCTCCTCTTAAAAAATGGCCTGTTGGTTAATGTGATTTTTTTTTTTTTTTTCCATCTGGTCCGCACACGAGACACGTGAATGAGGTTACTGCTTGTCAACTATATATTGAATTTGGTGGATTCAGTTGTTATTCTGGGCCATGATAAAAAGATTCGAGCCAACCTAGTCATCAACATCGAGATTTCTCTAGAAGGATACTCCCTCTGTTCCTTTTTAAATGTGTTACTTCGTAAATCTAACTTATTAAAGAAACATCATTATTACACCTTTCACATAGGGATGACAATGGGGAGGGTAGGGGGTGGATACCACTACCTCCATCCCCAATCCCCGAACCTATATCAATCCCCATCCCCTCCCCGATCCCCACCGGGGATTTTATTTTAACCTCCATCCCCGCCCCGATGCGGGGAACGGAGATCCCCACGGGGAATCGGGGATCCAAAAATGGTTGCTCTTTAATGTGTAGGTTTTTTTTTTAATAGTCTTACACTTTAAAGTGAATCAGCTTGCTACTGTCCCAAAAGCTCGAGTTGTTTGGAACTTTGCCCAATAATGTACATCCAGCACTTCCATCACGTGCTACTGAAGAGTTAACACTTCCATCACATCACATGCAATCCACTAGAAGAGTTTACCATGTGAGAATTGAGATCACAAATTAATATGAACAAATGGAGTGCACAATCAAATATCAAAACAAATTTTGCTATAAATCCGGAACAGATAAGTTTTGATATATATATGTGAACGGGGATGCGAGGAGGGGCGGGGATCGGGTAGGGGACTGACAATACCATCCCCTACCCGATCCCCGAATTTTTTTAAAAATAATCCCCATCCCCGAAAAAATTCCCGAATCCCCTCCCCAAATGGCTAGGGGACGGGTTGGATAGGGGCGGGTCGGCCGAGATTGCCATCCCTACTTTCACATTAACTTTTTCCTCCACTTTACGCTTTTCACATCAATTTTTATCTCTATTTTCCAAAATTATTCTCTACTTTTACCCATTAACTATTTACCCACTAACTTTTCAAAAGGGCTAAATGATAATTATACAAACCACACATTTTTTTAGGGGCATTCCAAAATAGAAAGTTAAACACTTAAAAATAAACGGAGGGAGTATCAAATGTTAATGCGCTCATAAATATGATGATTGCAAAAAACTCTAGGTCCTTAGACAAAAACAATTGTCTTTATTCAAAAAAAAAAAATTGCATTTGTTAATTTACGTCAATTTTTTTTGTAATTATTAGTTCGCCTTGACGAGAGTAATCTAATTAAGAGTAAAAAATCAATACAAAACTAAAATTTTGTGAATAATGATAAAATAATCCACACAAAAATTTGGATTATTTTTGTCTTATTTAACTTTTTAAAAATTTGATAATAATTTTTTATTTTTTAGACCACTCGTCAAGACAAACCAATAATCTAACAAAAATCGACGCAAAACTACTAACAAAAATTGAAGACAGACAAATTCGTTTAGTAGTTTTAGTCTAGTTACTTTTGGAGATAGGGATAATAAATGAAGAGAGGCAGAGAGAAAATTAAGGGTAATGAAACTCAACTAAAACCATGAAACAAA
Organism: Vaccinium vitis-idaea; assembly: GCA_963854785.1. NCBI lineage: Eukaryota > Viridiplantae > Streptophyta > Magnoliopsida > Ericales > Ericaceae > Vaccinium > Vaccinium vitis-idaea. Next base: position 15,099,194 of record OY978224.1, on the reverse strand, counting down.
CAAGGCCAATCCATTTCTATTAGTGCTTGCCAAAGGACTAAAGTATTTTTTGTATCTTCTAATCGTGCTATTAGTATTGTTATATGAGGTTTGGTGTATACGTTCTCATCCATCAGAGCTTAAAAAAAATTAAGATAGTTTTTGAACAACCTAAGTACACAAATCCCTGGACCTGCTGCTTGTACACTGGTGCACAGCATGCAAGCTGTGCACGATCCTAGCCGTCCGTTTGGCGATCCGATGATCCAAATTTCACCTCGGACCATTGGATGAAATCTGAACCATTGGACCGAGATGAAATTTGGACCATAGGATCGCCGAACGGACGGCGAGGATCGTGCACAGCACCAACGCTATGCACCTTGCACAACACCAACTCCAGGCCCGATTTGATATAGAGATAGATGCGCATAACCAAATATCATTCCCACACATTATTGAACTCGGGCATCAGATTTCATCCATACGGAGAAGATCTACTAAGAGAAATTGAAACATGCGAGTTGAACAGTTCCCAGAAAAGGCAACAAACTTGAGCATATGAATTCTGTAAGGAAGTCATCATTTTGGATCTCAAACATCAAAGGTACAACAAAGTCGAGCCCCGTCTTTCGGATGACAGTTCCAATTACATTTTCCTTGAGTTCTGCCTTTTCTTTCGCCTGCAAGAAAAGCTGTATCGCAATCAGTGAAAGAAATGCTTTCCTGGTTAAGAATCAGAAAACAAAATCAATTCCATAAGACATGCCCAAGTAGAACGAGAATTACATCTTTTGCCACTGTTAATTACATGGAATGTACATGTGTCGGGTCTCTAAATGTCAGACTCGCTAATTCATATGTCTAAGGACACCGGGACGCAGCTTGATTTGTCTTTTAAGGGCAAAATGGCGTTTGTAAATTAAACTGCACAGTAAATGTTTGTAACATAAAAGTCTTCTGCCTAGTAAACTCGATTACTTTGCAGAACAAGGCCAGGCCAACATATTAATACCCCATCGAAGTATCAAATTTCATCAAAATGTTCTAAATATGCTACCAATGTCGAGAAAATATTTTCAGTTGCATCACCAACCGAAATCCAACCGAAGTGCTATAAGCAAAGGCAAAAGATTATCACTGTACATTGACTGAAACCTCCACCAAATTCCATCAAGTGAATTCTGAAAAGACAGAAGTGTTTTCATTCAATTGCTTCCTCGAAGAACAGACTACTTCATTGATTCACCGAATTAACATTTTGAGCTTGTCAGGAATTCTTCCATTAAACTTTTGCTGCATCATTTTCCAATTCTAACATTGCAGACAGCTCTTGAAACCACAATTCAAACTTGTTCCAGTAACATTTTGTACGATGATGGAAAAAGACTGAATGTTGCATCTCTATTGAAACATTACACCCTCACCAGCACCATCGACACCAATAGGTGTCTACCAAAGCTACCTTCCTTGGACACAATCATAGGACTCCAGCCCGCGGCGGATCCTGAAACTAGTAAGCCACCGATAGGTGTCTAGTGTCTACCATCCCTCTAAGGCGCAAGCAAAACAAAGCCCCTCTCACCAGGCATATGGTTCACAAGACTACTACAGCAAACCGGTTTGGCCCTGCAACCATTTGGGAAAGGGGGGAAATGGCCCTTAAGTCCAGCTGCTTTGGCAACTCATCTACCACCAAGGTGGTAAACGTACATTCAAGTTGTGAGCCCCACATTATTGAACCCAGGCAGTGAGTGGAGGAATGCAATTAATGGGATTTTGGCAACTTCAGCGGGAAACGTTCCACAATATCACAAAAAAAAAATGTCGGGCAGCTATATTTGGCTTAGAGAGAAACTTCCCTATACCTTAAGTTTCAAGGTTTAAAAATTCTGACCACTAGGTACTCATCGCCAAAACCATCTAAAATAGACTCAGACTAGAGATGAGGGTTAAGCGGGCATTGGTACTCATATCCAAGACAATCTAAAATAGGCTCAGTCTAGACACGAGGGTGAAGCGAGCACGTAGCATTACAGGGTGGAATCTTTCCATTCCTGGTGGTATGAACCACAGGGCGCATGGAAAAATGCATACACATGAGCAAAAGCAAAATGATAGTTCATACCTCCTTAAACTAAGATGGTGGTATTCATCCACGTTCAGTTCTCAATCCTCTCCGCTTCTTTGACTTCATACTCATCGTCGTCCTCGTCGTCCTCATCCTCGTCAAGGTCTTCGTCTTCATATAAGCTTCTCCGCAACTTGCTCAACTCACTTTTTCCATCATCTTCACTCAGAAATTCCAGCCCATACTTCATATCTCGGTGCTTAACCAAAAGCCATCGCAGCAACCGGTCTTCCTTGTTCAAGTAATGCAGCTCATCATTGAAATTAGGCGGAGTCATCATAGTCATTTCCATCAGATTGCCCTATAGCATACACAAACATAAACAAATAAAAGTAATTCACACTGTGGGATTAGAAATTTACTCACTGTTGTTGGAAATGAGTGCAGACAAATAAAGTTCGCATCACATGAGTACAGAACGAACAAAGTACATAAAAAATTGTGCCAGAAAATCTCAAGGATCATACAACGGACTATTGATTGTCGAGCTATTCCACTTGGGGAATGCTCAAATCTAAGAGGAATTTGAGTCTTTCAAATGTATGCGTCTCTGAACCTCTTCTACAATCATTTTCTCGATATGAAAGCAATATGTTCAAATAGACGTAAATTTATCCAAGGAGTTTTAGCATACTAAATCGAGTTTAAAGACAAGAAAGAGTCAGCCATTCGAGCCTATTTTGGAACAAAAACTATATTACTCACTCCGCATCTAAATCACCCACTGGGATTTCAACTTCAAGGCAGCATAATTAACCTGTCTCAACTTGATCAAATTAAGTGCTAAATCAACCTGGTTACTTTAAAGACCATGAAACAGCTATAAATAAATAAAAAAAGATACAAGCTTTGGACAACAGGTATGCCATATTACCCACACATACAGCAAGAGGAAAGCAATTTTGTTCACCTCTCGCGAGGGCATACTTATTCTATGTCTCACATCGAGAATCAAAACCGTTCATCTTGTCTAGATTCATTTTTTAGGCGCCCAAACAAAAATAAGCTCAATCCAATATTAGTGAGCCCTTGAATAAATGTTCAATTTTTTGGCTGGAATTTTAAAGAAAATAAATAAAACTCTAGATGAATCAGTTACTTGTATCTGTTTGAGCTAATTTTTTGCGTTGTCTCCTAATATTTGAATCTAGACAGAACAAATGGTTTCGATTATCGAATTAAGACATAGAATGAGTATACCCTTGCCGAGGGTGAACAAAGCGAGGGTGAACAAAATTGCTCTCCAATAAGAGTAGGGGATAAAAGAGTGTGTGGTTCCAAAGAACATGAACCGTCATGATGCAACTACTTAGCACACAATAGAATAACAAAAAACGAAGGGATTGAAGGGATATACAAAAAATTACAACTTAAAGACCCTCCCTGACTTGTATAGTCCTACCATATTATCAAGTAAAATGAGGAAATACAAATTGAGAAAGGGAAAGATCTAACCATACCCAACTTAAGTTTAGCAAAAATCATTTTTACATCCTCAAAAAGGCTCCGCTTGTTTTTTTTTTTTTCCATCCACAAATACCACATCAAGCATAAGGGGCAACCCTTTAAGTCTACTTACCCCTTCTATCCCAGCCCGTAATGAACCAACACTCAAACAACTCATAATTGAGGCCATCATCACCAAAATAAAGCCATCAACGCTCGCTCCGTAGCCCGCAGAACACCTCATAATGACTTCAATACATTTTTGCACATACAATACCAGTTAGGCGTGATACAAATCCCGTTCAAACAAATTACCCTTGAAAGAAAGGCACCTGGAGCAGTTGTCGGCACCAAAAAGCTACCTTTGTAGGGATATCAGTCTTCGCACCCAGGGCTAGGGAAACCTGTCACTGCGGACCCTACCAAGAAGGGACCAAAAGGAATTAAAATAAAAGGAACATTTTCTTTCCACTTAACTTCGTCCTCCCCCAACTCTGTTCCACTGAATCGATAATAAAAAAATTAAAAAAAATAAAAACATAAAAAAAGAAGGCTCCCCCACGAACTCTCTCTCCAAAATCCACCGCTAAAGCCTCCATATGTGCAATAATATGAAACACATAGCAGATAGCACTATCCCACACCCCAAATCAGTCCAACATCTCATTCCTCTATCATCCCCAATCACAAATCGCGTATGCCCCATAAATCTCCCTAACGTTTGCAGCCTTAACAAAACTAATCCATTGCAAACTTGTCTTCAAGCGCAATCCATAAGCATTCTCCAGAGTGTATTTACAACTCACCACTCTCCTCCATGAGCTCCCCGCATCAACAATAGACTTCCAAAGCCATTTTCCTAACAAATGCCAATTGAACAATCTGAAGAGACAAATGCCAAAGAGCCCCACACCACATGTTGGTCAGATATCTTGCCCTCCAATTGCCTCTAGGGTCTCCTATTTGGATGGTTCATTACAAAAGGACAATGGAACTTTGATTATTTAAAACATCAAGCTGAAGAATGGATGTTTTCTCATATTGAACAGATCTATATAAATAATTGCACCACGTGTAGTCCAGAGAAATAAAGATGCTTGGAAAGGGAACAATACCAATATCAAGAACAAAGTACTTGAAACCAATAACTACTAGGTCTCTCTCAAAATTACCCTTGCTTTATATCAAATATTGAAGTAGAGAACAAAGTCCACTTTTAATAACCTGTATAAATACAGGTTAAGTATCCATCATGGTATTTTTTAGTCTCACTTTTCAAATAGTATGGTTTAGTGTCAATTCACAATATAGCATGTTTTAGTCCAATAGAACACTTACCATTGAAAATGAATAAAAACTCTTATGTTTTAAATATCAATATATAACACTTATAATAGCATGTTTTAGTCCGTGAGGACCACCCCTTTTTCGACTTTCCCGACCAAATTTTGACGATCCGAACCGTTCAATGTGTTTAAAACGTGTTTTCCAAGACCAACGCGAGGAATCGCCAAAACAAAATACCCGAGAGGGCTTCATCCAAGCAGTTTTTCATAATAACCGTACATATACAGTTTATCGAAAAAATGCTCGGATGAAGCCCTTCCGGGTATTTTTTTTTTGGTGACTCCTCACGGTGGCCCTTAAAAACACGTTTTAAACACATTTAGCGGTTCGGATCGTTGAGATTTGACCCCGATGCATGAGGTCCGCACGAAGTCCTTATATTAAGGTCCTCATTAGATCATCCTCCTATATATATCTTACTTACGCAAATTCTGATAATGAAAAAAAAAAAAAAAAAAACTGAACCAGAAAAGTAATGGCACAAGTTGCATCAATTCCTACATCTCACACCTCACAAATCAATTGGAAATACGACAGGATAATTTCTCATAGCTCTTTGATGGCATATTAGTTAATCTAAGCTTCGTGGGATTTGTTATACTTGCCCTGGTATAGAACGACAAAAAATGAGGGATCACAAATTATTGGTCTGATAAATCATAATTTAGTTATGTAATTTTCTTAACTTTTGACACGACAAAACAATATTATAAGACTAAGAATCATATTTCGATGTGAAGCAGTAAAGTTGGAATTGGGCAAGGATCGAGTTTAGAGGCATGAGCATTTGCAAGCGCCTGGTTCTAAATAGACTCAGTACTTGCTATGATTTTGGAAAGAAGTAAGAAACTTTGGAGTTGAAAATTAGCAAAATAACTCCAAAAGTTTGGAATCTATGACCGACATATTTTATCAATTATGCCAAGCATATTTTGATATGCCAAAAGAAATAGACTTAACAGAGGTACAGCATAACTCCATCAAAGGTGGTCAACACATTAGCACACAAGCAAGATCTTATCCAGTCAAACAAATACGAGGCACCAAAACTACGCAAAAAATAGTGACAGAACTCAAACATGACCATTGCGAAAAGGAGAAGCAAAAACATCATTAAACTAACCAAGAAAATGCTTCTATGAAATTTAATTCACCTGATAGTATCTTCCATCAAGCTTTTTAATCCCATAACCCAGATGAACGGTTCCAAATGATTTCATATCAGTGACGACGCCATTTTTTCTATAAACATGTTTCCCAACCCGAGCAACTAAATCCATCAAAGCTTCCCCCTTTACATGGGGTTTCAGCAAAAGCATGCAATCATAGAGAGGCATTTTTGTTCTCAATTGTTCCGTCGTAGAGTCGCCCCAGTATCTGAATGAACGTAACAATTCACCGTATCAATAAATATGGTATGCTTGTAGATACGACTAATACCCCAAAGATTTAGGGAAAGTCTCAACAAGTTCAAAGAACATTATCAAGTTCTACACATGCTCGAATTGCATGATAAACAATTACTTGCCAACAATTACACACTAACTGGAGTTTGCTGGACTTGGCAGTTTTGAAGTGATTGGCTAACCACTGCCAAATGCCACTACTGAAAATCTATCCACTACCAAAATGTAAGCTCTTGAAAGTTATCACATTAATCTCTACCGGTATAGAAACAGGGAAAATGGGGCAGTATCATGTGAAAAACCCCCTATAATCCAAAGAATAATATGAACAAAATGTCCAATTCTATTGAGAGATAGAAAAGGGTTTCACACCACGCAAGCAAGCTAGCTATGACAAACCAATTTTCTGAGTCGAGCTTCATAGTAATCTATGACGGTTGCAGAAATCTCTTTCATGGATTAGCAACTTCCGTAATTTGCAAGCTTCATTGAATCCCTTTGATTTGCAAAATCATGTTTTTTTTTTTCTATCTCAACAATAGGTAAACCAAAAGCTTCAATAGTCCTAACAAGAAGTCTGCACCATGAAGCTTTTACTCTCTCCATCCTTGCAGAGGCAGAGAACCCACCACCGTCTTTCCGATGCCTACCAGGAATTTCCCGCTTCTTGTCGACAGTCTTTGGTTTGCATGGAGTTGGGCTCCTCGTGAATGTAAAATGCTAATTCTCCCGGAACATAAGAATAGAAACCTTCCACACCTCACGCAAACATGTTTAACTTGTCCTTTTTGTCTCATTTTCCACACAATTGATACATGGGTTACATTTCTTCAAGTTCATAGTACCATCCGCCCCGCAGCCACCCCCAAGAATATTCTTCCAATAAATAGTGGCATACTTTGGTGTTGGTGCATATCTTTCCAGATTTTCAACATTTTTTCACAAACAGATGCTATGACATTTACTTATTGATTCAATGAAGCTTCAAATAAACAAAAGTAGCTGATCCATGAAAGACGATTTCCGTGTGAAAACAAATTTCAACTCACCGTACAAATTTTGGAAAACAAATAATGGAAGTCCAACGAGAGAGAGAGAGAGAGGTCGTACCTGTGCGTATCGATCCCGAAGATTTGTTCGATTTCAGATTAGGAGAAGATTTTGGCTGGTTTCCTGTCGAATTGTAAGTGTGAATTAGGGCTGATACAAAGAACTATATATACTCCTGGGACGATTGCGTACAAGACCCTTGGATTTGACTTGTGTCACAAATTACTCCCTCTAAATGTACTTCTTTCAGTTCAAACCCTTAAGACTTCAACTTCTTCTGCCAAGTGCCGACTTCCGAACATGGTCTCGGTTAATAATTGACCTTCATTTCTTCAACAACAAATGCAACATGTTGTATCTAACCCGTTGAACTTGCCGTAATTCATTGTTGTAGAATTTTGTGGTTTTTGTATTTTTTTTTTGTTTTTCTTTGTCTTATTGTATTTTTCGAACTGGTAGTGTCCTTTTGTAGTTAATAATGTAAGTTTTCTCAGTTCAAAAAAAATAAATACGTGTGGTTTGGTCCCCTGCATAACGAATATTGCATCCGCCACTTCTTGACTCATTTGTTAATAATTTGGAACTTGCATTTTCGTACATGATGAAAGTCAAACTCGTGTTTACCAAAGGGGGGTTTAGTTAGTTTCCTTGCATTTTTTAAAAAGGCACCGTGACATATTTAACTCGCTTCTTGAATATGAGGTGATAAAATCGGGTTTGTAATGTGAATTTGCAGCAGTGCATTTTTGGGGCATAAAGCAAGTTTGAAAATGGGGCCACTTATATCTTATCTTATAGGAGTAGTAGTAAAAAAGTTGTATTGGTAAAACTAGTTGCAAAATGATTATTAATTATATCTTTAGATAATTACATTCCGGTATTTAATTCAGTTCAACTCAACAGAAGCAGAGTAGTAAAAGTATACATCATGCAATCCCCATAGGGACAGTATACATGTCCCCATCCGAGTCGTTCGTGCTTAGCGATCAAAGGTCCAGATCACTTCAGTAATGAACGGTGCAGATCTATTTGAGTCCAAATAGATTTGGGCCGTTGATAGCCGAGCACGGACGGCTCGGACGGGACAACATGCATGCTATCCCTTTGGGGACATCATCATCCCCCAATTCTACATTTAACATTCATACAGTCATGATCATGAGGTGATTTTTTGCCAAAAAACTTCACGAAATTAAATGTCGAATGGAGGAATAGAAAAAGTTAGAAAAAAAATACATCTGCTGAAAAGCCAAATAAAGTAAAATTTATTAATGTAGGAATATGGTTGTAGTACATAATTCCCATGTAACTTCTACCAAGCCCTAGTTTTCCGCCAAATTTTGAGGGCCCAAAACAACCACTGCGTTTAACCTGCCTTAGGAACGGCCCTAATTACCGCAGGACCATGTCTCCATACTCCAAAGGAGTGAAAGAATGGAGAAACCTATGGTACAACACAAGAAAAAGGTTACAGAAATTTTCGTCACTGAAAAATAAATAACCCACCCCCAAAAAATGTGTGGCTATTTTAGGCTTTATTGTACCACCCTTATTCGTAATAACTGAGAGCACAAAAATGCCTGACTAATGAGCCCAAAAAATATGCAAGCTATACAAAAGAAAATGTGGATACCATGCGCAAAATTATGCTTATCAGCTTATCATGCACTTCCGGAGTACACACTTGCGTAGCTATAAAGAATGTACCAAAACATGCGTAACATTTACCACAAAATAGGTAACATATTCCAAGGTTCTAAAACTCGTTAGGCACTCCCAAGACGGCCGGACACCTTCTAGCTTCCAGGCCGAGTACTCGGCGCCTAGTCAAGCTAGTCGGCGAGGAGCCTTCTAGTGCCTAGGCGACGAGTACTCGATCGCCCATACCTTCTTTTTCGAACACTGATATATTCTATGGTAAACCTAGCTTTATACTTGGTTTGCATGTAAAATTGATCTGCTAGCTTCACCTGTCAAACAAAAAACAAAAAATAATGGAAACTGTTCTGATTGGTCTGTATACCACTGAATTGACGATCCAGTTTGGCTTTTGCATATCATCTACAGTACGCGGTACGAAATGAGCCCGTCAATAGTCTCAACAACCAAGCAATTCATGCGTACGAGCATTAGCAGATAAGACCTCCCTTTGGGCCCTGCATGAGAATAAGCAGCATGGCAGTTGATCAATCAATAAGCAGCACGGGCATCATGGTCAAAAAATTGTTTTAACGAGAACTTATACTGCTAGTACTGCAGTTTTCTTATGCGCTAAGAAGCACAGACACTTCTAGAAACTAGCATAGCGTCTTGAACACCAAGAGAACATGACACTGGTCAGAAACTCCCTAATACGCATCGAACAGGATCATACTATTTTATCACATTTTTCAGAAATGAACATGCGTCGGACAATCTGGATTGTCGTGGAAGAAAATGTGTCACGAAACATATGAGATATTTTTTTCAATTTAAAATCGTCATGTCGGCATGTCTCTCTCTTGTCCGTGTCATGCTACTTTAGCTTGTGTAAAGTAATGAAATCAAAACAAGAAGAAAGCAATGCTAAGAACTTAAGATACAAACCCAAGTCTAATGATGCAAGTTCATCTTGGTGGATGAAGTTGCGTCCCTCTGTTATTTGCTTTTGACCAAGGCTTGAGTTCATTTTCTCGACAGCTGCAAGCAGATCCTGCAAGTGATGCACCAAACGTAACATCCACAAAAGGACCAAGATAATCAAGGTAAATGAAAGGGTTTGGATTCTCTCTCACTATTCTCCCTCCCCCTATCTTGGGTACCCTTGTTTACCAACACAGGACACTTCACTTATGCGGTAATCCAAAGCCTGAAATGCAGCCAATCTCCAGGCCAAGCCATTTAACTGAAGATATCGTAATTGTAGAATGACAAACTAACGGATTAGCTCATTATGTCGAGGTTAAAAAAGGGTTCAGAAGACATGTAGAGAGAGAATAGGAGAGGATTTGAACAAAAATAAATGTTAAAGAAGCGAAAGATAAAGGTGCTAGGTCTATTCCTTAAGTCCCTTTTTCAGCAAAAAACCAAGTTGAAAATCCTGGCATCATGTGTCATGCAGTTAAATTGATATCCATAATATTATTGATTCTGAAATTGAAAACTAAGTTGGTTCTAACTAGGTAAGCCTGTACGATACTACCTACATATAATTCTTCAAAACAATACAAGATACCAACTGAAATGAGATACATTACATTGTTTGGAGTCGCAGATTTCCAGCACGACACAAAAAGAATTTTCCAAAAAATTCACATTGCCCTGTGCGAAATTTTTCCACAAGAAGCTGAATAAAAGAATAAGTCCTAAAAAGCTTTGTTATCAATGACTTCAAAATTTCTAAGGGATCACTTATGTCTCAAGGTTTCTCTCCTACAACATGCAACCATACATATTGGGAAGTCTACATACGAAATAAGTACTAAATGCCACGTGGACTGATTTTGAGCATCGATTAAGGTGAAAGCTGGATGCAATATGCAAAACAGTACATCAAAACAAACACAAAGGAAATTTTCTTACCTCCCATGATGCTAGGACTTTCATATACGAAGGAAGACTTTCATAATCATCCTTCGATATCTTTATGACAGATTGGTGCACTCCAACTAATTCCAAGTCATCCCCCACCTCACCTAGTTTCATGATGAATAAGAACATCTTTTACCATTAGATTTTGCCATCCTGGGGCAATGGACAGGTTAAGCAGTGTAGCCAAGGCAACCTGAACAATTGAAACCTGACAATATTGTACCTCCAATCACTTCCAAGGACTTTGAGGCAGGTCCATACTGACCCTTTATCCTGCATTGTTTTTCATCAGTAAGGCTATAAAATGGAAGCAAAAATGAAATGAGATTATAGATTTCAAAAGTAAGCTTGCGGAAAAAGAAACGGAAAGAAACCAAAAAAAAAAAAGTATTTACCAAACTTACTTTGTTAGCTCTGGCACAGACACATCAACGCTATCAATCTTACTATTAGCTGTGCAGAGAGAGAGAGAGAGAACCAATTGAGCCACTGAACCCCAAAACTACTCTTCCTACAAATCCATATAATGACTTTCTAAGGCTCAGTTTCACATGGTTCAGGGGAATATATCTGCCATTATAGTTGAAGCCATTACAGAAAAATTATAGCTGGCAACAGAATATTTGTCAGGGGATAGTTTCAGTTTTTCATCTTTTATCATCATTTGCAAAATGCCTTGCTAGTTTGCCCTATCGGTTCATCCATGCCTAATATATAGTTCACTAATATGACATGCAAATAGCAACTGAACCATCTACATGTGACATCCAAGGCCGAAATTCGTATTTAAATAACACTCAACAACAGCTTTAACCATGGTAACATCAACTACTGACCTTGAGATGCTATGGTTGCCAGGCAGACAGCTGAGAGACCAAGATCCTGTAAGCTCAATGAATCCTCCAGTCTAAAAAGTTTAGGAAGAACTAAATATCCCCGCATGAAACATTTATCTCAAGATTAAGAAGTATAACACACCTAGACATCTCTTCTTTAAGAATATTACAAATATTATATACCAATAACGAAATCAAACTAAACAACTATTGAAGCTTGAAAAGTGGAAAGGCAAATGAGCAACAAAAGGTCAATTACTAAATAGAGTCCACAACCACAAGTCCTCTTAATCATTTGCCGTTGAAAAAAAGCCCTCTTAATCAAAATGACTTTACTTAAATCAATCCAGAAAAGAATACAATCAATTTGAGTCATAAATCAGATACTGAAATGGTCGCACAGAAGCAACATTTCCAAAAGTTGAAAAAAGAAGCAAGTAACACCCAACTATGCCGAATAGAAGGAAGAAAGAGAAACTCGTTCACCAGTCAACTAGCCTAAAATTTTCACTTTTCCTACATTTTCTCAGCAACCAAAACACACTAGTCACTACAGAGCAGCAACAACAAGAACAACAGTAACCAAGCAATTCCCAAATGACAGGGGCATGAGCAGGGGAGGACATTAAAACTAGAAAAGGATACAACGGATCAGCATCAACCGTCTTCAACCCTAACCCAAGAGATCCACATGAATCATCCGAGGTCTCATCTTCTTCATCCATCGATTCCATCTCAAGTTCTATAGAGAGAAAGTCAAAACAGCAAGCAACGGGCACTACTATTAAGAATTTGCACAACCCCAAACACAAGAATTAAGGGATACAAATACCTTTCAGATCCAATGAGGCTACACGAATAGATCCAATCCAGATATGTCACTTATGTTCATGTAATTTCAGCTTGAAGTTTGATATGTAAATATCATGATAGTTCTATGTGACAATTTCGGACAATCCTCCCAATTACCTAAGCGGATAATATTTACCAAGTGGTGCAGAAAAAAATACACCAGGTGATAATTTTTCAATGGCTGAGAATTGTTTAAATGTTTTCGTTGACAACTTCTCCAGTATGACTAATCAATTTTTCAAAAAACATAATTAAGCAACAAAGAATAGTGATAAAAAAAATTTGTAGCTTAATACCATATCATTTTACTAAAATATTATGGTTTGAAGGGACGATTGGAGTGCACCACAAAAAGTCAAAAACTAACCCATTAAATTTTGAAGTATGGTAACAAAGTACAGTTTTGAAGCTAATTTTTGAGGTATCTTAATTAATAAAGATGCCCTTATAGTAGTACTTTGAAAAAGTGAATTGAAGCTAGGGTTTTGGAGGATGTACCAGGGGTATAGCCGAAGGCCCTGAGGCGGTCTTCGAGCTCAGAAAGATCACTCTGGTTCTTCTTGTAGACCTCATTACAGTAACCCAACAGCTCCTCGAAAGATACGGTGCCGAGCGACATGTTCTCGAGCAAATTTAGGTCGCTGCTGGTGGAACACACTCGGCGGTTCAGGCACTGCACGAATGTCGACGAAGCAGAATCTGAAACAAAAAACACAAAAACTAAAAAGTCACTACCTTAGTCAAACAACCCATCTGTAGACCCTCCGTTCCTGCTCTCAATTCTCGTTCTGCTCTCGAACTCTTGCGAATTTTAATAGTTTTGAGACACTTTTAAAGACCCTTTCCATGCTCTCGCTCACGCACGTGAATTGTGTGACTTGGGTCAAGACCCTTGTTTGATTTCTGACAAATTGCGAGAGAGAGAAATGCAGGAAGGGAAAGAGAGAGAAGGAGGTTATACCGAGAGGGATGGGACGGCGTTCGATGGACTGCTTGAGAGCGTCGCAGCTGCTTTGGAGGTGGTTGCAGAAGGATGCTAGTGTTTTGCACAACACTCCAATTGATTCATCCATCTCTCTCTCTCTCTGTGTGGAATTCAAAGTCGCAGGGAAAAGCTCTGCAGTCTGCTTGCTCGGTTGAATGTGAATTTGTGGAGCGCGTTCTGGATTTGAAATCGCGAAATGGCGAGGAAAAACATATACAAAGTTAGTATATAATAAATATTAACAGCTGGAGTGTCGGTTGGGTGCGTCTGTATCTCAGTGGATAGAGCGTCTGTTTCCTAAGCAGAAGGCCATAGGTTCGACCCCTACCTGACGCGATAGCCTCTGCCTTTTATCTTCTTTTTTCTTTACGGACAATTGGCGAAAAGGCCAATTTTAGGGCTTTAAAGGGTGTTTAATTCACCCAAACTTATACTAAGACCTTCAATACATTGATGGGAAATTTTGGAGGGCTCAAGAACAACACTAAGGCCTTGTTTGATAACACAGATTTAACACTTAAAACTGAATCAATTAAGTAATAAGTCATTAAGTAGGTTTGATAACCACATTTTATGTTACTTAACAGATTAAGTGTCACTTAAAATGTAGGCTAAAAAATTTATAAAAATTAAGTAGCTTTGAACTACTTAATTCTGACTGAATTCCTATGTGCTTACATTCAACCATCAAACCGCCGCCGCCGTTGTCACCACCACCACCACCACCACCACCACCACCGCTACCACCACAACCACCACCATTGCACCGCCACCGCCGCCATGTTGCTACCACCACAACTACCACCACTACCACCCTGCCACCGCCACCACTATCATCGTTGCCCATATACCACCACCACTATTGCCATGCCACCGCCATCACTTCACCACCACCACCACCAGCATTCCACCCAGCCCACCACCACCACTACCACGCCATAACCATCACACTACCACCACCACCACCACCATGCCACCACCATTGCACCACTATTACTCTGCTGGCACCACAACTCACCATCATTCCACCACCACCATTACTCCATTGCCACCGCCACCACCCTCACCATCTCTCAATCACCACTCCACCGCTACCACAAATACATGATGACTATTAATAAAATTAAGAGACAATTAGAACAAATTTTTTTTTTTAAAATTCAGTGCTTAATATGTTTTATCAAACAGCTTTTCAGCTTAAAAAATTCAGCATTCAGTTTTCAGTACTTAATTTTCAACTTTCAGCTTTCAGTTTTCAGTTTTATCAAACAACCCCTAAATAAAAATACCTTCATGATAAAAAAAAATTACAAAAAGAAAGCCACGACACTTTCTCGTTAAAGAGAGAGAGAGGTGACCACTGACTCGTCCCCGACTTTTTTGACAAAAGCAACCCTCACTTCTCTCTCTCTCTCTCTCTCTCATGCGTGGGACAAAGTTAATTTCTCTCTCTTAAATTTTGGGAGTGTGTTCAATTTTGGGGTTTAATTTTAGGGTGTTTAAGCTATTTGGGGTAGGATATAATAGGTTTAGACACTTAGGGTATCATACAGTTTCATAGGTCGTAGAAGTTTAGACACTTTCATACAGTTTTGGAGGTTTTGACACTTTCATAGGGTCTTAGAAGTTTAGACACTTTCATACAGTTTTGACACTTTTATACAGTTTTGGGTGTTTAGGCATTGTCATTAGATTTGGGAGTTTAGACACTTTCATAGAGTTTGGGGGGTTTTAAGCACTTTTCACGGGCTAGTGTGAGTATTTTTGAAACATGAGGTTGATTTGTCCTCTTGGCATTACAGAATTATTTTGTGTCTTATTTACATGATTGACTCTTATACCATGTTCGTATCGAAGGAAGAGGCTACAGCTTACCTTGTTCTTGTTTCTCAGGACGTGAATTTAACATTTCTAGAGACACAAGGAACACAATTTTTCAGTTAGATACATGTGAGTTCTGCGTAATAAATGTGTTTGACTTACGTATATGTGAGAGGTTGTATTCAGTATTGTTCCGAATAATTATGTTCCTATCATTTTTGTTTCTAAAATGGCATACTCCTCGGTTTTCTAGCTTTATGGTCAGTGAGTATATATCAGTTTCAAAGTGTCTGCCTTTTTACAAAGAGATTTTTCTACTATGTCCCGAGTGGTTTGGGGGCATGATGCTTCCATTAAATATAAGCCTTTTAGAGTCGGGTAAATTAAGCAGTTAGATTAAAATCACGCACAAAAAGTAAGATGAATTTGGTAAAATCGTGATGTTTTTGCACTTTTTCCATCCAAAAAAAGCAATTTTACTTCCCATAAAATCTGAGTTTACTTATCATGATACATATACAAGGCCTTCTTCTTGTTTCAAGAAATATGAAAATGGTTTTATACCCTCTCTGGGTGTGGAAATGATATCTTTTAATAACACTATTTTCCAGCTTTTCTTTCATTTTTGTTTTCTAGTTTTTTTTCCCTTTTCTTTTTCTTATATTATTTTTTTCCGGGACCTTTTTTGGGTCCTTTCTTTTTCTTTTCCTTTTTTTCTTTTTCTGTTTATATTTTCAGACCGGTAGTGTAGTGTCCTCCGCACTTTTTATCAATATAAACTGCATTTGTTTGTTTATCAAAATGTTAGTTTCATTGCCTCTCTTTCTTTCGGTTGTAAAGGGAGGTGAAGGAAAGTTGGCGTCGATTTTGTGTGATTTTCTGTTTTTTTTCCCCTTAAAAAAGAGCGTGTCATGTGTCATACACAGTGCTTAGTTATACATATGCCCCCTTCCAAAAGTACCATGTCAATTCACAAAAAATGTTTTTTTACGAACGTTAGTAAGGTGAAATGCCCAATTTACGATTGCCTGAGTCTGAAATACCAACTTCCAAAACACAAGCTTAACGAAGTGTACCAAAGCTAGTCTTGACCTATAATTTACCAAGAAGGTTATGGTATATACACACCCCTCTCTCTCTGTAGTCTGTACACTCGTTGCGTGCGAGGGAGAGACCTTCTAATATTTTCAGGTGAGTCCGCCTTTTAAAGCATAGCCAGCTCTTTGAATGGCCCTCGCTACCCTCCAAATCTCATGCTGAATCGCCGCATCCCCTTCTGTCATGTTCATTCTTCTGGACCGAGAAACCGCATCAGCTATTCCTAGGAAGAAAAACAATTTTCCATCCGGGTCACTTGGGGGCCCGTATACCTGCATTTGACACCATTGAATCGTATGAGTGCGATTTGTTAGCACAGCTACTGGAATGATTTTGAATGGTCAATTTACATTACACAATGAAACTTGAGCGGAGCTCAAACAATTTGTACGTGTGCTCTCTATTTATTCTTTGTTAGCAATTTTCAAATAAGCGTTTGACCAAAATCCACCATTATATTTATGGCGACCACAAATTTAATGTTTTTTTTTTTTTTTTTAACTGCCACAAATTTTATGTTTGATTGGAACTTTTGTGGTCACGTGACCAAATATCGTGAAACAGTAGAATATAGCAAACTGTATTAATCCTTAGTGAAACAAACGAGCCCTTAGTGGATGACTAATCCTTACCAGATGCTTGAACCACCCCCTGCCTTGAAGCCCTTCAGCATCCAAGAAGCCTCTTTCAGCAAACATCAACCGATCATTCAACATGCGCTTCTTCAAATCTGAAATACCGCCTAGAGTTTCTTGCTCTCTCAGTTTCTTCAATACAAGGAAAATAGAATGTCCGTGTAAATAAGAAGGTATCAATGAGTAACTGAAGCAAACTAGATAAATACATGTATAATGTAGGGGTGAAAGTACATTTCGTCATAACCCCACTTGAAATTTTGCAAACATTTTTAGGGACACTGTTGGAAAAAAGAATTTGCCTGAAACTATTTACAAGACTCCATGCACATACACAGATACCCGTCCGAGACCCAGACTCACGTCCATGTGTTTCATGTTAAGTTCTATTTTTATTTAAAACCAATATGCTTGCATGTGTCCATCTCTTGGACACACGTGACTCGTGAGACATATTTGGAGTCTTGACAAAAGTTGTCAAGGACCACCCTGCATCTAGTTTCTCTATTATTGGACGTCTAGTATTCGTTCGCGTAAATTTTTCCTCTTGGACTCGTTATGACAACTTTTAGACTTCACCAGGAGTCTGAGAGAGCTTTTCTGACATAAAAAGAGAAAATCCAATCCTGTCACGCCCTCGATTTTCAACATAAATAAATAAACATTTTCTTAAGAAATTTCTAAAGTTAAAGAATCATAGTGTAATGCGAAATCACCTTACAACATTTCATTACATTTTTGTAATAATCTCAACCTCGACACCCAATTCCCCATCGGATTTTTACATTAAAAATTACATTGTTTTACAAGGAAAAAAAGGTTACAATGTTTCAAATCATCCTTCATGCCATGATTTGACTATGCCATGCACGCCACGCACTCCATCTTGCACTTCAAGCGAAACCTGAAACAGCAAAGGGGTGAGCATTCACTTCGCCCAGTAGGTATCCCCTTTTTTTGTTTCAGACACAAAATTGCACAACAAAATATAATGAATGAGAAACATATCATACGATTGACAAATAGCAAGTAAGCCACCAAGCATATCAATTTATGATAGCGACCAAACAATAACACTACACGCATCACTCAGCATTCCTCAACGATATACCATAGATAACGGATTATAGAATTTCCCTCTAACCTCATTATAAATCTCAATGTCACTATTCACCAACTTGATCTTCCGTATGTTTACTAGTAGTCTAGTCATTCGTATCCAACAACCCTCACAAAGGTCGTCTCCACAAAATCATAATTTCACATCAACAAAACTTGTAAATATTTATATATGTATATGTTCTCTTCCGTTGTTTCCATTCACTCAACTTTCACCCGATTTCGACATCCAAGTTCTATTTCCTTCCTGGTAACCACTATTTTAATGTGTACGTTAACTCGGAAACATTCTAACATTCTCTTTAATTTCATCAAGTATATCCAGTAACTCATACTAGTCAAGTCAAGGATCAAATGCATGCTTACTAAAGAATATATGTCACCCGATCAAGCACTTCTAAAGCATCCAACATATTTCATGTGTCCATTTGCACTAAATGTATCCATGTACGACCAACGCTAATTACAAGTGAAACAAAGGAACAAGGATAATACACAAAGAAATATAAGGGGAGTTAAGAGAAATCGATAGGATGATTTATAACTAATAAAATCATACAACGAGAGTTAAGAGAGTTTGAATAGTAAAAGGGCTCGAAAGTAACCCATAATCAACTAGATCTCCTCCATCTCGTCTCTCATATCCAACTTATGTCCGACACACACACCCGACTCGCCACATGTGTCCTAAGCGTTAACCACTTACATCACTTTCCTCTTAAACGTTTGATATTTCTCCGGGCATGTCATATAGGCCCCGTGTCACTCTGGCATACCCTATCGGGCCCCGCATCAATCGTTTTATACTCATATCATCACTTATCAATATACAAGTTCAACTTAGTCTCATATATGACTCACATGCCACATTATCCATTTACATGTATCCCGAAATCCCAACTCAACCCGAATGTACGCCAAGTGTTAATAAATGCACCAAGACCTCACCAAATCCAATAGATAGCAAGAAATAAGTGACATTAAGTAATCTCCATTATCATTTGATTCCAAGAATGCTACTAAGGTGGAAAATATCCTAATACAAGCGAATTACGCGTTTAGGGACCAAACAAGTGTATGGTCAAACTACCCGACCGGGGGTCAAAGGATAGCCAAGCAAACAATCCGATCAACTAAGTGGTTGGTAATAAGTAATATTTTGAGTGAACGAAACATTTAAAGGTGTCCCAAGACGTCCAAGAGTCAAGGGAAAGTTTCAACAAAAAAATAAGGTTCGAAGCTGTCTGGTATTGATACCCAGAATTGGGGTATTGATACCAGAGGCACAGAAAGAAAAACAGAACCCGCTGGTATTAATACCCGGACGCGGGGGTATCAATACCAGGCCATTTCGTGAATTTTTTTGACAGATTTTCAGATTCAATGGGGGTTTCAACCCAAGCAAAAACAACTAGAAATTCATCAAAATATGGATCAAAACACTACCCAAACAATTGAGAGAGTAGCAATCAAAGATTGAACAAGATCAAAACCTATCTTCATGATGATTCCAAGATCAAAAACCCATTTTCATGGTGATAAACAAGTTTAGCTAGAAATTGGTAGACAACCCAACAACATATGCCACAAATCAACAAAATACAACTAGAGGGAGTAGAAATTTGTCCCCTACCTCAATGATTTAGCTTGAAAAACCTCCAAGAAGCAAAACCCACACTCAACCTTCAAGATCCAAGAAAAATTCTTCAAACACCGGAGTGAAATGAGCATACCAACGCGTAGAGCACGAGATTTGGAGAAGCTTTTGTGAAGGGACTAAGTTTGGAGCTTGAGTTTTGGTTAGATTTGTGAAGAGAGAGGTTTTGAGAGCCATGGAGGAGAGAGAGAGAGGGACGGCTGTTTTTTTTTTGGGGGAGGAAGATGACTTTCTCTCTCCTCTCCCACCACACACACACATATATATATCATGTAATTACACTCCAAGCCCAAATGTGGTTTGTGTAATGCAATTAGGTCCAATCTCACTCACAACACTTAATAAGCCAACACTTTAGCATTTTTAATTAGTTTCTCATATTTCCCCAACTTTATTTCCGGAAAATAATATGAAAAAATACGGGTCCTTACAAATCCCAATTCCGTATTAGTATTATGATAAGTTTGCCCGGGTGCAACACATGTTTTTTTTGAAAATTGCCTCATCTACATGTATAGATTGTGTGGTGTACATGTTCTTGTTCCCTATGCATGGTTCTTTCATAGGAATTTGTATGCCCATAAAGTTCCTAAAACTCATTACTAAACAATCCATATTTGCTAGAAGTTCTAGCATAAAGTTTTGTACCTAACCTTTGCATCCTCCTCAGCTTCTTTGGCTGCAACAACAAATTCCTGGATGGATGCTGTTATGGGATGCAGAGAGATACTCCCTTCCAACAAGTTACTCAAGACAATTGTATACTCCTGCCATAGAAAAATAATTCAAATAATCATTGAAACATTTGTCGTTAAGGCAACATAATTTGAATAAGAACTTCTTTCTTTGTAATTGATGATCTATATAAAGTACCCACTATCTTAAAGTTTCATCAAACATAAAGCTCTCTCTTGTTTTTCCTTCATCCTTCACAGGATCACACATGAAAAGATAAGAGTAATTCCACCGGAAGATGCTTATGATCAATATCGGGACAACATCTATAACAAGAATGGCTAAATGTTATTGACAAAGGAGTAATTTTTGAACAAGAATGCCAAAATATTACTGAAGGAATCATTTTACCACAGTAACCGACTTTAGCATTTCAAGAATTCATCTAATTATTGAACAAATTTGGCACCGCCACTTTAAAGAGCTCCAGTAAGAATCCAGCATAATTTCAGCCTATGGAATAATGGCATGGGCTCGACTTATTTATCAATTTTTTTTTTGTGGGAGAGGGTGAAGTTGAGGGGATCCTTAAGGCCATGACAATAACTGTACCTGCAATTGAGCTGCATAAGAGAGGTAATTTAAAGGTAGAACTGGGTCATCAGCCAAGTGAAGTGCAAGAAGTCCCCAAACTCCAGCGACTGAAGGAACATACAAGGAAAATAGCCATATAATCTTCAGTACACGAAATAGGTTGGCCAATATAATAGCATTTCGACGTCTATATTGTTTATGTGCATGCACTTAAGGACGAAATGAGTTATGAACAAGAGCTGGAAGAAGACATAGGAAGCATACTCGCTACATGACGCTGAAACAATGGATCTCCATAATTTATCATCCAGTCATAGGAGTCAAAAGAGGTATGATAGACTGGAAAATCTGCATACCAACGAAGAGTCACAATAAAATGATGTTGGCATGCTGAAATTAAAAGAAAATTTTAAAGACGAGTTCTGAAAGCCAAAAGCTCCTTTGCAATTTATTACAGGAAAGGTTCACATGACCAGGGGCGACGCTACAGCCAAGTTACTGGGGTCAGCTGACCCCATTGGAAGATATTAGAATGCTACTACTGTTATGCTATATGTAGGGGTCCGGACATACCGAGCACCTGACTTGTATGCAGAATCAATAAGAGACACCTCTCTGTAGTCGCCGAAAGACTATCATTGAGGGACTCTTCGGAATTATGAATCAACACACTCAAAAGGAGCATAGTGGGGCTTCGGCCCACTGCCTCGGCAAAGTGCCGAGACCCATCCTACATCTAATTCATTTGTGGCCTTTCATGGTTAATATCAAAAGACCTCGGGAATTATCCGAGGGGTGATACAACTAACTTCGCTACGCGGAGATGTGCCGAAAGACCAATTGCTGAGTCAGCAGAGCAGTTAATGCGGCATGTGCTTGTAACAAACTGTGATCATGACAGATGACGTCACCCGAACGGTTATGACACGTGTCAAGACCTTACTGGGAGCATGTGCCCGCAGTATATACTTTGGGGCTCGTCATCGTGACGTCACCCGAACGGTTAAGTCACGTGACGAGCACAGCTGTGCTTGGAGGCCAAGCCAAGGCTCACCTATAAAAGGAGAACTTCATCTCCTGAGAAAGGTACGTGCAACTCTTCTCTGAAAACCCTAGATCTACTGCACTTCACCTTCTTCCTCTACTTACTTGACCGTCGGAGTACCGTTCTGGACTCAACGGTCCAGTCCGGTGCTAACGGTTTGTTCCAGTGTGCAGGCCTAAGCGAAACTCAAGAGTAAAGGCTTCATCTCCGTCGAAGACAACCATCAGGAAGAGCTACCGGAGGAAAGAGGGCTCCACACTATACATTTCTATTGGCCAATGTATGAACCCATTAAAATTGTTTACGACCCCACCCTAGTGTGCAAAATGCAAAGTACTAGGTAAGTTTTTTGTTAAAACAATGCACAAATTCTTTGTTTTTCTTTTGTGGATAACTTAGGGTATTTGTGTCAGCTTACGCACATTTCGATTTAATCGATGGGGACCCAATTCCACCATCTACTAGCACTCGATTAAAACCAGGGCAATGTCATTTATGGATTGACCCGTAAGAGTTGATAACACTTGGTAGTTGGTAGGTCTCGAACTTGAAACCTTAGAAGAAAACAATACACATCTTTTTTGGAAACATAAAAATAAAGTTGTAAGCATGAAAATTTTAATTTGTTATTTAAAGATAAATTATGTCCTGAAATTGAATTGAAAACATGGGATCTGAGACTATGCTTAGTTTTTCCAGTGGGTATGGGAAAAATTGAAATTCTAGAGAAATTGGTCTCAAACAAGTGAATAGGAAGACAATCCAATTTCATCATTTAGAAAATTATTTGAGAGTTTCTTTTTTTCCCTAGTCAAGAGCTAATTTAGATTGTGATTTTTTGAAAATACTTTCAAGATTGAATTGACATATAATTCACAATTTTAGAAGTTGGTTGATTGTAATTCAAACTTGATAAAATTTTCGACCCCATTAACTTATATTCCTGGAGTCGCCACTGCACATGACCACGCTGAGAAAAGTTCACAAGATATATCTACGAGTTGCAAGGAAATAAATGACAAAGAAAACAACAAAATCACAATCCCTCAAAACAGTAGTTTTGCTTAGTACCAGAGAATTGAGGAGGACAAAAACAACCATATATTATTGCTATAGTTCGATTGAATGTCATAATATCCTGGCTTAGCGAACACTGATGCTCAGTGCCCTCAACATAACTTAACCATAGGCAATGGAGAGGGAGATCTGCAAAATGGGAGGGGGGCTCCTCATGTAGTGAACCTTTGGGCCTAGTGATTCTAGAGGAGTTCGAAGATGGGGAATTTGAAGCTTGCCCTCGTGATGAGATCCATCTTTATTACTATTAGATATAGTGAGGTGTGGAAACACACCAATCTTTCACACCAGTGTGAAGTGTGGAGATATCGATTAGTACTTATGCACTTTTCAAACAGTAAAAAAGCCAGGGATTCTGTTGAACTTACGTTCATGCATTTGTCAGTAGTTTTCCACTTGTTAAAAACTTTCATGTCCTCTGATTCAGGATCTCTAACCTGAGAAAGATTTAAGAATCACAACTGAGACAAAGCAAGCCAAATATCAGGTAGTGCCGTGAAAATGGTATTGAGTCTATTGACCCCTCTAACAGCAAACCATTTAGATACTTTTTCTCTTACTGTGCCCAATAGCAACTTCTATACCTTCTTTGTGACCTCTAAAAGGAGATTGTCTAGCTGAGGAGTGGCAGTAGCATAGAAACCATAACCTTGAACTGCACAATCCACATTAAGGTAGGCTACAGCTTTAGAGCCCATATTCACAAGGTTTTGCTCAACCCATTCAGTAGATCCTATCTGAAAACGACCAACAACTGAATGAATGTGAGAATTACAAGGAAAAAACCATATCAAGTGGAATTTTCATTGACCAATTTACATCTCTGAGAAGATATGTTTATTGTTTACCACTAGTGCATAAGGCTTTAAGAAGCAAATAAAAAGAGGTCATATACAACTCTAAAGCGTCAAACCTTAGATGATCATTTATCTAGTGACTGCATATATAGATACATCACCACCTGCAGTAAGTAATCAATTCAAATGTTTTGCTGCCATTTTTTCAGTAGATATTGGGGACAATAGTGGTACGACATGGTGGTATCACCGTCCAATGGGAAAATAGGACCACAACATCATTGGGGAGTGTTCCACTTAGTCTGATTAGCAGAAATTCATTTGCTGAATTGCTGGTGACACCATGCAAGGTTTGGACTTAATATTTTCGTTGTTCAGGTGAGCTATCATTGCCCATTTCCCAGACGTACAGTGAACCATCTCATCTTACCTTGTGAAGCAGGAAGGCAAAAGCAAATAAATTAAAGAAAAACTCCAAGGTTTCTGCATGTTATGTAAGCCTAGTATCGTATCCATACACATTAACATCTAAATCAAATGCCTTTCCTTGATACTTCATACACATGGGCTAGGGTCATCAAAGACTCTATTGCATTCCTCCAAATTCAAAAACTTCAGTCTTCCTGATTAAGGATTCAGGTATAGACTCCCTCACCCTACCGCTAATGCCATGACAATAGTGAAAACAAATGGAGAGAAAATTATGTACCATTCCAAACTCCTCTGCATCCCAACTGCAGAGAATGATTGTTCTTCGAGGTTTCCAACCCAAACGCATAAGAAGAGCATAACGACGGGCAATGTCAAGTAAGGCAGCAGTTCCGCTATTGGGGTCGACAGCTCCATAAGTCCACGCATCTCTGTGGTTGCCAAGCAACACAAAGCGATCAGGCTCTTCTGATCCTCTTATGACAGCAAATACATTCCGGATTGATGCGATCTTTTTCTCACCCTAAGGGAAAAGAAACAGAGTAATGTTATTTAAACCATAACCAATCAATAGTCATAAAACCAGTTCAAAAAAAAAAATCAATAGTCATAAAAGGAAGCAGCCTTTTTAGAATCCTACTTTCAACAACACTTTTGCCTTTCCTCTAATCATCTCCCTTGCTCGAAGTAATTTGTTTTGTCCACAATTCTACTTCAAACAAGGGTCCCTCGATCAAGTCCAGCAAAACTGAACAAAGGCAACCAATTATTTTTCACCAGAATCCCTGAAGATCAATGGTAGACAAAGAAAAAGAGAAACCGATGTACATAGCTATCTATATCCATCTACATTAAGTTGACAAAAAACACCAACAAAGAAAAAGAGTTGCCAGCCATGAAGCACCAACACACCTAGGAGGTCGCCATATCCTTGTTGGACATGGCAGGGACGCCCAAAAGATGCATGGGACACGCCACCCTCTCTTCACCTTCTCGCCCTTTCAAAACCCACCCTACAATCTTTGTGTGTTTCAAATATTGAAAAATTATTCAGTGTGGTGTTAACATTAAACTACGATGGGATAATTTATGAATTTAGCGAATTTTTTTATTCTATGTTAATAGTTATTTAATTTTTTTTCATGGGGTCGCCTGACCCCACTCCTTGCAATGTGGCATCGCCACTGGCTGGATGGCATTTCATGAATATAATGATGAGTTTCGGATGAAGAGAGAGAGAGAGAGAGAGAGAGAGAGAGAGAGAGAGAGAGAGAGAGAAGAGGAGGGAACAATTGAGAAAAGGGGAAGAAAAAAAAAACACCAGAGAACTCAAGTTAGTAAGGGGGTGTTCCACTAACTTGGTTTTTTTGGATGTTTTAGTTTTGCAAAAAAACTAACTTGTTCCACTAACTAGTTTTTTGATTTTTTGGTTTTTAGTTTTGCAAAAAAACTAACTTGTTCCACTAACTAGTTTTTTGATTTTTTGGTTTTTAGTTTTGCAAAAAAACTAACTTGTTCTATTAAACTAGTTTTTTGCATGTTTAGTTTTGCAAAAAAACTAACTTATTCCACTAATTAACTAGTTTTTTTTTGGCTTTTTTGGTTTTTAGTTTTGCAAAAAAACTAAGTGATTTTTTGTTAGTGAAACTAGTTTTTGAGTTACAACAAAACTGTTTTTTTTAGCGGAACGGGCCTAAATAAGAGTTCCATGTTTTCCTATAGACTCAAACCCTAATATCCTTTAAAAGAGGGTCAAAGGAATAAGCTTAGCCCGGTGGAATCAGGACCAAAGTGGAGCGGATAATAACTAGGTTTCCCAGCGAAGCACCTCGCCACACGTGCATGGCATGCAACCATAGTTACCAACTTACCATATACATACCGGACCCCGATATATAAACGCGTGAGTTCGTTGCGTTGCCCTGCCCGTAGGTTTCATTGAACGTCTAAATCGATTCGTGAATCGCGGCGGAGTACTACATTTCTCGAAAGTCTGGCGGCTCAATTTTTTCCCGTCTCACTGGTAAGTCAATCGATCGAGCTATCGAAGATGAAATTCGGGGAGACTTTTATGGAGTACGTAAATGGGAATCAGGATGATGGGTTTGTTGACAAGTGGTGTCATGTTGAGTACAAGAGGCTCAAAAAGGTTCTCAAAAACTGTAGGGTTTGCAGGGGGGAATTAAACGATTCTTGCCCTAGAGCAGCACCTGGGCAGGATGATGAAAATGGAGACCAAACACTGCCTCCTCCTCGTGAATTCTGTCAATGCGAAGGTTGTCCATGTATGTCTCACTACACTCGTCACTTGTTTTGCCTTTCATTTGTTTGTTACTCCCTCCCTTTTGGGAAGACGTGCAATTTTCTGATAAAAAAATAAAGCAATTCCGTTCATAATTTTATGATTTTATGAAATTTTTTTGCACCAAATTAAAGAAGTCATGGAGATCTTGAAACTCGAAAAATCATGTGCAGTTTGTTTTATTGCTTAATGATCTCATTTTATGCGATTGTGGGTTTTGTGATGTCCTAGTCTAGGGCTCTCTTGGGACTAGGGCTGATACACGAACCAAACGAGCTCAAGCTTGGTTTGATAACTTAACGGGTTATAAAATATGTTCGAATTTGATAACTTAAGGGGCTTTTAAAATATGTTCGAGCGTGTCTTGTTTATGAGACGAACTGATCCCAAACCAGTTTTAATCGAGCCGGTCATGAATCGATCTCGAGTATGATGGTTTTTTTTTTGAACGTCATAAGTCGATCCATAGTTTGTTCAAGCTTGGCTCGAAAGTTAAATGAGCTTCGAAAAGATGTTTAAGCTTGGTTCGTTTATGAGATAAATCAATCTCAAACGAGTTTTAACAAGCGGACACGAGTGGTTTAGTTTGTTTATTAGCCCAACTTGGCGTAATGAGCTGGATATTAAGGAGGGATGTAAAGTTACGTGAACTAAGGCTCCGTTTGTTCGGCCGTAAAATATTTTACATGTGTTCCGGTGTTTGGTTGTATAAAAGATGCGGAAAACAATTTACCTGTAAGAGATTTTCCATCAATGGGAGTAAAATGACTTACGGAGGATTTCATTTTCCCTCAGTGGGAGTAAAATGACTTAATGCGAAATCCCCTGTTCATCATTTTATGTTGTGATCGATCCTGATGCCTCTCCTAGAATTCAATCACATTTATAACTCATGTTCAGTCAACTCCACAAGTGACCACGGGTATAACAACTTTCTACAGCTAGCTCGCTCTCTCGAGTAGAACAACGCCAAGTGGAGGGAGAGGGTTGTAGTTGTGTTTTATTACTTAGAGCATCTCTAGTGCACTACCTAAAAAATGTTTGCTAAAGTGTACACCTAAGCACATGTGGGACCCTATTTTGTGTGCTAAGAACTTAGTTAGCTAGCTAAGGAGAAATGCACTTTAATAGGGTTCCCTAAAATGTTCATTATCTTTTAGAGTGAGACCCATTTAAGTGGTGAGGGGTGCCAAGTGGTCCCACAAAATTCTCCTCTCCTTCCCTTCTCTCTATCTCTCTCCTTAAGTCTCTCTGCAAATTTAGGTAGTCACTTAGGGGCTAGGGCACTTTAGACAGTGAGGGATGCCACCTAGGATTTTAGGGAGTCAATTTTTGTGCACTAGAGACCATTTTTTGAGTTTTTCTTAGCTAACTAGTTAGGGCACTTTAGGGAACTCTTTTAGGTAGTGCACTAGAGATGCCCTTATTATATAGATACTTATGCATGAACGAGAACTCTCGTTCGTACTTGTTTTGAAATTTGTGTTGTGAAAATTTATTTAACTTATAAAAACGAAGATTTTGTTTTTGGCAAAATCATTTTACATAAAAGTTATTTTCCAAAGTAAAATGTTTTACTTCGAAACAAACGGAGCCTAAGTACTAAAATAGGGAGGGAATTACCAATACATACTCAAGGCATTGCATTTTCCATGTTTTGTGGATAAACTATGAAAGGAAGTCCCTTAACAACCAAGGATTTAAATTGGAAATGCGATGTCAAAATTTTGTTACTAAGTCTAATCTTGCCAATCAAACAGATCATAATGGTATTTTGCATCTTCTGGACAGAATTTTTAATTGGTCGAATATTGTGTTGGACATGTGCAATAAATATAGCCGTACAACGTTACAAGACTAAGATAGCGTTTGACTGATTTGAAGTGGGTAATGGAAGTGGCAAAGAGATGTATGACATTTGGTTAAAGGCGGAAACATATTGGTTAAAGGCGGAAACATATTGAACCTAGCGAACAAAAACAAAGGGGATTGAATACCAAATGAAAAGTAAAGAAAATCTGCCAAGTCCTACTAATAGTTATCTTTGCGCTTGTTGTTAACCGTAGTCAACGCTTTTTAACTTATTGTCGAACGATTCCCGCCTAACCTGCCAAATAATCAAAATATAACAGTTTGGGGGGTTTGTCTTCCCTTGAATTCCTAGGCCCATAGTTGGGGGTGGCGACATGAACTATACTTATCCGGCAAAAAAAACATGAACATACTATGACAGGATTAAAGCCTCGCGGGATTTTTAGAAGCAAAGCTTATTATGTTTGCATTTTTTACGCCATAACAGAACTCAATGTTCTTTATTACATTGGCAAACAATTTCTTGCCTAACCTGCCAGCCACTTAAAAAATCATAACAATTTAGGTTTTATATACTTCAGCTGTTTTCCTAGATCCATTGTCCATTTCTTAAATTTCATCCTGTTTATTATGCATTGACACTTAGTTATCTGTCGATTTTGGCCTCTCTTTTCTGCTTTCCCAAAAGGAAATCATCTCAATGGTCCTAGAAGCTGCAATAAATGTCCTGTCATTCACAAATTTGGCAAATTCTGGAATACTGCTTTTATGACATCCACAAAAACAAATGTTAAATGGGAATGGGAATGGGAATAGGAATAGGAATAGGAATAGGAATACAAGTTTAAAGGGGTGGTATTAAACATAAAAAGCGAACTAAGTGTTCTCTGTTTCTTTGTTTTGGACTTTTGATGATGTATCAATGGAAAAAAGTGAACCACAGAGCCTTTTAAAAAGGTTGGAAAGAACCAAAAACACAGTGCCTCACCTGAAGTAAAAAGGTGGAAAGAGCCTTGTATCGAAGGCCGCACATGATTTTGTTCCATGACTTCTTTAGAATCGATAGGACTTTTGATTTTACACCGTCCTCTTTATGTAAATACAACTTTTTGGAACCATGCATTGACATAAATGCCTAACGGGTCGCAACTCGCAAGACTCAACCTTGTTAAAAACGTAATCTTGAAATTATAATGCTACCGTAATCACTGGAATCCTATATGCACGCCAATGCTTTGTGTATAAATTGGAAGTCTTTCAACTTAAGGATCATTTAGATTCATGAATGGACTTGGAAGTAGCTTTAATAAGTATGTAAGTGTTGGACTCTTTCTGAATCCTTCACATGATCTAGTCAATTTTTACTATAGATGCGCAACACTTCTTGGCGTGAAGTAGTCTTTAGGCAGAAAACGTTACATTTATTCCTGTTCTTTCAAGTTACAATAAAGCACAATTAATTGACATTCAAGTAGAAGAAAGCCAAACTTGGAATAATCAGCACCCATGCTGTTCTATCTCCTAATTTGATGTCCAGCTATTAGTTTTGTGTTCTTGTTCCCATTGCCTTAGTCTGGCTCGTGATCATGCTTCTGTTGTTGTAGTGTGTGATCAAATGTTCTTTTCCGAGTTAATGAAGGAAGCTTCAGAGATAGCTGGATTCTTTAGTTCGAGAGTTAGACACCTCCTCCGTCTTCATATTGCCACTGGGATGCCAAGATACATGATCCGCTTACGTCGATGTTTCAAGGATGATCACCAAGCAATGGTACAAGAGGGACAGATGTTGATTGATTACGTTATCATGAATGCTATTGCTTTGCGCAAAATCCTTAAGAAATATGATAAGGTTAGTATGAATGCCTCCATTTCTATTAAAATTCTTTTCACTTTTTGGGTTGTTAAGTTCTTTCCAGAAAGGGTTTTTTTATTTTTATTTTTATTTTTTTTCATTTATAAAAAAAGGATGTCACAAATAGGTATTCGGAAGGAGTAGATTTGCTACACGACAGACTTAGATTTGGGATTATCGACTGAGTGTATACATAAGAAAACAGCTTATTTTTGTCGAGTCAAATGTTTCTGGTGGTGTTGACGAGAGGAATCTGAAAAGTAACAAAAATTGGGCCAAAAGATTGGCTTTTTTGGGCTTTCTTGTGTCTTTACTAATACAAAATTGATTCATACTCATTTACTCACAAAAAGGTTCACTAAGGATGAGAATAAGCCTAGGGGGAAAAAGTTAAAGTTAGTTTAAAATGTACCCGAGCAGGTCAATATTTGTGAATTTCGAACAATGTTCCATTGAGTTTCCTGTTCTTTATTTGTTGGTGTAGGTGCACAGATCTGTTGAAGGAAGAAAATTTAAGTCTAGGATGCAGGCCAAACGTATAGAGATACTGCAATCTCCTTGGTTAATAGAACTTGGAGCTTTCTACATGAACGCTAATGAACCAGAGGGTCCCAACTTGTTTTCCAGTTCGTTCTCTTGTGATCTGAATGCTGCAGAGCCTGTAATAACCTTGATGTTTCCAGATTCTGTGAAATCAGAATATAACCTGAAGTGTGCTATTTGCTTGGTAACGGAACATTTAATTGCAAATTGAAGGCAAAAGCATTGAATTGCTCCTGACCATGTTTTAATTGATTCTACACTGTTGATCACTTGTATTTGTTTTGGATGCATCAGGACCTTGTTTTCAATCCGTATGCTTTGAGCTGCGGCCATATTTTTTGTAAGCTATGTGCTTGCTCAGCTGCTTCGGTGATGGTCTTCCAAGGTCTTAATGCTGCAAATCAAGAGTCCAAGTGTCCAGTTTGCAGAGAGGTTAGTATGTTTTGATTTTACGCCTTCCTTGAATGTACGTTTAGTATAGCCAATCATGATGCCACTTTGAAAACTTTGGAACACAAGTTTTAAAGTCAATATCTTACCTTAGTCACCCTTTAATATTTTTTCCACCGAAATTATATTGACGTAGAACTGTAATGACCAAGCACGTGCGAGTGGGAGAATATGAAGTAAAGTATTTGGGAATTAAGTTAGATGGATCTGGGTAGGGCTGTTGGGTACAGATGCGTGAGTAGTGGTCGGCCCAATTAAACCTCTAATTCCGGCTTTGGAGGACTTGGTTAAAATGGGTCATAACTTTACTGGTGGATGTTTCATGCACCACCATTGAGGTGGCTGGCACGAGGCCCGCAACCTGAGCCGGCCTAGGGGTAATTGGAGGACTCAATTAAAATGTGATTTTTGTGATTAGCAGCAAGAACAATTTTACTACGGTATGAAAGATCACATACTAATGGGAATCCTTAAGAATTTATTATGCAATTCGTGAAATATTTCCTCAGCTCTCTGTTACTTTAATCAACCATAGCCTGACCAAACACACTATGATTTTGTTACTAACCACACATACCATGTAGCAACATAGACCAAGTAACAACAGGCAGCAAGTGTAACTTCCGAATCATTTTTCCAGCTCTATATAGCAACAGATCATCAAACTCTCCAAACTTCTTCATGCCCCCAAAGAGTTGGAGCTAGATTTTTGTCAGCTTCCAAGCTTATTTAAACAGTACTGCCTAGGAAACCATGAAAAGAAAAACATACATCATGCGGACTCTAAAATTATAAGAACAAGGTCTAGCGGTCTATGCTCGTCTCGTAGTAAGATGAAATTTCAAAGATATTGAGGGATAAAACAAGGCGTTAAACTTAAATGTTATAAAATCCTCCACTCTAAACTGTCTAAAATTCTACAATTCTACAGTTTTACCACTCAAATTCATCCTATCTAAGATGTTTTTGCTGGATTAAACTGAGGACAAGGCGGCAATTTTTCCAAGACTGCAACTTTTATCTTCCATGAACAATAACAACATACTCATGCTTTATATTATTGATAGGTGGAATGTCAAAAACATACTCATACTTTTGTCTCCGACTAGTCGGCCTAGATGCTATGCTATGTACCTCTGTCCCACTCGACTAGTGCCTAGAGATTTTTAGAACATTTCCCCCAAGTCCAACCACGTCTCTGTAATGAACTAGTAGTAGTCAAATGGACTACATCACGAAGATCTTTAGTCTTCCACTCTTCAGTAATTCAACAGAGTACGAGAATCGCAGGCCCTCTTCAGTACTCACCACTCACCATTCAAGATCGAGCTTCTTCGGCCATGGATTCAATAATGTTGAACCTTCTTGCGTGGAAGTCTTGGAGAATCATAACTATTAGATCCAAATATCAAGCTCGTGAAGCTCCTGTGGGTATGAACCCGAATTGGAAAACAAATTAGAGGCCCACCCATTGCAATCAGGTGTAGTGGGATTAGATCATAAGAAACTTAGTAATTTTTCCCTGCAGATAAAGCATGTCCTTAAGAGTGTTTTATGTTTCAGTTTTTGGCTCTTTTGGCTGTGTAATATTGTTACTTTGTAATGCTTGACATGCCTCGGGCTTACTCATTTCTCTCTTTTATGCAGATAGGAGTATATCGTGATGCAGTGCACATGATAGAATTAGATCTGTTGGTGAAGAAAAGGTAACGAAATATGTTAAACGCCTCATCTTTTCCATTTCCTTGTGATAATTCACCAGTGGTAATTGATTCTTGAAAGTTTCCAGGTGCAAGGAGTATTGGAAGGAGAGGGCGGTCGCTGAACGCATTGAGATGGTGAAGCAATCCAAATTTTACTGGGATACTCAAACCAAGTATATAATTGGATACTGATACAAGCGTAGCTCCTATTTGATCGGTAGTGAAAAGTATGATAAGAATTTGCAAACTGCGAATCTGAGGAAAAGTTGCGCAGACTTTACTCTCTTTAAACTATTTTCCTGGAAACTTGGATTCTCGTCACTAATCTGTGGTTTTTTTCTTTCCCCTCATTTTTTTTGAACATTGTTCAATGTTTCGTTAGACAAACTTGACAAGGTAGGAATCTCATTGCTTAAATTGGTTCTTCTACACAGACAGGGAGATCATATATATCTGTGCAATATATAAAAGGTAATGAAAATATGGGATGGGAGAAATGTCTTTTGTAGGAGCCTCAAAATAATTTGGTGAGAAGCTACAAAGTAAAAAATTATTAACCAAAACTAATTTTTTTTTTTAACAAAGACAATTTTGATCCCAATTCTTTTTTGGATTATTGGTATGCTTTTATTTAACTCTTTGAAAATTTCAATCAAAACATATTACTCTTTAGAATTCTCTTGCCGAACCAATAACCCAAAAACAATGGTATGCAAAACTAAAAAATGAGAAAAAAAAATGAATAAGGACAAAAAATTGAATTCATGGGAAAAAAATTTACAACATTATGCACACACAGAGAGAGACAACGGGGGAGGCAAATGTGGAGGATTACGGGGTTTGTGAGGTGGTGAGTTGAATGGGTAGCTATGGTGGCTTAGGAGCGATGGAGGTAAATCGTGGCCTAAACTAAAG
Source organism: Vaccinium vitis-idaea (assembly GCA_963854785.1). NCBI lineage: Eukaryota > Viridiplantae > Streptophyta > Magnoliopsida > Ericales > Ericaceae > Vaccinium > Vaccinium vitis-idaea. The sequence goes on along the minus strand of OY978224.1, from coordinate 15,065,068 downwards.
AGAGAATTTTTTAAGATTATTTTTGTAATTTATTAAAAAAAAAGTTTGGATGATAAGTTTTTGATTTTTGGATTCTACTCGGTTAAACAAATCAATAATCCAGATAAATCTACGCTAAAACAAACACATGTGGAAAAGATTTGAATAAACGTTGTAGATATTGGATAGGGGCTTAACTGTTATGTAAATATAAACCTTAAAGTGACATTTGTAATTTGTCTAATTAATTTAACGAAGAGAGGCACGACATTAGTTATAGGGACCTTTTAAACGCAAAATTAAAACATTGGGGATGAATTTATTGCAATTGGTATGTTGAAGACTAAAACGACAACGAGTAATACTCTGGGACCAATACTGTATTTAAGCCTTTTCCCAATTAGTAAACTGGGACACAGATCAGAATATCAGATCAAAATTCTAGGGTTTTCTATGTAATTCTCCGAAATACTAATATACTCCTCCACTGCCTTTCAAAGCCATCAGAATTAGAAGCAGCCCAAAATCTTCAATCGGACAGGTACAACCCTCTCTCTCTCTCTCTCTCATCGTCTCTCTTTCCGTTTGCTCTTTTCTTGTGTGTAATTTGATTTGGATGCTTGAACATAATCTCTGGAGTATTCTGATGTACGATCCTCACACCATATAGTGCATTGATTTAACGCACAAGTACCATACATTTCTGCCGCATCTTTTTATCGAATTTTGGGGCCTAGACTAAATCACGTAATCTTCACTAGGACCCTGCCGTTTCGCTCTCAATCCTCGCTCTTGCGGGTTTTTGTAGTTTGGGATGTTTTCGGAAGTCACTTTCACGCTCGCACTCGGATTATGTGACTAAGGGGCGGCCCTCTGAGTGTGTTAAAGAAATTAGAATACGTATATCATCAGTTCCTGCAAATATGAGGCTTGTTTTTATAGTTTCTTAAAGTATAATGGACGTATCAATCCATCTGTGTCTTAGAACAATACATATTCATTTTAAAGAATTGTAATGCTTGTCTTTTCGAATATTTTGAACACTCGACGGAATGCAGACACTAAGCGTGTGGAAAAAGGAAAACTCAATTTTTTTTTGAATGAAGTACATATTCAGCATATTCTAATTTTGGTGTTTGATGTTGATAATAGGGTTTCAGAGTTTGTTTCCTGGTATTCTTCAGAGTGCATATTATCAGTCGAATCACAAAATCTCGATGGGGAGAAAGAAGCCTAGCGCGCGTGATGATGACAATCAGGATGGTGGTGGGAAATCTAGGAGGAAGGCAGTGGTGGTAGATGATGATGAATACTCCATAGGAACAGAATTATCCGAGGACCAACCCGTTCAGGATGAAAAAGTTGTGCCAGTTGGTGGAAAGAAGAAGGGAAAGAAGGGAGCTTCTAAGACTTCACAACAGAAAGACGAGGATGTAGAAAAAGAAGATGAAGAGGAGGATGATGTACCAGTTGTACAATTTGCGGGTAAGAAGAAGTCTAGATCCAAAAAAAGTGGGAGCAGCACTTCGTTTAGCTCTTCGAGTTTTGGGTTACTTGGAGAGGTGGACGATGAGGATGACAGGTCTGGAGTTACAAGTGATAAAGATAATGGTGTTGCCAGTGATGATAATGAGTCAGTAGTATCTTTTTCTGGGAAGAAAAAGTCATCTAAGTCGGGAAAAGGTAATAGTAATCAGGTGAGGGCGTCTGCTTTTGGTGCAATTGCGGACGATGAGGATGACGATGGGGAGGCCATTGATAACTCAGTTACAGAGAAGCAATCTGATGATGATGATGATGATGTGGTAATTTCTTTTTCAGGCAAGAAAAAACATTCTAAATCCAATAAGAAGAGCAGTGGTTCTGGTATTGATGAGCTTGACTGCGGGGAAGAAACTAAGGATGAAGCTAAAGAGGAGGAAGAAGAAGATGATGTTGCTGCGATAAGTTTCTCCGGCAAGAAGAAGAAGTCTTCAAGCTCTTCAAAGAAGAGTAGTAAAATTTATAGTGATGCTTTAATTGAAGAAGATGAGGAGGAGGGCACATCTTTTACAAATGATGATTCTGCTACTCTGGATGAATATCCATCATCAATTATGTTTTCCGGCAAAAAGAAGTCATCCAAAAAGAAGAGTAGTAGTGCTTTCAATGCGCTTGAATCTAGCCTTGGAGTTGAATCAAATATGGACCCAGAAGAGCATAGTGTGGTTGTTAGTGGTAAAGAAGCTGATGGTTCCAAAAGTAGCAAGATTGAAGATGTCGTAGAAACTTCAAAGAACAAAAAGAAGAAGAAGAGGAGTGGGAGGACTGCTCAAGAAGAGGAAGACTTAGATAAACTTCTGGCAGAACTCGGTGAAGGGCCTACCATTGCCAAACCAGCTCCAGCTCCTCCTTCACAAGAGAATAAAGTTCAGGCTCAGTTTGAATCAGTTGGATTGGTAGATGCTTCAATTGAAAAGGAAGCTGAAGAAGAAGGAGGTGTGGAATCTGCTGCTGCAAAGAAGAAGAAAAAGAAGAAGGAAAAGGAGAAAGAGAAAAAGGCGGCTGCAGCAGCAGCTGCAAATACACCAGCAGCTGCAAATACACCAGCAGAGGAATTAAGGCAAGAAAATCAGGAAGAAGCAAAAAATGAAACAAAGGGCAAAGCAACAGATAAGAAAGTCCCAAAGCATGTAAGGGAGATGCAGGAGAGGCTGGCTAGGCTTAAGGAACTGGAGGAAAAGAAGAAGAGGAGAAGTTAAGGAAGGAAGAGGAAGAGCGAAAGAGGCAGGAGGAACTCGAAAGGTTAGCAGAAGAGAAGAAGCGTTTGAGAAAGGAAAAGGAAAAGGAGAAACTTCTGAAGAAGAAACTGGAAGGAAAGCTATTAACTGGGAAACAAAAGGAAGAAGCGCGGCGACTGGAGGCAATGAGGAACCAAATACTTGCTAATGCTGGAGGTTTGCCTGTTGCTACTGGTGATGCTGCTGGTGCTCCCACAAAACGACCCAAGTATCAAACAAAGAAAAAAACACATTACTCTCAAGAAAATGGCGTGGCCCCTGAAAAGGTAGTTGAAAGCTCAGAAGCAATGGAAGATCAACAGGAATCTGTGGCTGAGGTTGAGTCCTTGGATCTAGAGAGGGTTGAGGAAATGGAGACCGTGATTGGGGAGGAAAAAACAGAAGTTGCTACTGATGTGGTTGAAGACAATTTAATTGAATAAGAAGATGATGATGACGAATGGGATGCAAAGAGTTGGGAAGAAGCTGATCTTAAACTGCCTGGTAAAAGTGCCTTTGCCGATGAAGAGGATGAATCTATGCCTGATCACGTGGGTAAGAAAGAGTCTTCAACTTCAAAGGCAGCAGTTGTTGCCCCCAAAGTTACCCCGACCTTGCCAGTTAAATCTCTTGATGGTGAAAGTAAGAAAAGCTGGCCTGACACAGAGTCTTTGGATACAAATAAGGGTAAAGAACCAAAACGCAAGAAGGAACCCCAAACTTTGGATGCTCAGCCTAACCAGAGTGAAGCTGACCTCCAGTCCCCAATTTGCTGCATTATGGGGTCATGTTGATATTGGGAAAACCAAGCTGCTTGATTGTATCAGAGGCACTAATGTTCAGGAAGGTGAAGCCGGAGGGATTACTCAACAAATTGGTGCAACATATTTTCCGGCTGAGAACATACGGGAGAGAACAAAGGAACTCAAAGCTGATGCAAAGCTAAAGGTCCCAGGTCTTTTAGTTATCGATACCCCTGGGCACGAATCGTTCACTAATTTAAGGTCTAGGGGTTCAGGTTTATGTGATATTGCAATCTTGGTCGTCGACATAATGCATGGCCTAGAACCACAGACTATTGAATCACTCAATCTACTGAAAATGAGGAATACAGAGTTTATTGTGGCATTGAATAAGGTTGAGATTACTCTGCAATGTTTTCCTTTGAGTGCATATTATTCAGTTCCCTATCATGTGTATTTGATTTCACAACTTGCAGGTGGACCGACTTTATGGGTGGAAAGCTAGCCGGAATGCACCAATTGTTAAGACAATGAAGCAACAATCAAAAGACGTTCAACTTGAATTTAATATGAGGCTCACTCAGGTCACATATGCACACCCCTTCTTGCGGTTTAATTTGTATGGATGGTAGACCTCGCTACAATTCTTTTTTCTGGTTATTTTAGGTTATTACTCAGTTCAAGGAACAAGGATTGAACACTGAGTTGTATTACAAAAATAAGGAAATGGGGGAAACGTTCAGTATCGTACCCACAAGTGCAATCAGGTGACTCTTTTGTATTCTGGTTATGGTTGGTTCAAAGTTCTTCTGCAGCCTATTAAGGTGGGAAAACAGATTTTTTCGTTTACAATGTACTGATACTTTGGGCTTTGGATGTAACAGTGGTGAAGGCATTCCTGATTTGCTGTTATTGTTAGTCCAGTGGACTCAGAAGACAATGGTAGAGAAGCTAACATTCAGTAATGAAGTGCAGGTACAACCACCTTCCTCCCTAGAGCACAACTGCTGCTTCTTGATTTATCGAATGGAGAGATGTCCCGAATGTGCGAATTACTGACTGTGTAGAACTCTTTGCCAGTGTACGGTTTTGGAGGTTAAGGTTATTGAAGGCCATGGGACAACAATTGACGTAGTGTTAGTTAATGGTGTGCTTCACGAAGGAGATCAAATTGTTGTTTGTTGCATGCAGGCAAGAATATTACCTCTTTATTGCCTAAGATCTAAATGCTAATTGTTGTAAAATCTTAGCTATATCTCGTATTGCCAGGGACCTATTGTCACCACAATTCGAGCATTACTGACCCCCCACCCGATGAAGGAACTCCGAGTTAAGTTAAGGCTTTTTTGCAGCATTTTATTTGCTTTTATAATGTTACCTTTTTAAAAGATTTTGGCAGTATTGTGAAGAATAGTAATCTTGGAAATAGGTGTAGATTAATGTAATGCACTTCCCACTTATTGTTGCTTTCTGGCTTTCCATCTTACTTCGCCAGTTATTACTAATTTTGGATTCATTTGAAAAGTCGTGATGAATGTTTGTGTTCGAAGTTTTCACTTACGTATCTGAGATTTTGATTTCTTAGAGGGAATGACTGCTGGTTATCATTTTATATACCCAATAGTAGCTATGTAATAGATTTGTACCATAAAGTTAAGCTCTATCTAATAGTCAGCGGGATGTTTAGATGATTTCCCAGTTTTAATAGTTGCATGGGTTTGTTAAGGCCTGATTCCTGGATTCGTGATGAGTAGGCTGCTGCTCACAGAGTCTAAAGTGTGTGTTATTTGAAGTAGTGTAATCGTCTGATATTGAGCAATAGTATTGGTTTTCTTTGTGATTATAGATTTGTGGTTTAAATCATCTAGGAAGAATGGGTTTTCTCTGTATGTTTTACTAGTTTAAATCATGCTGGAAGTGTATTGACCTGTTCTAGTTTTGGAAACAAGTGTTCAATAGTCCTTTCTAAAAGGTATGGCAACCTGGGAAGTGGGTAAATATACTTCTATCGTCCGACTGGAAAACTGTTAGCTCACTTGTCAAAAAGTTACTGATCAATCAAACTGACATGGAATTGGCTTCTAGATTGAGAAGTGGTTAACAAATAGATGATTTTCATTGACAAATGAAATGCAATCTCATTATCACGAAAAAGTTCAGATAAATTGCAGAGGGAGTGCAGGACATATTATCAAGGATATTCATGTATTCTCATGCGAACTTTTCGAAGTTTGACGCTATATCCCCCAATGTAATTGGTATTTGTCAAAACTCAAGACCTAAGAAGCATGGACACGACACGACACAACACCTCCCGGATACTTGTTGGACATGCCTAAATGTGTGCCCAATTTTTTAAATATTTTTTAATCAGACACTTTCTGTACGCCCTAGGACACGTTTCGCTTTTGTAGTGACTGTTGATGTGTATCTGCATAAGGCTAATAATAGTTGTGGTTTTTTTTTTTACTTGATAGAACAATTATTTTTCCTCTTCTATTATGAAGTTTTAGTCCTAATATAATCAAATGGGTTAGAAGTGTTAAGCAGTGGCAAATAAAGATGCAGAGGGAGTGAAGGACATTATCAAGGATATTTTCGTATTTTCTCATGTGAACTATTTGAAGTTCGACACCATAGATCCCCCAATGTTCAAAGACCTAAGAAGCATGGACGTGTCTATTGGCCGCAAGTATCACTGGCTCACATTGGCACGACGCTCCCCAGACACTTGTTGGACATGCCTAAATGGATAAATGCGTGCCCAATTTTTAAAAATAAATATTTTTGTTCGGACACATTCTGTACGCTCTATGACATGTTGGAAACACTTATGTAGTGACTGTATAAGGCTAATAATATTTGTGGTTTTTCCCTTAACGTGATGGAAAATTATTTTTCATTTTCTATATGAATTAACAAGCTACATCTATAATATAGAACATATCTTTTCATTCGTCGTGTCCACTACTTGCCCTTGTCCTAGTTTTTGAAGGAATGACATGTCTACGTATCCATGTCGTGTCTATGCTTCTTAGCTCAAGACCAAGTTGCTCGGCTTATTTAGTTTTGGGGAATGTGTTTCTAGTACGTAGGTCTTAAACTTTTGAAGGACTAGAAGGAGAGCAATGTGGTAATTTCTCTTAATTTCGTCATATAATTATTGGTATTTTATTTGTGCTTTTGGTTTTATCCGCTATTTTGAGGTAGCTTCTTGTTGTTGCTTTCTCCAATGTACGTGTATGACCTCTAGTTGTTGTATTGTTTCAGGGAACTTATCTGCATCACAAAGAAATCAAGGCTGCTCAGGGTATCAAGATTACTGCACAGGTGATGTTAATATCCAAACAGAATATACTCTCACTCTTAAGTACTTTTGTTTCCCTTCCTTGCCTTCCCTATAGGCTTAAATTAATGTATTCGGGGAAATGAAAGCTAGAACGAGGCTGGCCCAAGTTAAAGGGGATATGATAAAATTTCTTGTCTACACATTATGTTCATTATATTCATCAGTGCTTTCTACCTGTCAGTGTTCTAAAAGTCGGCCTAGGCAGTGGTTTGCTGCCTCGACTAGGATTCTAGGTGTTACATTTGGCCGTTGGACGATCAGTCGGCTGCTATGTGGGATTACTCGGGTAGGCGGGAGTAGTTGGCTAGGCGAGGACTAGTTGGCTGGTGTATCTTATAATTTTTTATTGAGTTGGGTGCATGTAGGACAGTGGTAGTGTAAATTGCAACGTGTCAAAGCGTTATATGTATAATTCTGAGTTCTCTTGACAATCAACATCCCTGAATCGCAGTGAACACAAACTAAAATTGTAGCAAGGCAAACCTCTAATAAAGTAAAAATTATGACTAAAAAGAAGGAAGCAGCACAACAATTGAATTTTCACTTCGTTGAAATGTTCAATGATGGAGTGTTGAGGCCTAAATATAGTTTATGGGTGCAAAACCGAACATTAAAACTTTTGATTTTCGTGGATGGATGAATGTTTGATGTTTTCAAATTGGTTGTTATTTGATTTTTTGTTCTACTTAGCGGGGAATATTTAAAAAAAAAAAAAAAAAACCCGACCAATTTCTAGCTGCCGACTAATCGGTGGCTAGTCGGCCCGTCCGCCGCCCGACATTTTCACTCCCGGAAATCACATGTCCCAAGCATGAGCTATGGACAAGTAGCCCAAGAATTAAGGAAAAAAACCTGTACCATTTGCCTGGTGGTTGATGAATTTCTGTTGATAGAATTCCCTTTTTTCCAATAAAAAATAGGGCATGGAGCACGCAATTGCTGGGACTGGTCTGTGTGTGGTGGGGCCTAATGATGATATAGAAGACATCAAGGAATCAGCCATGGAAGATATGCACTCAGTATTGAGAAGGATTGATAAAACTGGTGAGGGAGTGTGTTCAGGCCTCTACTCTAGGATCATTAGAAGCATTACTGGAGTTCTTGAAGTCTCCAGCAGTGAACATACCAGTTAGTGGTATCAGCATAGGCCCAGTGCATAAGAAGGATGTCATGAAAGCTAGTGTTATGCTGGAGAAGAAAAAGGAGTTTGCTACGATATTGGCTTTCGATGTTTAAGTGACGCCAGAAGCTCGGGAACTTGCGGATGAAGCTGGTGTTAAGATCTTCATTGCTGATATCATTTATCACTTGTTTGATCAGTTTAAGGCCTACATTGACAATCTCAAGGAAGAAAAAAAGAAAGAAGCTGCCGAAGAGGCAGTCTTCCCATGTCTTCTCAAGATTATGCCGAATTGGATTTTTAACAAGAAGGACCCCATTGTTTTGGGGGTTGATGTTGCCGAAGGAATCGCTAAGGTATTAAGTCATCGTTGTTTGTAACTGTTTTATTTGTTTCATCTCCCACGTGTTTCACAATTCCACTTGCAGAAATTTGCTGGATTTTTTTTTTTGGAAGATAATTCTTTATAGAAACGAGCCCACCAATGAAAAAAGGCCAAGGGAATATCCTTGGGAGCTAACTAAAGAATAACAAAACAGGAACCAAACCAGAGGCAAAATTGCCTCCTGTAAAAGGAAAACAGGAAAGAAACTATGCATAAAAAAACCCTCCCCCCAACCTATGAAGCTTCTTACTTTTACCAGGTGCTTATTGGGTATTGGTACTTGATATGGGACTTCTACATGCGTCAACACACAAAATACGTACCCAACCTTCTTTACCTTAATGTTGACAGTGTGCCCCGAAGGTACGAACTACGAAGTACATACGCAGCCTTACCCTGTCAGAATATCCTCTGTTTTGTACGAATTTGTTTGATGAAACTTCTTTTTTATGCATTTGTACCTTACTTTTAGCCTTAATTGTTGTTGTATGCTAGACACTTACTCAATGAAGGCATTCATTCATTTTTTCTGGTTGTTATCTATAATACTGTACATTTCTTGCCAATATAAAAATGTTTTTAAGGACATAACCTAGCTCCTGTGCTCTATTTATTTATTTATATATATATTTTTTGTTTTTTGTTTTTGCCATACCTGCGCTTCATACTTCATAGCCCCTTAGACATAAGCACATGGAAACCCCTATCCCTATGCATGTCCCAAACTCACACAACAGTCTGCTCTCATCTGCGGGAGGCACTTTCTTCGGTGGAGCTAACCCGGCTGTCACATCCCTAACAGTGTTGCAAATCATACAAGCTTCATCCAGCCTTCTTCATTGAAAACTGAGATTTCCTTTCTCTGGAAATATGGTATGCTGAAGCAGGGAGAAAGTTTAAGTACCATATTTGCAGCAGAACCACCTTTAGAATTGCTTGATCTCTGTTAAGCTGTTAGGGGAGCTTTGGAGCTGCATTTTGAAACAAATGTCCCATTTTTGAGTGGAAAAACTGCATTGGAAAGAAATGGCTATGCTCTTCAGCATCACTATTGTGCAATAACAACCAGTACCATCAGCCATGCCCCAACTTGCGAACTTCTTTTGTGGTTAGCCCACCCCTCCACACTATCCATAGGATGAAAAAATACCTTGGAACATGATGCTTGAACCAAACTAATTGGTACCAGTCAACTCTATGCATTCCAGATCTGACAGCATTCCAAGCAGAGCTTGTGCTATTCCCTATTAGTAGAAGGTATCCATATAAGCCTAACCTCCACCTCTACATTCTGAACCAAAGACTCAGGAGTGAGTTCTATGATATCCTGGGTAACTGCATTACTTCCTCTTGGGCACCATAGGCAAAGATGTTCAATGATATCTGGGTGACCAATTTTATCCATGAAGTGTCATCTTTCTTACAAATAGCAAGTAGCACATAGAGGCCTTAGCATAGAGGCCTTATTCCTATAGTCTAAGCCCCGAAACCCTTCCTTTTTAGACACAAACTGAAGAATAACTGAATTCCCCCCAACCCCACGCCCTCGGGGGCACCCTTTTGAGAAAAACAAAAAAAAAACAAAAGCTCTCAATATTCCCTGAATTTGCTTGATGATCTTATAGGGAAGAAGTACAATTTAATTCCAGTAGACTTGTATACCAAAAAGGACAGAGTCACAGAACTAATCAACTCAGAACTGCCTCCATAAGACGAGCTTAGTGGTCCAAGATTTAATTTTTCTAGGATTCTCTCTTTCAACGCTATGCAATCTGCATCCAGACAATCATGGGCACCCCAAGGTACTTAACTGGAACATTTCCTCCAGAATTGCTAAGATATCTCTAAGAATTTGTTTCTCTTCAGTGCTCAAACCAGAAAAGAGTACTACACTCTTATTTAGATTCGGTTTCAACAAGCCTTGAAACAGATGTCCTGGAGAGATGTTGATGAACATGGGATAAATTTCATTGTCTCATTTAATGGTATTTGGGCCTTGGCTTTGGACTTTCTATATGCTAAACAAGAACATTTAGTGCTTATTTGAACATTTGGAACTCATGATATCTTTGCACCTCAGCTATTTCCCCTCAAATAAAACGATAGAAAACTTTTTTTTTGTGCATCAATGATATCTAACGCCATTTAATTCACTGTCACAGGTTGGAACTCCAATTTGTATACCACAGAGGGATTTTATTGATATTGGTCGAATTGCATCCATTGAGAATAACAAGAAGCCTGTTGATTATGCAAAGAAAGGCCAGAAGGTGGCCATTAAGGTACGAGTCCTACAATCTTTGGCTTATTGGGTAGTTTTACGGGAATTTTTGTATGGATGTTGGAAGAGACCAAATCATCACCATCAATCTTTTGTATTATTTAGGTTGGTTGCTGTATTATATTAATTTCTTGTGTTTTGCTAAAAATACTTGCAATGTATTTTGTTATTGACTTATTGTTAGTGTCTCCATTCTCAATGGATAAAATTAGTCGTGCCACCCACGTAACCCCTTTCACTGATCACTATTGATTCTGTTGCATGTTTTACGTCGGTCACTTGTGTTAGCATTCTTTTCGCTCTGCCAAGTTTACTTTTTGATGTCGCATTTCAATTCTCCATTATTCTTGATGCCTGCTTCTATCATAGTTTTCTTTCAGATTTGGTAATTTTCTCATTGATGTCACTTACTAAATGTTGGTCGTCTCCAAACTAACTCGATAATTCCATAATCACCACCAAGCCACGTCTGTCATAATTGATTGTTTTCATCACTTGTCAAGGGGTTATTTATTTTTGTTCAGAATAGTCACTTACTAAATTGATGTTTTCTAGTGTTCTTTCAACAAAATGATGCTTAGGTTCCAAAAATTTGAACAGCATTGCTCTTAACAATTTATTAAGAACCACGCAACAGATTGACAAGTAACCAAACCAAACCAAGCCTTATGTCCCAATCAATTGGGGAACAGATTGACAAGTGGTGGAATAAATAAGAATTGACATAAAAGATTATCTCTAACAATTGCCGATGGAAGTGGTGATGACCAGTAGTAAGAAATGACTTCAAAAGGTAACTATTATGTAACAACTACATGATTCAACAAGTAGTCTGTCTATCCCACCTCTATACACATATCATGCATAGTATATCCTGCATCGTTTACGTGTGAGTTAGACCATCCATTAGCGTGATTAAAAAGGCAAGTCTGAGTGGTCGTATGTGGTATACAACAGAGAGACAACACACCACCACCAATTGAACATGTACTGTCCTGTGTTAAAATCTTTCAGATGCTTCCTTATAGGTGATAGTTTAACCTTAGTTGTATGAAGCGGGTGTGGGAGAGAGAGGATATAAAAAAAAATTGAAGTTGGGAGTGTCTATAGGATTATATAGAAGTATAGAACTATGGATACTCTAAAACTGTTTTTTTTTTTAGCCCTACTTTGTCAGTTTGTAGTTGGTGTCAACTAGAAATGTTTATTTATTTATTTTTGTTAATGTAAGTTGAACATTATAGTGATTAGTGATGTTGAGTACTTAAGCAATTTGGAGTTATGCTGTAAATCGTTACTTCTTATCTTCTTCCGCTTGGTAGCTTTTGTTTCGTTTCTTTTGTGATTCATATGCTGAAAGGTTCTATGCTACTTGGGAGCGCGCTTCTTTCTTGATGGAGCAAGGTACCTAGGAGATTCTGACTTAAGAAGTGGGTGAGCAAGATTCTAGGGTGGGTTTGTCACCTGATATGAGGACTTTCTATTAAGTGGCTAATTAACAAAATGCAATAACTAATGGACTTATTTCAAATACTTTTTGAAATTTCATGGGAGGGGTGACCAACTGTAGTTTTAACATCATGCTTTGGTTGTCGAACGTTTTCTCTTTGCCTCTACTGCGTCTGATCTTCCTTCTGTTATGCATAATTTCCTTGTCGTGATGTTTGATTTGGTCTTTCACGTGACATCAATGCCCCTCCAGTTTGCAATGGCTAATTGTGGCTGATTCTTTCATTTACGGTCTCTTTACTTGAAAGTATTGCCTTACTTTGTGTCTAAATTAAATCTTGGAAGAAAACAAATTGAAGTTGGTAGTAGTTAGGCTAGTCATTAGTGACATTTAACTGACTGCTCAATCTTATGTTATTGGCTACCATAAATAAGAAATGCTTGGTTTAAAAACATAATCCTAGACTCCTAGTACGACCATGGGTCTATTTATACATGTGCAATGCATAAATGTGATTGGGCAACATATTAAAAACGAAAAAATGATTCCAGCTTGGGTAGATGTGTTTAGGCTTCAGGTGTTATGTAGGTCCTTCTATATATTTTGGTGCTGTTTTGCTGTCACTTTAAAGGGAAGTTCTTGCAACTCTTGAGGTTTTAAACAGGCATCTAGACTCGGGTTCTATTTCCTAGTGAGTTGGATTTTACCATACACACAACTTTCATCCCTTTTTACTGTTCATATTTTCGTCCTTGGTAAATTTACTTTTTATAGGTCATCTCAGCACCAAAAACGCTTCGCTTTTTCTCCAGTCTTCCACAGTTTCAGCCCTTGCCCACTCTCTCTCTCTCTCTCTCTCAGCTTTGAATGCTCTCTTCTTGTCATAAAAAAGAACAAAGGCTAAACAATAAAAATCATCTGCGTGGACTTGGTTGACACGGTAAAATGGCCACTATAATCCTTGTAGGCAACTAAGTACGTCAACATATACATTAGGTTGGGTATACACACATGTGTGTGAAAGATATATAAACACACACATGCCGCCCGGGGGGTGGGGTGGGGTGGGGGTGAAGGCATGTCAGTAGCCAACCGCCTTTTTTCTCTTTCTTAAACACGCCTACATGAAAGTGGCTCGGCATGTCGTAGAAACTATAGGTAATACGTTTTGAACGATTTGCAGAGGAATAAAAAACAGAAGAAGTAGGTAATACGTTTTGAACGATTTGCCGAGGAATAAAAAACGGAAGAAAATTAAGAATCAGCTAACTTGCCCTTGGGGCCTTGGCATCTGGGGTAAGGAAAGGCAACTGGAATAGTAAAGTAGTGGCTGCTCAGGTCACTATAGACCCCATCCTTACCGATATGGAGAATCGAACAAATGCATGTATGTTTAGTCTTCTTACTGTATTTTTTCCTAGACCTTTTGAAGTTATTAATATTTAGCCAAGAACCAAGGACACTTCAAAGAAGGATATGGATCGGTGTCCGACGCTGACATTTGGACACGTGTCGGATACTATTTTTTTCCTAGTCCATGAATACTGTTAAATATCTTAATTCTGGCACGTGCCATATACTCTTTTTACGTCTCGTCAGACACTTAGATTAGGTGTCCATGACTGAAAACCTTGGCATGTAGTTGGCACTTCTTAAAAACTTGCTAACGCATTTCCATCAAAATTTTGAAATTTTAGTCACTTTGTAATGCAAATTGGACATATCGATATCTGTGGAGAAATGAAAAAGGTGCATTATAGAAATATTAAGAGGAGGATTTAAGATTTCCTAGCCGTGTGCGTGCCCTTATCTTGAACAATTTCTTGAGTCCTGTGTCCATCGAGATTCTTTATAACTTGTTCCTTGTCTATCGTTTGATGTGGGACGTGAACTTTGGTGATAGATGCATACCCAGTACCCTATCTATTTCAATACATATGAGAACTTATCCTCCATGCATCCCATGTCCTACTTTTTAGAGAAATAGCATATCTGCGTGTCCATGCCGTGTCGTATCTGTGTCTGTATTTGTGCCAGCCAAACAAAGGGGCAATATCTCAAATGTAGTGTTTGGTAGTTATATTCACTTTGGCAACATTATACCCAAACTGATTATACAGTAAGCATTAATTTTTGTTGCAATAAAGCAGTGAGTTCGATGGTAGTGATTTCGTTGTAGGGCACGCGATCAACTTCATCAAAACTCGGCCTTCTATAATATGTAGTTTCAGCAGTTACCAATGCAATTGCTTGGGATTACAATTCTTAGACTATTGATTTTGCCTAAAACTACGATACAAAGGTGTAGGAAATTTCCTTGATCAAGCACCGAGACAGTCTAATATAAGCCCCAAATCTTGAGCATTACCTAAGTTACTTGAGTATTCAGGCAGTAGGCCTGCAGAGGAACACAGCTGTACACAAACAGCCAAGCCTGAGTGAAAGTTTCGTCTTTCTTTTTTTATTTCTTTCTTTCTTTCAGATCATGCAAGAACTTCAGTTTTTAAACTTTTCGAGTTTGAGCAAGTTGAAAGGCTCATACCTACTCATCAGCATCCAAGCATTCCCCCTCGATAAGTAGAATATTTCTTAACAAACTGAGCTTAAGTTATCCTCAGGTCACTTCATAGAGGTCTGTGCACATGGGCCTTGCTGGTAGCTCCTAAACAGGGTTTCCACATGTGGCTCCTCCTAAAAAACTATGTACGTAGCATTGACAGAGGTGGGAGGTCACCATACCTGTGCTAGAAACGCCCGGGACACAGACACGCCAAAATACTTTGGGAACGCGGCGTGTCCATTAAATTTTCATTCTTTTTTAGGTGGACACATCAGAGACACTTGGAACGCAGAGGAACGCACATGCGGACAACGTGGGGTGATTGCTGCAAATTGTACAATCTTTTTCTGGGCTAGGTGTCTGTCAAGAACGGAGGCTTCTCATAACTTGGAAGATAAATTTACGTGAAGAAAGTTATGTACTTAATGTTTCCTTTCGATGTTGTGTGTTTAAAAGTGTGTCAAACACACTCCTCCTAGAACTCCTGGAAGTATTTTTAAATCAAACGAAAAAGATCTAGGATGTTGAATTATGTGTACAAAGTATATCTACTTGTTTTCGGGTATGTTCGTGTTCTACTTTCTTGGATGTACTTGTTAATCCATGTCCATGCTACATAGTTGACGCAGGTTGCCTGGTTCAGGGGGCATAACATAGTGGAAGAAATTATTTTGTTGAAATAATATTGAACTGCTTCTACTTATTCATATTTAGCTATGTTTAATAGTCCTTGAATTCTGTTCTTTTCGTCTAGATGTTAAATCATATTGATAGTTCTGTGCTTAGCATTAGCAGTTTTTCCTAGCCAATTACACTGTCAAATCACAGACTAAGGCTCAGAGAAATCTATTTCTGCATCTGCAGATAGTTGGTAGCAATTCGGAGGAGCAGCAAAAGATGTTTGGGAGGCATTTTGAGGTGGAGGATGAGCTAGTCAGCCATATTTGTAGGAGGTCAATCGATGTACTTAAAGCTAATTATCGGGTAAGCGGAATCGAACTCTTTCTGGATTGGATTTCTGTTGGGCCAACTGTTATATCACGTTGCTCACTTACCTTGCTAATTTTGCAGGACGACTTGTCTATGGAGGAATGGAAGCTTGTTGCAAAACTGAAAAACCTCTTCAAGATACAATAATTAGTTTTGAACTTTGACATATCGCTCGAGCACTTAATCTTTCCAGATACCATGAAGGGCTCTCGGGTGTGAGGCTGCGCAGTGTAAAGAAACAGAGCTTTTGGAGAGGGGAGGATCCAGGTGCCATTTAAATTGTGGCTGGTGCCCGATTTTGTATTTCCTGAGTGAGTTGTTTTTCTGTCTGCAGTCACCGGCAGAGCAATCAGTCTTTGTATTTTTTGAGATAGTTGGGGTTTTGTTTTTGTTTTTTTTTGCTGTGACTGTGCCTGGCTTTCTTTTTGAAAGCAAAACAGCAATCCACAGATGGCCGATGGGGGGTATAGATGTAACAAGATGGCTTAGTGTCTTAAGCTTGTTGACAATTCTTTTTCTACTCCTTGACCAACGTTAAAATTTTCATTTGATTCCTATGTTTCCAGTATTCTTTCTTTTTTGGTGTTGAAGATATTCGAAATGTTGCTTTCCAGGTCGCAAAAAGCTGGATGCCCAGTTCTGCAGTTCATTGTGTAGAATACACGCGCGCACACAAAACATGCACAAACGTTAACCTCTCTTGAGTTTTGAATGCAACCAGGTTTGGGGCTTCGCATGATCTTAACGTTTCTGAATTAACCATTTTCGGACCAAAAACGATGACTGGGATTCGTTACAAGTATGGTCTATTACGTGTATTTTCCTTTGTGTATTGGGTGTTGCATTGACAACTAGGTTTCCTTAATATCTAATATTTGGTCTTTTTACTGAGTTGCATTCACCTAAGATGGTTGATTGTGGTAGTTCGGCTTGTTATGCTTGAGAATATTTTTACTCTTGTCCAGGATAATGTTGATTGTCATGTAATTGGCAACTTACCTTTTATATTGCCCACAAAAGCAGCTAGGACTCGTTAATTTTGCGCGTCGTATACTTCAATGAGTTGTGACAAAAAAAATAATAAAACCTACATTATGGAGCTTAAAGCAGACTTTGAGAGCGAAGCGAGAACGAGAGCGGGAGATACTGGTTGTCATCGCTGCTTCCTTCTCCGGTGAAATCTCGTTTTTCTGTCCTCCCTCTCCCCTCCCTTCTCGGATCTCTCCTCCCTCTCTGTTTCTCTAACCTTTTTGGCCTATTCTTATCCATTCTAGTCTTACAAGTCCCCCGATCTTCATCGACTCTTGAATAGGTTCTGGTATTGTACGTCCTTGGATCTGGCTTCGTTGCTCCCTTTTAGTCGTGAACAAAGTGTCTAATCTTGTCTAGATTCACTCTTCATTTTTTATTTTTATTTTTATTTTGTATAGGCGCTGTTCCAGTTAGAGGTTTTTTCGGCTTCTGTGATTTTTCACGTTTTTCAAGACATGCGATTCCGCTCCCAAGTTTTGAACAATTTTTGTGTAAAGTTTGAACAATTTTTATTCTACCCAAATTAGCCATAATTTGTACTAATAACTTCAATAAACTACATCACTCTATTTAGGATATGTACTTTACTTACTGAATTATGACAGTTGACACATTTGAAACAATCACATAAGAAAGTAAAATCATTCATCATATTTATATTATAGAAGATACATATAAAACTAGGCCGAGTTTAGTTCCGAAATAGGATTGGTTACAAATCAAAATGTAGGGATTATATCCACAATGAATTGTACGTAGAACTATATATTATGCATTAATTATCATAAGGCACGCTATTTATGCATTAATTTTTGTGTGTAAAGTTTGAACTATATAAAAAGAATGTCTGAATTTCTAGAATTTCAAGCGAGAACAATGGTACTCCCTCCATCCCATTTTCTTCTTCCTGTTTGTTTGGGGATTCCAACATTTTAAGGTGATAATTGCATTTGAATTAAAAAAAAAAGACATACATACATCCCAGAAAGAAAGAAAAGGTATGCTGATAAAGGAACAGGGGAGTAAGATAAGCCAGGTGCTTTTCCTTGATTGTGTCGTCACTGTTAAAAAAAGAAGGGTCATGCTAACAGGTGCCATAGTGTACCCGTTAAGGGTACAAAAAGTACACTTTGTGAGTCCCACTTGTACAAAAAAGTACACTTGTACGTTAAAGTACACTTAAAGTACACTTGTCTAGTCGGCTAATGTTGAAACTGATGACAGGAAGAATGGAAAATAGCCGTAAAAAAAGCGGAGTATGCATCCTTATGGACCTTACCTACAATTTTCTCTGACGTGACCCACTCTTCTGATTCGACCACACGTCACTTCACTGGCTGTGGACAATGTTAAGTATAAACGAGTAGGAAACCAAACAGATCTGAAGTTCGTTTTGCAATCGTAAAGTTTCACTGTATATGAATCACCTCAGGAAAATTGAACTACAACAACAGAACTTGAGCTAACAGTATGTTTATCTCCCGGGATACAACGGTTGCACAACACAAATGAACTTTGGCGAACATAACTTGGGCATACACTCTCTCACAGGAAGAACTTGGAATAATAAAACAATACACGGATGAACTTTGGAATTCTGAAGTGTTGATGGTGTGTCAAGACCAGCAAGGAAACCAACTTATACAAGCACGTGGGATACTTTCCAGCTGCATGAAAATGAGTTTGGCCTTGATTTCCAGAAAACAAACTTCACGTGGATTTAATCTCTGAAGTTACAACCTTTACGAATAAGGTGGTCTTCGGGGTTGAAGCCCAAGCCATAGGTTTTGGGATTAAAAAGATAAGACAAGAAGACAAGAACAAGCCCAAGACTAGACCACAGACCCAGCAGCACTGGGCGCGCGCGGGGCAATGGGCCAAGCCCCACATTCCCCTAGGTCCTCCCCGCTTCAAAACTTGGGGTACCTCTTGGGACTCAAACCCATTTGCAAACTTAGAATCATATACCCATCAAAGGTTGCTTTATGAACCAATGTGGGATAGGTGACTCGTCACCTGACACCTTCCACACGTAACCCCACTTTGAGAGAAATTCTCATTCATTCTTTAATGTTTTTGGGTAAAATCTTGGCATTGGTTAGTACCCTTCCTTAGTAGTACACCTACCCACTTGGACTACCTCAAAAGGTGTTTGAGTCCCACTTCTGTTTTGCAAAGTCCTTTGCCCCCCCGCCCCCCCCTAATTACAATTTTACCCCTACTCTCTTTCTTTAATTACTATAACTTTATTATTAATGTTAATTTATTTCTTTATTACTTTATATCTTTTATTTAGTTAACTCATTTCTTTATATTAATTCATTTAATTATTTAATTCATTTATTTTATTTTGTTTAGTTTTTTTATTTAATTCATTTCTTTTATTTAAATATTTATTTATATCTTTTATAAATAGGAAAGTGGTAAGTATGAATTTCAAGTGAGAATAGGAAAGTGGTAAATGGATTTGATGGCTGTTTTTGGACGCTGAGGCAAAAGACTTGCATGCCACGGTTTTCTCTTTCGCAATGAGAAATTAATTCTTTTAACTGATCAAACAAATGATCCAATGCATTTGGAAGTTATCCATGTGGTGAGCTAAATGAATATTTGTGACTTGTTTTGGCAAATTAATTGATTCAGATTTTTTTTTCTCCTTATTCAATTTTTTCGCATTTGTTAGTTTTTTTCACGTTTCTTTTATTGACTTGTTTTGTCAATATTCGAAATTGAAAATTTTTTGGATAAAAACAAAAAGGTGGATTATTGGACATTTTTTTTGTCTTTATTCAAAAAAAAATTTGTTATGAGCATAATTTTTTGCTTTTTAAACTCCTCGCGTTGAAACAAATCAATAATTCACCAAAAAATTAACTCAAAACTAATAAATGTGAAAAAAATAATTAAATAAAGATAAAATTATCTAAATGAATTATTTAGCCAAACCGCCCAACAATTGGCTCACGCTAACGATTCATGATTTTTTTATATTTGTTTTAAAAGAAAATAGTGGTTGTTGTAATTGGCGTGATTAATGTTCCGATACCCCCAAATCTTTATTGCCTTCACGTCCACGTCTTTTCTCTCTCTTACAGTTCGTCAAGGCTGTTTTGGTAAATAATTGAGTCAAAACTTTTTTTATGTCTCTATTCACTTTAAAACGTGATTGTAATATTATTCACTTTTAGAAGTTTTTTTATTTATTATTCATTGTTAAGACAAATTAATTAACTAATTAAAATAATATAGTTTCTAAATATAAAGTCAAATTTTAATGTCAATTTAAAATAATAATTTACTTGCAAATATAATTTGAATAAACTAAATTAAATGACTAATTAAATAAATAAAGTTAAAATAGTAAATCAAATTAATAAAATTAGAACCAAAAAAACAAAAAAAACAAAAACAAAAAGGACCTCAAAAACTTTTGTCTAGCAGTTGGGGGAGAGGGTGGGGTGGGGCCCGGGGTGGGCATTGTCAGGGGGGGTGCAAAGCACCTCTCTTCTGTTTTGCCTCAAAAACTTTTGTCTAACAAACCATTTTCAACTATAGTACTTGCTATCAAGAAAAGTCGTCACAACGCTTAAAAGGATAGTAACTGAAAAGAGTTCATCAAAAAATAAAGTAATTGAAACTAGAAAAGCAAAAGTGAAAAAAGGGGGGTTGGAAGTTGGAACTTAATTACGAGTTGTTATTTGTCCTAAACCCTGGTCTATATTGAACATGCCTTTTTATATTCATATTCATTATTTCCTATGTTGAATTCATAAAATCTCCGGTTCAAAAAAAAAAAAAAAAAAAAAAGAATTCATAAAATCTGTACTTGGTGGAGTGATTGTCCTCACCCCTTGTCAAAGGTGCATCATTTTGCAGCACCTTATTCATGCACCTTTTTTTATTGGTCATTGTCTAGCTTGATTGATACTTGTTAAAGAATTTCATATCACTTCTCGCTCCTGAAAAATTCTTGTTACTGTTATCAGAAGGTGCAAACAACCATAATAAAGAGCAACTTGAATCCTGTCTGGAATGAGGAACTCATGCTTTCTGTTCCTCAACGCTTTGGGCCAGTAAAACTTGCAAGGCTATCATTTCCTGTGCCTTCTTTGTCATTAGAAAGGCTTTTTTTTTTTTTTCTTCCTCTTTTCTTTTCTTTTCAAGATGTTCGATTCTTCATTGCTTTTAAATTTAGTTTATAAACAGATAAAATAAAATATAGATTGATAAACCAATTCTTGTTGCCTATACATTTAATCTATCCGTTTCTTGAACAAAACAAGTCGTTTGATTCTGAAATAAAAAATTCTGTTCTACCGAACATAGTAGCGTTGTAGCTTGTAAGTCTCATCAAGCCTCACAAACTGTACACACTGCAGCAAGTCTATGATCACGACACGTTTTCGGTGGATGATATTATGGGAGAAGCCGAGATTGATATCCAACCGATGATAACCTCTGCGATGGCTTTTGGAGATGCCGGTATGTTTGGAAACATGCAGATTGGGAAATGGCTGAAATCACATGACAATGCTCTCAAAGAGGACAGCACTGTAAACATAATCGGTCGCAAGGTGAAGCAGGAGGTATCACTTGAGTGGATACCTCTTGAACAATAGGTTTATGCTATGTAGAGTTTTCTCCCCTTCCATTTGATAGAAAATAAGTGTACTGTTGTATCAGTCATTTTTTGTGGCACTGTACTGCCTTCGTTTGTTCTTGTGTATGTTTCAATGTAATTATTCACTTGGTTTCACTTTACCTTTTTTTCCGCATTTCCCTGTTGAGACTGGGAACTTGTTTCACAAATTTCACAAATGAAATGAATGGGAATTTCGTATTTTTGACTTGACCAAAATTATGATGTGGGTACTAATTCTCCTAAACAAGTGGCAGTAGTGAAACCTGGAAAGACTTTTTTCTGGCAGTGTCATTGGCCAGGGGCGGAACCAGGATTGTGTTGGGTCGGGTGCCAAGCTTTTATTCCCCTCTTCTTTATGCTATTGACATATAAATATGGACCAGATTTTTTTATCGGTCCAACACACTTACACACACTCAAAAGACAACGCATTATAAATCGGATCAAGTAGCCCCGCAAGCTATCTGTACCCATCGATGACCAAATTATTCTTGGTCACTTAAATTATGGAAATCTATGCACACATATATTAATTAATTACTAATAAGGGTAAAATAGGGCTTTTCATGCATTTACGTGACTAAAAAGGAGTATGGGGGAATATAGAAGATGGGCTTTGATCATTGATGGATACAACTACTTATCCGTCCCAGGAGACCGCTGCCTTGGATGCCGAAAGACGTACACCAATGCCGCCACAACTAGAAAACCGACGCCCGTAGCTCCGCACACCACCGCCACCACCGCCAAAACCTTCTTCACTTGATCCCTCTGTCCAGCGCCGGAAACATCCTTCCACCACGACGCATCACTCATGTTCTTCGTCTCGGGCATTGGCGACGGCGCTGGCGTATCCCCAAAGAATGACTTTATTCTCGACCAATCCGCTGTCGGTGCCGTTAAATTTCTCTGGTATGCAAGTCCATGGTCAGACGGCCGGAGCTCCCTGCACTGTGATTGTCCAGTTGCGAAAATCGCAATCAAAGGTAAATACATAGCCGGGACGACAACATTCGATCGCCAGCTAGCCTCCATTTTAGTTGTTCTCTCTCTCTCTCTCATCTAACTGACAGGCATTTATCCCCAGTTATATTTCACTGTAATGCTAGCCTCCATGTTGTATCTACCACGTGGATGCTTTTTTTGGATAACTTTTTCACTTTTGCTTTTGGACGTCAAGTCAATTGCGGGTGGAAACGCGTGAACTCCTGTCGGAGGGAAGTCGCAAAGGGACCGCCGCTACTTGCGTTGTCTTTTACTGCTCCAAAAGTAAATTTGCAAGTAGGGTTGGCCATTTCATCGGCCCCGTCCGAATCCGATTCGATCCCCGATCCGAACGGATTGGCAATATAGAGATCTGTTTGGAGATTGGATAGGATATGGAGATTTTTTTTGAAAATGTTTGGGGATTGGATAGGGGGTGGAGATAGGCATGTCTCCGCCCTGAATCCGTTCCCGCCCCGCTCCGCCCCGTCCCCGACCTGCCCCGTCCCTAAATCCCCGAAATATAGGGATCTATTCATGAATTATGAAACTTTGGGGTCTATTCATGAAATATATTAATGCTACCTAGTTGTTGCTATCTTGTTGAAATTTAGTTCAATTTTAATTATGACACTTGTTTTGGGAGATCAAAGACTGTTTTTGTTGGTTCAGAGACTACTTGAAGGTAGTCAGTGTTGTTCTTTGAATACTTATCATTTCCTGCTATTATATTCTGTTTCCTGGGCATATCAACAGTGAGTTGTAGACTTGTAGTCTCTTTTCCTTTGAAACAATTATGTATGCTATCCACTAAACAATCCATGTTGCATTTAATCAATTTTAATTAATGTCATGAATATACATAAGAACTCTTCATAATTTCTACTTTTCTGCACTCTTTATGTTGTTCTACAAACACATGAAATTTTACACGCCTAGGGGTTGCCCAGTGATTGGATTTTAGGGAAAATGATTTATAATTGGGCTTCTATTACTATTTACTTGTTACTCTAGGGAAAATGATTGGATCCCCGAAATCCCCGTGGGGATCCCCGTTCCTCATTTGGAGCGGGGATGGAGGATAAAAATAAATCCCCGTTGGAGATTGGATAGGGGATGGATATGAGTAAGGGGTTTGGGGATTGAGGGTGGAGATAGTAGTCTCCGGCCCCGATCCGTCCCCATGCCCATCCCAATTTGCAAGCACTCCATTGGTCCCAAATTGTTGGTCGTAACGGTTTCAATGTAATTTTTAAAGCGTTCATATAATTTAATCTTTAACACATTTTATGTGTAATATGTATTCTATTTGATATAGATCTCAAATAGTTTTATTATACAAAATTTTTAAAAATTTAAAAATTATTCCGTCCGTTTTAAATCAATTTGTTCAATTTAAAAAATTTAACCAATTAAAAGGACATAATTATATTAATTTTCAAAATTAAACTTTCCACAAATGCCCCTCAATTCTAGCTTAGTGTTGAAACTCCGATCGAGTTTGACTAAAAAAGGACGTTACATACAGGCTATGTTACACGGATCCTCCATTTTGGCTGAAGTACCCGTGTCCTGTGTCCGACACGCATATCCATTTTGGACACTCGGATCCTCTAATTGTATGATATTTACAGAAAAAGAATACCAAATTAGCTGGAAAAGCGATATTCCTAGACTTTCACATGGACATGAAATAGAAAAAACACATTTTTCTTAACTCTTCTTGTTTAAATACATTACTAAGTATAATTTATGATATATAACCTGCTCTAGTCATGCAATATATACTACAAATAGGTGTTAAGGATGTGTCCCCGTACCCCGTTGTGGGACACATATCTTAGTATCCTAAGATTTAAGTCTAGGAAGGTCCGACGCTTGGACATGCACCCGCACCCAATACTCGTACCCGAGTCCATGTAACATAGCATACAGGATGACCAATGTCATTTTCTTAGATAGTGTCAAGGTGCTCGTTGCTGCACACCTTATAAATTCGATGAGAGTTGCCACTTGATTTTGGGAAATCAAGAAACTAGACATAGATTCTAGATTCGGAAAATAATGGTACGGTGAAGGGAATGTGTTAGGCACCCCTCTCTGCCTAGCCACAGAGGCTACCCTGTAAACACTTGACATAAAGATTTTTAAGCATTCTAAAAGATTTCACGAATAAACTGATTGATTAAGCCTTTAATAGATGTAGGTTATTTTGAATAGAAAAGAAACCAAACGGATAGGGGATGGGGTGACATGTAGTAGTACATAAAATACAACAGAAGGACGAAACAATGTGCCAGCATTTTGATTTGTCGGTTGGCCACTTGATTTAGCCGGCAGATCACGCTGAGTAATATGTCGGCCGACACATCAGTGCATCGACTGGTGTTCTTCCCAACGCTAGAAAATAGAAAACTAAATGCACAAAATTAGATGTTAGATCGAACAAGAACAAAGAACTTAAATAAATAGAAGGCCCTGTAACCTTTGTAACTTACTCCCTCAGAGGTTGATTTTCTTGGATTGATTGCTTTGTTAGTTGAAGTCACGAAACCCTAAAACCTAAGCTTAAATTTGAGGGTTTTTCACTCGGGTGTTTTTACTCTCCGGGAGGTTAGGGCTTTTGAAGCTCGAGTTTGTAGGAGTATTTATGTAGAATATTGGAGTGTGGGGATGAAAGATTGTGTGTCGATTTTGATATGCAAAGGCTCTTATTTATAGGGTTAGCAATGGAGATGTCCCAATTTGATTGAATCTCGAATCGTGAGAGGTTTTGTATGTGCAAAACTCTATCCACAAGAGTCCCGTGCTTGTTTGCAAAGCAAACCGAGGTAATCCGATCAACGGGGTGAGTCCTAATCAGGCTCTGGTTCTAAAGCTACTAGAAGAAGTTGATTTGTCGGCCGGTTAATGCATTTGGTTAGGGGGTTTTTGGTTTGTGATAGGAAACTAGTTTTCCCGGGTAGACAAAACGATGTACAGGCCGGTTAAAGAATATACTGGCAGATATTTTGGCTAACTTTTGGATGGTTTGGCTACAAATCTTCACAAAGGTTCTTAGATTTACGTGAATTCACCCAAAGCATTTAGGCGTCATTTTCATCATCAGGAGTCCGCGCGCAGCGGTGCTTAAAATATCTACCGAGCCAATTTAGGGTGTCTAACCGTAGAGAGACTCTATTTTGGCGAGGCAAATATCTTAAGGGCTTTGAAAAACATTTTTGATGTGTGGTCGGGCCCTCGGGCTTCTTACATATTCCTTTGAGAAAATCAGATCACTCGTAGTTTAAGGGACTTTTTACACACACTGAGTGTGAGAGAAAACTTGCCTTAGACCATACCTAGCCATCAGACGGTTGCATGCTTGAGTGTGGTTTTAAACCTGTTGAGATGTCGGTTTAGGATCGAGTGCGAGACTACTGAATAGAGCTTTGGCAATAAGAGCGCGAAGTTGTTGCATGTCTAGATCTGAGTGTGAAGCTGTTCAGGTTGCTGAGTGTTTTGATTTAAGCACGAGGCTTTATATACTACAAAGCTCTTTAGTGCGCATGATAGCGCGATGCTTTTAAGTGCCTTGATTTGAGCATGAGGCCTTAGATAGTATGAAGCTGTTCAGTGCACATGATTGTGCAAAGCTGTTGAGTGGCTTGATTTGAGCACGAGGTTTGCGTTCAATGCGCATGATAGTGCAAAGCTGTTGAGTGGCTTGATTTGAGCACGAGGTTTGCTAAGTGACTAGATGGTGCGAAGTTGTTCAGTACACATGATAGCGTGAAGCTGTTTAGTGATTACACCTGAGGTTGTTGAGAAGTTCGATGATGTGAAGCTGTTCAATACGCATGATAGCGCGAAGCTGTTCAGAAATGACTATAGACTAAAAATTGTTGATAGGTCAGGGATGTCGAGTGACTAGATAACACAAACCTGTTTAAGAGCTATTTAGAAATGTTCAAAAGTTGTACGAAGCTGTTCTGATAACATGAAGCTATTCAGAGATGTACAAAAGATGTACAAAGCTATTCAGATGAGAAGAAGCT
Source organism: Vaccinium vitis-idaea (assembly GCA_963854785.1). Taxonomy (NCBI): domain Eukaryota; kingdom Viridiplantae; phylum Streptophyta; class Magnoliopsida; order Ericales; family Ericaceae; genus Vaccinium; species Vaccinium vitis-idaea. Next base: position 15,038,757 of record OY978224.1, on the reverse strand, counting down.
GTTTAAAAGGCTATTCAGAAGCCATATGAAGCTATCCAGATGAAGCTGTTAAAAACCTGTCCAGAGGGCTGATTGAAGCTTGTAAAATAACACGAAGCCGTCCAAAAGGCAATTCAGAAGCTCTACAAAGCTGTTCAGATTACACGACATGTTCTAGAAGCAGTTCAGTGCGCACAATAGCATGAAGCTGTTGAGAAACTGGATAACTCAGGGCTGTTTGAGTGGTGGCTTTTCAAGACATTAGGCCAAAATTGATAACCTGTATAGAAATGCAAGACACATATACTTGCAATAGTCGTATGATTATGATATGCACTAGTAAGACCTTAAGAGTGAGTGTATGCAGACCCCAGGGTGTGCGCCAGTGCAACATGATACTTTTCAAGTTTTGAGCTTGGATGTCGGGCGTTTTGATTGTAAGCATAGAGCTTATTGTGAATACGCTTAGAGCGTGTTGTTGACAGATGCCGAGCTCGTTGAAAATAAACGCGGAGCCTTTGTTGTTGATGATCGCAATGATGCTTTGAAAAACCCGGATCTCTCGGTATTTTGGGGTAGAATAGTTTAACCCTATTTTGAAGCGAGGGCAGAGCCATTCACTTTTCGTGATCATCCCTACTTCATTTGAGAGAGGTTTCGCTTTGCTATTGAATAATGGTGATGAGTTGATGGGCGAGGCTGCCGTGAGAGCTTGCGTTGCTTAGGTGCAGTTATGAAATCATGTTTGATAGTTTGGCGAATATGAGGTATGCGTTGATACTGTGTTTGTCTTTGCCTAATACTTGGATTTGAACTTGAAGCGATGACATCTTTTATCTTGATTCTACTGGTTCCGGACCCAGAATCGTGGAAACTGTACGGGGATAAAATCCACGTAAGGTCTTGATCACGTGCTTTCTCGCCGGAACCTTAGATCTGCAAGACAGACAAGGGTTAGAGCACCTTTGCCTCTCGTCGGCTAATGCCCCCGATGCTTAAGTTAGTACTGGATTGCTAATTAAGCAAAGAACAATGTGTATGAATGGGTTTCACAGTGTACCTTTCTTCATGGGCATCACGCTGCATTTATAGGTATAGATGACTTAATGACTTAGGCATCTCATTCCCTATGTTTCCTAATTGTATTAGGAAACCTCCCCTGATAGGACTTTCCTATTAAGTTCAAGCTTCCATGTCCCGCCATATCTTGTTTCGCAGTGGACTTCCTTTCCATATAGGATTCTTTCCTATATGGGGTGCATTCCTAATCACAATTGGAATACTCATGCTAATCCCTTAATTCGCAGGATTGTTCCTTATCACATAAGCAACCGCCTTAGATCATTCTGGAATGTCTCACCGCCCTATACGTAGCGGTGTCGTGCTTCCATGTAGCTCGGCATAACACGTACATAGCTCAGCTCATCTCGCCGAGCTGAATTATGTATTCCAGAATGTCGTTTAAGCTATATTCGTAGCCTTCCTAGCTCGGCCGTGCTAGGGACACCCCTCTGTGACTCACGCCGAGCTAGTACATCCTGGTACATTAAATTTATTACATTATCTTGACCTTATTCATGGTCAACACTGCTCGACACAGGGCTTAAGGACTCCCTAAGTGGTGCCGAACTAGTATCCTCATCGTGGTGGCTAATTAGGGCACGTGTTCTGCCATTCCCAAGGGTGATTAGGTTTTACCCACTCCAATTGCTCCCCAGCTCTGCTCACTGCTGTCATTCATCAGCAGTGTGCAGAGCTTCAACGGTCTTGATACACTCTTCTGCACGCCTTCCCTTCACGTGGGAGGCAGGGTTGCTTTCGCATTTAATGCGAAGTGACTCGTTGGTGGCTAGATAAGCCCAAAGGACGTCTAGGGGTGACGTTTTTCGTACGTCATACCCCACTTCATGGGTTTTCGGGGCGGGATAATGATTATTCTTCCCCCCAAAACCCTTACAATTTCAAAAACTCTTCCCCTCCTTCTCCACTTTACTGTGTCAGACGAAAAAAGCGAGCGAGCGAGAGAGAGAGAGAGAGAGAGAGAGAGAGAGAGAGAGAGAGAGAGAAGAGAAGCCATCTCTGCCATTTTCGTCTTGTCAAAGCTCAGTTTCTGCAAAAAATCCTTCAAACTGCCTCCGTTTTCGTCGAAAACTTCCATTCTTTGTCGCAGAATCCCTTTCTAGGACCTGTCCTGTTCGTGTAAGTGCTTTCTTTCAGGCCACTATCAGTGTTTTTTTTCCCTTTCTTGTTCACCATCATCTTCTTCTTTTTGCCTGGGTTTCAACGTAGAAACCCTAACCAGCTAAAACATGGGTAGGCATAGAGCCCTTCTTAGTAATGCCCAAAAAATAGCAGATTTTCGTCGTAAATACAAAATTCCTAATGATGTCCAGTTCCGTTTGAACGAACGTAATGATTTAGTGCAGTTTGGCTAGTCTAGGGAGGAGATTCATATTCCCCTCATTTTCATTGTAGATGGAGGTTTAAGGTTTCCCCTCCACCCCTTCTTCAGGGTAGTCTGCAAATCGTTGCAGACTAATCCCTATGCAATTTTGCCCAAATTTTCTCAGGGTGGTCATGGGCACAGTTGCCCTAAATGAGCTTTTAGGATTCCACCTAAACTGGTGGGATCTACACTTTCTATATAGTGTAGTACCCACCGCCGACATCTCCTATTATTTGAAGGCCAGGAATCCTGACTGGAAGCTCATCACTGACTTGCCAAATTTTAGACACCCCAATCTGGACCGTTGGAATTCTGGGACTTCCCCAAGGATGAAAATGCCTAAAGAGAGCACGCAAGGCTTGATCAAAGACTTGAGGATCCCACCAATAACCTCCCATAGGATTACCAGAACATCCCTTGGAACCCTGGAACAGTCTAAAACCTTAAAACATATGCACCTGGATTACTCTCACAGGCACCTGGATTGGCTAAATCCAGGCGCCTAAAAGGAGTCCAGGCGCCTGGAATAGCTTAATCTAGGCGCCTAGAGATCAGTCCAGGTTGAGTGTGATTTAAGTTGATAGTGGGCGGGAACGATATCTTGAGAGGATTTGCTGCAGAGTCAGTTGGAGAGGGGTGTGAGAGAGATGATTACCTCTATATTTTAGCCCCTAGGTGACCCCTCAACCTTTCTAAGGGTTCAAATGGCCCACTTTGAACCCTTTGTTGCCTATTTAAACCACCTATCTCCTCCATTTTGAGGATGCTGAGACACACCCCTCCCTACTACTGTTATGCTGTCAAAACCACTCCAAAAACTCATTTCCAGAAAAGTCTCCTATTTTTCACTCATTCTCAACCTCAAAAGCTCATCTTATATCATCTAAACCTTCTATATTCTACTCTCTTTATCAAAACCCCATCATAGCAGTCCTATTCTGCCCTTACAACTTCTGCTCACTCAAAACTAGCAGCTACACCTTCACAAAATCCACTCAAAAATATATTTCAAGCCCTTTGATCAAGCCAAAAGGTAGATTCCTCTACCAAAATGCTCAGATAGGCCCTGAGGGGAACTCAACCAAGTTCTTACTGGTCTTCTATACCAGTGGAGGGCTTGGGAAAGGTCTGAATCAAGTTAAAGAAAGAATCTGTTTTGTGTATCAGTGTCAAGTCCAGGCGCCTGGATTAGCTCTTTCCAGGCGCCTGCATTGAGTCTCGGCGCCTAGATTCTCTCAATATAGGCGCCTGGATTCCCTCCACTTGGTCATGATTTTTGCTTCTCTTACTCTTCAATCAGTCCATGGTACATCATTTGCATGCGTTGAACTGAGGTTGTTTGTATTTCATGTTCTGATCCTCTTTATGATGAGCATTTAGAGAATTTTGAGGTTGTAATCACACTTTATAAAAGGGTTACATGAGAAAGAAGTGCTCATATGAGTCTATATGACATTTGTAGGGTCTGATCATTTAGTTATGAAAGTGTTTAGATACGTCTTTATGTCACATAAGCATATCCACCATTGTTGATGTCCAAAACAAGCATTTTTTTATTGCATTTTTAGTATAGATTCACTTCTATTTCATCTAGTTACAAGTAGAATCTGATTAAACAGTATCTTATATGCATGAGTATAGATTCACTTTTGGCACGAACTCCCAAAAGGGACTATAAAATTGGGACAGAGGGAGTATAAGATTTGGAGTTTTAGAGTTGCTGTCTGGTAGGCCATCCAGGAGCCTGGATTGACCCATTCCAGGCGCCTGCATTCAATCCAGGTGCCTGGATCTGCCTAATCCAGGTGCCCAGATTGCAATCCAGGTGTGGTAAGTTTGTTGCTTGTGATCAGTTTTTGGAGCATTTTAAAACAGTTTGAGCATGTTTTAATGAAGATTTAGGGTCTAATGCATAGATCATCCGCTCATGACACAACCACAAGTATGCACATTCATTCCTTTGATCTTTTTGGCACATTTATGTGTTCTTGTATGAATTTGTGATTGAGGTCCATCTAAACAATGTTTTCTAAAATCCCTTTAAGCATTTATTAGAGACCGGTAATTGTGTCGGGCGAGAGGGGTGCTTTAAATTCCTTCCTCTCTCGTAACCTAGCTCCCGGACCCGAGAAATCTCATTTTTGCGAGACTAGTAAAATATTTTCCATTCAAAGGGCAAAAGAGTCATTTTTCAAATGGTTTCTCGGGTACGGTCCTTAAACCTGGGTGGCGACTCCGTTCAATCAATCAAATCATTTTTCAAACCGTAATCGTTTTCGTGGACATTTCCCGCGGGGTGTTCACACAAATTCTTCCAAAGGCGAAGCTGATGACTATCTCGTAGTCAGTGGCAACTGGGAGCCCAGAGACGCCGAGGGGGACACAATTTGATTTGCCTACCCCACGGCCCTCGGCCACCCACGTTAGTATTCAAACTCGCTTTACCTTTTAATTTCCTATTTTTCCTAACTGCTATGCCCTTGTTAATCATTACTTCAACCTTGTTTGGTTTCTTCTTTTTGCAGCAACCAGCACAGCCGCCTGAACCATTCCAATCTTCTTCGTGAGGCAATAGCTTCAACTCTGCTATTTGACGGGTTTGGGCCAACCCCGATTGGGTTAGGCCGAGCTGTGCACATCCTCTCGGGTACACTCCATCTTATTGGGGAGGCATCAGAAGAGGGGGGAACGTCGTACAAGGTGTCCTTGGCCTCCAATGCCAACTCCAACCATTCCTCTTCCCCCTTTTGATAGAGGCCGAACTAGAGGTCGCAGATATCACAGAGGTACCCGTAGCCGAGCTAGAGCAGATCCTCAGCAACAGATTACCTTTGCCCACCGTCTAGAGATCCCAATCGCCATCCCAATCATTACAACAGGAGGCTTTGAGCCAAGCACGTTCGACAGAGCAGCAGGAGAACAAGAAGAAGAAGAAACCAAGGAGAGCAGGTGCCGTACAGCTGTCGCCTCAATAGCCGACCAGTATGACCAGCTGTCAGATTCCTTCTGTTACTCCCCCTCCCCCGAACACAATATGCCTCTACAACCTATCAACCTTTTGAACGAGTTGGGTTCGGGTACGTCCACTTCCCGAGCTCCCCCAATCGTTCCCCCAGTTAGTCCTCCTCTTGCAGCAGCCATTGCACTTTCTTCTCAACAGAGGGACAAAAGGCCTGTTGAGAGTCCCCAGGACGTCTAACCTCCTCTTCAGAGGCGAAGGACTGGGGATTCTGGCTCTGGTCAACCTTTGACCAACACTCCTTCCCTTGTGCAACCATGGGCTCCCACATTAGCACGACTAGATGGGACACCTCTTAATATGATTGACAAGGCTTCATCTGTGGATGCTGCTTATGGCGTCGCTCGTGCTGCTCTTCTCCCTTTGGACATGGAGAGGGAGAAGAACTGCTCTTATGACGCTCTAATGAAATCTATATTTCAGTCGAGTGTTAAGGTATGCTCCTGTCTCTATGTAACAACCATCTTCCAGGTAGTACTCATGCAATTAATCCTCTCCGTGCATCTTTCAGATTATGCAAAAAGCCTCTGTTGGCTTCGAGAAGGCTAAAGAGGCCGAGAAAGAACACAAGAGGGAGGCGAGCTCCTTACAAAAGAGAGCATAGAAGGCTGAAAAGGAGAGTGCTGGTCATGCACAACAGCTGAAAGAGGCAAAAGAAGAAGCTGAGAGATTGAAGGGCGAGCTAGCCGAGCATAAGAGACAAGCTGAGGAGAACGAGCAGAGCTTGCGCCAAGAGTTGGCTGCCACTCAAATGACAAACCGAGTTGTAATCCAGGTAATAGATAACTAACGAGCTCAGATGCCCGCAGTCAAAGACGCTCTTTAGGAGGCGAGCTGGAAGTAGTGTTGTGCAAAGATGGAACTTTCAGAGGACTCGCCTATGTGGATAGACATGGAACCTCCAAGCCAGATGAAGCCCTTGCTGCTCAGGCTCAAGACGACGCTCAAGCCCAGCTCAATGCCCAAGGCCAGCTTAAGCACCCTCCAGAGCGGACTCACATTGAATATAGCATTGTTACCTCACTAATCAGGACGGTGATGGTAACACTGCTGAAGCTGCTGTTGAAGGTGAAACCCTTAATCCCAACCCTGCCACTGTTGCTGGAGAGCACAGTGAAGAGGCCTAAGTGCCTTTTGGAAGCTGACCCATCAACATACAACCTCCATTCGTCAGGATCTAGCTCGGACACTTTCGTTGGCTGTTTGGGGACGTTGCCATGTTCCTTCTCGTGGAGAGCAGGTGGTGGTGGAGCTACTGTTGGAGTGAACTCAACCACAAAGTCAGCCAAAATTTGCCCCTTGATTGCCGTCCTGGGCTGATAGTCCAGATCGAACTGGCTTAACTTAATTGACCACTTTGAGATCCTTCCAGAGAAGTTTGCTTTTCGTAGAAAAGCCTTCAACGGGTATTCTGTAAACACTGTAATGGGGTGCTGTAAAAAATAGTGTGGCAGCTTCCTTGAGGCTACGACGAGAGCATACACCAGTTTTTCCAAGGGTAAATATTGTGTTTCTGCATCCAATAAGGTTTTGCTCATAAATACACTGGAGCCTGCTCTGTCACCCTTACTCGTAGGAGAACCGAGCTGACTGCCTGCTCGGATACTGCCAAATACAGTATCAACCGTTAGCTTCTGGAGTAGAGAGTAGGGGAGATGAAGATAGGTAGTCTTTTAATGCTCGAAATGCGTGTTCCTGCTTAGCTCTCCATTCATATCCTTCTCTCTTCTTCAGAAGCTGAAAGAATGGTCTGCAACGGTCTGAAGATTTACTAATAAAATGATTCATAGCTGCTGCCATCCCTGTTAGTCTTTGGACCTCTTTCGTGGTCTTGGGACTTTGGAGGTTATGAAGTGCAGAAATCTGATCTAGATTGGCCTCAATCGCCCTTTTGGTCACCAAGTGTCCCAAGAACTTTCCCGAGCTGACCCCAAAGGCGCATTTTGAAGCGTTCAACTTCAACTTATATTTCCTTAGAATGTCAAAAGTCACCTTCAGGTCGGCTAGGTGGTCAGGCTTCACTTTGCTTTGTACCACCATGTCGTCTATATAAACCTCCATGGTCTTGCCGAGCTGTTCTTTGAACATCTTGGTGGCCAACTAGCATGACCTTATAGCAATACAAGCCTTTTTGTGAGATGAAGGACGTCTTCTCCTGGTCGGGCTCATACATGGCTATCTGATGGTATCCCCGATATGCGTCAAGGAAACTCATCCTTTCATAGCCTGCAATGGCGTCCACCGGCTGATCAATCCTGGGCAGTGGAAAGCTGTCTTTAGGACATGCCTTGTTGAGGCTGGTGAAATCCACACAGATTCTCCACTTCCCGTTTTTCTTCTTGACCACAACAGTGTTAGCCAGCCACTCTGGATAGCTCACCTCTTGTATGGCATCCGCTTCAAGCAGCCGATCTACCTCTTCGATCACATCGTCTGCGTGCTGTGGTGCTGACCTCCTTGCCTTTTGTACAACTAGTTTATGCTGTGGATCCACATTCAAGTGATGGCAAATCACCTCAGGGTCTATCCCAGGCATCTCCTGGGGTGTCCAAGCAAAAAATCAATGTGGTCTCTTAGGAAAGTAACTAATTCATTCTCCTCCTGCTCGACAAGGGTCTCGCCGACCAGGAAATATCTCTCTGGGTCATCTTCCTTGATCTGAATCTTTTTTAATCCTTCCACCATTTTCTTGGTGGGGTCTCCTCCAACATCCTCCAAAGTCGGCTGGTCTGGAACCTCAACCGTCTGCACATGCTCGGCCCTTGGGGACTTCTTTAACCATATTAAAGCATTGGTCGGCTACTCTCTGGTTTCCCCTTATGCACTCAATGTCATCTGCCCCTGGGTACTTGATCAACTGATGATATGTTGAGGGGATAGCCTTCGTATTGTGCATCCATGTTCTTCCTATAATCACGTTTAGGAAGAAGGGAGGTCAACCACCAGGAAGTCAGTCTTAAGGACAACTGATCCAGCTCGGACGGGCAGTGTGACCTTTCCCATAGGCTAAACTGTCTTATGTGCACTAAAGTCGACCAATGGGACTAGGCACTTCTGCAAGGAGCTCGGTGGAAGCTCCATCTTCTTAAAAGTATGATATTACATGATTTATGTGCTTGCCTCCTGATCCACTAGGATTTTTTCTACATCGTACTCCCCTATTCGTAGGGTACCAGGGCATCATTGTGCGGCACTATCACCCCATCAAAATCTTCATCGGAGAAGGTAATGGGAGTCTCCATTACTCCTTCCGTCCTTGGTCTCTTTTGGCCGAGCTTAAAAACTTGTTTCGCATGCCCATTAGCCCTCTAAATATGCCTGATCTCGTTGTGAGTGTAAGGGGCGACCAATCCATGTATCATATGGATTGTTCCCTTTGGACTTTTCTCGTAGTCCAACTCCTCAATCTGCTCAGCATCCTTCTGGTCGTCCACCAAGAATTCCTTCTAGTGGCCCTCTGCTACATTCTCGTCCAAGAACTTCTTGTATTCCACACAATCTTCAGTCATGCGGCCCAATCTCTGTGGTAGCTGCTGATTGGTGGCCCTTCTTTTCTCTGGGTTCCCTGTCATTTTAGGGGGTCTTCTAAACCACGGCTAGTTCTTGATTCTATATAACATTTTGTAGATTGGGACTTTGAATGTTGCCATAATGCTAAAATAGGACTTGGGGTCTGGGTCAGCTTTGTCCTTTTTCTGTTGTGCATAATCTTTACTCCCCATTGTGTACTCCTTCTTGTACACCTTGGATTCTAGCGTTTTCTTCTCGGGAAGTTGGGGCTGTCCAGCCACAATCTTCCCTCCAGCCTGTAGGATGTCATCCTCCACCCGAGCATGTTCTTGTATTCTGTCCATGAGTTTTGCCACAGTTTGGACTGGGTTCATAGTGAGCGATTCTCGTAGCTTACTATGCACGGGCAGGCTTGTTTTGAACGTTGCTAGAGCGTATTATTCACTGCAGTTTTTAGTCTCGTTAAAAGTCTCCCAAAAACTTTTGGAGTACTGCCTTAACGTCTCGTCATCCCTATGTCTCATAGAGGTTAATGCATCAAACGTCTTTGGGGCTGCTCGGCTAGTCAAGAACCGAGCAGTGAACTCCTCTGCTAGTTGAGTCAAACACAAAATTGATCCCTCTGGGAGCTTATGGTACCAGCTCAGGGCAACTTTTCCCAAACTGGACGGGAACATCTTGCACAGCAAGGCATCGTCTTGCTCGTGCATGAACATGGCAGTTGGTAATGCTGGATATGGGCTAGTAGGTCAGTATTGGTCTCGTAGGGGAGGAACGTGGAGTGCTTCACCCTGCTCGGGGTCTTTTCTGCTCGGATCCAGTGGGGTGATTTTGAGATTTGGCCTATGGCTTCCTTAGCTGCCTCTCGTGCAGTTCTAGGGCCTCCATCTGCTCGGCCAGTCTCTCTTCTTCTTGTATACTAGACTGGGGGTTGCTCATTGGAACTAGATCTCTCGTATCTGTCCCTAGCATTCTTTCTTCTTTCCTCCTTTTTGGGAGAATCACTTCTCTCTCTCCTTTTTCGTGGAGAGGCTGCTCTTCTAGTGGAGGCATCATCACGGTGACGGTTCCTTCTTTCTTTGTCATGCTGCACGAAATGTGTCCGTGAGCGTAAATCCTTCTCCTTCTCTTGGAGTTGCTTTTAGGTCTTGAATCTCTCGTTCACGTCGAGTGTCCTCTCGTGCTAGCTTTTCTGCCTCTTGTTCTCTTCGATCGAGGCTATCCTCCCGTTCTTCATCCCTCGTTCGCCTGTGATCCTTTCTTCTCAGGGGGCTCCTCCCCCTCTCACGACGGGGAGAGGTTCCCATATCTCTTGGTGGTGTTTTTGAGTGCCTTCGTCACTTGTCAGATCTCGGGGAATCATGAATTACCAGGCGTGTATCCCTGAACCTTGGAATCTCACGGATATGCCCTATATTAAATTTCTTCACAGCAGGTTTCTTCTGTGGGGCCTTTGGAGCTGCAGGAGTTTTGTCTACCCTTGCACTCTTTTTCGTAGTGTGCACAAGAGTGGTTTCGATGTCTTTTTCCACCGTATCTCGTCGGGGAGTTTGGATGATGGGCTCTGAAGCCACCATTGTTGATTATTTGAAAGGAAAAACTTTTCGTAAGCGTTTCCCACCGACGGCGCCAATTATACGGGGATAAAATCCACGTAAGGTCTTGATCACGTGCTTTCTCGGCGGAACCCTTGATTTGCAAGACAAACAAGGGTTAGAGCCAAGGTTTTAAATCTCGGTATCGGTCGCGGTATCGGTGTATCGGTATCGGGACATATCGGCGATACGTCGCGGGAATCGGCTGTCTCGGCCGTGAATTTTTTAAAATCATTAGCAAAATGTAGAAAACTTGATTTTACACTCTTTTTTTTTTCTCTCATTAACTTAATTAGTGATATCTTAACCAATCTTAACACATATAATTGAACCAAACAGCCAGATAAGGTTCCACATGCATTGTGGTCCCACGTTGATAATGGCACAAGGCCAACTGATGTAATGACCAACTGTTGGACAATTGGCCCGAACTCTGCAAATCGTCCTATGCGTGTAATGACAAGAGAGAATCTCGAAATGACCAAAAGTTGGTGTTGACTTGATGGACCGATCCAGCAATTTGCACTACTTTTCACCAGACCATGTGTGGAGTAAGGCTGTACCCCACTTCCTCTATTAAAAAGCAATTAACGTGCATCGAATAAAACTTTTCCGGACAGAGTTGTTTTTCCCTTTGATTTGTTGCGTGCAAAACTTCAAAAGAGGTTTGATTTCTCTCTCTCTCTCTTGACCCCCCTCTTTCTCCGCCGCCGCACATAGCGGCTGCCGCTGCACAGAGCAGCCGATCTGAACCACCGATCTCCTCTCTCTCTCTGGCCGATGATGACGATCCGACGACGATGATTGGGTGCGATGATGATCCGCAGCAGATATGTATTTTTTTCTCTGATCTTCTGTTTTTTTTTTTGAAATAATGTATTGTAGTATTCAAGATCTGGTTGTTTTGGTGTACAAGATCTAGTTTTCTTGGTGTTGTAAATTATAATCTCTCATTTTCTTTTTGTTGCTAATTTTTGGTTCACCGATCATTTTTCAAAATGTTTGAGCTTTTTTTTTTTTTTTTTTTTTTTTTTTTTTTCCGTATCGGCCGAGACAGATGCCGTATCGGCCGAGACACCGATACGTATCGGGTATCGGTCGAGACGGGGTGCGATTTTTCCTCACACCGAGATATCGGCCTATATCCGTATCGGAGGTCCCAAATACCGGCACCTTTGCCTCTCGTCGGCAAAGGCCCTCTGATGCTTAAGTTAGTACTGGATTGCTAATTAAGCAAAGAACAATGCATATGAATGGGTTTCACAGCGAACCTTTCTTCATGGGCATCATGCTGCATTTATTGATATAAATGACTTAATGACTTAGGCATCTCGTGCCCTATGTTTCCTAATTGTATTAGGAAACCTCCCCTAATAGGACTTTCCTATTAAGTACAAGCTTCCATGTCCCGCCATATCTTGTTTCGCAGTGGACTTCCTTTCCATATAGGATTCTTTCCTATATGGTGTGTATTCCTAATCACAATTGGAATACTCATGCTAATCCCTTAATTCGTAGGATTGTTCCTTTCACATAAGGAACCACCTTGGATCATTCTGGAATGTCTCACCGCCCTATACGTAGCGGTGTCGTGCTTCCACGTAGCTCGGCATAACACGTACATAGCTTAGCTCAGCTCATCTCGCTGAGCTGAATTATGTATTCCAGAATGTCGTTTAAGCTATATTCGTAGCCTTCCTAGCTCGGCCGTGCTAGGGACACCCCTCTGTGACTCACGCCGAGCTAGTACATCCTGGTACATTAAATTTATTACATTATCTTGACCTTATTCATGGTCAACACTGCTCGGCACAGGGCTTAAGGACTCCCTATGTGGTGCCGAACTAGTATCCCCATCGTGGTGGCTAATTAGGGCACGTGTTCTGCCCTTCCTAAGGGGGATTAGGTTTTACCCACTCCAGAAACATTCCTCGAATTGTGCTTAGGGCCAATTTTATTTGGCTGGCGGCAAATCGATATGTCGGCTGATGAATTAATTAAAACAATTCGAAGTCGCCATTCGGGTTTTAGCGGATTGTCCCTGAGGAACCGAACTCGAATGACTCGTGTCATACTTTGGATAAGGTTTTAGTACCAGTCCGTCTTCACCATATTATCTTAGGTTTGGGAGCTTGGTTACGAGAGGGGAAGGATTTTATGGCACCCCCTCTGGCCCGACCCAAGGGTGGGTCTCTACTAAGTATTTGTGGGATTTATTAAAATGTTTGACATTCAACGTTGAGCAAATAAAGGGGATATGGGGACGGGAAGCAATTAGACAACAACAAGGATTATTATAAGCTACGGTGGATGCTTGTGCTTTGTGTATTTACATGGATGATGATGGTATGCAAATATGAACTAATAAATTGATACTACAGTAGATAACAATATTGACATCAGCAATATAGTAACAAAATGGAACAAGATAGCATAATAAACTATTCTAAAGCCTAAAGCAGAAGCCAGTATAACCCCCTGGACATGGTTTGAGTGCTCAAAGGGAGGGTTTGAGCGTTCAAACTATCCCAACACTACAAATTCCTTTTTTTTTATTCTGATTTGTGAAAAACATGTTTAAGGCTCCTATATCCTTTTAAAACTTGAGTTTTGTAAGCTCCATAGCCCGAGCTCCTATTGGTTGGCAATTCCATGACACAATATCAAGTTGTACTTTTTATTTCCACTATTTTTAGATGTGTTTGTTTAGGATTGTGGAAGGAATCACGTTGTATTTGTACTAGTGTTTTTACGATTCGGTGAAATTCAACGTTATGGAGCTTTTCGAGCAAATTACTTCGGTCCAAGCAAAGTGCTCAAGCACATTCTTCCCCCATGTCCAGCAAAGGGGTTGTTGGCGAAGTGCTCGAGTAACCCTCATGAGCTCGAGCAAGCGGCATAAATTTCTTATAAAAGGGCAGCAGTTAGGGTTTCATCGATAGAACTTTAGCAGCCTTTATTTTGACGTTAGAAAAGAGAGAGCAACCGTCTCTTTGGTTTTGGGACTTGGAGTTCACACATCATGAAGGATTGACTCACACAATCAACTCCAAGAACTTGTCTACAACCTACATCATTCTTATGATTCAACATTCAGTGGATTTCTGAAAGATTCTTGGAAGGCTTGAGGATTCAAGGCGTGCGGCAATCAAACACTTGGTGCGATGAATGTGGATTCGGCAATCAGTTCTTGGGTCAATTGAAAGGATTTTCAATTGTAAGTATAGGTCGATTGTAATCGCTCAACGTTTTTTTTAGTGTTTTGTTTCCTTCCCGTAGTTTTTACCCTATTTGGGGTTTTCCATGTATATCGCGTGTTCATACTTGTTTGTTTAATTCCTATTATTGCTTGATTATTCAATTGCTAGCAAAATAGGATTTTTCATTTGGTATTAGAGGGGGTCGATCTTTTGATTAAGAAAGTTTATTTTTCTTGAGTGGTTCCTTTAATTTATGATGAACACGAATCTGAATATGAATCATCTTTCTAGTCGTATGCCGATTTTGGACGGTGAAATTTTGATTATTGGAAATCTAGGATAAAAGCGATCATGAGGTCAATAGATGAAGAAATTTGGAACTCCTGTGTTAAGGCTATAAATATCCTACTAAGGAAGTAGACTACAAAGTAGTTCATAAATCTAGTTCAGAGTTGTCAAAAGCAGAAAAAGTAGAGCTACAAGCTAATAATAGAGCTTTGGATATTTCGTTTAGTGCCGTTGATGTGACTGAGCATCAAAAGATTGCCAACTGTGAAATTGCGAAGGAAGCGTGGGATATATTAGTCGTATGCCATGGGGGAACATATGTGGACAAACAGTCTAAACTACAAAGACTTACTACGGAGTTTGAGATGATTAGAATGGATGAGGATGAGACTTTCAATCAATTTTACTCTAAGTTGATCGCCATTGTCAACAGTTGTGAAACCCTAGGTGAACCAATTCCTCCTTTTAGAGTTATTAAAAAAAATTTGCGATCTTTGCCTGAAAGATTTAAAACTAAGGTCACTATGCTTGAAGGTAAACGCAAGCTTAAAGAAAAGTCTGTTGAAGAGGTAGTTGGTCTACTTCAAACCTATGTTGCAATCTGAATCTCAGAAATCAAAAATAAAATCTTCGTCTAAGTCGATTGCTTTTAAAAGTTCTCAAATTGATGAGATAGATTCAGATTGCAATAATGATGACGACAATGATACTGAATCCATGGACTGATTTTTTCAAATTTTGAAAAAGTTTTTTGAAAAGAAAGCTATAAAAAATGGTTCTAAGATTAAAAAGAATAATCATAATGGTAAAGAAGATTTTTCTATTGGTAATGAGAAAAATATAGAGAAAGGATAACCATCAGGGCCCAAATGCAGCGAGTGTCATGGGTATGGTCACTTGGCTCATGAATGTATCAATAAGTTGAAAAAGAAGACGAATTACAAGGCTAACATAACTTGGGATGATGATAGTGAGTCTAGCAAGTCTGAGGAAGAACGAGAAGATAACAAAAAGTATATTACATTTGGGGCATCCTTACAATCACATCTTAGTGAGGAATCTTCAGATGATAGTGATGATGAGGAAGAAGGAGATGAGTTTGAGGACAGTCAGGAGTTGAGAGAAAAATATGATCAATTATATCGAGAAAGTGTTAAGATCACCAAGGTAAATCTTAAATTGGCTGAGAAGTATAAGTCAGCTGTGGCGGAGTTGGCGAAACTGAAAAATCGGGTTGATGATCCGAAAGGGATGTTAGCCTCCGTTAAAGGAGAGCGAGACATGCTTCAAAAGGAAGTTGTAGGATTGAAAGAGAAAATCAACATCTTGACTGATCAAAATTCCCTACTCGAAATTGAACTTGCTTGTGTTCTCTTTATTGGTTTGTTTTTTAGAAATGCTATACTAATACATCAAAAAGAAAATCCCAGTAGGCCGATTCTTCTTTGGATTCACAGTGGGTTTTCCGTGTTTAAAAGAAGAGTTTAAGGAGTGTTTATGATTGAACTTCCCAGTTTCTTTAAGCCATCCTATAAGCTTGCTTAGTTGGTTCAGTTACTGCTTTCCTATGCATTATTCTATTCATATGATGATTTATGGCTGTTAGATATTATTTGCTGGTTTAACTTTCGTTGCCTTATTCATATTAATGCTGCTCGTGTTATCTAACTCTTCTTCTACCTTTGTCCTTCCGTGACAAAAAGGGGGAGTACTTTATTGGATGTTTTAGTGATGTGTTGTAGGTTTCTAGGTGTCCATCATTCGTTGTAGGGGATAGGTTTTTCTTTCTAGTGTGTTTTGTCATGGAAGTGCCAAAGGGGGAGATTGTAAGCTCCATAGGCCGAGCTCCTTTTTGGTTGGCAATTCCATGACACAATATCGAGTTGTACTTTTTATTTCCACTATTTTTAGATGTGTCTGTTTAGGATTGTGGAAGGAATCACGTTGTATTTGTACTAGTGTTTTTACGATTCCGTGAAATTCAACGTTATGGAGATTTTCGAGCAAATTACTTCGGTCCAAGCAAAGTGCTCAAGCACATTCTTCCCCCATGTCCAGCAAAGGGGCTGTTGGCGAAGTGCTCAAGCAACCCTCATGTGCTCGAGCAAGCGGCATAAATTTCTTATAAAAGGGCAGCAGCTAGGGTTTCATCGATAGAACTTTAACAGCCTTTAGTTTGACGTTAGAAAAGAGAGAGCAGCCGTCTCTTTGGTTTTGGGTCTTGCAGTTCACACATCATGAAGGATTGACTCACACAATCAATTCCAAGAACTTGTCTACAACCTACATCATTCTTATGATTCAACATTCAGTGGATTTCTGAAAGATTCTTGGATGGCTTGAGGATTCAAGCTGTGCGGCAATCAAACACTTGGTACGATGAACGTGGATTCGGCAATCGGTTCTTGGGTCAATTGAGAGAATTTTCAATTGTAAGTATAGGTCGATTGTAATCGCGCAACGTTATTTTTAGTGTTTTGATTCCTTCCCGTGGTTTTCACCCCATTCGGGATTTTTTACGTATATCGCGTGTTCATACTTGTTTGTTTAATTCCTATTATTGCTTGATTATTCAATTGCTAGCAAAATAGGATTTTTCAAGCTGCATTGCTTGTTTGAAGTGAAAAAGCACTCGTGAACATTGATTTAAGATTCATTGATGAACTAAAGAGATATACTAGTCTGAGTGATGAACAAAATAAACTCCAAGGCTATTTAAGACACTTTGAAACATGACCAGCAGACAGAATACATGAAAAAATCAGTGGCATGGTAGGAAGTGGTTTGAGCGCTCAAAGATATGGTTCTCGGTGGTCATTTTCGGTCCCAAACATGCTGTTCCAAACTTCTCCTTCAGAGCCCTTGAAGTATTCTCAACATGTTTTAAGAAAACCACGACGGTCGAGTGTGACAACTTTGAATTACGGAAACAATCAAATTGCCAAACCTCATTTTAGCTGAAACTACAATCTTGTATTCATGGGCAAACCGACCCCCCCTCTCCTTCCTTTCCCCCACTCCTCCACTTTATTCTCCCCCTCTATTTTAATTTTTAAAAATAAAATGGCAAAATTCTAGAAAATTAAGATTTGGGGTTTGGAGAGTTTTGTCGGCAAAACACATTTCTATAGGGTATATATTGATATTGATTGATTGATGATATGTCTATGGATTGCAATTTTTTCAAGAACTACCCAACTGAAATTCAAAACTAATATGATTAGATACAAATTTAAGAATTTCCCTCAATTTTCCTTTCATAGCTCTAAATTTCTCCGATTTACCTCTCTAAATTTCAAAAACCTCTCTCCAAGTAGTTCCTCATTAGACATACGTAATTTTGCGTATATGCCTGCTATTTTTTCCGTAAGACCATATAAGAGGAAAGGGAAATGAACAAGGGCCAAAAAGAGAGAGGAATCCATAGATTTCTTGTTTGGTCCCTGTTCATCATTGATTATTAAATTCTCAATTCTCAGGATCATTACAATTGGTTTCAAATTTGCTAACTCTGTCTCCAATCCATGACAATATTTCCCCAAACACCAGGTCAACACTTTCATTTGGCTCACCAATGAACTGGTGCCACATATCCCTGAAGATCTTTAACGTCTTGTCCTTGCTCGCAACTGATTCATGCACCAACCTAGCTGATTCAGGATCACAAATCTTGTCTGCCCCACCATGCACAATCAACAATGGAAGTTCAAGCCTATGGCAGTTTTTCTGTATGTACCCACAAACTCTCAGAAACTCCAGTGCAGTTGCTGCTGTCACCTGTCGGGGAAAGTTATGAAACTAAACGTGTATGTTTTGTTGGCCACAACTCACTATATCAAAAGTTAACGGTGATGGAAATAAACTTTAATCATAAAATGGATTAAACAGAATTGGAAAAATCAAACACATGGGGTTCCGTGTTGGTGCTGTGCACGATCCTTGCCGTCTGTTCAGCGATCCAATGGTCCAGATGGAATCTTGCAATGAACGATTAGGATGTCGCAAGGCTCGAATTCAATCTGGACCATTGGATTGCCGAACGGACGGCAAGGATCGTGCACAGCACGCATGCTGTGCACGGTGCACAGCACCAACTCCAAACCCAGTCTCATGTGTCACATAGTTTCCTTAAAAACAATTTCGTCTCCTCATTAGGGTGCTAGAGTTTATTGTCGGCATCGTCTCCCCAGAATATTAACGGTTAAGTCACTAAAATTCAAAGTGAGGTTGATCACTTTGGATTCAGCACTGCTACATACACAAAAATACACCCAGAATTTACCCAGAATTTGAAAATCAATACCCCAGGTTCACTCCAAGAGAATCTCGGCCGTTGATTTACACTTTCGGGGTCAATTTTGAGTCCCCTTTCGGGGCACCCAGACTTATACTGAATCAAGAAAGACGATTGTGAATTTCATTTCTTAGAGTTGCTTGACAATATGTGCCACACTTAGTTTCAAATCAAAAGTGGAAATGAGTGAATGTAATTACGGCATGTTCACACTAAGTCTCTAAATTAAATTCGAAGTGATCCACCTCCACATATAATTTTCTCTCTATCTCCAATAAGGTTTACAAATTTGAATGGCTTTTGTCATTCTGCATTAAACTTTGTCATTTAGTAGGTTTCTGAAACTAGCAATAGTTTTCTGGTTCTTGATCTACTGAAACCATTATTTCATTTCTACGTTTATAGTTCTCAAAAATATCATGTCCAACATTTTTTACTCTTAAGACATTTTTTTTTCAAGAGACATTATTAAAGAAAATCTACAGTTCTTGTGGAGTTTCAATGAGATTTGCAGCCTCGTCACTTTCTTGCCACATTGTCTAGCTCAAAAAATCGAATTAAGATGTTTGAAAATAGCAAGAATTTTTCAAATGTTTTGTAAACTGCAAATATGAACAAAGCTAATTTTAAATGTGAATGAGAATTGTCTCATTTTGAGAAATGAAAAGCCAAATTTATTTAAGGGACACGCGCGTGTTCATCCTCATTGAACACCTGGACAAGGTCGGGGCCAGGGCTGGGTCTTAGGATTCATGTGCTCTCAGCTTATGGTACGAGATCTGTCTTTAGACTGGTCTGGGTTAGTTTGGACTTCGAAATTTGACTTACTATAATTCTGAAGTGGGTAGTGAAAGATCTCGAGACTCTTCATTTCTAGCAATTACAAGAGACATAAACCCAAAATTTATTACCCTCAATATTTGTGCATTATGGCTGCAATCTAGTGTGGTGAAGCTGTGAACAAAAGCCGTTGTACCCTGAGAGACGAACTCCGATGAATCCTTCAACACCTCTAGTGAAGCGGCAAATTTGTCTCAAGGGCACTATGTGACATGCAGCCCTCAGTTTGCGATTCCTTATCCCAAAAACTACTAAAATTACACTCGTACTACCATGTTTTGGGCTTTAATTTTAGACTTCCACTTAAATTGTACTGTATTCTTTTCCTACTCCTTCATTTGACAAAATTTCAGAGATTCTAGAATTCTGTTATATGTACATCTTAATTAGGTCACTATTATTTATTATTTTGATCGGCCTTAATTATGTCACTATTGGAAATGTATATATATTCAGCAAATTAAATAATTTCTAACATCACACCTTGCCGTTGGACAGGCGGTTGGGGCTCTTCATGACCAGATTTCTCTTCCACTTCTCCTTGTATGACTTTTTTACAGGATCATCTGTTATCGCGATT
Source organism: Vaccinium vitis-idaea (assembly GCA_963854785.1). Lineage (NCBI taxonomy): Eukaryota > Viridiplantae > Streptophyta > Magnoliopsida > Ericales > Ericaceae > Vaccinium > Vaccinium vitis-idaea. The sequence goes on along the minus strand of OY978224.1, from coordinate 15,019,006 downwards.
TTCCAAGTGGGTGCGACGAAAGCCGCCATCGGAAGTAGCTCCTCCAGCGGCCACACCGGCTTGAACTTCTTTGAAACCCCACACATTGCTGCATTTAATATCAAACCACTCCACTCTTTGCTTTGCTTTAGGCATATTAGTATGGATATTGCACCACCCAGTGACTCACCTACGTACAGATGAGATTCATGACAAAAGTAATGGACTCAAAATGATGAAAACTGGTAAGACAATAAGCGATCAATCACTCAAAAATATCTCATCAAAATAACAAAAAGTACAAAGAAAAAAAAAAGAAAAAAGAAGAAAAAAAAAAGGTGAATTAGAAAATCTAATAGAATTACAAGGGAAAAAAAAAAGAAAAAAAAAAGGTGAATTATAATTTTTCCTTTAAGGTCAAGGCAAATTCTATAGCTAATCTAACCTAGGAGAGTAGGTTGGGGAGACGGTGGTAGTTGAACTCACCACCTGGTGATAAACAAGCTCTACCACCGTGGGTGGCGGATCCATTGACACCACTTACTTTGATTTCTTGTAAAAAAAAAAAAAAAAATTCTTAGTAAACAAATTTTGCTATACTCAACTCACATAAAACTCTTATATTGCCGATTAAAAAAAAAAAACACTCTTATATTATCACAACTTGCTTCAAAATGTTACTCCCTCCTTCTCAATTTAATAGTCCACTTTTACTTTTTCGATTCACTCTTCAATTGCGGATATCGTTCAATTTATAATATTTTTTAAGATTTCAAAAAAAATTGTGTAATAAAGCTAATTGAGATCTATCAAATATAATTAATCTATATTGCATATACAAAGTCTTATATGCTACAAAAAATAAACATTTTTTTTCTATTATCACAATTCTTTTTTTCGACCCTTTCTAAAAGAAAATGTAGGTTTTTTCACTGTCCTTTAGGAAAAAGACATCCAAGAAATTGTATTCGTAAAATGAATTGAATAATCTGACAAAACAAGGCTTAAAAATTCTTAGTTCTTCAACCTCACCAAACAAGAAAGCTGGCAGCTTCGGATGGCCGGCTCGAGCCGAGTCGAAGAACTGTATGCAGTCCTCAACCACCGGTTCGATTTTAGGAATGTGACCGCGGGAGCCGTCGGAGTAGCCATGGCCTTGAAGGTCAAGTGCACAAACATAGAACCCCGTTTTCGCTAAGCCGACTGCAGTCAGCTGAATGAGCCAGCTGCTCTCGTCTATGTACCCGTGGACCATGGCTACCATCCCTCTGATCCGGGGACTCGAACCGGCTGGCTGCCATGACTGAGTAAAGAGTTTCATGTTTTGTTTGTTCAACATGAAGCGCTCTTGGTGGAGTACTTGGTGTTTCTTGTAGAACTCTTCCCTTGTGAGCTCCCCAAAAGGACTGTTCTCATTGGCTTGATGAATTGGATGAGCCATTTTGTGTTTTCTGAACAATTGAGAATCGTAGGGTAGGGTATATATACACAAACAATGCTAGTAACGCACACAAATGCACATGTGCATGTATGTACCAATTCGTGTCTTAAGGTTTAAATGAACCCTTCCACTGGTACAGACCATAGTGCACAGACCGTGCACAGATGGGTCTCGGGGACCCACATCTGGGTCCCACATGAACGATCCGAGCCGTTAGATCATCTTAGAATAATTTTCCGAGGGGCCACGCGAGAAATCACCTCCATCGGACTTGTGTAAGTGGTTCATCCAAAAACCCCCCATGAACCACTTACACAAGTCCGATGGAGGTGATTTCTCATGTGGCCCCTCGGAAAATTATTCTAAGATGATCTAACAGCTCGGATCGTTCGTGTGGGACCCAAACGTGGGTCCCCGAGACCCATCTATGCACGATCTGTGCACTTTGGTTTGTCCCCATTGATTTACCGGGTTTAAATAGCGTTAGAAAGAGGTGGGACGGTGGCCGGAGTATCGAATGATACGTAGAGAGAATTTGGTGTAATGGGCGTGCATTTGTTATGATAATTTTCAGCACTAGGGCACTGAAAGTCAAATGGTGAAGTATCGTCCACAGCAACCATGAGGTGGGCTAAAAATTGGATACGAAGCGATAAATACAGGGAATTAAGTCTTGTTCCCTGTATTTATCACGCTTTACACGATAAGTCATTTTTCGCACATATATTAACTAAAATACCAAAATAGCCACCTTTTAGAAATAAACCGTAATTAGTCAATTACGTGTATATGTGTGTATTTTTGTGTATCTTTACTACTCCCTCCGTTCCTTTTTGTTTGTCCCTTTTGGGGAATCGAAATTTTAAGGAGACAAGGATGGGACATTAACTTTGTGTTGAGTTTCCAATTTTGCCCCTCCCTATTTCAACGTTTCTATCCGAAAAGGAAAGGACCAACAAAAAGGAAAGGAGGGAGTATAAGATTGGACCAGTCCATCAATTGGAAACCTCGTCGGCCCTATAAATTTTTGTGGGATTAGTCTGATTGAGAGTGTGTTTGGCCGCCTGCTTTTCCCCTTTTTGCATTCTCTTTTTCCACTTCTGGGTGTTTGGGGGAGAACACCCAGAAGTCATTCTGGCATAACTCATTTTTCATTTTGATGAAAGGAGAGGATAAGTTAAAAGTAGGTTGGAAGAAGCTTGTTGACTTCTCATTTTTCACTTTTCTCATTTTGATTAATAAAAAGACCTACAAAATGTATTCTACACATATTTTCTAAACACTACTCATGTTACAAAATGCATTCTGTAATTTCTCCCAAACACTCCTCTGAAATTCAAAACACATTCTGACCATAATCTAAAAAGCCAAAAAGTCAAAAAGTTAAAAATGAAAAGCTAAAAAGTAGGCTCACAAACACCCCCTGAATCTCTACAAGTGAAAATTGAGATTAAGTATATGGTTGGTTAGTGTGCGCGTAAGTTAGTCTAGACATTTGAGGTTTAGAGACTTAAGGGTCTGCTCCACTACTAACTTCTACCTCTTTGGCTTTTTAATTGATGTATGAGTAGAATGATTTATCTCAAAAAGTGGGAAAAGTAGCAATAGCCCAAAAAACCCAAAAGTCCCCGTTAAGAACGACACCTAAATTAGTAGGGATTTATCAACCGATCCAAAAAAAAAAAAAAAAAGGACCTAATGCAGCACAAGGTCCAGCCCATCAGAAAAAAACACACATAAGGATGTCGGCAGAATTTCTGCCCAAATTACCTCCAAATTTCATGCAAACTCCATAGCTTCCTTTCTCCTTCGCGAACTCCATTGTTTCTCCTCGCATTCTCCATCCCTACTCCAAATCCAGCGACGACCTCAACTCACTCTCCTCCTAACTTGTCTCCCTCGTCTTCGCCGGCGGCAGGCAGAGCGGTGGCCCAAGGTTGTCTTTCGCCTGTGGAATTTTAAAAAATTCGTAGAGGCTTTTCGGTCGATTTTGAGCTGTTTCGACCCAAATCTTGCTCACGAAGTGAGTTGACTGGGTCGGACAGATTTGTGATCGAATTTACTAGTGCAATCAGTACAAATTTTTAAAAATTCGCATGTTTGGATGTGGTTGTTGACGGTGTTGGTGTTGTTGTTGTAATCCACTGAGCATTTTAAAGCCTTCTATCAAACAGGTAGTTAACACTTATTATAAAATGGCTTCAATCTTTTGAAAACAATTGAAGGAGTTTCATAAAGTCGCAGGGATGCATCTTTCCAGAAATTCGCAGTGATGCGAATTTTTTCGATCTTTTGAAATTAATATTCTCTCATAGTCTTTACTGCATAAGATGACCATGGAATCATACTTCTTAAAAATTTGCAACCAATCTTCTGAATTTTTTTCCAATCTTATGAGGTTTAATCACTATGAATTTTTAAAATTTCACAGGGTACTTAATTTGGTTTTGGTTGTTGACTGTTTTTGTTGTTGCTGTAATCCACTGAGCATTTTAAAGCCTTCTTTCAAATAGGTAGTTAACACTGATTATAAAATAGCTTCATTCTTCTGAAAACAATTGAAGGAGTTTCAAAAATTTGCAGGGATGCGAATTTTTCTAGAAATTCGCAATGATGCGAATTTTTCCAATCTTTTGCAATTAATATCCTCCCCTTGTCTTTGTTGCACACGGGATCATACTTTTTAAAAAATTTCAACCAATCTTGTAGAATTTTTTCCAATCTTATGTGGTGTAATCATTGTGAATTCTTAAAATTTCGCAAGGTACATACTTTGGTTTTGGTTTTTGATGGTGTTGTTGTTGTAATACACTGAGCATTTTTTCCAATTGATTTGTAAGCATTGTGAATTTTTAAAATCAGAGGAATTATCCGCAAGCTGCCTCTTCTTCTCGTCTGAAAAAGTGTTCAAATACAACTCCTCACTAAACTCCCCGTACATGTTGTAACAGATTGGGCAGTTCAAACCTAGTCAATTTGGTAGTCAAACAGAGCAATCTGAGGTCATCGGTCGCAGGAAAACTGAGCTCTGGTGGTCAACGACAGTAATGTGGTGGTCGACAAAGGTTGGCGACGATTGGAGAAGGCAGGTCGGCGGTTGGCGAGTGATGCGGGTGCTAAATGGTGGTGGTGAGAGAGAGAGAGAGAGAGAGTGAGAGAGTGTGTGTGTGTGTTTTTGTTTTAAACTAAAAGGGCAGAAAAGTAATGTTGCTTCCCCAACTAGACCTAACAGTAAATAAAAATGCCCATCAACCTTAATGGAAATTAAACACTACTTTTTTGTACTAGACGGTAAAAATCTGTACATATTAAAAAGAAAAACATGGAGTATTAGTTGGTTAGCACTAGTAGTTCCTTTCCCTAAGAGCAAATCCAATGTAGGTTGTATAAGCAGTTCTATAGCTATAATTGAACTAAAATTTGCAACTGATCAATCCAATGCATAGCTATAATCAGATGAAAAATGCATAAGTTGCATACTTAGTTCCAAATATAAAACCAAGGATGGCTAGCCATCCTTGCTACATCACCAAATTCCAACTGCCATCTTCACTATACAAACCGGAGAGTACCTGAATCTTGCCAGAAAGTAGCCGGGAATTGGTGCTATCGCCGGAAAGTTGCCAGAGTTGATGCCATAATAAGGTTACGGTTTGGTTGGTTTCATCGAAAGGGAAACTGGGTTGAACATAATCTAGTTCGATCTTGAGGGTTTCTTTGTGAGGGTTTCAACGTGGGGTTTGATCGGACAGGAAGGGGGTTTGGCCAATCGGTTTCACAGAGAGAGAGAGAGAGAGAGGAGCGGTGGGTTTGATCGGTGAAGGGAGAGGGAGACAGAGATGAGACAAAGATGAAAAGAGAGGCAGAATGAGATGAGATGGGGTTGGGTCTGTTTCAACGAGCATGATTAATCCAACATCCATTTTATTTTCAATAGCTTTTATTTTTCTTGATTTTCTATGAATATGCGTTAACTTCACATTTCAACGTGCATTAGCTTTTCTCTTCTCCCACCTTCACCTCTATCAATATATTAGTATATTGAAATTTTTTTATGAAAACGGGGGTTGAGAATGGGGCGAAAAAGTAATTAGGAACGAGGGTTGAACAATTAGATGACAACACAGATTGAAAATGACGTGGATAGTTGAATTGGGTTGAAAAAATAGTGAAAGGTGAGATGGAGGGAAAGTTAGTTAAATTTAGAACTGTTTGGTTCTATTTTAAAACCAATCGCTGGAGGCTGAGTTCTATATTTTGGCATAAAATCACTTTTTTGGTGCCAAAATATGGCAATTGCTATAGCCATTTTCCATTTAGGCCTAGTTTTCCAAAAAAATTTATCAAGATTTGATATAATCAACCTTTGGTTTTATCAAATGAAGAAGATGTTTGATAAAATCTCAGCTGCCTCAGCTAAGATTTTGTCAAACATCTTCCTCATTTGATAAAATCGTTTGGGAAACTTAGCCTCAGCATTGATTTGCTCTAACCATCCTCATGTTGCATAATAAATGAAGATGTCCAATACACCTCATTTTCTGTCATAATGCATGATTCTAATTTGATCGCAATCCATGTGACGGGTGGTTATGGCCTTTAGTCATTTCTCGTCATAATTTTTGGCCGTGGAACTTCTGCTCCTCCTGATGGCTCAAAATTTGACACATTAGTACAATTTGTGTTTACACTTCTCTTTAAAAAAAAAATGCATAATAAATTTTATCCAAACGGCCTGTGAGCCGTGGGTCTGCTGTATTCCCAGTGAACAAGCTGCTGTCACTTTTCGGCTAGCAGTGTCCTAGCTGTGCTTATGAGTATGACCTGAATGCTTGACCTCAGCCTTGATCTTACAGTTCTTACTGCACGGATGCCTTTTGCCTTTCTTTTGTTCACTCGTCGATTGTGTTCGTTATCTTGAAAATGAGATTACTCAAATATCGGTCATTTGTTATGAACAAAAACACTTTTTGTTGAGAGTTAATTCTTATGACCATGACATTACCATGACCAACGAAGACAACAGCTTTGAATGACTCACGTACCCTCTGGAAGACACCTTTTCGAAGGGCATGTGGCCCTATTATGCCGACTTGCCAACGGGGACCCCAGTCCGGCCAAATCATTTAGTTAAATATCATTATCAAACCCAAGGGGTTGGTTCAGCTGTTTAAGGCTCCGAGTTTGGTCCCGCCAGGTCCCTGGTTTGAATCTCCTAAGGGCCACCCCATGGGCTCCCATAAGAATGTCCCAAAGGCTAAAGGGGCTGTGGGAAATAGTCTCGTAGCATGTGCAAGCTGATTCGAGAACTCCCTGCATTACCAAAAAAATATCAAATATTCGAATAAGAAGAGTTGAATTAGTGTGGGCCCATGAGCCGTCACAATAGCTCTTCTGTTCTTTGGGGCATAATTGCAGCGCAACCTTTAAACTTCTTCTTTGTTTTTGTTGAATTCACATCCACTTCCGTCAAAAAGCTGATCACTGGTACTTGGAGCATTCTTTGTTTCTTGCTTCAATCCTACCATGTTTGAGTAACAAAGTTACCTTTTAAGGTTGGTTCGGTTGACCGAATATGAGTGTTTGATAAGACTATATATCCAAAGTGTGGGGCATTCAAAAGCTCTACCGCATGAGTTAGCCACCACTTGCATATTAGTACTCCGTATTTGGTTAGACAAAAATAAGTAATTCCTACTCCAAGTAGTTTTAGTACCCCAGGATCTCAACTTCTCAAGTCTCAACCCTATCTTTTTTAACAGCGAGTCTCCACCCTTTGATGGAAACTGGACAACCGACCCTTCCTGTTGTTGACAACTAGCAGGAGAGTGCTTTCTCCATTGCCGGCAGCCCAAAAAATTCATGTTACGAGAGAGAGAGAGAGAGGTTCAATTATTAGCGTCCAGAAATTCAGGTTTCAATTGTAAACTTTTCTTTTTCTTCAAACGTTTTCTCTGTTAGGAAAAGAAAAGGCTACAATACACACCCTTTATTTGGGTGTGTATCATACACACTCCTATAAAAGTTACGAATTTTTTATAAAAGTTACGAATTTTTTATAAAAGTTACGAATTTTTTTATAAAAGTTGCGAGACACACCAGAATGTTACGAATCATATTACTGAAAAGTTGCGAAAAACTAAAAAATGTTACGATTGCCAATGAGGTGGCACAATCTGGACCATACAATAGGTTCATATGGTACACACCTTTAATGGGTGTGTATTGTAGCCATTTCCTTACATAAAGGCTACTGCAATGTAATCGCATGAATCAGGGCCAGAGCCAGAATTCTGACTTGGAGGTGGCATCTAAAATTACTGTTATTATTCTCTCTATCTATGGTGGATGAAAATTCTCTTTCACTCCAACGAGAAAGATGTAGAAATGGAAGTTCTCCTTCTTCACGAGCTTTGCTCCTGCACACTAAGCAAACTCGTTAGCATTAACCCGGACCGTGGAGTCCGGAATGGTACTCTGACGATCAAGTAGTAGCTAGAAGATGAAAGAATAGTACTCAGATTTAGGGTTGCTTAATAGAGATGAAATGTACCTCTTTAGTGTGATCTCGCTTTGCTTTTATAGGTACGGCTTGGCTTGATCCCCAAGGCTTGTGCCTTTTACGCGCGATAACCGTCCTGATGACATCGCCACATACGTAACCGAGCATCATTACGTTAGCACATGCACCCAATCCTATCGCGACACGTGTCCATTCTGTTACAATAGAGTTTCTCGTGACCTTTGAAGGGCTTGATTTCCACGGATAATCCGAACCGCTTCCTTTCCGGTCTACTCGGGTCGTACCCGTACCCGAATCGATCGGCCTTCGGGTTTGGTTATTCGGGGAAGCCTTTGGGCTTACCAGTCTTCTAGGGATCAGGCCTGGGTTAATCCTAATTGGACCTTAGTCCTCTTAATGACAATTTGGGCCTTTCAGCCCGTTTTCCTGAAATGGTTCGGGCCTGCCCTATTGAGTTATTTAGGCCCGCACAATAGCCCCTCAACTTCCTCCAATCATCGTTCGGATTGATTGGGGGGAGTTGAACCATGTGGTTACTGAGTTAACTGCCGAGTAATGCATCCAAGCTTTGTTGAATTCCTTACGCCGAACGAATTACGAGAAACTTCTCCTTCCCGTCTGTGCCTTTGCCACTTGGAAGGCCGGGGTTTGTCAACTATTCATGAAAAGATGCAATGACTGCGAAGGTTTAATTACTGGTGTACGTGCCTGTTGAGATTAGACACGTGTCCCACGTTTTCACCGGGTTGCGCCGCTTCGCCTCCAGCTCCGTCGTTTTAAAAGGCCACTATAAAAAGGGTGGCACACAGTGGCATGGATTCTTTACTCGTGCTTTTGCTTCTCAACCATTGTTGCTTCCTCAACTCAGAGCTTCCGTTTTTAACTTCTACGATTTCAATCACCTTCAAGGCTTTTCCTCTCTTCAAAACTCAAGGTATATCTTCCTCCCCATTGTTTATCTCTAATTTCGTCACTTGTTGCATATTTTTTCTGCATAAGACTGTGTTTTCGTCGAGTTTTTCTCCGATGTGAACAGTGAAGACGCTGTCACATCATTCATATTGTTATTCCCGAGAGTCATTATTCTTGGCCTTTTCGGCCCAGAAAAGCCTACTCGGCTTCAGTAGTTGTCTCGGGTTTGCCATTGTAGCTAACTATTTTCACCCGTGCACATGGTTTGGTTTTGACAATATGGTCATCAGTGTCTCCTCCAGTGATAGCTCTGTAGCCCGGATCTGCTTCCTCGGGGACGCAGATCGTCGCCTAATAGAAAACCTGAGGAACATGCATAACCGAACGTCTGACGTCAAACTTTCTTTTGAAGCTGACAGCCCTTCTAACTCTTCCAATCATTCAGTAAACATGACTTCGCCAAGAGCTAGTGGTGGTGAAGGCCCGAGCAACATCCGAACGGATGTTGTGCTCAGTGAGGAAGGATCCATCCCGAACCCCACGTTTGTCGAGACCGAGAATGAGGGTGAGGGCAATGCTGAGGCTACCCCAGACACTGTCAACCCCTACCTCCACTATTTCGATGGGACTCCCAAGTCCTATGATGCCTTATGTGCGAGCTACAAAATCTCGGACGATGTTCTGGTCGAGTTGGTCACGGACCCAGACAACATGCCCTTCGAGGAGGGCAGAATAAATCTCCCCCTCTATGCCATTACCGAAGGTGGCGTCCGGTTCTCGCTCGACCCGTTCTTCCGATTGGTTTTGGCCACTATTGATCTGACCACTTCCCAGCTCTCCAGTAACATGTTCCAGATCATCATGGGCATCGTTGACCTTCGCAATAGGCATAACCTAATCTTCAGTCTGCCCGAGCTCTTCGAGATCTACAACCTCTCCTACAATGCTGCCTCGGGGAGATGTTTCTTCTCCATGAGGGATAAATATGATCATCTTGTGCACACTCTCCCCGACTTTGATCCCTTCATCAACGACTTTGTCACAGTTACGAGCAATTTCATGTATGGCCCGGATGAAGCCGCGACCAACCCTATTCGGTTCACCGTGGGAAACACTGGTCGATGCATCTTTCATTGTATACTTTGTTTCATCTCTTCCTTAATGCATTTCTCTTAATATTTTTTATCTTGTTTCAACCCCTGTCATCATCCCACACCTGAGGAAGTTGGCCAAAAAGGACAAGATCAACGCCACCTTCGCCATCCCCTATGAGCAGAGGAATATTCGGTTGTTGCTGGATTATACCTCAAACAACAACTCCTTCTTGAGGAAGCAACCGAAGGAGGGTGAAGGCGAGCCGTCGAGGCCAAGAAAGAGGCAGCCGAAGGAGAAGGGTGCTGAAACCTCTCATCCCAGGGCAAGGAAGATGAAGGAGTAGAGCGAAGAGCCTAGTCGACTCACTCCCGGGACCGAGCGTTTGTCCATAGACCTTGCTACTCCCGAGTTGTATCCGGGATATAACTCTGAAAAGATGGTGGCTGCTCAAAGGAAGATAAAGAACTTGAGGAGGCTGACTGGGGGGAAAGAGAAGCCGACGGCCGAGGGACCTGGAGAGACCCAAAGGGGTGAGTCCCCAGAGAGGAAGAGAAAAAGAGTTGGGAAGGCGGTGGCAGATGCCTCGGGAAAGGAGCGACCCGTGGTTGCTCTAAAGGCACCCTTAGGCTAGGAAGATGTTCTTTCTGGCTCGAGGCCTCTTCTTTCAGGCTCTATCAGACCCAAGCCTTACCAACCTGTTCTCTACACAGACAAGGGACGATAGCTGACTGACCTTGACCAAGCCTCACAAGACCCGGACGTTGCCAAGGCTCCAAGGCTTTGTTGTATGGCTTGGCGCTTCCCGAAGACAGGAAAGAGGTTTCGAAAGACTGCAACCTCGTCTTCTCCAGCCTCTCTTAGCATGTTGTTCATGTAAGCCAAGCATTATCTTGTTTTTTCCACAATCTCCATTTTATTGTCCTAATACAAGCATTCTACAAGCGGGCCAACACATCCTGATGATGCGCCAACTCTATACCGAAGAGCTGGCGAGGTCGAATTCGCTGGAGTCTCAACTGAAGGAGGCTCAGGAAAACGCCGATGCTGCTCGGACCGCTTGCTCAAATGCTGTTAACAAAGGCAAGGTTGATGCTGCCCGAGTGAAGGAGTTAGAGAAAGAGCTTGCCGAGGTGCGTCAAGCAGAGGCGGATAGGCTGAAGGCTAAGAAGAAAACCTCTTACAACGAGGGCTTTGACACAGCCGAGGCAGCTTATGAAAAGCAAGTTGATGGCATCTTCCGGGACTGCAAGAAAATCTATGCCGACCGTGTGGGTGAGGCCTTCAAGCTCGGGTACGTCTGCTGTTTGGATGCTTTGTCCATGGGCCCTGAAGCCCCTCAAAGGGTTTTTGTCCCAGATGCTCCAGTTGACAAGCTCGTGATGCTTGACCTTCCGGAGGTGGAGGAAGCCCCAGCCGAGGAAGAGGATGCTGTTGAAGGCTTGTGAATTATTGACCGAACGGCTCCAAACATTTTAAGGAGTTTGCCGTTTCGGAAGTTTGTAATTAAATTTTTTATGGTGACTAGTGCCGAACAGTAGGCTAGAACTAGATCGTAGGATTTTTGAACAGGTTTATCTGAACAGAGGATACTTGCCAATGCTGCTTCGGGAGGAAGCGGTGAAATAATTTTTTGAATGCTAAACATTGACTTTCTGTGATGAGTTTTTTCCTTTTCTGAATGCTAATCGTTAACCTTTTATCGTGATTGCCCCTGCTTCGGTCAGAACCGAGTAATGGCAGGGTTGTGTCCGAAGCACATGATTATAAATAGGAGTTGCCGATAATTTTTAAGAATAACCTTGATGTTTGTTCTAGTTTTGATTTTATCCCGAGCGTTAGTAGGAACGCTGAAAAAACCTCTTGGCACCGAAGGCCTTGTGTGATGCCGAGTAATAGAAACTAAAGGCATATGTAAGCAAGTTTGCTTGAGCACGAAAATGCTTCAAATGTCGGCCTAGAGTACCGAGTAATCACAAAAGAAATAAAGACATTACAATAATCTTTTAAAAAGATACTTCATTAATAGATTGAACCGAAAGAGGCTATGCGACAAGAGTGGACAAAGCAGGTAGTCTAAATGATCAAAATTTCCTCAAATTTTGAGCGTTCCATGGGTTTCCAACGAGGGTCCCATCCATTTCGGCAAGCTTGTACGAGCCATGCCCCACCTTTTTAATGATTCAGAACGGGCCCTCCTAGTTAGGCATGAACTTAGCCTTGTTAGACTTCTTCACCACTGTCCGCATGACTAAATCGTCGACCTGGAAAGGCCTCTGTCGAACGTGCTTGTTATATGTCCGAGCAACTTCTCGTTTATAAGAGGCGAGCCGAAGGTTAACCTCGTCCCTCTGGTCTTCTAGCTGGTCGAGTCCCCGAGTGATAGCCTCATCGTTTGTTGGAACATCAAAGTTTTCTGTTCGAACGGTCTCTAGTTGTTTAGTCAGAGGCAGGACGACTTCCATTCCATAGGTTAAGGAGTAAGGCGTTTAGCCTGTTGATCTCCGCGGTGTAGTTCAGTCTCCCCACAGTACCTTTGGAAGTTCTTCCACCCATTTTCCTCTCTTGACGGTTAATCGACGCTTGAGGCCCGAAGTAATCACCTTGTTGGAAGCTTCGGCTTGGCCGTTTCCTTGTGAATAGGCAACAGTGGAGTTGTAGATGGTGATATTATGCTTCTTGCAGAGAGACTTAATGGTTTCAGCCACAAATTGAGTTCCGTTGTCATAAATAATGGCGTACGGTACCCCGAATCGTGAAATGATGTTCCTCCAGATGAATTTTTCAACCTCCCCTGCTGTGATATGGACTAGTGGTTCAGCCTCGATCTATTTGGTGTAGTAGTCTGTTGTTGTGATTGCTTGACCGACCAGGTGACTAAAAATAAGACGCGTCCCAAGCGTAGGACTCTCGACCGATGTAGCATAATATCCGGAAGTACCGGAGTCGAATCCACAGAGACGGACGAACGTGTGCAGGACTCAAAGATGACGGGTTCACAGTTTGTCTTGGCTCTTAAGTAGCCACCCCTTGTTTAATGATTAATTGACTAATTAAATTACCCAACTAACTTAACTAAATATGGATTTGAAAAGGAGAGTACAACCGTGGGAACCCAACGTCCGCAACTAGACTAACCAATGTTTACTCGGGCCACAATTATTCATTTTATTGATTTTAGAATAAGAAAAAGGATCCCTAACAAATGCGCACCACCTGTCACCAGATTCCATGCGCATTCGAAATCCGGCGATGCTTGGGTTTTGTTTGTTAGAAGAGTTTTCGTCTTCTAAAATTGCTCAAAAATTAAATTAATTCGATCCCGAGGTAGAACATTAATCAAACTAGCCACGAAGCGCCTTCGCCCCGCGGCCGCACTCTATAAAACTACTCGCTCATGATTCCATTAAACGCAGCCATAATATTAACCCTAGATCTAAACATGCTTCAAACAATTGAAATAAATAAAACATGATACCAAATATTTGCAGCGAGAGAACGGATGCGAAGGACAAGAAATCAAAACTGGAAATCCTGAAGAACTTGAATTAAACTTGAATCTGAAAATAATCCTGAAAAGCCAGCAACCAAAGTCAAGAAAAATAAAACCTAAGTTATCAATGATTCCAATCCCTAATTTCGAGTTATAACGGGGTATTTATAGTAATCCCCTTTAATTTACAATTAAAATCCTAAAACAAATCGGAATTGGACCCGCATACGACTCAAAACGCCGCCGTTTCAAAGCCAAGATAAGCTCTCGGTAGGGCTACACCAAAAATGGTGTAGCCCTCCCCCACCGTTACAAGGCAACGTTAAGCCCGCGTTTGGTGTAGCGCTACCCAACCCATTAACTCTCAATTTGACCGTTGACCGCCCTTTGACCGGTTGACCATCTAATCATTCAGTAGCGCTACACCTCTTTTGGTGTAGCGCTCGCCAAGCTTCTGTTCACTTTCTGAGCCCTGTTTTGCCACTTTTGAGCGCTCCACCAAAATCCTTGTAGCGCTCCCAACGATCCGAAGTGCTTCCCTCGAGAAATTAACTTCACCACTTGGTCTCAACAGCCTTCCATGCCCTCAAGCTCTATCACGGCCTTCAAGTCTCTGCAATCCAATCTTGGCGCTAAAACTTTTCCTAAGAATTAACAAAAACACAAAAGCATACCAAAACAACGCATCAAGTGGAAAATAGGGAATAAATAAGATAAAACCGTGTTAGAACTACCCTCTTTAGGCACTTATATTTATGATATTGCGTGCCTATCAGTGATCAGGTGTTTGAACCCTCCCGGGGCAGTTGGCAAGACGCCCACCATATCCATGCCCCATTGGGCAAAGGGCCAAGGGCTTGTCACCGGCTGCAGGTATTCAGATGGTTGGTGCAAAATTGTAGCATGTTTCTAGCATGGGACACATTTCTTGACATATGCTTCGGCGGTTTTGTACATCTTGGGCCACCAGTAGCCTTGGGTTACTGCTCGGTGAACTAACGAGCTTCCGCCAGAGTGATAGCCACAACTTCCTTCATGTAATTCCCTTAGGATATCTTGGACTTGTAAACCGTGCACCACTCGTAGATCAGGTCCCGTGTAAGTTTTCCAATACATAACGTCATTCGGGTCGAGGTAGTAGTAGGCAGCTCGGCATCGCACCTTGTGCGCTTCTTTCCTATCCTGCGGTAGCTTGTCGTGTTTCAGATATGCAAAAATTTCATCCATCCAACTTGGTCCTAGCTGGACCGAAAGGACCTCGTCAGTTCCATCATCATAACTCGGCTTCACAATTTCTCTAAGGAAAATGGTGCGATGGGGGTGGCCGCTTTGGCCGAAGCCAGTGCAGCAAGGGCAACGGCGTGAGAGTTTTGATCCCGCCCAACCCAACATATCTGAACCAGACCAATTTCTTTTATGAGATCCCACACTCGGCAGTAATACTTTGTCATTCGGGGATCCTTGATGTTGTGGTCATCATGGAGCTGTTTCACCACCCACTGTGAATCACTGTAAACCTTGATACCTTCTGCCCCCAAGTGTTTCGCCAGCTATAATCCTGCGATTAAGGCTTCATACCCAGCTTCGTTGTTTGATGCTGTGAACCCGATTGTGAGAGTTGTTTCGTAGATCGTCCCCCCCGGGGACAGAAGAATAATCCCAGCCCTTGCCCCATGGTTGTTAGATGCTCCATCTACATGCAAGTACCAAATGTGTCCATCGAACATCCGCCACATTTTATGTTCTTCTTCGTGAGCATCTGGCTTTGGGTTGGGTTGGGAGGGGTCGCTTGGCTCTTTCTCGGTTGGTTTTCTTTCGTGTTCTGCTCGAGTGGAGTCTTTGTTTCTTTGAGGTCTTCTTCTTTCTGGTCCAGGAGTGAGTTCAAAGATGAAGTCTGCCAGGGCTTGTCCCTTAATCGCAGTTCGGGGCTGGTATTTGATGTCGAAGTTGGCCAATTCCACAGCCCACCGAGATATCCTATTGGATAAGCTGGCCTTCTTCAAAGTAGTTTTGAGGGAGTGCTCGGTGAGCACAATTCGGTGAGCACAACTATCGTGTGCGCTTGGAAGTACGGTAAAAGCTTTCGTTTTGCGGTGACTAAGGCCAGTGCCAACTTCTCGAGGGGCAGATCTCTTGTTTCGGCGGGGAGTAGAGTTTTACTCGAGTAATAGATTGGTTGATGTTTGGATCCTTCTTGGCGCACGAGAACCGAATTGACTGCTCGGTCAGAGACTGAGAGGTAGAGATATAAGTCTTCTTGTCCGATTGACATGACCAAGAGTGGGGGCGAGGAAAGGTAAGACTTTAACTTGTCCAGCGCTCGATCGCACTGCCAGTCCACTGGAATTTCCTCTTGCTTGTCTTGATGGAATAAAAAAATGGGCGGCACAAATCAAACGATCGCTAATGAATCTGTTTAGTGCCGCAGTCATTCATGTCAATCACCGGACCTCCTTGATTGTGGTTGGGGCTCAAAGGTTTTGGATTGCCAAGAGTTGTTTCAGGTCAGCCTCGATGCCCCTCTGTGTGACAAGATACCCGAGAAACTTACCAGAGCCTACCCCGAAGGCGCACTTCTCAGCGTTAAGTCGCAATTTGTGCTTGCTCAGTATAGGAAACACTTTGGCAAGGTGGTCCAAATGGTCCGAGCCATGCTTGCTTTTCACCACCATATCATCAATATACGCTTCCATGGTGTCCCCGAGTTGATGTTTGAACATCTTCGTGACCATCCTCTGATAGGTAGCCCCAGCGTTTTTTAGGCCAAAAGGCATAACCTTATAGCAATACGTCCCTCGGGGAGATATGAAGGCCGTTTTCTCCTGATCTTCGGCCACCATAGTGATTTGATGATATCCGCGGCATGCATCCATGAAGCTCAGTCGCTCGTGCTCGGAGGTTGCGTCAACTAGTTGGTTGATTCGTGGAAGGGGAAAACAATCCTTCGGGCATGCAGCATTGAGGCTAGACGCGCATCTTGTCATTCTTCTTCGAGACTACCATAGTATTGGCCAGCCAAGTTGGGTACTAGACTTCTCGTATAGCGTCTGCTTTCAACAATCGTCCAACTTCTTCTATCACTGCATTTGCGTGTCGGGCGAGGAGCATCTCGGGCGCTGTACAACCGATTTCCTAGCCGGAGCCACGTTGAGGGCATGGGAGATGAAAGCGGGGTCTACGCCCGACATCTCGTTCGGGGACCATGCGAATACCTCTATGTGGTCCTTGAGGAAATGAATCATCGTTTCTTGTTCAGCCGGAGGGAGAGAAGAGCCGAGTAAGAAATACCTGCTTCCATCTTCATTGATTGGGACAGTAACAAGGTCTTCAACTGCTTTGTCTTTGGTTGGAGAGCCGACGTCCTCTATGACCGGTACTTCGGGGACTTCGATCGACTGCGCCTTTTCAGCTTTCGACTTGACGTGAATGGTGTTTACACGACACCGTTTTGCCGCTAGCTGATCTCCTCGGATTTCTTCCTGCCATCCGTGCCTTCCTATGAATCGAACCATCTGGTAATAGGTCAACGCAATGGCCTTCATCTCGTGTAACTAGTTTCATCCGAGGATGACATTATACGGTCCTAATATATCAACCACCATGAATTCCATTGGCAGCGTGATGGAACCAGCTTCTACCGGCAGCGTTATGCGTCTGAGGGGCCAGACTAGAGTCCCATTAAAACCGAATAGGGAAGACTCAGGTGGCAAAAGTAGATCTGGGTGGAGTCTCAAAGCCTTGAAAGCTGTGTAATACATTACCTTGGCCGAGCTACCCTGGTCAACTAGCACCCTCCGGACAGTCTTGCCGTTAATGCCGACGGAGATGATGAGGGCATCGGCAAGCGGGTAGTGTACTCCCTCCAAATCTTTCTCGGTAAAGGTGATAGTCCATTGGCTTCCCGGTTCCTCGTATTTGCGCTTTAAGGCGTTCTGGACTAGGCAGACTTGCTGATTTGCTTTCGTTTGGGTTAACTCTTGGCGTAGTGCTATTTCTTTCTCAGTCGGGAGGCCTCGGTGGATGACATGCACAATCTCTCGTTGCTCCCCTCCAGGGTTGTTTGCTGCTGCTTGGAGGGGAATGGTTAGAGTTCGTGCTCTATCTATCCATCGGTCGAGGTGCCCTTATGCCGCCAGTCTTTCGAGATGGGCTTTGAATGGAGGACACGAAGTGGCGTAATGCCCCTGCTCGTTATGATACGAGCATTTGACCCGAGCGTCAGCGATCCTTCCATTCGCGGTTCCCAACATATCGGTTGGCCATACGAACCATGGTTCTTGACTGATACTCCGCAGGATCCGGTAGATTGGTTCCGTGGTCTTAGCAACGTATTCCTGTGGATTCGGGACTCCTCTTGGCCATTCTTCTTTCTCGGGTCACCCCGTCCTCCGGTACCAGCCTTGATGATGTTAACCTGCTTCTTCCCTGAAGATTCACTAGGCTGGGATTTGGCACTACTTCCATGCTTCGAGATCTTCCGTTCGGATATCGCTTCTTCGAGTTGCGCATATTTTTCGATAATGATCATGAGGTCACTCATATATTTTGGTGGCCGAAGCATGAGCTCTTCGAATAGAGCCGAGGTCTCATGTAATCCGAGCTTAAAAGAGGCTGCTGCTACCTTCGGATCGCAGTCTTCAATCAAATTGTACACGTCGTAATACCTTTCGGCGTACTCGCAAAGGTTCTCGTCGTGTCATTGGCGTATCCCGACTAATGCGTCCAAGGTTTTTGGTTGCGTGTTGTTGGTGACAAAACGAGCAGTAAAAGCCTGCTCCAGTTGGAAGAAAGAACTGATGGAATTGGGCTTCAACTGATTATACCATATCAAACTCACACCCTGTAGACTGACAGGGAAGGCTTTGCACATCATCGCCTCATCATATCCATATAGGTCCATCAACTGTCTGTAGTGGATCAGGTGAGTCAAGACGTCTGTCTTCGCATCGTACTTTGTGAATTTTGGTATGGTAAAGTTCTTCGGGGGTGGAACGTCCCTTATCTCTCAAACGAAAGGGGATTCTTGAATTCTGCGCAAAAGGGGGTCTGCCAACTGCCGCTAGGGAAGAACAATCTCTTCCTGGGGCCCAATGCTCCAAGCCTTCTTGGCTTCCAGGTGGAGACGTAGATCTCCCCTCGACGCTGCGGGTAATGGCCTTTTATGACTCTATTCGGGCGGTCCTTCCGCTTTGAATCTTCGCAGCTCTCTGGTTTTGGAATCACGTATGGTGATATACTCACTAGTATTGTCAAACACGTACTCCTTGAGAGCATCGTTGTGATGACTTTTGTGGCGGCCCTGTTCACTGCGCGCGGGATCCTTTACTGGGAGGCCCCCCGCGTTTGTCTAGATGCTGAGTGATGGACCTCCTGTCCGTTGTGGTCATACTCCATATGCTTTTTGCCGTGATTGGATGTCCGCTTTGTTTGCAATGGTGCTCGGTGCGAAACCAAGCATCTTGCAGTTGAGCGCGAGCTATCGACCAAATGGCTGGATCTTCTCGCAGTTGTTCGGTCCCTCCCTGATTGTTGCTCGTGGGCAGGGTTTGTTGCCTAAAAATAATTTCCCTCCCCATCGGTGGAGCTGTTAACCGAGCATGAGCCGAGATCCTACCAGTCTGCACCGTTTGGGCATCCGTCTGGTGTGCTGCCTTTGTCCTGCGTGAGAGGTGGAGGTCCTTGGTGGCTTGGGGACGCGTTTTGCCATCTGATCTAATTGAGCCCTCATACTGGCCACTTGAGCCTCCATCCGCTGGAAGGACTCCAGAGGCACAGTGGGGATTGGGGTCAAGGTTCTTGGCGGAATTGAGAGGCTGGTGCGAGGAGTTGTGTTAGGGTAGAGTGGAAGTGTTGGCACCGTCGTTTGCGCCTTGGTAACCATCACCACCCATTTCGTCGTGAGTGAGATCTGAAGTGGTGGTAGGGGAATGAACGTAGGGGAGACAGGAGACAGAACCACCGAGATAGAGATGCTGGCTAAGATCCCCAGCAGAGTCGCCAATTGTGGTGGATGAAAATTCTCTATCACTCACACGAGAAAGATGTAGAAATGGAAGTTTTCCTTCTTCATGAGATTTGCTCCTGCACACTGTCCAAACTCGTTAGCACCAACCCGGACCGTGGAGTCCGGAATGGTACTCCGACGATCAAGTCAGTAGCTGGAAGACGAAGGAATAGTACTCAGATTTTGGGTTGCTTAAGAGAAATGAAGTGTACCTCTTTAGTGTGATCTCGCTTTGCTTTTATAGGTAGGGCTTGACTTGATCCCCAAGGCCCGTGCCTTTTACGCGCGATAAACCGCCTGGATGACATCACCAAATACGTAACCGAGCATCATTACGTTAGCACATGCACCCAATCCTATCGCGACACGTGTCCATTATGTTACAATGGAGTTTCTCGTGACCTTTGAAGGGCTTGATTTCCACGGATAATCTGAGCCGCTTCCTTTCCGGGCTACTCGGGTCGTACCCGTACCCAAATCGATCGGCCTTCGGGTTTGGTTGTTCGGGGAAGCCTTTGGGCTTACCAGTCTTCTAGGGATCAGGCTTGGGTTAATCCCAATTGGGCCTTATTCCTCTTTATGATAATTTGGGCCGTTTGGCCCGTTTTCCTTAAATGGTTCGGGCCTGCCCTATTGAGTTATTTAGGCCCGCACACTATCCCATAATGAAGTCTATTATAAAATGACGTGTAATTGTTTGGATAATTTTTTTAATTAGTTCCTTAATTTTGTGTCAATGTAAGAAATTATGACGACAGTGCTTTATTTTTTTATCTAAAAATTGGAGCTTTTTTTGTAGTTAACTATCTCTACGGGCGGAAGGAGTAATTAATATAAAAAATAAAAAATAATACAAGTGTTCTAAGATTAATTATTTCTAGCACCCGAAAAAATACACATTTTCATTTGAAGAATAGTATTGTTCTCGCAATACAAAAATATATATTTTTTAACCCATGGGTTACACGTGACACCTTTCCCCCCTCTTACCTTCTGTCTTGGTATGAACATATTTTTTGGAACATTTGCATATCTACAAAACTTACTTAAAACTCAAAATTGATTTATTGCGCTTTATGAGACAGATCACTTTCTCATAACACATCAACTCAAAATTACAGTCAATTTAAGCCAGTTTTGCTGACTTATTGAGTTTAAGTCAGTTTGTAGAACAAGGTTAGAATTCGTGTTCTAGGAATTTTTTATACGGAAAATATTTTTGTATGGCTTACCAAACAAAGGAAAGCAAAACAAAAATTTGGGTAAGGCTAATAGACACCTCCTATTTGGATGTGTATTGTACACGCCTCTATAAAAGTTACAAATTGATTACTTCTTATTAATGAAAGTTACGATTTTTTTCGTAAAAGTTACGAGACGCACCAAAATGTTATGAATTATAGAAATGTTACGAATCAAATTGTTAAAAAGTAACATTAAAAAAATGTTACGAATGCCAATGAGATGGTACAATATGGACCATACAATAGATACATATAGTACACACTTTTTACGAGTGTGTATTGTAGCAATACCCAAAACTATTTACTTGCAAACTTATTTTAGAAAGAAAAAAAATTACGCTGTAGATTATTCCAAGCTAGTCGAGACAAATGGAGCCTTCTCATAACATTAAATTCATTTTTGAATTTTTCAACAACCAGAAAAAAAGGAGAAACAAGCCAGGTAGTACAAATTAAGTGCACTTTAATGGCCACCGGCTCAAAGTTTCAAACCCCCACCAACCTTCGTACTGCCTTACTAAAGACCATTGTTACGGGACAACTACCTTTGAAAGCTCTTGATCACAAACGTACCTTAGCAATGAATGCCTTAACTTTACAGCTGCTACCCTGAAAAATATTCAATGCAAAGATGCGGGCCCCTCTTATTTTTGTACTTACCTCTTACTCCCTCTGTCTCATAAAGTTTGGTCCTTACGAAACTACGTGCAATTTTTAAGCTAAAAAATAACGTGCTTACAAAAATAATTTTTTGGTCAATATGGATCTTGTTTGATAGTTCTCATCGAGAACTTTTATACGGTGCAAAAAAAATTCAAAAAATGATTTTGGTAAATACATTATTTGTTAGTTTGAAAATTGCACGTAGTTTCGTAGGGACCAAACTTTATGGGACGGAGGGAGTAACTTTCAAAGCGGAGGTACGGGGTTCGAGTTTATGTAAAGACATCGAACTCTCTTTGGTTTTTAACAGGGGTGTATATGGTCCGAATTGGACCGGTTCTGTAGAAATTTAGGAACAGAACCGTATCTAACGGTTCAAAAAAATTGAGAATCATAATCAGACCGTTACGCATATAGAATCAAACAACACCAAACCATCTGACCGGTCCGGTTTGATACGGTTTCCGGTTCTAAATCATGTTAGCATTCAAAAATTGCAAAAAAATAAATTAATAACATATGACTAATAGGGTTTCGGGGAATGGAAGAGTTTGTGGAAAGAGAGACTTTGGTGGGAGTTGGATATAGGGATGTACTCTTGTAGTGTATATCATTATTGATATAAATGCCAAATGCTAGAAAGTGTTAAAAATAATAAAATTATCAAGTATATGTGGGTATATAGAAGTGCATATATATATTGGTTCCACTTCCTATCCCGACTCCGGACTTCTGGACCTCCGTGATCCGAACATTTTTTTGACGATCCGAACCGTCCAATGTGTTTAGAAGGTGTTTTCAAGCGTCCTCGCCTGAAATCTTCAAAAAAAAAATACCGGAAAGGGCTAGATCCAAGCAGTTTTTCGCAAAACTGTAAATATACAATTTTTGCGAAAAATTGCTTGGATCAAGCCCTTCCCGGTTTTTTTTTTTGAAGATTTTCCTCGTGGACCCTTGAAAACACATTTTGAACACATTGGACGGTTCAGATTTGCCAAAAATAATTTTTAACGTGAAAAAATTACATTTTTCTTATTTACAGGAGGTTACTAGAAAATTTGCCTATATATATTTATTTATACCAACCGGTTCGGCTCAATTCACAGATTCTAATTATGAAACCAAGAACCAAACTAAAATATCCGATTCTCTAACTATCCCTCAAAATACCACTGTAGTGAAAAAGAAAAATGTAGCAACATTAGGTTGTTCCATGGAGTATTGGTTATGGGAAA
This sequence comes from Vaccinium vitis-idaea, assembly GCA_963854785.1. Lineage (NCBI taxonomy): Eukaryota > Viridiplantae > Streptophyta > Magnoliopsida > Ericales > Ericaceae > Vaccinium > Vaccinium vitis-idaea. Next base: position 14,996,420 of record OY978224.1, on the reverse strand, counting down.
GATCTAATTTAACCTCCACAGCGAGAATGATTTTGTACACCCCTGTTAAAAGAGGGTGAACGTTGCCAACTTACCATCATCCTAATTACTGAAAAGCGTGGGTTCCATCACAAACTAATCTCATTATTACAAAAAGTGTATTGATCTCGTGGATTCTACACAATTTTTATCAATCAAAGTAAATGTAAATGTTCAACTTCTCTATACGAGGGTGGACAAAATTAGACTCACGTGCATGTTTTTCAATATGTTGTGTTAGAATAATCACCACACGCACACAATAATCAATACGAAAACAGTAAAGGAAATCAACACAGGAATTTACGTGGTTCCCCAAGATCGGGTACGTCCACGGGAGCGAGAGCGAGTCTGTATTATTCTGAAAAATCGGCTAGGGTTTTTACGATAGAGTCCGCTCCGCTCGGTGCGCTACGCTCCCCTCGCTCCGTTCTGTTCCGCTCCGGCATCTGGCCTTTCATTAGAACTCCTTGGTACCTCTCCATATGAGCCACAAGTTCCAACATGCTGGAATGATTTTCAATTTCAAAAGTCTACAACAAGATTCCATAGGTATCCTAGTCCTTGCAAAAGAAGTGTTTTGGGAAAATTATTTATTTAAAAAAATTGCATTTATTAGTTTTGCGTCAATTTTTTTTATGGACTATTGGTTTGTCTCTACGAGAGAAATCTAAAAAATAAAAAATTATTATTGAAATTTTGAAAAAGTTCACTAAAGACCAAAATTTTGCATTTATTAGTTTTTGTGAATTATTGGATTATTTTTGCCTTTTTCACAAAAAATTTAGTTTGGTTAATATTTTTTACTCTTAAGATTCCTCTCATTGAGACGAACCAATACTCCACAAAACGTCTATGTAAAACTAACAAATGCAAATTTTTTTGAATAAAAAATAATGGCCAATTCTAATCCTTTTAGAAACTACTAGGGATTTTTGTTTTGTTTTTTTTTTTTTTTTGGTAATGAAGTGTGTCTCGATGAAATGGACTAATCTCTCCACCTCTCCCACAGTTCTTCGCACACGTTTGCGAGAGACGAGATAGCTTCAAGAGCAAATCGCTATCAAGTGAATCGGACCACTAGTGTTAATATTAGGTACTCCCTCCGTCCCTTTTATAATGTTTAACTTTTCATTTTGGACTGTCCCTTAATAAATGTCTGTTTTGAAAAGTTAATGGGTAAAAAGTTGTGCAATTATTGTTTGGGTCATGCTAACGGGTGCCATAGTGCACCCGTTAAGAGTACAAAAAGTACACTTGTATGAGTCCCATTTGTACAAAAAAAATACATTTTAAAAGTACATTTATACGTTAAAGTACACTTAAATATGTATTTTAAAGTACAAATGTACTTTTAAATTGTACTTTTTTGTACTCTTAACGGGTGTACTATGACATCCGTTAGCATTTCCCTTATTGTTGGGTTTTGCCCTTTAATTTGAAAAGTTAGTGGGTAAAGAGTTAATGAGTAAAAAGTGGAAGATAATTTTGGAAAGCACATGTAAAAGTTGATGTAAATGTGTAATGATGATGTTTTTTTAATAAGTTGGATGTACGAAGAAACAAACTTAAAAAGGGACGGAGGGTGTAAATAACTTCAGAATCTTTATTTTACTCTCTCATACCAAAATGAAGTGGGCTATTAGAAAGAAAAATAAAATTCTCTTCTTATACCGTTTTATGTCCCCAACTGCTCAAGTTTAATTCTTGGCAGTAAAAGTTTATCTTTTCGGTAAATTTTGCAGTAAGTCAAAGTACGTACGTGGAAGGTGGGACATGTAAGGGGAAGGGGCCCAAGGATATTTAAGCTTTGTTGCACTCGTCGAGTGCATTCTGCACAACAGCAACCCCACGTCCAAGATTCACAACCATCCCAAGTAGTACTTTTTATCTTCTCATTCTGCCACCACAAATTAAGAAGAGCAAATTTGGTCTATATTCACAAAAATATACTTATGAAATTATATTACCAGACACTATTTTGTTTTATGATGTATTTTCCAACCACTTTTTGTTAGATTTTGGTTAAAATCTAAAATATAAATTCTACAATCTAAGCGTAAATGTTTGATAGAATTGTAGGATTTCATAAGAAACCCTAAACCCAAGAACTCATGTCAAACCATTGAAGAAAATAATAGTGGATGCATACCTATCGCCATGGAGGATGAAAACCTTGTAATGTGTGGTTGTTCGTCTTCCACCTCCAAAGCCCTTCTCTTAATTTTGACCTTAGTCTAACACTCGATGGGATGGTATGAGAAAAGAGATTAGGGTTTGGAGTGGGGACTTAACCACATATTTATAGGCCTTGGTTCCATCATAGCCTATCATAATAGATGGAACCCTAATGGGCCCTGAATGGTCTCTACACTTAATAATAAGCCCGTACCACTTAACACACGTGATGTAACCCAAATACGTGCTAATAGAGATTTGTCAATTACCCGGTCACATTAATTAAATGATCACAACTTAATGGGTAGTACCGACACCACTCAAACCTTATTCGACAATATACAATATCTAATTATATGATCTATGTAGGTCCACCTACAGAAAATTGCTAACAAGAATATGCTTTTTCATTTTAGTATAGAATCAATAGATTGTATATTACTGATTCTTCATCATAATCATTATTCGTGAAATGTTTGGATAATATGTCAGAAAGAGAAATGCAATTGAGTAATGCCTGGATGTATAATCTAAAAAAGATATTTTCATTCCTATTTTGACCATTCTCCCTTAAGCCTACAAGTCATTGATAAAAGGTTTTATCATCACATGGAATTCTCCGTGGTATATTGATTCTCAATTATAACGTTTTAAATTAGAATAGCGTATGCCGATCAAAAAATAATAATAGAATAGTGTACATATTCTCATTTGCTTAATCTAAAATGAATTAACTATAAGGCAAAAAATAAATTGATCTCGAATCAGGCATGTCTTTTTAGTGAATAACTCGGGAAAATTGGACACCCATATGTTGTTAGAAATAATGAAACAAAAAGCTATACAAATTCAAATGTATAAACCAAAAAACAGTAATCTCGTGTTTCAGAAGCAAATGTTGGTTATGAATGAGAGAGGCTAGAAAAATCGGTGTTTGGAAGCCTTTTTTTTTTTAATTATGAATTCTGGATTGTAGATTGTGGATTCTGGATTCTAGACTATAGTCAGAATATATCTAAATAGTTTTTTTGGTACATAGGAAACAGAAAGAGAAACTACATTCTTTCAAACGCTACACCCCTCATATCAGCTTAAAGGAGGGGGATGATGTCCGTTGGAGGCGAGATGTGAGAGACCCACTTGTGCTCTTGATCCACGCCCATATTCGCAAGTTTGTCAGCCACTTTGTTACCCTCACGGTAGATGTGCTTCAAAGAGCACCTAGTGGAGGACATCAAAGCCTTGCATTCCTTGATCAAAATCGAATGAAGGGAATGTTCTGGAGCTTCTTCATTGATGAGGTTGATAGCAGCTGTGGAGTCTGAGTCCACTTCCAGAGCTTCCATGCCTTGGCTTTGTGCCAGCTCTAATCCTCTAAAGATCCCCCAAAGCTCGGCCTCGAGACTGGTACAATCTTCCAATCGGCCATAGTAACCAAGCACCCAATGACCTCTATCTTCTCTGAAAACTCCCCCATAACCTGCTGGACCTGGATTCCCACGGCTGCTCCCATCGGTATTGAGCTTAATTTTTCCTGTACCTGGGAAGTTCCACGCAATAAGCTTCAAAGATTTTGTGCTAGATATAACGCTAGAAGCAAAGACGTCTGAAATTTTAAAGGCATATTTAAGACAGTTTAAATAAACAGCATCTGGGTTGGGAATGACATTATCAAAGACCTTTTTGTTTCTCATTAACCAGATGTACCACAAAGTAACTAGAGCTAAAATGGAATTTAGAAAACCCCCTGAATTTCCGCGTGGTTGTCTGATGTTAGATTTAAGCCAAGTCCGCCAATCATCAAGACATCCTGTGGTCAGCACCTGGAAATTTCGCATTCTAGACCAATGTTAGCACTAGTGGGGCAATCAAAGAAAAGATGCTTAAGATCTTCTGTAGCAGCACCACATCTTGGGCACAAGTCACACTCAGTCAGGCCCCTTAGCTTTCGATGTTGATTTGTGAGGAGCTTGCCATGCATGCAAGTCCAAACAAAACCTTGAAGTTTGTGCCGGCACTTTGAGGTGCCAGATCCAATCCCAATTGTCATTTGTGGTAGAGTTAGCAAGGCGATCATAAGCAGATTTCACAGAAAAATTTCCCTTATTACTGGCCACCCAACAGGGGGTGTCCTCCACCTCAGCTCTCCTGGGAAGGAGAGTATTGGTGATGACACCAATATCATTAGTCCCCATGGCAGTATTCAGAAGAGGAGCATTCCACTCTATGTTATCAGAGATAAATCCTTCACCACAGCTTGATCCGTAGTAGTATTATGTCTACCTTCCGCAAGACTGGTGTCACCACACCACCAGTCGTGCCAGAAGGAGATTTTCTCCCCATTACCCACAATCCATTTAATGTTTTGCACAGTGAAATCCCTAACTTTTTTGATGCTCCTCCAGGTATGGGAAGCCTTCTTTTTAGGAGGCCAATCCTTGAAAGAACGGTTTTTGAGATACTTGCTTTTAAGGACTTGCATCCACAAAGGTTTCTTTTCAGCGGTAATTTTCCATCATAGCTTGGACAAGAGGGCCATGTTGGAGAGGCCAGCCTTTCTTTACCCCAGACCCCCCCCCCCCCCCCCCCCCCCCCACTTTTTAGGTTTGCACACACTGTTCCAATTAACCAAGTGAACTTTCTTTTTGTCCTCCTTGTCCCCCAACAGGAAGTTACGATTAAGTCTGTCGATTTGATTGGTAACTGAACTTGGGAGGGCAGAGGTTTGCATAGAGTAGTTAGGAATAGTGGAGGTAACTGATTGAACAAGAGTAGCCCTACCCATAAGGTTAAGGGAATCGGCCTTCCACCTCGCAAGCTTTTTCGAAAGTCTCTCTATTACGTACTGATAAGTTCTCTTGGACACTTTAGAATGAATCAAAGGGACTCCAAGGTACATGCCCAGATCTTTAGAATGAATCAAAGGGACTCCAAGTTCTCTTGGACACTTTAGCCTTGCTCATGGCCACATTAGGAGAAACAAATTTTTTTGACTTATGAGCACTAACCAATTGACCGGATTCTTCACAGAACATGTCAATATTATTTTTCATGGTCTCCCCTTGATTTTCTGTGGCAATACCAAAGAGAATAATATCATCAGCAAAGAAGAGGTGAGAAAGACAAGGACCATCGTGGGAGGCTTTAATTCCCTTCCAATGGTTGAGAGCCACACGTTGGTTAATCTTGGCCGAGAGTCTTTCCATACAAAGGACAAAGAGGTAAGGGGATAGAGGGTCTCCTTGTCTAAGGCCACATTTCGGAGTGAAAGCAGGGAGGGGTTCGCTGTTCCATAAAATGGAGGATTCAATGTTCGTGACACAACTCATGATAAGGGCAATAAGCTTCTCATTAAATTTAAAATATCTGAGGGTATCGAAAGGGAAATCCCAAGATATTCTGTCATAGGCTTTGTCAAAATCAATTTTCCATATCATGCCTCCATCTTTGGCCTTGCTATTTCTAAGAGTATGAATCACCTCTTGACAAATAATAATATTATCAGTAGTTTGTCTCCCCGGAATGAAGCTAGACTGGAAAGGACTGATAATATTATCCAAAAGGGGTCTAATACGATTAACGATAATTTTAGAGACCACCTTATAAGACACATTGCAAAGACCAATAGGACGAAATTGGTTAATAGACTCAGGGTTATCAATTTTAGGAATGAGCACAATGTTGGTCTTGTTCAGGTTAGAGGGAATAGCATTGTTAAGGAAACAACCTTTAATAAGAGTACAAAAGGAGTCCCTTATAATGTCCCAATATCTATGATAGAAAATGGCTTGAAAACCATCAGGACCAGGAGCCTTATAAGCACCTATACCCTTGACTGCAAACAGGATTTCCTCACAGGAGGGGATAAGAGCTAAAACAATATTATCTTCCTCGCTAATACAGTTGTGGACCCAGCTACTCCATTGCATGGAAGTGTTATTGACATCGTTGCAAAAAAGAGCCATAAAATGATTATTAATAAGTAATTTAACCTCTCCAATGTCATCAATCCAATTACCATTTGGACCCAGCTACTCCCTACGAAGCTGTTGCTCGGCGTCATCAGCCTTCCTCTTTTGCTCGGCCAGCTCTGCCATCAGCCTATCCGCCTCCTCCCAGGTGTCCTTTAGAGATTGAGCATGTTGGGCACACTCCTTCTCAGCCTTTTCGGCCCTCTTCTGTTCCTTCTTATGCTCCTTCTCGGTGTCCTTTGCACAGTCAAAGCCGGCGGACGCTTTTTGCATTATCTAGGAAACACACGACATAGATAAAGCATGAGTTATGATGAGAATGATTAAATTAATGAAGCCACGGGGAAGGGGAGAAGCCATACCTTGACACTAGATTGGAAGATTGACTTCATCAGAGTGTCGTAGGAGCAATTCTTCTCCCTGTCCATGTCTAGAGGGAGGAAAGCTGCCCTGGATACACCACAAGCCACGTCAACAGACGAGACCTTATCAATTGCAGTAAGAAGAGTCCCATCCGGACGAGCAAGGACAGGAGCCCACGGCTGGACGAGGGGTGGAGAGTCGGTGGATGTACGACTTGAGGTAGCCTCCCCAGTCCTCCGCCTTTGAAGTGGAGGCTGAGTCTCCTGAGGTTTGTCCACTGGCCTCTTATCCCTTTGTTACTGAGTGGGAATAGAGGCTGATGAAATAGGGGGATTGGCTGGAGTTGCCACCGGAGGAGCACGGGATGAGCCACCACGAGAAGGTGGAAAGGCGAGGTTAAGCTCGTCCAGGAGGCTGATCGGCTGAACAGACATGTTGTGTCCGGGTGAAGGCGAGTAACCTGATGAGTCGTCTGAGAGGAGAGCGGACTGATCGGCTAAAGCAAGGACAGTTGCACGATGATCGAGCACTTCTCTTTCTTCTTCTTCTCTTTCTTCTACTGCTGCACCGGAAGTGCTCGGTTCTTGGTCAGTACGACTGAGGATTGGGATTGCAGTGGGGATCTCGGGGATGTGAACAAAAGTTATTTGTTGTTGCAGATCCCTTGGGGCTCGAGAACGAGTTGATCCCCTCCTAGATTGACCTCTCCTGGATCTTCTATTTCTTTGCTCAACCGAGGGACGTGGGGCGACCAGTGGAGTTGCAGGGGGCCACGGATGTCTCGAGCGTGGTTCGCCTACTCTCCGTATCCCACCCCAGTAGGAAGGTGTGTAGTCTAGGAGGAGGTGGGCAGCCTGGCCTAACCCCACATGTGTGGGCTCAAATCCGTCAAAGTAAAGGGCCCGAGCTATTTCCACATGGTGGAGCTTGCCGTGAATTAGACGGACACCCTGGTTGAGATTGTTCGCTGCAGGACGACAAGGAAGGGACGGTCAGTGAAAGTAAAACAGTATAGTTCCATAAAGACAAAAAACAAAGGTATGAGTACTAACGCGGTTGGCCTGCGGCCGTGGGACAGGAGAAGCCGATTGTTTTCCCCTCGACGTCCCTAGGCTCCCAGTTGCTTGTGACTACGAGGTAGTCATCCGCTTCACCCCTCGAGGAATTAGGAAGATCTGTGATGAGCTTCTGCTCGGGATCTCTGGCATTGAAGTAGTAATTATTCTCTGCAGTGGGGACTACACTATACAGGTAGTGTAAATCCCACCAGTCAAGGTGTAGGCCAAGGAGCCTATTCAGGGCAATCGTACCCATGACTACCCTAACGAAATTAGGGCACAACTGCATTGGGTTCAGTCTGCAACGGTTGCAGACCTCCCTGAAGAAGGGGTGTAAGGGGAACCTAAGACCTCCTTCAACTATGAATATTAAGGGGATGTGGATTTTATCCTGATCTTGACCTTCTTCACCCATGTCGTTACGATTGTTCAGACGAAACTGAACTTCGTTTGGGATCTCATATTTCCTACGAAATGCCCCTATTTTTTCAGAGGTGCTTAAGAGTGCCCTATGTTTACCCATTTTTAAGGGTTTCACTGTTGAAACCCAAAGAAAGGAGACGATGAATAGGATACTCGAGAAAACCGAAGAAGACAAACACACGACGAAAGTCTGAGGATGGGAAAAAGTACTTACGTGAGAAAGTGAAAGCCTAGGGGAGGTTCACGACGGAAAACGGAACGACGAACTCCAGAAATGGCGTTAATGGCGTACGAAGTTCCTTTTTCTCTCTCTCTCTCTCCTGCTCTTTTTCTTCTGATGAAGGAAATAGAAAAATGAAGAAGAAGGGGAGGGGTTTTCGAGACTTAGAGGGTTTTTGGGGGAGAGAATAATCATTATCCCGCCCAAAACCCCATAAAGTAGGGTGTGACGTATGAGAAACGTCACCCCAAATCGTCCTTTGGGCTTATCTGGTGACTAACGGGTCACTTCGCATTTAATGTGAAAGTAACCTTGCTCCCCATGTGAGGGGGAGGCGTGCGGAGATGCATCAGGAGCCGTTGAAGCTCTGTGCACTACCAATGAATGACAGTAGTGACATAGCTAGGGAGCAATTGGAGTGGGTAAAAACTGGTTACCCTGCTAATGGGCATAGCACGTGCCTATGACAATCACCACGAGAGGGTGAGTAGCTCGGCACCACGTAGGAAGCCTAAGCCTTGTGCTGAGCTGGTTTGGCCATGAATAAGGCATAACTAATAAAGAGTAAACTAATAAATCAGGATGCACTAGCTCGGCGTAAGGCATAAAGGGATGCCCCTGATATGGCCGAGCTAGGAAGGTTACATGTATAGCTTGAACAGCATTCTGGAATACATAATTCAGCTCGGTGTGATGAGCTGAGCTATGTACGAGTTATTCCAAGCTACGTGGAAGCACGGCACCGCCACGAATAAAGCGGTGAGACATTCCAGAATAATCTATGGCGGTTCCTTATAGATAAGGAGCAATCCCGTCGAATGAGGGATTGATATGAGCATTCCTAATGTGATTAGGACCGTACCCCATATAGGAGAAAGTCCTATATGGAAAGAAAGACCACAGCTAGACGAGATCTAGCAGGGCATGGAAGCTTGCTCCTAAAAGGAAAGTCCTGTTAGGAAAAGGATTCCTAAACCTAACGGGAAAGTAGGGCACGAGATGCCTAAATCAACAAACTGTTAATACCTATAAATACAACACCATACCCATGAAGAAAGGTACGCTGTGAAACCCTCTTCATACGCATTGTGATTTGAGAGTTTAAGTACGAGATACTAACTTAGGCATCGGAGGGCCTTTGCCGACGAGAGGCAAAGGTGCTCTAACCCTCTTTATGTCTTGCAGATTTGGGGTTGAATCAAGGAAGCACGTGATCCAGGGCTACGTGGATTTTATCCCCGTACAATGAATGCTAACAAAAGACAGAATGTGGAGCAAGAGAGAGAGAGAGAGAGAAAGAGAGAGAGAGAGAGAGAGGGAGAGAGAAGAGGAAACCCAATTTCTAAGATCCACAACTATTTTCGTGGATAATCTTCCTTACCATATTCGCAAAAATCTTGGTATACAACCTCTTCTCCAGTTTTGGTAAGATCAGAGATTTGTTCATCCCCAACAAAAGAAGTATTGTGAGGTTTTGGAGGATTGAAGATGCAGAAGTAGTGATTGCAGAGACAAATGATTCATGGTACTGGGACGACAAATTGGTGGTGAAGTTCACACAATTTCTAAGGAAAGAAGATGTTCAAGGTACTCAAAGGAACCCCACCGAGAGTACACAGCTCAAGCAAAAACTTGGAAGAATTATCCATAATCTAATCAAGGATCTATAATCAACCCCAAATTTGGGCAATGGAAGCAAAACCCCCAATTTCCTTTACTTAAAGGAAAAGAATTACACCATCAGCCAAGTCTACATACAAAGACTCGGATTCAAAACCATCATATTTTCCCAAAAGAAAAAAGAGGCAAGGAAGTGTGGAGAACAAAAGGGAGTGTGGAAACAAGCAAACAAAGGGAATAGAGAAATGTAAAAATCAACAAGGCTCCATCAAAAGTTCGTATGGGTATAATCAAAGGTTCACCCTACCGGGTGTGGCTGGCTTTTTAGAAGCGCCATTGCTAAGATTAGTAGATTGGTATCCACTTTAGATCTTGTACATGTTTTTGAAAGAGAAGGGGTTTGTAAGGTTCAAATAAAAGCCATAAGAGAAAGATATGTCATTGTTACCTTCCCTGATATGACATCAAGGGACTTAACTATCAAAGATAAATGGATAGCCAACTGGTTTGATGAAAAAAGCCTTGGAAGGGAGAACAAGCTTCTGAAGAAAGTTTTGTATGGTTATCATGTTATGGGATGCCACTTGATGCGTGGTCTATCCCATCATTCAGAGAGATCGGCAACAAATGGGGCAAATTCTTGCACATAGATAGATGAAGCTACTTTGAAGAAAAATTCTTATATCAAAGCTAAGATTCTAATAGCCATAAATTAGGTACAAAAATTGGAAGGTTTCACCGATCTATTCATTGATAAGGCGATCTATTCAGTCAGAGTGGATGAAGAAGACTCCTTCAGGTCAATCGATTAGAGTTTTTTTGATATATTTTCTGACATAGCCATGAGAAAGAAAAACAAAATCGAAGAAGAGGATGACTAGGCACATAACAAAGATGAGGTGAACAAGCTAGCTGATGTGGAATCAAAACAAGGGCCCCAAGATAACTTAAGCAGTGATGAGGTGACAAATTCAAATATCATCAGTGATATAGCACGCGTGCAACTCCTGCAAATTAATAAGGTGGGAGAATCAATGAGCTCGATATTGGGGATTGGAACTTCTATAATGGGAAATGAGATAAGCCTGATAGCATTGGGGAAATCTCAAGGGACAACCAATCACAAAACAGGACATTCAATTGTTTGGAGAACCAAGAAGCTGTAACTTCGAATTTTCTAATCATGGAAGACAGAAAATTGAATTTTGCCTCGAAAGAAGACGTGGAAAATGAACGGAAAGATCTTGAATACTATAATGTGGAAGAACCCAACCTCGACCATTTTGAAGCTAATCAAAATCCCCATTAAACCTGCAATCAAGAGTGCAAAAGGGAAAAGAATCCAGAAGAGCATAAATAAAATTCTAGGATACCCCAAAGTGAACACAGGGAACACTAAAGGTAGAAGGAATAAGAAATGTGTAGTGATGAGATCTGTTGTTGCCACTGCTGCTTTGTCTGCATCGATCTCATCAGGGGGGATTAATAGCAGGAATAGAGTTTTGTTAGATGAAGCTCAATCCATCTGGGCAGTTGACAAACTTTTCGGAATTAGCTATGATGGAGATGAAAATGAAGTGATTAGCAAGATCGCTGAGATGGAAGCCCTCAACAAGGTAAGGGCTAATGATCATCACTGATTTACATCTGTTCTACTCTGATCATAGCATTCTAGAATTATGAAACTGCTATCTTGGAACGTTTGGGGCCTGAGTAAAATAGAAAAAAAAAGGGAGGATTAAAAACTAGCAAGAGAGAAAAAGGTGGATATGGACTTTGGAAAATCTAAGCAAGGGGCAATTAATCAGGTCTTCATAAGATCACTGTGGTGGGATACCAACTTTGAATATCAGGAAGTGGAAGCTATTGGTTCTGCAGGAGGCTCATAAGCATTTAGAATCCAAAATCTTTTACTTTGATGGAAACTAGTGGGACCAGAAATTTCATCCCCTACACGATTGGTAACGGTTAAGAGGAAAATGATGGACACTTGGGTTATTTTTTGAACACTTTGGTATTACATTGGACATTAGGGTACTTGGTTGGACACGTGGGCATTTCGTGGTCATTTATCACTTGCTTTAGTCATCTGTTTCATACATTGCTCAATTCATACATGGTAGTCAACTTCTCGCGCTCATATCATACTTTATACACCTAGCGTTTGTAGAATGATTTTTCTACTGGGCCAGTGAGCTCACCCTATCATTTTCAGGTACTCGGCAAGGAACATGAGTTGGATGCTTGAAGTGTGGATGCATGACATGAAGCTTATTTGATCATGAAGTTATTTTATCCTCTCCATACTTAGTATATTTGGGTATGGGTACCCATTGGTGAGAGACACATGAGACTTGTGTTTGGAATTGGTATGATTGACTTGGACTTGTCAACGCAAATATGCTTGACTTTGAATAATTCCATGTGGATTCTATTTGTATTTTGATTATTAAAAATGAGGGTGTGACAAATCATGTCTCTTTTTTGGGGCTTATCGGCATATGATTGTCGAGTGCGTTAGGTGCCAACCTAGTTGGGATGTTTCCCTCCTGTTGTTATGCCGTATACCTTGCTCCTTTTAGTCCTTTGTAACTTGTTACTTTGGATTAATAAAATTTCATTTTTGCCATGCCAAAAAAAAAAACCCTATTAGGAATGAGATAAGAAAAGATATTAGCAAACCAGGGTGGAAGCTCAATGCATAATGCTATTCAAAAGATGGAAAAGAGATTGAATAGAATAAAAAGAAAAATGAGAAAGAAGAAGCTGCTTTATGAGCTGGGGGAAAGGCCGTAAATTCGAAACATAGAGAAATGGAGGTTTCTTCTTCTTCTTCTTTATCATCTCTTGACATCCATAACAAAAGCTCTATCCATAGAGAAATGGTGGTTTCTTCTTCTTCTTCTTTATCATCTCTTGACATCCGCGACATAAACTCTATCCTTTTCAAGCAAGCTAGTATGACGATGGCTTCAGGTACTCGTATGGGTATGAAATTTAGAGGGGGAAGGAATTTTAATTTAAAGAAGCTTGTTGAAATGAATGAGGAGGCGATAGCTGGAAGGGAGGCTTCTATTCTTTATGGTCTAGAGGATAATGCCTGGGATTTTGAAGACTTAGATGATGGTGGTTCTCTCTCTTTAGAATTTTAATTTCTAGTTCATTGTTGGTGTGAGGGTGGCAAGGTTCTTTTTCGGTTTCAGTTTCCATTTTGTTGTTTTGGAGGTTTTTTGTAGGAAGGTTTCTTATCTTGGAGCTTTTGGGTTTGACTCTTTTTGGTTGGCTTCTTGCCTTCTTAGCTTTTCGGGTCTTGGGAGGCATTTTCACTGGTGTGCCCTTGTCCTTTTGATCTTTGTTTTTTAGAAAGAAATTGATTGATATTACCTGTGAGCGCAACGGAAACTTGTGAAAAATCCTAGATCGCCTAGGTTTTATAATTTGCTAGATTATTTTATCTCAATAAAAACAATAACATCAATCAATATATGACCCAATCACAACCATAAAGCAAATAAACTGATGAACACCAGATATACGTGGAAAAACCCTAAAGGGGCAAAAACCACGGGAAGGAATCAAACACTATAAAACCATTGTGTAGTTACAAGTAATCTTACCCTACGATTTGAATCACTCACAATCGCTCTAAGATGTACTTGCCGAATCCTCGTACACCACACCCAGTATTTGATTGCCACTGCCTCGAATCCTCGAGCCTTCCAAAAGTTCTTCCGGAAATCCACCGGAAAACAACCTTGAACTTGACTATTGATAATTGATGTAGAAATCTCTTGAAGCTTTGATTAAAGTTCCGTTTGTGCTTCAAGATTCACTCTCGATACTGTCACACCCCAAAACGGGAAATGACCGGCCGTGAACCACAAGGCCAACTTATGGAACACGCAGCCTAAAATAAAATAAACTAATGAATACTAAAAGACCATTCTTTATTTCATAAATAAAATGAACTAAATTGTCTCAACAAAGCATGGGGCACACCATTCCATGAACCAAACGATAAAAATGATCACCAATAATACCATAAATCCAATCCTTTACTGTAGACACCCCGATTTTGACCCGGGATACTTGCCAAACACTCCCGATGATGAGAAAACCACCCGTGAATACCCTAAGGTTGAGAAAAAGGCTTGAACTTGCCCCAAACCACTATGAACCACCCCAAACCATTCCCAAATAACCTAAACCAACCCAAATGACCAAAATACCCTTCAAAATACCAAAATAAACTAGAACCAACCACTGTGCTCAAAGGGTTTGAGCGCTCAAACCCCCTGTTTGAGCGCTTAAGCTCTGTCCAGTCTGTCGATGACAGAGCATCTAATGATGAGATTCCAACTGAATGGCAGCCACCCATCGGTTTTTCTATTGCTCGCATGCGCCTGATAGACCTCAGGGTGAGCCTATATTGCTTCATTAGGCCCTCCATTTCAAGAAAACCCATTCCCCCCCCCCCCCATTTCACTCTATAAAAACCATCCTTCTACACCATTTACAGAGGTTAGATACTTTTACATGCTCCGAGCCATTACTCACTCCCTCTCAAACTATATTTCCAGCAACCATCAATCCATTTCATCCATTACTTGAAGCTTAATCCCCTTTCATCCATCAAACCCATTTGATCCTCAAATCCCCTCACTAGAATACACCACCATCTACTCAAAATCAGCTCAAGCCAACCCACACTCATCATAATCTGTCCAAAATAACCCACATTATACTTGTAAACACAGCCACAATCCAATCATCCATCAAAACCCCAAGTTCAAGCCCTAATCAAAACCAAAAGGTAGAAATCCATGTGAAAGTTGCGGTTTGGTACTCCTGAGGGAGACCAGTGGGTTCATGGAGGTCCTCTATACCTCTAATGGACTCACAAGGTCTTAAATACACAAGAAAACAACTTTTGAAAACTCCAGCATCAAAGAGTTTGAGCGCTCAATGCTAGCATTGTGAGCGCTCAAACTGTTTGAGCACTCTTCATGTTTTGTGGTTTCTGATCATCTCTTATGTTGGTACTGTCACTATTATGGCTGTTTGTTGGTTCATCTTTTCCCAAATCAGTTTATTTTGCCTTTGATCATTGATCAATGAACCCCAAAAGCCATAAAAGCGATGTGTATCATCATCAAGCCATGGATGATCTTATTCAATGAAGCAAATAGTGAATCTTACTCCTCTTAACCATGATCAGAAAGTTCCAAGTTCATATCAATATCAAAGAATGGTCAGAAATCACAGAAACTCACAGCTCTTGAATGGGGCTTGAGCGCTCAATGCAAGGACTATGAGCGCTCAAGCCTTGCTCAGTTTTGGCACTTCAATCTTGTTTATTCTAGTTCTGTATTTTGTTTTAAGTTCGTGTAGTGTGTGTGTGTGTGTGTGTGTGTTGATGTTTGGCTAAGCCAACTTGATCTCTTCTCCCTCTCACCCTAATTATGTAGTGTGTGTGTGTTGATGTTTGGCTAAGCCAACCTGATCTCTTCCCCCTCTTGCTCTAATCATGCTTATGCATGGCCCAATTCTAACTCTCCACTTTTGTGGACACCTCAAGTTTATTTTATTTATGTTGGGTGAAGTTTTTATACATTATGCATCATCATATATCATGTTGAACTGGTTTGTGGTCCAGATAAGGGCAGAATGGAGTAGAAATACTCAAATCCAAGAGATGGCTTGAGCGCTCAATGCATCCCTTTGAGCTCTCAAACCGTCTTCTGGTCCTATCAAATCTTTCTCTCATTTCAGCTTTTTCTTGGTATTTTGAGTATTCTGTAAAGTTTTAAAGCATTGGGTCTTCATTCTTCACATATTGTTTGCCTCATTTTGGTCCATGGATGAGTTTTAAACCCATGATTATGTGATTATGCCATTTTGTTTAGTGATTTAAATGTTGTTTTTTAGTAAACAATGGTGATTAAAACATGTTTTCATCAAATCAGAATCATTAGGAGCATCAGAAGCATGTTTGGGTTGAGGAGGGTTTGAGCGCTCAAACTCTCTCTTTGAGCGCTCAAATCCCTAATAGGGAATCAGATTGGTTTAGTCCTGCGGTGGTTTGTGGTGTCATTTCTGATTACTCTGTTATCATTCTATATATTTTGACATTGTCACTTGCTGTTTAATGTTCTTGTTTGTTCATACTTGCATATCATCACCATTCATGTAGATTCACGGAGCACAAGCATACACCGCATCTTATTGTTGTGTTTATCATCATTACGTGGTTCCCATCCCCCATTCCCATTACTTGTTCAAAGTTGAGTTGCATACATTCATTACAATCCCACAAAAGTCAAGTAGAGACCGGTCTTTGAACCGGGCGAGGGGGGTGTCGTAAAACCCTTCCCCTCTCATAACTAAGCTCCCGAACCTAAGATAGTATGGTGATGACAGGCCAGTATTCCTTATCTATTGAATGAGGCATGAGTCAATTGAGTTCGGTTCCTTGGGGACAATCCGCAAAACCCGGGTGGCGACTCCGAATCGATCAAGATCCTCCGGAGGGACGTCCACATTTACCAAAAAGGTTTAACCATCTGCGGAAGCGAAATAAATTAAATAATAAAACTACGATGCATGCAACATCCTAAGGAGGTCGACACAATAGCTCCCCAAGACGCCGCCAGAGTCCTCACCTATCGACTTGATTTTCCTGAAAATGGTGTTGGATTAAATTCGTCAGCTGACAAGCTCAGTGAATGACAAGCATGTATATTAAATAAAGTTCTAAAGCAGGGATTAAATTAAAATACCATATCATCTTAATCTGGCACAAACGACGTAAGATAAAATAAAAATAAATCTTAATGGTGATCACAAATGATATCCAATAACAATGGGGAACCACAACCAATAGTACCATGGCCAACAGAACAATAATCTCAAAATTGGATCCAATATCGAACTTAGAGTCACCAGGCATTGGCAAACCGTGGTACTCTTCCCTAAGTCGATCCGGCGAAAAGACAACCGTTGAGCAAAAGGGTCACCGGCCTAACCTGGGTCTCTTCCCTAATGGCCAAGGTCACCTATATAAAGGAATAATTTCCCTGAACTTCCAATAATAAAAGTTCTCAACAATATCCATAAAGTTCTCACCAAAAAAAAGAATACATTTTATCACGTGCCAATTTAGAGAACAAAGTATAAATATTTTCCAATTAACAATTCCAAATTTTTCAACAAATAATTTAAGGGACACGGGAAAGTTCGAAAGTGCGTAACATACTTAATCACTAACCTGCATCCAAAAGCAATGCACTCAAATACACAAAAAGAGGCAAACCTGTACAAAAAGGATAATTTGTAATCACGAACTATATATCAAGTAGCATAACTTTTCTATAACAATTTAGAATTACCTAAAAAGAACTAAGCCTAAAACTATCCCAAGCCACCAGAACTACAAAACCCAAATTCCATACACCAAATCTAAGTCCCTAGCAAGATTGATACACACCTAGCCGCTGACTACTTGAACCCCCAAGTTCCATCACAGGAAACCCACTACAAAACACATCTAAAAAGTTAATAATACCCTAAGAGAAGAATTACTTTTTGTTAATGGACATCAGAACCTTAAACAATTCCACCACAAACACCACGGCAATTAATCCCCCGCCATGCACGCCATTAAAAAGGATAATCCCCAACCAGATTTGAGTACTCCTCCACCGATCCAATTGGGTGCCCAACGTACAAAGACTAAGTCGAATGCTCTAGCGAATAACAAACTCTACCGTAACAAAGCCCGAATCCTATATGAATATCTATTGACATGGTAGGAGAATAAAGTCAGGAAAGAATAGCCTTCTACATACCAGACGAAGTAGCCGTTCCTAAACAGGCAAGGCGTTAGAATCCCCTCCTCCGCTACGTACTGCTCTCCTCTCTCTCCAAATACGTTTCTTCCAAAACCCTAACTGATCTTCTTAGAAACATGTACGTATGAAATAACTAACCACAACCCACGTTTATAGCTAAAGGTAAATATATTTATTTCAATAAGGAATAAAGCTAATCAGATAATGAGACAAGTTGGAAAATAAATTACTAATTATAACTCGATCTAACCTAATAGATATTTACATAATTAAACCATTACCAGTAATTCACCACAATCAGTCCCATGCTCTCAAAAAAATTACAATCATGCCATCAAAGCCTATAATACGCACACAAACATTAACTAGGATCCCAACTATTAAAACTAAATTCTTGAACGGAAAATTAAGTATTAACAAATGAAAAGTTAGGGCGTAACAGATACTCTAGGGTTTTATGGCTTTGAAAACAAGCGGCTCTAATATTCTCATTTAGCCGATGCCCTAGATCTAAAACCGTGATGTTTTCATAGAAGATGTCATTCCGATCAATCCCATCATAAGTCGATTGATCGGACTATTGTAGATCCGATTCTTTTGGAGCTGCCGATTGATCCCTCTATCAATCCACATGCTCTAAAACTGCCTCCACGGCCTGTGCTAAATCAGAGTTACCCGATTGAGAAACCGATTGATCCCCTGGTTGATCTTTCCATTTCGAATGCACCATATTGATAAGGTGACAACCGACTAAACTACTAACTCTCAAATTACATTATAAAGAGATTCTTTCCACTCTAATCCTATACAAACTCGCTACTTAGAAAAATAAGGAAAAACAATAAAATTACAACTCGATAAAAATATGTGTTTTGTCATATGGAATTGCCAAAACAAGACGACTCTAGAATTTGGTCCTTACAATCTCCCCCTTTGGCACTTCCATGACAAAACACACTACAACGAAAATATCTCCTATAAAATGAATTCAAAACACGAACTGAGATCGAGTTGTAGAGAGGCTGCAAATAAAACTCAACATCCAACCACATTAGAACAATAAGCAACCTACTCCCCCTTTCAACATTCTCCCCCCCTTTTGACATGTATTGGCAAAGGGCAACTAGGATAAATGATAAAGCAATAATTGCGAGTGGAAGAGCAAAAAACAATTAATGACCAATAGAAGCAACCAAATAAGAAATTTATGTGAGGGGTGAATACTCGCAGAAATAGCATGAAGATAGAACAATCTCCCTAACCAATAACACACTAATAAAGAAAATATATGGACATTTAAGCCAACTAGATAGTACAACAATAAAAATACCATAAACTATGTTCCAAGAGAGCCAAAGTGTAGAAACTATAAAACCAACAGCCAAACTAACATAAACCATAAACAAATGTACCAAAAATCCATAAGCGTCAACGAATACCAGAATTTAAGAACAACCAAAATAGAAGTAATAGCAAAGTGCCAACTAGGCCTGGGAATAACCAACAACTAGCTGTGAACACCCCACGGAGCGATTCACAAAAATGGTTTCGGTTTCGAAAAATGATTTGATTGGTTGAATGGAGTCGCCACCCGGATTTGAGGACTGTACCCGAGAAACCTTTGAAAAATGACTACCTGGGAGCTAGGTTACGTGAGGGGAAGGAATTTAAAGCACCCCTCGCGCCCGGTATGACTACTTGTCTCTAATAAATGTTTGAAAAGATCTTGGAAATATTGTTTAAATGGACTTCAAACACGAATTCATGTGAGAGCACGACAAATGCATTAAAAAAAAGATCAATGAGATATATGGGTGAATACTTGTGCTAAATGTTATGAATGAATGACTCATGTATAAAAGATGCTAAAATTTCACTAAAATACCCTCAAATTGCCTTAAAATGTCCCAAGAATAGATCACAAATACTCAACACATCACACCTGGATTGCAATCTGGGCACCTGGATTAGGCAGATCCAGGCGCCTGGATTGAATCCAGGCGCCTGGAAAGGGCCAATCCAGGCGCCTGGATTGCCTTCCAGACAGAAACCCCAGAACTTTATTTCTTATAGTAAACACCAAATGCAATGTTTTGATTAGCTCACATGCATTCTAGAGGATGTGTAGCAACACAATAGCAGGTATGAAACTCCAAATTTAACTCAAATACAATGAAATAATACTAAAATGCAATGATAATACATTGATAATGCTTATTTTAAACCCCTGTAATGGGGGTATGCTTAAGTAACATGGAAGATCTCATCTAGACACCTTAAAAACTGAATGATTAAAACCTACAAATGACACATAAGCTCATATGAATACTTCTTTCTTGTGTAATTTCTTTTCAAAGCATGATTGCAACCTCAAAACGCTTTAAATGATCATTGTAGTAAGGATCAGAACATAACATATAAACAATCACAGTTCAATGCATGCAAATGATGTACCAAAAATTGGTTAAAATGCAGGAGGAAGCAGAAAGCATAACTAGAGGAACGGAATCCAGGCGCCTGCATGGAGTGAATCCAGGCGCCTGGACTCAATGCAGGCGCCTGGAATGTGATGATCTAGGCGCTTGGATTGAGTACTGATACACAAATTATGTTTTTCTCTTGATGATTTTCAAACCCCTTCCAAACTCTCTACTGATATAAAAGACCAGTGAGAACCTGGTTTGGTCCCCCCCCCCCCCCCCCCCCCCCCTTCGGGCCTACTTGAACATCTTGGTAGGAGAATCTAACTTTTTGGTGTGATCAAAAGACTTGAAATGGCTTTTTGAGTGGATTTTTATGGAAATGTAGCTACTGATCTTTGAATTTATAGAGCTGTAAAGGGCATTCTATGAATGTTTTTATGGAGTGTGGTTCATGGGAGTTGATGGATGATGGATTATTGAAGTAAGGAGATGGCTTTTGGGGTTGAAATGGGTTGGGTTTGAGGAGTGATGGATGAAACTAAAATTTCTGAAGTTATTTTGGCAGAGTAACAGCTAGTGAGTGATCTGATTTTTCAGCCCCTGAATATGGAGGAGTGGTGTTGCTTTTATAGAAAAACCAAGGGCTCAAAGTGAGCCACTTGAACCTTTAGAAAGGGTGAGGGGTCACCTAGGGGGCAAAATGTAGAGGTAATCATCCCCCCCCCCCCCCCCCCACTCTCCCTCTAACTGAACTCTGCAGAAAAATCCTCCAAGATATCGCTCCCGCCCACTATCAACTTAAACTACACTCAACCTGGACTGATATCCAGGCGCCTGGATTGTGCAATTCTAGGCGCCTGGATTCAATCCAGGTGCTTGAAAGAGTAATCCAGGTGCATGTGTTTTAAGGTTTCGGGCCATTCTAGGGTTCAAAGGGGTATTTTGGTAATTTTCTGGGAGATCACTGATGGGGTCCTCAAGTCTTTGATCAAACCTTACATGCTTTAGTTAGGCATTTTCATCCTTGGGGAAGTTATGGAATTCCGAGGATCCGGATTGGGGTGTCTACGCTAGCTATTTCCAAAACATAAACCACAAAAATAACAAAATAATACTTTAAAATAGCCAAGGGAAAAAAAATGCAACATTGAAGCACCAAGTGAGGAGTAATTTCTCGGTTATGGGACTCGATGACTAGAAAGATTTTTAATTAGGCATGTGCAAAATATATATTGAATTCAACCATGGATATGTCGAGAAGCCTAAATGCACATGAGACACGAATCCATGACAAAAGTGCGTGTGTGACACGTCATTAGCCCTCAAGATTGACATTTTCAAAGAAACCGATGTTGCTCATGTACACTCGGGCTGTCAAAATATCTCCCCCTCACGAAGTCAAACCACTCAAAAAACGATAAGACAGAAAAATGACATAGAATACCGAAACTCCCCCTCAATCAATAAATAATTTTTTTTTTTTGACAGGATATTCTACTCCCCCTCAAACAATGAATATTAATTTTTTATCCCATCATTTTTATATAACAAAAGAAACACTAAAAATGTGAGTAAATAAAGGAAGAGGATCACCGGTGACACACCTGCTCTTATCACTATCGTTAATAACCATGAACACACACATCAAGACAAAAAGCATGAACAAATATTATAAAAACACACCATAGAGACATCAGACCAAGAATGCGACACACAACATGGCCGAATGATAAAGTGTGTGTGTGTGAATCACAAAGATCATATCAAGCTCAACTCATTAAGTTCGTCGGTTCTCATGCATACTGGGAGTTTCAAGACAACTCCCCCTCAAGAAGTCAAACCGAGCTAGGTCCTCAATGTGATTAACGAATGAGCAAGCTAAATACTCCCCATCAAAGTCACATCCTTTTTTTTATTTTTATAAGAGAGCAGAACAAACACTAAAATTCTCTTTTACCCCACTGTCGTTTGACGCGAATATTGGGAGTAAGAGTACCTCATACCCAATGCCCAGTTACTAAGCGAATGGTCCAATAATACATTCACAAGGTCTATCCATCTTTTGACGTGAACACTCAGAGGGAGAGTACCTCCCCCCGATTGTCCAGTTACTCAATGAAAGCCTAGATAGGTAAATAATATAATACTAACAGATTGGCTCTTGCAGAGATAAATTTAAAACCACATGAGAATTGTAGCCATAGGTCAATCTCAAAGGGACGAACACAAGAAAACGACTAGATACATGAGACTAACGTGAATAAGGAGCAATCTAGCATTTTTGTGAAATAGTGGAGACAAACGGCTATGTAGAATGCAACACTCATCATCTAAATGCATCTAAGAGTGAGAGATCACAATATATGCTCATGCTCTATCAAGAATGTCCGTACTCATGATAATAGATGATAGTAACTCGACACAGAGTGAAGTCACGAAAAAAAGAATCTTTTTAAAATTTTAGAAATATGAATGTTTTTGGTATTTTCTTAAGAACATATTAGAAAACTAAAAACCAGCAACAACAAAGATTATTATGCTCAGCTCAAACTCTCTAGTAAAAAATGACAATCCTTTTTTTTTCTTTAAAACAATAAAAGAACACAATCTTTGTCCATTTTTATAGGCAAAGTGAGGAAAGAAAACAAAGCAGCAACATAATAAAATAATAAAATAAAAAAAACACAAAGCATAGCTCTAGGTTCAAGAGAGACATAAAATTAACCTAGACTACGAATGCAAGATCAAGCCATCAAAATGTGAGGTCAACTCCTCCGGATAATCCAGTGTCATCTAGAGGGTTAGTAGGCAAATTGGCACAAGGTATTAAGTTCGACCTCCTTACCCAAATAAGTCTAGTCTTGGCCTCCCCAACCCTTCTAACAATTTTAGGCACATGTTTAGGGTTCACATTAGTAACTATTTTATGAGAAGTCACGTTATGTTTATGCCTTTGGATTTGATCCCAGCCATAATTAAAACAATGATACCTAACCCTCTTTGTATTACCATGATGATATTAGGGTGGAGCATCAAGATACCCACAGAGTTTAAAGCAATTTGGTCGAATATGACCTTTCATCCCACAAAAAAGACAAGTGGGTCCAAATTTGGCATGTTTACACACACTTATTTTTTTAGGTGTATTAGAAATACAATGTGGTCTTATGTGGCCAACCAATCCACATGTATGACAAGTAGGAATATATTTGGCATATCCATGAGAATGTGCTAAGTGCGAGTTAGAAGTACTTGGCGCATGTAACTTTCTACAATGAGGTCTAATGTGACCTTTAATACCACAATGATGGCAAATAGGAATAAATTTAAGAAAATTTACCTCACCATGCTTGGTGGTGGCATGTTCACTTATTGCACTTTGTGTATTTTCCTTCAAAAACTTTGCTTTGTGTGCTCCTGTTTGACATTGTTCTCTTTGATACGCCACTTGGTTTTATTGGCCACGGGAGGAACGGGAGCACTGCTACTTGGCTGAATAAAATCCGTCTTTCCTTCCACCTTATATGTTGAAGGTTTTCCTGTATATCCAAGCCCTTCTCTGTTCGAAGTCACCTTTTGAACACTTGAAACTTCATTCAAGACTTGTGTACCTGTGTTCAATTTCTTAAAAGTAGCATTGGCCTTGTCAAGCTCAACTTGCAATTTAGCTACTTTTGATTCAAGAAGCTTGTTAGTCTCAGAAAGACTATGCACATAATTTTCAAGATTCATATTTTTGCATTTAAACACATTAAGTTCATGCAAGGCGTCGATTTTCTCTTTCTCACAGTGCTTTAGCTTGGTGGCTAACCCTAAATCAGGTTTTTTCTTAAAAGAACGTTTAAAATTTTTCATACTGATAGCCATAGCTTCGATATCATATTTATCCTCTCCATCACTAGTTTGGTTTGTTTCAACACCACAACAAATATTACTTGCACTATCGCAATTAGATTTTGCATCAAAAAATATTGAAGAAGCACATGCAACATATTTGGGGCTATAAAAAACAAGAGGTTTGAATATAAAATTGCTTTCTTTTGATGAATCCATGTTAGCAAATTATAATTAAAAAAAAACAAGGATCCGCTCGTGAAAAAAAATTCACAAAATCAATATGAGCGACCCGCTCTGATACCAAATGAAAAATCCTAGATCGCCTAGGTTTTATAATTTGCTAGATTATTTTATCTCAATAAAAACAATAACATCAATCAATATATGACCCAATCACAACCATAAAGCAAATAAACTGATGGACACCAGATATACGTGGAAAAACCCTAAAGGGGCAAAAACCACGGGAGGGAATCAAACACTATAAAACCATTGTGTAGTTACAAGTAATCTTACCCTACGATTTGAATCACTCACAATCGCTCTAAGATGTACTTGCCGAATCCTCGTACACCACACCCAGTATTTGATTGCCGCTGCCTCGAATCCTCGAGCCTTCCAAACGTTCTTCCGGAAATCCACCGGAAAACAACCTTGAACTTGACTATTGATAATTGATGTAGAAATCTCTTGAAGCTTTGATTAAAGTTCCGTTTGTGCTTCAACATTCACTCTCGATACTCTAGGGTTTTATGGCTTTGAAAACAAGCGGCTCTAATATTCTCTTTTAGCCGACGCCCTAGATCTAAAACCGTGATGTTTTTATAGAAGATGTCATTCCGATCAATCCCATCATAAGTCGATTGATCGGACTATTGTAGATCCGATTCTTTTGGAGCTGCCGATTAAAAACCCGATTGATCCCTCTATCAATCCACATGCTCTGAAACTGCCTCCACGACTTGTGCTAAATCAGAGTTACCCGATTGAGAAACCGATTAATCCCCTGATCTTTCCGTTCCAAATGCACCATATTGATAAGGCGACAACCGACTAAACTACTAACTCTCAAATTACATTATAAAGAGATTCCTTCCACTCTAATCCTATACAGACTCGCTACTTAGAAAAATAAGGACAAACAATAAAATTACAACTTGATAAAAATATGTGTTTTATCATATGGAATTGCCAAAACAAGATGACTCCAGAATTTGGTCCTTACAACTTGAAATCGTACCTTCATTCATAATTGTTCAAGTGGTAGAACAAATTAGAGAGATCTTCTAACTTAGGACCCACGTAATGAACCCCATTGATGGAAACACAAGCTTGTTCTTATTCAAGTTAGGCCAGTGACCCTTTGTATGTGGTATTTATAGGCAACATACTTCCTACCTTCAAGGAAGAGTTGTCTCCAAATAGTGCTTTCTCAATGGGTGTATCTCTTGATTATGAGTCTATTCCTAATGGGATATGACTCTGCATCTACTTTTTCCCAATAAGTATACCCTTTCACATATGATACACCTTTTCACATAGTATATATCTTTTCATAATAAGACACCTTTTTCACAATTAGACACCTAAGAATTGGGCAATTTATTCATCGCTCGTAACTTTAGTTAATAAATAGAAAGTGGCATGTAGCCACATTAGGTAATTTCTTACATTCTCCCACTTGGCCTACATGACACACTATATTGTGTGGTAATTAAATTATGAAGCCATTTTATCCATGGGCTAACTTACGAAAATTCTAACATTATCCTACTTAGCCCTTGTAACACTTCAATGAGTGCTAAAAGTAAACATGGCTACTAGAAAACCCAAATTATTTTATTGTGAAATGCTCCCACTCTAATAAAGAGTCAAATGCATGAATCATAGTGGTTGTACCACATAATGAGTACTTCCTTCTATGTATTACAATGCATACTGTCACGCCCACAATTTTAATAACCAAAATATAAACATAATCCAAGTAGGATAAGTCAAAGTCATACACATCTCCATTGAAAAGTCAAAGTCAATTATACAATTCCAAAGTCAAAGTTTAAATGAGTTTCTAGCCAAGGGCACCCATACCCATAGGCATAAATATCAAGGTCTTAAAGTTATTACATAAGTTGAAATTGTCAAAAGATTGGAGGAATTAAAGTTACAAAATCATCTCCCAAAATATACTAAGTATGGAGAGGATAAAATAACTTCATGATCAAATAAGCTTCATGTCATGCATTCACACTCCAAGCATCCATCTCATGTGCCTTGCCGAATACCTGAAAATGATAGGGTGAGCTCACTAGCCCATTAGGGAAACCATTCTACTAACGCTAGGTGTACAAGGATGATAAGTACACCGGAATATGAAATGACTTGAGTGACATGAGCAATTTATAATATAGGAAGTTAAAACAAGTGTTAAGTGACCACAAAGTACCCAAGTGTCCAAAAATATCCGAATGTATCCAAAATCACCAAAGTGTCCATTATTTTTCCCTTAACCATTACCAAATCGTGTCGTGTGTCCAAAAGCGTGTCCAAGTATCCAATTTTCACCAAAACACTATGTTAGTCATAAAACACTTAATTTCCAACATTCATAAAAGTATCCATTTTGTTTTTAATAGGGAATTAATCCCTCTACCGGATTTCGTGGGCTCTGTGCACCCCTGTCGGATTTCGTGGGCTTCGTTCACCCCTGCCAGATTTCGTGGGCTCCGTGCACCCTTTCATAAAACCATTTTCATCCATTCAAAGCATACCATTTACCAAAACATTTTCATGTATCAAATTTTGGTCAAAAAGCTATAATTTTTATCAAAAGTATCAACCGACTCAAAATAGTGTGTGTCTGATACGTATAACAAAGTGTTTGATGAAATCACGTGTCAAAGGTTTCAAAGTGAATTTGAGAGTTATCATGATGCCAAAGGTCGATTATAAGAAGAAATGAGCGATCGGGGGCCAAACGGGCATTAAGGAACGAACCAGAACGAAACCGGAAACAAGTGTACGTGTTGGATTTTCCACCCGGGCAGCCCCCAATCCCGCCCGGGCGGTCAGGGCAGATTCTGGGCATTTCAAAGCTTGCAAATTTTCACCCCTAATGTTACGCCCTCATTTTTACAAAACATAAATAAAGGAATTTCAACAAAACATAAGTCAAATGATGAGATTTCCATAAATCCATCCCAAAAGGTTTCCATAAAATAAAGTACATCCTTAGCCCATTGGCTATCAAATGTTCGGGCACCCTTGCCCCAAAGGTGAAATCAATAATATCCCATAAGTTATTACAAGTTCAACGTCAAAAAGATAGTGAAAAGATTAGAGTTACATTATCATTCCCCAAAAGAAAATTTAATGCATAGAAGATGAATAAAATAACTCCATGTCATGTATGCTCATCATCCAAGTCATGCACTCCAAACCATGCACGATCAAACCTGGGTACCTGAAAAGAGATAGGGTGAGCACACGTGCTCGTAGGAGAACTATTCTACTAACGCTAGGTGTATGAATGTGATAAATGCACATGAAACCATGATATGTCAAATGGATAAACCAATGTGAGTAACGGTAACCAAATTATTAGGAAAAAGATTTGGAGGCACCAAAGTACCCAAATGATTGCCAAGTATCCACCAACAAACCATATGTTCAAGATATTTCATAATTACCCAAACACCACCCACATATCCATTTTCATTACACCCAACTATCCAAGTTGATCACACAAGTCTAAAATCAAGTTTACATATCGAGTTTCGACAAAACACAATGGATAGTTCAAAAATCTCATTTCTCAACTCTTTCATTGAAGAAAATCATCATTTCATTAATACTAGGGATTTAATCCCTCTGCCGGATGCCATAGGCTCCGCGTGCCTCTGCCAGATTCTGTAGGCGTCGCGTGCCTCTGCCGGATTCTGTAGGCATTGCGTGCCCCTCCCGGATTCCATAGGCTCCGCATGCCTTTATAAAACAAAATTCGTCAAATGATGACATTGGTTTGAAACATCTCATTTCTCAATATTCCATTCAAAATCCATTTTCTCCAAGTTCATTTCACCACTTCACACCTTTCGATAAAATGTGCTACGCACACACCCACACACGCTTTCTAAAAACCAACAAACGTTTATGTGAGATAAGATGACATATTTATTTATAAAATCATAGTTCTCGAGTCAAAACATGGTTGAAAGTGATGCCAAAAGTTGATTTTATGAAGGAATAAGAGATCGGGGACCAAACGGACATCAAAGGGTGACCGAGGACCACCCCAAAAACAGGGGCAGTGGCTGGAAATTACAGAGGCAGCAATATATGAACAATAACAGTGCAGATTCTCACCTCTAAGGTGTGGAATTTCAACCCAATCACAAATGAGATAGTTTAGACTCAAATTGGAGATGCTAGGTAACAATTAAACATGGAGGGAGGTCAATTTCACTCCCAATTACACCAAACAACAAGCAATTTCATAGATCAAAGAATCAAAGTGGGAAAACCGACACAAATTGGGGAAAACATGAAATTCAAGGAAATTGAGGTCTAGAACCAACTATATGCAACAAATCATAAGCATACAACTGGAGAGAGTAGAAATTGTTCCCCTACCTCAAGGCTTTGCTTGAAAATGGTGGAGAAATGAAACCCTAGGTGTAGAAACCTTCAAAACCCGAACTTTTCGAATTTGGAGCTCTTGGTGAGAATCCAAGGTGACCCAAGCTCCACATGGCGCGTAGAACGTGAAAATGGCCTTGGTTCTTGAAGTGGTTGAGTGAGGAGGGTGGGATTTGAGCTTGGTGGGAGCAAAAATGGAGGAGAGGGAGGAGAGAGGGGGCTGTCGGGTTTGAGGAGGGAGGAAGAGAGTGTTTGATTTTTATTACAAAACTTACCCCACACACTTCACTTATACATGCACATATTACACCTCACACCCAAATGTCACTTGTGTATATAAAATGTGACCCATCTCATTAATCTCAAACCAACACTTAGCCAAATAACAATTTTCAACATTTCTCACACTGTGCCAGCCAGGCATGTTCCAGCACAGCACAACACTTTTTGGGAGAAGAGAGAGACAAAGTCATCTTCTTCCCCCAAAAACCCATCCGTCCCTCTCTTTCTCTCCTCCATGGCTCTCAAAACTTCTCTCTTCACAAATCTAGCCAAATCTCAAGATTTAAACTTACTCCCTTCACAAAAACTTCGTAAAATCTCGTGCTCTACGCGTTGATGTGCTTATTTCACTCCGGTGTTTGAAGAACTTTTCTTGGATCTTGAAGCTAGAGTGTGGGTTTTGCTACTTGGGGGGGTTTTTCAAGCTAAATCACAAGAGGTAGGGGATCATCCTTCAATTCTCAATGCAAATTTGATGTTTGTGTGTGTGTTACTCTCATACTTGCTAGTTTCCTCTAAATCCTTGCTTTAAATTCTTTTGGAGACATTCTAATCTTGTTTGTGTTGATGTTGAGTGGTTTCATTGACTTCTGTGGACGCACCTCCGGAGGATCTCGATCAATTCGGAGTCGCCACCCGAGTTTTAGCGGATTGTCCCCGAGGAACCGAACTCGATTGACTCGCGCCTCATTCAATGGATAAGGATTACTGGCCCGTCATCACCATGCTATCCTAGGTTCGGGAGCTCAGTTACGAGAGAGGAAGGGTTTTACGGCACCCCCCTCGCCCGGTTCGAAGACCGGTCTCTACTTGACTTTTGTGGGATTATACAAGAAATGTATGCAACTCAACTTTGAACAAGTAATGGGAATGGGGGATGGGATCCACGTAATGATGATAAACACAACAATAAGCTACGGCGTATGCTTGTGCTCCGTGAATCTACATGAATGGCGATGATATGCAAGTATGACCAAACAAGAACATCAAACAGCAAGTAACAATGTTAGAATATACAGAATGATAACAAAGGAATCAGAAATGACACCACAAACCACCGCAGGACTAAATCAATCTGATCCACTGCCAAGGGTTTGAGCGCTCAAACTCTTGCTCACTCACATATGCTTCTGATGATTATGATTTGATGAAAACATGTTTTAATCACCATTGTTTACTCAAAAACAGCATTTGAATCACTAAACAAAATGGCATAATCATAGAATCATGGGTTTAAAACTCATCCATGGACCAAAATGAGGCAAACAGTATAGAAGGAATGAAGGCTCAATACTTTAAAACTTTGCAGAACACTCAAAATGCCAAGAACGAGCTGGAATGAGAGAGAGATTTGATTATGCCAACCTGATCTCTTCTCCCTCTCACTCTAATCACTACAACAAAAGTCACTTTCCATAGTGTGCCGAAAATGCTATAGAAAGTCATATATAGCGTTTTAGCAAATGCTGTGGTAGCCGCCATTATAAAAGGGGTCGGACTTTCCATAGCATTTTTTGCATGCTATTGTATCTGAGCTTTCATTGCATTCCCTGCTTGCTGTGTTTAACATACTTTCCATAGCATTTTTGGTATGCTATACTTGGCATACTTCTAATAACATTCATTGCATGCTATCTCAAGATGTTTTTATTAATAGTTTTCTTGGCTTGAGACCATAACTTTTTATAAGCACTGCTATAGCAATTGTTACATGTTGTAACTGCTCCCAAGAACTTTCATATATCCAATTAAGCACATACAAAAAGAACTAAATAATCTAATGAATACTCATTCCTTAGCAATATGGTCACAGTATTTCATACAAAACCAAAAAGGGAATCGTACTTCATCCAACATCAAGTACTACTATGCTAACTTAATAGAAGGAAATTAGTGGACTCCATGCCCATCCTAAACACCCATATGGACTACAAGGCTTGACAGCAAAAGGAAAGTAAATGTGTGAAGGAAAATTGCTTCAACAATGCCCAACCGAGACTAGCACATGATCATATCTCTTTTTTCAGCAAAAGGTCATGAATCATCTCTTTCAACCGATAGACCTACATGTACAAAAGAACCAAGCAAGAGGTAAATCCTTAGCTACACATTTTATAGCATTTACGAAAGAACGCTATAATTTAATGCTATAATATGACAGATTCCCATTTCAATATAAGTTAAAAGGTCAGGTGACATACTGGATGACAGAGTAATATGAGACATAGATAAAGTTAGGTGCACTAATTACTACGTGAACATCATGTCCAACCAAAATGAGGTGTCGAACTACCTAAACAGCACAAGAGCCCAACTAGTAAACAACCAATAGGAAGTAACATTATCCAATGAGCTAATTTCTCCAATGGTAGAACATGTACGAATCATAAGATCAAATACCAATCACCAATTACCAAAAATTCCATTATTAAACAAGGTATACTGCTTGTGTTACTGTGAAAAAGTATGAAGATCTTCTAAGCTTTTTTGTGTGGATATAGAGAAAATCATTACTTCAAAGAGAGATTCTAAGCTCTTCCCTTCATTAGTACCCTTGAGTGAGCATAAAGCAGCCCCTCTGCACTCCCCTCCCCTTCTAACTTTGAACCATAGCCAATGACAGTCATCAACTCCTATGGCACTTTCCGTACCCTAGAGTGAGCATAAACTAGCCCCTCTGCACTCCCATCCCAATGTTTTTTACTGACTTGGCAAACTGGAGCTTCCATCCAGGAGGGCCAGGGCCAGAACATAAGTCGTTCACTACACATGTCCATAGTTGGCCACGTCACATCGCATAACATTCTATATTGAGCCATCCAAATTAAATTCGGCTTTCAAGTAACATTCTCTATTTAGCCATCGCATAACATTCTCTATTTATTGGGAATGCAGCCTAAGCTGCAGGGCTGTTGCATAGGGAATGTCATTTCTAGGAGCAATATGAATCATATGACCAGTATCTTTACAGCTCCTTTCAAGATGCCACTCTCCTTTGAATTGAGTTTTTTACATTTGTATTTTCTCCCTTCAAAGAAAACCTTGAAGAGAACAAATAAAACACATGATGGATCCGTCTACTTGGTAAATTCATAATTTTGAAACATACGATGTTCCAGAGTGTGAGTTCAATATCCTCATATCGCACGGGTGCTAGCTTTTTCCGGTAATAAGTCAGAAAAATAAGTCAGAATCAAAGACTTACAGGGATGCGATTGTCAGTATTATCAAATACTATCTCCACAAAAGCAAACAACACCTGGAGCAATCAAACCCTTCAGAGTTTCGATCCCCATGAGTTCTCTCTTTGCCACTGTTTTCCCTATTTGTAAGGGATTTTCTGGAGGTTTTTAAGACTTCCTCCAAACCCAGAACACCTTTGACGCCACCATATCTCGGTTCTCATATCGATCCAAAAAGCTTCTACATCCATCCAAATGGTGCATGTGCGTGCATGCGTGCATAATTCAAAGGCAGTCTTCAACACATCAGGTCATGATTTCTAAGTTGTTGCCATACCAAAGGAAGTGCAAAATATCATTACGGAAACATAATTCATTGTTGGCCTTCTACTTTTCACAATAATTCTACCAATCACTAATACCTGGATCCCCATTGAAACGAGTACTCACTTTTTCGTAATGCTGACAAAAAAGATGAATATGTATTCACTTTTTTCCTATTTGAAAATAAAATTTTAAAGTGGTTCTCGTAGTTGGTAAAGCCAAGTACTTGAAGATTGAATCTCATCCAGCGTTCATCGGTCTTCGCTATATTCAGTGATTTGTTCTTAAGAAAACATGGAGGAATAGATTTTCGTGTGTTTTGCTCCCTTTAACATTACATACCAAAAAATTTGCATCTAACAAACATAATGTAAAGCCCAATTACTTATCGGAAAAAAAAAATCATAAAGCCCCAAGTATGACCACGTGCCCCACCGCCACTCGATTACCATCGCCTCCCTCCTCCTTGTAAGGGCAACATTCTCGCATAATCCTAGAATCACACATGCTAATTATGAAATATAAAGCCCCAACAAGGATCCTTAAACCATAAAAGTGTATAATATGTGCAAATCCACATATCTTATTAGAACCCTAGCCTTGTATTTTGCGAAGAATCAAGAAAAATATCAAACCCTGGAAAGGGCTTCTTTAACTATGGATTCATTCTTGTCTGAGATGGGAGTGAGGGAACTTAGAGAAGGATTGAAGAGTACCCAGTAGTATTAGAGAAAATAGAGAAACACGAAAGATACCTGTAACGTTTGAGAAGTTTGGCGAAGCAAAAATTGACCATGAAGTCTGGCAAATAGAGAAAACGATTGAAAAGAGAAAGGTGCAGAGAAAAATGATTCAAAGAAGCGATTGGGAAAAACGAACAAACCTGAAACTGGCGAAACCCTAGGATAACAGCAGATCCATCCAAACCAGTTTGCAAGATGATGATTGAGAAATCTGGGTGTGGGTCAAACAGCTTGCGGTAGTCGACTGAAAATTTCAGAGGGCTAGTATGCGAAATCTGGGCTTGCTCAAAAGTCACTATGAAATTACGAAATCTGGGCTTGTTCAATAGTCTGAAAATTTCACAAGGCTTGTAAGCGCTAAGAATTGGCGCCTTTTATTTGGGTAGAGCACTATTTTGGGTTGAACGCTGTATATGAGAGTGGAACGCTATAAATTTCTTTCAGTATTTTGGGGAACGCTATGTTTGGCTGTCCCTCCTCCTTTAAACTTAAGGGACACTATAATTGATTCTTTATAATAGCATTCTCAAAAGAATGCTATGGAATTATGCTATAGAAGGTCAAATTTGTTGTAGTGAATCATGCTAAGCCAACCTGATAACAATGTTAGAATATACAGAATATACAGAATATACAGAATATACAGAATATACAGATCAGGTTGGCTAAGCCGACCTGATCTCTTCTCCCTCTCACTCTAATCATGCTTATGTGTGGTCCAATTAGTTTGTGGTCCAGATGAGGGCAGAATGCAGCAAAAATACTCAAATCCAAGAGATGGCTTGAGCGCTCAATGCATCAAGCCAATCATCAACACACACACTTCGTGAATAGGTTGGCTTAGTCAAACATCAACACACACACACTTCGTGAATAGGTTGGCTTAGCCAAACATCAACACACACGCACTTCGTGAGTAGGTTGGCTTAGCCAAACATCAACACACACACACACTTCATAAACTGAAAATAGAACACAGAACTGAAGTAAACAAGATTCAAATTCCAAAACCGAACAAGGCTTGAGCGCTCATAGTGGGGGTTTGAGCGCTCAGACCCTTTTGACTCAATATTTTCAGTAGTTGATTTTCTTCATTTCTTGGACCTTGTAAGCTCATAGGAGGTACATAAAACCTCCATGAACTTACTGGTCTCCCTCAGGTTGACCAAAACGTGATTTTTCATATGTTTTTTCTACCTTTTGGCTTTGATCAAAGCTTGAACTTGGGGTTTTGATGGATGATTGAGTAGTGGCTTAGAATATAGGCTTGAGTTGAGGTATTTTGGATAGAGGAGTGTGGGTGTAGGGATGATTGGATGATTGATTGAGTGGATGGGGGTGTATTGAAGGTTAGATGACCATTTTTGGCATGATCAAGTGAGTTTAATTGATTTTGGATGATGGAACTGCAATTGATGGATGATTACAGTAGAGAGGAGCTGACTATGGAGTTTTAGAGTGAGAAAGAGGTAAGGATCAGTTGGTATCTTAAAGACCCATGTGTATTTGGTCTTAAAGATGGGATTTTTGGGTGTTTTGGAGGTTGAAGATGATGGAAATGGATGAGAGAGAGTGTAAAACGTGATTGAAGGATGAGAGAGAGTGATTTTGGTCTGATGAAGGGTGTGAGAGTGTAAGAGATCAGCCAAGGGGTGGGGGTCCTTAAACAATGGGTGGAGGGTGGTTTATATAGAGAGAAAATGAGAGGAAAATGTAATTTGCAATTCAAGTTGGAGAGGGAATGTTAGAGGGATTTTGGCGTGAAAACGAAGCTTTTACCAGGGGGAGCCCATAGTTTAGGTGGAAAACCAGCTGAAAGATGCTTTAAAAATTTTCTGGTGCGCGAAGGGTTTGAGCGCTCAAAGTGGGGGATTGAGCGCTCAAAGGGCCTGCAGGCCAAACTTTGCGGGGTTGCCCCGGGTGCTACCAAACTCCATTTCGTGCGTGGTTTGAAGCGTTGGAAAGCTTATTGAGTATAATTTCTAACCCAAGTGGTTTGAACCCAAGATAATTTGTACATCCAAGTGTGTGACCATTTTACCCTCAGAAGGTCGGGAAAACCAGTCGTTTTGGTAAAATGGGCACATCCCCCTCATTTCAAAACGGATTGAGACGTATTATATATCAATAAAGAGGGTTTTGAATGCACTAGAAGATGGTGTAGGCTTGGGTTTATTTTGAAGAGCATTTTGGATGGTTTGAAGGGTATTTTGGTCATTTTGGTTGGTTTAGGGTTGTTCTAGGAGGGTTTAGAATGGTTTAGGGTGGTTTGGTGAGTTCAAGCCTTGTTCTTAGCCTCAAGGTATGTACGGTTGGTCTATTTCATCATCGGGAATGCTTGATAAGTTTCTCGGGTCAAAATCGGGGTGTCTACAACTTCCTAAGTGATTCCCTAGTCAATTTGTTTGTTTGATAACCCAACTCAAGTGTTTGGGTTGAGATCCCCCACCATAGCTGGGAATTTGCTCGTATTGGTTACTGTTCACTCTTTTCGGGCGACGTCGAGGCAAAATCTGGAAATGTGTTAAACTACAAAGTTGTAGCTCTTCAAATTCCCTACGTTTTGATATATAACTCGTTAAAATTGGAGTTTGGCGTGAAAAGTTATGGTAAAAATACTCGGACTGCTCAAATATGTCAAATTTGCCCAAAGTTTGCTTGTTGTGGACTGGGTATTGATACCCGGATGCTGGGGTATTGATACCCAGCAAGTCTATGTTTCGGCTTTTAGGAGGCTGGGTATTGATACCCGGACGCGGGGGTATTGATACCCCGTAGTTTTGTTTTATTAGTGGGTTGGGTATTGATACCCAGATTTGGGGTATTGATACCCAGAGGTTCTGTCCCTTTTTTTTTTGAAATTGGGTATTGATACCCCAGCTTTCTAGTATTGATACTTAGAGGTTTAAACTCTAATTTGGGGAGACTATCACTTGAAACACTCGAGATACGTGTTATGAGTATAACTTAGCATATTAGATGATTTACTAGGTTCCTTCGGGGTTCGTGTTACGTGTTTAAATGACTCTAGTTTGGCGAAAATTCATCGAAGTCGTGTTTTGAGTGTCGGATTGAGATGAGATTATGCATGGATATCGATATGACGGTAATGCATATGAAATGATTATGGAAATGTGATAATGATGACACAGGGCCCGAAAGGGTATGCTCAGAGTGACACAGGGCCTTTATGGTATACCCGGAGTATAATGAATGAAGTGAATGGATAAGAAGTATGATATGAATGTTTTGGGAACACATGTGACGTGTGGGATACGGAACGGATACAATGGGCTGGTACTTGATCTATATTGGTGATTATTGACTTTTGTGATTATTGACCTTTCACATGATTATGTCAATCTTATTAAGTGATTTCCTTCCTCGTTGATTTAAGTTGGCTATCATTGAACCTCATGTCATTCTTAGTGCTTATCTAGGAATCTTTTGGTCTTATCATATAACTTAGTCTCTCGTCTGCACGTCATGAGCATCTCATTTTCATTCATAATCGATAGATGTTTTCCTACTGGGCTAGTGAGCTCAACCTTACAAAATTTCAGGTACCCTGCACGGAGCATTGACTTGGATGTGCTTGGAGTGATTGCATACATGTTTTGAAAAGCTTAGAGGAGGAGTTAAAGCATTATCATTCGACTTCTTACTTTTGAAATTACATGATTTTGTAACTCCATTTGATATTACATTTTTTGACTTGGGATTGTAATAACTTTACACTTATATTTTTTTAACTTGGGGTTCAGTTACCCATAGACCATTGTGTATTTTGAGGATGACTTTGACTATTAAACATTGGACTTTGACGTGGCCCTTGGACTTCTTGACTATCCACGTGGAATTTCTTTATGAATTATCCTTTCAATTTCGAGGGCGTGACACCTTAATTGTCCACAACTAATTGAGCAACTAAGAGAGAAAACTAACAAAAGAGCTAACAAGTCTTGTATTCTCAACATGACTTCTAATATTTTGCCTGCAACAATTAACTTCGAGACAATAACTGTAACCTAATGTTAACATAATAGTCTCGATTCATAATCGACAACCCTGAGACCTTTAATGCCTATTAGTTGGCTTCATAGCTCCCATTAAACTCTAACTCTTGAGTAAACAATAATTTACTTGTTTCTATATTCTGTAGAACTTGGAGAAGAATAACAAATCAATTCCTAATAATCTGCCAACAATTCTAGATTCCGATAAGTACCTCATAACCTTATTTGCAGATCCGAATGATAAGATTAACTGCTGTAACCATGAACATGGAAACATAATGCTATAAAATCAAATTTTACTCTAAACTAACCAACGTTAATTTAGTAAAGAATTCTAACTGTCTGGCGGGCAGTGGCCAACCCACATGAATTCTCCTAAAACATTATGAATAAGAAAAATATTCACAAATATCAAGAATATTGTCTCCATACTTGTGGATACAAGAAAACTTATTCTCAAAGACTACATGTATAATCTTATTCCAATAAAATTAAAAAATATTAACCTCCCTGGGGCTGAGTTGCTGAGTTATTATTTCCATGATCTAACAGTAAAATTAATGTCAAAGCAGATGTCAATCAACTTAATAAAGTTCACCAAAATGGTTCTTATGTGATTCATAAACTCCATAAAATGCTATGGCTACTCTCAAGTAATTTGATATTCACTACTTTCAAAAGACATCATACACCTATGACAAATCCTTTCATATCCACAAATACACACCTGATTATCGCCATGATTTAAGATATTGTGGCTATTCCCAAGCCATTTTGATACTCACTACTTTAAAATGGCCTGGAATTGCTTGGCCCATATGTGTGATGTTGCTCTGTTTAAAATTTGAAAATGCAAGCCATCAAATTTCTCAAATGATGAGTTGGTTCTCAATAGACACCTAAAAACCAAGCCATATGTTTATTCTAAGAGATAGAACCACTGGTTGTGAAAACTTTAATTCTAATCAAGTGGGCATGCGAATAATTAAATAAATATATGCAAATCATTTGTTTGCAATAGAACACAAATCTTAAGGCACGACGGTTGCAAAAATAACCACTGCAATCTATTATTATGGTCAAATCAATTAAGTTTGTATATATGGAAAGAACTATGCATACAGATCAGAATTGATTCTTATCCTCAATCTTCAAGTTTCATATATAGAAACTGTTCTAATAGATTTTTTTTCCCTTTATTGAAAACCAAATATATAACCAATGACCCTAATTGAGGAAATAAATTTTGTGGACATGGCATCTCAATGCTTGAATATTCATTTCAAATATTCAATTGTTAAACCACGAACCATTAAATCAACAAGCTGTAATCTATAATAGTTCATGTGAGGTTCTTTTCTATTTTTTTTTTAAAACAACAAACTCAATAGTCACATCCCTTACTATGAACTCACGGTTACATCTCTTGATGAAAACTAAATGATCACATCTCAACCATACATTCCTTAGTTTTAAACCAAATGGTCACATCTCTCAATGTAAATCAATGGTCAGACCTTATAGTGTAATCTCAATAGACGCATCTTCTGGTTTAAACTTAAAGGCCGCATCCTTTAGTTTGAATCTAAAACTCAAGAGTCATACCATTTAGTTGAACTCTAAGGGTCACATATATTCATCTATAAAACATGGTGACATTTCAGAGTCACACCATTTCAAACCTGTTTTTTTCCAAATGAACACATAGGTTTATGTCCAATATTTCAAACAAATTCCGCCATAGAAAAGTGCATGAAAATAATGCAAATGGAACAAGATGCCACATCACAAATATGTCAGAATCAATAACTCCAGACTACTTCCACCGACGGTTAATAATAATATGATTACGAACCAAACTGATTCGAAAATCCACTTATCAACCAAATTTTAAAAATCAAAATCCCAAATAGGTTACTAATAAAAAACAGTAAACAATTCAATGGAATTTGAAACGGTTTTTAAGAATTCAATTGATAACCCCACGTTCATCCATATTAACCAAACATAGGAAGACAAACCCAAATTGACTTCAAAGGATATAATATACTATTCAAAGAGGTAGCCAAA
Organism: Vaccinium vitis-idaea; assembly: GCA_963854785.1. NCBI lineage: Eukaryota > Viridiplantae > Streptophyta > Magnoliopsida > Ericales > Ericaceae > Vaccinium > Vaccinium vitis-idaea. The sequence goes on along the minus strand of OY978224.1, from coordinate 14,957,207 downwards.
CTATTCAAAATGATGCAAACTATTGAAATTGTTCATAGTCAAGTGTGGTGCAAAGAGATTCTAAACAAACACTACCAAATTTTGGTTTTCCCTTTACCAAATTTCGATAGAACCGAATTTGAAATCTTCACCAATAAGACATATCCATAAAAAATGGCAACCAATGGGAGTTCAAAATAGAAGGCAATAAGACTTATTTCACCGGAAAACAAAAGAATAAGAGAATACGTGACCATAAATACTCCATTAGAGAATCTCAAAGTGAGGCATTGGAACAGAAACGGGAAAATGAATTCTCGAGTGTATTTTCTTACGAATTCTCGAGAATATTTTCTTACGAATTCTCGAGTATATTTTCTTCAGTTTCCAATCTTGTCTTCAACATAAAATGTATCAATTGGAAATCACACAATCACAAAAAAAAAAAAATAAACATCGAGTATGTCTTAAGATTGTTGGAAAATATCTTTACTTTTTGTTATAAAACCGGAAATATGAATGAATAAAATTGGAACGCAAAACCTGAAAATCGATGAACAAAATGATGTTTTCATAAACATTTCAAACACACAAGTTTCATGACATGCAGAGTGACACCACCTCTAACCCAATCATGATATTAAAGAAATCCTTTATATCCACAAGAAGAAATGTAAAGATAGGATACCCTTTGAATGTGTTCTACAGAAGATCACCACATTTTAAAAACTAGAACTTGAGCATAAAAACACGTCAGAAGAATTTATACAAAAACATATCAATCCCATAGACCAGAGGACCAGGATCATAACTAAATTCTACATTCTGGAAGTCAGTTTTGTAAATCTCTTCTCGACAATGAAATTGATAATTCAATTAAGTCTTTACATTAAACAAAATGGCCTGAAGAAGGCTCTGATACCTATTGAAAGAAATTGATATTACCTGTGACCGCAATGGAAATTTGAAATTGTACCTTCATTCATAATAGTTCAAGTGATAAAACACATCAGAGAGATCTTCTAACCTAAGACCCGCTTAATGAACCCCATTGATGGAAACACAAGCTTGTTCTTATTCGGGTTAGGCCAGGGACCCTCTGTATGTTGTTTTGGAGGTTTTTTGTAGGAAGGTTTCTTATCTTGGAGCTTTTGGGTTTGACTCTTTTTGGTTGGCTTCTTGCCTTCCTGGCTTTTTGGGTCTTGGGAGGCATTTTCACTGGTGTGCCATTGTCCTTTTGATCTTTGTTTTTCTGAAAGAAATTGATTGATATTACCTGTGAGCGCAGCGGAAACTTGAAATCGTACCTTCATTCATAATTGTTCAAGTGGTAGAACAAATCAGAGAGATCTTCTAACTTAGGACCCACGTAATGAACCCATTACCCCATTGATGGAAACACAAGCTTGTTCTTATTCAGGTTAGGCCAGTGACCCTTTGTATGTGGTATTTATAGGCAACATACTTCCTACCATCAAGGAAGAGTGGTCTCCAAATGATGCTTTCTCAATGGGTATATCTCTTGATCATGAGTCTATTCCTAATGGGATATGACTCTTCATATAGTTTTTTCCCAATAAGTATACCCTTTCACATATGATACACCTTTTCATATATGATATGTCTTTTCATAATAAGACACCTTTTTCACAATTAGACACCTAACAGTTGGGTAATTTATTTATCACTCATAACTTCAATTAATAAATAGAAAATGACATGTCGGCCACATTAGGTAATTTCTTACATTTTCTTCAAAGATTAATAAATTTGTTTGCTTATTGAAAAAAAAACACAACGAATGTGACATCCTGACTTTTTCATTTTTTTTAAAAAAATATTATTTTTATATAACTAAATAAATTCTTTCATTTTCCGTTTTCAAACTTCTATCTAATAAAAATAAAATACAAATTATTGTTTCCTACATTTGCTTTCGGACTTCTTCAAAAATCGAATAACTTATATTTTGTTTTTGTAAACAATGTTGATCTAATTTAAATTGGATTATGTGGGTACATGTTTTATTATCGGGCCGCTAAATTTATTGTGGGTCACGCTTTCTCCTTAAATTTAGATTGGGCCTAATAGTGGAAATGTATTTTAATTAATGAGAGGCCCATTTTCCTGATACATATTTGAGAGTTAGGGTTCCTCTACTAAACATCGATATAGAGAAAGAAGGATAGCAGCCTAGATTAAGAGTACGACGGTAGTGTACGGAGCAGTGCATCGTGGGTAAAGTTTACTTGGTCTCCCTCTCGTCTTATTTTTATTCTTTGTTTGACATGTATTTCTTAAGTTTATAATATATATGGTTAAGAGTTTGGATTGGTCAGCAGTGGGTTAGGGGTGTCGGCTTGTGGCGGCATAATTATATTTTTGGGATATGGGTTTTGATCAAAGTATACACGCCATAGGTATTTAACCATGCATATAATAATTTCACAGCAAGTGTCGTGGTGTGCATGTGATCAAGTTATGGTGTAAGCCTAACCATAGCAGTTTAGATAATGGGGTTCATACTTGTAGATGTGATATTGTTCCTAGTTGTAGGGTAACTAGAATAGTAGTTTGTCATTATATTGATGTCAATATGTGAATTCTTTTTATTCAGACTAGTGCAGAGTACTCCGAGCAGTGCATTTTGCTATCTATCGTTCCGATCGAGGTGAGTGGTTAAGCATGTGATCCCTTCCTTTGGATTCCTCTTGAGCCTATCGCTTCTTGACATATTCTTTAATTCGTTGTGATGGAAAATTGTATTCTTATTCGTTGACAATTTATTGAAAATTGGCGTACCCTTCAGCATACAAGGTTAATTGATAATATTTTGGAATGATTGATTGCTCTGATTTTGCTTGTTGTCCATTCATTGATTCCATGATATTTCCGGTTACCGTTCTTTGGTGTTTGGGACCATGTATATATTTGTGAAAGTCCAAGGAAAAGACCCGGGCGCCATCCTGTGGTGACTTTGGCCACTAGGGAAAAGACTTGTGAAATACCCTGTGACTCTAGTGCTCAACGGATAGGGAAAAGACTTGTGAAATAACCTGTGACCCTATTCCGGATCGGCTTAGGGAAAAGACTCAGGCGCCATCCTGGGGTGACTCTAAGTATGGTGTTGGATCCAATGGGCTAAGCCTCGAGAAAATATTTGGCATTTGGCAATGGTTATTATTATTATGGTTCCCACATAATTTGGTTCATACTCCTATTTATTACTGTTCGTTGTTATGGTATTTTTTGGTCTGGCTGATTGGTAAGAATGCATATTTTTGTGAATCGGTTATTGTTCTTGTTATTTGTTAATCAGAAATTCATCTCCTTGATACCACTTGTTGAGCCACCGACCTTTGTTATTTGAAACCATTTCTTTGGAGCTCTCACTATCGTTCTTTAAAATGTATGCCACGTTGTATCCTAAACCCATAGCATGCTTGACTACTCATTGAGCTGTGAGCTGACGGATTTATTCCACATTCTTTTCAGGTTAGTTCGGGGAGCATCATAGTGGACTCTGAAACAGTGTCAGGACCCACCGTTTGGACATCTAGGGCATTTGCATTTTTATTTTCTTTTAGTCATGTCATCAGCTTCCGCACTTTTGTTTAATTATAATTTTCTGTTAATAAATTTAGAGTATGGAGAATTTGGGATATTGATCTCTTGCTACAAAAATGTTGGTTTTGGTTCTCAGTTTAATTTTATTATTCATGTTTCAGACTAATTGTTTCAGGTTGTATAAATAATTTTTGTTTAGGCTTCGTGTTCCAGGAATTGTCTCCTGGTTCACGGCCGGTCATGTTTTCCCAATTTGGGGCGTGACAACGAAAACTCAAAAGCTCCTTCAAAGTTAATTGTTTAATTGTTCTCTCTTTTTTAAATTTTGTGGATGTGTTCTGTCATAATAAGATCTGCAGAAGGCTCCAAAAACTCGAAAGGGAAATGGTTTATTGTTTATTTTAGTTGTTCTAGAACTGCTCCATGTAAACATTATTCTATATGACCCATGTGATAATTAATGTGAAGTGGGTTGCCAGTTTTCAGCCATCTCCATTATCACCCTAATGTGTAAGTGAGATCCGGATGAGAGAGTATGGGCTGCAACTCTCCTACTTATTCTCATCATTAATGGGTAGATGAGAATAATTGTATATGTATGGGGAAGAGGTCCTCTCCTAACCCATGAGTGTTTTACCTCTCAGGCTTTTCCCATCCCTTTTCTGTGTGTTTGATCTAAAGTGTTGGGGGTCATAGGAGAGAAATCTCTTTTTCCTAAGGAGCTTGTTCTTTCAGTTAACGGTCAAATTACCACCTTACTTATCATTATGGATCGAGGTTGGTAAATCCTATTCATGTAAATGTTAATTTCTGCAGCATGTTTTGAATGATGAAAAATCATGATGTTCTAGATCTTGTAAATTTAGTTTACATGTGATATCAGAGCACAGCTAGAATAATCATGTTTTTCATCTAAAAGAGATAAGAATGTTTTGTAAAATAGTTTACATGTACCTAGTAGTGCCGATCTAGATTTTGGTCTACGTATGCATAAGAACAAAAAGGTTGCTCTTGCTAATAGCTAGAATCGAAACAAAAAAATAAAATAAAAATGCATATCTGATGATGTGATTACAAGGAATATAGCTGGACTTCTTGTAGACTAGGCTGTAGTCGTTTACTTCGTGGATTTGAGAATTGAACAATGAACATGGATAATGGTGTACGTAGTAATGTCACATTGGTGTAGGAGAATCTTCTTCATTTTTGGACAAAGAAAGTTTTAGACATCTTTTGTAAAGGCAATAGTAGACTCTCTCCTAGAGTGATATATAATCTTTGTTTCATTGTCTTGGCAAATTTAAAGACTTTCTTGGTAAAGCAATGGTGGACGTTAGTCTTCTTTGAAAGGCCTGTAGATTTTTCCTTAAAGCAAGTGTAAGACATTAAAGAAAGCAACAGGTGAATTTGTTGTACTTCACTTGTTTAACGTGAAAGTCTCAGACCATCAGGCCTATTGATTTTCCACTAGAAATAAATGTTTTCTTGTTTTATGTACAATGTGGGTGGCCTTATAAAAAACAGGAGTCAAAACTTCACATTTAATAATTACATGAAATTGGTGTGTTTGATAGTCTGGCCCATTAATAGTTTTATTTTAAACGGATGACATATTAATAAAATATTATGTCTCTTTGTGTTCATGTAATGTCTTTACACTTATGTCAGAACATGTAACTCATTTATAATGTGTTTATGTAATTGATATGTGATGTCCTAGAGAAGACTAATTTTAATGTATATTGGAACTGGGTTAAATTGATTTTTTATCCTAGTCTCAATAACCAAAGGGAGTCACCCATGTATTTTCGTACTATAAATGTATTTGTACATTACTGTTTATTGATCTAATTAATAGTGCAAAAGTTGTTATTCTGATTGTAATTTATATTATCATATGGTTGGTTGTTACCAAAGTAACCCATCCGGAATGACTCAAAGATTTACAATCAATAAAGAGAATTAACTTTTAATGGTTGACTTTTGTATTATAACAATGGAAATACTAAATTAATTTGGTATTAACCTTTTGGATCTTGTGAGTGTTTATGTTGGATCGTATGTATTGTGATGAATTATTCCAAATGACTCATTTGGAATAGTAATCTACATTATAATAGATTTGGTAGTCACTAAAGTGACCCAATGATAATGGTTTGTAGATACCTAGTCATGTTATAGAATTTATTTTTGAATAAGTCATTATTCACCTAATGATCATAAAGGGTTACATTCTTGATTTGATTCTATAGATCGGGAGATTTGGTAGTCACCAAAGTGACCCAATCATAACGGCTACTAGATATCAAATCATATTATGAGACTTTCCATGTGAATAATCTAATTTTCACCTCATGTCCATAGAAAGTCACCTTGTTGATTTAACTCTATATAAGGATACGGTGGTAGGCGCCAAGGTGACCCAACCGGCATGTTTGATAGATGTTAATCAAATTATGATATTTTTATACCTATTATGATCAGGTGCTAAAATTGTGATTTATTATAAATCACTTAATGTTCGTGCGAAAGTCATTATCTTGATTTGTAACCTACATTTTGAGACGGATGGTAGTTGCCAAAGTGACCTATCCGGAATGATTTGTAGAAGCACAATCATTTTTATAGAATTTTAATACCCCTCCTAGGTGTTAAAATAATGACATTGCAAATCGCAATTTCCAATCACAAGGATATTAGGCTGGCCCAAAGGTGCACCATTTTTGAGCGATTAGGAAATTGAAATAAAATAATTTTTTTGGATATTCACGATTAAAGATTGGAACGTATTGCCCAAAGGTTACGACCCTACTTAATTTTGAATACTTGACAATTAGTTCTATTGGTGACTGGAAATCACCATAATTGCTAATAGCATGCAATTAGATTATTCCCAAAGGTAGATCACGGTGGTACTATTAATTATTGTGATGACTTATTGTCAAATTACCGAACTCAAAGCATAACTGAAGTTAGCATATGTTTATCTGTGCATCAACAATTATGTTTATTTTGCATCTCCATGTTTTGTCTTTCTTTACAATTTCAAATGAATAAATTTCTCATATTTTGAAGAACAAGACTAGTTTTCTTTGTATACTAGATCTTGATAAAGTATTATTTTTAAGAAATATTCTATTATTTTTAAACAAGGAAAAATGAGATTAGTTTTACTTTGGTAAAGTATGAATGGAAACGAATAGGGCCTTATTTTCATGCAAATATTTACAAACATTATCAAGCTTGTTTTTACCAAACTGATAATGTGTATGAATTCATAATCTCAATAAAAGTACGATATTAAGCAAGTCCATTGAATGGACATTATGGCTCAATTAAGTTTGAATTTTTTATTTTTATATTCGTGTGATGCTTGAGAATGCTATTGAAATGTTGTATTTAGGTGCTCAGTAGGCTTAAGTACTTGAGAATTAACGCAGATGAGAGACATGAAGTAAACACCACATGGTGTTAATGAGTCTCCTAGTGATCCTAGACTAAAAAGAATGGAAAAGACAACGAGAATATGTCACTTCTGTAAATAGTTGAGACATTATCAAAAAGTTTGTCATAAAAGTAGAAATGATTCGAAGGGAAAGAGAAGTTTCTTAAGTTGTATGTTTCGAATCTATTCTACCAAATTAGATTTCTTTCAAATATCGAAAGACTTGATTATGACCTATTATTTATATTTACAGAAGGAGCAGAAAGATTCCACATTTCTAAAGCATTACACAAAATGTTTTCTTTGAATGTTTTTTTGGAGAATTTTATATTGAATGGGTTTTGCGAGTATTTAAAAGTTGGTCATCATTTGTGCTTATTTCATTATCCGCGTTTGTTTCAAGCAATTTATGTTTCCCTAAAATTTTATGAATTTAGTTTCTCTTCTGCTATCTTGATTTTGATAGTTTGGAAATAAAATTTTGTTAATGTACTTTTTGGATGATTTGCAAAAAATAAAGTTTGATGACCGTTTATCAAAAAAATATCCTTGTCTTGCATCTTAATGTTCGTTTGGAATGTAATCTCGTGAATGGCCATTCATCTTGTGACATGAAAGACTGAAAAATAATTTCAGGAAGTGATTGATGGATTTTTTCCTAACTATAGATTAATCTCCTTGTATGTCGTTTGCATTAAGTATAGCAAACCAAATACACTTAAAAATTAGTCACAAGGATAACGGGCTTCTTAAACTGCTTCATTGGAGAGACTTATGTTATGATTACTAGATGAATTTTCAGGTTATGCTTATTGCATGAAAGATCTCAATGGATAGATGCTCTCAAGGTGTGCATTATTGGGGTAGAAAGGCAAATAGAAAATGAATGTCAATGTCATCAGGTAGTAAAAAAATGATTTTGAGACGTTACTTAAATTTAGGTTTCCAGTAAGGCTGTCTCAAATGCCTTTTGGACTGTGTATAAAAAGGAAACCGAGTTTAGGATGTTTTAGAATTTCTAATTCGCATGAAAAGAATGTGAATTATAGAAACTGGTCATTCAAATTCTTCATGAATGGTGCAATCAGTGGGAGTGATATGCCATGTAGAGTGGTAATTCAAGAGTTAAGGTACAAGTTACTCAACTCTTAAGATAGATTGGTGTTGTTATTCTTTTAATTGTTCAGCAACACAAAACCATAGAACAACAAAATAATTGTTAATCACTCTAGAATGAGATTGTCACCAATTAAGAACCTGTAGAATAATCATAAAGATAGCATTACGAATATCTCAAATGAACATGAGATTTGCTATTTGAATGATTATGTAATGTATGTACAAGAATGGTATATGGGTATGTGTAACTCTTGATGATTTGGAGTCACACTAAAAGGACGTGTATATAATCTTCTCTGAATAAGGGTTCATATTATGAAGTCTATATGAAGCTTTCACATTAAGGTAAATAAGCATTTGGTTATAAACTTAAATCATTTTAGGGGCTTAATTAAGTTTTGACATTATGGTATTTTAAGTTTAATGATACTATTATTGGATTTATAGAAATCACCATTGATAAGTGTATATTAAATATATATATACACACACATACATATGCTCACATTTAAGATGTCTGTTAATCTTGAGGAAGGGATTAATGCAAGGACATTAAAGAGAGTTGTTAACTGAAGGAGTCTTGCGCATACTCCACATTAATAATAATTTATGTTTTATGGACTGCATTACGATGATGATGCTATTTGACACTTTGGGAGATCTCAATAATATGTTTCTGATATTGTTCCTGTTAATTAAGTGTACGTACATATTTGTGAATGATGAATAACAAGAATAGTTTTTAACAAAAGACATTATTGTGGACCTATAAAATATATTCCATATTTATTGCTATGTTGAACAAGTTGCTAGTGTTGTGGTACATGGAAGGAACTATGTCATTTATCGATGTGGAACTGCTATGACTCGCGATTGTGATTAATTTAATCAAAGCTAAATAAGGATTATTGCGCGCCTTAATTTACCATATCGAACACTAAGGTAAGTTATTATGTGGGCCAAGTTGGAGAATGTAAGCATTATTCTATATGACCCCATGATAATTAATGTGAAGTGGGTTGCCAGTTGTCAGCCATCTCCATTATCACCCTAATGTGTAGGTGAGATCTGGATGAGAGAGTATGGACTGCAACTCTCCTATTGCTCTCATCATTGATGGGTAGATGAGAATAATTGTATATGTATGAGGAAGAGGTCCTCTCCCTGCCCATGAGTGTTTTACCTTTTAGGCTTTTCCCATCCCTTTTCTGTGCGCTTGATCTATAGTGTTGGGGGTCAAGGTAGAGGAATCTCTTTCTCCTAAGGAGCTTGTTCTTTCAATTAACGGTCGGATTACCACCTTACTTATCAGCATGGATCGAGGTTGGTAAATCCTATTCATGTAAATGTTAATTTCTGCAGTATGCTTTGACTGGTAAAAAATCATGATGTTCTAGATCCTGTAAATTTAGTTTACATTCCAAAGACAAGACCTGATACCCCAAACAGATTAGAATTATGTTAACGTTTCTCTACTTCTTATGTGATTGTGTGTTTATCTCTTTCTCTATAATCACCACAAGATTTTTTGGAACTCAAACTTCTATGTTTATTCTTTCCGAGTTGAGAGTTAAAATCCTAGTATCTAAGAGTATAATTTTGGGAGGATTGTTAAAGAGGTGGAATTGAACTTAAGATCAGTACTGAAGTGGGATTATTAACGAAGATATGAACCCTTTTTCCATGAATGCATAGGATATTTGGATTAGCTAGACAATGGGATTATTAATAGTATCATGTTTTGTTTTGTGCATGTAGAGGAGAGTTGGATTATTATACTGGTTTCCAACTTTGCCATGACCCCTAAAATGAGGGGAAAATAATCCAAAAATCCTCGGAGGTCTATCTCCATTTTTTCCCCTTGTGATTAAGAAGTCCATAATTTGTCAAGCCCATATACTTCGAGATGGTGCGGTTTGATACCTAAAACATTTTTTGCTAAGCAAAATATCCCATAAGCACTATTTAAGTAAGAAAAAGGAAACTAGCCGTGCAAATCGAAAATGTAAAATGAACATGTTTTGGTGATGGTTTCCTTATTATTCAAAGAAATAAAAATGTTTTCCTTATGATTCTAAAAAATGAAAATGAACTCTCCTTTTTCCGAACACTCTTGAAAAAATACCTTTCATCTCCATCGTGGACAATTATTCCAATTTATAGAACAAACGAGTTATGTTAAATCTTCTAATTGCAATATTCTACTCCACTTCTACTACAACTAAGGGAAGGCTCGCTCCAAAACTCAATAAGAAACAAAAAAAGGTATGTTAAATAATCTATGGTGGCAAACACATCAGTCATTTTCTTTATATAACTAGGGCATTTCCATCAATAGTTGAAAAAACCACGCGCATTGGTGTCTTTCTATAATCAACTCCACAGGTAGTAACACCTCCCCCTTGGGATGGTGAATTCGTTTTATGCAAAACCGTTTACTATTTTGGTTGTGACCAAATTGCTTGTTTTCCTCTAGTCCCGGCGTTGATTACCTTTGACTGGACTGATGAGGGGAATTGTCCATGTGCGCGTAAACTGGCCTGGATACCCCTAACCGTTGGAGGGAAAAAAGGAAACCCCCTCAACACATAGAGTTAAAGATCTATCTCATTAGCCAACCGGAGTTTTTTTGTATCTTTGTTGTGGATGAAGTATCGGGTTAGTTGAACAGCAAAAGGGAGATAGAACACTATTATACAAAGAGGGAGAAACACAAAAAAGAAAAGCAAAAAACAGTTAAATAAAATAATTTATTATTTATTTTAAATAATTTGAATAAAATTAGATTTAATTTGTTTATTTCTTTTTATTTATATTTTTTGCGCCGTAAATCAACGCGTGCACACCGGGTATTTCACCACATCGCGTCCGGAAGCCCTATTAATTCCCCCAACTCCTATTTTGTCTACTTATGACCAACATCACCCTATTTAATACCTAAATTAGGCCTATTTCTATTTTTGGAAAAATAACCTAATTAGGCATATGCCCAATTTTGACTTCTCTTCTAATTTTGACTTTATTTTTACTAACCCTAATTTGGAGTTTTGTGAATTAATGAGAGCAAGAGAGAGAGGGCGGTTTGGGGGGAGGAAGGGGAAGAGAAATTGCTTCCCTCGCCATATAATTTTAATGGCGTGTATCCGTACGCGCGTTTGTGCACATTTCGGCGCCGTTTTTCTTCTAAATTCGGAAGCATTATATTTTTTAATTCTGTTAAGGCTATCTTGGAATTTTCTATCATACTTATTTATTTTCTTGAAATTAGTAATTATTTAATTATTATTCGCGGTACACTAGTTAGTATTTTTCGCGCACAAAACCAACCTTACGGAGCATTTTTCGTCCCAACGGTGGGGAACATATCTCCCAATTAATGGGGGAACACTTTTTATCCTATTTTATCTAGCCATATAAGGCTATAAGTTAATAGAGTTACTTTTTCTGTAAAGTAGTTATGTGTATATATGTATAGATGTATATATATGATACCCCGTGGCTAGTTTCGTGTGTATAACTAGTACCCAAAACTAACCATTTACGCCCCAACCTAACGAACCTAGACATATTACATCGTATCCTACGTATCTAGAAACCCTTACTTGGTCCACAAGCTTTACCTATAATGGAAACACATTTTTATCCTATCTTTCAGCCTTAAAAGGCTAGAAAACACTATTACATAAAGCATTTTTGGACTATATGGAGGGAGAGAGAGGGGCGGTCTAATGGGGGGGAGAGGAGCTCACTTGCTTCACTATAAATAGCTTCATCATGTTGCTTCATTTCCCACACAAAAAACTCTCCTCACCACCTTTGTAGTAAACTAGTTTTTCAAGAAGAAAAACCATGAGTTCTTCAAGTTCTTCTTGAAACTCAACCTTCCACCACCACACTCCACCACCCTCGACCTCCCCTAGATCTTAAAAGGGTAGAAGAAAGCGTTCGAGTAGCCGTTACTCTGCCGGAATCCAATTAGCTTATCGGCTTCCGACTAATCATCAGAATTAAGGTAGATACTTTATTTTAACCCTAGATTAGTATTTTCTAGTTCATTTTTAATATGTCATTATTATTCTTAAATGTGCTTAATTATGTTTAAACGAGATTATGTTGGATGATTAGCGGTTTAATGAAAGATTAGACTTTGAAAAACACACTTAGTCGTTACTATGCACGATTTGAGATTTATTTATCAAAAAGCACCGTTATAATGCCTAATGAACTTTTGGAAAACCAAATTATGTAGTTATAATACCCGAATGAAAATTGACTTTTCAAATTTACGCAGTTATAATGGCCGACTGATTTTCTGAACGAAAGAGCTTTTCAAATGAAACGGGATTTCCCAGAATTACTAAATAAATATTTTAAATTTATTTAGGCTGACAAATAGAATCCACGACTAGAATGTCTAGTCAGGCTCTTTCTTGGTTTAGCCCAAACCAAGTGGCGATTCGAAGAACGGATCTTAAAACACGCCAACGGATTCAAACTACTAAAGTTTCTAGTAAGGTTTTTTCTTGGTTTAGCCCAAATCAAGTGGCGACTCGATGAACGAGTCTTAAAACATGCCAACAAATCCAAAAGCAAGATTAACTCCAAATGTTTTTTTTTAATTCTCGGAAGAAAGAATTTTTGTCTTTGAGTAACACAATTATCGGAAATATTTTTCAAACGGAAAGTTTATCGTGAAACGATTTTAAAGGGAGAATTTTTATGAAATTATGGCATGTGCACGTTTTCCGAGACGGTACGATACAACACGTTTCTCGAGGAAATGAACGATTATTTTCACAAGAAAGAAATAGAGATGTGAATGAAAATGTTGATGTGATGAAAATTGAGACATTAATATTGTTAGAGTTCCGCCTCAGTTCCCCGGGGTGAACTGGTGGTCAAAGCTCAACGGAACTATACGGTTGTGCTGTTTGGAGTTCCACCTCAAATTCCGCGGGGTGAATTTGGCGGTCAAAGCTCACTCAGTACAACACGTAGTGAACAGACTTCATAAACAGGCTGTTGAATCCAGTGATGTGGGTAGCCGGGACTACGTCGAGTGTGACACGGGGTGAACGGACTTCATAACCTGCGGGCAGTCAGCGTTATAGGTAGCCGGGACTTCGAACGGAAAGGTTGGTGACCGTTAGAAAGGGGTGGTTGAACGGGCCAATAACTTTCGAGAGATGTGAGATGTTGACATGGTTGAAATCTGAAGAAGAATGTCGTTATGAGAAATTGATACGAGATATTGACACTGCACTCTGATTTTGGAAATAGTACGAGACACTGATTTTGTGAAGCTGCACTTTGATTTGATTTAACTCTGATATTTGAAAATGCATGATTCTATTATTTACCTACCACCTACAATATTGTTGTAGAACTGCTAGTTTAAAGTTGGGGTAGGGTATCTATTGAGCGTCCACGTTCACAGTGTTGCATTTGTGCGACCCTAGCATAATACCACGATGTTGCTTCGCAACTCCGACGTATTATGCTAGATTATCACAATGGACAGGAGGACTTCTACGGAGAACACGGAGCTGGAGAAGCTGCCGAGATGGAGATCAACCAGGCGGAGGAATTTGCGGAGCCGTAGAGCTTACCCAGTCTGCCTTTTTGTAATCTATAGAGGACAGATTATTTATATTAAACTTTATATTATTATTATTTATGTTTAAAACATTCGGTTGTAATAATAATTAACGTTTCCCAAAATGTGGGATGTTACAAGTGGTATCAGAGCCCTAGGTTAAACACTCGGCCTTGGGTAATTGGGTAGACACTAAGCTAGATTAATACTATGTGTCCTAAAAATTTCGTTAATTATCTTAGATGCTATTAGATTAAAGGTTTATCAATTACTAATATAAAATTATCTGATTTGTAGAAGCCCCCTAATCATGCTAGACTACTTGAGGAGATCCGCAGGTTTAAGAATCGGTACTCAGGACCCCTACCAGACATTGATCCCTACTATAGTTACCTCGAAAAGTTTTCACTAATAACCAACTATCTCCGTCGACATGGCAAATTTGCACCAATGCTCTTTGATCCCGACAGTGATTCTGATGACCCTGATATGGAAAGTGACCCTGAGGAGCCAGAAAGTGACTCGAGGAACAAGAAGATTGCCCTAATGAACCAGAAGATAACCCTGAGGAAGATGGAGGGTATATGTCTAATCATGAATTTGAGAACAGTGATGAGGAGGATGAGGTGGGACACCCAAACTTTGACATGCATGGATGGCTAGCTGACTATGAGGCTGAAGCCAACGCACTGAACCAAGTACAGAATCCTGTTGACCCAACACCTGAACCCGAATCTGATCCTGAAAGTGAGGTTGATGACCCCCTTAACCCACCACCTATATCGGTTGGCATGAGACTACCAAACTGGGCCCCTACTGATGGACACCTAGTTGACCTGCAGGGTGGTGAATGGGTCTACATAGAGATAGCCCCAGTGTTCCCTTATTTCTGGAAGGAGCACAATCAGCGATATTTCTTGGGTCCTGTGCAGATCACTGAGCCTTGTGTAAACCGATACTACACTATTGACGTACCTCATGGATATTCTGTGCGCCTGTCCAACAAGATCCTATATCTCCGAGTATCCCGTGTTCGCCCAGCGGACGAACATCGGATCATCTCACTTTACCTAGACTTTTTCGACAGCCGAACCTACTCATAGCTGCCAATTCAGAAGGAGGAGTTCATTGACCCGTCTGGGGTCATACACAGGGACAAAAGGTGGAGAGTGACCTGGAGGTGTTATGGCATAACCGAGGTGACCGTGGAGAGGGAGAGCATGCTGAAAGCATACTTTCCATGGATGTTTTAAGGAAGTTAACTAGATGAGAGAGATGGCTATAACCTAGCATTAGTTAGGTTTTTAAATAAGTTGTAATGTAAGGATGTTTGGGTTTGAACTAGCAGTAAGGAAGTCTATTGGTATTGATTCGTTTTATTAATGAAAATCACTGCTTGTTTAAGCGGTTGTGTTTTGCTAAATTTTGCAAAGTAATTTAGACTGATTCCCCCAACAAATTGGTAACTCTAGGATGGCAGTTACACATAACAATGGTAAAGGCTCTTCTAATGGAAATAACGGAGCTAATCCGGACATGGCCCAACTCATGCAAGCCTTCATTACTGCACTCAACGCTAACCGACCCCCTCCTAATAACAACAACCATGGTCCCATGACTCGTGCTCAAGCTATGAACGAGTTCTGTAAGAGACGACCACCCGTCTTTCATGGTGAACCTAACCCTACTTTAGCCGAAGCTTGACTGAAAGAGATCAAAGTGATCCTCGGCGCTTTAGGAGTCAACCAAGACAACCATTGTGTAGCTCTCACTGCTTACCAACTTCAAGGAGAGGCCCAACACTGGTGGGAGATGATTGAGGTCGCTTATAACATTGAGACCATGACCT
Organism: Vaccinium vitis-idaea; assembly: GCA_963854785.1. Taxonomy (NCBI): domain Eukaryota; kingdom Viridiplantae; phylum Streptophyta; class Magnoliopsida; order Ericales; family Ericaceae; genus Vaccinium; species Vaccinium vitis-idaea. The sequence goes on along the minus strand of OY978224.1, from coordinate 14,941,652 downwards.
TCGAGGAGTTTGAGAACATCTTCTTGGACAAGTACTTTCCTGTCCCAGTGAAGCAGGCAAAGATCCAAGAGTTCCAGAACCTGCAGCAAGGTTCAATGATAGTGACGCAGTACGTCGCTAAGTTTGAAGAACAGTACCATTACGGCTGTGCCACTGTCCCAACTGAGGAGGACAAAGTCTGGAAGTTTGAATGGGAACTCGGCTCGACCCGCAAGACGGTGATGGGAATGGGCTATACTACCTATGCTGAGGGAGTGAAATGTGCCCTAAGGATGGAGAGAGAGGAGACAGATTTTAGGACTAGGAGTCAAGGAAGCAGTTCGGGAGGACCTATCAGGACTATGCAGAACAACAACAATCGTGGGCCCTACCCAGCCAGACCTAACAAAGTTAACACGCAGCCTTGGAGGAGGAATGATGTCAGGCAAGGACCGCCGCAACAGAATTCCAACTATAACAACCAGCCGGTCAAGTGTTACAACTGTGCGGGCTATGGACACTATAGCCGCAATTGCCCTCATCCGAGGAAGGATGGATTCACCTATGGGAATCAACAGCAGCCGCAACCACTTCAAAACTTTGGCAAATAGCCTATGCAACAGAACGCTAGGCCAGCTCAGCAGAACAACTGGAATGGGAAACAACAGGTTAAGGCACCTCAGAACGGGACGGGACGTCTGTGGCTTTGCATGCCGAGGATCAAGTCCAGGAGCAGGACCCTTCTGTGATTCAAGCTACGTTATTGTTATTCAGTACCTGCGTACAAGCTTTATTTGACCCTGGAGCATTGCATTCGTTTATATCAGCTGCATGCGTATCTACACTAGGATTAGACACTGAACCCCTAAAGAACCAGATGACAATAGCATCACCTTTAGGCGGTAGATCACCAGTTAATCTAATCTTAGAGGTTGCGAGTTAGAAGTGAGTAGTATTCAACTGACTTGCGGCTTACGCGTGATTGAGATGGCTGACTTTGATTTAATTATGGGAATGGATTGGTTGTCGACTCATCGACCGGTCATTGATTGCCATCAAAAGATAGTAACAGCCTTTACCCCTGATGGGACTTGTTTCCATTTTAAGGGGATAGATAGGCTGTGAATTCGGCGACTAGACGCTCGAAATGGCAGAACCAACTGTTCGGATGGCTAGCTAGTCTCCAGTTGGAAGAATCTGACCGAGAAGAGTTAGGACTGCCACACATCGTCTGTGAGTATGCTGACGTGTTTCCTGACGATCTACCTGGATTACCGCCACAAAGAGAGATCAATTTTACCATCGAGCTTCAACCTGGAACCGCCCCAATTTCTATAGCCCCATACAGAATGGCGTCGACATAATTGAAGACCCAGCTACAAGAGTTGTTGCAAAAAGGATACATCCGACTAAGTCCTTCACCATGGGGAGCACCTGCACTGTTTGTGAAGAAGAAAGAAGGAACCCCACGACTGTGCATTGACTATAGGCAGTTGAACCAAGTCACGATCAAGAACCATTATCCACTGCCTAGAATTGATGACCTGTTTGATCTGTTGAGAGGAGCGACTTGTTTCTCGAAAATTGATCTAAGATCAGGGTATCATCAATTGAGAATACGAGACGAGGACATCTCGAAGACCACATTCAGGACAAAATACAGACACTACGAGTTCGTGGTCATGCCGTTTGGACTGACAAATGCTCCGGCAGTATTCATGTGTCTCATGAACAAGATATTCCAACCCTATCTAGATAGATTTGTGGTGGTGTTCATTGACGATATCTTGATATACTCAGCCAACAGAGTAGAGCATGAAGGACACCTTCGGACAGCACTACAAGTACTAAGAGACAACCAACTTTATGCTAAAGCTAGTAAATGAGAGTAATGGCTAGAGCAAGTTAAATTCTTGGGACACGTGTCTAAGGATGGTATTGCAGTTGACAACAGCAAGGTAGAAACTGTACTGGATTGGAAGCGACCAACTTCAGTGTTCGAGATTCACAGTTTTCTGGGATTAGTAGGATATTATCAAAGATTCATTTCGGAATTCGCTACTCTTGCCAAGTCGATGACTAGATTGACTCAGAAAGGCGTTAAGTACGAATGGAGTGACAAATGTGAGAAAATCTTTCAGGAGCTGAAAAAGAGACTGACCAGTGCACCAATACTGATCATTCCTGAAAGGGACATTGATTATCAAGTGTACTGTGACGCTTCGAAGGAAGGACTAGGATGCATGTTGATGCAGAACGGCAAAGTTGTGGCATATGGATCAAGATAGCTTAGACCGCATGAGAAGAACTACCCGACTCATGATTTGGAGTTAGCAGCAATAGTTTTTGCTCTCAAATCCTGGAGATATTATTTCTATGGTGAGCAATTCGAAGTTTTCTCGGACTGCAAAAGTCTCGAGTATCTGTTCACTTAGAAGGAACTGAATATGAGACAAAGAAGGTGGATGGAGTATTTAGACGACTACAAGTTTACCCTGTCATATCATTATGGCAAGGCGAATGGTTTCGTTGATGCTCTGAGTCGAAAGGACAGGTCACAGAAAGCTAAGGTGCTATGAAGGAATGGGAGTTGATAGATACTCTGAATAAGTTCAACCTACAGTCGTCATCTGATGGAGATCAAGTGCGATTATTTGCACTAGTGGCAGAACCAGCACTTCACCGAGAGATCCTTCTGGCACAGACTTTTGAGTAGGAATGTGAATTCATATGATCACAGCTCAGTTCAGGAAAGGAATTGCCTGGTTAAACATTGCATGCTTGTAGACACCCCAAAATGAGACTCTCGTACACATTCTAATCCCCAATGATGAAAAGAAACGCCCGAAAAGCCTTTCGGATTGAAACTCTTCAAGTCAATAAAGTCAATAGTGCCGCACGGCACTCATCTCTCACGCACGAAGCTTCAACAATCACGCACGGCATGCTTTTTGAATATTGGCGGTGGAAGTGTGCCGTACGACACAGTTGGTGTACCGTACGGTACAGTTTGTGTGCCGTACGGCATTGTCATGCGTAAACCGACTTTCTGCAGAAGCTCCAGCAGCTCCTTTTGTTGACATTCGTTCCTCAAGTTTCATGATGATTACTTGCACAAGAGAGAGGCTATGTAGTAGCTATGATGACATTGAGTGAGCACCAAGTATGCTTGGAGGCCAAGTCGGTTCACCCCTATAAATTCCGACCGATTTCGGAGGAAAAAAACAACAACAAAAAAAATCACCACAAACCTCTCTCAAATTCTGTCCTAATCCCACCCTCAACCAAAATTACTCACTACCAATACTCCCTAGCCCCAGAAATCACTCCCATACTCTCCAAAGCAAACCCAATCGCAACCCGTAGCCATTACTCCGTTTTCGGTTCATAACCTCCACTGATCATCTCCAAATTCCATCAAACCAGAGAATCAACCATCCTTACTGCTGCAGCAGAGAGAAGTTGGAGTCCAGAGGAGGTCCAAGTCGCGGTCAGAAGGTTCCAGAAGCGTTTCAATCCGAGAGGTTCAAGCCGGAGGTATAATTCCGTTTCGCCAAACTTCTTAGCTTTGGTATCCTGAGGGGAGGGGTGCCGAGTGTGGGATGATCTTCTATATCATCTCCACATTTGGTATACCCATGTTATAGCAAAAACCAGTTCAATTGGAAACCTCCCGGTTGCGTCGTACGGTGAACTTTACGCGTCGTGTGGAGCAATCTAATGAGGAGGAACAATTTCTATTCAAACATATCATTTTTCAGTTCAAAGTAATTAGTTTTAATCAAGTTTTCATACCTTGTATATGCTTCTATTCAATCATGTCGAAAAACCAAAGTTTGAACTGTTTGTGAAGGAAACAGTGCCGCACGGCACTCCTCTTGTACCGCACGGTACACTTGGAGTGTTGTACGACACTCTTTTGAAAAATTGACCGTTAGGTTGATGAACAGTGCCGCACGACACACTTTCTGTACCGCACGGTACACCTAGTGTGCCGTACGGCACACCTTTTTGTCAAATTTGAAGTTTTAACCAGTGCCTTGCACGAACAGTTTGAACCTTTGATTGGTTGTTTGCTTATTGTTATAACTTGCATTATTATCTGTCTTCATTATTATCGTCTGTTTTGCTTGATAAATTGGTCATTCGAATAAAGTTCGGCATTAAAATGTTTTCTAAAAATTCCACAAATGTTTAGTAAAGACCGATTCTTAATCGGGCGAACGGGGTGCATTAAAACCCTTCCCCGTTCGTAACCTGGCTCCCGAATCCAAAACGAATCTCTGGTTTTCAAGTTGTTTTCCAAATCATTTTCTAAATCATTTTCAAATTGGTTTCTCGGGTCCTAAACCATTTTCCAAAAACCCGGGTGGCGACTCTATTTTCAAAACAAAACATCATTTTCAACCATCCAACCGGCGTGGAGGTCGATCGTCCACAAAATGGCGACTCTGCTGGGGATTTTTAAGTTAATTTTTATTTTGGTATTTTACACGTGTAAAAAGACCCCCGAAAACTTGACAAAAACGAACACGCCCCGCGTGATCGAGAAACGAATGGTGCAGTAACAGGGCAACGCCCGACCAATCCAGACTGGAGTTTTCCCGGTTGTTTTTTTGAGTAAAATTTCAAAATAGAAATTAATTTGGAGGGCCAAACTTGAAAAACATTTGTGGGATTTTTGAAAACAATTTTGTTGTTGAACTTTGCATCATGTGCATCGATGTTGGAAAAACCCCGCTGCTGCGTCTTGGTTACCCTACCCAGTACACTGGTGTTAGGACATCCCCGGATGCTCAGCAACCTTGGACCGTTGTGGATGGTCGGCCTCCAACCGGTGATGTTATGTTTGAAAATAGAGTCGCCACCCGGGTTTTTGGAAAATGGTTTAGGACCCGGGAAACCAATTTTGAAAATGATTGAGAAAATGATTTGAAAACCAGAGATTCGTTTTGGATTCGGGAGCCAGGTTACGAACGGGGAAGGGTTTTAATGCACCCCGTTTGCCCGATAAAAATCGGTCTTTACTAAACATTTGTGGGATTTTTAAGAAAACTTTTTATTGCCGAACTTTAGACAAACAAGCAATGAATAATTGAAATTGACAATAACTAGCAATAATAAGCAACAAACAAACAGGAAATAACTATACTGTTACATGAAAATGATTTTAAAATTTTTGAATTTACAAGTGTGCCGTGCGGCACACATAACTGTACCGTGCGGTACACATGTGTGCCGTGCGGCACAGTTGTAGCAGATCAGTTTTTTTTAAAATTTTGTTTTCTTGACAGAATCGAAAAGGGTTTTGTTTGGGACACAAAACTTATGAAAATTACTCATCCTTTAAATACTAAAGCAAGTACTTGGTATTTAAAAGCAAATGGGATGTCCCTCCATATTGATCGATGCCGAATAACACGAAATAATCATACGGTATGACCATGGAGGATTTGATTTGAAAACTACATTTTGATTAATGTATATGGAGTATCAAAACCCGAGATAAGTATAGAGGACTTACCTGAGCCAAAATACTTCTCCCCTCAGAAATCCAAAAGTTGCGAACTTTGGCGAAAACGATAATTTTTACCTTCGGAACAACCTTGGAATGAACGCCTTCTTGACGAGCTTCTGGAACAACACCTTTCGGCAAGCCTCCAACCTTTTTCCCTCTTGCTTCTTGACCTCTAGCTACCGGCTTTGATGAAAGTTGATAAAAAAACCGAGTATGTATGAGAATAACGAGCTACGGATCGAGTTCTTTGGGTTATGGAGTTTCGGAAACGATTTCTGGATGGGTTTTAGAATGGTGGTGGGCTGGAATTTTAGGTAGAGTTAGGTTTTTACAGAGCTTAACGATCGACTTCCATGGTGGTTTTTTCCCGATCCCGTTTCTCTCGGCCGAACTCGAAATTTATGGACATCGGAGAGATTGATTTGCACGTAAACTTGGAGCCCACTCAAAGTAATGATGGGCTAGGGATAGGCCCTGATCCTTGCACGAAATCATGCTGATATGAGGCCTTCAAAGTCAACAAAAGGTGCTGAAAGTCGGTTCTGCAGAAAGTCGGTTTACGCATGACAGTGCCGTACGGCACAGTACGGCACACAAACTGTACCGTACGGTACACCAACTGTGTCGTGCGGCACACCTGACCGCCAAAATTCAAAAAGCTGTCGTACGTGACTCTGGCTGTTCCGTGCGTGAGAGATGAGTACCGTGCGGTACTGTTGACTTGGAGAATTTCAATCCGAGGGTTCTTCCGGGCATTTCCTTTCATCATCGGGGATTAAAATGTATACGAGTGTCTCATTTTGGGGTGTCTACAACCGTGATGAGTCAGCCTGCCGCTTGACCTTTGCCATGCAGTACACTTGGCACTGGGAGGCAAATATTGGCTCTAGTCTAAGGGACCCCCTCAACCAAAACCGGCCTTTGCATATAACAAACCATAGAACCTTCCAACCTAGGGCAGGAACCCACATGTTAGGATTATGTGATATACCATGTTATGTGTTTACTGCTTTCCATATATTATCATCATTTTGCATTATCATGTTAGACCCCATGCTGTCACATTTTCCCGTGGTCTTAAGAGGTTGCCCTGCCCGATGATGAGTCGTGCATTCCAATGCATGTTGTTCAGATCAATTCAGTCCTTAGAATAACAGGACTTAGGAAAGTCAAATCAACTTGATCCTTGACAATCCCTTGGCAATGACCTAACAGAAATTAGGAACAATTGACCCAAGCTGGGGTAGTTGTCCCTAAAATCAAAGTTAGACCCTTGAAGAGGAATTATCAAGAACCAAGTTCTTTGAATTTTCCCAAATTCTGCTATCCTAAATAAAGGATACACTGCAAAAGAAACACTGAGGATCGGGGCAGCCCTTTAAAGACCCATTTTTGCATAGTCTAGGAGACTTTAAATCTTTTTTGGAACACCTCCAGTGTTAGCCATGCTCGAACGGCTCCTTGTGATTCTATCACATTTCTATCCAGATTTCAACAGCCTTATTGCTCTGTCTTGGATGGTCACGAAAGTTGACTGGCTCTGGTTCCAACACATATGAACTATACCTACTGAGTAGTCTACCTACCCATGGTTGTTAAAAACTTTTTGAGACTTAGGGTGACATACATGACACAAAAACGACATTCTCCTTTTTTGAAATAAAATGGCGGCACTTCTAAGTCTGCTTTTGCTTTACTGTCAGTGCTAAGCGATTGGTCAAAGCAAGAAGAACAACATACCCGGTTGGACCCGACCTCCTAAACAACGGTTAATTCGAACTCAGTCAGAAGCGCCACATTTTGGTTCAGCAAGTCCTTCAGAGATGTCAAAAGAACCAACAAATAAGAATGAAGTTGAAGCTCTCAGGTTAGCCTTGGAAGAACAGCGAGAACACAACGAAACCCAAATGGCCGAGTTGCTACTTCTGATACAAGGATTGACCACTCGAAACCAGCCACCACAGGGTCCAGGGGAGCAACCACCGTTGCCTCCTCCGCCAAAAAATCCAGACTTGGAAGCAATGATGGCTAAAATCACCAAACTTGAGGAATCAGTTCAGAAACAAGAAAAGGTAGCTGCCACAGGCGTCGATATGGATAAGTTGTGCCTATTCCCCGACGCTAAGCTCCCAGAAGGATTCAAACCGATAGCTTGGGAGAAATTTGATGGGAGCGAAGATCCGAAGGCTCGTCTGCAAACATATGTGGGTACTCTGTCCATGTATAACATTGAGAAGAACGCTATGGCTCAGATGTTTCAGCAAACTCTGACAGGGCCAGCATTGCGATGGTTTCTAAGCCTAGACATGTTGAAGAAAGGAAGTTGGGAAGATATTGGGGCAGCTTTCATGTCTCAGTATAATTACAACATCCAGCTTGAGATGACCATTCGAGAATTGGATGCAACCAAGATGGGGGCAAACGAGTCATTTGCTGACTTCATCAAATGGTGGAGAGGAAAGGCATCTCAGATGATAAACCGGCCCTCAGAGAAGGAACAAATGAGAATCATCACGAAGAACTTATTGCCAGATTTTGCTAAACACCTAGTGGTATTTCAAGCTACTGCAGACTTCAAAACCTTCTATGAGGTAGGCCTTGCCATTGAGGAGGCAATCCAGTCCGGCATTTTCGAGAAAAAGGAACCTGTTCCCAAAGTCAAATGGGTGTACCCTGGCAACACCGACACATTGTTCAGCAAAAACGATTATACCCAAGCCTTTTCCAGCTCCACAAACCAAAATTTCAACCAAGCCATGCCTAGCAACGAAGTCAAAACTCAAACCAACCACTCTCAAAAGCTACAAAGAACCCTTTCCCAATTCTCCGAGCCTCTGTCCTTGATTTATGAGAAGCTCCTCAAAACCGGCCATGTCAAACCACTCATTCCAACCCCTCTACCTCAGAAGCTTCCATCTTACCATAACCCAAATGCCTTTTGTGCATTCCATCAAATGCCCGGTCACGCTACCGATGAGTACCATCGCCTTCATCACAGAATTCAAAACCTCATTGACAGCAAAACCATCATTTCACCACCAGCAAAAACAAACACCCAGACAAGTCCCAATCCTCATATCAACTCTGCCATGTTCAACATTGAACCCATGGGGGATTACTGATTGATGTCAAGGCCAGCAAAAGAAGAATGAACCGCCAAGGACCATGCAATAGACCAATCTTTCACGAGTCTTGGGAATTTTCAAGTTTCGAGTCAGAGTCTTCTCTGTTATTGAGTCAGTTTGTATTTATATTTCTACTTTGGTGTCTGTCCTCATATTCGAGTCTGTAATGTCCTATTGTCAAGAAAAGAGAAAAACCAAACATAGAGTCAGCATTGTAGTCCCGAACTACGTCATGACCTGATTCCTTGCAAAGGGATACGTAGGCAACCCTTAGTGGTTCGGTCGCAACTTTCATAAATCTATGTCACGCTTTTGTGTTAGAATTGTCGTAATAAACTTGAGTTTTTGCAATAATCCTTGAAAATGGAATTGTTTTCCACCATCATTTGAAATTCATGACAATCACTTCAAAACACGGGATAATTTTTTATTGAACCCTCACCTCTCACACGAAGAAGGAATTCCAGGCGCAATTCTCCAACGTCATCAAGAAGCAATGCTTTGACCAAAAAAAAAAAAATGAAGCATGCTAGGTCGAAAACCCAAAAGGGCGGCCTAGGCAAAAGTTAAGGCAAAGCTCGCTGGATCAAAACTTTGAAGTACGATCCAGGAAAAAGTTAGAGCATATACAGATTCTTTCTATCAAGTTGTGCATTTCAAAATGAAGAAAGGCATTCTTTGTTTCCATTCCCCAGATGAATATATCCCTTGATAGCCCTTTTTTAGCCTGAATTATCCTCTTTGAAAAAGAACCCAGCTAGACAGCTATCTCCCACACTGGGGCGAATTAAGAGAAATGAAAGTGCCAAGTTATCAGCAAGATGTCAAGATGAAAGTGCCGAGCACATGATCGTCAGAGAAATGTCAAATTTTCAAAAGTACCAAATGCATGGTTGCCAGTGGCACGTCAGAATGGAAAATGCCAAGTTCATGGGCACAACCAAATGTGAAGCACTGAAAAGGAAGAAAGAAAGAGAGTGCCTATCAAAAGCCAAAATGGGGCACGAAGGAAAACATTGAAGAAAACAGAAAGGGCACGCAAAAAAGAGTTCAAGATAGCTGCTAGCTTTAAAACCCAGAAAGAATGAAAAAAATTTAGCCTTTATCCTTTCTTTGTTAAACCCCAAAGCCTTGGCCCCGTTATAACCTAAATAATAAAGTCCTTTCAGATTGAAAAACACAGCTTGATAGCAAGGATCCAGTGGGAATAATATCATCTCCCTTGGAGATCAAAAGTCAAAGCACCAGCATCCGTCAGAAGCAAAAGTCCAGACCGGGGCATCTCAATGGAAAATCAGTGTGTCAGCATCTCGGGGGCAAGAATTCACAATAAGAAATCTCGTGTTTTTTATAAAAATAATCGATTTGAATGAACATCCTTTGATGGGGTGAAACAATTTCAAAGCCAAAATACTTAGGTTTATGACAATTTCAATCATCAATTGTGGGGCATGAGTCTATCATTGCTTATTGGTCTTCTTGAGTCGACATGGTCATGTCAGAAAATAACTCACGTCTGCCATCCTACAACTTCGTAATCTCCGCCTAGTCAGGGGCACCTTCAGAAAAGTCACTCTTTTGAGTCTGTTGAAGTCGGCCTAGGCCTAGTCTTGTCAAAATCTACCTCCTTTGGTAAAAGGTCAATGAGTATGTCATCTCCGCCCAAACCAGGGGGCATCTTTTTGAAAAGTCACTCGAATCGTCTGGGCCTTGCCCAAATTCACACAAGGTCTGTTGGCCAGTCAATCCTTGGTGGTCTTGATATTCTTAAACTCGTGAAAGATGATTTCAATGCATGGAAGGGTGTATGGGTTCAAAACTGAAGCTTGTCATCTATTGGGGCACATTTGTCCAAAACTGGGGCACATCAGCTCAACGCCATCTACTGGGAGAAGCACATACACCCGAATTCAAGTTTGGGGCATGAAAGCCCAAAAAGGTCAAACCTCAAGCCCAAAAGCTCAAAGTCATGATCAGAAGCAACCTCAAACCCAAACCCTATCCAAAAAGGAAAGATAGTAAAGCAAAAGGAGACACCCTATTGCGCCACCTACTTTCTAAAAAAAAAAAAAAAATGTTGTCGTTGTGTCGTCAAGTGTCAAAACCAGAGTCTCACACAAGAGTCCTCATGGATAATTTTTTTATCAATTGTCCTTCGGGACAGTTTTTCAATCAATCGTCCCTCGGGACATGTTTGCAATCAATCGTCCTTCGAGACAATTTTTTTTTCAATCGTCCTTCCGGGGCAATTTTCCAATTAATCGTCCTTCGGGAAAAAATTTCAACCAATCATCCTTCGGGATAGTTTTTCATTCCATCGTCCTTTGTGACAGGTTTTCAATCAATTGTCCTGCGAGACAGTTTTTTACTCCACCGTTCCTCAGGACGTGTTTTCAATCAACTGACCATCAGGAATGTTTTCAATCAACTGTTCGTCCTTCGGGACATGTTTTCAATCAATTGTGACTGGAGATATGTTTTCAGCTAACTGTCCTTTGAGACATATTTTCAATCAACCACTCGTCCTTCGGGACATGTTTTCAATTAAGCGTCCCTTGGAACATGTTTCCAATCAACCATCCCTCGAGACGTACTTTCAATCAAACATTTTTCAATCACCGTCCCTCGTTGTGATTTTTCAAACAACGTTTTTCAATCTACTGTCCCCAGCGATAGTTTTTTCAATTTTTCAATCAACTTCAATCAATTTCAACCAATTCCAATCAATTTTTCAATCAACTTCAATCAATTTTTCAATCAACTTCAATCAATTTCAATCAACTTCAATAAAATTCAATTGCAAGACTAGAAATGGTCAGCTTTTCAATCAACCGTCCTTTGGGTCAGTCTTTCAGTCAAGCATTCTTTGGAACAGTTTTTCAATCAATTGTCCTCCAGGGACAACTTTTCAATCAAATCAATTTTAAGGTCAGTTTCTCAAATCAATCTGCCTTCTGAAACAAAATTTTCAATCCAATTTCAACAACTCAAGTCAATCGAACCACGAGACCTCGCTGGTCTTGCGCACAGAATTTTTCACGAGACCTCGCTGGTCTTGCATGAACCCTTTTGGGGACCTCTCCGGTCTCGCACGAACCCTTTTGGGGACCTCACTGGTCTCGCTCGAATCATGTTTTCTTTGGGACCTCACTGGTCTCGCTCTAATCACTTGTCACTGTTCACGGAGCCTCACTCGCTGGTTTCGCTCACAACACATTGTCTCACTGAAAAACAAGGTAGCAATCCTCACAATCTGATCAAGGTATGTTTTCTGCAACTCATATAGTTGCATGATCCATCATTTTTCATATGCATTTAGCCCCGATGAACTACGCTGGTCTGATCCTTACAATGAGGTACGTAGGCAGCTCTTACGAGCGCGACCACATGCATCATATTTGCTTGTTTGTTTTCATACGAAGATGTTCACATCGAGGGGTGTCTTCTATCTTTGACGCGACTTCCATCCCACAATGATTGTAAGCCTCGTCAAAGAGAGGCAACTGTAGACACCTCAAAATGAGACTCTCGTACACATTCTAATCCCCAATGATGAAAAGAAACGCCCGAAAAGCCTTTCGGATTGAAACTCTTCAAGTCAACAAAGTCAATAGTGCCGCACGGCACTCATCTCTCACGCACGAAGCTTCAACAATCACGCACGGCATGCTTTTTTAATATTGGCGGTGGAAGTGTGTCGTACGACACAGTTGGTGTACCGTACGGTACAGTTTGTGTGCCGTACGGCACCGTCATGCGTAAACCGACTTTCTGCAGAAGCTCCAGCAGCTCCTTTTGTTGACATTCGTTCCTCAAGTTTCATGATGATTACTTGCACAAGAGAGAGGCTATGTAGTAGCTATGATGACATTGAGTGAGCACCAAGTATGCTTGGAGGCCAAGTCGGTTCACCCCTATAAATTCCGACCGATTTCGGAGGAAAAAAACAACAACAAAAAAAATCACCACAAACCTCTCTCAAATTCTGTCCTAATCCCACCCTCAACCAAAATTACTCACTACCAATACTCCCTAGCCCCAGAAATCACTCTCATACTCTCCAAAGCAAACCCAATCGCAACCCGTAGCCATTACTCCGTTTTCGGTTCATAACCTCCACTGATCATCTCCAAATTCCATCAAACCAAAGAATCAACCATCCTTACTGCTGCAGCAGAGAGAAGTTGGAGTCCAGAGGAGGTCCAAGTCGCGGTCAGAAGGTTCCAGAAGCATTTCAATCCGAGAGGTTCAAGCCAGAGGTATAATTCCGTTTCGCCAAACTTCTTAGCTTTGGTATCCTGAGGGGAGGGGTGCCGAGTGTGGGATGATCTTCTATATCATCTCCACATTTGGTATACCCATGTTATAGCAAAAACCAGTTCAATTGGAAACCTCCCGGTTGCGTCGTACGGTGAACTTTACGCGTCGTATGGAGCAATTTAATGAGGAGGAACAATTTCTATTCAAACATATCATTTTTCAGTTCAAAGTAATTAGTTTTAATCAAGTTTTCATACCTTGTATGTGCTTCTATTCAATCATGTCGAAAAACCAAAGTTTGAACTGTTTGTGAAGGAAACAGTGCCGCACGGCACTCCTCTTGTACCGCACGGTACACTTGGAGTGTTGTACGACACTCTTTTGAAAAATTGACCGTTAGGTTGATGAACAGTGCCGCACGGCACACCTTTTTGTCAAATTTGAAGTTTTAACCAGTGCCTTGCACGAACAGTTTGAACCTTTGATTGGTTGTTTGCTTATTGTTATAACTTGCATTATTATCTGTCTTCATTATTATTGTCTGTTTTGCTTGATAAATTGGTCATTCGAATAATGTTCAGCACTAAAATGTTTTCTAAAAATCCCACAAATGTTTAGTAAAGACCGATTCTTAATCGGGCGAACGGGGTGCATTAAAACCCTTCCCCGTTTGTAACCTGGCTCCCGAATCCAAAACGAATCTCTGGTTTTCAAGTTGTTTTCCAAATCATTTTCAAATTGGTTTCTCGGGTCCTAAACCATTTTCCAAAAAGCCGGGTGGCAACTCTATTTTCAAAACATCATTTTCAAACCAAAACCGGCGTGGAGGTCGACTGTCCACAATGCTGTGGATAACAGCTTGAGATTTCAAGGCTTGGTATTCGTACCCAACCTGGGTCGTCTTCGAGAAGCTGTGTTTCAAGAATTTCACTACTCGAATTCCGTTGTTCATCCTGGTGGTACGAAGATGTATCACGATTTACGACGGGCATATTGGTGGGAAGGAATGAAGAAAGATGTGGCAGAATTTGTAAAGACTTGTCTAGTCTGTCAACAAGTTAAGGCTGAACACCAGAGACCTGGAGGAGAATTACAGCGCTACCTATTCCACAGTGGAAATGGGAGCATATTTCGATGGATTTCGTGACTGGACTTTCGAGATCGCTGAAATCAAACAGCGCTGTGTGGGTAATTGTTGACCGTCTCATAAGTCGGCACACTTTTTGCCAATGAAAATGACAAAAAATATGGAGGCATTGGGAATGCTCTACATACAGGAGATCGTGCGACTACATGGAGTACCAGTATCAATCGTGTCAGACAGAGATCCTAGATTTGTCTCACAGTTCTAGAAATGACTGCAAAAGGCACTAGGGACTGACATTCGTCTCAATACTACTTTTCATCCACAGACTGATGAACAAACGGAAAGGACGATTCAAACGCTGGAGGACATGCTTAGGGCTTGTGCCTTAGATTTTCCGAGAAATTGGGAACGACATCTGTCGTTGGTGGAATTTGCTTACAACAATAGTTATCAGGCTAGCATTGAGATGGCACCCTACGAAGCTTTGTACGGTCGCCCTTGTCGATCACCGGTTTGTTGGACTGATGCCGGAGAGACAGGATTGCTAGGACCTGAAATGGTTAGAGACACGACAGAGAAGGTCAAGTTGATCCAATAGAGACTGCTTACTGCACAGAGCCGACAGAAAAGTTATGCGGATTGAAGAAACAAACCCTTGTCGTTCAATGAAGGGGATCACATGTTTCTGAAAATTCAGCCCCGGAGAGGAATAATTAGATTCGGGAAGAAAGTGAAGCTTTCTCTACGATATATCAGCTCATTTGAGATTTTGGAGAAAATCGGACAAGTGGCATACCGATTAGCATTACCGCCGCAGATCGACCGGGTGCATAATGTTTTTCACGTCTCTATGTTAAGGAAGTATCTCGCCCTGCCAACACACGTGTTGAATTGGGAAGATCTCGACATAGATGAGGACGCAACTTTTGAGGAAGAACCGGTTGAAATTCAGGACAGCATGGAGAAGCGTATCCGCAATAGAACCATCGATTAGTACGAGTATTGTGGAACCATCGAGGAATGGAGGAAACTACTTGGGAAAGAGAAGAAGCCATGAGAGCCAACTACCCGCAATTGTTTCCATCCGTTGAGTAATTCGAATTTCGAGGATGAAATTTGTTAAGGGCGATAGGTATAACCCGAAATTTCGTAAATAAAAATTTTGATTTATTAATTCGAATATTTAATTTTAATATCGCTAAATAAAATAATTTATTATTTAGTTTAAATAATTTGAATAAAATTAGATTTAATTTTTTATTTCTTTTTATTTATATTTTCTGCGCCGTAAATCAACGCGTGCACACCGGGTATTACACCACATCGCGTCCGGAAGCCCTACTAATTCCCCCAACTCCTATTTTGTCTCCTTATGACTAACATCACCCTATTTAATACCTAAATTAGGCCTATTCTATTTTTGGGAAAAAAACCTAATTAGGCATGTGCCCAATTTTGACTTTTCTTCTAATTTTGACTCTACTTTTACTAACCCTAATTTAGAGTTTTGTGAATTAATGAGAGCAAGAGAGAGAGGGTGGTTTGGGGGGAGGAAGGGGAAGAGAAATTGCTTCCCTCGCCGTATAATTTTACGGGCGTGTATCCGTACGCGTGTTCGCGCACATTTCGGCGCCGTTTTTTCTACTAAATTCCGAAGCATAATATTTTTGAATTCTTTTAAGGCTATCTAGGAATTTCCTATCATACTTATTTATTTTCTTGAAATTAGTAATTCTTTAATTATTATTCGCGGTACACTAGTTAGTATTTTTCGCGCAAAAAACCAACTTTACGGAGCATTTTTCGTCCCAACGGTGGGGAACTTATCTCCCAATTAATGGGGGAACAATCTTTATCCTATTTTATCTAGCCATATAAGGCTATAAGTTTATAGCGTTACTTTTTCTATAAAGTAGTTATGTGTATATATGTATAGATGTATATAAATGATACCCCGTGTCTAGTTTCGTGTGTATAACTAGTACCCAAAACTAACCATTTACGCCCCAACCCAACAAACCTAGACATATTACGTCATATCCTACGTATCTAGAAACCCTTACTTGGTCCACAAGCTTTACCTATAATGGAAACACATTTTTATCCTATCTTTTAGCCTTAAAAGGCTAGAAAACACTATTACATAAAGCATTTTTTGGACTATATGGAGGGAGAGAGAGGGGCGGTCTAATGGGGGGAGAGGAGCTCACTTGCTTCACTATAAATAGCCTCCTCATGTTGCTTCATTTCCCACACCAAAAACTCTCCTCACCACCTTTGTAGTAAACTAGTTTTTCAAGAAGAAAAACCATGAGTTCTTCAAGTTCTTCTTGAAACTCAACCTTCCACCACCACACTCCACCACCCTCGACCTCCCCTAGATCTTAAAAGGGTAGAAGAAAGCGTTCAAGTAGCCGTTACTCCGCCGGAATCCAATTAGCTTATCGGCTTCCGACGAATCATCGGAATTAAGGTAGATACTTTATCTTAACCCTAGATTAGTATTTTCTAGTTCATTTTTAATATGTCACTATTATGCTTAAATGTGCTTAATTATGTTTAAACGAGATTATGTTGGATGATTAGCGGTTTAATGAAAGATTAGACTTTGAAAAACACACTTAGTCGTTACTATGCACGATTTGAGATTTACTTATCAAAAAGCACCGTTATAATGCCTAATGAACTTTTGGAAAACCAAATTATGTAGTTGTGGACGGTGAGATCCACGCGGCTCGCTCGAAGGTTCGGATATGAAAACCAAAAAAAATGTGAGTCGCCACCCGGGGTTTAGATTTGGAAAATGCTTGGCACCCGAGAAACCATTTTAAGAATAATTGTTGACTCTCATGCCGTTTTGGAAAAGGGTTTGATCCACGAAAAGATTCTTTTGGATTCGGAAGCCAGGTTACGTGCGGGGAAGGTTTTATTAAAAAGCACCCCGCTCGCCCGGGAAATTCCCGGTCTCTACTAAATAATTTGTGGGATTTTTGTAGAAAATATTTTATTGAAAACCTTGACAATTAAACAAGCAAATAAAGAGATAAATTAAAACCATAACAGAAATAAAATTTAGACAAAGAGGACTAAATAATAATAATAATAAGAAAATAAAAGAGGAAAAGTGTAATAAACAAAAAAAGTTGCAAAAAGAGAACATAGAAACAGGGTACGAACAGGGGAAAACAGAGTAAAATTTTTGGTTTTAAATGGGAGCTGCACGGCTCCTACACAGGGGTCGTGTGGTCTGCACTACAAGCCGCGCGGCTTGTGTACAACCCTATTTTCAAAAAATTTGTTTCGGGACCAGTGAGTCTAAAACCCGTTCAAAACTTGATTTTCTTCTTCAAATCAACTCCAAGTAAGTTGTTTTTATTTGAAAACAGGTTGTTTTGAAGCGAAACTTATTTCCGGTACGGATCGTACCGTGCGTTTATCGAGAAAAATCACCCGATACGACTCCGAAAAGCCGGTCTTTGTTTCAAAAATGGTTTACCGAATTAAGATACAGTTGTTGAAACCGTTATTAACTCGGGGATGCCCTCGGAGAGCCGCGATTGAAAATCGAAGTTCGAAAACGATTTGTACCTTTCTGGAACTCGAAACAGAGGTTGAAAACTTCGGATTCTTCGGGCTTGAACTTGTAAGATCAAAATTCGGTATGAATGAGAATGGTATAGAGGAATCAAAAGGGAATGGGAGATGTGAAGTTTCGGGAAGTTTACTGGCGGTTTTGAACGAGAATTTCGTCGGAAAATCGAACGGAAATTCTCTCTGGAAATGATTTTCGGTCCCTCTTTTGAGAGGAAGAGGATGCCTCTATTTATAACCGGATTTGAGGGAATAAAATGATGATATTCGGCGGTGGAGTGATGATGATATTCTTGAGCGTCTGGTTTGTCAGGAATTTTTCAGCGGATAACAACACCAGCCGTGCGGCTCCCAGGGGGAGCCATGCGGCTTGTAGGGAGGAGCCGCGCGGCTTGTATAAAAAAAGATGAGCCGTACGGCTTGAGACAGGAGCCGTGCGGCCTGTGAGGCTGAGTTCCCAATTTTCTGGACAAGTTCCAAGGTAGTTCGATCGTTCATTCGTCATCGGGCATGCACGGGGGTACTTATTTTCATAAACCAAACTTAATTTATTTATGAAAATAAGGAAGTACCCCCCTTTGGGAAACAATGGCATTTCTAGAATTTTGATATCCCAATCCAATCAAAATCTCATCCCCCCACTTTTAGTACAAAACCGAAAAACGGGCACGTTTTTCTCCGAAGAAAAGGGCCGAAAGATAATCTTCCCGTACTCGAAAAGAGCATCCGATTATATCATTGTGCTTAGAAAACTCCAAGGAACAAATACCGGGACTTTTTCTTGGCCAAATCAAAACTTCCCAAAAAAGTTAATTTTCCATACTTAGCCAAATTTTCGAGCGACAGACAGGGGTGTCTCGGATGAGAGACGATGATGAAGGAACACTTGGATTAAAATTGGGGTGTCTACAGTAGTTATAATACCCGAATGAAAATTGACTTTTCAAATTTACGCAGTTATAATGCCCGATTGATTTTCTGAACAAAAGAGCTTTTCAAATGAAACGAGATTTCCCAGAATTACTAAATAATTATTTTAAATTTATTTAGGCTGACAAATAGAATCCACGACTAGAATGTCTAGTCAGGCTCTTTCTTGGTTTAGCCCAAACCAAGTGGCGATTCGAAGAACGGATCTTAAAACACGCCAACGGATTCAAACTACTAGAGTTTTTTGTAAGGTTTTTTCTTGGTTTAGCCCAAATCAAGTGGCGACTCGATGAACGAGTCTTAAAACATGCCAACAAATCCAAAAGCAAGATTAACTCCAAATGTTTTTTTTTAATTCTCGGAAGAAAGAATTTTTGTCTGAGTAACACAATTATCGGAAATATTTTTCAAACGGAAAGTTTATCGTGAAATGATTTTAAACGGAGAATTTTTATGAAATTATGGCATGTGTACGTTTTCCGAGACGGTACGATTCAACACGTTTCTCGAGGAAATGAACGATTGTTTTCACAAGAAAGAAATAGAGATGTGAATGAAAATGTTGATGTGATGAAAATTGAGACGTTAATACTGTTAGAGTTCCGCCTCAGTTCCCCGGGGTGAACTGGTGGTCAAAGCTCAACGGAACTATACGGTAGTGCTGTTTGGAGTTCCACCTCAAATTCCGCGGGGTGAATTTGGCGGTCAAAGCTCACTCAGTACAACACGTAGTGAACGGACTTCATAAACAGGCTGTTGAATCCAGTGATGTGGGTAGCCGGGACTACGTCGAGTGTGACACGGGGTGAACGGACTTCATAACCTGCGGGCAGTCAGCGTTATGGGTAGCCGGGGCTTCGAACGGAAAGGTTGGTGACCGTTAGAAAGGGGTGGTTGAACGGGCCAATAACTTTCGAGAGATGTGAGATGTTGACATGGTTGAAATTTGAAGAAGAATGCCGTTATGAGAAATTGATACGAGATATTGACACTGCACTCTGATTCTGGAAATAATACGAGACACTGATTTTGTGAAGCTGCACTTTGATTTGATTTAACTCTGATATATGAAAATGCATGATTCTACTATTTACCTGCCACCTACAATATTGTTCTAGCATTGTTAGTTTAAGGTTGGGGTAGGGTATCTATTGAGCGTCCACACTCACGGTGTTGCATTTGTGCGACCCTGGCATAATATCACGACGTTGTTTCGCTACTCCGGTGTATTATGCTAGATTATCACAATGGACCGAAGGACTTCTATGGAGAACACGGAGCCGGAGGAGCTGCCGAGATGGAGATCAACCAGGCGGAGGAATTTGCAGAGCCGTAGAGCTTACTCGGTCTGCCTTTTTGTAATCTGTTTAAGAAATTCGGTTGTAATAATAATTAACGTTTCCCAAAATGTGGGGCATTACAATGTCACAACATTTCTCTTTTCTTTTTTTCTATTCTTGCCCACATTTTTTCGAACAAAGTTGACTAGTTAAACAATGATCGGAACATTATAAAAAGGCTTTTTTTAATATGTGCCCCCAAGGCATATGTTAGTGTTCATTAAATGAGATCAACTACAACCACTTATATAGAAAATTGTAGAAGTAGTTAATGTATTGGATAAAGAAAAAAGGTTCTTTTTATAGAGACCAAAATACCCTTTCCCTCCATTCCATTTCATTTGTGCTCCCTCCAACACACCTTTTTCTCCCTCTATTTTTTTCATTTTTACTCCCTCCAACCCACGTTTTCTCCCTCCATTTTTTTCTCTTTCCTGTGATAGACTGTTGACATTCAACAATGCTTCTATATAAACATCTATGTATGGCAGACGGCAGTAACAAGAAAGAAAACAAAAAGTACCAAATGTTGTGGTAACAAGAAGCAAATAACATTGAAGCAATAAAAGATGGCTACCAAATTCCTCCAGTTTTTCTATCACCTCGTATGTGAATTGCATTATTATTTGGTATGTTAATCTTATTGTATCAAAATAAATGCAATCTATATAGAATTATTATAATCTGGACAAGGAAGTAAATATCATCCACATCATTTTGCTTATAGGATCAGGATATATCCTTTTGGATACAACAATGCTACACATACGATTATTTCAGCTCAACCATTTACAACTCTCTTACATATACATGGGCCCACACATGTATGTGAGGGGGTTGTAAATGATTAGAGCCGAAATTATGTGTGTGGACCCCATGCATATGTAAAGAGATTGTAAATGATTGGAGCAGTGGCGGCTCCAGGAATTTTTATGAGGGTGTTCATAAATACTTACACTAGTATACTATCTCTAGAAACCACAATGATATATAAACTAAAATTCATATATTCATATCAACAATGTAGTCCAAAAATAGCAAAGTATAAATACCTATTACAATAGCCCTCGACGAGTTTTCATGTTTTGAAATCGTTGCATAATAGCCTCATTATCAACGGTATTAAATATATCGCTCTCAATGTAAGGAACTAAACAATCATTCATCCACTGATCTCCCATTCGATTGCGCAAATTGCTCTTTAAGTACTTCATTGCTGAAAAACTTATTTCAACTGAGGCAGTTGTGACAGGAAGAGTCAACATCAATGTCACAAGTAAATACACCAATCCATATATAACATGTTTTTCTGTCTCCACCAACTTTTCAGCAAGATCACCGATCCCGTCGAGCTCTGAAAATCTTTCATCGGATCTCACATCTACAATGAAATTTTGAAGTTGAATGTCCAACGTCATTAAGTCTACCTCAGAAAAGTCACACAGGTAAAGTTCCGCAAGACAGGTCAACTTTTTCCTATCAAAAGCTGAAAATGAATTTTTAGGATTCAAGCAAGCCATGCAAAGTAGCAACTCCGTATTCGCCTCTGTAAAGCGATTGCTAAGCTCATGAAGTTGCATATCTAAGACCGTGTAGAATAGATCAACACGATAACAATGTGAGGCCAATTATTAAATAAGCAAAACATAATCCAACAACATCAAATTAAAAAAACAAGATAAATGTAGACATATATTATACTAATTGATCCATAACCTAACCACATGGAATAAATATAAAGAGAATGAGAGAGAGAGAGAGAGAGAGAGAGAGAGTGGTAATCTTACTTTTTAGGGCAAAATTTGATGGATGTGTAGATTGTAAAGACAGAGAGAGATCCGGAGACTGGAGAGCACGGGAGAGAGAGAGAGGAGCTTGCCCAAAGGCCACCGAAGTACCGAACAACCAAATCTTCTTTTGAGAACCAGAGTACCTCTATTTACTCGAGAGAGAGATCGAGAAAACAAGTTTTTTACAGAGAACAGAAGGTTCTCTTTTAGTCTTTTTCCTTTTTGATTTTGAAACTTGAGTCGGCAAAAGGTAAAGCCGTAAAGGTAAAGTATATTAGTTTACTTTAGTTTATTACACTTTACCCCCTTTTCTATTATTTTGTTATTTTGTATTTTATTTTATTATGGGCTATTGGGTATTTGGGTTGTTCAAATTGGACTGATTTGCACTTTGTGTGCTAATTTTTTTGGGTAAGTGGTCATTAATTTTGGACTGGGTGTTCATTCATATTTAAAATGGGACTAGGGTGTTCATCCATATTTTGCTTGGGTGTTCAGAAGAGGACTAACCTGAATTTTTTGACATGTATTCTAGGTAATTTTTTTTTTTTTGGGTTGTCAGGTGACCATCTTGAATTGCTCATGGAGCCGCCAGTGGATTGGAGCCGAAATAATTGTACAAATACTAGTATTTTTGTTTTGGATTGGGGCGGAAAAACTCGAGGCCCAGAGGGAACGGAGGAAATGCTACAAAATATAGTCAACATTGGCGACAACGGTGAGTTAATCCTGCCTATATGAAGGTTTCACCAAGGGCAATCATGCACTGGGTGCATGCCATGCACCTCATTCGGTCATTCGTTGAAAAAAATATACGGCTTGGATCAAATTCAAGTAATGACTCTCACATGGAGTTTAATTTTATTTGAGCCGTGTATTTTCGCAACCGACGGCCAGATTGGTGCATGGCACAGTGCCCTGCACCTAGTGCACAACAGTTCCCCGTTCCTTGGACAAGGGGTCCGGGTCCCTATTGTACACTAGGTGCATGCCATGCACCTTATCTGACCATTCTTTGCAAAAATACACGACTTGAATCAAATCCAAGTTAGATTTGATCCGAACGTGCATTTTCGCAACCGACAGCCTGGGTGTCATACACCCAGTGCACGGCGGCGCCCCAAAATTCCCGTTCCCGTACCTTCTTATCAATTCCTATCTTCTTCTTATCAATTCCTATCTCAACACAAAACCCTTCAAAAAAAAAACCCGAATACAAACTGGGAGGGAAAGAAAGAGTCTCCTTCTGAGATCATCGTTTTTCACCTGTAAGTTCTCATTTTTTCCGTTTGAACTTCATCTGTGTGTTTCCATCTATGTTTTCCTCGAATTTAACGTATTAACTTGATCGTATTCGTAGGTGGTTCTATATCATATTGAGCTTAATTTTCCGATTCCTCGTCAGTGGCTTCCTATTTTGTTTTTCTATTACAACTGTTAAAAAGAATGCATCTATCTCAATTACATCAAAAAAATACCTTAGTCAACAAATAACCTTCATTCAGAGGAGGAGAAATAGTCGATCTTTGCTTTTTTCAAGATTGAACCCCTAGCCGAATGCGCTGGCCCCAGTTGGTTAGGTTACTATTTGTATATAGATAGATGGAGGGCCAACAAATTGTTTGAGATATGTGGGTGTTGGGCTCAGTTCAAGTAGCCATAGATTAGAGCGACAATTCAGTTGTGTTGTTGAAAATCAGGACAACAAAACTGAAGGATTTAGATTCGTATTTAAGAGATATGAATGAACGATTAACCCTTTCAAGGATGGCTAGTGACTATTATGAAGGAATGATGAAAGTTTTAGAATCATTGGATACTACTTTGGTTTTTATGAAGTATGGCTAGTCTTGGTGTTCTTACTGAGAGAATTTTGAATGGCAACAAATTAAATCGAGTCTCACTTTATTGTCAACTCGGTTCAGAAAAATCTGGAAATAAACACGAAAACAGAATTAAAGATTAAACGGTAAATGTACCGGGCCAACTTCAGTACACCGGAAATTGGCAAAAGACGTTTCGAGTCGAGGCAAATATCAAAATATTCTTTCCTTAAGGCAAATTCGCCCTCCACTATGGTGCTGATGGAGAACTTGGGCGTTTGCCTCCCAGGGATACCCGACTTTCACCGGTGGGAAGCAGCACTGCAATTTGATCGGTAGGCGAACCAGGAAACTACGCAGAACTCTCAGAATTTTTAATGCAGTAAGTGCATAATGAAAACGTCAAATGCATGAGAGGAGGAGGGTCTTATTTATAGATAAATAGGCACCCGAACTGAAAGTTACATGACGGAAAGACGCGGCTGTTGGATCTTAACGGACACACCTTGTCGCAAGCGAACAGTCATGTCCGATGACTGTTGCTGGTTCGTGAACAGACGCACAGGGAAGGGAAAAGAAATCACTTCGGTAAGGGGAAGGAAATAAAACGGACCTGATTCGACCCGGCTCAGTTCGTATAAAATTTCAGTAAAAAGATAAGAACCTCTTAGGTCAAGCCCAATCTCATCTTTTGACCCAACCCAACAGTGGCGGTTGCGCGCGTGTTATATGAACCAAAGCCCACTTTGTCCATGCCTTCTTCCCCAACAAAAGTTGTCATGACCCAAAGGGCCAATCCTTTAAGCCCAACTTGGGATACATATACCCAATGAATTTGTTGTGCCTCACCAATGTGGGACAACATATTTTTTCCCCCTTTTACTAATGTTCATGTAGGCACTTTCAAGGTCAATTTTTCATTCACCTTAACTTGATTTTAACCAACCAAAGGTTCGATCTTAATCTCCTATCTAAGATGAACACAACGGTATGTGGGTCCGGCCACGTGGACGTGTGGGACCCACTTAAAATAATTAATTAAAAATGGATTAAAATCAAGTTTTTCCAACACACTTAATTAATAGGATTATAAATTGGGAGGATTGGGTTGTAAGTGTTGAATTATAGAATTGACCTTAGTTTTCTGATTTCACGCCGTTGGGTTGCTATTTGTTTTACCAGATTCATATACGAATGGAGGGTCAAGAAGCTGTGGAGGGATTGAGAGAGTTGGGTGGAGACTTTCTTGAGGATTTAGATTCGTATTTAGAAGATATCAACAACCAATTAACAATTTCGAGGATGGTTAATGACTCTGTTATCAAAGGGATAGTAAAAGCAGTTCAACAAATGGCAGCTGAGGAAATCGCCGCCAAAGAAATGGAGGTTGCTATCCTAAAGGAGAAATTGCATTTTCTCCAACTGCATGTTGATAAATGTGAAACTATGTTTGGAATATATAGAAAGCTTGACTGTTTTTTCGAGTTGTTTATGTCTCTTCTGAACTTTTCTCGGTGTTTGGTGAAAAAAATTCTTTTTCCTGCTTGTCTCAACCATAGAAACTGAAAAAAAAAAAAAAAAAAAAGGGACATATAGTCCACCTTTGGAACTAGTTCTATTAAGTCTAAAAATATATCCCAATCTTCCAATTTCTTATTTTTAGAAAATTTGTCAATTTGGTCCATATTTATGTAGTTTTCTAATTCTTCCCATCAAGATGAACCGGAAAGTAATACGTTTCTTACCAAAAGCTATGAAAAAGTTCAATAAAGACCAAAACATGTCTCATAAAACTTGCTTTTTATACATTCCAAAATAACCCGTTATCAGGGTCTTCAGAAATATATCATGAGCCAAGGAATGTGGGAAGGGGATTGTGTTGTAGCTTTTCTGTTGGTTTCTTGGAACATGAGGGAAACATTATGCAGCATAAGAAGTGTGGCCAGGAATCAAAATGATAAAGCTTGAGAAAGGGATTGATAGCATAAGAATTGGTCGGAGCGGGTGGAAGTCTCCATTAGGAGGCATATGAAAAGCTTAGGGTCTGTGGAGTGGTGTGGGGATGAGATTCTCCAAGAACTTATTCCTAGAGTGGCTGCCGCAAAGACAAGCTTTGTCCTTGATCCTTTCAAACCTCATTGATCCTCTCAAGCCAGTGGATACTATTTGTACACAACTAGATGACACGGTTGGCTTGCTTAAGGCATTACTTTGCAAGTGGCGGTGCAGACTTCACTTAAGAGTCTGAATGAAGAATTTCGAGAATGGTTATGAGATCAGAATGCTCGTCTTTGTGGCAGCCAAAGGGTGACTGGCTTGAAAGGATCAATGAGGTTTCAAATTTAAGGAATTGGACATGGTGAGGAAGAATATTCCAGACGTCATCTTGAATCAAATGACCTACTTGTGGAAAGGGAAATCCAATGGCACTTTGAAGAATAGGCTCAGCAGCCTTCCATTTGAAAACCATTCACATGGATTCACTAATGGATAAGGAAAAGGAAGGGAAGTCTGTCCTTAAAAAAATTTTATGCTTCTGAGAAGGTGGTGCAGCATTCTTTGACAGAAGCAAACTTGCTAGAATTAGTTGCAATTCTTAAAGCTGCTGCTGAAGATATGAAGATAGAAGCATCAGTCAATGAGGAGTTGTATAAAGGTGATCTTAGGGAGGTGGCTACCCAAATCAACTGGCATACTGAAAAGCTAGAAATAGACTCCATTCCATGCAATAGATCTGTGAATTTTTCACAGAGGTTGCTGAAGATGCTGAAGCTAATAGCAATTGTGAAATTGGAGATGAGATACTCAATCCTAGGCCATGCAAGGTCTATGAAGGATTATTTTGATGGAAGCGATGAAGAATGCCCTGTCACAAATTAAAGGCTTGAATGCGAAGTAAGTTCGCGAAAACAGTATTGGGGATTCCCTTGACCTTGAAAAAGAAGGGAAATCAGGATTGTTGATTGAAGTAGGGGAAAGATAAAAGCAAGAGCTACTTCACTGGAAGCATCACTGACCAAAAAGGAGCAGGCACTAGAGACTTCTGCTGCATTGGCTAAAGGAAAGGAGAGATTCAAGCTAGCTTCTCAAGAGCCCGACATTTGGAAGACGAGGCAAGTTGGCAGCAAATATTATTAGTTTCTAAAAGAACGTGGAAGGGTGAGGTAGCTGAGGGCAAACAAACAAATTCAGTCAACAGCTTGACTGATGGCAAAGGAGTTATAGGAAGGTGACGAGCAGGGATTATTCTTCTTGCTGTTACGCAGGAAAAGGAAAATGATGTTTTTATTACCCAGAGGGGAAAATTATGATCAAACGCAAGAGCTAACGAACTTCTAAACGGTTTGCTTATGATTTTGAATGTTGAGGTTCAAGTTATCAAAAGAATAATTTGAGATTATTATAGTTTCTAAAGACATTTTTACCTATATCTGTATGCTCTCAAAATTTGTATTATTGTACACCTTTATTTGATATGATTGGAAACTGTCAGATGATTTGTATCTATGATTTGTATCTATGGAGGTTGGCCCTAAAACTTGTCCTTCCTTACTGTAGTCTTAATTTTATTCACATCCCGAAAACGAAGAGGTCCTTTTACTATAAGAAGTTAAGTACTGGAACTTTCTGCTGCATTGGGTAAGGAATAGGCGATACTTGAGCTAGCTTCTCAAGACCAAGCGAGTTCGAAGCAAATATTTGTCTGGAAAAGCATGGAATTTTAAACTTCTGAAATGATCAACTGACCTTCTGAGGATTTCCAAATTAGAATGGTGATCAACAATTTGTAACCACGCTACATGAAGTACTTGCTGCCTGTGCCAAATTACTTATTCCCGAAATCTACTTACGGCTGGGGTGCAAATCCAAGATGGGTTCCAAAGAGAAAGGACCTCCAAGTCTCTAACCCTACCTCAACTAATGGAACCTTAGGCCTAACTTTTCCAGGGGTTTTGGCATGGTATTTTCAGAAATGCTAAGTACCCAGAATGTGTGTGTGGTTGGGTAAATTCTGGTCACACATTCTGGGTACCAAATTTTGGGTATGTAGTGTTCCTCAAAGTTTTATTAGATTCGGTTATAATTTTGGCCGACGAGGAGTCAGAAAAATGGAATCAAATCCTCTGTTCCAAAAATTCTCTATTCCGGTGAATTTCCAGCCACTGAATCACATGAAAAATTTAAAACAAAACACATACAATCCAACGATCCAAAACACTTCGGCACGGAAGAACACCATTTTCCGGAACAGGCGATCTCATACCCAGAAAAATACATAATAGACCAAAATTTAAAAAGGATCATGTAGACCTATGTTACGCGCAGGGCTGGCCTTATTGTTTGGGTTGCCCAAGCCCAGCCCTAAGCTTAATTGCCCACCAACTGTGGTTTTTTTTTTAAAGTTCAATATATGTGGCCAATATAAAAGGTAAAAAGATTAAACATGATATTTTATATTTGTAATTTAACTAAATTAAACTTCTAAAGTTTTTTATACCATTAGAAGAAAAAAAAGAATCTAATATAGTAAAGAAGTACCGCTCATACACAATGTTTTCCTTAACTAATCAAGTTATTAACTTTAGTTGTAAGAAAACTATTTGTAACAATAAAAGAATTGATTATTTTAAACTTTATAGTTTTATCAAAGTTTTTTGCAAGTGAAAAGTAATTATTTTCACTATCAAAAGTGTTTTATTTGTAAATTTGATACGGAAAGTTAAAAATAAAATTATAATAAAGTTAGAAAATAAAAGAAAAAATTCAAAAAAAAAATTACGATGCAAAAAGTTTGAACCTTGTTCTTGAGTAACACCTGATATACTAAAGTATACCTAACTTATAATACAAGAGGTGCAATAATTATATAGTTTATACAATTATCCCAGCAGGGAAAAAAGGGAAAAAAAAATTATTTTGCCCAATAAGCCTTTCATATGACTTGAACGTGGGACCTATTAGATCCATTGAGTTGCCTCAAGCCACTGAACCAAAAAAGGAAAGAAAAAAAATTATTTTGCTCAACAAGCCTTTTTTTTGCAAGGCTTGAACTTGGGGCCAATTAGATCCATTGAGTTGCCCCAAGCCACTAAAGCAAATTCACTTGCTTTAAAACACAAGACTAACTTAGTTATAATATATACAAGCTAAATTATGTTTTTTGGTTGCCTCAGTCCGAAGGTTTGCTGGACTTATCCCTACGTTAGCCTTGGTTATGCGCATCACTTGCGCATATTTATTTAGTTTATTGCAATTCTATTTATTTTAGTCTTTAGGAGAAGTTACTTAGCGTTTTTCCCATAATTGGGGTACTACAATATACACTCATTAAAAGTGTGTACCATATGCGCATATTGTATGATCCAGATTGTGTCACCTCATTAGCAATCGTAACATTTTTTAGTTTTTCGTAACTTTTCAGCGATATGATTCATAACATTTTGGGTAAATTTCACCTACCTCCCCTGAGGTTTCTGACAATTACAGGGACCTCCCCTAAGGTTTCTGAAATTTCACTGACCTCCCCTACTTTTGAAAATAAATGTCACATACCTCCCCTCCGTTAACTTCCGTTAGAAAAGCTAACGGAAAATGCTGATGTCACCCCCACCTCACTCTCCTCTTTTTATTTTAAATCTTAAAATGTTTATAACTTTTGTTTTATATATTCACTTTTTATGAAATTTATATATTTAAAATCTACCCGAAAAGATCTATAAAATGAGATCCATATTAAATGTGAAATTATGAAAAAATAAAATCTTAATTTTCAATGTGAATTATCATGCTACATAATTTAAATTTTTCAATGTTTAACTCAAAATTTTAAACCTCAAAATTCTTACAACTTTTTTTGTAAGGTTCTGGGTTCGACTCCTATGGAGAAGAGGTTAACCCTTATGGTTTACTAACATCTAACAACTAACTCTATTGATGAATATCGAATGGCAAAAAAAAAATGACAATATAATTAAAATTTGCATTGAAAATTTAAAATTTTATTGGGATAAAGTCACCATTAAATAGAAAAATGAACTTGCAAATTTACCATGTTCATTTAATTAAGAATATATTTGGAAAAAACAAAATTGTTAAACAAGAAGATTTTATGATGTTTCGTACTCTCTATGTTCCAAATTGTTTGCCCCCCCTTTTGGGAGTGCGTGCATTTTGCACTAAAAAATAACTTGTTTATGAGAACTTTTTTTAAAAAAGAATTAGACCAATTTTTTTCTTCTCAATAAGATCTTTAAATTGGTATAAAGTTTGTTGAAAAAAATTAATACTTGTACATTATTTTTTGCGTGTAAAATGCACACATTCCCAAAAGGGGCAAACAATTTGGAACGGAGGGAGTACAATTTTTGTGTAAAATTTTGACTTACCAATTGGAAATAATTTAATTTATGTAACATTATAATTACAGGATAAACTTCCAATAAGGGTCCCTTATGGGAAAATTCCATGCGGACCTAGGCTTTTTTTGTGTTTCCGGACCAAATTTTGACGATCCGAACCGTTCAATGTTTTTAAAATGCATTTTTAAGGGCCCCCGCGAAGATTCGTCCAAAAAAAATACCCGGAAGGGCTTCATCCGTTCGGTTTTTGCTAAAAACGCTATATATAACGTTTTTAGCAAAAACCGAATGGATGAAGCCCTTCCGGGTATTTTTTTTGGACGAATCTTCGCGGGGGCCCTTAAAAATGCATTTTAAAAACATTGAACGGTTCGGATCGTCGAAATTTGGCTCGGAAAGGTGAGGTCCGCATGGTTACTTCAATAAGGGTCCCTTATTGGAAGGGCTTCTGTGGACGGCCCACCGAGATTGTGCGAAAAGATTGTGTTTGTTTGAGTCGCCACCCGGATTTGAGGTCCGAACCCGAGAAACCGATTATAAAAAAAAAATGACTCGTTTGCCCATTGAAAAAGATTTCACTGATCATAGCGGAACCAAAGATTTCTCGGATTCGGGGGTTTGGTTACGAGAGGGGAAGGGTTTTACGGCACCCCTCTCGCCCGGTCCGTGAACCGGCCTCTACTCGATGTTTTATGGGATTTTGAAAATGTTTGAGATTTGATTTATTCATGTAAACAGGGAATCGGGGACGGGAATCATATAAACCATAAAAACATAAAAATGCATATTTAAAGTGGATGCTTGTGCTTGATGATTTATATGAATGATGATGATGATAACAAGTGAAATTATTACAAATATTTACAAGAAATGAGAAATTACAGAAACTATACAATAATTCTAGAAATTACAAACATGAGGCCCGATTAAACTGTTTCACAAACTGGATCCCAGAATAGGGATTGAGCGCTCAAAGACAAAGGTTTAAGCGCTCAACCTCTTCAAACCAGTTTGAGCGCTCAAGGCTCATAGGTTGAGCGCTCAAACCAGTTCCTGGCCTCTGCGAAATTATACTTTTTTACAACTTCTTTTTGAGATCAAATGTTTATCAAACACTTTCTTATAAGAAACAAATAAGAACATACTGATTGATCTCTTAAAAAGTGACAAAAAGAGTATAATCGCCACAAATTAACGAAGAAATGTTTGAAAATAGAGAGATGAGTGAGAAATCCAGATTCTGGACACAGTAATAACAAATCACACACATCAGAAATAGGCTAAACCAAGATCCATCACCGAAATAACCAGCGATAAGCAAACTGCTCAAGAACAGCTTGAGCGCTCAAGTGCATTTCCTTGAGCGCTCAAGCCATAATCTATCTTCCTGGTTTTTGGCTTGAAAATGGATTTTTAATGATTCTCAGGACCTTAAGCTTATTTAAACAAAAGTAAGTGAAGGATGATCCAGTCACTGTTTTGCATTAAAAATGAAAACTTTGCAAAGATTTTGATTTTTGATCATCCAAAATGGTTAACCAATGCTCATGCATGTGATTTTATGACACAAATGAGCTGTTTGGAGAAATTCATGAACATTGGTAACCATTAGATGATGATCGAAACTAAAAGAAGGCATGAAAATCAACAAAACAGGAACTTGTTCAGAACTGGGCTTGAGCGCTCAAGGCCTGAGGCTTGAGCGCTCAACCCCTGTTGTAACTGCAGGTTTGAAAACTACTTTTAAACAACTCTTAGACCTTTGTGGGTTCAATGCAAGTATATTGGACTTGCTTGAACTCACTAACCTTTCTCAGAAGGATCAAAACAGTGAGCACTTCACATATTTAACTACCTTTTGGAGTGATTGTGACTTGGACTTGATTTTTGGGCTTGAGGATGGAAGATTGTGGATGTTTTGGTTTGTATTCTGGATGAATTAGACAATGTGTGTGGTTGGTTGATGATCAAGAACTGAATTTCTGGGTTTGATGAGTGATTTTGTAAGTGATTTTGATGGTGAAAGAGTGGTTTTGTAGAGAGAGAGAGAGAAGATCGATTTTCTGGTGGAATCAGGAGGGGAGGAGTGTGAGAATTCGTCCTGCTAAAACCAGGGATGTTAGATGGTTTTTATAGAATGAGTGGGAGGGAAGAGAAGAGAGAGAAAGAGTGGGTTTTGTATTTAGGAGTATTTTTGGTATATCTTTGGAGTTAGTGGAGTACATTGTACGTATAAGGATCGTACAAGATCATCCCCAGACGCTCCCATGCAGGAAATCTCATGATGAGATACTCTGCAAGTTGCTGACTGGATCAGAGTTGAGCGCTCAAAGCCATGGGCTTGAGCGCTCAAGGTGTTTCTCAGGGGTTTGAGCGCTCAAGGCCTCAAGCTTGAGCGCTCAAGGTTCTTGGTGGCAGATTGATGGTTTGGCTTTGGTTCAACAATGCTTGGGTTGGTTTGGGCTATTTTTGGTTGTTTGGGTGGTGTTTGGTTGATTTTGATCAAATTCAAGTCATTCTCACAAGTTCCAGGTAATCACGATTGGTCCGTTTCATCATCGGGAATGCTCGAGCGCATCTTGGGTTCAAAATCGGGGTGTCTACAGCTTCCTATAATTACAATTCACATTGAAAAAATAAGATTTTATTTTTTCATAATTTCACATTAAATATGGATCTCATTTTATAGATCTTTTCGAGTAGATTTTAAATATATAAATTTCATAAAAAGTGAATATATGAAACAAAAGTTATAAACATTTTAAGATTTAAAATAAAAAGAGGAGAGTGAGGTGGGGGTGACATCAGCGTTTTCCGTTAGCTTTTCTAACGGAAGTTAACGGAGGGGAGGTATGTGACATTTATTTTCAAAAGTAGGGGAGGTCAGTGGAATTTCAGAAACCTTAGGGGAGGTCCCTGTAATTGTCAGAAACCTCAGGGGATGTAGGTGAAATTTACCCTAACATTTTTTATGATTCGTAACATTTTGGTGTATCTTATAACTTTTTTTTAAAAAAATCATAACTTTTGTAAGGATGTATATGATACACACTTAAATAAAGAGTGTGTATTATAGCCTTTTCCATTTATATTTATTCTGCTTGGAGTCTTCCTAGTGTTAGGAGAGGGTCAAAAATCAGCTAAAAAAACACATCCACCGAACCCATCCGGTACATGTTTCACAGGATCTCCATCTTTTAAAAGACGTTTGCTATATGCATTAATACTTGTATCAATAATAGCAGAAACTCTCACATAAAATATGTAGGACCTGTCACTCATATGTGAGTCTCGCTCGCATATTCCACGTGAGAGAGTTGATGCAATTGTTGGTGCAAAGTTTTAGTGTTTCTATCTTTTAGGTCCTTAAATTTTTACTGCAATAAGAGGGGTAATTTTGAAAGATGGAATCCTCTCTAGTTCATTGGACTAGAGAAAACAGACAAACAATCTAAATTTGAACCATACATTAGAATAATCAATGCTTCAAATTTGTTCAGAAACTATTCCATGTATCACCTCTTCTCGAAAAGAGTCTCTGAGCAAATTCGAATCATTGATAGCAACAATGGGTAGTCTAGATTCTCGATGTTCCCTTATCGAGTTTCTTTTATAAATCTCCTTTTTTCTATCAAAAAAATGGATAATCCAGATTTGAATTGTCTCCTCCTCTTTAAAACTTGGATGGGAGAGAATTCAATTCCTAATTTTCCGAATGTTGCATAAAAAATTGTACCGATCATCATCTCTGGACAAATCCCATGTGCCCCAGCTCTCAAATAATGGAGTCCCATCTCTGGCACTACCTAACTTCCAACATCTGGCATCTCACACCCATCTCAATCCAGTCCAAATATTACGGTGCCGCACCTGTAGCGCGGCATCTTAGTCGTTGATTGCGTAATCAATGGCTCGGATTTCATCTCGACACTTGTATGATCCAATCCGTCCATTACCAAGATGAAATTCAAACCGTTGATTACCGATATCAATGACTCGTGTGCTGCACAACAGAGTTGTAGTGCGGCACCGCACTATAGGTTCTCCGAATGATTAACAACTGTACATTCTGAATTTTTGAATTTTTTGGTTTGTCGATTCGGCCGTTTGATACAACTTCAAACGGCCTTTTCGTCGAAGGTAAAATTTCTGAGAAATATGGGAGATATGGGACTCCGTTCTTGTGCAGTTTCGTAATGGTCTAGTTCGGTCCAGTTTTCAATTTGTTTTGGTCCATTCTGGATCCAAAATATAAACGAAACCGTTCATATTGTAAAACTCGTTGAGAATAATGTTCATGCAAAAAATCAATTTAGTAAGACTTCATTTTTTCTATGAACAAATCGTGTTTGTGCAAGAAAAATATACTAGAAGTTTCAAACCACATTTGGTTTTCCCTTTTTTTCCCTACACGAACGCGATTGGCTCTTATAGAAAACAAATATTAATCAAACTGGTTTTCGGTATGGATACTTTTTTCAACGAATTCTGTAAAATTAACGATTCCGATCATTTTTTTTAGTCTGGTATGGGCCCACAAAATTGAAAAATAGACAGAACTGAACTTTTGCAAAACTAGACATGAATCGAGTCTGGAGATATGGTATGAGAGGATATGGTAGGACGGGAGATAATTGTGGTAGAGTGACCGTATACAGGATAAATTTAACGTAGAGGGGATAATTATTTATGATTTGAACTTTTTAATTTTGGACGCCTTATAATATGTAGAATAGGTGTGTTTTCACGGACTTGATCATGAAATTAGTCACGTGATTATACAATAGTTCTAATAAGAAAAAATAAATGATATCGTACATTTACAATTATTACTATATTTTCCCAATAAAATTTAGTATATTCATATACAAATTATTACTCCCCCTGTCCCTTTTTAAATGATTTATATAAGAATACGTGCAATTTCAAATCGCTAAAAAACATATTTCTCTATATAACTTTTTAATTTGTTTTATACCAAATTAAAGTGCTCATTGAGGACTTTAATTTGGTGTAAAAAAAATTTAAAAACGTTATACAAAAGTACATTTTTAAACGTCCAAAAAAATACACATTTCTCAAGTGGATCACTTAAAAAGGGACGGAGGGAGTATTAATCTAGACAATTGTTCTATTGTCTCATCATTTCAGTCCATTACAAAAAGCATGTCATTGTTGGGAAGAGATACTAGAATATTTTTGAGCATATTTTATATATTCCCACACCAATTAAAACTTCAATAATGTTTTAAAAAAAATTGGTGTAAATTTTTCTTAAAAATGCACAAAACCTATTTCTTAGTTTTTTTGTTTTCTCTGAATGAACAAAGGATTACGAGACAAATGAGTATTAGAGTTGAGAAATAAATAGTCCATTTAGATGATAGTCACCATCTTATAGTCCAACAATCCTTGAGTATGCCCTCCATTATCGCTAAATACGAATGACTAGTGCATGCCCGTGTTATAGGCACGACTTGACCAATTGACGCACGTGTTCATGCCCATGTTTGTGCCTAAAGGCACAACTTGAGCAATCGACACACGTGTTCGTGCCACGACTTGAGCCAGCGACGCAAGTGTCTATGCCCGTACCCATTCCTTATGATCTTTCGAATTTCAAAAACGAGGAAGGAGAGGAGGTAGTGAGATAGTGTGATTTGAATTTCGAGAAGAAGAGAGAGAATGTAATTTGAAATTTTTAAATGTGGCGGGCCAGTGGAGAAAAATGATTGAGAGAGGGGATGAGTTGCAAGGTGTGACAATTATGGAACCGATTTTTTTCTCGGTCATGTTTTTTTTTTTTTGACTAGTTAATAGTTATCATATTATATTTTTGATGTGTCAAGATCTGGAAAACACTGTGGGGCGAATTATGTGTAATGATTTGGAAAACACTGTGGAGAACTACTGCTACGACAAGTAGATATTGATGTCACAGATCTGTGCCTCTAATTTTGATGAAATGAACCAACAGAAAAAAGTCACATGAACATTTGCAATCTGTTCCAACTTCAGCCCTTTCTATGATTTCCCTCATGAATTGATTGAAACCACCCCTATTTCCTAAACCACCCGCCTTCTCTTCTCTTGCATCATCAACACATTCCACTGCATTTTTGCTTCCCATTTCGCTCCTTTTTCTTGTGATATTTCCTGGTTCAGATCTGGAAGTTAAGAGGGTTTTGTGGGTTGTTGTTCATAAGCTGTTTGAAGAAAGTCCGTTGTTGGGTTTTATAATTCTTTCCATCTCCTTTGTTCTACCATTGGATGAAAATCAAGTGCTCAAATGGGTATTAAGAAGGTAACTTCAAGCCTATTCTAGAGTTTGAACTGCTGCTCAAGTTATTGATACCCCTAGATATTTGAGCTATTTGAAAGTCTTATAATTATTTTCATTAGCCATTGTTGATTTTTTCTATTGGGTTAATGTGATTCAAGATCAATTTTTTACCCCTGCTATGCTTCTGCTTGGCATTTGTTAAAGGTTGCAATAGTTTAAGAAAAGGGGGTAATAAGAAAAAACACCCTAGTTTCTTAAGGGAGTGCTAAATCATGCTGAACAAGGAGACACCCTTTCAATTGTCTCAATAACTATACCAGGGGGGAAAAGAAACTAGTACAAATGATGAAAGCCGTAGTGAT
Organism: Vaccinium vitis-idaea; assembly: GCA_963854785.1. Lineage (NCBI taxonomy): Eukaryota > Viridiplantae > Streptophyta > Magnoliopsida > Ericales > Ericaceae > Vaccinium > Vaccinium vitis-idaea. The sequence goes on along the minus strand of OY978224.1, from coordinate 14,905,205 downwards.
GGAGGTTTTGGGCCTAATTTTTGTGGTGGTAGTATTCATGTATTTTAGAACGGGAGAAGCCGAGGCAAATACTTTTACAATAAATTGTGGTGCAAATGGAAGTGTCAATGTGGAAGGGAGGAGATGGGTTGGTGACTTAGCCCCTGACAGCAATATAACTGTAACTTCGGGTATTGTAGCCTCTGATTCCAACTTTATTGGAGATTCGGCCTATGCACCGCTGTATTCAACTGCCCGGATTTTTACCGATACTCTGAATTACACATTTAAAGGAGCCCAGGGTAATTCATTTGTTAGGCTGCATTTCGATCCCATCTCCTTTCTAAATTACAACCTAAATAACTCCTTATTTTCTATTGTGGCAAATGGTTTGAAATTAGTTTCGAGGTTCAACGTTCATGGTGAGATTTTGCTTAAGAGTACGTACTTGCAAAAGTCAGGGGGGAATTCAAGTTCTTTTGTTTTGATCAAAGAGTACTTCTTGAACGTTGATATTGATATCTTAGTCCTTGAGTTCATCCCAGATAAAGGCTCATTTGGATTTATTAATGCCATAGAAATCACCCCGGTTGTGGACTCCATGTTTGTTAACTCAGTAAACAAAGTGGGTGGAAATGGTGCAAACAGTTCATTGAATTTGAACAAACGGGGCATGGAAACAATGTATAGGTTGAACGTGGGGGGTTCTGAGATAAAACCCTTTGAGGATGAACTTTGGAGAATGTGGGGTTTGGACTCCGGATACATGGTTACAGCAGATGCCGGTTCAGAAATTAAGAACAGTTCTACCATTACATATTCTTCTACCAATGAGTCCGCAGTGGCTCCTCTTCTAGTGTATGAAACAGCAAGAGCCATGTCCAACACTGAGGTCTTGGAAAAAAGGTTCAACATGTCATGGAAATTCCAAGTGGACCCCGACTTCGAATACTTGATCCGGTTACATTTCTGTGAGCTGGAATTCGATAAGGCCAACCAAAGGATTTTCAGAATCTACATAAACAACCAGACTGCAGCTGACAATTTCGATGTTTTTGTGCAAGCGGGAGGAAAAAATAGGGGATTTTACCAGGATTACTTGGATGTGGTGTCACCCAAAATTAACACCCTTTGGATACAACTGGGTCCTGACACGGCTGTCGGTGCTGCAGGAACTGATGCTTTATTGAATGGCTTGGAAATTTTCAAGCTGAGTAAAAATGGGAATCTAGCACACATAGAGAGCTATGGTCAAACAAAAGACAACAAAAATTCGGAAAGTCTAATCATCTGGGCAGGGATTGTAGCAGGTATAGCTTCTATTGCTATTTTAGGAGCTTTATTATTGTTCATCTTTTGTTTCTGCAAAAGGAAGCGAAACAATAAACTGGGCGATGCCAAGAACAGCTCTCCTGGATGGCGGCCTTTGTTCCTGGTGCATAGTGCTGTGAAAGCCAAGGGATCATTAGGAAGTCAGAATCGAAATGGGTCTTTATCCACTGCTAGAGTTGGTAGGATATTTACACTAGCAGAGATCAAAGGAGCGACGAATAATTTCGACGATAGTCTAGTGATTGGAGTAGGGGGATTTGGGAAAGTGTTCAAAGGAGAGATGGAAGATGGGACCCTCGTGGCCATTAAGCGGGCCAACCCACTATCCGAACAGGGCCTTACAGAATTCGAAACAGAGATTGAGATGCTATCTAGGCTAAGGCATAGGCATCTGGTGTCCATGATTGGGTTCTGTGATGAAGAGAGCGAGATGATCTTGGTGTATGAGTATATGGCCAATGGGACCCTTAGAAGTCACCTTTTTGGAACTGACCTCCCTCCTTTGATTTGGAAAAAGCGGTTAGAAGTTTGCATTGGAGCTGCGCGGGGCCTACATTACCTTCATACGGGATCGGAGCAGGGAATCATCCATAGAGATGTCAAAACGACAAATATATTGTTGGATGAGGATTTCGTGGCAAAAATGGCAGATTTTGGGTTGTCAAAAACTGGTCCCTCGCTGGAACATACCCATGTTAGTACTGCTGTCAAGGGAAGCTTTGGATATCTTGATCCTGAATACTTCAGACGACAGCAGTTGACTGAGAAATCCGATATTTACTCATTCGGTGTGGTATTGTTTGAAGTTGTTTGTGCGCGAGCTGTCATAAATCCTAGCTTGCCAAAAGACCAGATCAACCTTGCCGAATGGGCAATGAGGTGGCAACGGCAGAGATCGCTTGAAACCATTATTGACCCACAACTCAAAGGGAAATATTGTCCAGAATCAGTAAAGAGATTTGGGGAGATTGCAGAAAAATGTCTTGCGGATGAGGGGAAACGCCGACCGACAATGGGAGAAGTTTTGTGGCACTTGGAGTATGTTTTGCAAATTCATGAAGCTTGGTTGCTTGCTAATTCTGGAGAAAACTCCTCCAGTAGGCAGGGACTTGAGGAAACAGAAACTGAGGTGCAGGAAGCTGAAAGTTGAGATAAAAAAAATCTGCTTAACCCTAAAACTAGAAGAGGATGAAGAATCTGTTTTGGCGGAGACTACTGGATGAGAAGAGGTGGTTGTTGGAGTGTGGGAGTTTTTGCAGCTGGTAAGGTGAGAACTCTAAGCTGGAGATGGTACTCAGTATCCAGGTTGTTATTGGCTTGAATTCTTTTATTTTTTTTCTTCTGAAGATCTCTTAAAAGCTGAATTTCTTCATATACCATGTGATACCTTATTAGAGATGGTGAGAGACAGAGAGAGTATACGGTGGGCTCCTTCCTTCTCAAAGGCTCGATAATATTCTTTTGTTCCCTTTTTTTTTTCTTTTTCTGGTTGTTTGGGAGCAATTAAAGTTATGTTCCACGTTTAAAGGAAATTGTATTTTATTTTTTAGTTCACTACATCATATTGTCTTTTAAGTTCAATATATGGTACTTAGTCCATTTTCCAGAACTTTCCAACCTTTTAGCAGTGTGATTGCTACCCATTTAATCCGTACACTGTGTCTTCACGAAACTACAAGTAGAGAATTCATCATTTGACTTGAGTTCCAATAGATCAAGTCAGATGAAGTTAGTTGCTGATCACTGATCTGGACAATTTTCCAGCTGCAAAAGGCAAGACCCTTCTTATGGAGATTCCGCTTAGATCATTTCTAATTGAAAAGGTTACCTTCACTATCTGTAGCTACAGCCATATACCAGAAGCAATTTGACGCGGACGTCATTTGATAGGGAATGTTATCGCTACAATCTTCAGATGCTTCCCATGGTGATTGCATAGGTTTGCTTTATATAGGGGAGATTAAGAGATGCTTTCAGCAATATCAACCTCCTCCAGTCCTCCTATGGTAAAAATGGGGGAACTTGTACCTCTGTGCCTTCATCTTCTCTCGCAATTTTTATACATTGTGTGCCCACGACACACAAACATTTTATACGTGTCCGTGTAAGTTGAAGGGGATGGTACGGCTATTGACCAAACCTAAGTAAGGGCATGCCAAACATCAGCTATGATACCAATAGTTGTATTTAAGATGATCGACCAGCCAAAAAGGATAAAATATGATCATTATTCACTATTACTTGGACAATTTTATATGAACTCGAAAGGGGTTAGTTTCAGGAAAGGAGCAAAGAGAGTAGAGTCTTCCATTGCCCATTTTCAGGACTCACAGTGGAGATGGATTTTTTGAGCTGTGAATCTTTCTTGCTTGTTCAGTTCAGAGACTTTTTAGTCATGCTATTGTTTAATGTTCCTTTCGGGATTTTGCTGCAGTCTTTTGTGCTTTTTATCTCTGTGGTGCTTCTCTTTGTTTTTTTTTTTGTTTTTTTTTTTTTTGGCCACTGTTGCTTTTCTACTGCGTTTAATTTCCAGTATCTGGGAGATTGCAGCTGCAGTTGTGTAGATTTTCTAATGTAGCAAAAAAAAAAAAAAAATTGCTGTTGTGTTGCTGCTCTGAACTGATGCTTTGTGGACAGACTATGTGTGGACATCAGCCCAACCTGGACTGGGTTGGACACTTGCACTTCCTTTTAAAGAAAAACTAAACACGCCCAAAAGCTACTCCACTCATGTCCGCCTCTAAAAGCAAAATAATGCCATCCGGCGGGGTGATATGAGACACCATCTTCTCCTCCTGATCAACTCACATGTTAGCAAAGCTATCTGCAGCTATCTGCAACTTTGTTTCCCTCTGTTATTGTATGTTTCAACGTACTTCCAGTGATGTCTATGAGGGTATTGCACTCTTTGATTAGCACCAAGTGGGTTGAGTGCTCAGGATGTTCTTCTTTTATCAACGCAATAGCAACTGCAGAAATCTGACTCAACATCCATCGCTTCCATTCTTTGGTTTTGAATCAGCTCTAGACCTCTGAACATACCCCACAATTCTGCTTCCAAGCTTGTGCAGATGTGAAGCCTTCCCAGGTATCTGAGAACCCAATGTCCTCTCTCCTCTCTGCAGACACCACCAACCAGCTTGACCTGGGTTGCCCCTGCTGCTACCATCGGTATTCAGCTTTAACTTTCCTGTTCCTGGAAAATTCCATGACACAAGTCTTGGAAAATTCCATGACACAAGTCTTACATGTCTCGGATTAGCACAAGAGTATAGGAGAAAACTTTGAACAGTATCAGTAGAGAAAGCAAGGCTACTAGAATAGATTTCAGTAGAGTTGGTAGAAACATTATCAAAGACCCTTCTATTTTGAGCTAACCAAATTTTCCATAGCGTGGTAACAATTAAAACACTAGCGAAATAACCTATTGATTTCGAATTAGAGTGGTAGATGTTGTTCATGAGGAGCCAGCTCCTCCAATCATCCATGCTATCCGATTGGGGTACCTGAATACTGTGGAAATTTACCAGACATTAGCACTCGAAACACAGTAAAAAAAGAGGTGCTTGATATCCTCCCTTGCATTGTCACATCAAGGACAAAAGTCACATTCCACCAAACCAAAGAATGATAGAAGTTTTCCATTGCATACAAACCCAAAGAAAACTTTCTAGTTTAGCAGGGATTCTATGTTTCCATATCCACTTCTATTTGATTGGGGAGTGTGGAATATCCAAAATAAAATTGTAGGCAGTATTCACAGAACAGTTCTCATTACTAGAAAGTTTCCGACAAGGGATGTCTTTCATAACAGCAAACTTGGGGATCACAACATTCTCAATGGAGTTGTTGGCATTGTTATTGATGAGTTGATTTAAAACAAGCCAGTTCCACTCTTTAGTAGTGGTGATGAAATCTGCCACTTTGAGGTTGTTCGAAATAGTAATTGGGTGTGCCACAGTTAACGTGGACTTACCACACCACCAATCATGCAGGGCCGGCCCAAGGGTTTGAAGTGCCCTAGGCCTGGCTTAAAAAATGTGCCCTAAGAGTACAACACTTAAAAAAAAAATTCAGCAACAATCACAATACGACAAAGCCAAGACACTAAACGTTTTACTCTAAAAAATCCGGTAAGTTGTTTTTGTAAGACATGCGGCAAGCCTCGCGTATTCTCCAGCACCAACAAGAACTCTCTCCCTACGTGGAGAACAGTGGGAGCAAATATTTGTTGTATGCAACTGGAAAAAAGTAACGTTATTATATAGTATATATAAGCCTCTACATACGATATACATAATTCTTACATATAATTGATTCAAATTTTTGTTTTCAAAAATATTTATCAAGTATTAACCAAACACCGGAAAATAAAATGAACAAAAAATAGTTTCCACAAAATTATTTTACATGTAAAACATTACGTCGAAACAAACGGAGCCTCAGATTTTTATTTTTTATTTTTTATTTTTATCAGGTTAGCCTTTAGGCCCTTTTATAACTTATCTTTGGGCCTTTTTTTTAGATTGGCCACAATGATTTGGGTTATTTTGTAACTAATAATGGTTTTTTTTTTCTTTATTTGGGTCAAAAAGAGTCCTAGTCTAGCCCATTTGTAAAAAATGTTGAAGTGCCCCAAAAATCAGTCATTTTTGGAGTGCCCTAGGCCCAGGCCTTGTGGGCCTTGGGCCTGGGCCGGCCCTGCAATCATGTCAAAAGGAGATATCCTTAGCATCCCCCACAACTCATTTCAATTTTTTCAAGACAATATTTTTGGAGGTGAGTTTCTACTACGGTATTTTCGATTATTTTCGATATTTTTGGTAATATCGAAAATACCGTAGTAGAAACTCAGCCGATCCTCAAACATGAGAAGCTTTCCTTTGCATAGGCCACTCCTTAGAAGTTTGGCCATTGAGATATTTCTTGTGAATCAGTTGAATCTATAATGGCTTACGCTCCGTCATAATCCCCCACCCAAGTTTACAAAGTAAAGCAATGTTGGCATCTTTGGCCTTTTTAATGCCCAGACCTCCATTCTTTTTAGTACAGCAACAGTGTCCCAATCGAAAGATGTATCTTTTTTATTATTATTATTGTTTCCCCAGAGGAAATTGCGATTGACTCTATCAATTTGGTTAGTGATGGTCGATGGGAGAGCAGCGTTTGCATGGTGTAATTAGGGATGGTGGTGGTAACCTATTTAACTAGTGTGGCTCGACCCATGAATGTAAGAATCAGATTTTTCAACCCGAAAAGTTTCCTGTTCAGTCTCTCAATCAGACCTGGTTGGACGTTTAGCCCATTGTGTTAATGGGAAATAGACTTATCACATAAAAATTCCAAACCAATCCGATTTCCAAAAAGCTATAAGGCTTGTCATGACACAACTTATCGTATCCTTCTTTGTTGTTATTTTTTGGTCTAGTTACTCGATTTAAGAAGAAAATTTATCTGGCCAACGAAAAAAAAAATGTTTTAGGTTACTCATAAACGGATTACTCCATAAGGATCCTGAATTTTGACAGAAGTTTGAAAGAAAGTTAGACCATTGGATCAAGTACATAAAGTTATACGATTGACCTGATTTTTTTTTGTATGACTCAAAGAATAATTTTAGAACTAATAGACGGCTGGATCATTTGTGTTGGTCTTCGAAGTGGGCTCCACGGACCCATCTCGCAGAATGTATGCACTAGAATAGTGTTCCCAAAAATGTATTTTGAAATTCTTTTCGATTTTCTTCGCTTTTTTTTTATAACTCTGGTGTCTGGACCACCTTACGTGTGTCTCGACTAATTTTGAGACCCAATTCCATTGTCTACTTGTAGGGAACCCAATTAGATTGGAGCAAAGCTCCATACAAGCTGGCTCCAAAAGAGTTTATAACACCTGAGAGGTTTAAAATCTGCAGAGGGAGCAAACCCCACTTAACCAGCAGAGATTTTTTCACCTGCATTTTCATAATGAGGATTAGAGGTGGTCCAAACACGGCATAAATTGTAATGGTAATAATGAATTTGTATTTTTCTTCTCCACCTAGAATAGTGATTTTCAAACTATAACACTCTTTTTTCTTGTTTTTTTTTCATGTCAAACTTACCTCTTTCATGTGTTTTTTCACAATGAAATACCAAGGTAGTAAATTCACTTACAAGAGACCAAAAAAAAAAAAAGGAATGATAGTTATAAAAAGTGGACTGTGAAAATCAACCATATTTTCCAAACCCTCGAAAATTTAACTGAGAAAATTCTTCACCTACTTATAAATACATTTTAAAATTTGTTGTGTACTCCACGCTAGGGCTGGAAAAAAAAAATACAAAATAACTTAACCAACCGAATTGGAAAACAGAGCCGAACCGGGTTTTTTTTCAGTTTCAAATAGACCGATCCGGTTCTCGGTTCTAAGGACTTCTAAAATTTAGGAACCGGTTCGGTTCCCAATTTTTGGGATTTTAAACCCAGTTCGAACCAAACCTAACCGATTTTATATATTATATATATAATGTATACTATATATACTCTTATTACTCAAAAAAAAAAGAAGGGGCTAGGAATCGAACCCTGTCCACACGCATGGAAATCATTTCACGGAAATCACTACACTTACCAACTACTTGGCTCGCCAAGCCGTTATAAGTAAAGTAGGAAATAATTATACTCATTAGTTATTACCGGTTCCCTCTTCTCTCTCTCTCTCTCTCTCTCTCTCTCTCTCTCTCTCTCTCTCTCTCTCTCTCTCTCTCTCTCTCTCTCTCTCTCTCTCTCTCTCTCTCACTCTCCTCCCAGAGAAGACATCGCCGTCATCGTCGTCCGACGCCATCATCATCGTCGTCCGACGCCATCATCATCGTCGTCCAATGCCATTGTCGTCGTCGTCCACTAGATTTGTTTCTCTCTTCTCTCTGTCTCAATCTGTATCTGTATATGTCTATGTGTGTGTGTGTGTGTGTGTGTGTGTGTATATATATATATATAGGGTCAGGATCCAGTCAGGACTCCCTGACTTTGTTAAAATCCGGACCTCCCCTCTCCCGGCCATTTCTCGGCCAAATGGTCGGGATCCGAACCGTTGGATGTGTTTAAAATGTGTTTTCAAGGACCTAAGCAAAGATTCGGAAAAAAAATGACCGGGAAGGGCTTCATTCGAGCAATTTTTCATACAAACCGTAGGATATATATTTCATGAAAAAGTGCTCGGATGAAGCCCTTCCGGGTCATTTTTTTGCCGAATCTTCGCAGAGGCCCTTGAAAACACATTTTAAACACATCTAACGGTTCGGATCCCGACCATTTGGCCGGGAGAGGGGAGGTCTATATTTTAACAAAGTCAGGGAGTCCTGACTTGATCCTCTCTGTATATATGTATGTATATATGCGTCTAGATCTATATATGTATGTATGTACACAAACACATTTTTTTCGGATTGATTATTGCCTTTCATTGTTTCGATTGAGTTGCAGATCTGTATAAATGTGTGTCCACATCATTTCGATAGTTAGTGTGTATATATGGATATATCTGTGTTTGTGTGTGACTAATGTGTGCAGATTTCTCTCTCTCTCCCCCCCCCTGAACCGAACGGACCACTAAAGCGGACCGAACAAGGACAAACCGAACCGGAACTGAACTGACCTCTAAAAAACCAGTTTTGGTTCCATGGTTTCTCCGAACTGGTTTTTCTCGATTCACTCAAAAATCTCTCGAACCAGACCGAACCGAACCGGTTACACCCTTACTCCAGACAATGTCTAAAACACACTAGAAGATCATTTTTGAAGTGCCTCGATAAACGTGTAGCAAAAATCATCTCTCTTTATCCAATTCCAAACTCAAATCATATTTCTAAGTGGGGAAAAAGGAAAGAAGAAGAAAAAAAAAAGGGACAATTTAATTGAAAAGGAAGGTTGGAGAAGGAAAACAGGGTGGGATTTTTTTTTTTTTGGGGCCACTTAAACAATCATCCTCCACACACATCCAAATTAGAGTTTAAACCTGCGCTCTTTTTGAAGTTATTATGTTTTTCATCCCGAAATTCAAATAAATCCACTTTTGCCCTTTATTATATATGTAAATATATATACTAGAAGATTAAGGACTAAAACGAATGTTTTCATCCAAAATTCCTTGATCCAGCAATCATGATTACAATTTTTAAGGGAGCTACATGCGCAAGCCAAATTCATAAAGGGGGTGAAATAAAAGTTTTATCATGATTCTTGTATATACTTTAGCGATCATGGTTAAAATCGAACCAGCAATCATGTCAATGGTTTTTGACATTTTTTTTACCATGATTCAAGATGTTAATTCAATAATAATTATTACCATGTTTACAGATCATTAAGTGTTTTTTACCATAAAACTGGGATTTTTTTGATATTTTTTATCCTATGACAAAAAAATATGATAAACAATTCTTTGTAGCATGGTTAATTCATGGTAAATATTATAGGATACTATAGCCGTTAGATAAGGATTATGTACGTTGTCTTTGTACATACCCCTTATCTATACAGGCCCGCGCAGTGGCTCTCTTAGAGAAGGTAGAAAAATTAGAAAAACTAGTTATATCGACATAAGGAAGAATAATATAAATCATGGTAAAAATAAAACATGTGATTTTTACTTTTACCATAATATGTTATGGGTGTGAGTTTTATCATGATTATTGGAAGGTATTGTAGCCATATCTTATTCCACGATTAAAGTTCTTAAGTCAATAAATATTACCATGTTTATTATTCCTAGTTCGATTTTTTACCATAATGACCGGAATATCTTGTGGACATGTTTTTACCATGAGTATTCGTAATTTTACTATGAGTATTGCTATTGACTTATTTTACCATAATGTGTAAGTGATCAGTCCCACTTATCTTCCCTATCGAAAATTCTGGGATAGGTCACTTTGAATTCTCCCACTCATTTCCCCTGATATTCCGGTAGAAATCATCTCCAATTAGAATAAAATAATCCTACTCAATTTTGAATCTCCACCATTTTAAAAATTCCATGATTTTAGGCAACAAATTAATCATCCACCATTTCATAAAGGAATAATTAGTCATAAATACACAATATTTTGCCTATTTGAAGAGAAGGACAAGGAACTTTTGCAATCAAACATAAAGACATTGTTTGTAACTATAATTTAATAAAAGGATAAAACCAGGGGCGGACAGGGGGGGGGGGGTGCTAGGGGGGTGTTTGGCCCCTGCACTCCCCCCAATTTTCTTCATATTTTTAGTATACTTTTAGATTTTTTGGTAAAATTACTGAAGAGTGGTCCTCGCAAATTAGGCGAAAATTGCAATCCTGCGTCCGCCACTGGATAAAACACACCCACTCTCTCTTGCTTTTTGTCACAAATACCCTCACTCCCTAAAGAGACTCTCTCAACTATGACTCCAGCCCCAAGCATATTGCTCTCTCTCTCTCTCTCTCTCTCTCTCTCTCTCTCTCTCTCTCTCTCTCTCTCTCTCTCTCTCTCTCTCTCTCTCTCTCTCTCTCTCAAACATCGATCCACTGGTTTTTTGTAACATAGGAGTCCTTATGGCAAATGCATCTATTTGCTCTGCTTTGAGCTTGTCTCACCCAAGTACCCAACCACGTTGACTTTGAGTTTCTACAATAGGATCCTTGAGTTTTTGTGCTTGGATTTGGATTTCTAGAGGAATTTGTCGAGGAAACGAGAAGACTACGGACACAGGAAACTAATTTCTTTATTTCTTTTCCCTTAAAAATCTAATTTTTAACACTAAATTAGAACTTCAGAAAATTAGTGATCGTCGGAAGTGGTCGGCCGGAGGTAGGAGTTAATTCTTTTGAATTTTCTATACAAAATTAGAATTCTTAAAAATTAGTGACATGTCACTAATTTTTTTGTTCTCCTGAAGTGGGCGGTCAGAGGTGGAGTGGTGGTAGGCCTAAAGTAGGAGTTGATTTTTTGAATTTTCTGTACGAAATTAGAACATTTAAAAATTAGTGAAATCTCACTAATTTTTTGGACAGCCAGAAGTGGTAGGCCAGAGGTGGTATAATGGTCGGCGGGAGGTAGGAGTTGATTTTTTTTTTGCATTTTCTGTATGAAATTAGAGCTTTTAAAAACTAGTGACATTTCACTAATTTTTTGGGTCGCAGAAAGTGGTCGCTAGAGCTGGGGTGGTGGTCGGCCAAGAGGCAGGAGTTGAGTTTTTTGAATTTTCTGGCTAGAGGTGGGGTGGTGATTTTTTTGAATTTTATGTTTCAAATTTGAATTTTTAAAAACTAGCTACATTTTACAAATTTTTTGGTCGCCGGAAGTGGTCGGCTAGAGGTGGGGTGGTGGTCGGCCCAGAGGTGGGGTGGTGATTTTTTTGAATTTATGTTCGAAATTTGAAATTTTAAAATTTAGTGACATTTCACTAAATTTTTTGGTCGCCGAAAGTGGTTAGCCAAATATTGGGTGGTGGCTGGACGGAGGTGGGGTGGTATTTTTTTGAATTTTAGGTTCGAAATTAGAATTTTTAAAAATTAGTGACATCTTATTAATTTTTTTGGTCGCCGGAAGTGGTCGGCCAAAGTTGGGGTGGTGATTTTTTTGAATTTTATGTTCAAAATTAGAATTTTTAAAAATCAGTGACATCTCACTAATTTTTTTTGTCGCCGGAAGTGGTCGGCCAAAGGTGGGGTGGTGGTCGGCCGAAGGTGGGGTGGAGATTCTTTTGAATTTTATGTTTGAAAAAAAAATTAAAAAAAATTATTGACATCTCACTAATTTTTTTGGTCACCAGGGTGCTGGTGGTGGGGTGGTGATTTTTTTGAATTTTATGTTCGAAATTAGAATTTTTTAAAATTAGTGACATCTCACTAATTTTTTTGGTTGCAAGAAGTGGTCGGCCAGAGGTTGGGTGGTGGTCGGTCAGATGTGGGGTGGAGATTTTTTCGAATTTTATGTTTGAAAAAAGAAATTTTAAAAATTAGTGACATCTCACTTGTAACGCCCCGATTTTCGGAAGCATTAATTAAGACAACTAAATAGGATTAATTTAATAAAAAGAGTTTCCATCAGAGTACACGTTGGAAAACGTGAAGTGCAACCCATTACAAAATACTTAGTACGGTTTGAGAAATTAATAATACAGATCCAACATTAAAAATAAAGGGGTGGGTTCTACAGATTAAGGTTCAACTCTAGATTCCACGGCTCCTCCTGAGTCTGGTCTGCCGGAAAACCCTCGTCTCCGAAATAACCGTCTCCTTCGACACCAACAGTACCTGTTTGATCACAGTCTGGCATAATACGTCCGAGTCGCGAAGCAACATCATAGTATTATACCAGGGTCACACGAAATGTAACACCGTGAGCGAATAATCACTCAATAGCTAACTCGTACCCACCAACCATTGCTTAACATACAAGTACAACATATATGATTGAAAAGCAGTAATTAAAGTAACAAGTAGGTAATTAATCATAAAGCACAAAATAAACACATAACTGATTTCATTACTAGCCATTAACTTACATATTCATCTAAGTTCTCAACCTAGAGAACTTTCCTCCCAAGTAACCACTAAGGACTATGACCAATCCGTGATATACTCCCCCCTTGCTTGCCCTGACTGGGAGCCCCGACGGAAGGTATAAGTTACTTACTTAATCCAACCGTCAGCCGCCTCGCAAGGATGAATTTCCCAGGGACTGACTGTACCACTGGGCTACGAGTGACAACTGTCAGCTCCTGTAGGTATATAGTCGTGACTCGGTCTATAATACATCCACCCTTTTAACGCCTCAGAATTCAAATGAAGTAATCACAGATTGTCATATCCTAGGGTTTCGAAATCCTGGCAGGCTGCCAAATATTCCTCCAAAACGAAATCACTTGGCTGACTGCCATTCAACAAATCTCGGGGTGACTCCTCAATAATCGATTCCAATTCACTTTTCCATTAACTTTATCGTCTATGTGATATCCGCGCACGATCACCCAACCCGGGAACCTAGTTGTCCATTCTAACAATCCAACAATTTGACGATAATGTTATACCACAAGCGAAGCAAAGCAATAACAATATCTAACAAGCAAAGTAAGGCGATAATGACATTTCAAGGGTTCACATAACCACATAATAAATCCATGGCGAAATACACGACTTATGGTGTTCCCGCGTCACTACGCATATCGAAGGTAATACACAAGTTTGAGTAAAAAGAGTTTAAGGGTCATAAATGTGATTCATAAAAATATAGGGTCGATGTCGTATTTTATTCAAGTGTAGAGACGAAATCTAGTAGCTTCATTAGGCTCGGGACTTTTTGTAAGGTAAAACTATGCACGAGGGCAAATTGGTAATTCGTCAATGGAGGACATTTTAGTAATTTACCAAAACTAACGTATCAATAATAGATGATATATATTTACTAGTATCATAAATATAAACATGCCATAATAGATTATGCTCAAGTTTACTAACAAAGATTCACTTTACTAATCTAAATGAATTACATAACATTCTACAATTTAATCGACAGAGTACATCGAAACAAACATCAATATTATAGATTTTAATTATAACAACAAAACAAATCATAATGGACATGAATAATCAGCCAAACAACATAACCATACACATCATCACTTGTTAAACAAATCAACTTTAACCATCTTTAGGCCTTACGGCCATAATCGGTTTGGTTGGTTTCTCGACCCATTTCACATTTTGATTTCATTTCGTTCGGGCTCATTGCAAGCCCCAATATCAAGTCTAAGGCTACTAAATATACTAAGGGTTAATGGAAAAAAGGTTTCTACCTTTGGTCCGGACGAAAAGCTCGACGGTAAAGTCCGGTGGTATTTCGAGTGGCAATGAAGAACTCCATTGCGAACAGAATCTTTGGGCTGTGATATCGGGTTCAAACCTCGTCCATTTCCAGCGATTCTTGTGTCTAAAACGAAGCTCTCGAAGTGCTTTACAACGTTGATGAATAAGTCTAAGCCTAAAACGCACTCCAACAATGAGAAAAATGAAGATTTGTAAAGGTTCAGTTAGCTGCTCGGTTTGACTAGACCAGAAACTTCGGGCCGCAATAACGTGGTCATCTCTCAACCGTTTTGAGTGATTCTTGAACCTACAACGAAGTGCTTGAAGTGATCTACAATCTTCGTGAAGGAATCTAAACCCGAAATCCACTTTAACGAGGAGAAAAATGGAGATTTGTGAAAGGTCAGTGAGCTGTCTGGAGAATGTAGCCGAAAGAATTTTACTGAACTTTGGATGGCTATAACTCACTCAAAACTCAACCGATTTGGGTGATTCTTATACCGAAATTGAAGTACTCGACGCCCTCTACAACTTTTGTTTAGAAACTTAAGCCTAAAAACGACTTTACCTAGGAGGAAATTGGCCATGAAAATGGATGCGTGTTATGGACGAGAATAGGAAAACGTGGTGGTGATCTCTCTCCTCTTTTTCTCTTCTTCTCCTCCTTTCTTCTTCTTTTCCAGAATCTCTCAATCTTTTCTCTGCTGAAAGTGGGAAGGGGAAATGGGAGTTATGGAGTATTAGGAGAGCTTGGTGTAGACTTGAACCCTTTAGGTAATAGAGTGCATGGAAGGGGGTATTGTTTGTTGGATAGAGGAAGGGATTTTAGGGGTGTGTTGGGTGGCCATTGGCTGGGAAAAAGGGCATCTCATAAGTAGCCAAACAAAGATGGATGGGTATGAAAGGTGATAGATGTGTGTGTGATTGCTTAGTTAGGGGAATTGGTTAGGATAGTTAGGATATTTGGTTATGGTAAAGGAACATAAATACTTTAGATAGGATATCTACACCTTCATATATATACATATAAAGTACCAACGTAAAAATAAAGTCTACTTAATCTAGACTAAAATAATTTAATAAATCAAAAAATTTATTTTATCCGAAAACAAAAAATGGGGCGAAAATTTGGGTCGTTACATCACTAATTTTTTTGGTCGCCGGAAGTGGTCGGCCAAAGGTGGGGGGTGGTGGTCGGCTGGATGTGAGGTAGAGAGTTTTTTGAATTTTATGTTTGAAAAAAGAATTTTTAGAAATTAGTGACATCTCACTAATTTTTTTGGTCGTCGGAAGGGGCCAGAGGTGGGGTGGTCGTTGGCTGGAGGTGGAACGGTGATTTTTTTGAATTTTATGTTCGAAATTAGAATTTTTAAAAATTAGTGACATCTCTCTAATTTTTTTGGTCGCCGGCAATGGTCGGCCAGAGGTGGGGTGGTCGTTGGCCAGAGGTGGGATGGTGATTTTTTTGAATTTTATGTTTGAAATTAGAATTTTTTTAAATTAGTGACATCTCACTAATTTTTATGGTCGCTGGAAGTTGTCGGCCAAAGGTGGGGTGGTTGTCAGCCAGAGGTGGGGTGGTGATTTTTTTGAATTGTATGTTCGAAATTAAAATTTGTAAAAATTAGTGACATCTCATTATTTTTTTGGGTCGCCGGAAGTGGTCGCCAGAGAAGGGGTGGTGGTCGGTCGGAGGTGGGGTGGAGATTTTTTTGAATTTTATGTTCGAATTTAGAATTTTTAAAAATTAGTAACATTTCACCAATTTTTTTTGTCTTTATGTTTGATTGCAAAAGTTCCTTATCCTTCCTTTTAAAAATGTCAAATATTTTTTGTTTTTATATTCGATTGCAAAAGTTCCTTGTCATTCCCTTAAAAAAATGTCAAATGTTTTGGATTTTTGGCTAAGTGACCCTTTAAGTTCCATTTGAAATAGTTAAACCAATCCCCCTTTATTAGGAAATAATATCTATATAAATCTTAATCAAATCCCTCTTAATTAGGAAACTATATTTATATATATTAATATGTATCACTAAAAAAGGTAAACAAGGTATTTCACAAATAAAAAGGATGAAAACATAACCATTCAAACTAACAGGGATGAAAATGTACGTGGTGTCCAAAAAAACGATGATTATTTAATTACCTCTTTTTTTTTAACAAAATGGAGAAGATTATAGTAATAAACACCCAATGGCACTCACAAATATTTTGGACAAAACCAAACTAATCATCTAAATATAAAACGAGAAACACACAAGGCAATCGATATCTTTCACCCCTACCCAGACATAGTCTAACGCAAACAGCGGCACTCCATATCTGCCTTAGATTCATACTTAGAATCAGAAGTCTCAAAAGAGATAAAGTGCCACTTAAGATAAAAGACAACAAATACTCATACGATCAGATGGACTCCAACAAATACCCAGACATAGTCTAACGCAAAAAAATCGTTGAATGAGGAAACTAACTACTCTCGCAAAAGTGAGAGACAAAACTCTCTCAAATCAAATGACAAGTCATTGATCTGGAGAGACAAAACTCAAACAATGAGGGGGGGAATATGAGGAAACGAAAATAATACCATGTTCTTCCCCTCCCGCCGCCGTACAGGGGTATTAAAGCCCTAGGGGGAGGGGAAGGGAGAAGAAAAATCTTTGTGACTACTAGCGTTTAGAGATAGAGAGAGAACGTGGTGGAATTTGAGATGTAAGAAAGTCACAAGGAAACTTTTTATTTTTTAAATTTCCTTTTAAAATAAAAAGTGTCACATGGACTATATGATTTCAATATATAATTCAGATAGTTATAGGTCTCAATAAGGAGTCTGTCTATGGTACACCAAAGTGGTATTAGTGCATGGTATCCCAAAAGTAAGTATTCCAAATGCTACAATAAGTATTCCAGATGTTGTGGTAAGTATTTCATATGCAGTGGTAAATATTCTAGATGTTGTGGCAAAACAACAAAATATAGCAAAACAACCTTGTTTTATGCAAAATTAATCCATTTTTTGCGCCTGATTTTCATCATTTGAAATACCTACCATTGCATATGGTATACTTACTTTCATCATTCTTAATCAATCCCCCTTCTACCGTATACTAATCATCCACCATTTGTTTAATATTTTAAAACTAGTCTGAAAACAAATGGACTCCAAGAGATTTGGGAAGAGGTGGGTAGGAATGGCAATGGGGCGAGTCGGAGTCGGATTAACCCTCCCCCATACATGCCCCGTTCTTTTCAGGGGCAGAGTCAAAGCGGGAAAAATTGGAGAGGTGTCGGGGTCGGGGAATAATCATGTCCACTGTACTAACTTTGTTTTCTTCAGAATGTTTGAGAAAATAAGATATTGATGAGTGATGAGAGTTAAAATAAAATAAAAAAACAAATGAAACAAATACATAAAATAGTGAATTGTTGAGTATTTTACTCTTATTACATCGAAATAATGAAATCTATATAGAAATATACATATATAAATAAATGATAACTATAATCAAAGTCGAATCGGGCTAAGATGGAGCGGGGGAAGCAAATACCACCCCCTCCTCATTTGCTTTCTTAGATCGGGGCGGAGAGGTTGAAGGCAGGAACAGGGCAGAGGTAATTGTCATCCCTGGGGATGGACATTCACCAATTGCATGAGTACAAGGTGGTATCATTGAGCTACCACCCCACTTACAATCTCGGTCACACAAAAATATGCAAGCATCTCATCCATGTCTCATTCACTAAATGCATGAGAGTACAAGGCGTTGTCATTGAGCAACCACTCCACTTTCAATCTCAGTCACGCAAAATGCGCAAGCATATCATCCATGTCTAATCCGACCAATAAAACAAAGGGATCTTTAGAGGCCGACCCCATAATTTAGGTTTGGGCCTAAATTAGTCCCAACAAATTTGTTTATGTTTTTAAAATAGTCCTGCAAGATCATTACGCGCATCTAAATATTAGAAATTTATCCAATGCTCATGGGGCATTGTCATATGGTACACTACTAATGTATGATTGGTCCTTTTATCTTTATTTTTTTTCATGATTTTAGCAACAAATTAATTTGTGGCATATGGTGAATGGTCAGAACAATATTTCAAGATATTTCAACGCCACTGAATAATTTTTGTATTCATTACTTTCTCTCTCTGCTTTTAAATTTCAAAATATCATTACTTTAATTACTTACTTGGCGAGATCTACCAAACAAGAACTATAATGAATATGAAATTATGTAAAGGTAAGAAAAGATTATTTAAAGTGGTCAATTCACTATGTGAACCTTTGTGAAGTATGCATAGTTCACATAGCCCTACCACATACTAAAATACATATTTCGCATAGATATTTAACACATCTTATCATACAGAGCTCGCATAGGGTTATGCAATTCACATAGCCTTACCATGCACACTTCATATAGCTCCCACACAGTTCTCAAAGCCCCACCATATACTAAAATACATAATTCACGTAACCTTATCATAGAGAGTTTATACAGAGTTATGCAATTTATATATCCTACCCAAACACACTTTATATAGCCTAACCACACAGTTCACATAACTCCATAACACTATAAAAATGAAAAGTTCACACAGTCTTATCATACAAAGTTCACACAGGGTTATGCAGTTCAAATGGACAGTTCACATAACAACAACACACACTTCACGTAAACATAGCCAAACCACCCAATTCACATAGCCCACCACACACTAAAATACAATTCAAATAGACGATTCATATAGTCTCATCATACAAAGTTCACATATGATTATGCAGTTCACATAACCTCAAAATAATTCATATTTAACATATTTCATAATTCACATAGTATTCATACTAAAGATTAGTATTTTATTTATACATAATTTCATAGTAAATATTGATCTCATTCCATAAATCTTGTTAAGTAGATTCAAAAAATATACTAAAAGCTAACTTGTACAATAAAAGTTACGACATTTATAAAGTTTATAATGTAATCAAACAAAAAAAAGGCAAAATAGTAAATATGCAAGAAACAAATACTGGAGTCGGCCGCGCCTATCCAGCTTCGGAAAACAATAGAGGAAATGACTGGCCGGTCCTATTTTTAGTGTTTTGTCCCATCCAAGCACTTTAATGTGTTTCAATTCCAAAAAAAACCCTACACACGCTGACGCGCGCAGAAGCCAGAAGCCCACTTTCTCTCTACAGAAAAGAAACACGAATTTGGCTATGAATCACATGGACCAAGACAGCTGTTATTGGAGAAATAATCGTGTGTAGTGTAGTAGCAACACGTGCAGAACACTGGAAAAACTTTTCATGTCTACTTTAGTAGCCTCTACTTTCATACCCTGTAGATTGTTTGTGGAGTACGACCCACTCTCTCTCTCTCTCTCTCTGCTCCTCATTCCTCTCTCTCTCTCTCTCTCTCTCTCTCTCTCTCTCTCTCTCTCTCTCTTTATCTTTTAAAACTTTAAATAATTATAACTTTTATTTTACCTATCTATTTTTAACAAAATTTACCTTTTTAGAATGTACTTGACGACATCTACCAAACAAGACCCATATTGAATATGAAATTATGTGTATAAAAAAAATATTTTTTGGGTGTAAACTTCTCTTTTTGGAGGATGTGAATTCTTTCATTTCGGAGGGTGTGAATTCCGCATTTGAGGGCTGTGAATTCTTTCATTTCGGAGAGTGAGTTTGTGTAGATGATGTATGAAATCTCCATTTAAGGTGTGCGAATTCTTTCATTTTGGGGCGTGAATTGTGTTTTTTTAAGGGGTAAGTTGTATAGAAGATGTGTGAATCTGCATTTGATGTGGGTGATTTTTTTATTTATTTTGGACGATGTGAATTCTGTATTTTGAGGGTGTGAATTCTTTTATTTTTCAATAATGATATGTTCACTCCCTACAATACACTCCCAGCCACACCCTTGCCACTGTTCACGTGGGCCCCCACGTGGGGCCCACCCACTTCACCCCCGAATAATAAATAAATAAAACCAAAAATCTGAAATTTTCAAAACCCCCAAATGTTCTACACCAGCGCCATTTTCGCGGGCTGAGAGAGAGAAATTGGGAAGAAGAGAGGAAGAAGATCACGAGACCCACGACCCACCCTCCGACGTGTCCTTCACCGGCGACTGCCATTCACCGGCGACTGAACTACTCCGACTCAAGCTCAACCCGACTCAAGCCCAAACCCGTCCACCACCGCCAATCGACGCCAAGGTCTCTCTCTCTCTCTCTCTCTCTCTCTCTCTCTCTCTCTCTGCTTGTTTCAACTCGGTTCCTACGTCCGACTAGGGTACTTGAATAGGTGAAGTGCTTGTACATACCGATTTTAGGGTTTTGAAATTGAAGTTCTTTGAACCCGGTTTTGGGTTTCAAGAAATGGGACTTCGTCTGTAGGGGTTTTCTATGTCTCATTGTTGCAAGTTTGTCTGTATCACGTTCAGTTTTATAAGTAATTTGAGAGAAGCATAGGTTGATGTTGTGCTTGTGTTAGGTTTGTTTTGAGGCACCCATGAATGGCAATGAAAACTAATGCACATTACCTGTTTGTGAAAATGTTTGTGCTAGTATTACCTTTCCGTTCATACTTGGGGGACTAACAGCTAAATAAGCATATGCCATCAACTCCAATGGCCAACCAGTGATTTGTACAGGCTAACATTGTGACCTGTTTATAGCAGTTTTAGTGGAGATAAATTATAAAGTACACATCCATGTCTAGGTTTGTTCACATTCGAGGACTAGGATTTAGAAACCAAGTAAACAAAGCTTCATCATCCCTGTTAATTATTATTTGATACAACTAGCAGGTACTTACGGTGGTAAACCATGCTTCCTGAGTGCTTCAACCTTCTCTTTATAACATTTGTTGGATTTTTGAAGTGACAATGCTAACTACACTGTATCTCTCGGGTTGGTGCCCTCCTTTGGAACAAATCCATATGATAGCAACAACTCTCCGTTAGACTTTTTGCCGTATGAAATGAAAACCTGTATGGCGTTATGCAAGGAAAAAAGGTCACAATTGCTCTGAGAGCTTCTAGTCACTCTACTAGCCCCAAATGATTCCCTTAATCAATGCAGAACTTTCACATTCAGAAGTTAATCATTATTTCTCGCGCATAGTAGGACAGGAAAATCACCCCCTTTCGGCCTCCTTTACGTGCATTGTAGAAAATGTCAACAACTAACAGAAATAAGCGGTATGAAGTTCCAGTCCACAGACGTAATAGCGCATTTGAAATTTCTTAGATAATGTATCGTGAAGATTTTGTGGAAAGTCATTAAAACTGCCAAACATTTCTAAGAAAACGGGAGAATTTCTGGTTTGAGATAAAAAAATTATTACACCATTATTGAACTTTGAGTGCTATGACTTTCTGCTTTGTGAAAATGTTTGAGCCGATCAAGAAGATCAGTGGTAACTTCTAAGCATTTCAAATGGCCAAATTGCAATTTTATTTGCCTAGCACGTTTGACTATAAGTATATAGAAAACCTTTTGACAAATTGCCAAATCAAAATGACACTATATTGATGTCAATAGAAGAACCACTTTAGGTCTTTATACTTACAAGGGGACATTTTTTACAGTGAAATTTGTGAGCAACAAGTTTCACGATCATACAAGTTAGGAAGTGCGAGAATGAGTTACAGAATATGCATTGAAGTGTTAGGAAGCCCCGATAAAGTACATTAGAACTCAGAAAAACAAGAAGTAGAACGACTAGCAAATTTCTCCATTCATCTGCATATGGCTCACAGCTAAGGACATAACTACAAATCTGTCATTATACTTCTTACTTTGTTTGCCTTTTGCCAATATGATAAGCTATCCCTATAGCCAATAAAGGAATACATTGATGTCTCAAAGATTCATAAAACCTGAAGCCGTAGCACTTATCCAATGTGCAATAACTACAAGTGCAATAACTCACATAGTCACTGCAGAGAAATTAAGTTGATTCCACATCTTGTCCTAAATAATATTCGTAGAGTCCCATAGAGTGTTCCTATCAATAACATCAAAATGAAGATAAGTTGTTGTTGCTGTTCAAAAAAATAAAATAAAATGAAGATGAGACTAATATTCGTAATGGGTAAAATCCTAAGGTAACATGAATGTTAATTTTCGTTCTTCGTCGGCAAGGGGCTTCTTCGAGCAAGGTTTAATTGTTTCCCTCGCACACTATTATGATTTCATTGCCTGACCTGCTGGTGCTATAGTTTCCATATGCTCTGCTAGACTTTCAAGCAAAAATGTGGCTATGGCTTTTTTCTGACATACACACTTACCCAATGTTGTTGTCCTCAAGACCTGTGCAATCTGCATTGTTTACTTGGAAGTCTACGATAATTAGTTGTTTTCGAATATGTGTTTCTGAGTAGATCTCCTTTCTGGAGTGGTATGTCTTCATGTTTTCTATTATTGTCCTCAGAAGATATAAAATTCATTCCTAAACTTGGATGATTCCAGGGAAGAAACGCAGCCGCTTTGGCTCTTTACTTTGGAGAAGATCCTGCCCATACTCTTTAAATGACGTGTAATTATCAAAACTTGACAATAGGCTAGGTGAAAGAATTTTGATAGATGTGTGCACTTAACTGCATTTTTGTTTGGATTACATAAATAAATATGTTCCAGTTGTGGTATTTTTGTCAAGTAGTTCCAAGTTTCCAATAACCTATAACTTTCTTGTACAAATTCAAGTCTCAAGCCCGTGGTTTCTTCCATTTGGATACATGATAATTGCCAAGTACACTTACAGCCTAGCCGAGTTTCTATGGTCCGGTGGCACATTCTTGAGGTGGTGGAACGACCAACGGATTTGGCTCTACAAGAGAACAACCTCCTACCTCTTTGCCTTTGTGGATACCATGTTGGGCTTACTTGGGTTTTCGGGACATCTTTTATAGTTACAAACAAAGTGACTGACTGATCCGGATGTGTCTCAGAGATATGAACAAGAGATGATGGAATTCAGGGACATGTTTTTAGGATTAGCTAACTGGAAAACAGTTATTTTTTGATGTTTTGGTGTACACTTGGTGTAAAGAATGAGAAGGCTTGCCTTGTACCTTGACTTGAATTCCATAACTTTTTTTATGTAATGAATGAGAAGACTATGACAAAGATTGAAGTCTATTTTGTACCAATATGTATTGGTGGTTTGGTTATTGGATTATATGAAGTCAAGTTTTGTTCCACAGTTGTATGCTTTCGCTATACTTTGATGATGCTTTTTGTGTTATTCTATAGCGTAGTTTTATGTTGTGGATTACCAGTTGATTGTCTGATGAGACGCTAAGACGTCGGGCATGCAACAAAAACAGGGGAAATGCTGCCCAAATTTTTGTTAAAGTAGCAACCTAAACTCAGTTTTATGCACTTTTATAGCAATTTCAGCAACCTAAAGTCATTTTTCTGCACTTCTAAACCAGTTTCAGCGAGTATAACTCGCAGTTTCTGCACTTTTATACCAGTTTCAGCAACCTAAAGTGCAGTTTCTGCACTTGTATAGCAGTTTCTGCACTTGTAGCCCAGTTTCTGCACTTCCCAGCCAGTTTTCAGCAACCTAAAGTGCAGTTTCAGCAACCTAAAGTGCAGTTTCTGCACTTTTATACCAGTTTCTGCACTTCCCAGCCAGTTTTCAGCAACCTAAAGTGCAGTTTCTGCACTTTTATACCAGTTTCTGCACTTCTACACCAGTTTTCAGCCACCTAAAGTGCAGTTTCTGCACACTAGTACCAGTTTCTGCACTTCTACACCAGTTTTCAGCCACCTAAAGTGCAGTTTCTGCACTTTTATACCAGTTTTCAGCAACCTTATTGGTCCCGATACGATACGGACACGATACGGTAAAAATAAGAGTAAAACACAAGACGATACAATACGGACACGATACAAACAAGACACGATACGGTAAAAGTAAGAGTAAAATACATTCCATGTTCATTCACAAGATGATACAATACGGGCACGATACAAACAAGACACAATACGGTAAAAATAAGAGTAAAATACATTCCATTAACCAACCAAGTGTTCTACTCTTTCTCATTATTCATTCTTTTCATCATTTCCTAAAAAACTTGGTTGAACACCTTGTCATTCTTGCAATTGACTTCCCATTAAAGTTGATTGTGGTCTTCCCCAACCTTGTGGCCCCCCTCTTATTACACTTTGCATGGTTGGCATCAAGTTTGGTGGATTTTGATGGCCCGTCATGTTTGGCCACATTAATGGTCCCATGTTTTGCCACATTAATTGTCCCATGTTTGGCTACATTAATGCTCCCACATCGCTTGCATTATTCTGCCATATGAAAAAAAATTAACATAAATCAAGACCAATAAATTAAGAGTAACAGGAAAATACCAAGTTAATTAGTTACTTACATTGATATTTACAACACTCTCTTGTGTTGTACCCACATTGAGAACCGCAATATCTTGGATCTCCTGAAATTTAGAAATGATATTACTACGAATCACTCATTCAATATATCTATATTGCCATATTAACTAGCAAGGAAAAAATCAAAACGAAGTTTATACCTTCACTTGTTGGTTGGACACGGCGGCCTTCCCAGCGGTCAAGCTTTTTTTCTTAACTGCTTCCCTTTTCTTCTTAACAGCTTTTACCACTAAACTTTGCTTCCTTTTACACGGAGGTCTCCCTTTTCGAGTAACGCTTTTAGGGTTAAGTATGTTCGTGCTTTGCTTGGAAGGTATAACTCCATCTCCAAATGAGTAAGAATCAACCGTATCACCCACCATATTGCTTGCACAAACAACCTGGGTTTCAGTCACCTGGGTTTCAATGAACTGCCATTTGAACTCGTGCCCCTGTGCCATCACCATATTATACTTCCCTTCATTATCTTCCACCAAGTCGGCAATCTCTTTGTAGAGATTGCAAACGTTGTCATTCCTGCGCGCTTCAATGGTTTTTTCCGATTTATCGTAACTTATTTGAACCTTAGTGTGGGCCATTTTCACATTTTTACACCATCTGCTCAACACATACTTTTCTGGCACTTTGTGAATTCCCCTAAGTTGGTACACAAACAGTTGATGCTTACAAACCATTCCTTTAGACTCAAACAACCGGCAATTGCAATGAGTTTCATTTGTTTGAGCATTAAAATAAATTTTAAATGGCACACACTTCTGAAATTGCTCTTCTCCTTCTCCAACTGTAATTAACTCTTTCACCTCATATAATGTCACAACATCACCTACTTTTGTTTCACCTAAAGAACATACCATTTTCCCACAATATTGCTCATGAAACTGTCTAACCTTGGTATGAGTGTAAGCAGTTACAAATTGCTTCTCCAACCCATCGGCCATTATGCAAGGAATGAAAGTGTGCCTGTGATCTTCTTGTTTTTCATTTTCCACCTTTTTCGTCAATGCATTTTCATATTGTTCAACGAATTGTTTCAAGGTCGTCGTTGATCTAATGTAACCATCAAAATATGCATTCATACTCTCACTTCGTTGTGTAGAAGACATTCCCGCCCAAAACACATCTTTCACAAATGCCGGCACCCACCTCTTCTTCTCCAAATACAACCCATGTAACCATGTGTTACTCTGAAGCTCGAACTTTTTGATGAGCGCATCCCAACCAGTCTCAAATTCTTCTACTATCAGTGAATCATAAACTACGGAGCAAAACCGGTAACTAATTTTTTCATAAGCTTCGTACCCTTTCAACTTTTCCGGCACCTTCTTCATAATGTGCCATATGCACCATCGATGTCGGGTATTGGGGAATATATTCTCTATAGCATTCCTCACAGCGGCGCATTGATCGGTAATAATTGCATCGGGAGCACGACCCGACATGCATGTCAACCAATTCTTAAATAGCCACGAAAATGACTCTGTATCTTCATGGGAGATAAGTCCACATCCCAATAATACCGAGCTACCATGATGATTGACGCCTACGAAAGGAGCAAAAGGCATGTCGTACCGGTTGACGAGGTATGTTGTGTCAAATGTCACAACGTCACCAAACTCCTTACAAGCTGCCCTACTCCTTGCGTCAGCCCAGAATACATTCCTTAATCGACCCTCCTCATTCAAATCAATGGCATAAAAGAAGTCTCCGTTGTCAGCTTGCATTCTCATGAAATATTGATTCATTGCCTCAGCATCTCCTTCCGTAAGTTGTAAACGTCGAACCTTATCCAAATAATTCCGGCAATCCCTCGGCAAATATGGAACCTTATCGGGTCCACCAGGTTCAATTTGAAGCGAGTCAATACTCTTATTCAACCTGATCCCAACTTTGTCATTCATCACAAGAATCCTTTTCACACTTGAATCAAGTACCCTATTGCTCTTAAAAAATCTAGACTTTCCCGGACTTTGTTCATGATTGTGCTCCAAGATAACCCGACTTACCCTCCTGAGTTAAACACATATTAAGGTGAGCCGGACATTATGTTTTTGCCTGTGGACGTGGATTGGCAAGGTTGCTTCCTCTAGGCCTTGCCTTTCCATGTTTGCTGCATTCAAACATTACATGCCGCAAGACGCCATCTTTTCCCTTTTTCGAAGATCTTTTAGTCACTGCAAACCCCTTTTCTTTCGCAAATCTTGAGTAATACAAATAAGCATCGCTGGGGCTGTCGAATTCCATTCCCATCTTCAGTTCCTCAACTGTATCTTCAGAAATCTCAATTGCCACTTTACCATCACCACCCTCCTTTACTGGAGAACCATTCGTAACCTCTTCTTCTTCTACGTTGTCTCCACTCCATACCTCTTCCACTTCTTCATCCCTTTCAATTTGGGAAGATATAGGACACATCACCGATGGTGGCGATGGTAACTGAAACATCGCCTGCAGATTAAAAATAAACAAAAACAAAGTGAGTATAATACTCGTTCATTATTGAAACAAGTCAATGATGGAGGTTATGGGTGATGGAGGGTGGTGGAAGTGTGCCCTAGGGGAGAGAGAGACAGACACTACACGCTTAAAAGACTCAATAGAAGACTAGTCATGACACCAAGGTGGCACGTTTCGTTCCCCATCAATAGGCAGTCCATTTTCTTGAGTAATTAATTAGCACCATGTTTTACATACACAATTTAATTTCACACGAAAACTATAATGAATGTCTCATAAAATTCATAGGAAAAATATATCGATGATATTTTTGCATTGAAATAAGTAGTATATTAATGATATTTTTTGAAAAAACTAGATTTTGTACCACCGGGATATAACCCATTCATTGTGAGATAATAATGCATTTCGAAATCATAATGTTAACCAGTGTCGACCAATAACAAAATACGAATGCATGTTGGATATCACAGTGAGTCAGGTAAGGACAAGTGAGTATAATACTTCCACTAACCAATTAACTGGCGGTGATTTTGTACCACCGGGATATAACCCATTCATTGTGAGATAATAATGCATTTCGAAATCATAATGTTAACCAGTGTCGACCAATAACAAAATACGAATGCATTTTGGATATCATAGTGAGTGAGTCAGGTAAGGACAATTGAGTATAATACTTCCACTAACCAATTAACTGGCAGTGGTGGACGGGTTGAGCTTGACTCTGGCTGGGCTTCAGTCCGGTGGTGCTTGAGTCGTCGTGGTGGCGTCGACTGGCGGTGGACGAGTTGGCCTTAAGTCGGGTTAGGCTTGAGTCGGAAAGGGAGACCGCAGATTCAGTCGCCGGTGAAGAGCAGTGGTGAAGGTCAGTCGAGCGTCGGAGGGTGGGCCGTGGGTCACGATCTTCTTCCTCTCTTCTCTGTCTCTCCAAGGTGCCGCGAAAATGAGCGTGAAACCCAGGAATTGGGGATTTTGAAAATTTCGGGATGGCTTGAGCCGGAGTTCAGTCGCCGGTGAAGGGGCATTCGCCGGTGAAGGGTACTCAAACGTCGGAGGGTGAGGGTGGGTCGTGGGTGCGATCTTCTTCCTTTCTTCTCTTCTCTTCTCTTCTCTTCTGTCTCTCAAACGTGCCGCGAAAAATGAGCGTGAAACCCAGATTTGGGGATTTTGAACTTTTCGGATTTTTTTTTCTGGGGGTGAAGTGGGTGGGGCCCACGTGGGGGCCACGTGAACAGTAGCTGGGGTGTGGGTGGGAGTGTCTCTCGGGGTGTGAACGCATCATTATTGTTTATTTTTTGGGTGTGAATCTTTCCTTTTGGAGGGTGTGAATTCTGCATTTGACATGTGTGAATTCTTTTATTTTAGAGGGTGTGAATTCTACATTTGAGGGTGTGAATTCTTTCATTTTGGGGTGTGAATTGTGTATTTTTTCTAGGGTGCAAGTTGTGTAGAGAATGTCTGAATTCTGCATTTGATAGGAGTGAATTTTTTTTATTCTGGAGGGTGTGAATTCTATATTTTTAGGTGTGAATTTTGTATTAGAGGGTGTAAATAACTTTTTTATTATGTACATATTTTCATATTCAATGTTGATCTTGTTTTAAAGATCTCGTCGAGTAGGTTTCAAATGTATAATTTTTATAAAAAAATGAATATATATAATAAAAGTTATTTTATTTTGAAATCTAAAATAACATATAGATAGGAAAGAGAGAGAGAGAGAGAGAGAGAGAGAGAGAGAGAGGTGTCAGGTGGTTGGTGGCGAAGTAGATTAGGATGATGTCACGGAAAGCTGTAATGGGTTTTCAACCGCACAAGATCTTGATTGGTTGAAGTTTGGTTCGGATAGAGAGGAAAAAGTATGAGGGATGCATACGCGCGTGAAAAGA
This sequence comes from Vaccinium vitis-idaea, assembly GCA_963854785.1. Taxonomy (NCBI): domain Eukaryota; kingdom Viridiplantae; phylum Streptophyta; class Magnoliopsida; order Ericales; family Ericaceae; genus Vaccinium; species Vaccinium vitis-idaea. The sequence goes on along the minus strand of OY978224.1, from coordinate 14,876,291 downwards.
GCCAGGACCTAAATGGAAGAGTATGACGCGGGGCCTAGATGGGAACACCCTCCCAAAAAAGGGCCGGCCTGGAAGAAGCCCAAAACAATAAATAGAGTTGTAGTGGCCTTGTTTTGGTTTAGTTTAGTTTTGTAATCATTACCCTCATTTCTTTCTCAATCTCTCTTTACTCATTACCCCTATTTCTAAAACTAAATTAAACTAAAATTACTAAACGAACAAGGCCAGTGTGGCTCCGCACAGGACTCCCAAGTCCGAGAGGCGGCCTCTTCATATGGTGAAGTTTTCAACAGGCCCAACCTTAAGCCCAAGTCTTGAGAAGTATTAGATTGGACCTAATTAATGGCCTGCGTGTATCGCACTCTGGGCCTCTCGACATGAAACCCCTCGACTCGACCTGCCGAAGCCGTTGGAAAACGATGACGCGTTGAGCCGACGCAGGAAATGCCATCTTGTTAGGGTTGATGACACACCACACCATTGGGCATTGGGTATAAAAACAGGTTTCGTCCATCTCCTGCTCGGTCCAGGTTTTGCTCATCACTGTCACTGTAACAAACCAATTCAAGCCCTAGAACATCCGGTGAATCTCTATCGCTCGCTCGCTCTCTCTCTCTCTGATCAGTTTACGTTGAGAATAATGCCTCCAAAGGCAGCTAAATCGAAGGAAGCACCTGCCGAGAGGCCCATCCTTGGACGCTTCTCATCTCATCTCAAGATTGGGATTGTAATCTCTCTCTCCCTCATTTATTCAGGAATTTTGTTTTGCTCTGTTTGGTTATTCAGAAGCTATGGGAAGTGAAATGAAAAGCTTACTAACTAAAATTGCAATTCAGTGCTTCATATCCTACTTTCCTTCGTTTTTGAAAACATTCTTTGCAAAAAATTTATCGTAAGATGGGGGCTTCATGCCGAACGTGAAAATGTTTTTGGGGCGGGGTTTCATTGGCGAGTTTCTGTGGAATATATTGTTGCACAGTTCGCTTAAATTACACTGTAATTTGTCCGACCTTTCCTACGAACTAGCATCGGTGGCACACACAGTGTGCAAAACCCTGTTGATAGCTTCCCAAACAGTCATGTAGGGGGATTTTTTCTTTTAACGTGAAAAGTGGTAGTACCGTGTAGCAGTAGTAATTTAGGATTAGGATGGGTGGTTTCAAAGTAGTAATTCACTGTTTTGCCCACAACAACAACTAGAAGTGGTGGCACACGTGTGCATGTGCATAATCTGTGCGTTCGGGAGGCTTCTAAGAGCATCTCCACCCTTTACTTTGAGTAAAATTTTGAGTAAAAACTTGATTTGATATGGAACACTCTAATGGGCAAAAGCAAATGTAGGCATAAGGCTTCATTATAATGGCATAGTTGTAAATTTGTGAGGGAGAAAATAGAATTAAAAATTTGAGTAAAGATTTGATTCAAACCAAATTTGGTTATGGGTTTGAGTAAGGAGTGGAGTGGTGTTTTTGGTGATTTTTACTCAAATCTGAGTTTGAGTGTAAATTTTAGTAAGGGGTGGAGATGCTCTAAGGATAAGGAAGTTGTAGGATTGTGGGTTGTTACATAATGTATGTGTTTACATTTCTAACCTTATAGTTCGTGAGAGGCGCAAGGAAACCAAGTGTAATATCTAGCCTTGGCTGCCTTGCTATGGTTTCACCATTTGGTGCACACCAAATGCCCACCGCGTTGTCTGGGACTTTTTTAGATTCCACACAAATGATCGGAACTACTCAACTTATTCAAAATATGTTTTTAACGGTCCCTGAAAAAATCAGCTCAGTCAGATATTGGTAAGAGCTTGATCAATTCTTTATTCAATTTCCTGTTAGAAAATTGAGCAAAGAACTGATCAAGGCTCTACTGATATCCGATTGAGTTGACTTTTACAAGGATACTTAAAAAAACATTTTAAACAAATTGAGCGGCTTCGATCATTTGTGTGGAACCCCGAGATGGGCTCCACACAACGTGGTGTGCATTTGGCGTACACCAAGTATTGTACCCATAGTTTTATTGGTGTAATATCTGTCATCTTTTTGTAAAATTTTGGAATGGAAAAAGTGTGAACCAACTTCAAAATTTAACCACATCAAAAGAGTGCTCTCCGTTTATAGATGGGATAGATCCTATGCCCTAAAACATTTTGTGTAAACACCTCATGTTTAAGGGACAATTTAGGCAATTGGAAAATCCATATAGCTTCAATTTTTGGGTGACACGGAACTGATGCTCTCCCTTTATATATTAGAATAGATAGGCATATAAGCGCAAGTTGATATGACTCTTGAAGTGTGTTGCGTATTATTTGTATGAAACTTAGAATAGTGTGAAACGTAAAGATTGTATTGAAACTTTCAAGTTCATGCATTTTCCTATTGTCTTTTAGAAATTCCAATGTATCCACTGCCTTGAGGCATGTTTGTTTGGGCGCAGTGGCGGCATTAGGAATTTTTATTAGGGTGTTCAACTTTTACCTTGACTCTACCAGCTCTACTAAGTGCATCTCCGGTCCTTACCCTTTTTTTACTCAATCTTGTAATTTGCGTAAAAACCCCTCAAAATCCACCGCACTCCTTTGACTCAAACTTATATCAAATTGAGTTTTACACAAATTTTTACTCGAATCAATCAGTCAAGGAAGATTCAAATTTTGTCTCAAACTTGGCAAGGCTATTTCTCCCTTCCCAAATCTACAGTCTTGCCATGAATGAAACTTTACTCAAATTAGTTCTTAGGTTTGCATATGACCATTGAAGTGTTTCATAACAAATGAAGCTTTTACTCGAATTTGAGTAAAAATTTGTGTGAGGGCTAGAGATTCTCTATCCAGTAATAGACAAACAAAATTTGATATATTAGTGTTAATAGTGCAATAAAAATATAGAATGAATAGGACTCCCTCCGTCTCGATTTGTTTGCCCACTTTTCGACTTTGAAGTGTTTGTCCAATATGAGTTTGTCTTGCTAGAGTCCCCTAAATACCCTCTCTCTTTTAAAAAAGTTTTGCATTGGAGAGTGCGCTTCTATTTAATGGTAGAAAGTGGGGCATTCTTGGAAAAAAAAACTTTTTAAGAGTAATCATTGTGTTTCCTTAATAAGTTGGAGTTTAAAAAATGGACAAACAAATCGGGGTAGAGGGAGTATTTTACAATTATTCTCGTTGAATTTTTATATGTTGAGTCAAACAAGATTAAATTGGCGCATAAATTCACTAATTTTCTTTTGGGGAAAATTGTGACAAATAGGTTGGGGCGGATCTTTTTGGAAATATGCTCTTAGTTTTGTAGATGTAAGTTGACTATCGTTTGGAGAGAAGCAAGAACACGATAGCGACACCAATATATCGTTTTTTCTCGTCGTTAAGAGTGTGTGTTGTTTTTGGCTAATGTATTAGGTGTTCAATTATGAGTTACCTGGATTGATGGGTGTTCATAATATAGGACTGCGTGTTCAAATTAAGTCTGAAATAAAATTACTACTGATAAAATTGGAAGAAAAAATTACTTTAGGGTGTTCAGCTGCACACCTAAGCTTGGGTGTGCAACCACCTCTGCTTGGGCGGTGTATTAATTGGGTAGCCAGAATGCCAGATTAATGGCGAGGGGATTGCTACTCCACTGCCATCCTTAGCACTTCTCAAGATTGCAATTATTACATTGGAAGTTTGGGGGAATGGATAAGATATCTTGATTTTTGAAAGTCTCATTTTTTATGTGTTTGAAGATCTGATTGTACTTGTTGGACAAGGATTTTGCATGTTGACGTGGATGTTCTTGTTCCCTGTAAATTTCTGTTGCCATCCTGGAGTACTCAAGTACTCTGAAGGCATGTTGAAATTAGTCATTTGGATATTTCTACGACTGAATTTAGAGATGTACCATACCAGTGAAATTGTTCCTTTTTCAATTGATGCAGTCCTCAAATTTGAACTGTTTAGGATGCCCTTGTGTGCCTACTGGAATCTTGAGTTACTAGTAATGTTTTTATGCATTGTTTATGAGTATTCCCTTGACACAAAATACTTTGATTGTAGACAATGAAATCCATTTTAATAACCACAGTCTCAGGCATTCAATGGAGATTACACATTCCACAACATTTTAGCGCTTGTATAAATTTTGAGTACTGTCTCATGTTAAAATCCTCGAACTGCCTTTCATGCTCCATCAGCCACACCAACCATCTTACATAATCTTGTTTGCTGGTTCTGCACCTTAAGTCTTAATTGATGACAATGTCACCTTTTGTAGTTGCAATCTCTTGCCTTTCATAACTTTTTATTGATTGTATCAGTAACTTAGTTCAGTTAAGTTATGATTGAAATGCTGAGCTTGTCATCTTTGTTGTTTTTCAGGTTGGATTGCCAAATGTGGGAAAATCTACTCTTTTTAATACACTCACAAAGTTGTCAATACCAGCGGAGAACTTTCCTTTTTGTACCATTGAGCCCAATGAGGCTCGAGTTTATATTCCTGATGAGCGATTTGAATGGCTTTGTAATCTGTACAAACCAAAGAGCGAGGTTCGTAAAACACTTTTGAAATTTTCTCTGTCACGATTAGTCAGGTTTGCATTTTAGTCGGAGTATGGTGGAGATCTGGAGTAGTTCACGTTACTTTAGTAGTTTTTGGAATGCTTATCAGATAACCTTTTCTGCCATTCTTTTCCTGCTGTTTGCTGGATCTTCGGCACTAACATTTGTTACAACTGGACAGTTTGTGTTTCTGTTTTTTACGTGTGTTCAGTGATTCTTCAATGCCTTGTAGAGTTTTATGATCTACCATACATGCTTTTGGCCTTTTGAAAGGTTAGACAGAGTATTAATCAAGATTTTATCTTGCATGCATTCATATTTGGAGTGTCTCTATTCACAACGGCCTCAAGACCTACAAAGGCATGCCAAAATCACATTTTGTCATGCTACAATATTAGAACGTGCTAAAATCTAGCAACCTTGCTCCAGCGCAGGAAGTTTTATTTGTTTAATTGTCGTGATAAAAAGTCAAATCGTAGTATGCCCAGATTATATGTTATTACATGGACTCGGGTACAAGTATCGGCCTGTCGGGTGCGGATATGTGTCTAGTGTTTGATTCATCCAATTTCCATCTTAGGGACCCAGGTATATGCCAAAGTATTTAAGATTCTTAGTATATTTCTTTTATTTTTTCGCATAAAGTGTGTACACTTAGGCATTTCATGCATAATAGTATTAAAGTTCCAAGTATAGATTGTGGTGAATTCATATTACAAAATATTCTTGCTTGGCGTATGTCCAACTAAATGTGCCAGATACGGTCCCACGCCCTTATCCGAGCATCAAGTGTCGGACATGAGTATTTTCTACGTTTACGAGGATCCACGGAATCAGCACGAAACCCGATGTTTGAGAGATGACCAAGTAATATGCCAAATATGGCTCCCACCAGGATCATGGGTTGATGAAATTGCTTGAACCTGGGGTTTGGGGACAAGATTATGTTCTTGAGAGGCACCCCCACATGAAAAATGGAGAGAGAACATATTATGAAGATTCCATTGTGGGTGCCTATGAAGCATCGACACTCCTAAAGGCCGGTGTGTCCCCATGTCCGATACTGGGACACGTGGGGACATGGCAAAATATGTACGGGACAAGCCAATGTAATTGAAGTAATAAATTTAACTAATTATCTTTGGGGGACACAGGAGAGACACGGCAGGGACACGGAGGGGTTAAATATGCCCAAAATAATTTTTATTTTTGGGGGTTAATGTGTAGTACTTCAATTACATTGGGTTAAAAGTGTATACGATGCTTGTTTATATATATTGAAGCTTCATGCTTATACATATAACTATATTTTCCATTGGTATAAAATAAATATTATTTATGCATTTTTATTTATTTTTGTTGTGTCCCTTTTTTAGAAATCCCGTGTCCGTATGCGTATACGTAGCCATGTTCGTGCTACATACGCGGGTGCAATTTTATAATGTTCCTTTTGGAGTATTGGACAACCATGGGTTTAGGCAACATAGCTAGCTCGGATGGGAGGCCTTTTTATGCAAATAGGTCGACATAGACCTTGAAAAGGCTTAGTTTCGCAAAGCGGTGTGTTGAGGTGGATGCTAATTCCAGTCTTCTTGATTCTATGGATGTTTGGTATTCGAATGGGGATATGGTTACTATTGGGATTAAGTATCCGTGGAAATTCCTCAAATGCAGCATGTATAAGTTATTCTAATGGGATATGGTCATTATCTGGATCAAATATCCATGGAAATTCCTCAACTGCAGCGTGTGTAAGGTGTTTGGGCATGTTTAGGTCTCTTGTCCTTTGAAGGCTGCTGGGGGGAGGCTCTTCAGGAAACGTTGCGTCATGTTTCAAGCATCATGTCCCGGGATGGTCTTTTGTTCTATGGATGGTGTGTTGGAGAAGGCTTTCCACTAAAGATAGGTTGGTGAGTTGGGTCATAACTTAATAATGACACTAGGGGGCACAAATTTGGTTTCCAGAGTTTTCCCAAAGGCTAGAAGAAGCTAAGACACGGGTTCTTAAAAATAGAAAAGGGGTGTTCTGACCTAGCTTAGTTCTTAAGCCTTAATTCTCTGCATCATTATACCACATTTGGAGAGGGAAATAATCAGATTTTGAGAAAAATTAAAACTTATGGAGCTTGTCTGACCTCTTGGAAGAAGATCCCTGCTACTATGAGAATCTGTAGTTGCAGTGTGTTTGGGATATGCATAGGGGATTTCTAGATGGTTATTAAGGAGGTTTTTCTTTTGTTTAGTTTTGCAGGTGGTGCTTGCATCAGGATGCAATTTTCTCTTTGTTTTTCTTTGGTTTCTGTACTGGCTCATAAGGATTTTCCCATGGCCTTGTTTGGGCGTGGTTCTCTTATTAAAGAATTTATCTTTCCAAAAAAAAAAATGGTAGACTTTATTGTATAATGTATATTGGATTTCAATTTTCGCAATTGGCTCACTGCTCGCTGGTAATTTATTTACAACATACATCTACTGGCCTAGGTTGTCAAATTGTGAATTGAAATAACCTTTCTTTGAATTGTAAATCAAATTGATTCGTGAATTGTAAAAGATTTGATCATGTTAGGTATATACATACACATTCACACATGCATGCACACACGCACTGAAGATTCACTATTTGTTGTAAGACTTTATGAGAGTAACCACTTTTTGCATACATTGTCAACGTTAGTTATGCCCCTAGTTGGCACGGCCCACACCTGCATCGATAGGGCATTACATGGGTATTGTTGTATTGTGTAATGATTCATTAAAGAAATGAAAGCTTAGCCTTGTACAATTAAACCTATGTTGTCAAGGATGATTATGAAGTCTAGTTGGTAAAAACCTTGCTTATATAGCAACATATGTGGGTAGGTCCGAGGCTCTGAGCCTTAATTCGATCTATAATTTAGGGGAATCAATGAGATCGATTTTTCATAATTGCGTTCATGTAGCCACAGGACATTGTGCTCAATAATATTCACTCTTAATTGCATTAATTACAGTCTAGCAAATTAAAATCATACTATTTTAAAGACATTCTACAAAGTTTCTGTGTTTGTCTCTCAGTCAACTAGTTATGATCCTCTAATTTTGTACAGAAATTGAATCGGATCTCTAGGCATGTCCTCTCTAATACCATCTGGTTTTGATTTGGGGCATGGTTCCACGACATAACGTCCCTTGAGTTTCCTGATTTTTGGAGCTATGTGTGTGGGTGGGTGGGTGGGGGTGTGTGGGTGGTGGCCGGGGCGGGAGGGGCGCCACTATTTCGGTGGTTTAACTTTCTGAGAGCAGCCACTTTGTGCAGTGAAGCCCTCCATAAGAACTGACTAAATAAAGAGCTTACATAGCCAAAGCCTCTATCCAGTCCTCCCCTGCCCATACCATCATCAATTGGGGATTATGGGTACTGTTATTGTTAATTTTCTTTTAACATTTTAAAGACCTTGACCCCTTCTATTGGCTCATGTGAGAGCAAACTACAGAAATTTTACCATTCAAATAACCAATAATAATTCCTGACAACAAGGTAGCTTAGCCTAAACATAGCTAGAATGATTATTTCAATGTTTGAGAAAAATGAGAAAAAAAAGGTTAACGACATGCTCCGAATAAGAATAAATAGTTTAATCAATAAATGATTAACAAATTTTGTGCGGGAATTCGGTTTTTTCGAACGTACGCTGTATAATTTTTTTCTTGTTTCATGTTACAATTGCATGGATCGGGCCAGGAATCATACGCTTCATCACCAGTTCTGTCTAAAGCTTGATTAACCTATGGAGTTGTATTATTTTCGAATGAATTGTGAATCGAATTATGAATTGTGCATTTTGACAACTATGCTTCTTATTCATTTTGTAAGTTTCGATTTTCTCTGTCAATAGTGCTGTAGGATTCTCTATCTTCTTTGTAAATATCTTCTTATCATGGTATTCCTTTCAGAATTATTTCTCTTCTGAATTAGTTTGGATATGGACAGGTATCAGCTTTCTTAGAAATCCATGACATAGCTGGACTTGTTCGAGGTGCTCATCAAGGACAGGGATTGGGGAACAACTTTTTATCTCATATTCGTGCAGTTGACGGCATTTTTCATGTCTTACGTGAGACAGTTATCTTTTTATGTGCAGTATGGGCCTCAAAATTGGGGGAGTTTCTTAGATATGTTCTTTTTGTATTTACATCTTCGTTTGTACTTGAGTGTTCTGCTGCAGGACCTATTTTTGGAGTCAATTCATATTTTAGTATTCATTCTTGGATTCATTTCATGATAAATTATGATCGACCATCCTGTTTTTCCTTCGTTTTTTTATTTTTGTGCTAATTAGAATACGGAGTAGTAGAATTCTTCTTATTCCTTTTCTGTGCAAGACCTGCTTAAATGCATGGATGAACTGGATTTTGGTACACCCCCATCGTCTTATTTTATGTATCTCACTGTCCATTTGTGCTAGATTCCCGGACTTAACAAATAGGTTTGTGCTCCATTCATCCCTTGAATGATGTCAATCAGGACTAGTTTATAATCTGTCCTATTTTATATTTCCGTTTCTGGCAGTCCTATTTTACGTTTCAATATTTCAAAATCTTGTAATCACTAATTTCCATTATTATCCTTTTTAAATTTATAAGAGTCCCAAAAAGGTACTGAAATGGAAAGACTCTACAGATGACATATTTGTAAATTTCCTATTCAATGAAACTTCTCTGAAGCTATGTGCTTGGTCAACCATCCCACACAAGATGGGATGGTCTATCATACAAGCTTGGTTTTGTTACTAACAAGGCCTTATGGTTTCAACTTTCAACCCTCGTTAATTTGCTAGACAAGTCACCTGAAGAGCTTCAGAGTGTGCATGTTTAAGTTTATCTTGCAGCTATTTATTTTGCCAAATAGGTTTATTTCAATGTTCCTGAAGCTTGTTCTTGTCCCTGGTTAAGGTGTTGGGTACTTATCCACAGATGTTGGGTAGTGGGTAGTAATTGGAAAGGCTGTTGTTTTCTGCTTCACTACTCGAGTGTTATTTTTTGGTTTAATTCACTTGTATTTTGTATTTTAGGAGCCTTTGAGGATCCAGATATCATTCATGTTGATGACTCTGTGGATCCTGTGAGGGATTTAGAGGTTATTACCGAAGAACTACGGCTTAAGGTATACTTTGTTTGATATTGACTTTAGTTTCTGAAAAGATCGAGCTTTAGTTCCATCTTATTGCGATTTTCTTTTTGGTTAGCTATGATCACGCAACTAAACATAAGTAGTAATGTTATGAACAAATAAATTTTATGAGAGAATAGGCCGCTGGGAATATCCCTACTCAAGTTATACGGAAATAAAGATTGAATTTGATACTTCTATTCATGTTTTTTGTGTTGACAATGCTCATGGATTTTTCATATTATTCATCCCATTTCTTTGATAATCATGGTCACTACTCTTTGGGTTCTCGAACCCCATAGCAGAATGGGGTTGCTGAACTCAAGTTGTGATGTTTGTGGAAATTACATGAGCTCTATATGGCAGATGCAGGTACCTCAACCTGATGGGGGAGATGTTTTTTGTGACCTAGCGAACCGTATGCCCTCTACTGTACTTGGTGGTCAATTTCGTGATGGTGTTTTATTTCCTAAGTGTCCCCCTCTTCTTACCTCCTAATGTAATTTGGTGTACATGTTATGTCCATGCAATTGGCCCTTGTAGGGATAAGCTTGGTCCCCGATCTATCAAGTGTAGTTTTTTTGGGTACTCTTGTACCCAAAAGACTATAAATGTTACTCTCCCAATCTCCATGGTTACTTTTTTTTGGGTACTCTCGTACCCTATGTAGCACGGACACGGATACGAATACGGACACGGACACGGATACGGCAATTTTGAAAAAAGGGACACGGACACGGCGGGGGACACGGCAATATATATATTAATATATATATAAATATTACAAAAAAATAAAAAAAAACTTAAAAATTTAAAGATTGATAATTACAGTTTGACCCCAATTTTTTTAAAAAAATTACAATTTGACCCCTGAAAATTTAAAAATTACAGATTGACCCCAAGATTTTATAAAAAAATTACAATTTTCCCCCTGCCGTGTCCCCCAGCCGTGTCCCCCACGTGTCCCTGCCGTGTCCCCGCCGTGTCCCCTTCAAAAAATTCAAAAAAATTGGGGGACACGCCACGTGGCGTGTCCCATACGTATCTTGCCGTGTCCCCGCCGTGTCCCCGTGTCCGACACGCCGATACGGCTACCTCTAGAAGTGTCGGTGCTTCATAGCTCGTACCCAAAAGACTATAAATGTTACTCTCCCAATCTCCATGGTTACTTTACCTGTGAGATGTCACCTTTCATGAGTCTTATTTCTATTATCACCTACTCCTAGTTTTGGCTGTTACAATGTCTTTCGTGTGCAATTCCTTTGTCACATTTGTCTTCTGAGAGACCATTTCAAATTTACAAGTATATGCCATCAGTCGAGGACTTATGAGCTCCTCAAATGCCCACCATTGAGTTGTCTTCTGTGCTGTAAGATTCATTGCCTGATCCTCATGGCACTCCTCCCACCGTTGAGCCTTGTATTGATAATGAGCCTGTCTTCCCATTGCGCTCCATAAGGTACACACTTGTGCTGGTCATCCGATTGCCCAGTTTGTGTCTTATTGTCATTTCGCCTTCTAGTATTCTTGGTCACTTTTTTTTTTTTTCCTTTTCCTTCCACTCAGAAAGCATCCTTCATCTTGTTCAAAAAAGAGCTCCCTTAGCCGTCCTAGCCTGAGAACTTGACTTTTGTTCCCTTGCCCTCGAAGTTTTTCAACTAATGTTAGTAGAATGCCACGAAGACAAGCAAAACAATGTCATAATCAACTAATGTAAAAAGGCACCAATATTGAAATTGTAGAGGTTTTCCTTGATGTGCCTTTACTACTTATGTTCCTACTGTGTATGGACCTCAGTCTCTTCGGGAGGCCTTTTCTATTCTGGGCTGGAGGAAAGCTATGGAGGAAGATATGTTTGCTCTTCTCGACATAATGGCACTTGAACTTTGGTACCTCTTTCCTTTTAGGAATTTTTTGTTGGTTGTCATTTGGTGTTACAACGTAATACCATAGATGCTTCTGTTGAAAGTTTCAAGATTCGTATTGTTGCTGAGGGGTATACTCAAACTTATGGAGTAGATTATGCTGAGGATTTTTAGCTTGCAACCAAGATTACTTTTGGTTAGAGATTATTTCTCTTGCAACTAGTCTTGGTTGGCCCTCGTTTCAGCTAGATGTGAAAAATGTCTTTCCACATGGTAATCTCCCGGAGGGAGTTTGCATGGAGCAACCACCCGGGTTTGTTGCTAAGGTGGAGTCTACAAAGGCAGGTAGAATTCGGAAGGCAATTTATGGTCTAACCAATCATGGCTTGGTTTGGTTATTTAATTGATGCGGCTTTGCCATTGGGTTTGCATCATTGTCATTTAGATAATTTTGTTGTGTCTTCCACGTCTGAGAGGGAAAAAATTGTTGGTCGTTTATGTGGATTTTTGATAACTCAGAGTGCCCAAGAAAGCTTAGGTGCACCTTGACTAATTGCTGGGGACCAATCCCACTATCCACTAGCAAGGCCCCCAATTAAAGGTGGATAAATGCCCCCTTATGGACTAGCTCCATGACAGTTGATAGGACTTAGGAGATTTCAAACCCAAGTCCTGGATAGCAAACCCCTAAGTTCCAGGCTGACCACCAAAGGGATTGATGAGCCAAAGGCTTTTCATTAGAGTCCTTTTGAGACTACAGATTGGAGCTAATTGAGAAATTTTCCCGTGTGTTTAGGTGGCTAGATAAAAGAAGGAATAAATTTGTCTCAAAGAAAATGTGCATTGGAATGCAATAGATGGTTTTTTAGGGTCAAAACAAGAGGATAGACCTATGGGCCCTAATGTGGACCACGGGAATTTTCTATCTAATCATGATTGTTATCGCCGTTTGTTGTGAATTAGCACACGTCGATATATACCTTTTGCTGTTAGTGTGGTTTTGTTTGTGAATTAGTACACGTCAATATATACCTTTTCCTGTTAGTGTGGTTAGACAATACATGTCAGCACCTCAACTTCCATATTGGGAAGCTGCTTTGAGGGTTGTGAGGTATCTTAATACTCATCCTGGCGAGCCTGCTTTACAGAGCCAATGGTCATATACTTGTTACTGATTCAGATTGGATGACGCACCTTCAAATAGGAGATATTGTTTTTTTTTCCTTGGTGGTAATCTAGTCACTTGAATCATTAAGAAGCAGATCATTGTTGCAAGGTCTATTGCAAAAGCAAGAGCATAGATCTATGTCCCATACTTTGTGTGAGCTTATGCGGTTGAACATTTTCTTAAAGAGAGAGCAGTTGATGTGGAGTTGCCCATGGCCCAGTGTTGGGAGAATCATGTTGCAATGCATATTCTTCTATTGAGTGAACTAAGCATATTGAAGTGGATTGTAATCTTGTTGGAGTAAAATTTGAAAGGACGGCCTGGCAGGATTGTAACTCCCTATGTGTCTATAGGTGCACTCTTTGCATAAACCTTGGTTGGAGTTAATGTGTAACAAGCTGGGATAGGAGAATGTTCAGAGTGTTTGGGTACTTAAGCCAATGAGGACGTAATACAAAGGGTCTTTCCATAAGCTGGTATTGTTATTTCTCTCTCTATATATTTAGTGAACAATGAGCATTTGGGTAAATTAACTCCCTAATATGTTTTTCTCCGAGTAAAAACTTGAACTAGCCATTTGTCTTGAAGAGTGCCCGTTATTAAAGTCTTAAAAAAATAGACAGCTTCGATAATATTTGCGTCACATGTTATTCAGACTTAATACATCTTCTGATTCCATTCCATATGCTCATAAGTAATCCTGGTATTCGAATGATTGATATGTAGCTTGTGAACGCCAATGACCAAGCACTTCTTGCTAGTTGCTTCTTGGCGATTGGTTTATCCAACATCCTTGTTTCTTCTAGGCGATTGGTTTATCCAACATCCTTCTTTTAATTCTAGATCCTCCATTCTTTCTTTTTTAGGGACATTGCCTCAATTGCCATTGAAAGAAATAAATAAGGGGCATCAATAATTGATTAAGATCTTATCTGATTTTCCGAAGTTATGTCCATACTTTCATTTGTATGTTTTGAAGGAATAACTCGTCTAAACAAAGTATGGTTGTGTTGTGTTTTGTGTGAGCAAAGGACCTAGAGTTCATGGAAAAGAAGATTGAGGACCTTGAAAAGAGCATGAAGAGGAGCAATGACAAGCAGTTGAAGATAGAGCTTGAATTGTGCCAAAGAGTGTGATTTTTATTTGTTTTGCAAATATTTCTGCTTTTGTCTCAATTTTTCTTTGTTCTTTAATCCATTTTATTTCAATTTTAACATTTCTGCGTTTGCTGATTCATTTATCTTCTGTTTAATACCTGGATATGTATTAGAAACATGCTAGAAGGTTACATAGGAAGCATACAAAGCCAAAACACAGGATGTACGGATCCCCCAAAGGTTTAAAGTATTTTTCGGACAGACAATATCAAAGAGGATAGTAGGCTAGTAGCTGTATTTACATGAATGATGATGCTTGTAATAATCATATAAACTTAAAAAGAAAATAATAATAATAATAAAAATAAAAATCATGTGGACAACTGCATGTGCGAAGATCCAAGGCACTTTGAGGTCATGACTTGTGAACTCGGAATTGAGTCATGGTTTCATTGGTAATGGTTTTCTAGCCTCAGTTGAAAATAATTAACATCTGCATGTGCCTCGCCTGCCCATGCTGCTCCTCTATCTTTAAAGATTCTTGCAATAGTAAACAATGAATTATGCTTGCACTCCATTTTTTGTTGTTCATAGACCATTTGACACATGGAACCATTTTGTCTTCAAAAGGAAAAGACAGTTGTCAGCACATCCCATTGAACATATTATAGAGGTCATCTAACTGGCAAAACAAGATTCGTGTAGCTGATCCCATGTAGTTGGGACATTGAATTGTAGAGTAGAAAAGTAGTTTAATGATGATGATGCTTGTCTCCACAGATCAAAACATGGCTTGAAGAAGGAAAAGATGTCCGTCTGGGGGACTGGAAAGCTGCAGATATTGAGATACTGAATACTTTTCAATTGCTCACTGCTAAACCTGTTGTTTACTTGGTAAGTTATTTGAGAAAAAGTTTCCTGCTAACGTTCCTGTCATGCTACTGTGCTTGTTGTAAACCCGATATTAACCACTTTTTTACAGCTTTGTTATACAAAGTGGTACTGGAGAACTTTTCACTACATGGAGGCGTCTGTATGATGCAGTAGAATTACATTACTATGTCCCATGTGTTTTCTATTGTGAGAGAGAGAGAGAGAGAGAGAGAGAGAGAGAGAGAGAGAACAGGTTTTGAATTTATCAGGTGTCAGGGCTTACCCTTCTCATTCCACTATATATATATGGACAAATGTACAAGTACAAGAATACCCCTGGAAAGAAGTAAACTAACAACTAAACCCCTAATTTAACACTCCCCCTCAAGTTGGTGCAAAGATATCTATCAAGCCCAACTTGAACACAATGGGGTGAAAAATTCTACCAAGACCCTTAGTAAATACATCAGCTAACTGGTCTTCTGATCTCACAAAAGGCATGCAAATTAAACCGTTGCTCAGCTTTTCTTTTATGAAATGTCTGTCGATTTCAATATGCTTCGTTCGATCATGTTGGACAGGATTATGGACAATGTTTATGGCAGCCTTATTATCATAGTAGAGCTTCATAGGACCAGCATCAGGGAATCCCAAATCACGTAAAAGGGTTTGGAGCCATAAAAGCTCGCAAACACCATGAGCCATTGCTCTGTATTCAGCCTCTGCACTGGATCTATCTACCACAGACTGCTTCTTACTCCGCCATGTAATCAAATTCCCTCCAAGGAAGGTGCAATAGCCAGAAGTAGATCGTCTATCATCAATAGAACCTGCCCAGTCTGCATCAGCGAAAGCTTCCAATCTCAAGTGACCATGATTAGAGAAAAAATTTCTTTACCTGGAACAGATTTAAGATACCTCAAGATACGATAAACTGCATCAAGATGACTAGTCCGAGGTTCATGCATGAACTGGCTCACAACCCCCACAGCATAGGAAATATCTGGTCTAGTGTGAGATAAGTATATCAGGCGACCCACAAGTCTCTGATATCTCTCCTTTTCTGTAAGCTCCCCCACATTGCTACCAAGATGATGGTTGGCCTCAATGGGAGAATCGGCTGGCTTACATGCCAACATACTAGTTTCTTCCAAGAGATCAAGGATGTACTTCCTTTGAGAGATAAAAATTCCTTGGTCAGATCTAGCCACTTCCATTCCAAGAAAGTACTTCATAGACCCCAAATCCTTAATCTCAAACTCTTGAGCAAGAAGAGCTTTAAGGTTAACAATCTCATTCACATCATCACCTGTCGTGATTATGTCATCCACATAAACAATAAGAATGGCAATCTTACCATTACTTCTCTTGATGAACATAGTATGGTCAGCATGACTCTGCTTGTATCCAAATCTCAACATGGCTTTGAGAAACCTGTCAAACCATGCTCTAAGAGATTGCTTCAATCCATAGAGTGCCTTCTTCAATCTACACACTTGCCCCTCGGTCTGAGATGAAGAAAAACCCGGTGGAATAGCCATGTACACTTCCTCCTCTAATTCGCCATGGAGGAATGCATTCTTCACATCAAACTGGTGAAGAGGCCAATTTAAAGTGGCAGCACAAGAGAGTAGAACTCGCACAGAGTTCATCTTCGCTACAGGGGCAAACATCTCCTCGTAGTCAATACCATAGGTTTGTATGAAACCCTTGGCAACAAGTCTAGCCTTGTATCTCTCAACTGTCCCATCTGCCTTGTGCTTTACAGTGAACACCCATTTACATCCCACTGGTTTCTTCCCATTTGGAAGAGTCACTAATTCCCAGGTGTCATTCTTTTTCAAGGCTGTCATCTCCTCTACCATAGCTTCTTTCCACTCAGGTATTATGAAAGCTTCTTTCCAATCCTATGGGATAGATATAGAAGAAAGAGAAGAGACAAAAGCACGATACGAAGGAGATAAACGGGAATATGAAAGAAATTGAGAAATAGGATGTTGGGTACAAGTTCTAACACCTTTTCTATGAGCAATAGGAGCATCAAGATCATCAACAACAATAGGGAAAGGATCATTACCAGATGAGTCAGCTGAAGAGTCAGGAACTGGAATAGGTGATGAAGATTGGCAAAGTGGTACCGCACATGTAGGCTTGCCTTTTTTCCTTCGAGAAAAGGTCTGCAAATTTGGCCTATCCAGTCTTTCCCGAACATCACGCTCCACTCTTTCTGCAGATAAAAGTTCTTTCTCCCCCTCACTATGACAAGGTAGGTAAAACCACGACTCCGGAGTATAATATGTCAACATCTCTTCCTGTCTATCATTCTCCCCCTGAAGAGATGAAGCGGACAGAGGATAAAAGGATTCTGTTTCCCAAAAAGTGACATCCATGGAAACATATGTTTTGCGAGAGTGTGGGTCATAGCATTTATAACCCTTCTGAGTAGGAGAATAGCCAAGAAAGATGCACTTACGGGCTTTGGGATCAAGTTTACCACCAGGGTGCTTAGGTGCATGGACAAAACACACACAACCAAAAACTTTGGGTGGAAGAGATGAAACCCGAGAACAGCCAGGGAGAAACTTAAGAGGAGTTTGGAACTGAAGAACACTAGATGGCATGCGATTGATAAGAAAAGTTGCAGTAAGAATAGCCTCACCCCAAAAATGTTTAGGAACATTCATGGTAAACAAGAGTGAACGGGCTACCTCAGCAAGATGACGATTCTTGCGTTCAGCAACTCCATTTTGTTGTGGAGTACCAACACAAGAAGTCTGAAAAAGAATGCCAGAGTCATTCAGATATGCCCGAAAATTCCCATCAATATACTCAGTCCCATTGTCACTACGGAACACTTTAATGTTAGCATTAAATTGAGTACGCACCATTTTGTGAAAAGATTGAAAGCATGAAAAAACTTCATTTTTTGCCTTAAGTAAGTACACCCAAGTGACACGGGAATGACAATCAATAAAGGTAACAAACCAACGATAGCCTAGAAGAGAGGTAACAGGGGAGGGACCCCAAACATCAGAATGAATAACCATGAAAGGAGAATCACTTCCTTGATTAACAGGGGCATAAAATGAGTGTTTGTGTTTTGCAAGTTCACACGCTTCACAAAAAAACTTACTCCTAGTACAGTGCTTAACTAAACTAGGAAAAAGTTTTTCCAAAATCCCAAAAGATGGGTGGCCTAATCTACGGTGCCACTGATGCAGTAAAGGAAGAGTTGAGCCCACATCTGCTTCAAGAGCTTGGCCACATGACATAGGTGGACTGACTGGATTAGGTGCAGGCTCCAAAAGATATAGTCCTCCATAAGCTTTACCACTACCAATCATTCTCCCCGTATCCAGTTCCTGAAAGACACAATGAGTAGGAAAAAATGTCACTGAGCAGTTTAAAGCACGAGTAAGACTGCTAACAGAGAGAAGATTGGTGGAAAAACTTGGGACATGAAGTACTGAAGAAAGTGACATGGTTGAAGAATAATTTATAGAACCTTTCCCTGAAATCGAAGATAGGGATCCATCTGCTACTCTGACCTTATCCTTACCAGAACATAGAGAATAGGAGTCAAAGAAGGATGAACAACCTATCATATGATCAGAAGCACCAGAATCTATTATCCAAGGAAGTGAGGATGAAGCACTAAAGACACTAGCCTGAATACCTGTGTGAGCAAAGTGGGAAGAAGTCGTGGAAGTAGAAGCTGTAGTAGATGGAGAGTCAAGCCTGGTCATAAGACGCCTAAGAGTCTGTAGAGTCTGTAACTCCCCCTGAGAAAAGGCACCACCATGAGAACTATCTGAGGTTGAGGGTTGTGACCGACATCCACTAGAGTCCGACAATGTCTTCACAATAGACTCTGAGACATGTGCGTGAGAACTTCGACCACCACCTTGACTACCACCTCGACTACCACCCCGTCCTCGAGAGGGACGCCCATGGAGCTTCCAGAAAAACTCCCGGGTATGTCGAGTCTTGTGACAATAGTCACACTGAAGCAAATCACGATCAACAGAATTGTTCTTATCCCCAACCTGAGCCTTACCATCCCGTGGAGTAGGAATGGCAACCAGAGCCGAGCGATCTGGAATGGAGACAGGTACCATAGCACTCCGTCGAATCTCCTCCTCCAGAACACAGACATATGCCTTTCCTAAAGAGGGAAAAGGAACACAGCCTAATACCTGCACTCGAATGGGATCATACTCCACATCAAGACCTGCCAAGAAATCATAAAGACGGTCTTTTTCAACCATTTGTTGATATGCAGTGGCATCGGCAGTACAAGCAGGGTGAAAATTCTTATAGGAATCAAGTTGTTGCCACACTCCATTCAAATCTGCATAGTACTCGGCTAAGGACCTATGGTTTTGGTCCAACCCCTGAAGTCTCCTCCTCAAATCAAACACCTGAGCATCATTACCTTTTCGAGAGTAGGTTTGGGCCACAGAAGTCCACACCTTGTGTGGAGTGTCAAGGAACAAGTAGTTATGGCTCAGGGTGGGTATCATGGAGTTGAATAGCCAAGCAGTGTTCTAAAAGTCGCTAGTCGCTGCCAGGTCGGATGGCTGCCGACTAGCGACTAGGGGACTAGTCGGGGACTAGTCGGCTAGATTTTTTATTTTTTTTTAAATATATATTCTCCTTCATCCTTCATAAATTTTGATTAAGTAGAATAACATAAGTAGCAAATCATCAAATACAAATATACAATCTGTTTTTTACCTTTTTAATGCCTTAGTGGCAACTAAAACCACAACAAGAATAATTAATCCTTAGTGGCAAACCACAACAACAATATACAGTGTGTTAATTTATTGATTTATTCTACAATCTACAATACGTGGAAACTGTTTTTTAATGTATATTCTACAATCTATAAGTGGAAACCACAAACCTTAGCCTCTCGTAATGATAGATAGAGAGACAATTAAATTATTAAAACTGTTTTTAATGTATTGTACATCATCCACACTTTTGAGTTTGACCCAAAAATTTAGCAAATTCTGTTTTTTTACCCCAATTTTTCCGATTAGTCGCCGACTTGTCCGATTTTTTTTCGATTCGCGACTTTTCCGATTAGACGACTTGCCCGATTAGTCACCGACTTGTCCGACTAGTCGCCGACTTGAGCCCGACTAAGTCATCCGGCGACTAAATCAACCGACTAGGCCCTAGTCGACTCGGAGAGCCCCCGACCCCGACTTAGTCGGCGACTAGTCGCCGACTAGTCCCGACTTTTAGAACACTGTAGCCAAGTCAGAACTTGAGCATTTTGAGTAGTCCATATCACAAAATCTGGACTAGTAGCTGCTGGTGGTGGAACAGGCCCCGTGATGAATTTCAACAGACCATTGGCAGTAATGGCCAAAGTAAAACACCGAGACCAAAGCAAATAGTTGGAACCATCCAACTTAATAGGGAAAATATTCAGTGGAGCATTAGTTTGAGTCACAAATTAGCTCCATTCATTCTTCGCACTGCCAGAGTCCTCTCTAGGTGTCTCTGACATATCTCAAAATGGGGAAAACAGGGTAACAAAAAACTTCAAGTGATGTTTGAGATACCCAAAAATGACAAATCCATTAAGTTGATCTCCAACAGAGGTTATTGGGCACAAATAAGGGTAGATAGATGTTAACTGAACAAGATTGAGTATACCAGAGGCTTACCCAAACATATCTGACCAAACAAAACCCCAAATAGTACCTGTATAGACCCTGTTGAGCCTCGCCGGAGGCTGTACAGTGCTCGCCGGAGGCTATATAGTGCTCGTCTGAGGTTAAACAGTGATTTCCAGTGAAACCCACCAAGTTTCGACTCCAGAAAAGGATTGCCGGAGCTCGCCGGAGTCAAGCGAAGGGTCGCCGGAGGTCGTCGGTGCCAGGCGAGGGTCGCTGGAGGTTGCCGGAGTGGAGACCCAGTGGTTGGAGTGAAAAATGCAGTGGTAATCGACTACTGCTGGAATGGCGCTGGAGTAGCGTGAAAAACAAGAACACCTCAGACCATCGATGGTCTAGTACGATCACGTACGATCACAAACGTGAGTCTCTCAGATCAAGCCCAACCATGATCACAACTCTGATACCATGTGAGATAACGTAGAGAGAGAGAGAGAGAACAGGTTTTGAATTTATCAGGTGTTAGGGCTTACCCTTCTCATTCCACTATATATATATATGGACAAATGTACAAACAAGAATACCCTTGGAAAGAAGTAAACTAACAACTAAACCCCTAATTTAACATCTATCTAGACCTTAGTCTATGAATTGCCCTGTTAGTGGATTTAAGTGACAATTGTCCCCTTTAATCTGTAAATAAGTCATGTGGACCTTGAAGCGCATTTTGGTGATGGAGCTGGTATGTTCTATAGTTCTGCCAATTCTATAACTTAAGTCTAAAGTTGTCTACAATGATAGTACGTGACATGTTTATATTCTAAAGGGACAAGTGTCAACTAATTCTCCCAATTGAACACTTGATCGATTAAACGATGCCTGAGCACCCCGACTAGTCAAGGGGAACCAATCCCACTATCCACTAGCAGGGGCCCAATTAAAGCTGGAGCAAAGCTTCGTATGGACTGGCCCTAAAGTAACACCTAAAGGTTTTGAATTTGAGACCTTAGGAGGGAGAAAACCTCTAAGTCCAATTCATTGACCACCAGGCCAACCCCTTGGGGTTATATAACTTTGTAATGTTCATCCAGAAGATGATGCAACCGGAATATTCCATTGAGATTTCTAGTGAGAGAAACTCCCAGAATGGGATACAAAGAGATATACTCTTGATAATTATGTTTAAAATAATAAAAGCTAACAAAATGAAAGACCCTTACACTACTTATATTACCCCCCTTACATTAAAGACATAAAATGACAATAAGACCCCCCTAACTATTACATAATGATAGTAAACACCCATAAACTACTACATCATGACTCCCCTACTAAAAAGAAACTTGTCCTCAAGTTACGATAGTGTCCTCCGGGAAATAGGGCATCAAGTGTTGCACGGTGAAAGTGTTGGAGATGTTCAAGTGCGAGGGTAGTTGGACTTGGTAAGCATTATCATTGATCTTGCGCAAGACTTCACAAGGACCCACTTTCCGATCATTCAACTTCATATAAGCGCCATGAGGGTGCCTTTCCTTGCTCAATATAACCCATACAAGATCCCCTTCCTTGAATAGAACCTCCCTTTTGTGTGCATCAACGGCCGCCTTGTACTTCGCAGTAGACTTCTCAATTTGGGACTTGACTTGAGCATGAACATTCTTCATAAAGGTAGCCATTTCGTCTGCCTTGGGGTGTCCCTTCTTAGACGTTGGCAAAGGGACAAGATCAACCACGCTAGAAGGTTTCAACCCATAAACCACTTCAAATGGGAAAGTGTGAATAGTGCGGTTTAGGGAAGAATTGTAAGCGAACTCCGCCAAGGGAAGAATGCCATCCCAACTTTTCGGGTGCTCACCAACCAAACACCGCAACAAGTTCCCAAGACTCCGATTAACCACTTCCGTTTGACTGTCGGTTTGAGGATGGAAAGAGGTACTAAAGTGTAAGTTGGTGCCAATCTTCTTCCACAAAGTCCGCCAAAAGTGAGCAAGAAACTTAGCATCTCTATCGGAGACAATAGAAGTAGGAACGCCATGCAACTTGTAGACCTCCTTGAAATAGAGATTGGCAATGTTAGATACATCCATAGTCTTCTTACAAGGTATGAAATGAGCCATTTTTTAGAACCGATCCACCACCACCATGATAGAATCACTCCGCCTTTGCGTGGGAGGGAGCCCCAAGACAGAGTCCATACTTATGCATTTCCAAGGGCTTTCCAGCACGGGTAGAGGCAAATACAACCCCGAATTAGTTGCTGTCCCTTTACTTCGTTGGCATATTTGGCACCTTTGCACATAGCTCCCCACATCTTTAGTCATTCCCGGCCAATAGTATTCATCTTGAAGCAACCCTAGAGTCTTATCCTTGCCAAAATGACCCGACTTATGACTTTCGGCCAAATATTGCTCCCTCGAAGAGCATTTAGGTACACACAACTTGAGTCCTTTGAAGAGAAATCCATCTCTCAACATGTAGCATGGATATGTAACTCTGTCACCTCTTTGCAAAGCATCGAAGATCTTGCTAAAATAAGGATCTTCGGCATAGAAGGTTCGAAATTCGTCAATCCCAACGACCTTATTCTTCATTTCCACCAAAAGAGCCACTCTTCTACTCAACCCATCGGCCACTTTGTTGAGAACTCCCGACTTGTGCCTCAAAGAGAATGTGAATTGTTGTAGGTAGGCTACCCACTTAGCATGCTGTTTGTTGAGGCGTTCTTGGCTATTGATGTACTTAAGAGCTTCATAATCGGTGTTGAGAACAAATTCCTGGTATGCAAGGCAGTAGCTCCAATGCTTGATGGCTTGGACAATGGCATAGAATTCCAAGTCATAAGTAGAGTATTTGAGCTTAGCACCATTCAACTTCTCGCTAAAGAAAGCAATAGGTTGGCCTCCTTGACTTAGAACCCCACCAATGCCCACTCCCGAAGCATCACAATCAAGTTCAAACGTCTTGTCAAAGTCGGGTAAGGCCAAGATAGGAGCTTTGGTAAGCTTTGACTTCAACAACTTGAAACTCTCGGCGGCTTCTTGCGTCCATATAAACACCTTTTGCTTGAGGCAATCGGTAAGAGGAGCTGCGATGCTACTAAAATTGCGAATGAACCTCCGGTAGAAAGTAGCTAGCCCATGAAAACTCTTCACTTCTTGCACACTAGTAGGAGTTGGCCATGCCACAATTGCTTTAACTTTGTCTTCATCCATGTGTACTCCCTTAGAAGATACAACATAGCCGAATAATATCACATTATCAACGGCAAAGCTACACTTCTTCAAGTTTCCATAGAACTTCTCTCTTCTTAAAATGTCAAATACTTGTTGAAGGTGTGATAAGTGATCGTCAAAGCACCGACTATACACCAAAATGTCATCAAAGTACACAACTACACATATGCCCAAAAGAGGTTGAAGCATTTGAGTCATTACCCACATAAAGGTACTTGGAGCATTGGTAAGCCTGAAGGGAATCACAAGCCATTCAAAGAGCCCATGAGGAGTCTTGAAAGCCGTCTTCCACTCATCCCCGGGGCGGACTCGAATTTGATGATAACCACTTTGAAGATCAATCTTGGAGAAGACCTTGGATCTGGCTAAGCAATCCAACATATCGTCCAACCTTGGAATAGGAAACCGGTACTTGATAGTGATCTTGTTGATAGCTCTACTATCCACACACATCCTCCATGAGCCATCCTTCTTCGGAGTTAAAAGAGTCGGCACCGCACAAGGGCTAAGGCTTGCCCTTATGTAGTCCTTGTCCAAAAGGTCTTTTACTTCCCTTTGGATTTCTTCCCTCTCCCTTGGAGACATTCTATAGGCGGGCTTGTAAGGAAGGGGTGCCCCGGGCACCAAGTCAATGCAATATTGGATATCTCGCAAAGGAGGCAATTCGGAAGGTAACTCTTGAGGCCCCGATTGGATGCGGGATACGTTTTGGTGGGATTAAATTGTAAGGGGAGATAAGATAGTAAGGGGTATTATTTAGTAAGGGTGGACCCACAGTGATGTGAGATTTAGGAAGGGGGGATTAAATAGTATGTGGTATGGATGAATTTGTGATAAAGGGGGATAAAGTTGGGTGGATGATGTAAAAACTTGACAAATGACTTATTTGCCCTTGTACAGTCATATTAGATTTTATGATAAAATAAATACATAAAAACAATACTAATTAAATTAATTATACTTTTCAATAAATAATTCCTTTTATTAGTTATATCTAAAATTAAAATATGTAGTTATTATTTTTTATTATTCATTTTAATAATATTTCGAAGTTTAATTTTTTGCTTTTTTTTTTCTTTCTAATTGTACGTTTTTAATAATCAACTAATTAGTATTTTTTATGTTATTCCCCAACAATGTCAAATTCTAATGTATAAAAAAATTTAAATTTTTTTTGTATCAAATTAAAGATCTCAGTTTGTAGTTTAATTTGGTGCAAAAAAAAAGTAAAAAAATTAATGTGAAAATACTTTATTTTTTTATCCGAAGGATATTGCAAAGCAAGCCAACAATGTCAAATTCTGAAGTATAAAAATTTTCAAACTTTTTTGTATCAAATTAAAGATCTCAATTAGTAGTTTAATTTGGTGCCAAAAAAAATTTAAAAATTATGCACAAAAGTACTTCATTTTTTTATCCGAATGAAATCGCAAGAGTTCGTAAAGCATTTAAAATGCAATTCGGTTTTTTTTTATTGCAACAGTAAACAAACTGGGGGTAAGGGGAAGGGTATAAGGGAGGGTACGGGGGTAATTTCATAGGGGGTACGAGGGGGTATAAATTAGTAATTGCGGGGAAGCCATTTTTTTTCCCAAACCAAGGATTAACCGGTGGGACCGGGATAAGGGGTGGGGGTATAACTTAATACCCCCTCTAATGTTGCAGCCAATCGACCCCTGAGGGAACACATCAACATACTCCTTTAAAAGCCTAGAGACGGCCTCGGGAACATCCGACACACCCAAATCCGCCATAGGAACCAAGACTAGAACATACCCGGTTTCATGACTTTCCTTGAAAAATCCTTTAGAAGCAAGCAACGTAGTAGGAGGCGGCTTTGTAGTCACCTTCTCCTTCATGGGTAACAAAGTGAATTGTCGCTTTTCCTTGAGGACAGTGTAGGTATTCTTCCTCCCATCATGGGCGGATTGCCTATCATATTGCCACGGACGACCAAGTAGCAAATGACAAGCATCCATAGGAACCACATCACACCAAGCTTCATCAAAGTACTTTTGCCGGATGGAGAAAGAGATCAAACACCTTTTCGTCACCTTGATCTCATTGCCCTTCTTGAACCAAGAGAGATTATAAGGATGGGGATGCTCTTCCATTTTGAGTTATAACTTGTCCACCTCTTCTTGAGAGACCACGTTCTCACAACTTCCACTATCAATAATCATGTTGCACACTCTACCTCCAATGTTGCAAGTGGAGTAGGATATGTTGGTACGCAACCAATCTTCATTGCTAATTTGCTATCATCCTTACGATTAAGAAGAGTCTTCTTAATCATCAAAGCAAGACATACTTCCTCTTCATCATCACCTCCAATATCCTCACACAAAGCTTCGTCATAAATAGGGAACTCATCTTCACAACTTTCCTCTATAAAAAGCGCCTTGTTTTTACTTCCAGAAGACCTTCGACAATCCGAAGACTTGTGACCCGGCTCCCCACACTTAAAGCACTTGAATCCCCCACTTTGGAATTGACCTCTAGTCCCCAAACCACCGGATTGAGGCTGATTTTGAGTGGGAGTTGTAGCTTTATCCGCCCGGTTTTGATTACCAACCCCGGAAGAAGCACCTTGGCCACCACTAGAGGAAGATCCACCTTTAGAATAGGATTCGTAGGGCTGTCCCGACTTGGAACCGCCTTGAGATTGCTGAAATTGTTGCCCGGATCTCGAGAACTTCCTCTTTTCTTGCTTTTCGGCCACCAAGGCACGATTGTAAGCTTCTGAAACCGTCCACAAAGTTTGCATGTCAAGGGCATCTTGGATTGAGGGCTTCAACACACTTATGTACCTTGCAACCCGTTGATCTTCACTCTCATTCAAGTCAACTCTAGCTACAAGTTGATGGAACTCCTCCGTGTACTCTTCCACACTTCCACTTTGCTTAAGGTTATGCAAACTTTTGTAGAGGTTTTGCCTATAGTTGAAGGGCAAGAATTGTTCATTGAGCTTCTTCGTCATTTTCCCTCATTCTCTTATCTTCCCTTTACCCTCCTTTCCCTAGTGAGTTGCAATTGCTCCCACCAAGCGGAGGCTCTTCCTTTGAGATGGATAGCCACCAACTTTCACCTTCTTCTCTTCGGAGACTTCACCATAATCAAAAACTCTCTCAACGGTGTTCAACCAATCAACAAATTCATCCGGTTTGAGACTTCCATTGAACTCGGGAAGCTCAATCTTGATAATGTTCTCCCACTTATAAGGAATGTGATTAGGAGGCGGCCTACGCCAATTTTGTTCCCCAAAAGGGTTCTCAAAGTAACTATGAGAATCCTCGGATTCTCCGCTACCCCCGCGTGATACATGTAAACCTTGCACTAACGCCGCTAGGTTAGCAATATGTTGTCTCATCTCCTCCATCTCATGGTCCCGGTTGTCAATCACATGTTCTTCACCATCATTCACCATAAATCCTCTTCCTCGACCTCCCCTCCTACCTCTTCCTTCTCTATGAGCCATAGTAACACCAAATCAACTCCAATAACCAAAATCAACCCAAATTAAGTGACACCCAATCAATTGGGACCCCAAACTTCAACAATCTCAGTCAATGAACACAAATAATCCCAAACAACGACAAACCCACAATAAACAGCCACAAAAGTCACAACAAACTCAAAGAAAATCGAACCGAACTTATTGGGTCAACTCGAAATCACTGATTCGAGTACCAAAACCCCATTTCGAGCACTGAACAGTAGGATTCGAGTACTGTAGAGTGTTGCTCGTACCTTAATCAAGTGCGAACAGTGATGTCGAGTGTTGTACAGTGCCCTTCGAGACTGAGTCAGGTGATTCGAGCATCATACACCCCAAATCGAGTTCGAAATGTACTGGGTCAGGTCCGAAATGGTTCGAACAGCCTACAAATCGACAGATTGAAGGTCGAATAGCCCTCTAGTTGTCAGATCGAAGGTCGACGAGGTGAGTTTGAGTGTTTTCGAGGTCGTTTGAAGCCGTTTCTGGGTTTCGGGTGTATGGATGAGCGAGATTCAAGTTCGAACAGGATCGGTTGGAGTCGTAATGGTCAAATAGGGGTTCGAAATGGGTCTGAGATGGGTTTATAGCCTTTGAAATGGCTAGATCTGAAGAAAACGAGTTGAATGAGGTGTTTTGGGTACTCCGGCGAGGAGTAGGGTTCCGGTGAGATTCAGGTGAGATCAATGGTCAGGATCTGAGCTCAGTGCTCTGATACCAAAATGATGCAACCGGAATATTCCATTGAGATTTCTAGTGAGAGAAACTCCCAAAATGGGATACAAAGAGATATACTCTTGATAATTATGTTTAAAATGATAAAAGCTAGCAAAATGAAAGACCCTTACACTACTTATGCTACCCCCTTACATTAAAGACATAAAATGACAATAAGACCCCCTAACTATTACATAATGATAGTAAACACCCATAAACTACTACATCAGAAAATCTTAACAATCTGCTTCCGTATTTTCCATTTAGCAAGATGTCTTGGAAATGAACTCTTTTGAATACGTTGAACATTGTCTGCTCTGCAATGTACTCATGTAACTATCTCTACAGTTTGAGTTTGTCTAAGATCTGGTGACAGTTGAAGCCATAATTTTGTTACGTTAATATCCACTCTTTATTGCTATTCCTGCCTTATCATGTTGGTGAACTTCTTGTTGCCATGGAGCCAATAATTCGGGCTTCTCCTCTTGGTCTTGGTTTGTATGGAAAAGAAAGAGCATCTAATGTTGCTATCACATGGTCTTTTTTCTCTGTGGTAAGCAGTCTTAAGGATATGGTTTGGATGATTTTGTTTTGGCTTCTGTGGGATTGACATTCTTTCTGCCCTCTCTTTTAGATGTGGCTCTGTTAGATTTATAAAAGGGTGTTTGTTGTTGCTGTGAATTGTGGGAGATTTGTGTGGATATTGATTTTGACCAGTATATGGATACACCATTCAGGTTAACATGAATGAGAAAGACTATCAAAGGAAAAAGAACAAGTTTCTGCCAAAAATTCATGCGTGGTAAGCTCTCTCTCTCTCTCTCTCTCTCTCTCTCTCTCTCTCTCTCTCTCTCCATTTTATTTGGAGTTTAATTAACTTGGTTAAGACTTGGATTTGAGTTAATCAGTTTTTTTTTTTTTGTGCTATGGATTTAATTTTTTATTAGATTGTTGATTAGTTGCAACTGATTTGTTATCTTTTGGGGTTTTATCCTTTTATATATATATATAGGTGTAGCTTCTAGTCCAAACCTCCCGAGATTAAGGAAAATTTGATTTTTTTTGTGTTGCCAATTGTTTTTGGAAAATCCGAGCCGTCCAATGTGTTCAGAAGGTGTTTTCAAGGGTCCACGCGGAAAATCTTCAAAAAAAAATACCGGGAAGGGCTTGATCCAAGCAGTTTTTCGCAAAAATTGTATTTATATATTTTTGCGAAAACTGCTTGGATCAAGCCCTTCCCGGTATTTTTTTTTGAAGATTTTCCGCTTGGGACCCTTGAAAACACCTTCTGAACACATTGGACGGCTCGGATCGTCAAAAAAAACTTTGGATCATGGAGGTCCGGATTCGGGAGGTCCGGACTAGAAGCCCTCCCTATATATATACGACAATGAT
Organism: Vaccinium vitis-idaea; assembly: GCA_963854785.1. Taxonomy (NCBI): domain Eukaryota; kingdom Viridiplantae; phylum Streptophyta; class Magnoliopsida; order Ericales; family Ericaceae; genus Vaccinium; species Vaccinium vitis-idaea. Next base: position 14,847,125 of record OY978224.1, on the reverse strand, counting down.
CTCCTAAGGACTCCCTTAGGAGATTTCCGTGCGGACCAAGCCATTCCGGATCAAATTTTGACGATCCGAACCGCTCAATGTTTTTAAAATGCATTTTTAAGGGTCCACGCGAGATATGTACAGTTTTATCGAAAACTGTTTAGATCAAGCCCTTCCGGGTTTTTTTTTTTGAAGATTTCCCGCATGGACCTTGGAAAATGCATTTTAAAAACATTGAGCGGTTCGGATCGTCAAAATTTGATCCGGAAAGTTGAAGAAGGGTTTGGTCCGCACCAAGTTTTGTATAAGGGAGTCCTTAGGAGATCGGCTTCCTATATATATATATATATATATATGGACCTTGGAAAATGCATTTTAAAAACATTGAGCTGTTCGGATCGTCAAAATTTGATCCGGAAAGTTGAAGAAGGGTTTGGTCCGCACCAAGTTTTGTATAAGGGAGTCCTTAGGAGATCGGCTTCCTATATATATATATACATGCGGCGTGTCCCCCGCCATGTCCATATCCCCATTTTTTTAGAATTTCCGTGTCTTCGTGTTCGTATCTGTGTCCGTGCATCATAGGTGTTCGTGCTTGTCTGGCTGTTGTTTGGAGGTGGGTTGGATATGGGCGTGGTTGTGTGAGAGAGTGATCACGCGTGTGGGTCATAAAGAAGAATAAACAATTTGCTGATTAGAACGCCATCCTCATTCTTAGAGAGGGATGTTTTGGCTAAACAATTGCGCCAGATTATTAGTCCTTGTTCAAAAAAAAATCTTATTTTTTTATTGGGTAAATAAGTTATTTTCTTATTTGTCAGCTTTGCGTTGATTTTTGGTTCTTCCAAAAAAAAAAAAAAATTACACAACTACATGCCAAAAAAATTGAATAATAATTATTAGTCCTTATTCAAAAAAAAAATTCTTATTTTTTTATTTGGTAAATAAGTTTTTTTTTTTCATATTTATTAGTTTTGCCTTGATTTTTGGTTCGTCTTCCACAAAAAAATTACACGAAACTACATGCCAGCAAAATTTGAATGACTAAAAAATAACCGGCTTAATTATTTAGCCAAACACCCCAGAATAATCAAAGGAAAAATATCAAGTTTTTGCCCATAATTCAAGCTTGTTAAGGAAAGTGTAGGCAAGATCTCCATTTACAAGCTGGTACAACAACAATAACAATAACCTAACCCGTCTAGTCCCTAATCATTGGAGGTATGGGCGGGGATGATTGGAGACAGGTCTAACCTTTGGCAATATACACAAAGTGGCTGCCCTCAAAATACCACTGATACAGTGCCTCCCTAAACCTCCAAGAACCAAGGAGCTACAGGGACATTTTGTTGCATAACAATGCCCCAAATCAAAGCCGAAAGGCATGAAAGAGGGCAGGCCTAGAGACCCAAATCAATTTATGAGCTCATTATCATGCTTTCTTCATTCATGGTCCAGAGCATCTGACTAATGAGCACACAATCTGGTAGAGTTGAAAAAATAAAAACTCAAGAGTTATATGGTTTTGGACATAGACAAGTAGCTAAGAATGGTTAATGTCGAACCCTTATTGCCATTTTTTGTAGGAAATTTATAGCTGGACCCTGTTAGTTTTCAGTCATCTGATGGTGGGTGATAACCAAGGTTGTGAATCCCGTACCATACCGGCCGGTACGTACCGGATTTGATGAAAACCGGTATCTTGGACTTCAAATTCCGTCCAGGCTCAAATACTGGTGGTTACTGGCAATTACCGGAAAATCCGGCTGATCTCGAGCGAGATCGCGGCTGGAATTGGCATTGACAATTCCAGCCGGTAACCTTTTCTGCAGAGACCGGCTGTGTTTCTGTGGGAACAGATCGGAATCTTAAGGAGAAAGAGAGGGAGAGAGTAAGAGAATAAGTCATACCTTGTCTACCATGGGAGAGAGAGAGAGAGAGAGTTGCTGCTGTGCGAGAGAAGACCAATGACTCAGGGACGGAGCTATGAAGGGTGGAAGGTGGCACGTGCCACCCCCGGTTTCAAAAATACAACCGGGAGGAAAAAAAAAACGAGGAAAAAAATTCATAGAAATAATAAATATAAATGGTACGTTTAAACTTATTAGAGGTACTTGTCTCAGTTGGTAGAGGCGCTGATGCCTTGGCACCGCCTCTGGGGTTCTATTCTCCCTACGGCCCATTATGGATTTTGACTTTTGTTACTATTATACTGCTCTCCCTCTGTAATTTTTTTTTTACTAATTGGAGAGGAACGTGACACGTTTGAAAATTAAAAATTTTCTCAAAGTTTAGCATTTCTATTGCATGTTTATTTATGGACTATGGTAGGTATGAATGTATAATTAAAATGAATTCACAATCATAAGTTACGTATTAATTATTGTTTTACACGTAGATTGAAATAGAGATTTTTCATTGGCTCCGGCATCCATTAAACTTGTTAATTTATCCATGAATTCACAATCTTGTATTTGAATACCATTAAGAGAGTTGGAGGAAGCCTTAATTTATTTTTCATAAAAAAATCCCACAACAAATCCTAATTATATGACTTCCTAATTAAAATTTTCCTTCGTATTTTTCCACATGACATGTAAGTAGTATTTCATTGAAAGGTGCCACCCCCATGGCCGGATCCGGGCTCCGTCCCTGCAATGACTAGTAGGCTGTGGCAGCCCTAATCGCAGCAGCAAAGAGAAAGGAAGATACAAAAAGTGTTGTCTTACTTTATGTAATGAGCCCTAAGCCCCTAAAGGGCCACAATGACCGAAGTGCCCTCTTATCTCAATTTCAAAAATGGATACAAAATTACATACAGGTCGCAAGTTGATGTTTAGATTGTTAATATCAAATATTCCGTAAATTTTTAAATTTTTAGAATGATAATTTCAAATATAATAGAGATTATACAAGGAGAGTAATTTTTTTCTTGTCTAAGAAGATTAATTGGATGGTATGTGAAACATTATAAGTTTATAACTATATGTAATGTTAGTAGCGCTAACTCCGAAACGGTACCCGGTATCGGCCGGTACCGGTACCGTACCAGTAGGAAAACCAGTACCCTAGCTGGTACGGGATTCAGAACCATGGTGAGAACTATGTATTTGTTGCTTTCTTCAACATGTCAATTCTGCATTCATACTTGACAGTTGACACTAGGAAAGTTCTCTGTTGAACTGAACTGCTGAACAAAATTGACCTCTTAGCCATTTGCCATTTGGAGGAGCATTTTACCTATTTAATTGCAATTGACTGTGATGGGCTTCGATAAAGTTCTTGGTGTTGGCACTTTATGACCTGATTATGCTCTGTCTTACTTGAACTTACATGTGAAGTCGATCAATTTCTTGTATTAATTTCCATTGGACTTTCTTTTTGAAATAGAGGCTTGTTTTGCTTCGTTATTTTCTAGGGTGCAGGAGCATGGAGGTGAGCCTATTATCCCTTTCAGCTGTGCATTAGAGAGAAATCTTGCTGATATGCCTGCGGATGAAGCTGCAAAGTATTGTGAGGAAAACAAGCTACAAAGGTTAGTTCCAGTATTGGGAACCCTTCAAAAACTTGGAACAGTGATTGGATATTCTGGTGCTTCTGCCATTATTTGGTATATAATGATAGTCCGGAATTGTAGGCCTTTTGCATTGCTTTTATTGTTTTGTGCCATGGTGTTTCAATTTCTTTATTTGAATATCTCCTGTATGCGCCCTTTGTTCCATAACCTCGTACAGCAACATCAGCAATGTGTGGTGCTGCTTGTTTTTTATTTTCAGTGCAGTTTGTTCTTGTTTAATTTCCATCGTCCACTGGGAGAGATTTGGTGTGCTTATGTTGTTTCAGCATGTTGGAATTTTCTGTAAGGTTGTGTTACAGGAGTTATAATCTCGCCATAGCTTTTTTGGAACATTTTCACGCAGACTCTTCTTTGTAAATTGTAATATATGGAAATGATTATATATCAGGGGAAAGTTCAAACCTTACTTTTTTCTACGAACTTTCTTGCAATCCAAACACCCAAAAAAACGCTTAAATGTGACACGACATGGGCACAGCGGCATGGGTAATTTCAAAAATGTAGTACACGACCCATGGGACACACAAATTTTGCTTTTATATATTTGTTGTACTTCTAGTGCTAGGATAAGCAATTAGGATGATTTCTGAGTCATCATTTAAGCCCTACTTTTTCTCTTTAGCCCCCCTTAATTTTATTTTTTTTTTATTACTATGTTTTCCCTAATAGAATTACTCCCTCCATCCCAAAAAGTTTGTCATTCTTTCCTTTTCTGGCTATCCCAAAATATAGGGCCAATTTAAAATTTTCAACAAAGGAAAGTTGTAAAATTCCGTTTCTGCCCTTGAGATGCTTTTAACAATCAAAGCAATGAGACCAAAAGAAGAAGAATTGAAAAGTTTAAAAGTGCGCTCTAAAATTTTGAAAAATTCTCTGATTACATTGGCAGCAAGACCTTTCGCTTTCTGGAATATAATTTAAATTCAAAACTTGATTAATTCATATTTTATTAGAGTTAACTAATGAATGGCAAACTTGAAAAGTTACAAGTTTTGGGTACCATTGTGTATTGTACATAAAATGTTGACATTTAAAAAGTAGGACAAACATTTCGGGATGGAGGGAGTTAAAAGTAGGACAAACATTTCGGGACGGAGGGAGTACAATTGAGGACAAAAAGCCCTAATCTCACATTTTGGCTGACAATCAGCACTGTCCAATGCAGGCTGAAAGTAAAGCACTGGCCCAAAAACTTTTTGGATGACAAATCGAGGTGTTGAAAAGAATCAGTCACCCAAAGAAGGAAATGCAGCTGTGGAAATGTTCGCAAGAAACCCAGTTGTTAAAATGCCATCTTTATGGCTGTAAACGATGTACAGGGATAACTAACAAGTACAGATTGTTTGCATTGGGCTGTTTCTGGTATTCTACCTTTTTATAGGAGAGTACAATTCTTGGGCATGAAACGTTAAATTATGGATTATTCATCATAAAAGTGAAAATCAAATTGTTTGGGGGTTGGTTGGGAGAGGGTAAGGGTTGGGGTTTGCTGAGGATTTGCTTGTGTTGGTGTCCGACATGGAGAAGGGTTAAAAGTTTTTCTATTTGGAACGTGTTAGGTCTTTTTTACTGGTAGAAAGAGTGGGAAGGAAAGATGATGGTTGTACGAAGAGATCAGGTTAACATTGATGTAATTATGGATGTGCAACGGGGGTGTAAAGACTAAATGAAGGTATAGAGTTATAAATTGATTTAAATAGAGTTACTCATATACATGTGTCATGTCTGAATTTGAAGTTCAATGGTAATGGCAAAATCTTAAACAAAACTAATTTCGAAAGTCTTAAAGAAGGAGAAGATATAGAAATTACATTGTTTAATATGTTTAAGCAGTACACACATGGGTTCGATGAGCGGTGCGTTGTGTTGGGTTGTCCACCAGTGTCTGGAGCGTGTCCAGTCAGTGTTGAATCAGTGTCATGCTGTGGACAAGCTATCTACCTAGAAGTGTCCGTTCTTCATAGTAAACATTCATTCTTTGTAGCACATGTTTTCCTTGGTTACTCTGATCTACAATTATTTTACTTTATGATGTTCTGAACGGAGCCTAAATGGTGGCCTGTTAGTTTTGTGTTTCACTGAAGGAAATAGTTCCAATGGCCAATAAAGTCTAGAGTCTTTGGTTTAGTCGTGTTCTTATTGTTTCCTGACTTCTTATACCCGATTGCATCAACAAACATTCTTCATTGTCCTGATATTGCAGCATTTAACATGCCGTAATCAAGTAATTTTGTTTAATTGCAAAAAGTATTTGCATTGTGACTCGATCATAATAATCACACGGATGTAAAAGTCTTAGCAACTTAATTTCACCACCATCCAATTCATGCCGAATGGAGCTTTCGGGTGTGGGTGGATTTGTTATTGCTGTAATAACAGGAAACTTGGAGGCCTAGTGAACTCCTATATAGGTTCCCTTGTGCACATTTGATTAGCTTTAATTGTATCATTTCGAAGGTGGAATTCTACTCTATATCTCACTCATGCAGATATGCTTTGCTTTGTTGGAAGACAGCTGAAATTAGCCATTTCAAGCATGATTTGTAAAATATTAGTGCTTTTGTAAGCAGGAGTTTTCTCTTATACTGAAACTGAAGAGTGCTTCAGTTAACAAGATCTACCTAATGATCATCCTTATCAATCACCCACATCTATTTAGCAGTGTTCTAAAAATGGCTAGGCGCTAGTCGGGCTGAAGAGAGGCGCCTAGCTCTCAACCGATTAGTCAACGCCAAGAGATTAGTCGGCTTGTCAATTTAAAAAGATATTTTGCCCACTCCCTAAAGTTTGAGCAAGATATGACAAAAGATTAGGGAAAATGAATTAAGAATAAAGTAACCACTAAAAAGTAACACTTAATGTATGTATTTTGTTAGCCGATTTAGGGCTTTGATGTGTATTATGTATATATCATATACATTTTGTTAAAATAACACTTTAAGACGTACTTTTTGCTATTACACTTTTAACAGCACGATACTTACAAAAAATTACAATATATACGTCGCCGATTATTTGCTGCCTACAATCAATCGGCGACTAATCCCCAACCAATTGAAAAATGCTTACCGCCTAGCACCGACTAGGCAGACAACTTTTAGAAGCTAAACAGATTCAATGGCTTATAGGGGCAGTGATTCTTTGTTCCTTAATTCATTCTCTTGTCAATATGTTCAGTACTAGTTTGTATTGTCAATGTTTTCTTTTCTTCTTAATATATCATTTTTTGAAAGATATTTAGAATGGTAAATTATCCGGAATTAAGAGCACTTGAATGAAAAGTAGGTTTTGAATTAAATAAGTCTGAGCTAATCTCTATATTGACTTTGCTACAGTGCCCTTCCAAAGATCATAAAGACGGGATTTGCTGCGATAAACCTCATATACTTTTTTACAGCTGGCCCTGATGAGGTACTATGTTAACCTGAATAATTCTTGTTCAGTTTCTGTTTGTTTTGTTTTCCTATGCTGTTTTCAGATAGCCTTAAATAAATTGTATGATCAATTTGGTATTGTCGCTGTTATATTAGTTTTGATTCAATTCCTTCACCAAGGACATTTCAACAATCTTGGTTGTAGCATATGTTGGATGTTTGTATGTATGTATGTTTGTTTTTTAGGCTGAAAAAGATAGTTTAGTAAGTAAATGGTAAACCAATGACCTAAGTTGCACCAACTCCAAAAAAGGACACCGTGGTGACTGGGAAAACACGGAAAAACATATTATATATGCTTGTTATATTCTGGATGTTCACACGACAGTGAGAGAAAATATGAAACAGGGTTCGAGTTATAATATGAGTATCAATGTACTTCCATTCATGCATGCTCGTACATTAGTCATAAAAGTGGTCCAGCAAAAGGTATTTTAGCTGTCAGACGTGTCATTGTGGCTGATTTCCGTCCATGCTTTCTAGAGAAAAGCCAATTTCATTTTTTCCCTGCAGCCTACTTTTTCTGCTACCAAACAACGGTTTGGGCTCACTTTTAGTTTTACCGTAAGAGTTTTCACCGACTGTACACTAAACTTGCCCTACATCACCGTGTTTCACAAATCCTACCCTTAGAGCTAAACTCCTGCACTGACGATACCAAGTTGTCTATTGTTTTCTAGACCAAGACCAACTAAATCATCTCATGAGTCTTCGCTGACAGAACTGGTAGTTTATGAAGGGCAAGAATGCTTGCTGAAATGTGGTAGGTGTTTTGGTGTGGAGTCCTGTGGACTTCCATCCTTTATCCAGTTGGGTTACCCAATTCAGAATAATTCTTCCTGGATTTGGATTGAGTCATTGCAGTTTTTCAGTTCATTTTCCACCTTATTTCCCAGAGTGAAGTTGCCCAAAGGTATCTTAGAACTTCCCTAGGCATAACATAGGCATATAACATTACAGTGTTATCTGTTTTTCTAAAACCCTGTCCTTTTTTAACTTTTATTTTTGGCAAAGCACCATAGATCCATCCATCAAAGCATGATTTAAGGTTTTGGATCTTTTTACTACTAATGGTTTCTTACACTTGCATTGACATAATTCCATCGTTCAATATGACTGACTATACACTGTCTGAAAATTTAATGGCTGAATGTGACTTGTTCTAGGTGAAATGTTGGCAAATTCGACGACAGACAAAGGCTCCTCAGGCTGCAGGGACTATTCATACCGATTTTGAAAAAGGCTTCATCTGTGCTGAGGTAATTCCTCAAAACTATTATTTCCCTCTTTTATAATGCATAACTATTGTTCTTTTTCTAGCGTGTTTGCAATTAGTGAATGCGGAAAAACTTCTCCTGGAAATCAATCTGTTTGTGTTAAAATTGGTGTTTGTTCTAAAATATGCTTTAGTGTTATTTTGATTGTTGTACAATTGTACTGTTTCATATTCCGTCTATAACTGGCCAGTGCCTCTTGATTGTCCCTTTGTTACTTCTGCTGAGTTGCTAACGGAATGAACCTACTCGAACACTCATATGGTCCTCTTGGTGAATGTTGGTTTGCTAGTTGAACTCATTTACTTATGATATGCATCTCTCCTTGTTAACATCTCTCAAAGTGCATGACTGAAGATTGAGTTGCCTATTTTCTCATTAAAAGCATCAATAATGCTGTTCTTTTTGGCTGTTCATCTATTCTTGGTTATGCTTCTTGGAATTGCTAAAAAGGGCTGACTTGGACTTCGTGATGATAATCAGGTGATGAAGTTCGATGATCTAAAGGAACTTGGCAGTGAAGGCGCTGTTAAGGTGTGCTTTTATTCTATTCTTGCTCAAGCAATAACTGTGTTTCTCTGTCCTGTTAAATTTTTTGCACTGTTAAGTTTGTGCATTTAGCTCTTGAATTGTGATTGGCGCTCCATAAGCAGCCCACATCATTGCACTTAACTCAAATGGTGAGATTTGAGACCTTATAAAGCTCATATCACCATGTTCAGCCAGGCTTATTCCTTAATAGAAATTACATTTCTCATTAGAAGAGAAATAATTGGCAGTCTGCCCAAAACCCGAGGATTATACCTACCAACCTTTTTTGGCAAATAGTTAACAACGACTCCAGTTTAAAATTTGAAGAAAGAAATCAACGGAACCAGTTTCTTGAAGAAATGGAACCAAAGGTGTAATGATTTCTGTTTCTTGCCCTGAGATTTATATGAGCTAGTTTCATGTGGAACTTTGTCATCTCCCTGGATGTATTGTGTAATATGACCTCTTGGACCAAGAAAGTTTGAAAAAACTAATCTTGACATGTCTCGATTGCAAAGTCAATATTGGCCCTAGTATATACAAATTGCTTAAAGAACTGATTAAATAGCTTACTCGAGTAAGGATTCAACATGCAAACACTAGTTCAATGCCAAAAGAAGTGCTGCAAACAGAGGTTTAGTCTCATTTTTTGGAAGAAAACAATAAGGCCAAGCTTAGGTTTATAAGTATCCTAGGCATGGAAAAAAGTCCCATCAAGCTGACGTCAGGTACAGCTTGGAATATCCTGGGTACCTCTGTAGTCTTGGCAAAAAAAATGTGAGGAAAAAATTGTGGTTCTCTTTCATGAAGTACGATACAAAATACCTTGTATGACATGATTTTAGACGTATAATGCTTCACAGGTCCCGACCCTGATCACTACTAACTTCGGTATATGTTGAATAAAATTGGCTCTGTTCCGTTCCTTGATTTTAGACTATTACTTCTCCAATTGGTCAAGAACTGCTCGAATTTTTATGTGTGATTCATGTCATTTTTTCTTGCAAAAGGCTGCTGGGAAGTATAGGCAAGAAGGGAAAACGTATGTAGTCAATGACGCAGACATCATATTTTTCAAGTTCAATGTGTCTGGTGGTGGGAAGAAGTGAGATGTACGTATAATCAAAAACTTTTAAGATGCAATTGTGTTGGAAAGTTTTGAGTGTACGTTCATTATTGTTATCTGTAACACAATCTTTGAGAAAAATCTGTATCTTATTTTACTGTTGTAGTTTTTCTGATTCGTAATTAGACCCCCTATTAGACTTGGGCGCTTTGAATATCCCAAATCTACTTATTTAAGACAAAGTTGAGAGAGCAGGTCTATGAATATCGCTTCGTTTGTCCACAACGATAAGTGGTTATGCTTGTCTGTTGAAGCAGGCGGTACGGATTTTTCTTGAAAATTCTAGCCTATTTGTATCTTTTTTGCTTTCTATGTTTGTTTGTATTTCTCAGAGGGAAAAAATATATACTCCTGTGGCGACAATCTGTGGAAAAACATGAGTAGGATGTTTTCAAATTCTAGCCTATTTGTATTTACTAGCGATGGCACAGGCACGTGAAATTTGTGACTAAGGGTTTTTTTTATTAATCTCCCTATGTTCTGAAAGAAGGTCTGGAAGGCCAAGTACTCGCCGACTAGGCGCCGAGTACTCGGCCCTAGAAGCTAGAAGGTGCCCAGCTGCCCTGGGAGTGCCTAGCGAGTTTTAGAACGTTCAATTCTCCTCGGTTCATAAATCACGTAAGTTCGACATAATGCAAAAGTAAGGCCTAACACTTTGGAATGGTACGAGTAAATCTGAGACAATCTGTGTTACGCTCTGACATAGCATATATGTAAAGACCCGTACCTAATGTTAATTAATTTATTAAATAGTGTAATTACGGGTAGAGCCATGGTTTTTTTTGTGTGCGCGCGCGCGCGCATATATATGTGTGTTTAGTTGATCGAGCATGAGTCGGTGGACTGTAGACCGAGTGTGTTGGAACCTCGAGTGGTGGAATTGTTGAAAACCTTTTAGAGTTTAACACTTAAATTAATTGGTAGTTTATGGGCCTTCGTGTATGGAGTTATTATAATTTGGGAGATGTTGGTGCAATAGTCAAATGCTTGGAGGGGCCATAGTGCAATTGTTGTACTTAAAATTTAAGGGAAAAATACACACTATGAGGCAAACCATCTTCCACTCCCCATTTTGTGTGTGTGTTCGTTTTTTGTTTTTTTTTTGTTTTTGTTTTTTTGCCAAACTAATCTCTACAGTGGTCTAGCCTCTACCATAGTCGTTTCCACACCTTTGCATGAGGTGAGTTGGCCCAAAGACAAATCGTTGTTGAGAGGATTGACCCTTCGACAGTTCAACCTTGGAGTGGTAAGCCCTGGCCAACAACTTCCTTCGGTTTCCCATTTTCAGTGTTGCTTCTTGTTGTTCCCTGCTTTCAAGTTAATTTTTCAAGATTTTCACAATGTTGAAAATTGGCTTTATCTTGTCTTAGATTTATGGGAATGGGGAAAAACACAAATCTAATAGATTTTATGTCCAAAAACCCACATTTCACATCAAAGACATGATGACTCGAATATGCCTCTTCCGAACCGAAGATTCGGCGTAGAACATATTGACAACAAAAAAAAAAAAAAAGCAAGGGCTTTATTGTTATAGTTCTCTCCAGAGATTAAATAATCAGGATTTTTGCGGGGCGAGAGAAAACGAAAGCATAGATGGGGAGAACCTTCGTTAGAGGATAATAGTAAAGAGGGAAGAGTGCCGGTTCGTATTTGAGTAATAATGTTTCCTCACATTCCAAACAGCATTAGTGTTTTAATAACGGCTTTCGAAATGGCGCATGACCTTGTTACAGCATCAACAACGGATGTGTAGGTTTGTAAATAAATTTTACTGCGAAGGGTATATTTGGAACAAAAAGCGTGAGAAACAGTTTGCCGTCTTCCATTTTTTTATGTAGTAGTAGATAAAGAGTTTTGAAGGAAACATGACTTGCTCTATCTATACTTAACCTTTTTAAAAATAAAAATAAAAAATCAAGGATGATAATGTCATCCTTGGAAAAGCATGGAACCAGAACAAATTTTAAGCTGTTCTTACAAGTGAACAATTCGATGATAAATGCAGAAAAAAAATTGGAAAATATAATACTAGAAGAAAGTTAAGCCTCTGCTTTTCATTTTGTTTCGGACCGGAAAAAATGTTAATCGAGGGGAAATAAAACCTTCCTTTCCACTATACCAAACAGAGAATTTGGAGAAGAATTTGGGTACGTGTACTGTAAGTTACTACATGGCGGTACCCGGGACACATTCTGACCGTTCAAAGATGTTTTGGATGGTCCGGATTTTAAATAAACTCTTCCAGGGAAGAGTAAAATTCTTTCCTGGAAGAGTTTATTTAAAATCCGAACCATTGATTACTGAGATGGACGGTTGTGATAGAGCGTTACAGGTATCATGTCAAATACTACGTTGTATGCTACATGTACCCAAATTCTTCTTGAAAATTAGAGTCGCTCCCTTTAGTTATCATATGCTTGGATTTTGAACAAAGCAATCGTTTGTCTTCAAGATTTTTTTGATAACTTCTACGGCCCTTGAACCATAGAATGGATACATTTGATTTAGTTTTCAAATGATGAAACTTTAGGACTTGTAAAAAAATAAATAAAATTAAAATTAAAATTTAAAAAAAAAGGCCGAGAATGTTTTTGAATTCTTACAGTACAAAGCTAAAGCTGGCCCCCAACAGCATTCTTGGTGATCTGATTCTACAATTAACTTGAGAGTCCATGCTTAAAAGTTATAACTAAAAGTCCGCTTTAACAGCCAAATATTTTGTACCCGACGATCTTTTTTATTATTTCTTTGTGAAAAGAGAAAATCCCGTTTTATATGTACAGATGCATGGTGCAGACGGTGTATAGATCGGTGCCGGGGACCCCCTTATGGGTCCCACACAGTCGATCCGAGCTGTTCATTCATTCCAAAATCAAATTCCGAGGGGAACCACATGGAAATCAACTCAATTGGACATTCCTAAGTGCTCGATCCAAAATCACCTCATTTCGTCCAAAATTTTTTGGACGAAATGGGGTGATTTTGGATCGAGCACTTAGGAACGTCCGATTGAGTTGATTTTCACATGACCCCCTCAGAATTTGATTTTAGGATGAATGAACGGTTCGAATCGACCGTATGGGACCCACAAAGGGGTTCCCAGCGCCAGTCTATACACTGTATGTACCAGGAGGTCAGTACCCCTGGATTTACCGGAGAAAATTGGCGATGTTATTTTGATTTAGATGTATGAACACTGCTCCTAATCTCTTTCTGCTTTTCTTTTTTGCAGACATTCCACCTTTTTAACCAACTGTCTACTATTCTATTAAAACACAAAAATGCTACGGTACCGACGAGATACGTACAGATTACGCATAGACAATTTGTGGGGCCCACTGAAGGGTCTCACACAAAAGATCTGAACCATTCTATATTTTTAAAATGTTTTTGAAGTACGCGCTTAAAAAACCAGCCAACATTAAATATTTCATTCTGACCTTTGGATTCTGAATGAAAAATTGAAACATCGGATCAAGCACTTTACACTTTTTACGAGGTCACTCGAAAAAATATTTTAAAATTAGTGAACGGTTCGGATCAATTGTTTGGGACCCTTTAATGAGTCATCTCATCGATATCCATAGTGAGTTATCCATTTTGGCTTCTGCCCCATTGTGTTGTGTGCACAAATCCTATACACAAATCTTACACGTATGTTTTTTGGGGGCATCTCCAGTCCACTAATATGATCTGAACTGCTCATTTTTCCTAAAGTTATTTTCTTAGAGTTCTTGTAAAAAATCAGCTCAATCAGATATCAATAAGAATTTTTAAAAATTCATAGTGCAACCCACTCAACGGCCGTTGTAGGATATCAGTTGTGCTGTTCCCGGATGTACATAGTGAACAAATTTGGGTATAAGGACCATTTGGCTGCAGCAGGATGGTTGTGCCCGGAATTCGGGCATCGTCCCAAGTCTAAAGATATTATCTAAACCTTTCAGTATGTAAATTTTAACGCATAGAACAGACCTACAAAACAATCAAATCGAAGGGAAATCGGTAACTCAGTGAACAAACTATATTTTTGGGCAATTATAAATGTCTAAAAGAATATACTATAACGGCCCGATTTTTCGGAAGCATTATTTAAAACATTTAGTATTAAAAAGATTCATTTATTAAAACAAGTTTATCTTAATCAAACAACAGAAATAAATAATAGTCAAGTGATCTTGGTTTTATTACAATAAGACAATGTACTTTATTGAAAATTTAGATCACATTTATTCAACATAAAATAAGGGGACAGAGCTCTAATAGTATGAGGGGTTCCAAGCTTCTTCGGGTTCTCCTCTTTCAGCAACGAGGTTCACCTCTGGGAGATTCTGCTCATATCCTCCTGCCTCATTAGGGTATTGTTCACCATGTTGATTCTTTGCAAAATTTGGCACAGATGCCAGGGTACACCGTACCGTGAGTGATGAGGTTCACTCAATAGATAACTCTTACCCACTAACCCTTACAATACACAACAGAGCATGTATAGCATAATATAACAAAACAATGAGAAACTGAACAACAATCCGTTTATTCATTATTAATTTTAATCTATGTGAAATCTATGATTGTCTTCCTAGAGAATCAATCCTCCCAAGTGAACCTCTTAGAATATAGTCATTCGTGATTCCACTCCCTCCTTGCTTACCCTACCTGAGAGCCCAGATGACAAGGACTAAATTTCGTACTTAGTCAAAATCATCAACCGCCTCACAAAGATGAATCCCCCAGGGACTGACTGTACCACTGGGCCCACAAAGAGCTTACTGCAACCTTTGGAGTATATAGCCCTCGTCTCGGGTCTATAATACTCCGTACAATATAAATTTGACTGGCTGCCATTCATTTAGTAACCATATTCATGAGGAGTGAGCACTCAACATCATTTCTAAGGTTTTGAATCTTAATCAATCTCTGACTAACTGCTAATCATTTTAAATTCACCATCTGGCTACCTGCTGTTGGAAAAATTACAGTGGCAATTCCAAATTCCAAAGAACAATTTCATTCGATATAATAATACATGAACAGATTACAACGAAACAGAAATACATGAACATAAATAAACTTGACAGAAACTAAATACGAAATACAAACAGTTGATCAAACGCCGAGTCACGTGTAACCACACTCTCCTTAACAAAGATGCGCCGCCTACCGTGGGTGTTGTAGGATGAACCGACGTCTTCGTCCCAGGATACAACGGCTAGAACCACGGCCGACAGAACGCCTCTATCGACTGCCTTGGCGAACTGAAGCTAACGTCTGCCTCTCTCTCTCTCAATAACAATTTCTGCAATATGATGTGATGCACGAATTTCTAATGAAGAACCAAAAGGCAGAGCTATCAATTTATAGTTGTAGGAGGAGCTGAAAACATCAATTCGGGTATTCAGGATGAGCCCATTCATTACAAAATCAAATGCTGCCAATGAATTGTGCAATTCAATTCCGATTCTGTAACCCCTGCCCTTAATCCGAATTTGAATGGGATTTGATTGCTGCCATTATCTCCACTTTCACGAGGGGAGTTACCCAGCATTAACATGTAGACGTTATGAATCCGTGGGGTGGACTCGGTTGCCTCGGGAGACCCTCCGAGTGCCCCAGTTTCATTCACAAAATTCCAACACCTGCCAACCATAAGGTCAATTTTTTCAGGATAGCCTCCCTAATCCTTTCATAATAACATTCTATCTAATTTTCCAATAACTTAACATTTAGGTGATCATCTACATTCGTGCACAAATCCAGGGAACCTAATTGTCCAATCTAACAAACAACCTACTCATTATAAATTTGCAATGACAATAAGAAATAAAACGATACTACAAATAATAGCGTACAAGCAGTACACATAAAATAATGAGAAATGACTTCATAAAATAAAATACTTAGCAATGAGATTTTGTCCTATTATATACTATATCAAATTCACCTCTTAATCTATTTATAAAGATTTATTTTAAACACCACAGTTAGTACTAGTTAACAATAGAATGTGCCGCGTAAAACAAAAATAAAGAAGAAAATTAATTAACAATGGCATGCAAAGTAACCTACAGGTGTTCCTGTGTGTAATGCAATTCTAAGAATCAACTTTTGTCATTTGACAGATGTTTATCAACAAATATTACAAGCATAACACAGTAGTTTAGGAATTAAAAATAATTCAAATTTTTATTTAAAAATTTTGGATTATTACATATACTATGGCCAAACAGAGTTGCATTTTTGGGCAATTATATTCATATGAACTCCGAGAATAGCTAGAGATATAGACATCCGATATCAAAATCCATTGATTCGTGTCTGAATAGCCAAAAATCATATCATCCCACCAATCCTGTTATTTCCAAGACAGACGTGAGAATAGTCAGAGATATAGGCTTCAGATATTAAAACCGTTGATTCGAGTCCGAATAGCCGAAAATCACATCATCCCCCAATCCTGTTGATTTCACAATTTACCAAAGGATTTGAAAAAAGAAAAATAATTTTATTGTATAAAACTCCGTTTTCATATGACGGTTATAAATGCAATGTCAACTAGTTAGATGAATGTCACTCATGCAAACACGCAATGTATGTAAAAACAATGTTTCACGAGAAAACAATGCAATGGTTTTAGTCCCGAGACTATAAGTCTTGTAACGCCCCGAAAATTGGGTACGTTAATAAATTAATTTTATAGTTTATTTAAATAGAAAAACCAACTTCATTAAAATTCCAAAGAAAAACTTAATTAATTTTTCAACGGAAAGCTAAAAGTTAGCTAACTTATAACAACTGAAAGGAAAAACCAATTGTATAAAACATTTAAACAATACTAAATATTCAATTTAAACAAATGACGGAGCCATCTAAACAAAGAAACTACTAGTAGAACCACGGCTCCGCCACTTCGTATCCTTCTTGTTGCTCCATCGCCTCGAATCAGCAAGCGGCTCTTCCTCTCCATCTGTACGTGGCGCTGTGGACGAAAGGGCCATAAAAAGTAGCACCGTGAGTGATAAAATTACACTCAATAGGGCGCCCAAGCCACCCCTTTACTAAAGATACTCATGCAGCATGTACACACATAACATAAATTTTATTTCGTATGAAATACTCAAATTTTCACGTCATTCCTCAACACGCTGGATTCACAAGATTTATTAATCTCATTCTAACTTCCAATATATACTTTCCATCACTGACTTTCCATCCACAGTATACCCAGGTTGCCCGATCAAGCAGCAAAGCTACCTCGGGTATGTTGCGCATGGCTCAAGACCCATACTGGTCACAACATCACCACCAATTTTTATCTAGCATCGATTCCCACCCACAGTATACTTTCGTCGCCCGATCACACAGCAAAGCTACCTAAAAGTATAAACTGCACGTGGCTCGAGACCCATACCGAACACGTCTCAACCCCAAATATCGCGATTAAATTCATGCATCCTTATACCTAAAACATTTTTTTATCAATACGTGCTTAACAATTGGTTTCATACATAACGTGGGTCATTATTCACATAAGTCCAACATAACGAGAAAATAAAACAATTACAAAGTTAAAAAATAACTTAAAATAGTGTGTAAAATGAGCAACTTTCTCAATTTACTATAGCAAACTAACTCCATAAATCACAAGTTTTTACAGGAACAATAAACTTTACACTGTGAACAGATTCTGTGTTTTACTCGAGTTCTAATTCCTTCAATAAAGAGGTCGAAAACGGGTTTTAAAAATAGTTTGTAATCTGTCTCGTGTTTCACTACAGTAGAAACTTGAAAAATCATAGTAAATTCTACATAACTCGAATTGAGACGTGTTCTACATGGACTCGACTTAATTTTTCGAAATCTACAACTTTACTATTTTAAGTTTTCTCTAAATCCGAACAGAAATAATCAAAAATTAGCAAAATAGAAACTATGCGCGAAACTCCCGAATTTACGTCATACTTTTACTACCCATTCAATAACGATCCAATTTCCAGTGTTCTAATTTTCCACACTTCTCCCACGTACACACAAAAACAGTAAACTAAATTAATGGTTAGGGTTAAATGCCCTACCTTTCCTCCGACAGATTTAGCACACTAACGAAACGGTAAGACCGAAAAATCATGACTCCGAGGAAAAATCTATAAAAAGATAAATAAATATCCGCGTGAGTAAAAGAAAAATATACTCCGTGAGAGAAAGAGAGAAACTTACCAATGGTGGAAGGTATATAATTTAAAGGGGTGAATTATTGAGAGAAAAATGGGAGAGAGCCGAAAGAAAGAAAAAAGAAGGGAAGAAACTTACACGGAGAGAGAGAGAGAGAGAGAGAGAGAGAGAGAGAGAGAGAGAGAGAGAGAGAGAGAGAGAGAGAGAGAGAGAGAGAGAGAGAGAGAGAGGAGTTCTATTAGCTTAGATATATAATTGGTTAGCGATATGATTTGTGGAGTAATTGAGGGGAAGTGGGAGAGTAGAAAGATAAGAGGGAAAAAGATAAAAGATGGGGTAGTTTGGTTAGGATAATTAGGATGGTTTTAAAAAAATAATTTCACACACTAATGTGGACATTTGTCACCGGATAAAAACTGAGCTTTTTGAAAAGAGTCGCCACCCGGGTTTTTATTTTGGAAAATGGATTTAAAACCCGAGAAGCCAATTTGAAAATGATTTTGAAAATAATGTGACTCTCGTACAATTGAAAAGAATTTGAAAACCAGAGATTGTTTTGGATTCAGGAGTCAGGTTAAAAATCGGTCTTTACTCAAGTCTTTTTTAACAACCCCGGGCATGCCAACCCTGGGCCCTCAACCCCAGGGCAGCCCAACTCTGGGCCTACCAACCCTAGGTCCTTAACCCCAATGGAGCCGAATCCCGGGGGCACCCAACCCCGGGAAAAGCCCAGATCCGGTGGTAACTTGGCCGGTGGAGCCCCTTTGGCCCGGTGATGACTCAACCTGGTGGCTACACTAACCAGTGCACCCATTTTGTTTAGACCATCATTTGTTACCACGCGGCACTCTATTATGGTGGAACCTAGCAATCACGTGAATTATATATTTTTGTAACGAAATATGAGCTTGAAAAAGACATAGGATAGACTGAGACATGGCCCAACCGCTCCATGCCCATATCACCCAAGTCCTCGGATGAGAGGCAATAATAAGGGGATTGATCGCACCATCCCCAAAAACGGGAACACATGACGGGGATAGACGTCGCCCCAAGCGGACCCGGACGATTTAGTCCGCCCTGGTCGACTTGGCAGGACCGAGGGGGGAAGCCATTTAAAGTCTTAGTCGCGGTTGCAGCACTATTGAAGAGATCGTGACTGCGCCGATTTTCGGGATTACTGGAGATTTTGTGGATTAGTGGTTAAGAACAAGTGTTCGCCATGGAAAGGCACTCGCAGGTGTCGTGGGGGGCGGGGTTTAGACAGTACGAAAGGAATATTTGT
Source organism: Vaccinium vitis-idaea (assembly GCA_963854785.1). NCBI lineage: Eukaryota > Viridiplantae > Streptophyta > Magnoliopsida > Ericales > Ericaceae > Vaccinium > Vaccinium vitis-idaea. Next base: position 14,827,747 of record OY978224.1, on the reverse strand, counting down.
GCACGACCCATTTGACACGTGTCCGAAATTTATAAGTGGGCTCAGCCCAGAAAGAGAAGCCAAGTCCGCCATAAATGGGGCATCTCTCTCACCTCTCCAGGGACTTTTTTCACGAATTTCAAGAGTGATTTTAGATAGAGAAGACATTCTCTAGAGAGCATTCACTCTCATTCAAGGGGGAGTCTTGCTAATGGTTCTTTCCTGTTATAGCCTCGATTCATCACCAGTCCCCAAATTTCTCCTTAGTCCCATTATCTAATCGTTTATTATTCTTGTCCCTAATCAGGTTAGTCTTGATTTACATACCCTACTAATTTCACTCTCTCACATGTTCTTATATTGACATATGTAAATTGTGAAGATTTTATAGTATTTTTGTCCATTACGAAAACGAAAACAAAAATATAATAGTGCCAAAGAGTGGGATTTTTTTGAATTTAAAATATGGGGAAAAAAAATTCTATATGATGGGTGTAATGTAATGTTTACATGTTCTATTAGTAAAAATTTCTACAAAAAACCAATAGATTTAGGACATTTGTCGCATTGAGAATCTTTCTCACAAAAAGTTACTTTGCAATAATAAATTAGATAAATAAATAGATACTGTAGATAAGATAGATAAATTAGATACATATATAATATTATACTCCCTCCATTCCATTTTAATAGTCCGGCTCGGTCTCCAGGGCAATTTATAAATTGTTAATAGTATTCAATCTATAATTAATTTTATGAGAAATATGATTCTTATATGATAGATTTCAATTAGGTATGTCATACAAAGTCCTTAAAATTTTTAAAAAATATTGTAGATATGAACAATTTAAAAATTGCATTGGAGAATGAACCGGATTATTAAAATGGAACAAATGGAGCATATAGACAGGGCTCTTTCATTGTGGACCATCTTCACCATGTGTCCACTTTCCAGTGGTTACCCACCATAGGTATGGCTTGGCTCCCCTTACGCAATCCTTACCATTATGCCTTCGCCAACTTCACCTCTGGCTCTGGCCATAAAGGGCAGAAGACACAGACGCTTTTTTTTTTGGTAATGGAGAGAGACACAGCTTTGGAAATCATCAATAGACACAACCCTAGTCAAAGGGCAGATGTGGGCTCCAGCCCTAGCAGTGACCACATTCCCCAAGCTGCCTTTCCACAAAAGGACCCTACAACCTCAACTAGATTTAATAAATCCTTTGACGTCCACTAGGAGATTCTCTACTTTTTGGCGGGTGAAGCTCTGATTTACTGCCAAATGCATACAAATTAGTCTCTTTTTTCCCGCTTCTGTTTCTAGTAGTATATTATTATTTGCTACGGACAAGAATGAAAAAACAAAACCAAGCTCAAAACCCTTCTGAAAAATGTATTAACAAATTCGGGTTTCAGTTATTGGGCTCTCACGTGTCCTTTTTACAGAGTAATTACTCTATAGTTCCGGAGCACGGTTATATGATGGCTCCTGATCTTTCTAGCACTATACATTTAAGTGAAATTCACATATTTAGTCATATAAAAATGTGTCGTGTTAGAGTATCCTGAAATTCTACATAACTGTGCTTTGGGAGTTGTGAATTAGAACATTTTATTTAAGAAAAATATAGGCATGAAAGGAGAACATATCTAACCCAGTCAGGTTGCATGAGACAACTTCGTGGCAAGAAGTCACATGGTTAAATATTACCCAGTCCAGACGTTCTAAATTTTAGGGATCATAGATTCAGAATTGAATTAGGAATTATTTCTCATTTGCTAAAATGAGTTTTCATATATAAAGTTGAGTTTAGCTTGGTTGCTAAAATTACTTTTATTTCCAATTAGATAAAAGCTAATTTTCTCTCTTGTAGTCTTTTTTGCTAAAAATAGGTTGCTAAAATTACTTTGATACATTTAACAAATGAGAGTTGAGGGTGCTAAAAGTAATTTTTAGTAAATTAGAAAACTTAACTTTAATCGAGGTGTGGTTAAATTGGCCCAAACGGTTATTCTATCATTAATTAAATAAATAAATAGTGAAAGAAACAGAGAGTGGATGGAGAAAAGACAGAAGCATTTACTTGATGGTTTAATTATTTTCTGGTAAAGAAAGATTAGGGTTTTATAGTGCAAGTGCAAAGAGGTTTTTGGCTTTTCGTTTCTGAAAGTTTAAGATGTGTTGGCAGGTAAACGAAGGCCAAACTTTTCTTCTGGGTCCATTGTATTTAATGCAATGTTGCTAGGATTTGAAGACCCATTTACTTCATTTTAGTGGGTTTGTGGTACCAGAATGGTCTGAGCTCAGCTACTGAGTATACTGCAAAAAGGGGAGTTTTCAGCTATACCCAAATCTTTTACTTCAAAGCTTCAATCTGAGCACGAGTAAGCTCTTTTTTCTGTCAAGATGAATATCTGGAGGGGACATTGTTAACTGAGGCACATTGCTCACATGGAAGGGGAACGGTAAGAAAATGCCTAACTGTTGAAGGTCTCAATCTTCGATAGTGACGGTCTTTGTATAGTGCATTCCAGTCATTCATTGCTTGGGCTCAGTTTCTGTTACTTGTCTCCAACAGATTGTGACTGCGTGTAGGTTTTCCCTCCTTTACTGTTTAAGACTGGTAGATGAACACTATGATTTCTCTATTTGAGTTGTGTGCTTGATCTTGTTTCTTCTTCTAAAACTTTTGCACATTGAGGAAAATATTGGTGGGTTTTGATTTAGGTTGTTGAATCACCTTTATACCATCTGGGTTTCTTTTAAACTGGGGATTCTTGGCCTTGAGAAGTCGTTTTGGTTTGTCACATTGGATTTGAAGGGTGAAAGATAAAAGTTGGGATAGAAATGAAGCTATTTAGGCTTTTTCTGGTAACCCTAGTTTTTATCAATGCTATGGGGCAGCTTCCTTCACAGGACATTTTGACATTGCTTGAATTCAAGAAAGGAATCAAGCATGACCCAACTGGTTATGTGCTTGATTCATGGAATGATGAGTCTATTGACTTCAATGGGTGCCCTTCCTCTTGGAATGGGATTATGTGCAATGGCGGTAATGTTGCAGGAGTTGTACTTGATAATTTGGGTTTATCTGCTGATGCAGATTTGAGTGTGTTCTCAAACCTCACCATGCTTGTGAAGCTTTCTATGTCTAACAACTCAATAAGCGGAAAAATTCCATCCAATATTGGTGATTTCAAAACCCTTGAGTATCTGGATTTATCAAACAATCTATTTTTCTCAGTTTTGCCATTGGAGATTGGTAAATTGGGGAGTCTAAAGAACCTCTCGTTATCGGGTAATAACATCTCTGGATCTCTTCCCGATTCGATTTCAGGGCTTACGTCAATACAGTCTTTGGACTTGAGTCGAAACTCCTTTTCTGGGTCACTACCGTCTTCATTGAGAAAATTGTCAACTTTGGTATCTCTTAATTTATCCCTTAATGGATTTACAGAGAGTATCCCAAAAGGCTTTGAGCTAATGACCCATCTTGAGGTTCTTGATTTGCACGGTAATTTGCTGGAGGGGGAACTAGATAAAGAATTCTTACTTCTTACTACTTCAACTCATGTTGATTTTAGTGGGAATCGGCTTACAACGTTGGACCAGAAGTTTCTCCCGGGTATATCAGAGACTATTAGGTATTTGAATCTTAGCCATAATTTACTCAGAGGGTCCTTAGTGAGTGCAAGTGATGAACAGATATTTGGGAGTTTGAAGGTGTTGGATTTGAGCTACAATCGGCTGTTTGGGGAATTGCCCAGTTTTAATTTTGTTTATGATCTTCAAGTTCTCAAGCTTAGCAACAATGGGTTTTCTGGCTTTGTTCCTAATGGCCTTTTGAAGGGAGATTCTCTGGTTCTAACTGAATTGGATCTAAGTGGCAACAACCTCTCAGGTACTTTATTACTGGCAACTTTGGTAAGCAGAACTTTTTTATTTGATTATGAATTTACTAAATCTTCCATTCATTTATTGTTCTAATATCTGTATACTCCTTAGTAGTATATGAATGTGAATATAGTTGTATACCGATTGTAATCGTGTATGTCTGAAGAATTTTTTCCCCCTGGGCATCCTAATAATGTGGCCTCGTGGCCTATTGTTAAAGTGGGAACAAATGCCAACATAGTTTGAAACTCTAGGGCACATTTCCATATTCCCCCAGGCTTTTGCATATTTCTAATCACCCTTGCATATTTTTATGCACTTCTAGACATAAATTGGGGCATGTTTTACCATAAAATCCTAATAGCCTTGCAATCTACGTTTTGAAACACGGTACACCTTCATTCTAAGAATTCGGAGTTCTCCAACGTATTTCTCATTTATTATCTTAACATTTTCTTGCAGGAAAAAACTCACATGTAATAAACTAAAATCTGAAGAGAGGATCCTTGGCAACCTGGAATGTAAAAGAAAATAATAGTATGTTCCCAAAAATATGTTTTCCTTTTACATGCATATACCAGATTATACACTCTCTGCCATTGGATGTATGTTGCTTGGAGTACAATTTAGGGCTTGTGGTTTGCCATGTTATGGATCCACGAAACAATCCTCGTTTTAGAAACATATAGGGAGACTGGTGACCTCTGTTTGGGCAGTTAATTGTGAATAGAATTACGTGTGTTTCTTTACTGGTTTATATCTGGGAACAGCTCTCTTACACTGCAAGTACAGTAATTGCTCCTTGATGGGTTGATTTTAAGTTGCCCCTTACTCATTCCTATATTTGGTTTCCCTTTCAGGGCCGATCAGCTCAATTACATCAACCACCTTGAGCATCCTAAATCTTTCATCAAATGCACTTTCTGGTGAACTTCCATTGCTTACGGGAAGCTGTGCAGTACTTGATCTCTCGCAAAATGAATTCGGGGGGAACTTAACCAGGTTGGCAAAATGGGCAAACATTGAAATCCTTGATCTCAGCCAAAACCGTTTGACGGGGTCCATCCCTGAGGTAACATCTCAATTCCTGCGTTTGAATTACCTCAATCTCTCCCACAACTTTCTCAACAGTTCGCTCCCAAAAGTCATTACTCAGTTCCCAAAACTTACGGTCCTTGATCTCAGTTTCAACCAGTTAGCTGGGCCTCTTCTTACTGCCTTGCTAACATCTTCCACAGTCCAAGAACTTCATTTAGAAAACAATTTGTTTTCTGGAATCATTGAGTTCTCTCCCTCATCCACCTTTGAGACCAACCTTCAAGTTCTTGATCTTTCTCATAACCAGCTTAGTGGCTATTTCCCTGATGGATTTGGGTCTTTAACTGGACTTAAAGTTCTCAATCTTGCAATGAATAATTTGTCTGGTTCTCTCCTGAGTTCAGGCGTGAGTTCCCTAAGCTCATTGGATATATCACAAAATCATTTCACTGGCCTGTTGCCAAATAACTTCTCAAACAGTCTTGAAAGCTTCAATGCATCATATAATGATCTTTCTGGTGTTGTCCCAGAAAATTTAAGGAAGTTTCCTTCGTCTTCTTTCTACCCTGGAAATTCCAGATTAGAATTCCCTAATGGACCTCCTGGATCGGGCAACCCTACTGGAAATTCTAAGAGCAAACCTATCAAAAATATAATCAAGGTGGTAGTGATAGTTGTGTGTGTGGTAGCTGTGTTTATTCTGATCCTCCTTGCTATCTTCATCCATTACATCCGGATATCAAAGAGGCCTCTTCCGCAGCACGTGTCAAACAAAGACATCCATAGACGGACCCCGTCAAAGCCTTCTAGATTTAGTGGAAGGGACAGTGCTGGTCCTGTTGTTTCAGCTACTGATCTGACACCACGAAAAGGATCCTCATCTGAGATTATTATCAGTCCAGATGAGAAAATGGCGGCAGTAACTGGATTATCCCCTTCGAAAACCAGCCATTTCTCTTGGTCACCCGAGTCTGGGGATTCATATCCGGTGGAGAACCTCACGAGATTGGATGTTAGGTCTCCTGATAGACTAGCCGGTGAGCTGCATTTTCTTGATGATGCATTGTCGTTGACTCCAGAGGAATTATCGAGGGCCCCTGCTGAGGTACTGGGGAGGAGTAGCCATGGGACTTCTTACAGGGCAACACTTGATAATGGGATGTTCTTGACTGTGAAGTGGTTGAGAGAAGGAGTTGCGAAACAAAGGAAGGATTTTGCGAAGGAGGCTAAAAAGTTTGCGAATATCAGACATCCAAATGTGGTTGGCTTGAGAGGGTACTACTGGGGGCCCACACAGCATGAGAAACTCATTCTCTCAGACTATATCTCACCTGGAAGTCTTGCCAGTTTTCTCTATGGTATTTTCTTTTGCTATCCTTCTTTAATAAGTTTAATTACACTAATTTGTTTCTGACTAGTTCTAAGTTGGTGAACAAATTGGAATTTGCATCTATTTCTACAATTATGTTCAAAATTGCAGTAATTGTTTTGTAACTGAAAGAGTGTCCGTTTTGCCTTTTTTTTTTCTTCAAGCAGTTGCCTTGGTGTTTTCCTTTTGTTATACATCTCTTCAACTATGTGAGCAGCCATAGAAGAGCCAGCCATCTAGGCTAATGTTGGGGCCTATGTAGCACGGACACCGACATGGGAATTCTAAAAAAATTGACACGGACACGGCAAAGATAAATAAGTAATTTTATGTATAAACATATTATATATGTGTGCACTGTGCAGTAACAGTTCATATACATAAATATATACTTTTCTTTTGATATGTAAGATATTTACATGGTTATATACTCGCATATACGCACATATATACATGTGAGATATACACACACAACTACGGAGATATATGTATCGAATTTATACCCGTATATATATGTACATTAAGAGAAAGGGAGGGAGGGAGTGCGATCGTGAGAGTCAGAGAGTGTAGATATGGGACACGCATGTCCATGCGTGCCCCCCTCCAAAAAATAGTTTAATTTAAGGGACACGCCACGTGGTGTGTCCAACAAGTGTCCCCGTGTCCCATACAGGGACATGGTGACCTCTGAAAGTGTCGGTGCAACATAGGTTGGGGTTGAGTTGTGTTGTTATTATACATATAGTACATTATCTATTTGGATAATAAATCTTGTCTAAATACCTTCAGCTTTGACTCCACCCTCCATGTGTGGGTCAAACTAAAAGAACTGGATGACCTTATGACTACAGTAGTGAAAAACTTGAATACAATATTCAAAAGCTGTGCATGAGATGTATTGAACAAATATAGAAGTAGGGATCATGAGGTAAAACTTGGTTTCTGGCCTACTCATTCTGGAAATAGGATATCAGTTCTTGACAAGTTTGCTGATGGGTATGAACTAAATTTTTGCACTATTTGTGGGAGATAAAAGTATGTCATTTAATCTACATGCCAAAGCTCAAGGCATTGGGCATAAAGCTTGGTATATGTGCTAGTAGCAAAGATAAGAGATTGTTTCTATATTGGAAAATTATAGTAATATTCCCAACTTATAGTCTCCTTTTTGATGGACAAATTTCCCTATTAAACTATTATAGTGAGACATTTACACTAGATAGTATAGTGATGGTTATTATATGCATCCGTTCCCTTATTATCTGACTCGATTGCGCAAATGATTTCCCCCTTTCTCTGAAAAGTTTATATTGTATTAGTGCTCCAAACTCCATGTTGGTTGTTGCAAGATGACATATGTATGAGATAGTCATTGGCATATACACGTTTGATTGTTTCTGTAACTGCATTAGGAACCTACAAATTTAACGAGTTTCTCAGATCATTCCTGTATTGTGTAGCTACTTGCATTTTTCTAGATTTATTTTGCCATTTTGTAGGACTTAATTTGTCAAACCCCTATATAGCATTGAAAATGTAAGAGTGTTCAATCTGGTTTTATGCTAGATTGCTTTATGATTTTGTTCTTGGTCATTGGTTTCGTATAAAAGAAAACCACCAAAACAACAAAGTGGGATTTTGTTCATTGGTAAAGTTATTTCACTGTTATGAAGTCAATATTATAACTGGAAACTCATGGAATGAAAAATAACATTACGACTGGCATGTAACTCTTACCATGGTTGGATTATTCTAATCTATACTGCTGTTGTCAATCAAATCTTGTACTTTGCCAATCTATCAATCATAGTGTGCTGTTACCTTTTCCTTTTGCTGTTGAAATTGACAGTTCTTACAGTCCTGAAACCACGAACTTTATCACAAGTCTCGTAGTATAATACTCGTGTCCCAAAATTTTTGTCCAGTACAAGATGTTGTGCAATTTTCGAATAAAAAGAGTGAAAGTACTTCTGCCCATGATTTTTTGTATCTCTTTCCAACAAATTAAAGATCTCAATTTAGTCTTTATATTGAATTACAGATCTCAATTAAATTTGCACAACTTTTTGTCGCGGACAATTTTTTTTGGGATGGAGGGAATACAAATTAGGTAATTGATTTTCACCCCCCCCAAATTGATATCCACACACCTTTTTTGTCTTTTAGGGAAACTTTTACACAAAAATTTCACTAAATGACAAAAAAAGGGGGGTGGATATCAATTTGGGGTTGTGGAAATTACTCTCCTACAAATTAATGTAGATATTATTTTTGTCTTTCTAGCTTAAAGTTGATTCATGTTTTGGTTTTCTTAAATAACCTAGAGCACCATACCTGGGGTATCCTATTTTCATATTATCTAGGGTAATTTTGACTTGCACGACATGGCCTTTGCCCGATTTTGAAAGACACTCCCTCCACTTCATTTTTGGACACTTACACCCCTCAACTTTGAAAACGTTAGCTTTTCCGTCAAAGTTAACATCTACGCGCACTAAAGTCATTTGGCGGCAAAGTTCCCTCCAAAAATTGTTATTTTTTTTAACTCAAATGCCCCTAGAACAGCTTCTAAAGGTTTTAGAGGCCACTAGGTCACTCTAGTCTCCAAAAAATCCAACATACCCACTCTCCATCAATGGCAATTGGAGGGCAGTTACTAGTTTTTAGCTTTTTGGGTTGAGATAAATTTGGTACTCCCTCTATCCCAAAAAATTGTACCTCCCGCTCGAAAACGAGAGCTTAAAAATAACGCACTTTTTTTCCTAGAAAAGTTTTTTACCAAAAAATTGTACCACCCGTCTTTCAAAATCGGGCAAAGTACAGGGGGTGTAAGTCAAAATTACCCTTTTATCTATTTAGTTTTTTTTAATAATTTTGTAGTCAATTTGTTTCAATTATTTCGGTTTGTCTTGGATTAAAAAACTAGATAAAAAGATAATCTTTAAAAAAAAAAAACCAATTAAAGAAAATATAAAAGCTCATTTCATTTTTTTGGCGTATGTTTTTTCTTTACGCAAATAGTATTATCTTGTCAGAGTCAATTATTAAAATATCAACAAATATGGGAAGATTTAGTAGTATTGAACTTGAATATCAGTCTGTCTAGGACTTTGTCTCAAACACATAAACTACTTGCAACCCATACCCAATGCAATTAGGGTATCGCCCAGTTTTAAGTAGAGGGGGCATTTAGCTCTGAACAAGGGGCGTCTTAATTCTAAATGAGGGTATCACCCGTAATGTACTTAATTCTCAATTGGTTATGTAATTCGACACTAGGTAAGTTATTCACTAGAACCTTCAACATAGTGAACTGGCACCATTAATCTAATTGACTTTACCAAATTTTGTGTGAACTTTTTGCCCTGTCTCGGTGTCATTGATACGAGAACTCCATGAAATCTGGCACGTCGTTACGTACGCGCAGCCGACTGCATTACCCTTATAACAACATGCAAAGTTCATGTAACATAGCCTTATATATGTTTTTTGAACCTTTATCATCTCCATTCAATCTTATTCTTACTCACAAAAAATAAGGCTTGCATTCTACAGCAGTGTACAAACGATTGTTTGATTAGAGTTGCGTGGTTATATGACTTGCAAAATTTCTCCAACAGTTTCATTTTGTCCTGAATAACTTTTTTGTGTGTGTTTTCTCTGCAAATGTATGATAACAAAGGCATGGAAGACGACAGAATCTTATCATGCCTGTGTATCATCGCGATAGGTTCCTTTGTATTATGTGTTTGTGGTGGCGTTTACAGTTGATAACAGACCTATACATCTTTCCTGGAACTGGTTGCTTTTATTATATTTTGGTCTACTCCATTTGCATTTCTGATAAACCTCAACTCGCAGATCGACCTGGAAGAAAAGGCCCACCACTATCCTGGGCACAACGGCTGAAAGTAGCCGTCGACATTGCCCGTGGCCTTAACTACCTCCATTTTGACCGCGCTGTTCCACATGGCAACCTCAAATCAACCAACATCCTTCTAGACGGGCCTGACCTCAATGCCCGAGTAGCCGACTACTGCCTCCACCGCCTCATGACCCAAGCAGGGACCACCGAACAGATCCTAGATGCAGGTGTATTGGGTTACCGTGCACCAGAACTGACCACTTCCAAGAAACCACTTCCCTCTTTCAAATCAGACGTTTACGCCTTTGGAGTAATTCTGTTGGAAATTTTGACTGGAAAATGTGCTGGCGACGTGGTCTCCGGCGAAGATGGAGGAGTTGATCTGACAGATTGGGTGCGGCTGAGGGTGACCGAAGGTCGTGGACCTGAGTGTTTCGATTCAGCATTGATGCCGGAGAGGGGGAATGTTCCGGCAGCAGAGAAGGGGATGAAGGAGGTCCTTGGAATAGCTTTGCGATGCATACGATCCGTTTCCGAGAGGCCGGGTATCAAGACAATCTACGAGGATCTTTCATCCATATGAGAAGTTTTCTGTGGTTTGGTTGGTTTGCACTCTTTTTAGTTAGATTTTGTGTGGGAATCAAATAGCTCGTTGGTTTCCCCTTTTTGGCATTATATTTTCTAGTTTGGACCTTAGTTTGATGAGCTAATTTACTGACCGTTGTTGTAAAGTTGGGGTCACAAAATTTGCAATGATGAGTTATGTTCATTAATTTGCAATGGCTTTTAACAGTAATATAACTCTGGGTTATGCCCCCAGTAAAATGGTTTTCTTCTGGAAAATGTGGCATCAATGAGTAATCTCTGTGATCAAGTTTTCGATAAAAATAAAAAATCTTTGACTTGGACTTTTTTTTTTTGTTTTTGTCATTTGTCATTCCTAATTTATTACATGGGAAGGGGTAATGTGATTTGATCTCGGGATGCAGTGTGGGATATCCAAGAGTTTTACTAGGGCTGCAAAAAAAAAAACCGGTGAACCGTGAATCCGGTCCGGACTGAACCGATCTGTGCGTTTTGGATTTTAACCGTGGATTAATGGTCCGGACACGGATTGAAAAAATAGTAAACCGTGACTCGCGGTCCGGACACGGATTTTGATTTCGAAACCGTGGATTAACCGATCCGAACCGTGAGATTTTTATTATTTATAATTTTTTTAAATATATATATATACACACACACACACATAATTTACACAAACTTCTACGACACAGACTAGGGGGTAAACTGTTATCTCTTTCAAAACCTATGGATTAAACTGTTTCACTAAGTTTTACTATAATCAGAGACCAAACTGTTATAGTATATCTCCATGCTTGTGTGGTACGAACTTTTGTGTTTGTGGACTTGTGGTGTCTTTAGTATTTATAGAATTTGAATAATGTGCTTTGGGATGCTTCTTGATTTTATTTTTATGCTAGATTACGACTACGGTAAACAAGAATGTCTTATTAAACTATTTGTAACTTTGTTACTTGTTTATATATAACATGTAATCCGTGAATAAAACCGGAACCGATCCGTGACTCGCGGATCGGATTGAAACCGAACCGTGAGACTTTTGGTCCGGACACGGATTGTATTTTCTAAAAACTGTGACTCACGGATTAGGATTGGATTCATGCCGATCCGATCCGGACCGTGTACACCCCTAAGTTTTACCACTTCTTTGAATCGGACTTTCGAAAAGCCATCAGTGAGATTCCTTTCCCCTACAGGCTTCTAGTCTTCTTTCAATTGATTCATTGGTTTAGCTGCATGCACTGAAAACGCGCATCAACCGGATTGCCATTGACCCAGCCTTTCAACAAATGTGGGATCTTGAATTTTCGATTCTGAATGAAAAATTGGTGCATAGAATCAATTATTTGTAGTAATCTGATTGAGCTGATTTTATGTAAGGTCACTAGAATTTTTTTTATAAAAGTAACAAACAATTTAAATCATGGAAACACTGGCGATGCATATTGGTCGATACCAATAGACGGATTGATCATAATATTTTCAAGTTCTTTTTTAGCGAGGGTGTATAAAAAAAGCTTGTTTGGATGACTACTTTTTGTATTTTGATAATCTCATTTTTGCATTTTGGGTGTTCGCCCTCGCTCTCCATAATGAGTTTTCACAAAATGCATTATTCAATTTGAGTGATAGAGAGCAAAATGTAAAAGTAAGAGAAGATGAGCTTTTTGATTTTCATTTCACACTTTCATTTTGGCTAACAAAAAGACCTACAAAATGCATTCTACACATATCTCTCAAACATTGTTTCTATCATAAAATGCATTCTGCTCATATCTCTTAAACACTTTACAGATTTAATAATACATTCTGGTCATAATTCAAAAAACAAAAATTACAAATTGCAAAATGCAAAAAGCCAAAAAGAGAGGCTCCTAAACACCCCCAAATTAACATCTTTCATGAATTTTTGTTGGATTCATGTTTTACTTTTGGGATTATCATCTGTCTCCATGAAAGAAATAAAAAAACTCAAAAAAATACGACGAAAAACAAAAAAAAATTCACTAGAGACAAAAAAAGACCCAACTCAAGTCATTTGTGTTTTTTATATGAATATTTTTCAACTTTTGTTCATATTTTTTATACTCATTCGATTTCTCTCGTTGAAAAGAAGAATATATAAACAAAAATTAAGAAAATAAAGTTTTAGTAAACAAATCAACAATGCTATGGGTACACCACACGTGCATCCCAAATGCACACCACCCTGAGATAGCAAATGAGGACTCAGACTCATTTTTTGAGCGAGCCCCACGTTGGATTTCTCCTCATTTGCTACCTCAGAGTCATATGCATTTGGGGTGCACATGTGGTGTACCAATATCATTTTCCTAAAAAAAATACCAAAGAAGGTATTCGCATTTTTGGTGAAAACAACCTTAAACTCCGTTAATAGCTTAGGAACGAAGTAAACACAAATGTATCATAGTTGTTTTTCCCTATCTTTTACTTTCCCAACATCCCATGCCATATCTCTCCTCCTCTCATCCTATTCCTATTTTCCCGATGCATGGAAACATTCGTCGTCGCCCTATATAAGCATACAGAAAAATATTGGCAGAAGCAATAAACCTCGTGTCCCTAACGCTGTACTCCCAATTTTCCCTCCGCTTTCCTTGAAATAGCCACCCTCTCACTCCCCCCTCTCTCTCTCTAAAAACCCTGAAACCAAAAACCTTTTCCGTAACATCTAGTTGTGGAAGCCATTGCCGATATAGAGTACGATTGTCGTTTTTCCGATTTCTACCCCATTCCAGAGTGTTGCCATTGATTTGATTATATTTTCAGGTATTGTTTTTGTATCTAATTCCTTCGACTCTAGAACAAATTTTTCTGGAAACTAGTATTTTAGTAGTACCAATTTTGCTGCATTTTATTATTTATTTGGGGTCTTCTTCTATTTTCTGCTAATTGATTGCAGGCTGATTAATTTAAGTTCTTCTTATATTTGACATAGGGAAGACACTCCACGTCTGTATTACTAATAATGAATTCAGCTCTTAAACTTATCGCTATGTATAGGTGGAATGTTGGGGTTTTAGGGCTTTTGTCAATTATCTGCTATATTTGGTTATTGTTGGCATGTTGCGGCAATATGATGACTATCTGCAAGTAACATTTATATAAGCATCCAACTCAAAACGTGTGGCGTTCAAGGAGTATATGTTTGGGAATGGCAATGTGCATATTTTTGTACTAACTTTTTTGGTTTTCAAGACCCACAAGGACCTGTGTGTGTGTGTGTGTGTGTGTGTGAGAGAGAGAGAGAGAGAGAGAGAGAGAGAGAGAGAGAGAGAGTATAAATTCGTTTTATTATATATATATTAGCTATCCCTTCCCCTAATACTATTGACTAGAGTTGAAGGAATACATGATCACTTTCTGGTTAGTGTCCAATCCGAAGAAAGAAATTGAGCTCGTGGGACGGTTACCGTTCCCATCATACACTTGATCTAGAGAAGTTCATTTTATCTCTACACCATTGTCCTTCTGTTGTCCTTGTACTTCGTCACACTTTTTTTTTTACTTGGTTTGGGTCATAATTTCTGTATAATTTTGTTATTATCGGTTAGGTTAGCTTGATCTACATTTTGCCCATTTCTAGTAACTTAAAGCTCTTTGATAATTGATGAACTAACATTGTATTTCCAGGACCTCCTGCTGTTGTCTAGCTTTTATGTTTCTGCCCTTCTGGTACATCCAACTAGCCATGAATGGAGAGGCCATCCAGGAATATATATTAGTTTTGGAGGTTTCAATTAACCATTATCGGACAACTCTCATACTCCCCTGCATGTGCAACTCCTGACCCGCACGTGAAGGGGTAGTGATCCATAACATAGGATCACGATGAACCAAGTACACTTAAGGAACAAACAGGCAGTCAATCAGGAGTGTCTTAATCCTCCGAAACCTTAGCTCTGATACCATGTTAAAGTATCGAACTTAACAAATTGGCCATGGGTTTGGAGACCTCCTAGGCTCATATTCTATAGAAATAACCAATATTGGACACACTCAAACAGCTTTATATATTGTGCATGCTTTTTGCATTTGATTCCTTAAACAGCTGTAATTGTCATCTATTAACAGTGGTTGTCAAGAAGATGGCGAAGCTGCCGAAACAGCAAAGTTGGAGTGCTCGACTGTTTGTAATTGTTATCTAAACAGCTGTTTGTAATACGTCTTTTAGGTGTAAGACTTGTTGCATCTCCGATAAGTTACTTTGTACATAATGGTTTCTGTAAATCGCAAACCATAGGTTCTTACTTTTCACATCAATTTGTTTCTTTAATTGGTTAAAATACGTGAGGATGTGCTAATTTGGTAGAGGAAAAAGCCTCAGTTTATATGTTGCCTTTTGCTTGGCAAATCCAAGTTAATTGGGGAAAAACGCAATTTTTTAGTATTTTTCATGAATGTGTATCTTTATTGCGATATTATAATATCTTCTATTTTAGGCGTATCGTGTGAATGTGTATCATTGTCGTGATATTATGTGTCTTCTATTTTATTCATATAGAATCATATTGTGATCCTATCTTTGTGTATCTTCTATTTTGGGTGTAGATTACTTTCTAGGGTTTTCTAGGTTATCTCTATTTAGCATCGTAACATCTATTCCATATTCAGTAATACAATCAGTTTTTCCCTTTATTCGTTCTTTTCTTCTTTGCTCTGTGTAAAATCCCGATCCTAAATCCCCACATTATATGGTTGGTTGAGCTTAATTATTTTATACAAGGCTTGTTAGGATAACAAAATTTATATATATATAAATAGCTACGAATAGATAAATGAGACATTACGAGCATTTCTTGTTATTATAAAAGTAACATGTGCAGTTGATAAAAATGTAACAGTCATTTTTACCGTAAAACGGACATAATTAGACATTATTTGAGGCACGATATAATATTCTGAGTTTTGGGATTTTCTTAGGAATCCGACACTATCACAATGACCATCATATTTAAATTAGCTTGTATTTTGGAATTTTGAGAATTTTCGGAGATGAAATCCGGACTAATCTGGACAGATTTTTTGAAAAAAGCGCACTAGACTCATCATGCTTATTACGTGGCTATCAAGAGCGCGTAACTCCTGGAACTCCAAAGTGTCCGCCTGACTGCTGCCTCCCATTTCGATCTAGGTCGCTGGATTTTCCTTCACTCCTCCCACGGTAATCTCTTTCTCAGACTCTAATTCACATGAATCTGATCCTAAGGCTATATGTAAGCTATGTTAGGGACAAAACCCAACACCTAAACCGTGAACCCACACACACGCATACGATACACCGAAATCAGCAGCCACGGCTGCTGGCCATTCCAGAAAATCAGCCATTGCTCCTCCTTACTTCTTCACTACACCTCTCTCCCTCTTCCGTGTTCTCTCCGACACCCGTCACATTCATTCCTCAAAGTCATAAACCCCTCTTCCCGACACAAAATTCTGGAATTGATTGGGATTCGCCACAATAGACGTTGATTTCTAGTAATTAAGTTCCTAATTGAGGTATTTGAATGTTAGTAATCATTAATGGGTAGCCAATTAGAGCCGCTGATGCCGGAATGAGAAATTATTTTGCTAATGCGGCTGTTAGCTTGAAAATGGGATTGTCTTTGATCAACTTTATCAAAATCCTCATTAAGCCTTTATTTTCTATTCTAGCAGATTATAGTAATTCAGTTTTAAATCTATATTTTTTTCATAAACTTATAGCTCCATAGGGCGATGACAGATTATACAAGTAAACCCCAACTGGAAGTGTAATGGAAAAAAAAAAGAGAGAAGGTAATCTATATCAATTTTGCCAATCAGACAAGTAGTAATCTATAACGTTTGGTATGGGTACCAGTGCATCAAAATAGTTCGTACTACAGCAAGTTAGACACAACCTTTCGGTGAGTTGTGCATACCTTGGTTACTTGTCTTTGCTGAATGCTTTTAGTGAAAAGCTTTGCTTGAATTACTTGAAAATGTGAATCATGTGTTTTTTCCTTACATGCGTTGATATCGCTGATCAATGCTAGTTGTGAAAATGGTTTTTAGACAAGTATTTTATGGATATCTGAACTAGGCCATGGCAAATGGCAAATTGGCAATATGTTTGAAAAATCAAATCCTTGCCAATGCATGCTTGTGATGATATGACTCATTCATATGGTGTCCCGAGCGCTAGGGGACGTTAAATGGAGTAGTGATTGAAGATATAAGGTTGGAGGTTTAGCCAAGCACCAATCGAGTATTGATATCATACCCCTCTATAATGGGGTCGCTCCCCGACTGACTGGCAACAAAAGAACCGTCGAATGGTAATATTGAGATGGGCGTGTGAAATGAGTATAGGTCCTACTTTTTGGACCAATGAAATGAGTCCTTCTTGGGCTAAATGCGTACAAATTATCCTTTTGCTCTACCGAATGTATCTATTTTGGCAAACTATGAACCTTGTTTGATTTAAAATTTCCATGGCCAAACATGTATCCTTGGTTTACTTTGGCCTATGAAAATTATATTTTCTTTTCTAGGTTGATGTAAATATTAAGGTTGTTGATGTAGATAGCAAGAATGTGGTTATGTACAGTTGCACGAGATTTAAAATTTCCATGGCCAAAACATGTATCCTTGGTTTACTTTGGCTTATGAAAATTCTATTTTCTTTTCTAGGTTGATGTAAATAGCAAGGTTGTTGATGTAGATAGCAAGAATGTGGTTATCTACAGTTGCATGAGTGTTAGTTGTAAATAGCAAGTTTGTTAATAAATAATGCTCGTAAATCTATGGTTGTGGTTTGAATAATGTAAAATGTCAAGTTGTCACTTAGTCACTCTGGAGTTGTATATAATGATGCTTCCGTTTCCTTATAAATGGTATTATGGAATACTCTGTATGGTGATAATTATGGAGGCCTTGGTGACTCTGTCACTGGCCGGTCATGTGTCCCTATATTGGAATTGGGTCGTGACACTCTGTATCAAGTTTCTACTCCAAATGATACTGTTTGTGTTTGGGTGTTGTACCATGGTGGTTGTTACTGCTTGTCCCACATCAGTTAATTATAACCTCCAAAACTAGTATATGAGCCATCTCTACTCATTGCCAATCAGCTTTGAGTTGGATATGTTTCCACATGGTATCAGAGCGGGACCCCTTCCACCCCACACTTCATAAAAATTCACAATCAACACCCCCTCACGTGCAGCCCCATTTGAGGTCTGTCATGTGTAGCCTCTCTTTGGGTCTATCATTGTGCAACTTTTTTGCTGGTCGGTCATCCAAAACTTGTATATGAGCCTGGGCAGCCTCTCCACTCATTGCCAATTGGCTTTGGGTTGGATATAAAGTTTCCAAAGTTGTACATTCGCTTTCTTGGTTAAAGAAAGCTTAGCTTCTGTCGTACTTTCTCTTAATGCATTATATTCTGTATGTATTCTGATTTGACATATTTTTCACAGGATGCGAGTCATTATTGTGTCCGTAGATGTTGTTTAACACTCTATACGTATATACCTGGAGCAGATAGATGGAAACAGGAGGGCCTCCAGCTGTGGTGGTAAAGAAGGTGCCACTTACACCTAAAGCAATAATACACAAGAGGTTTGGTGAAAAAGCGTGCTATAAGGTTGAGGAAGTACATGAACCTACTCATAATGGATGCCCAGGGTTAGCCATTCCACAGAAAGGCCCCAGTCTATATCGTTGCTGCTTGCAACTTCCAGAGTTTTCTGTTGTATCAGAAACATTTAAGCGAAAAAAAGATGCAGAGCAGTCTGCTGCAGAGATGGCTTTGGAAAAGGTTTTGCTTTATGTTATTATTTCTGAGTCCAATCAATTTGGCTTTGGTTATTTATTTATCATTTTGGCTGCTATCTTTCGTAAATAAGTGAACTATTCTGCATGTTGTTTTACTTGTTTCATGGGCTTTCGCCAATGAAATGAATGCTAAGGTTGCATTGGAAATTGTTTGTATTTAGATGATTTATCGGCTCAACTTATTATTATTATTATTTTTTGGTTTCTCATCTTTTGGTGATTATCATTTATCATTGGTGAGTTTCACTTTGTGCATTACCGATGCTCTGGGAAAGAAAGGCATCTTCATCCAGATATCTGGGAGGCAATCTATGCAGAGGGACCTCCATACCTACTTTCTATACTTTACCAATGAAGATTGGAAATGCCATCGGACCAGCAATAGGAAAGGCATAGTCATCTATTTCTTAGTGATCAAGAACCTCATCGCATGCAACTTAGGCCTCAACCATTGAGGAGTCTTTCAACCAGTGTTTAAAATGCTCTAGGTGCACCGAGGCTCCCTAGAGCCTGTGGAGCAAAATTAGAATTCTCAGAGCATCTCCGATGGTTGGAGCCATATTTTGGGTGCCAAAGCCAATTTGCACTGCTACAGTGTTTTTTTGCCATAATTTGGCCAAACTGCTCCAACGGTGTCCATGCCAAAATCTGGCTCCCTTCCTCATCTACCTTCCAACTTCCATTATCTCAACTAATTTTTGAATTACCAACTAATGTTTTAACTATTGTTTAACCACGTTCTAAGCACGATTTTAGTAACTATTTTTAGTAACCACCAAACTTTCTACCACAGCTGATTTTCTATGCATCTCAACAAACTATTTTCGTGCCACCTATTTTTTTATCTACTTTTCCCATCTACCTCTCCTTACCTAATTTTATTGGTTCCCTGAAACTGATGAGATCCTAAAGCCAAATCCAAAAGCCAGATCCTAGACTTGGCATGAGATCCAGCAGGACTTGGCATCAGATCCACTAGGACGTCCATTTCTGAAATCTAATTGAAATCCTAACTTGATGGTATGGTAAAAATTTCTGGGTTTTCTCTCAAAAATTTGTTTTTTTATTTTAGAAATCAATTGTTCTTGATTTGGTAGTTGAGAGTGGAGGGAGAAAGATGATATGGAAAAAATGGCAAGGGCCATTTCCCCTCCAAAAATTGGCCATAGAAACGGCCAAGGTCATTTTTGTCTGGAGGAACGGCATGGCGTTGGAGCAGTGTAAAATGGCAAGGGAGCCATTTTTTGGGTATGGCCTCCCGTTGGAGATGCTTTGACATACACAGATTAATTTATCATAAGCAACAACTGCATAAGCAAATGCTTCTAAAATTTTATATAAAATTTATAGTATTCACAGTGCTCAAATCTCCAAATACTAACAAAAGCATAACATCTATTAAAAATTACCACAAAGTTTAGTTTGAAAACATAGTATATTTGATAATGGCAATCAAAGATCTAATCATGCACGCCTTTGCTTCATCTTCTTCTCCTTCATCTGAATCTCCATCTTACCATTCTTCCCTCATCTCATAGTCCCATTCTTCTCTCATCTGCTTTTTGTTTGGTCCATCTAGAGCTAAATGATCAAAGCCTTTCTAGTTTGAAGGATTTTAGCTAGTGCATTGCCCCACGTTTTTAGTCCTCATTAATCCTCATTGATCATGCGCCTCGTGCCCTGCTCGAGGCATGCACCTCAAGGGCCTCAATTATGCTTCATGTACTGCTATTTCAATGATAAAACTTTGTGAGGGCAGCCACTTTGTGCATATATTGCCAAAGGTTAGGTCTATCTTCACTCCTCCCGGGCCCATACCCTATCAATTAGGGATTATGGTTACTGTTCTTGTTGTTGTATT
This sequence comes from Vaccinium vitis-idaea, assembly GCA_963854785.1. Lineage (NCBI taxonomy): Eukaryota > Viridiplantae > Streptophyta > Magnoliopsida > Ericales > Ericaceae > Vaccinium > Vaccinium vitis-idaea. The sequence continues at coordinate 14,807,331 of OY978224.1, read as the reverse complement.
GGTGAGTGTTGTCTACGTATCAAATGATGAGAAGGCAGCGTTCATACTAAATAAGTTAAGTTTTAAGAGGATGAGTATTCTTGATGGTTGCTAAATTTTTACCATTATTATTTTTTTCACGTATAATTTCCTCTTGTCAAGACAGTACTACATCCAAAGCAAATTGCTGCATTGGTACGCCAAATCTTGCAAACTTCTGAATGTCCAATTGATTCATCCAAGGCATATGAGGAAAAGTTATGGCTTAGTTGTCATCCTTCATGTTAGCAACTATCACCTGAGGTTCCCTTACCAACAATATGCCTTTAGATGGGGGTCTGCACCTGTTTACTTGTGACCCTCTAACTTCATGGTAGCCTGCCATAAAATAAGAAGAGCAAACATGTCCACTGCTGTTCTCAGGCCTGTATTGACCAAACGAGTCTTTTCCCCATGGTTTTCTGCCTGCAAACAGGCTTCTATTGAGTCACCTGCCTGAAATGAGGCTTCTATTGGGTCACCTCTCTATGGAGGCAAATTTGATGCTTGCAGAGCAAGGGTCTTAGGTTGAAAACAAGGCATCAGATTTTTTTTTGGTACTATAAGTTCGATATTGACAGAGCTAGCCGCTTTGATAAAATAAGTCCCAAGTTTGTCTCATTTGTTGAAGACGTAGCAGTGATTGTCTTGAATCTGGTATTACTTGTGTTTCGTCCAATGAGAAAACAGGTTTTTTCTCAAACATTTGCATGTACCCATGATATTTACCACCATGGAGGTACATTATGCGTTTGTTCCCTGTCATAGCATTCTCAAAGCTGTCGTTACATACTTGAACGAGTCTGTAAACTGAGACCTGCACTAGTTGTGGTTTAGACTTTGTTTTATATAAGTGGAGGCGTGCACTAGTTGTGGTTCTATACCTCGAGGATTTTGGGGTTTGAAATCATGGAATTTTCGGGTGGCTGCTACTAAAGGGACGTCATCAGAAGTTAACTTCAATTTTCCTATTGGATGATCACTTCAGCAGTACTAAATTGGGGTGATGAAATGAAAAATGGCCCAAAAAAAAAAAAAAAAAAAACGGAAAATACCTACTTGACTACTTCCCGTTCTCAAGTGCTTATCTCACTTTCCCCTGAAAAGAAAGCTTGTATTGTCTCTACTCTACTATGAGAAATTAGAGTCTTAACCGAGAATGTAAAACATCCTTTTTTAATAATTTGGGAAAGTTTGGCTTATGATACCGGTTGCCTTAAAGCAGTGACTCTATCCTTCGCTTGTTGCATCAAATTTTGCAAGCGAAGAACACGGGCATAGATTGTGACGATTACATTGGTGTTGGTACTTTTTTCCTTCCCTTAAACCGTGTTGATAAGTTCTCGGATTATCTATTTGACTAAAAAAGGATTGGCGACACCACTGTTGAAAGTCTCCTTAATATGATCTCTTATTGGCAAGTGCGTAACAATTGTTGAAAGACTTGTTGTTTGGGGTACCCAAAAGCTTTAGCCACATCCCCCACCGGAGACGCAAGTTCGAGTCACCATAATTACCTAACCATGAAGTAGGACCCACACTGGCTGTGTCGGCAATTGGACTTAGCACAAATAAAGTCACTGAAATTGGTTAATTTCTTGGTACATATGATAAGTATATGTAGCTATATATGTTTCTGTACAAGTATATACATGTATATATTCTACTATTTCACGCTATATCGGAACTGAGGTTCTAAAGGTGCTGGATAATGTGCTCAAGAAATATTGTGTATAATTCGCGGATGTAAAGAAAAATCTTAGGCATTCTCCAATTGTAATGGTATTAACACTCTGCCATGTTTTTTTTGACATGCTTCATGGTAGACGGCAGATGCTCTCCATTAGGCATGATCTTCCGAATCAGATTTGTCTTTTTCCCCTTTCAAAGCCATGGGTTGACAGTCGACTTATCACAAGTGAATTTTCCTAAGCTGTCATTCCCTTTCTTTTTTCTTTCTTGCAGTTAGGCATCAATCCTGCTACTGATCCCGCTGCACAGGATCCGTGGGATGCATTGGTTGGTCGTCTCTCATATTTATTTTCAAATGAGGTAAGTTGCGTGTAGAGTACTACTCAAACTAGATTTCCTTTTCACAATGGAAAACTTTCCTTATTTCCATTAGTGCCTAGAGATACCTGGACTGTTTTTTCAGCTTATTTAGATGAACATTGTGAAGATCTTAACTGTTTGTGTTCCTGCTTTTATATCTATTTTTCTATTGTTGCAGCTTATTTCCAGTCGAACATCTTCTTGTTTTGTGTTGCTTGCCCTTTCAACCCTTAGAATGGTGGTCAAATGTATACAGGTTAAATAGGAAGAATTTGGAGAGAAAACTTGCATTATTTTCTGTTGATTGGAAACAAACAAAATAGTATTTAAGACATGTAATATGGCGTTTGCCCCTAAAAGAAAATAGAAACAAAGGAAAGAAGTCGAACAAAACTAAACCTCGTACTATGAATCACGTGCTGCTTTCCATGCCTAGAAATTGAAAAACAACTGGATTGCCTTAGATGGTGAAGAAACTGATGCCCAAAAGAAGACAAGCAACTCATTTATCCCCTAGTGACTCAAAAGATTGAAAAACTTAAGCAAGACCACAAAGCTTTGTTTTCTTGTTACTTCCAAAACCTCTAAAGTTTGGTTAAAGCATATGGGAAAAAGAATTCGGTCCTGCCCAACGAGAACCCACCATTAGCAAGAACTAGTTCCATAAATGGAAGGCTAAGGTGGATGCAAGAAGTGGTTCAAAGATGCCTCATCCTCTTACACACAATACTTCATTTGGGGCAAAGGTTGCGAAGGTCTCATTTTTTGAAAAAAATTGTTGGCCATGAGACTATTATGAGCTAAAGACCGTTTTGAAAGTCTTTATTCTGAGAGCCAATACTGCTTTAAAAATTCTTTTGTGATAAGGAAAAAGGGGAATGTCTAGATGAACTGTGATCTTGGGAAAAATGAATTGCTTGAGATGTTCTGGTCGAATGAAGCGAAAACATGACACCCTCTTGTCCCTAACATTCAGATTCGGTGAAAAATCATCAAGGAGAGCCAGCAATGAAGCCATTTCAATTGATCGCCTGCAATTGAAATTGCTGAAACATTTGGAAGTCCATGAGATTGGAGCCACATGAAAAAATTTCGTAGAAGCAATGGAAACATTACTAAGTCAGATCTCCTGGTACAAATGTGGGAACAATCAAAGTACAAAAGGAAGAAGCACCCTCCAAAATATCCTCCCAAGTCCCAACACTGAGCACTCTCCCTTTCACGTTTAAAGATAGGACTCTTGCAAAACAGGAAGGAAATGAGATACAGATTTCCATGGAGGTAAGATTAGTGCTGTGTAACGTTTTCAAAACCAGTAATATGGATGAAGATAGTGTCAATATTTAGGGACAAAATTTCTGAAAGGTCCTATTTTGGTACTTGTTCGTATGTATAACACATGAATTACGCCAATTGTGGCGGGTTGACTGAACTGAGGGATACTGCAACAGAGGCATAATTGTATGTTGTTATCAGACAACTATTTCCATCTTCCCATGTTTCCCAAAGTCCATAATGGGTAATTGCTATCTCTTGTGAAAAACTTGACAAATCCAACGACCAACTTGGCCTTTTTTTGTGTAGTCTTACATATGAGAGGGTTCATTTGCCATTGTTGATGAAATAGTGCATTCCAATAAACTTCTGTGATTTTTTGTCGTGTTATTTTTGTTAAATGACAAAGTATCTCTAATCATTTCGGTTATTAATGCCCAATTATTTTGGTCTACACAAGACTCTTCTGGTTGATGCATAGTCCTTTAATAGCATTTTTTTTTTTGCTGGCTGTACTTTATGGAGTGAGGGAAATTGTGGTGGAAATTTTTTGCATCTCAGTTAATGTACTTTTCTCATCGATCTTGGGATATGTTTGCCACTTGTACTTAAATCAGTTTATTTGGACGTCGGAAGTTTAATTGACTATTTTTGCTAATGTTTCATTGGTGAAGTTCCTTTCATCTCTTCATCCCCTGAGCTGTCACTTTAGATCAGCTTTGCAAAGGGTGGGGCACCTCAGTTGTCTAGTTCCAATATCCGTCCTTGCTGTCTATGATGCAAAGCTCAGTAGTTTGTGTAAAACCATAAATCCCAAGGTTGAGTCAGATCCACTGTTGATTATGCCACTTGTGCTGAAGGCTGCTCAACGATCTGGTTCAGTGTCTACTCATGAAGATCAGCTTTCATTGCGGAGAAGAAATCCATACCCTCCTGAGATTATGCAGACTCTAGTCAACCAGCAATCAAGCTTGGCTGGAAGTATTTGGATTTCAGCAATCCTAATTCTGTGCTCCGTTGAAAAGACTCCTATATCCTTGATGCTCAAGATTGCCCCAAACGATTATTACCCGGATGTTATTGCTCAAAAACTTGGTTTAAGTGATGCTTCTACGGTTTTGGTTTCCAGGTAATGAGAACATAAATTGACTATGGTTAATGTGCATATTCTTTTTCTTCTACTCCCCATTTGTTAGTCACTTGGTCCCTTTTGACAATTTTTACTGTCCCAAAAGATTGTCCCTGGGCAAAAATAATGGGAAAAATGAGTTTACTCTTTTACCCTTCAATAGAAAAGAGAATGAAAATGTTTCCAAAAAATTAAAAGGGCAAAAAAGGAAAATCAAATCATGACAAGTGCAATGTGATTTTCTCTTAATAAGTAGGAATCGACCAACAAATAAGGACACATGGACTATATTCTTATGGGCTATGTAGCACCTACACAGACACGGCACCGGCACTCCGACAGGAAATTTTTTAAAAATTGGAGGACACGACACTAGGGGAGACGCTTTTATAAAATGTTAATGTACACTATTAAGTGAATAAAAAATAAAATATATATTGTAAAGATGTTACACCATATTTAACCTTAATCATATTTATAATTCGCGTAAGTTTTCGAACAAAAAGCGTTTCATCATTTATTTGTCTTTAGAATCAATGAACCACCATTGAACCACCATCATCATATATAAAAGTTCAACTTGCCTAAATTTTAATTAGAGTCTACTATTTCGTTTAGCACCCTGGCTTGTTTTACGAGTGCCCCTAGAATATCCAGATCATTTTTTAAAGTATCCCCGGAGTCTCCAACCTAAAAACATTGAGAAAAAATAGGACACTTTTGATTTGAATGTCGGACACCTGTCTAGAGAGTGTCGGTGTCCGACACGGTGACACCGGTACCTGACCTCCGACGAAGTGTCCGGGCTACATAGCTTATGGGTCACTCTGGATACACCACCTTATTTCTCTCCACCCTCCCCCTTATTGTGACAGTGACCCCTTAGAGAGGGTGTGGGTTGTCGAGAGAAATGAAGGGGTGTAGTTGGAATCGGCCCATTGTTGAAGAGGATTTCCACGTTTTCTAAATACAGGGTGTAGTTAGAATCGGCCTATTGTTCAAGATAATTTTCACTTTTTCTGAATACTCCCTTATGATTTTTGCCCCAATTTTATTGGATCCATTAAGGTGCCATTTGGTGGGATTTCACCTATGTAATACAACTGGAGTCACTGGACCAACGTGTATTGACATAGCTGTGGCTCATTAGCAAACTTACAGTCATTTTAGATTTACTAGTCTTACATGTGTGTCAAGACCATAGTTGATGATGTCTGTTCTTGGATTTAATGCATCTATACAATGTACGTGGGATCACATATGGGTATTCAACAATCCATAAAACAATCCATGAACTCACATCTTTCTCATTAAAGATTAACAAACATAGAACGAAACCATGTCTGGAACTGTGAAACCTATATCTGGAACCTAGCCTCTAGCATGGATAATCATATTTGGAATACCGAAGGAGGATGAGGGATGTGAACAGGTTGGGCATGGGACTGGTGCCCGGATGTAAACCCTAACTAAATAATTCCTTTTTTTGAGGGATTGAGTCCTTTTCTTCGACTCGAACTTGTGTCAGGAAGAACCTTGTAATGGAAGACTGAGTCCTCTTCCACATAGTATGATTCCTTGGCTTGATTAGTAGGGGAGTAAGAATACCTATAGTACGATTAAGAAAGCAGAGAGTTCCTGTCAGTGTGTGTAACACATGCATATGCGTGTAGCTGATGAACATACACATCATGCTATGCTATAAGCCTAAAAATGTTCACGACAACACTGGGAACATCCTTTATATTTGGAAAAACTCGGGTAAATAACTGGGCTTAAAATACTAATAGCTAGACTAGACAAGGAGAGGGAGAAGAATACAGAGAGTAGTGAGAGTCTGCCTTGTGAGGAAGATAAACAAGGGTAGGTCAGATGGAGGCAGCATAGGCTGAAACTCTCTGATTTGTTGATGATCGAACAAAATTCTAGTTCATCTTTTTTTTGTAAACTTGCTCTACCGCATTTTGGTTTGGCCCAAACATTTATGATGGGTCATGACAGGTTGGGGATCGAAAAGCTGACTTGAATTTCCATACCTAAGCCCCTTGCCTTGGTGGAATGATGTGTCCTCTATGAACTTCTATTTACTTGAAGAAACTGCACATTTCTTTTGCAGGACTGTTGGCAAAGCTTCGTCAGAGATGAGATTGTACTTCTGTGCACCCAAGTCATGTCTGGGGGATCTGTCATCAGGACTTCTAGACTCAACAGAATCTGTTTATCCCAAAGGATCCTTAAATAAAAGAGGAAGTTACTTATCTGGCCAGCTTATATATGGTGATGCAATTTTGGCATCTATTGGATACAAATGGAAGTCTAGTGACCTCATCTATGAAGATGTGTCCTTGCGCACATATTACAGGTCTTGTGCTCTAGAAGTCGTTTGCACCTTTTATACATAAAACTATGCTTGAACCACATACTTCAGCTACATCTGTACAATCATCTCCTGAAAATTTCATTTCGTTGCATCTCTAGTCTCTAGTATTGTCAATAAAAACTATTGTGTTGTACTATGAAGCACGGATACGGATACGATACGCGGATATGTGATTTTTCCAAAAAGTCGGATACGATATGTTGGGGGATACGTTAAATAAAAAATATAAAAATAAATATAATATGTTATATATATATTATTTTTCTGCTATATTCAAGTATATGTACATATACACACACACACACACACACACACACAGAGAGAGAGAGAGAGAGAGAGAGAGAGAGAGAGAGAGAGAGAGAGAGAGAGAGAGGTTGCTGCTCTAAGTCGATCGTTCTTTTATCTCTGCCAATCGATTTGCTTTGGGGGAAAAAATACATATAAAGCCCTAATGATGCTTTTAACTCACATATTTCATATTTCAAGTAATAACATATTTACCCCGCGCGTATCCAAAACCTATCCAAATACCAAAAAATAAATTTAAATTCTGGATACTTTAAATAACGGATCCAGAGCGTATCCGTATCCGATATGCGCATGATACGTGATACGGAGGCCAAAATAGAGTATCCATGCTTCATAGGGTTGTAGGCTACTAGGCTTTATAAAGGGTATTATGTTCTCATTTTTTTTCACCACTCTTCCCCACCAAATAGTACATACTCCGGGTAAGTTATTTAGCCAAATCATGTGCTTCAATGATTCTTTGAAATTGATTGGCAACCAAAAAAACTTGAACTTGGGACTTTCTCAAAGGCCGAGCAATGAGAGTGAGTGAGTTTGTCATGTCTTAATGATCGATCAAAATGATGAAAATTAGTTCGAGGTTAGAGCAGCCTTATTTCATGCTGTTTCTTTTTCTTGTATTAAAGCTAAGCTGAATAACAGCTGTCATTCACAAGTTAATCATTTCAATGCTCTGTCCTAATACTCTTCGAAACTCTCTCAATGTTTCTTTTCCTAGTGTTCTCTATTTCATTTTTTTATGTTATGATGATGAAATTTTCCTTTGCCAGTCAAAAAAACGAGTAACAAGTTAGTCATTTCAATTCTTTTCATAAGAAAATATGACTACAGTTTTATGGTATTGCATTAATTCTCACATAATCTTAGTGCATTTTATACTATCTGATACCCCTGTAACTTTGAGGGAAAAAGTGGCAAAAACTGTTTTTTTCAGTTAAAAAGGCAGAACAATAAAGCTAGTGACCAGTGCTAATAAGATTTCTGATACTGATACTTCAAGAAGGTTGACTTTTTCCTGAAATTTGCGCTGTAGCGTCATCCCTTTATGCTGGTCACCACCGGCATGTGCCATTGTCATTTGTAACGTGCTGGTGTTGTGGAATTTGCCTGCTTTATTATCCTGTTTGGAAATACATTCAGTGTCTTGTATGGTGAAAGGTTATAATCTCTCCTCATATGATGCTTTCACCATTATGAACCTTGTGAGCCACTAAATATATTCAGATTTGCATTGTTTGAGGTTACACTTCACGTTTTGCAGGCTACTTCTAAGTAAAACACCTTGTGGGCTTTACAAGTTGTCTAGAGATGCAGTACTTGCAGCAGAGTTGCCTGGAGCATTCACTTCGCGAACCAATTGGAGGGGTTCATTTCCAAGAGATCTCCTCTGTACATTCTGCCGTCAGCACCGTTTATCTGAACCTGTCTTCTCTATCGTAAGTAATCCCCTGGAATCATTGACAGAGTTTCCTGGATCACAGAAGAAGTTGAAGGTTACTGAGTCAGGCAACCAAGTAATAAACAAAGGTGCAAATGATATCAGTGGTAGTGTACCCATTGGATCCAGAGAGACTTTTAGTTGTGAAGTAAAAATATTTTCCAGGTGTCAAGATTTGATTATTGAGTGTTCACCAAAACAATCCTTTAAGAAGCAGAATGATGCCTTCCAGAATGCTTCTTTGAGAGTTCTCTCATGGTTGAACAAATATTTTAAGAAACTAGATATGGATTTAGAGGAGCTGACCTCTTGTGGAGACATTCTTGACATCCAATTTGATTCCCAACTCTTCATTAAAGAGTTTTCTCTGGCTGTATCTGTGTACACTCATTGGCAAAGCATTGGGGTTCAAGCGGAAGATAGAGTGTTAGATCCAGCTTGTGTAAATCAGCTGGGAGATACGATGGGCTCCACAGACATCAAAGGTCCAGATTCTGGAGTCTCTCCATCTAATGGGTCGTTGGTATCTGTAGTCTATTCAATATGTTTAGTTACTGGAGGAGAACATGGGAAAGAACTTATTGAAAGCACTGAAGATTTCGAGTTTGAGATAGGGTCTGGTTCTGTGATTTCCTGCCTTGAATCAGTTGTGACACAAATGTCTGTTGGTCAGTCTGCAAGGTTCTATATGAAATCCCCTCCTCAAGATTTGATTCTAGCTTCGGCTCGTGATTCTTCCTTAATTCTTCCAGTTTTAACTCCAGGTGGGTCATCGCCTAATATGTTGACTTTATCAAGTTTTATCACATTATGCAGCTAACTACACCAAGAAAATGGTGAGAATGTGAATCAGTTGGCATAGAATCGTTTCGTAATAATATCATAATCATCTCTCTTTGGAGGGGGTGAATGTATATGTATTGTGATCTCTCGTCGTATCTTCTATTTTAGGCGTAGAATCGTTTCTTGATAATATCGTAATCATCTCTTTTTGTGATCTTCTATTTAATGCATGGATTAGCCGTAGTCATATCTCTTTGTAATCTTCTATTATAGGTATAGGTTTCTAGGTTTTCTCTATTTAAGGTTGAGTATTGTAACATTTTGTTATTATTCAGAATTACGTACTAGTTCTCTGTCCCATTTGTTTTGTCACATAGTATTAGAGCCATAAGATCTAGGCCAGTTGGATTTTCGCTCTCCGGTGGACGGCCTAAGCCTCGCCACCATCCGCTAGGCGCACAGATGTAATACAGTTCCTTTGTATCTTCTCAGAAACGTATCATGATATTTCAGGCTCTTTTTCTCTGATTCACATCTCTGTAGTTCTGTCTCTCTAATTTCTAGTTTTGTTTCTCTGCATTTGCTTCAGAAATCTCTACGACACTCTTTATTCTCAACCATAATCCGAATCAACATCTTTTGAATCAGCATTTGAATCTGAATCGTCTGCATTTGAATCTGCATCGGTTCTTCCTCTACTCTGCACCTGTTTGCATATGTTCTGGCTTCTCAGCTTCCTGCCTCAACATTTCTACTCTCAAAACCGCCCGCCCGAGTAACCCACCTGCCGACCCGAAGGATTTCGGGCGGTTTTGAAGTTCCGGTCGGTTGGATAGCGGTTAGATTTTAAGTAAATTTCAGTTTTTGGGTTGCTTGGCGGATTGACCTTTGCCCAAACCGTGTAACCCGACCCTACCCGTGTATATATATCCTCAACATAAATACACACATATACATAGCCGTTCTCACTTCTGTACACGCTTTTCACTCTACAGCCGAACAAGTACACTTCATTACATATTGGAAAATGGGAATAGGTACAAAAGGAGTCAGAATTCGTGGGAAACTCAACAAAAAGGAGACCATGCATCTCTTTTTTTCTTTATTAATATCTTTTCCCATCCCATCCCATCTCCAACCCCAATCTTTTGTAATTTATAGTAGCTATGACTCTATAACGTTTTTTTTTCCCTCTTTGACCAATATACTCTATATGGCTTTAAATGTTCTCTCGCTTCTACTCTCCTCCTCCTCCTCCTCCTCTCTCTCTCTCTCTCTCTCTCTCTCTCTCTCTCGTGCACTACGTAGTAAAGCTCCATGGCAGAAAAGCTCAAGGGCACAACCACCGTATTCTCTTCCCCATCTCTAGCCTTCTTCCTCCAAAATCGTCTATGTTTTCTTTTCATCTTTATATATGTAAATTTTTCTTCCTCTAAGATAAGACCCGAATAACCCGACCACTACCTGAGTAGCCCGATTTAGTCGGTTCCAATGCGTGTTCGGTTCAAAATCGGGTGAGATAATTTTAGACCCGAACTTATTGTGTTGGGTGACGTGTGAGGCACAAACCCGACCCGTGCACACCCCTAGTCTTCATCATCCACTTTGAACGCAGTTCGCCGGTACCCTAGCATCTCCGACGACCCTATTACATCTCTGGGAAAACCTCTGTTTGCACTATTTAGTTTGGAGTTGGCTGACTTCTTTACGAAGACCCACACTACTGCTCGTTTCCGCTTTCTACTTGGCAAACACTCGATGCTCTATGTTCTCGCATCCTGAGTTTGAGGGTGTGTGTGAATGTATATGTATCGTGATCTTGTCGTATCTTCTATTTTAGGCATAGAATTGTTTCGAGATAATATTGTAATCATCTCTCTTTGGGGTGTGTGAATATCTCTCGTCGTATCTTCTATTTTAGGCATAGAATCGTATCATGATCTCTCGTGATAATATCTTAATCATATCTCTTTGGGGGGTGTGAATGTATATGTATCATGATCTCTGGTCGTATCTTCTATTTTAGGCATAGAATCGTCTCGTGATAATATCGTAATCATATCTCTTTAGAGGGTGTGAATGTATATGTATCGTGATCTCTTGTCGTATCTTCTATTTTAAGCATAGAATCGATTGGTGATAATATCATAATCATCTCCCTTTGGGGTCTTCTATATAAGGTATAGATTAGGTGTAATCATCTCTCGTTGTAATATTCTATTTTAGGTACAAGTTTACAGGTTTTCTGTATTTAAGCTTGAGTATTTTAACTTTTTTTATTATTCAGAAATAGATACAAGTTCTCTCTGCCATATTTTTTGTCACAGAGAATTCCTTGTTGAGCAGCAAGTTAAGTTCGTCGCCCTTACTTTGTGCAAAAGTTGGCAATATCAATATTATCCACCACGTGATTAGTGTGTAATGTCCTCTCGTCCAATTACAAGCTATGATACATGATTCCAGTATAGGAGTCAGGGGAAGATATGTCTAATTGTCGGATCCATCTAATTTTCAGTTTAAGGACACAGGGACTAGGCATATTCAGTAAAATTGTTGATATATTTCTTTTTTCTATTTGTCCCGGTGTCTACAATGAGCCTTTTGCCTCTCCATGCATAATATAGGTGTTCTATCCATAGATCATGGTAAATACATATTACAAATTATGATTGTCAAGTGAATATCCAACAAAACATGTTGGACACGGATCCCATAACTGGTAACCCTAACTGAGGGTTGAGCGTACGATTCCGGTACTTTATAGCTTGTACATATATAAGAGTCTATGACATATACTACTAGGATAATGGAAACGTGAATCATTTGATAAAGAAAATATTGTGGATGAATGTGGAGGACTGGAGGTTTACTTGAATACCTGGTTCGGGACAGGATAAACATGCATTTCACTTCACTGGACAGTGTACAAAATTTTGTCCCCTACTCAAGTTACTTTTTCCATGTTTACATGGCAGGAGGCTGCAGCTTAGAGTGCACCATAACTCTGTTGCAGGTGACAGAACCCTTGGAGGACAGAATGGAGCAGGCTCTATTCAGTCCCCCTTTGTCAAAGCAACGTGTAGATTATGCAGTCCAACATATTAAAGAATCTTGTGCTTCTTCTTTGGTTTGTGGCTTAGCCTTTGTTGATTTGTTCAGAATTCAAAACTGATCTTAAGGTTTAAGTTTGATTTCTGGTTTTGTTGCAGGTTGATTTTGGATGTGGCTCTGGAAGTTTACTGGAATCCTTGCTAGAATGCCCGACATCTCTGGAGAAAATTGTTGGTGTTGATCTTTCCCGAAAGAGTCTTGCACGTGCTGCAAAGGTCAATTTTTTTAATCTAAGTTTAGATCTAGTTTCTTCTTCTTGTTGTTGTTCAAATTTCCATCAATAGGAACTGAAGGAAATTATAAAGAACATGGCACAAATCATAATCACAAATTAATTTGTGCCCAATATCTCATTCATCACTATGTTGCAGCCCTGGCCGTCTCCATATCTGCTTGAGACATGGTGTGGGGCACAGTACTAATTGTTTGGTTTCCATTTATTTATTCCACGTACACTTTTAGGGATGGTTTTGGACTCGGTAGCTATGAGCCTATGGTGATGAAGTCGTGTTCATTTGCACGCATAGGATAAGAATCTTCTTGGTTTGGATTGACCCCAATTTATTTGTTTCCTGTAAAGTGTAGGAGCAGTCATAGTGCAACTTTCTTTCCATCTTTGTTTATAAAATGGCATGTGTATGGTTGATTTAAACTAGTAATTCTTTCGTAGAATGGTTCACTTCTTGTGCTTCAAATCTTATTACAGCTATTGTTCTTTATGGATTATGCAGATACTCCATTCAAAACTAAGTACAAATTCCAATGCTACTGCGTCAAGTACTGTTGTCAAATCTGTGCTGCTGTATGATGGTTCCATCACCATTTTTGACTCTAGGTTATATGGCTTTGACATTGGCACTTGCTTAGAGGTACTTGGTTCTCTTTCTGATCTAAGAATACTGATTAGATTTAGAGCTGGTTTTAATAAATGCATTGAAGGGTACTGTTACAACCTTTCCTTGCTTTTAATTGCATGCTGTGAAGTAACTCTTTAGTTTTACACATGAACATTTTAGTTTTAATGAAATTGGATTTCCCGTTTTCTGTAATCTCATAACCTTTGTTATCAGAACCATGCCCTTCATTATATGTATCTTATGATCCGATTTTATACACCAAGCTGTGGATTCGTATCTGCAGGTGAATCGTTCTAGAACGGAAATTTTATGATACAGATATGCATCATACTGTTCGGTTTGATACACCCAAAAACGATGTACTTTATTAGCATAATAGCATGTATCACTTGCAAAAGGAATTATCTGAAGTCATCTAGCGGGATAACTGAAAGTGTGGCAATTTGAGTATTGAAAGCCTTTTGAGGAGAGTAATAGGATTAAATGATCTGCAAATGTTTTATTATTCATCCATTTGATGAAGGTAAAAGAATTAAAACATAATGTTTTTAATATTTTTAGTTATTTGTCATTATGTTGGTTGGGAAAGTTCTTTTTTAAATAGGTATAGATAGACTTCAGTTTTGGTGCGAAATACAAAAGTTTCTACTGAAATTTATGTTGTTGTGTATTTATTCTTGTATGATGTACCTTAATTTTTTGTTCCATAAACTCGCGCATAAGATTGCACATAACAATCCTAAAGACCTTAAAATGGATATTTGAATCATTTTCTATAAAAAAAGAGTAGAATGTCGTAAATTCTAAAAGTATTATAATTACAAAATACAGATAATTTTTTGGAAGGTGTAGATATCAATTTTGGACATTCTTTATGAGATGGAGGGAGTAGTCATTTGATTTACATCTTTTGTGATACAAGCAAACAGTCTTCCCTATTGGATCACGTGATCTTGAATTCGTCACCTAAGACAATTTTCTTATGGATTTATGCCTGGAATAATGTACTTTTTATGATATACTTTTGCCATCCAAAGGCATAAATTATATTTCTACACAATCTAGAAATTAAATCGAGTCGGAGTGTTTCGTGATTCGAAAGGCGACACTTGATTCTTGATTTGATTCATGTTTTGACAACTATGCTCATAACCTTAGTGATGGAGTCCTAGGGTATGTGAGGCCTGTAAATGGTATTTTTGCGTGATGTCACCTATAAAAAATAAATAACTGGTGAATAATAGTTAGCATGGACACTTCGTCGGAGGTCCCCACCCAGTTTCAGACACCAACACTCTCTGGACACTCTTCAGACACGTGTCCCACACTCAAATCTAAAATGTCCAATTTTTTCTCGACTTTTTCCGTTTGGATACTCTGAAGTTGCTCTAAAAATTGTTCCAGACACTCTTGGGATACTCGCAAAACACGTCGAGGGTGTTAACCAAAATAGTAGAGTCGTAGTGTAACGACATGCGCCAGCTGACCTTCTAACCTTTAGCCTAAACAAATGACTCAAAAGGTTAACCTCGAGTTACCATAACTGCTTGCGTTTCCTTGTATATCGAATTAACTTTCGATATTTTTCTGATGTGGGATGGATTGGGTTGCCACACGTAGATTCTAATTTAAACTTAAGGGACTCTTATTATTTTGTGTTACTGACTCTAATTTAAACTTAATGGACTCTTATTATTTTGTGTTACTGACCTTACGGGTTGATTGTTTGTTAATTATAAAGACCATTAATGATGAAATGCTTTTTGGTTAATATACTATTGTTATTGATGTAATGATAAACATGATTGAAAGTATATATAGTGTTACATATTCACTATTTCACAGCCTCTTCTTCTTCTTCTTCTTCTCTCTTTTTTTTTTCTTTTTCTTTTTCATATGACGCTATACATAAAGTACTTTTGGAAACATGTCCCCCAACGTGTCGTGTGCTCCTATTTTTTGAAATATACGTGTCACAGTATCAGTGTCTTGTCGATGTCGTGTTACGTCCTTGTGTCGATGCTATATAGGTTACAATCTATGAAGCACCAACACTCTTAGAGGCCGGCGTATCCTAGTGTCCAACACGGGACACGCGGGGGACGACACTTTTGGGGATACGGCAGGGGTTAAATATGCAATTTTTTTAATTTTTTGGGGGCTAAATATGTATTCCTTAAAATATTTTGGGTTGAAAGTGCAATATGATGCATGTATGATGCTTGTTTATATATATTGAAGCTTCATGCTTATACATAACTATATTTTCCATTGGTATATAATGAATGTTACTTTATTTTATTTATTTTTGCCGTGTCCGTGTCCCTTTTTTTGAAATCCCATGTACCCCGTCCGTGCCCGTGTCAGTGCTACATAGGTTACAATTATAGAATATCATTTTCTTGAGTCAGTCAGTACCCTATGTGAACAAAAGATCTTGATGAATTCATCGAGTCCTTTCAGTTGATCAATTGTGCAAGAGACTGGATATGGAATTGTCTGAAAGGTGATTGAAGTATATTGCCAAAGAGGGTGGCATCATAAATTTTGTAAACCACATGATACATTCATTTCATAAATGTTTGAAAATGCATGCACCTAGTTGTGTTCCAAAAAATGTAGATCGTATCCAGCGGGTTCCAAAAAAAAGTGTTGCCAAATTGCCAGCGGAGGTCAGGAAAGTGTCCAGTGTTAAAGTGCCCGTGCTTCTTGGGGGTACCCGTGTGTGATTTGATGTTGCATTTCTTTGCAGTCATGCAAATTGTCCTTTATTGCTCTTGGGACTGATGTTTACTGCTAGTTACTTGGACTAGGCTTGTGAGACATCATTTAGAAGACCATCTTCAGTGCACTTTGGGCTATGTAAATTTTTTTAGGAACTTTGGGCTGTGTATTAAAATCCTACCAATTCCAATCAGAATGCTAGTAGAGAAATTGCCTTTTTGATGGATGTCTGTTGAGCTGGTTATTAGCTTCACCCTTTGAAGAACGGGCTCTGTCTCAGATTCTGCATATGATGTTCCTTGAACAAACTGGGTACCATCAGTAGACTTTCCATTGAAGATTCTTGCATTTGTTTCCTTTACACTTACCTTTACCTTTTTGATGAATTTTTTGGTAACTCAATGTTATGCATGATTTATTGTTTCATTGGTTCCTACATTGGTCATTGTTGTGATAATTAACAGGTGATCGAGCACATGGAGGAAGACCAAGCACACTTATTCGGCGACATTGTGCTAAGTAACTTCTGTCCGAGGATTCTAATTGTCTCCACACCAAACTATGAGTACAATGTGATACTCCAGGGGTCTACTCCCCAAATCCTAGAGGAGGATCCTGACGATAATAACCATTCACAATCTTGTAAGTTCCGTAACCACGACCACAAGTTTGAGTGGACTCGTGAGCAGTTTGGCCGTTGGGCTTCTGACCTTGCTGCGAGGCACAACTACAGTGTTGAATTCAGCGGAGTTGGTGGTGCTGCAGACAAGGAACCGGGATTTGCCTCCCAGATTGCTCTTTTCAGAAGGGTAGATGAATGTCCCAAAAACGTAGATGTGACCCATAAGTACAGTGTTATATGGGGATGGAATAGCACCTCACAGTTCTAACATCTGCTCTCTGACACTTAGAAATAATTCGAACTAGTGCACAGATAGAATATTTTGCTTTGAATTTCTACTCGGGGCTGTATAGGCATATTAAGATTATCCGGATTTGGCTATGGAAAAGGCTTTTTTAATCGTGGAAGGCGATATATAGATGTCTCGCAGATTTTAAGAAAATGCAATTTATTGGAACTTCAGGCATTGGACTGCTTCATACCAAATGAAGCCTTTACTGAGATCATTACCCAAGCTGGAGATGGTCTCATACAAACTACTTCATGTGGAATGCAGGTTATGTTCTTTTCATCGAAATCCTAAACAACGGCTCGTCAACGAAATCAGCCTTCAACCACCTTTCTACGGCACGTTTTTTCAGCAACAAAACAGGTTATGTTCCGCCTTTGCCAACGATTACAAGCTTGAAACTTGGATAATCAACAGTCTGCTGATTCTGCAGAGCCTGCAACAGAAACCATCACAAATTACTACCAAAATGCATAGACTAAAACGAATAAAACGTAAAACATTATCCTCTCTTTGTTTCGTTGCAACATCAAATTCATCTGTATCGTATTATATCCTATCAGGTATAGATCATATGTTTTATTCTAACTATTACGTTAAGAGTTCCTTTTAACTATATCGTATTAAGGGATCTTTACTATTGTTTTCTTCTAAAACTTTGTATATCTAATGTCATTCGTCAATAGCTTTCATGATAGGAGTCAATTCTCTTCTTGGAAAAGTCTGTCAGGTGCAAAGTCTGTCACATACTTCGTTAGTTATGCTATTCTAGCAAAAGAACGCCTTTTATTATTTATATATATTTTTTTACAATCAGTGCCTAAGGGGGTGTTCCACTAACAAAAAATAGTTTTTTTCAAAAATCAAGACAGGTCATTCTCTCACAATACATTACATAAAAAACTGTGAAAAGTCAATTTATTTAAAAAAACCCCTTAGTGGAACACCCCTAAATGCTTTTCGTTTATATGCATTGACAAATTTTGACAACTAAAATTATTTTCTACAACAAAAAATCCCCATGCATTTAAGGAAAAGATAAAGGAACGACAAATTGATTGTCTCCCATCCAAATAGATGCTCCCTCCGTCCCAATTTGTTTGTCCACTTTTTTTACCTTTACATGTCCCAAAATGTTTGTCCAATTTGAAATTGACTCGTCAAAGTCCCCTTAATGCCTCTTCAAAAAAATTATGCCTAGGTGCATTCTCATTTAATTTTAAAAAGCGAGGGGCATTCTAGAAAATTAGAATTAAAGCTTTTTCATTGTCATTACTTAAAATTTTAAAGTGGGACCCATGATATTTAACAAGCAAGAGCTTGCGGGCCTTGCCCTTGAAGATGATATTGAAGAACAACTATTTTATGACAATAATGGATTCCAAGGAATTTCATTAGTGACTATTGCAAAATAAATGATACAAAATCATTAAAAAGCACCCAAAAAATGGATAGCTGAGATGATGGCAGCAATCGATATAATTTATGGAACAGTTTGAGCCAACTATAATAACCGCATAGTATTGGACCAAAGGACTATAAGAACTATGATAGAAGCCAAATGATGAGGATAAGGGAATAATTAAAGTGTTACTACTCAATAGAAATAGTGCAAAAAAAAAAAAATAGTAATAGATTATGAGTAAAAAAAAAAACATTTCAAAACGTGATGGCCGCAACTAACGATGGTAGTTGTTTAGGTTAACGATTTTGATGTACAAAAATAATATATATCAACATGATTGCAGATAAATTGATAATTGTAATTGCGTGATTATAATCATAATCCGATAGTATAATCATGAGCGGGATACTTTATTTTCAAAAGCTATTGACGATTAATTTTAATTGGTATGATGATCGAAATTTGAGCATGTGTGAAGCGCTAAGTTAAGATAAAAGAGAAACTCACATC
Organism: Vaccinium vitis-idaea; assembly: GCA_963854785.1. Lineage (NCBI taxonomy): Eukaryota > Viridiplantae > Streptophyta > Magnoliopsida > Ericales > Ericaceae > Vaccinium > Vaccinium vitis-idaea. Next base: position 14,788,429 of record OY978224.1, on the reverse strand, counting down.
ATTCCGTTACGGTGATCACGACCAGAATAGAATAATGATCTCAGAGTTTCTTACTCCCTTCGTCCCAATTTAAGTGTCTCCTCAGGGAAACATGTATTTTCTTTGATGTAAAAAAATATATTTCAATTCAATTTTTTAAAATCTTTTTCACACCAAATTAAAGTGATTGCTCAATGAGCACTTTAATTTGGTGTAAAGAATATAAAAAAAAATATTATAAAGAGGACCATAATTTTCTAGGGTTTGAAAATGCACAAATTCCAATAGTGGACACTTTAAAATGGGACAGAGGGAGTTTTTGGTTGCTGCTTTAGTACAAATTCAAACGTCATGTGTAGATTCCACAATTAAAGTGTACTTTTAGGCTCCGTTTGTTTCGACGCAAAAGATTTTCCTCATTTTCTGTTGTTTGGTTACACAAAAGAAAGGAAAATATTTTTTGAAGTAAATCATTTTCCATCATCAGGCACAAATGATTTCATCCCCGATTCTCTGCAAGTCGTTTTCCCCCGGAGCGTCATCCTTGGATGGAGTGCCGACTATTCACATAATCAACAGCCGATGGGAGAGTGTAATTTTCTCCATCATCGCAAACCCAAGTGTGTCTACACTTGTGTGTCACTAGAAGTTTGGTCATAAATCAAGTCCTAATCCGGGGCGTGCAGTGAACATTCTTGACCGTTGATCTCCGCAATCAATGGTTCAGATTCATCTAAGCACTCTTACCGGTAAAAGTATACAAACATATCTAAACCATTGATTGCTGAAACAGACTGCTCGGACACTCACTACAAGCCCCCCGGGTCCGGTCGGCCTTAGACTTTTCAAGAGCCTAAAACGAAATGAAAGTTTAGGGATTGGAACCTTTTTGTTTGACTATTGGAAGGGGTACCAATGTAGGAGGGGCTCCTCAAATTTATAAACCGTTAGTAACCTAAAGCAGCCGTATCTCGAACTTTAGCTCAAGGCCGGCTCTAGTAACCACCCCAAGTCTAAAAAAAAAAAAAAATGCCCCAATCAAGAAACTGCAAAACTAGGGTAGAAAATTGTAGTGCCTGAAAACATCATTTTGCAAATTAACTTTTGTCTTGCCTTTTTAACTTTTTGCAACCTGCCTTCAAATACAAGATCCAAACCCAGATTTTGTGACCTGAAGTTCGGTAGCATGAAATTCTTTAATCTCCAATAGACATTTTCAGCAAATTCATTCTTTAATCCTCAAGCTTAAAGATATGAATAACGGTCCCATTATATCGACATTCTTCTATGTTAAAATAAATAAATAAATAAATAATATATATATATATATATATAGGAAGCCGGTCTCCTAAGGGATCCCTCATACAAAATTCCGTGCAGACTTGGCCCTTTTTCAACTTTCCGGATCAAATTTTGACGATCCGAACCGCTCAATGTTTTTAAAATGCATTTTCCAAGGTCCACGCGGAAAATCTTCAAAAAAAAATACCCGGAAGGGCTTGATCCACACAGTTTTCGGTAAAACTGTACATATAAAAATGCATTTTAAAAACATTGAGCGGTTCGGATCGTCAAAATTTGATCCGGAAATGCCAAGTCCGCACGGAATTTTGGTGAGGGATCCCTTAGGAGACCATTTTCCTATATATATACGAAAAACTTCCAATCCAAACTCCCGGATTTTAAAACGTCCGGACCTCCACCTTCCAAATTTTTTTTTGAAAATCCAAACCGTTAGATGTGTTTAAAACGTGATTTTAAGGTCCAACACGAAGATTTGGCAAAAAAAAATACCCGGAAGGGCTTGATCGGGGCAGTTTTTCACAAAAACGCAAATATAGGTCCGTAAAAAGGGGTTTGGATGTGAAGTGGTTTATATATATATAGAGTCCCGATCCAGTCAGGGATCCCGAATCCGGGACTCGTAGTTCCGGATCAAATTTTCACGATCCGAACCGTCTAATGTGTTTAAAAGGTGTTTTTAAGGATCCCCGTCAGAAATCATAAAAAAAAAAAACATACCGGGAAGGGCTTGATCCAAGCAGCTTTTCATAAAACTGTATATATACAATTTTTGTGAAAAACTGCTTGGATTAAGCCCTTTCCGGTATTTTTTTTATATAATTTTTTGCGGGGACCCTTAAAAACACCTTTTAAACACATTGGACGGTTCGGATTATGCAAAAACAATTTTTAAAACCTCGAAAACACCATTTTTTCTTCAATCCGGGATCCTTGACAGGATCACCGGTGTGTATATATATATAAGTTCCACTTCTTCTTCGGACTTCCAGACCTCCGTGATCCGAGCATTTTTTTGACGATCCGATCCGTCCAATGTGTTCAGAAGGTGTTTTCAAGGGTCCACGCGGAAAGTCTTCAAAAAAAAATACAGGGAAGGGCTTGATCCAAACAGTTTTCTCAAAAACTGTATAGCCCTTCCCGGTATTTTTTTTTTGAAGATTTCCCGCGTGAACCCTTGAAAACACCTTCTGAACACATTGGACGGCTCGGATTTTCCAAAAAAAATTTGCAACACAAAAAAAATTATTTTTTCTTATTTTCGGGAGGGTTTTTTTTTGTGTTGCCAATTGTTTTGGGAAAATCCAAGCCGTCCAATGTGTTCAGAAGGTGTTTTTAAGGGTCCACTACAGTTTTGCGAAAAACTGCTTGGATCAAGCCCTTCCCGGTATTTTTTTTTAAAGATTTCCCGCGTGAACCCTTGAAAACACCTTCTGAACACATTGGACGGCTCAAATCGTTAAAAAAATGCTCGGATCATGGAGGTCCGGAAGTTCGGATCCCGGACTAGAACCGCATCCTCTCTCTCTCTCTCTCTCTCTCTCTCTCTCTCTCTCTCTCTATATATATATATATATATATATATATATGGAGCACTTCTAGTCCGGTCTTCCCGTTTCCGGACCTCCATGATCCAAATTTTTTTTTGACGATCCGAGCCGTCCAATGTGTTCAGAAGGTGTTTTCAAAGGTCCCTCGCGGAAAGTTTTCAAAAAAAAAATACCGGGAAGGGCTTGATCCAAGCAGTTTTCGCAAAAATTGTAAATATACTATTTTTGCAAAAACTGCTTGGTTCAAGCCCTTCCCGGTATTTTTTTTTGAAGATTTTCCGCGTGGACCTTGGAAAACACCTTCTGAACACATTGGACGGCTCGGATTTTGTTAAAACAATTTGCAACACAAATAAAAAATAAAAAAAGCTCTAATCCGGGGGTCCGGATTAGAAGCTATGCCTATATGTATATATATTAAATAGAGCCCATTGGGATTATTACCTCTAAGTCTAGAAAATAGATATCTAATTACCATTAATGTAAGTCATTTTTTTTAATTACCACTAAGGTAAGTCACTTTTTTTTGGAGTTTAGATTTAGGGTGCACTTTCCTATTATAGGGTTTTAATGGTTTAGGCACTTTCATAAAATACCCTAGGATTTTAGGCACTTTCATAGAGTACTATAATCGTAGGATACCCTAGTCATAAGGGTACCATAGAGTTTAGGTTTATGGTGCACTTTCATATTATAGAGTTTTAGTTGTTTAGACACTTTCATAGAGTACCCTAAGATTTTAAGCACTTTTATAGGATACCCTACTCATTGGGGTACCCTAGAATTTAGGTTTATGGTGCACTTTCCTATTATAGGATTTTAGTGGTTTAGTCATAGGGTACCTAGTGTACCCTAATGTAGGGTACCCTAGAGTGTAGGTTTAGGGTGCAATTTCCTATTATAAAGTTTTAGTGGTTTAAGCACTTTCATATGGTATCGCTTTGACCTGATGAGAATTTTTCAGAGTTGAGCTTGACCTGATGGTAATTATGGGATCCAAGGGTGACCTGATGGTACATGTCCCAAGGAGAAAGACAATTCAGGCTTAAATCGAAAGATCAAACTACACACTGCGCATACCACTTATTAGGCTTAATGGAGAGCATCAAACACTCAGAAAAAAGACAATTTGAGTAAAAAAACACAAAACACTTGCCACAGTAAGTGATGGAGAAAACTGGAGAGCTGCTTACCCAGGAAAAATACTACTACATAAATTGGAGTCCAGCTCCTCTCCAATCCTTTCAAATGGTTCGGGAGAAAACAACCTCCCCAATTCCGGTCCGGGAAAAAAAAAATTCCGATCCCACTTCACTAATCGTGACTATTCATATTTTTAGCAATGGAGAGCATCAAACACGCCAAAAATCAAGTTGATCATTTATAAATGGATTTCGAAAAACACTTGCCTTGCAAAAATAGGTTTTGTTCCAATGTTGCAATCTTATTTTTGCAAGATAATGTGTTCCAAAATCATATCAACAAATGATGTCCAATAAATTTAATTTTCGGTATACTTGCACCTTGTTCGGTTTGGGTCTCAAGACCCACCCTGCACGACCCACCCTGCACGGTCTCGAAAAAAATTCTCTACTCATTACTCCAAAAACCCTCCCTCAAAACTCAAACTGAACAAAGCCTTGATGTTCTCAACTAGCTAAACAAAATGAACGGTCTCAATTATAATGGGGGATTGTAAAAAAAATTCCGGGCCAAAATTGGAGAGGAGCTGGACCCGGTACATTGAGAGCACTTCTTTCTAGCAATGTCTCGTCACAATCCTAGGGAAAAGCAAAAGTATGAAAATGATTTGTTTTCGGATTGGATTTCTTTCGGATTGGATCGTACCATTTAGAGATATCCGAACTTGATCTGACATTCGCCAGATTTGAATAATCTTGGATCTTCGATCCACTGACAGGCCTACTTCCAACAGCTTAATCAGTTGGCAAGAAAGTGCAAACATAGTTTACCCTTACATATAGTGCAATTACAGGCACGCGGCATAGGAGTGCTGGAGTACATAATTGTAACATAAAAAGCAAAGATTTAGCATACTTACGATGATCATTCTGATTGACGTATCCCAGAATTAAAAACATCGAAGCAAAGAGACCAAAAGGTAAAACATGCCACTTACCACGGGGCTGCAGCTAACTTTTCAAAATCATGCTGGGTATTCTGAAGATCTTGATCTATGACACCCATTTCCGATTTCAATCTATCAATCTCACAATCAGTCATCTTCTCCATGGATATAGCCAATGCAAGCTTTTCTTGTAACTCCTCCATCTTCTTATTGATCTCACGAATCTCATCACCAATTTTTCTTTTCTCAAGACACTGCTCCGTGATCCTCATCTCAACTCCTTTCGATTTTTCCAAAAGCTGTCCCTGGTTTTCTCTCTTTGATAGCAACTCATTTAGACGTCTTCTTAGTGGGCGAACGTCAAAGCCATGCGTTTCCAATTCAGAAAGAGTTTCCAAACTGCTATCGATTATGTTTCTAGGATCGCTAAATTGCAATTTTGATATTTTCTCCACCACACTGGAAAATATCACCATCTGTCCTATAGCTAACCCTTCTCGACTATCCTCCTTAGACGTAACCAAAGGACTAAAGTGTGGATGTTGTGGCATCTTTTGAAATATTTCCATATGTTCAAGGGTTCCCCAAATCGGGGAGCGCTTTTCAAAAGGCGAGTTTTTATCCTTTTCTGACACATTCTTACCACAGGAAGCAATTGCAGGAGATCGCATTGCACTTTCATCTGGTCCATCACTAGCATCAGCACTTTGAAGGACATTCAAATCCAAGGATATTTCTAAAAAGGAAAGGTGAAAATAGTAATTATACAAAAGAAGTTGAAATAGCCAACTAATAAGGCAAATAATAATACAATCATCCTAAAAAACCATTGAAGGATACAGCCATCAATGCAAATTTATAGAAACTTACCTGAGTCATCCACACTGTATGGAGGGTTCATTCCTTCGCACCGCATCAACTGAGGTCGGTCTTTAGACTCATTAGATGCTTTTTCTATGCATGCTTCTTGAGTTCCTACAATGTGGGGGGGAAAAAAAAAAGACATGGTTGCAACAAGCAGAAAACAAACTAAAGCTGTTAAACGGGAATGTAATGTAGTTGTTTCTGCTGGGCAAGAAAATCAATAAATCATACTACATTTACCCACCGTAATAGACAGAAATCATTTTCCAGGATACAAATAAATCATATTCGTATTCCACATGGACCACACCATCTCTCATACACTTTTCAAGATCATAACGACAACATTTTCCATGATAGTTAGAATCCACAACAACGAGTATGTACTGGAGGATTCCACTTGGTCCTTTAGTTTCATTTCTATGTTTAAGTCAACCCAAATTCTTTGGTGTTACATCAAGAGGAATAAAACTAGGATTTTTACAACATCTTACGGATTCTCCGGCACAAGAAGCACCTCAAATAAAAAATAAGACTGTCGGAAGTCTTGTGATTACTTCTTTGATATATAAGCACATGAAAAAAAGACAGTGTAGCCACACACACAGCATAGATTGCCCAGTATAACGTGGAGAAAAAACTAAAACTCAGCGATTCTAAACATAGTGTGGGGTGTGGTTTGGTTATCTGCTCATCCGTCCTTGGGTCAGATCCAAACTTACTCTCCTTCGTCTTCCTTGGTTCCGTCTGCAAAACTGGGAACCAGTTAGCGCCGTCCGGCTGGGATCAGCTGTAGGGCAGTCCGATGCCTAAGAGACAGGGAGAGAGAAAGGTACCTACATTATTCTGGACTAGAAACGGCTTACCACCCTTTGGTTTATCCCTTAGGCATTATAGTGAGTCTGTACTTGCTCCCCATGCAAGTCCGTGCCAGTCACGAACACTGTGACATCACCCTACCCATCCCTGATAGATGACGTCATGCATGCCGCTCAGAGTCCACATGACACGTGTCTGGGCACCAACACCGAAGATTCTTGGTGGCGTTTGAGTCACGTCCGGGCACCGACACCATCACCAACCATACGCGAAATTGCAAATTTTCCAAGTCAATATTCCAATTCTTAGCCCCCATACATTTACATTGATACGCATTTAGTTTATGAAAACATGAATTCCTGAAAATCCTGATTTCTCGTTGTCTGTCAATCACCATATTCAGCTGATCCTTTCATTGCTGTTCTTGGTTGTTATGTTACCGTGTGACTCACAACTTTCTTTTTCATATTTGCGTAGACAGGCTAGAAGATGCCTGTGATTACCACCAATTGCTTGCATCATCATTCCATGATATTCAAATTACTAATGATATTCAATATCATCGTTGACTAACTCTATTATACGGAGTAATATATGAAGTATACAGATAGACTGGAAAATAAGATTCAAGGTATCAACTCAGCCTTGCCATGCTCTTCTTGATTATCACCACCAGTTCATAGTTGTCAACAAGCTATGATATGGGATGCGTATTCTACGCTTCGTATCGTCTCCTTCCAAAGCTATAAACATCCCACCCAATATCCCCTTTTTGTATAGAAATCCTACAATACAACACTACCCTATGATATATTCGTGTACTCCGACTCGATACGTATCCTACAATTACTTATTGGAAAACACGTTATACCATACCTTAAGAAGAGGAACACGAAATGCGTTCTACATTGTTTGACCTAATTATGATGACATTCATACCATTTGATGAAATCCAACACTCAATCTATTTAGCTAGAATGGTGTAAAGCTATGTAGCACAGACACAGACACAGACACAAACATGGGATTTCTTAGAAAGGGACATGGACATAGTAGGGGGAACGAATAAACTAAATAACTAAATAAAATTTATTTTACACCACTGGAAAATATATATATATATAGAGGAACTCTCTAGTCCGGGACTAGAGAGTCCGGAACTCATAGTTCCGGATCAAATTTTCATGATCCGAACCGTCCAATGTGTTCAAAAGGTGTTTTCCAAGGCCCACGCGGGAAATCTTCAAAAAAAAATACCGGGAAGGGCTTGATCCACGCAATTTTGAAATATGCAGTTTTTGCGAAAAATTGCGTGGATCAAGCCCTTCCCGGTATTTTTTTTTGAAGATTTCCCGCGTGGGCCTTGGAAAACACCTTTTGAACACATTGGACGGCTCGGATCGTCAAAACAATATCGGGAAGGGCTTCAAAACGCTTCAATCCGGGATTTCCAGGATCCCGGACTGGAGCCTCCCCGTATATATATATATATATATATACACGGAAAATTTCCTATCCGGACCCCCGGATTTAAGGAAAAATTTGATTTTTTTTCACTTTTAAAAATTGTTTTTGGAAAACCCAAACCGTCCAATGTGTTCAGAAGGTGTTTTCAAGGGCCCACGCGGGAAATCTTCAAAAAAAAAAAATACCGGGAAGGGCTTTGATCCAAACAGTTTTTCGCAAAAACTGTATACCCTTGAAAACATCTTCTGAACACATTGGACAGTTCGGATCGTCAAAAAAATGCTCGGATCATGGAGGACCGGAGGTCTGGAGGAGAAGCTCTCCCTATATATATAAATATATATATATGATCAACTTCTAATAAGGACCCTTATATGAGGACCAAAGTAAGGACCTCATGCTTTCCGACCAAATTTCGACGATCTGAACCGCAACTTCAAACGAGGGATCCCTCATTTTAAATAAAGTGAGGACCAAACAATTTTTCCCCTTTCCAAACTGAATTTCGACGATCCGAACCGTTATATTGTGTTTTTGTGATCCGGACCTTAACATGTGTTTTTAAGGTCCACCGCGAGGAGTCGTCCAAAAAAAATACCCGGAAGGGCTTCATCCAACCAGTTTTTGTTAAAAACGTACTAGGTTAAGTGTTAGTGTGCAGTTACCTATTCCTATGTTGGTGATAATCAGGCAACGCTACATATCGCTTCAAACCCGATATTTCATGAGGACCAAACATATTGAAGTAGAATGTCACATTGTTTGAGAGAAGCTATGTTACTTGGACTCGGGTACGGGTATCGGATACGGGTGTGGATCTAGGTGTCGGACACCTCAAGTTGAAAAATACAGGATAAGTGGATATGGATCCAAATTCGGACACGGGTACGGGGATACGTCAAATAATCGTAGTTTCAATATATTAAACATTGGTTTTTTAAATGTATTTTTTAGTTATTTTTAATTTTAATATAGTAAATAATCAATATTTTATGTATTAAAAATACGTGGGTTATTTTGTTTAGATAATAAAAGCCCATAAAAAGTTATGGAATCAACTTATATTTGCCCAAATGTGCAAGCCCATTAATAGCCCAAAGGGGAATAAATAGGCTCATTAAAAGATATGTAGCCCAATTTAACAGGCACACAACCTGTACTCAGATCCAGCAGATAAAAACCTTAGAAAAATAGTCCCATTGCTTCTAGATCCACCGAAAAAGTAAATAGGCTGCACTTACTTTACAGCACTTTGGCAACAAAGTAAAAAAAAGAAGTCCCCATCAGTCACTTCAATTTTTTAAAGGCAACCACCGTTAGATCCTCATCTCCATCCAACGGCTTAGAAAAAAGAAAAGAAAAAAGAAATCAAACAGTCATTATCGTCTTCCTCGCTGCTCTCTGAGTCGGGGACTGCAAGTCGATCTGTGATTCGGTTCTTCACGCCTCTCTTCTTCGTCAAGGTACGTCGAATCTCCTCCTCCTCCTCTTCTCCTCCTCCTCTTTCTTCTTCTTCTGTAAAATCAGATCTGCAGAAACTAGAAGTATCCGATTTAAAATAGCCGCACCCGACACATATCCCGTACCCATACCCGCGTCGTACCCGTGCCCACACGGATACTTCGCCAGAAATGGCGGATCCGTGCAACATAGGAGAGAAGACAGATGGGGTGGGGTGTGTTGGCTACTCCCTTCGTATCTACGAGAGCTCAATTGGCTAGTATCTTCACCAAATCGTTGTTTAAACCACGTATAGAGTTTCTATGTAACAAGCTGGGATTTGTGATATTTATTCTCCAGCTTGAGGGGGAGTGGTAGGATATTGTTAGTCTAAGTATTAGTCCCACATTGGTTAACTAAGTCTTGTACTGTGGTATCTCATCTCATAATATAATTAAGACTATAAGAATCATTTGTGTTAGGGTTAATTAACACCCTAAACACTCTTTTCTCTCCCAAACAACAGTCTGCCTATAAGACAGCTGAATTAACCAAAATATTAGTAATAATATTAGTGCTGACAAAACTCAAGTCGGTTAAAACCTCTAAGCATATGCGAGGGCCATGTCAATAGTGCAGCTGGAAACAAATCATGGCACAGAGAACAGATTACAACCAACATAAAAGAATATAAGTACAATCAATGGATTTCACATTGAACAAAACCAGTCAAAACCGCCCTAACTGTAATTAATCGTCCCTCAAATTGCTATGGGCAACTCAAACTGTGATTAATATGATGTTGCATGCCAGGGATACAAATGAGAATACTGAACTGACATGGGCCGAAGTAGGAAACAATATTGGGAGAAAAAGCTCTAGTTTCTAATAGTAGGTCAGGACTGCAGCAGTAATAATCATCTCTAAAAAATTCCATAATACAACCTTCCCTGCAAATTTGTTGGAACTTACTTGATTCATACCACATCAACAGAGGTCGATCTTCAAATTGTTCAGATGGTTTCTCTCCGCATGGACCTTGAAAATCTACAACATGCAATAACACCCATAGTTGCAAGAAGATGAAAATAAATTAAAGCCATTTGAAAAAGGATTTCCACAACGTTGAAGCAGTTTCAGCTAACAAATAAAATCATACTTCTTTTGGCTACCTTATTAAACAACGCAAACTTGAGCCTAATGGTTTGACAGTGGAAACCATATTCATATTCCACCATCTCTCATGCATTTTCAAGATCATAACTCAAAAATCCCAAATATTTTCCCAGATTGATCATTGTTGCCTTAATGGTTTCAACTCAAAGCATATAAAATGTGGAATTCTCTGCCTTACATTGGTTTCTTTTTCATGTTTAGTTTAACTTAAAGAGTTGGGAGTTACACAACAACGAAAAACAATTCAGGTGTTAATGCCATTCTAATTGATCTTTGGTTTTCTCAGCACAATGAAGCACTTCAAATCGTAACACATACAGAAATCTTCTAATTTCCTACTTTTAATAGGAATGAAGTAAAACAAAAATACTACCTAATACAGAGTAAGCCACACACATACGCCCGGAGAGAGAGAGAGAGAGAGTAGGCACCGAGCCGACTAGTCGGGCTAGGCAGCCGACTTTTAGAACACTGCTTCATAGAGATCAGTGAAAGATAAAATAACACACAAAAAAGAAAAAACAGAACCACCAAGAAACTCTTTTCATGGCGTACCTTGAGTTGGAGATTTATTGTTAGTCCTGCTCCTTTGATTTCGTCTCTTCGATGTATAACTCCTGGGTTTCCTATCTGACTTCCGCACAATTGTTTCACTTATCTGGTTACCAATCTTGGTCAAGCGAGAATCCAAAATGTTGTCCATTAAGTTATACTGTCTTTGTGGAATCGGTGATGGATAACCATGGTTGAGATCCGGTATCCCTTGAAGACAGATGTCTGCTACAGTCGATTGTTCAGCATCATTACTTGCACAATCTTTAACAATCATTTCACAGGATGCAATTTCAGCTCCATTTTTCTCCTCACCTGCAATCAATATGCAGATTAGTGTTCTTTTTTCGAATAATTAGTACCAAGAAAACTGTTGTGCTTTTAAATTACTACGTACCATTGACCAAACCTTTAGGGCCTTCAATCTCAAGTTTTCTTGGTCTTCCCCTCTTTCTCCCTGGAGAGCTAACCTCACTTTTGGGTTCAATAATGTCCTGCAGGTGAGGAATAAGTACGGTTAATGATATGATTAGAAAGAAAATTACTGAACCAAGAAAGATCAAGTATCACATTGCACTACCAAGTTGTTATTTCTTTACAGAACCATGCAACAAAAGTAAAACACTTAACCTTCACACAAAAGAGTGAAGACCTACAGCCAAGTCGGCTTTTGGGAGAAAAGATACCAAATTACAGAAAACTTTACCGCACCAATGGGGAAATTGGGAAAAGTTTAAAATAACTGTCAGGATGAAAACAAAATGGAGTAAAATAATTTCATGTGGATTGCACTGTTACGAATTCGCCATTGAGAGGGTCTCAGTATCCTCGGATACAATTTTCGTAAACTATATGTTCTCTTTCCACATGGTCCACACCATCATTAAGTTGAAAGTTCATGTATATCTTTTGTAAACTATTACTGCCATTCCTAAATGGTATCTTTCCAATCTTAAAGTAAGCTCGATTCTCCATTTTTCATCTTCTACTCGAAACAAGAAAAATAAAAAATAAAAAATCAATACTTTGCTTTCTGCAGTTCACATCCCTGGCTTCAAGTAAGGATGTCAATCACGTATAAGAGGATCCCAAATGTTTCTGCATAGAAGATAGAAAAAATTTGTTGTCTGTTTCATACAATACAGGAAAATGCTCCTTCCGTCCTATTGTGCTTGCCAGTTGTGCCCTTTAATGGGGGATTCGACACACTATGTATTTTGAGAAAAAGTATGTGAAACTTTTTTCAAACTCCAAAGATCTCAATTAGTTCTTCTAGACAAAGTTTTAGAACTCACAAACAAAATAATAAACCAACAAAGATAGATGATTTTTTTAAGATGTCCTGAATAGTTAAAAAGGACCAACAAAATAGGACAGCGGGAGTGCTATTTTCAAGTGACCATAACTAAAAACCCAAATTATACCCTTAAATATAGTGGTTCATGAATCACTGCAGTGCTGCAATTAGTTTTTCCCTCAATACTAAACGCAATGCTGCAATTAATGCCTCCTTTGGCCTAAATCTTTGGGTCTTTTTGACCGAGGCTCTTAATTTTACTAGATTTGAGTAAATTTTTTTGGATTAACCATTCATCTTGACAAGAAGAATCACAAAAGTACATAAATACAGACCTGAAAAAAGTTCACTTAAATTTTTTTCTTTAGCGTCATTTTATATGAACTTTTTAAAACTTTGGTGTCTATTTTCACACTTCTCTTATTCCTTGCAACTAACAATGTGATGTAAAAATTATGATGAAAAACCTAAAAAAAAAAAAACTAAAAGTTAAATAATACCCGTTGTCTTTAACAAAAATTTATTTAGTACAGACGCACCCTTAGTCTTTCCACACAATTACATAGTGGCAAGCAAGATGACCCCATAGCTTGTCAAAAGCCAAGAAATTACGGCAATTTAGGAAAGAAACTATGGAGATGTGGGTAATGGTTGGGGACTACTACGATAGTGCATTTGTCTCCCTGCTATCACATACATAACAACGCACACACTTTATTATTTCATCATTTTAATCAAAAGAAATTAACTTTCTTAACCATCTCTCAACTCAGAAAAATGTAACCTTCCACATTGCTTACCTTTACATTGAGTTTTTGTCGGTCTTTTACATGTTGCTTCTTGTTTTTCATGCTCTTTACAGATGACTTGCCAGGAAGCCGTTTGGGATTTTTCGTTCCTGAGCCTTTTATGCTCTGACCCTCCAACCCTTTGACAGATATGGCAGCCTTTTCAAGTGTAGAATGACTCTGCAACAAGTCGAGCAATAATTGAGCTTGATAAAACAAAAACAATATAACTTGAGAAAAGCCCTGTCTGTCTTAGACAGCTAAATGCCTAGGTGCCCAATTGGGCGCACAAACTAATTCATCAACTTCTATGATCTCTTTCCGAGAATGCTAGTAAGTCACTACTGACACTGCAAACAAGTAAACCACGAGCTACCACAAACCAAACTGATAATATTTGCATTAAAACCACAATTATATATGCCCAATGGAAACTAATCTATTACATCCAACCAATTTCGTAATAAATAAACTAGGAAGCAAAGCAATATATGTGACCACCAATTATTGAAGAGATATAAGGGCTGGAGTCCATAATGCTATTGGGTTGCTAAGTATGCAAAGGGTAAACTCTCCATAAGTCTAAAAGCCCGTGCAATCAAAAGTCTTACAAGCTAAGGACCTCAGACCTCTAATTTTGAAAGGAACAATTTTACAAAGTTGCACATATTACTCATAACTATACTCTCTCAAAACCTAAGTTGCACGAAGTGGGGGTGGGGCAAGATCGTGGGCGGAGGCGGAAGATCTAAGAAGCTCCTCCTCTGAGAGTGTTAGGGGGCGTTTCGATACAATATTTTTAAAAAATGCAACAGGAGTACATATTATAATTCTTAATCCAAGTCAAATGCGAATATTTTTTTACTGAACATGAGTAGATCTTCTCTTTATAAAGAACTTGAGCAAATTCCAGTTAATATTGTTCTAGTATCTTATAATTACTTCATATTTTCTCTTGGTTGGTTTGTTTCACTTCTCTTTTGGAATTTATTTATTTTTGATAAGTAATTATATTAAAAAGAGCATAAGGGATGCTACCCAATTACAAAAAAGGAGACCATGGACAAAAAGGCCCTATACACCAACATGTGGAAATAAAAGCTCAAACCACTCAAAAAAATTGGTCAAGAGAAGGATAACAATCTCTCTTGTCCCAACTATACAAGCTATTCACCAAAAAACTAATGATTATGAACAAGGGTTTTTCTACTCCTTCAAAACATCTCTGATTTCTCTCTCGCCAAATTATCCACATCACACAGAGAGGAATCATGTTCCAAACACACTTCCTTCTCATACCCACTCTTCCACCTCTCCAAGCAATAAGAAGTTCCATGACATTTCTTGACATTGCCCACTGAATACCAAACCAAGACAACACCGCCATCCATAACTCCCATGCCAGTGGGCAATGAATGAGAAGGTGATCAACTGTCTCTGCATCCCTCTTACATATACAACAACAATTAACAATGATTACCCGCCTACGGATCAAATTATCGATAGTGAGAATATTTCCGTGGGCCGCAAACCAAACAAAAAAACCCACCTTTAGAGGGGCCTTCGTCTTCCAAATAGCTTTCCATGGAAAGACAGATCTACCACCCCCACATAAAGCTTGATAATAAAACTTCACCTGAAACTCCCTTTTCTTGGAAAGCTTCCAACAAATCTCATCCTCCCCTTCTCTGATCCCATGAAATCCATACACCCTAGTAAACAAAGCCATCAAAGTCTCCATCTCTCGATTAAGCACTTCCCTTTGTAAGCGGATATCCCAAAACCTTGTAAAAACCCACCTTGTATGGCATTCCGGATCAACCTACTAAACACCTCCATGACCATTATAAAAAGGAGTGGTGAAATTGGGTCACCCTGACGTAGGCCTCTAGAAGAATGGAAGAAACCTACTGGAGTACCATTTACTAAAACAGACATCCTTACAGAAGAAATGCAGAAGTATATCCATTTCCTCCATACCTCTCCAAACCCCATCCGATGCATAATATAGGACAAGAAATCCCAATTAACATGATCATACGCCTTCTCAATATCCAACTTGCATATAATTCCCGGAATGCCACTCTTCATTCTGGCATCCACACACTCAGTAGCAACTAGCACCGCGTCTAAAATTTGCCTTCCTTCAACGAAAGCATTTTGAGATTCCAAAACCACCTTCCCCACTACAGTTTTCAAACGAATCACCAAAACTTTAGCCAACAACTTATAAGGTCCCCCAAGTAAACTAATAGGTCTGAAATCCCGGATGTCCTCTGCCCCTCCCTTTTTTGGAATTAGAGCCACAAAAGAAGCATTTAAACTCTTTTCAAACTCCCCAAACCTCCAAAAATGATGATACATACCCATGACTTCCTCTCTCACCACTCCCCAACACTGTTGAAAAAAAGCCAACGACATACCATCCGGTCCCGGCGCCTTGTCTCCATTCAATGCCTTAAGAGCTGCCACCACGTCTGCTTCATCAAATGGCCTTTCGAACCATGATGCATCCTCCCCAGAAATGCTATCAAATTCTGTACCATTTACGCGAGGACGAAACGCCTCCTCCTCCATAAACAAACCTTCATAGGAGTCAGCAATCCCACTACTAATCTCCTCCGCCTTGGTCAGAACTCTATCACCTATTTTAATCTTCCCAATAAAGTTGTTTCTCCGATTACAATATGCCATTCTATGAAAAAAACAAGTATTCCTATCCCCCTCTTTTAGCCACAAATTTCTAGACTTTTGTCTCCAACTAATCTCTTCAAACTTTGCAATCTTACCGAACTCTTCTTTAGCATTATCTCGCAAAAGCCTTTCCTCATCCCTTAGAGCTCGCGCTTGTTCCTCCAAGTCCCAATGTCGAATAACATCAACAACTTTGGCTTTTTGAACCTCCAACCTCCCAAAGGTCTCCGAGTTCCATATGCATAAATCCCTTTTCAACAAGTTTAACTTTTTACCAAGTATAAAGCTTGGCCTCCCCACCACCGAATAATTCTTCCACCACTCTCACCCTCTCCGTGAAACCCTCGGTCAACAGCCACATATTCTCAAATCTAAACAGCGTGCAACCATGTCGAATACCTCCACTATCCAACAAAATAGACGTATGATCCGAAATAGGCCTTGGCAAAGAGAACTGAGCCACATTCGAAAAATGCTCTTCCCAAGAAGTAGAAAACAAGAACCGATCAATGCGAGACATGCACCTATTTCCATGATCTCCATACCATGTAAAGTTACTTCCACTAAGAGGCGGATCAACCAAACCCAACTCATTGATGAAATCTGAAAATCTCCTCATGTTACGTGGAACTACATTACATCCCAACCTCTCATATGGAAACCGAACAACATTAAAATCCCCATCTATACGCCATTGCCGAGAGTTCATCCCATAAATCTCCCCTATGTCAATCAATCACCGGGCCATACACACCTGAAAACACCCATTGAAATCCATCCATCACATTTTTGAACAAACACGACACATAAAACAAACCATACTCCTCAATCTTTTCCACTACCCTACTATCCTACAAAACCCATACCCCCCTAGCTGCCCCTACCTCATCCATATGAATCCACTCCACCCACCTATTCCCCCAAATCTCCTTCGCCCCCTCCCTAGACACCTCACTTAATTTAGTTTCCTGAAGACAAACAACATCTGTCTTCCATTCCTTAAGACACGATTTAACTATCACCTTCTTTTCCTTCACATTCAGACCCCGCACATTCCAGCTAATAATTTTAATCTTCATAGATAGGTAAGAGATTGACCTTTACTACATCTCCGCTGCACTTCTCCCCACCCCTTTTACTCCCCTCATAATTGATGGAACACTGTAACCTCTTGAATTCCCTCTCCCCTCTGCTGGTTTTATTCCCCCCTCTCATTATATCCGACACCGTGCCTTTCCTCCATTTTTCTTCTATATCTGCAAATAATTTCATCGTTCTGTCCTCATAACCATCGAACGAAACCCCCAAGAATTTTCCAAAGCCACGGACCCTTTTTAACACCCATTTTGAGACTTCTTCTTGGGGCATCCCACTTGTCAACTTTTCTCCGTCATCCCACAACACATCTGGCTCCCTAACTACCAACGGAATAGGCAAATCATAACTGCCTTTCAGCCCATCATCCACAATATCTTGCACCCATCCCAAATACCTAAACAACTCTTCATCAAGTTGACAATCCGGCCTCAAACTCTCACTCTCCTCTCCAGAATAAGCCACCATTTCCAAACCCGTCGATACCGCAGCCCCTTCACACCTTTCCCCCTCCAAACTCCCCACACACTCACCATTACTCACCTGTTCCATTCTAATCTTTCCCCAGATCATCCAACAACAGAGAATCCTGCAACACCGACCATCTATTAGAAATCGCACAGGAAACCCCTTCACCCAAGAACAAAAAAGAAGTAAACGATTGAGTAGACCGATCAGAAATAACACAAATCTCGCTGTCATCAATTAATATCTCGGCGCACCGACTGAAACGCTCAATACCTTCTTCTTCGGCCAATTGCCTGTAAGTTCCACCCACATCATTAAGCGTCTCTGTTATAACTTGTTCCCCCACCCGGATCCTCTCTTCTGACCCACTTTCTATTTTTTAATTCCACAAGTCTGGATTTCATAGGCCTTTTAAATAAGAAGGCCCATTTGGCATCTGTCCCATTCCTGGAATAATTCCAATGGGCTGAACCCTGACTGCCCTTCCCACTCCATTGTCCCATATTCCTCTCCTTTTGTCTCGTTACCCGTTTAGGCCCAAGACCTCTCCCATTTCCAGCTCTAGAATTTGGAAAATTCGTCAACCTGTATGAACGAGCTCCTACTCCAGATTTGAAATTTGAACTTGAATAGTTCTTATCCCCATAGGATCCCACACCTGGAGCCCAATTCCTGTCACGCAGTTGAGCAGCACTTATCATCTCTTTCCGCACGCCATTGTTTGTATTTCTACCGGAATCACCATTGCCGCCCTCAATCGCTTCCAAACAAGGTTGAAACACCACTTTTGGCCCCGACTCCACCCAAATAGGCAAATAAAAAATCCACCCCCCCATCGCAATCTTCACTGACATCGGAATCTCTGTTGGAACTGCTCGAACAGCAATTCTAGCCCACCGAAAGTGTGTTTTCTGACTAGTCTCAACATCCACCCTTAAAAACTCACCACAACTATTCCCAATAGCTCTAAACACTTCGAAATCCCACATATTCCAAGGGAGTCCTAAAATCCTTATCCACACTTCAGAAAATTTATCCCCCTTTTTAACGCAATTTCCAACGGGCGACCACCATTCCAAATCCAAGCTCCTACCTTCGAAACTCCATTTATCTTTCAGAACACGCTGAGCTTCCTCAAACGAAGGGAACATGAACAAAAAAGACCGCCCTCCCATTTCAGAAACTTGGATTCCAGCTGAGACCTTCCAATTTCTAGAAATCCAGTGCTGCAAAACCGAGGTTGCTGGCTGAGCTACAGAATCATCCTCCAATCTACCCACCAGACATCTCCCCAAAAAATTCATGTTTGATTCTGTTGATTCCACCCTAACTGCCACATCGCACCCCCTACGCATCCTACCAATTTCCTCTACCACCACTGTATTCACCGGCCACCCACTGATGTTAGCCACATCCTTGAATGAACGACCGTCAACCAACCCTCCCGACCTCTTCCAATAAAAGCCCAAAATTTCCTGGAGACATTCACCCACCCTCCAACTCCTCACAACTCCGGCAATAACACATGCCGAACACTCCCTTTATCCTTTACCTCCACCCTCAACAAAAAAAAACCCTTCAAAAACTAACCTTTTCACCTTCAATCTTCTAACAAAACCTCCAAAAGAGTGATTTTGGAATTTATAAAGCCTAAGAGATTCTATCTTGGTTGGGAGCGGGTTCCGTTCTTGATGGGAGCTAAGCTCCTAGAAGAATTTGACTGGGAGCGCAGGAATGAGGTTCTAAGATGGATTTGGCTCCTGAAAACAGCTGAACCAGCCAAAACAGTGACGAAAAATAGTATGTTCCCGTCTGATCTGGTCCAACTGCAAATGGATAGGCTCACCACAGTTGATGTCAGCAGCTTGGTCAAAGGCTAAGTGTGGGTGAATGTCAGCAGCTTGGTCAAAGGCTAAGTGTGGGCGATACGGGAGTAGAATCGCATTTGACAAAAGCAAAGGCTTGATCTATCCTAGTCCCTTGGCATTTGAACTAATTTAGACAACTAATTTTGCACATTGGGAACATACTCACTACAAGTCCATACAATAAGAGCTATAGAATGACACCAAACGCTGTATACGTAATACGGAATGGAAAACACTAAAAAGCGCAACCAAAGAATTTATCATTTGATGTGATGATGATGGCCATGGGTGGGAAAAATCACACAAACATTTATACTTGAACAAATAAAACAACATAAAGGAACAAAAGGAGTACAAAAATTTCACGAGAAAACCATCAAAGTTCTGCTTCCTAGATGGATTCTCAATATTTAGATAATTCATGAACTATTTAGCACGAATACGGACACAAACACGGACACGACAAGGGACACGCAAAAAAATATGTAATATTTGTTTTAAACCAATGAAACATAGTTATAAGTGGAGGCATGAATTATCAATATGCATAAGCAAGTATCATATATACATCATGTTCACTTTTTAACTCCAAATATTTATACTAATACACGTTAACACAATTTTTTTAAAAAAAATACATATTTTAATTAAAGTGCATGTCAAGTCCCCACACATCTCTGTAGTGTCCCCATGGAAAAAATTAATTGAAGTGGTAAATGCGCCACGCTTTTTGTCATGTCCCTGGCATGTCCTAGTGGCCCAGTGTGTCAGACACGAATACAGCAACCACAAGGAGCGTCGAGGCTTCATAGTTCATGAAGTTAATGAAACATCGATCATAAGCCCACAAGCTCAATAATGAGGAAGAAATAAAAAGAAATCAATCCTTGCTTGCACAAGGCTTGACCTCATGACCACCTTATTAAGAGCATACAATTAACAGTCAACTAGGAGTCTAGGATAGACTCATTGATTGAAAGATTCTCATAACCAGGTATTAGAACTGATTTGTAAAAATAATTAATCGGATCAGTGCGCAATTTAATTATTCTCCATACTGTTGCACGAAAGAGCACAACGATCATTGCAAAGGAAACCATTACAACTTTACAAGCAAGATCACCGCATCATACATGAAATCAACAATCACAATAATGTAAGAAAACTGCTAATTTATCACTTGACGATGTTCTGATGCCCATTTCTTAAACAAAAACGCATAATAATATAGCATGGTTATATGGAACAAAATAGGAGGAACAGGGGAGTGTAAACAATATTTAAAGGGGAATATACAAGAATAAAATCATATTAGGGAAAGCAAGAAATAGAGATGCAAACTAGAGACACGTAGGTGATTGTTCAAGTTTAGTTTGAAAAACGAATAAGCTTCAAAAATGTGTTCAAGCTTAGTTTGTTTATTAGTCAACCTCATTTCAAAAAAGCTTTAGTTGAGTTAATCACTAGCGGCGAGCCAAACTCTAGTGGCTAGATTTTTTTTCACAAAAAATAAGTGTTGCTTATCAAACCTAGTAGTGAGTCGTTCAATCTTAGGTTCAAAATCAAAAGGTTAACAAGCTCAAAAAATGCATTCACGCTTGGATATGTTTGTGAAACATGCTGACCCCCAACTACCTTGGCTGTGTTTGGTTAGATAGTTTAGTTTAGTTTTGATGATGTCAGCAGGTGTAATGAGTGGAGAGAGATAGAGAGAGAAATGAGAGAAATGATGATGTCATCAAAACTAAAACTAAAACTAAGCAGGGAAACGAACAAGGCACTTGTAACCAGTTGAACTCAAGTAACTTAGTTCGGTTAAAAAACTTGCCACACGAGCTGGTAGTTTAAAATCGAATGTAAATATCCAGATAATTCGTGAATTTAGTGCATACAATAGCCAAATATTATAGCCAATGAAGTAGATTCTTGAAGAAATGTAGACACATTAAACATTAATCAACCATACAACAGGTAAATGTGTACCTACAAATAATGGATTCTAAAGTGAAATAGCATCTTTGCGATCAAACACCAAAATAACTATAAAGCTTAAACATAAGAGCATCAGCAGCCTTTACTCTTTCAATTGACTCATAACCAAATTCTGAGTAAAACTCCTCTAAACTCACTCCACTCCTTGGATAAACTCGTACTAAATTGAGATTTACTCTCTTTATTACACCAAATCAAGGAAGACTCAAAATTTCACTCAATTTTTTGAAGCTTATTTTGCTCTTGACAATTTTGAGCTATGCAATTAATGATGGTTTTACTTAAATTTATGCTCACATTCAGGTGTGTCTATTAACTACTTCACATCAAATGAAGCGTTTGCTCAGTTTTTACTAAAATGAGTAAGGGCTCCAGATTATCTATGAACCCATAGATCTAAAGCATAAATAAATAAACCCGAAAAGCTAAACGAGAAACACCACACAGCAAAAACCCATAGAGCTAAAAAAAACCAGAGCTACAAACCAGCCGAAAATCAAACCAGAGCTACAAACCTACTTTAAACCTAAAAATAAAAACAAGGACAAAAAAACTATCCAAAAATTAAAAAAAGAGCTACAAACCTTCTTCTCCGCCCTGACCCATTTGCAATCAACCCAATCATGATGCACCCGTAAATCAGCCCTCTCAAACTCAACCTTCTCAGGAGGGTTCTCAAAAAACACCAAAAACTTCGATCCACCATTAACCACTCCAACAACCACACCCGTCCACCACCCGTCCCTATGGAAAGCATCAACGACGTCGTCCATCTCGTAGGCATATGTGCTTTCAGTTGGAGGCGGCAAAGGCCTCATCAAGGACCCATCAACGTATTCCCTCAGGGGAACTGGCGTCGAAGCCTTTTCGTCCTGCACGAGAGTCGCGTACTCAACGAGGTACCTCGCCTCGATTTTCCTCTTCTTCTTGTTGGAGGAGGAAGCGGGCGTATGGGTAGGAGGGTCAATTTGGATGATTGTGGCGGCGTACAAGGAGCCTTTGAAACCTACGTCGTCGCTGCTCACTTCGACCTGTGAACCCTTGCCGAAGAAGAGGTGTTCAACGCCGCCGCCATTTCCACAGGTGGGGCTCATTTGCTTTCTACGGATGTTCAGTTTCTTGCGTTTGTGAGATGTGAGGAAGACATTGAGAGTCTCTTCCGCCATTGTACTGATGAGCTGGAGAGCTCCTGCTCTCAAATTTCTAGGGTTTTGGCGGTTTAGCTGACCTCTCCCGTGCGAGTGGGCGGTGGGTAAGCAGGATTTATAGGCAGAGATTACTGGATGGTCTTAATTAGTGGATGGTATTAAATGACGCACGTGAAGCTCTTCAAAAAAGAAAATGACGCAAATTTGTCTATTTTTCTTTGACGATTTGTTTTTTTGGTCTAATTCAACTTCTTCTTTTTTCTATTTCCTAAGCAATCAGTCGAATGTTTCGCACTTTTCCACTTGGGCACGTTTGGCAGCAGTACGAAGAGAGGGATATGAAACTCGCCCGGATATATAGGAATCCGCATGAACTATATCCGGTGTTTGTTTGCTAAATTTTGGTCTAGATATCCTTAGAGCATCTCTAACACAATGTCAAAAGTGAGGTGGCAAGTGACAACCGTTGAACATACGCAACAATTATAATCCAACCCTCCTTTGCTTCAAATCCCCCACACCATGTGGATTTGAAGCCATGACTGTTTTCTATCAAATTTAAAGGCAATCTCTTCCTATGTCACTGTTGGTTGCCTTTTCCACAATCTCCTTAAACGAGAAATGTCATTGTATCCTATTGAACAAGAGTACATTAATTGTTGTGGAGAACAAAACCTAGGCATTATTCCGATATAACAATTGGTTGGCCCATAGAGGGGGAGGTCATTAGGATGAAATGTGTTATTAGAACTTAGGTGGTCCAGACTGTGTTATTAAAAAATTGTTCTATGATTAGGGCCTTCTTATGGAATGTAACATTTTCTATGCTTTCATTTTTAATAGACGTTCAATGAAATGTATTCTAAAATCTAAGATTTCTCAATGATGATAATTCTACAAAAAGTATGCTAAAATCCGACATTAGAATAAATGTGTATTATTCGAAAATTTCTCAATCACGTTTTATTCTAATTTTTTTATTTCTACAATGTCGAATAAACGAGTGTTTTCAATGTCAATGGATTCTACTACATCAATGGTGTCCAGCAAGAAAATTAGGTCTCGTGGGGTTTGGAAGCAATCAGAAAAAGATTGTCTCATGTGCTGCATAAGGGATTGCTATTTTGTGGAAGGCAGGCAATGGGTTTAAACCAAGCTTCTTTATTATTATTATTTTTTAGAAGAAGGTGCTAAAGTGTTTGCCTGGGACAACTGTAAGAGCAAAAACTGCAAATTGAGTAGAAAATAAAATACTGAAAATCACAATAGCTGTGTTTGGTTCGATAGTTTAATTTAGTTTTGATGATGTCATCAGGTGTAATGAGTGGAGAAAGATAGAGACAGAAATGAGGAAAATGATGATGTCATCAAAACTAAAACTAAAATTAAACTGGGAAACGAACAGGGCCAATAAAATCTCATATTTGACATTCTCCTTCTCAATTGGCTTTGCATGGAATGACAGCATTGACAGGACTCGTTTGTAAGGACCAGTGTTTTTAAATAATTTTTTGAAAATGACAATGGGTTAATGTGAGGAATTGTGTTAAATGTCAAAATTGACTAAGTGTTGAATTATAGGTGATGTATAAGTTGATTTGGGTGTATTTGAATTACACAAGTCACATTTGGACTTGGGGTGTAATTATATGAGATGTATATGTGTGTGTGATGGGAGAAGAGAGAGACAAAGTCATCTTCTTCCCCCAAAAACCCAGCAGTCCCTCTCTCTCTCTCCTCCATGGCTCTCAAAACTTTTCTCTTCACAAATCTAGCCGAATCTCAAGCTCCAAACTTACTCCCTTCACAAAACCTTCATAAAATCGCGTGCTCAACGCGTTGATGTGTTTATTTCACTCCGGTGTTTGAAGAACTTTTCTTGGATCTTGAAGCTAGAGTGTGGGTTTTGCTACTTGGAGGTTTTTCAAGCTAAATCACAAGAGATAGGAGATCATCCTTCAATTCTCAATGCAAATTTGATGTTTGTGTGTGTGTTGCTCTCATACTTGCTAGTTTCCTCTAAATCCTTGCTTTAAATTCTTTTGGAGACATTCTAATCTTGTTTGTGTTGATGTTGAGTGGTTTCATTGACTTCCTAAGTGATTCCCTAGTCAATTTGTTTGTTTGATAACCCACCTCAAGTGTTTGGGTTGAGATCCCCCACCATAGGTGAGAATTTGCTCGTATTGGTTACTGTTCATGCTTTTCGGGCGATGTCGAGGCAAAATCTGGAAATGTGTTAAATTGTAAAGTTGTAGCTCTTCAAATTCCCTACGTTTTGATATATAACTTGTTAAAATTGGAGATTGGTGTGAAAAGTTATGGTAAAAATACTCGGACTGCTCAAATATGTCAAATTTGCCCAAAGTTTGCTTGTTGTGGACTGGGTATTGATACCCGGATGCTGGGGTATTGATACCCAGCAAGTCTGTGTTTCAGCCTTTAGGAGGCTGGGTATTGATACCCGGACGCGGGGGTATTGATACCCCATAGTTTTGTTTTATTAGTGGGCTGGGTATTGATACCCAGAGGTTCTGTCCCTTTTTTTGGAAATTGGGTATTGATACCCCAACTTTCTAGTATTGATACTTAGAGGTTTAAACTCTAATTTGGGGAGACTATCACTTGAAACACTCGAGATACGTGTTATGAGTATAACTTAGCATATTCGATGATTTCCTAGGTTCCTTCGGGGTTCGTGTTACGTGTTTAAACCCTAATGACTCTAGTTTGGTGAAAATTCATCGAAGTCGTGTTTTGAGTGTCGGATTGAGATGAGATTATGCATGGATATCAATATGACGGTAATGAATATGAAATGATTATGGAAATGTGATAATGATGACACGGGGCCCGAAAGGGTATGCCCGGAGTGACACGGGGCCTATATGGCATGCCCGGAGTGACACGGGACCTTTATGGTATGCCCGGAGTATAATGAATGAAGTGAATGGATAAGAAGTATGATATAAATGTTTTGGGAACACATGTGACGTGTCGGATACAGAACGGCTACAATGGGCCGGTACTTGATCTATATTGGTGATTATTGACTTTTGTGATGTTCACAGTCCTTTCACATGATTATGT
This sequence comes from Vaccinium vitis-idaea, assembly GCA_963854785.1. Classification (NCBI taxonomy): domain Eukaryota; kingdom Viridiplantae; phylum Streptophyta; class Magnoliopsida; order Ericales; family Ericaceae; genus Vaccinium; species Vaccinium vitis-idaea. The sequence continues at coordinate 14,762,751 of OY978224.1, read as the reverse complement.
CAATCTTATTAAGTGATTTCCTTCCTCGTTGATTTAAGTTGGCTATCATTGAACCTCGTGCCATTCTTAGTGCTTATTTACGAATCTTTTGGTCTTATCATATGACTTAGTCTCTCGTCTACACGTCATGAACATCTCATTTTCATTCAGAATCGATAGATGTTTTCCTACTGGGCTAGTGAGCTCAACCTTACAAATTTTCAGGTACCCTGCACGGAGCATTGACTTGGATGTGCTTGGAGTGATTGCATGCATGTTTTGAAAAGCTTAAAGGAGGAGTTAAAGCATTATCATTCGACTTCTTACTTTTGAAATTAGATGATTTTGTAACTCCATTTGATATTACATTTTTTTGACTTGGGATTGTAATAACTTTACACTTATATTTTCTTAACTTGGGGTTCAGTTACCCATAGACCATTGTGTATTTTGAGGATGACTTTGACTGTTAAACATTGGACTTTGACGTGGCCCGTGGACTTGTTGACTATCCACGTGGAATTTCATTATGAATTATCCTTTAAATTTTGAGGGCGTGACATTGTTCCACAGTGAGGAGTTATGAGAAGGTAATTTAGACCCTACTTGCCATTCTCACAAGACCAAATAAGTTGGTTGCAAAGTCTGTCTTTTACAGGCAACTTCAAAGGTTAAAGGCATGAATGAAAAGTCATATCTTACTATGACGATTGGCAATGATAGGGCCACTGGGGAGCTTGTTGAGGATGCTGATAATTTTTTATGCAGGGTGGCCATTGAGGGTGAAGAGGTGAATCCATTATTCACATATTGCTACAACCCTGTGGGTTCGGAGACAAGAAGATGAGTAGATTGGTTGATGAGAATCCTTCTTGAATGATGCAATGGCTAGCTGGTTAAGTGACACGAAGGATATCTTGTCTAATATGGCAAAGTCAATGGGCTATTCGAAAGAACTCTCCTCTTCTATGAAGAATGTGTATGATAAGCTTGCCAAGCTTGACCATACTCAGGGACAAAACTTCAAGATATAAGCAAACATTGTCATAGCCAAGAAAAGGGTGTAAAACTTCAATGGCATTCCGGATGAAGTAAAGCAAGATTGGATCATAGCCCTCTTGGGCAAATCTATCCACTAATTACTTAGCATTCCGTACACATTTATAAAATTTATTTATTTTGTATATGTTTTGTGTGGATATGTATTTTGTCTTAATAGGCCACTCTCCTATCATGGGTCATCGCCCTAATTTTGTTTCCACAACTTGGCACCACTAGTACAATGTATTGTATGTAGGTTTAAGACTTATTTCGGGTGTTATGTGCGCTTTTATCACTCCTGAATTGGCATAGTCTTTGCCACTTCTGTATACGAATGATATGTTGATAGGTTTACATTATTGTTCTTTTTCAGATCTAGGCATGGCTGGAAAAAAAATATTATTTAGCCCGGCACATATGAAATACTCCGGATTAGCTGTAGTCAATATGTAAATGGATTTTCCGGGGCTATGTATAGAACATATTCATCATGGAAAGAGACAAATGATGCTTGGAAACAAGATGTGACAGAGAAAGAGGGAGAGAGAGAGAGTCCGTGACAGTAGCCGGGGGAATAAATGGCCTAATGAGCGGGTCGGGTTTAATTTTAAATGAATGGGTTGTTGGGTATAGATAATTTGATCTTTATAGTCCGTGACACAGTCCATTTACAATACCGTTTGACACCCCTACTTGTAATTTCCAAATCTTTGCCTATGGAAAGATTTTTGTTCCTCACCATGAGCATTGAGGGGAAGTGGCCTCTATTTTATTTTTTCCAAAGATTACCAGCCCTATCCATTAGCTAAAGATAGATCAGTCCATGTTGGGTGCTTGACAGGCAAGGATTTGGGAACTAGCTCATCATTTTTTTTTTTTTTTTAGTTTTTGAAAATTTTGTACAACTTTCTAGTAGAATTTCACTTCAAATAGAACATGGAGATGGAGTTAGCAACATAATTAAGGATTGGAGTTAACAGCTTAATTCCAAAAGTCTGGTTTTTGGTCTAGGAAGTAAGAGATTGTTGTTTTCTAATTCAAGATGTTACTACTCTAGGGCTTCAATATGCTCTGATGCTTTCTTTGTTCTGATAGAAGAGATTGTTGTTTTCTGCTCTAAGTCTTCAATATGCATAATTTGAATTACCAGTTAATATTCGGAAGAATAATCTTGTCCTCGTGTTCATTAATCTAAGATTAGGGCTTTAGAACATCAATATACATAGCATGGATAATCTTCAATATTCACCCTTAATAATTAGTTTTCGTGTTCTTGAAATTCTACTAAATCAAGAGCTTCAAAGCATGAATAATAATAGTTTGAATTAAATCAACGACTTCATGCATCAGCATGTAAAGTTTGAAGCGAATATTCATGAGAAAATGACAAACGGTGCCTGTGTCCATCAACTCAAAAAAGAAAAATTGTAGGCATTTTTTACCAAGTTCCCCGAAAATATGACTAGGAGGAAAATTTATTTGCAAGAATGGTTATTATCTACACCAGTTGTTAAAAAACTTGTACTTCTATTTCCTATTGTCACTACAAGCTCTAAATTTCAACACTAGGAAACAAGCTCTGAATTTCATTACAAAGTCTGCAACAGGGTTCATTACATGTACCAAATATACAAAGCTCCACACAAAAAATGCTAGAGAGTCAAGTAGAGAACATACAGCAGCACTGCTGATTTGGAATCTAAGGAACAAAATTTTGAACTGCTAAACAATGCATTTTAGGGGTATAAGGGTACTCTTGTTCTGTACAGAATTCCTTTAAGGTCGTGGACTTTCAGAGGAAACAGTTATGTCCCTGAACACCTGCAACCTGTTTCTCCTCAATAATTTGATGCCATTCCCGGATATACCCTCCCTTTCATTCACGAGCAAAGAGTTGTCATTGCCTTCAAAGTTCAAAGCCAATGGATGCTGATCAAAGCACAAAGATCTTCGCGTTGCTCTGTTAATTGATGAAGCAGCACTCTCAGGTTGAGTGTAATACCCATCTTTTAAATCAAAAGATTTAATCTTTCGGCTCAGTTTATCTATCTCGTTGAGTGGAGTGACATTCTGACCAATAATGTTTGAATTCACATTCTCATCGCCAAATTCTAACATATGTTGTTCTTCTTCTTCAACAATATCTGCCCAACTCTTCCTGTTTTTACATGTTGGATTCAAATCAATGGGGTCATGGCTATAACCAGAATTTCCAGAGCTGTTCCTCACAACATTGCCGGTCTCAACTGTTTCTGTTGTTCTCACACTGGTTGCAGAACTAATATTGGTTTTGTGATTCCAACCTCCGTTAGAGAAAGCCTTCTCTTTTCCTTCCAAATTCTTATGCGTATCATTTTCCCCACAGTTTCTGCCAAAGTCTCCTTTCACTGTAGTCTTTCTCCAATTTCCATCAACACTAGGTGAACCAATCTCTGATTTTTGCAAAGCTGCTTTTGATCTTTCCTTAGCAAAAGCTGGTATTCGCCGATCAAAATTTTGATGGGTCATTTGTTTCTCAAATGATAACTTGCGGCTACAACCACCAGTACCAAAATCTCCCCAAAAAGCCCTTTGTTGATCCCCATGACTAAACGAGGATGAACATCTTGGTTGAGTAAATGGGGCCACTGGGATTCCTCTACCAGGAACAGGAGAAACATAATATGCTTTCTTGTTGAAGGGACCAGTTCCTATCTCACTGTTAGTAACACAATTGTCATTCCTTTTGCTGCCAAAATTAGCTTTTCTTTCATATGAGTTTTCGCTACACAATCCTTTCTTCCATGCATCGACAAATGAAGTCTGCGAAGAAAACTCTGAACAATTTCCAAGTCCAAATGATGGTGTTTCTTTGTCATTTCCAACACCTGACTTTGATTCTAATTCAGTCAGTACTTGCATAGCACGCTCGTAGGATTTAAGGTATGAATCATCATACTGTCCGTCTATAGGTGAAGCTCGTATGGTTTGAAGCAGCAATTTAGCTTCAGTCATTCTGTTCATGTGTATCAAGCATATTGCCAGATTACACTGCTTGTTCTTATCTGCCTCAAAAGATAGGGCTTTTCTGCATTAGACAATTATTAAAGTGAGAAAGTTCCTTTGTCAACAGAGACAACATGCCATAATGATTCTAGTTTTAAAGGGAGAGCACCATTTTGACGTTCCCCTTTTCTGAGGCTTCACGATACTATTTTTCAAACCCAATTTGTACCTAAAACTGATTTGATAATGATTTTTCAAGCTTTGTCAACTGCTACAATATCTATTACTGCCACATTTTTTGTTCTTTAATCAATTTTGATTGTGAACAACAATGTTTTTAGGGTCACAAGATTTTCATATCACCCCTTCTTCTTTCTCTTTGATAAGTGATGCATGAAGAACATACCTATAAAGCTCCTCTGCAGATTTGAAGTTATTCTGCTGCAAGTATGCCCATGCCAAGTTCCCCAATAACCTACATCAGTTGAATTCAAATGAATGTGCTAGAAATAAGGATTAGGGTTTAAAAATAAAAAATAAGTATGCCAGCAATATGCACCTTGAGTACTCTTGTTCAACTGTGATTTGAATCTTCTTCCCCTGAGATCTAGCAGATTTTGATCTCTTCCCACCAAATGCCATGCCTTCCTCAATAGCCTTCACCTTACGCTGAAGCATTTCAATCTGGTCTTCAATCCTATCAGATCTCTGCAGTTACATATAAATATTTGCTTCAATCACAAAAATATGTTCATAACTTCAAAAGGTCAAGGACTAATACTTGACTTTAACTCTCGTATTATCATGTATACAATTCATAAGCGAATGTACTTGATCATGGCCTCTCATTATTCTCCCCCTTTATTTTGATGTCTATTTGCACTTATTATCAACAATATTAAACCATCAAAGCGAAACTAGATTATAAGCTTTGCATTCTCAGGTTGATTCGAACACTGCGTAAGGTATGAAATGGAGATAGCCAGAGAGGAACTTTCCCCTTAAAAATTCATAGTTGTTAGACTATTAAGTAATGCACAATTTCGATATCTGCAAATGCTATGAATCAAAATCCAATTGTCAAACACTTGAACGATCCAACCGACATCCACAAGCATGTATGCAACAAAGTAAACAGTTACGTAATGAGATAAGCAGCTTTGTCTACGTTCGTTCATTGGTACAGATTCAGAACTCGAGGAAATATGGAAATTTATGTTAACTAATTTTCAAAAGGAATGTGTTGTACCTTGTAAAGTTCAACTAGTACGTTGTCAATAGATTCCTGGGATTCAATGGGGCATAAATGACGAAACGATTTAATTGCCTCAATCGCCTCATCAGATCGATCCAATTGTTTCATCACAACTGCCATGTCTTTCAGGGCACTATCAACTCTATCACCAGAATTTATTGCCGCCCAGAACAGGGAAATTGCCCTGCTTGGATCCTTCTCTATCAGCTGTTAGAAAAGTTTAAGATTAAAACCATGCATAATAACAGCCATTGGCAAATCGGTAATCATGAAATAACTCAAAAGTTCCTCCCAAACACACTGAACATCACACAAAATTAAGGCACTACTTGTTTTACACAGAGCTATAAAATCTATAGGCGTAATCGTTTGGTACAAATAGAAAAGAACTACCAGAAATCAACATTGATACGAACATTCACCTGCGTTCAAAGGAACACGAAATAATGGTGATTAGCAGTGGAAAACGGTGAAATAACCGACTACCTCCCAAACACAACACATCAGACAAAAGTACAGGACTACTTTATTGGCCAAAGAACTCTAAAATCTCTACACGAAATCAATTCAACATTGATTTGAACATAGAACCATGGTGATGGGCAAATAGACAAGGATGAAATAATTCAACTGCCTCCCAATTCAACAGGAAATAATCATCCAATCTCAAAAAAGAAAAAGAAAAAGAAAAAGAAAAAGAAAGGCGCCAAGAATCACCAACTTAACTCATGTTGACGCTTATCTGAACATGTTTGAACCCAAAAATACAACGTTCTTGGAAAACAAACTCCCCAATTTCAACATTGACACAAGATTCAATTCAAACCCGCAAAGAAAGAAAAAGAACAAGTTTAAGTCAAAGAGAAATTACCTGAACGTGTTTGGCCCTGACGTAGGGAGAGTCACCGGCGGGAACTTTGTGAATGACGTGGAAGAGATCGGTTTTGACCCGAGGCTTCTTCTCCGACAGAGGTTGCCTAACCGGAGACCCCGGTGACCACCGCTTCCACTTCACCGGCGGCGTTGAAAACCCTCTTGCCTGAAAGTTCTCGTCACTAGGAGTATTCAGCATCATGATTGTCTTCTTGATGGGAAGAATCTGTGACTATATGTGTAGTTTCGGTTCAGAGCCGGCCTTCTGACCCGTTTCTTGACGGACAAAGGGAATTCTTTTGATTTGTTGGAAAAATCACTTTGATCGCAGGAAATTCTTCAGAGAGATGGAGGAACTAGCAAAGTAAACAGAGTTTGGGTTGGCAGTGAATTCTCAGAGAGAGAGAGAAAGAGAGAGGGTTGGGAAAGGCGAACGGGGGTAACTAGCCGTTATATAAAAGTATCCGTTGGGAATCCAGTGATCTTGAGCACGCGCGAGAAGATCACCTTCACCCCTTTCCAACCTCGTTTGCTCTCGAATAATAATACACTAGAGGTCGAGACACACACGATGCATGTGCAAGTCAAGTTTTAATGAAAATATGCCCAATAATTTTGGTTTATTGTTTGGTCTTTGTGCCTATTGTGCTTTGTCTTTCTATTTCAAGCACGGTAATTTCTTACATGTACATATGCTCTCCCAAATTTACCGTGTCAGTTAACAAAGAAAGAATACACCATTCCTTGAAGATATCTATTTTTATTACCTCGGCTGGATAAAATTTTCGCGGCATAATGAGTAATTTTGTGTCTGCATCGCCTTTCACTCGAAAGATAGGTGATCACTGCGAAAAACAATATTCACATTATTAGAAGTTCTAGAGTCAACATATAAACGATAACTCACAAACTTTTAGTTGTAGTATTACTTCTATATAGACTAAAGGATCGAATAATTTTTTCCACAGTATGAATTGTAGCATGCAAAGACAGATAAAAAAAAAACCCATTCCACTTATGTTGTAAAAAATAAGATCTAACAATTGCCGTTGCACTCAAAATACACAGCACATGCATGTGTGTGTGAATGTAGTGTATAGAGAGGTTGGGCACACGCGTGCGATGCGTGTGCAATTCGAATTTTTTTAAAAATATACGAAAGAAACCATTAACGTTGACCTCTTGTTAGTGGTTTCGGAGAAAGAAATAAAGGGCCAGTGCATCATTGTATGAACTGGGATTACCTCATTTCACTCGACACATTTTACTTCGTTTTTCTTCGTTCTTGATGCTAAAAGAAAAAAGAATTACTTGTATTTTGGTATGCGTGGAAACTCAAAAGTGAAAATTTGCAAATGGGCCAAGTAATTTTTGTTTGTGCAAACAATGATGCTATGCAGAATTAAAATCGTCAAAAAACTAATGTTTAGGGACAAATTGGAAAGTAGGAAAAATAGAACAATCTAAAAAATGGACAATTGCACCGTCCATTTAAGAGAATGGCGATCCGAAAATGGCTAAGAATGAGTATGTGGCGTCGTTTTTGGTGTCGCCGTCGTTGGAGAGGAGGATCGCGTTCTTTGAGATAGTGTCACCGGCGGAAATTTTGGCTGCCGGAGAAACTGTGGTCGATTAGGATTGCCATGGTCTCCTGTACCTCTCCCTCTTCCTCTGCAAACTGGATGTCGTGTCTCTCATAGAATGGGAAGGAGAAAATAATGACAGCGGTTAAGGGGTGCAGTTACTCTTTTGTTAACTTTTTCTTTGTTCGCCCAAAGTGTAACCGCTCGTATCAAAGTTGTTTGTTTCTTAATTAACTCATTTGTTTGAGGGCATTATCGGAATGTGAAAAGTCTACACAGCCTCAAAATTTGTGGACACCAAACCTTTGCTCTCCATTTATATATTAGAATAGATACGCAAATTTTGTGCCACAACCCCACTCACATGGGGTGTGGGGCCCGCATGTGATTGTGGCACAAAGTTTGTGTCACAATCATTTTTGTTTGCTCTCTGGGTCAGTCCCATTTTTTTGGCAATACTATTTGCAACCCCTTATTTACTTCCATATAACCTAATTTCTCTATACAACTCACAACTATAATACTCCAAACAAATTTACTACTTACAACCCACTAAGAGTTATTACATTTCCCAAGTCAAAAGAGTAAATTATAAGTTACAAGTTCATCTAGTCAAAAATAATGTTCACTAGATGATCAAGTAACTCCTTTCAACGCTTTCAAAAGATGCATCACATGCCATGCACATATCTCATCTCCACGCTGGGTACCTGAAAATGTTAGGGAGCTCACTAGCCCAATAGAAAATCTTCTACTATCGCCAAATGCCATTGGTATGAGAAGTGCACAAGGGAGCAAAAAAATACAAACTAGTATTCAACAAGATATTCATCGATTGATCAAATAGGAATTAAGTGTCCTTAAAGTGTCCGCGTGTTTTCACTATAAAACCTTTTTCGTCGACGAGAAATCTCCTTTAAAAATCCTATGTACCAACGCAAACAAATTCTCCTTGTTCCTTCATTAATTTCCAAACCCTTTGTGATTGACAAATTTTCCCATAAACGATACCATTGGGATTTGGATCCCTCAACCGAGTTTCACGTGCCTCATTCACCCCTGTCGAGTTTCACGCGCCTCGTTTATCCCTGCCGAGTTTCACATGCCTCGTTTACCATGCTCAGAGATGTACCGAATGGGGGCCCTAGTAATTACAATACAATCTCAATTTCATTTCCTTCCCTTTTCTCAAAACATTCAAGTATCCTCATTTATCAACTGTGTCCATTAACTCACACCAATTTCTCATATGTGTTCGACAAGTGTTCATGACACAACATCGAATGTGTCAAGGCATTTACTCACATTGTTCTCATGTCACATGGATTGATAATAAAGTTCCGTGATTCAAATCAAGAGCCAAGTAAGTTATGATAGGTTGCCCAAGTAGGATATCAAATTTATGACAAAACAATGCATTGGGGATCGAACAAGGACCAAGGAATGATTTTCGTAATTTTTGGAGTTGATTAGCTATGTCTAAAAATTCGTGACTTAGGGTAGAAAATCTAGCAAATCTCCAGACAGATTTTCATCAAACTTCTCTAGGACATAACTAGGGTTTCTACCCTTGTTCCTCACCTTATCACCATAGATGCAAATGCAATCTACATGTATATGCATGCTTATACTTGAAAGTTCAACTTAAAACAAGGAAACTTACCAATTCAAGGGTTAGATCATGGCTTGAGAGCCTCTAGATTTCTTGAGAGAAAGAGTGAAAGAAGAGAGAGAAATATAACGTGGGAATGAAGGAGAGGGAGGAAAGGGCTGATTTTTATCTCTTCCAAGTGTAAAAAATCTCATAAGGTGTCGTATAAAAATGTTCCCTGTGGCCCAATATATAGACTTTTGTGTAATTGCTATTTTTTTCCCACATAAAATTCTAATTACTTAAAGACACCTAGCACAAAATCATACATGTAACATGTAAATCATGCACGTGGCTCATAATGAAAATATAACTTGGATACGTCACATCACACATAGAGATCATGTACTTAATTAAGCATAATTTATATAACAAATTGTGATTAAGCAAAATTAAACACCTTGGTGTTACACATTATGCCAGCAATAAAGCTGTGCATTAGAATGTAAAAAACTCCCACATTGAATTTAGCCTTAAACCTCAAATCATGAGGGGTGTTACCAGCCATTACACTCTCACATCAAGAAGGTGATAATGGTGTAATAAGTAGCCGTGCTAAAACTCCATCCAGATTTGATGAATCCGAGAAGGCCTTTTTGAAAATCTGAAATTTTCCAAAAGTCCGAAAGTCCTAATTTTATTCTAAGCAGCCGTGCCTCGAGAGAATCTCCGAAAGTCCTAATTTTATTCATCTGAAAATCTGAAATTTTCCAACATGGGGGTCCCCCAGAAAATGATGTCATGCTTACCAAAAAGTGATAGAGTCACCACAAAATGATGTGATTCCATAGACCCCACATTTTTTCCACTATCAGAGTGAGTGTTTTGTTCACCCTAATTAGGTGACGATGAACAAATTTGCACTCTAGTTTTTTGAGTTTACAAGAAGGCTTCTTATGTTTTTTTGAACGTTAAATGAGAATGCACATTCACCATGATACATTATTTACCAAAAAGAGAGGGCATTAAATGAACTTTTTTAAGTCAACTTAAAATTTAGAAAAGCTACATGCCCTAAAAGATTACAAGAAGGACGTAGTTACCAAAAGTATTGCACAATAGTGGTAAGACCCAAAATTTACAAAAGGAATACTCCCTCTGCCCTAAATTGTTGCTCATGTTCGAATTTCGATGTAATTTTTAAATTGTCTATATCTATCCATAATATTTTTAAAGATTGGGTAAATTTCACTGACCTCCCCTCTGCTTTCTGATATTCCACTACCCTCCCCTCTGCTTTCTGATATTGCATTGCCCTCCCTTACTTTGTAATTGGCAGATACCTCCCTTGCCGTTAATTTACACCTAATAGGGTTAATTTCGCTAGTAAAATGACATTAATGCCCTTCAATTCGAACTTGACTTTATTTGTTTTCTTGTTTGAGTTTATATTGCATAATTTTTTTTAAAGGCGTTAAAAAAGTAGCTTAATTATTTACTTTTTAGAATTTTCTTTTCTTTGACTGAAAATTATTATTTTTTAAATTTTTTTAGTTCCCATAACATATATTTTCACATTTTGATAATTAAAACAAGAGTATCAATAATCATCTAAACCAACTGCTTGCATTGATGGTTTTTCTTTTTTAATACTTTTTTTAAAGTTTCTTTTTCTTTCTCTAAATCTAAAACTCTAGCTAGAATCATTTTTCTTTACATATTTTACTTAACCATGCTCACCCTTTTTTTCGCACTCGAAGTAATAATGGTCTAAAATAATATTTACTTGCTTAAATAGGGGTGTTATATCGTCACTTTATTGCTTTTAGCAAACTTACACTCCCTCCGTCCCAAATATGCACATCCTTTTAGGAGAAACAAACATTTCGCACACAAAAGGGAAAAAAAATTTGCATGAAATTTTTTGGATAATTTTTTTACACCAATTCAAGGATCCTATTGAGGAAAAAAAGTTTAATTTTGTAAAAAAAAAAAAAAAAAACTCATCAATACATTATTATTATGGATCAACTATCCATTATTTGTGAGAACCTTGCATTATGCACGCAAAAAAGATATTATACTTATTATTATGGGACAACTATCCAATATTTCTGGGAACCTTGCATTATGCACGCCAAAAAAAAAAATTGTTTAAAAAAAATTCCCAAAAAATTTCACGCTAGTAGTTTATTTCAACAAACATAGCCACGATAGACAATCACCTACTTCCTCCCCAGCCACCATCGGCAGCAAACAACTTGAAAAACAGGATAAAATGGGGGTTCTGACTGGCCGACCCACTTTTGTGGGTCTTTTCCCATCTAAACTCACCGCGTGTCTACCTCTATTCATTGAAACTCTTTTCACGCGCGCGCATCAATGCGTGACATGCGTCATCATTACTCTCTCTTTCTCTCTCTCTCTTTTTCTCTCTTTCCGAAGTCTGAAGTCTCTGAACTACACCAGTGGAAAAAGTTACAAAAAGCTAAAGAGAGAAAACAAAAAACTACGGAGAAAACAAAAAGGTCCAAAATGTACATGATTTGACAATACATGATTTGGCAAAACACGCCAGTGGAAAACGTAACTCCACACTTCCACTTTGAAAGGCTTCTTCTCTCTCCTCTCATGATTTGACAATTTTTTATTTATTTAAAATTATGTCCCTCTCTACTACTATAAAAAATGTAGATTAATGCAAGTACTTCAACCTCTTTTCGATTTAAGATTTTAAAATAAAATAATATTGGTTATACACACTTATTTTTAAAAACTTTAAACAATTATAACTTTTGTGGTGCATATCAAATTTTTTTTTAAAAAAAAATGTATTTGAAATCTACTCAATGAGATCTTCGAAACAAGATCCATTTTGAATGCGAAATTGTGTACATGTAAAAAAAGTTATTTTATACACATTAATTAAGAATTTACAATTATTCTGAATAATTCACACCCTGCTAAATGAAAAAATTCACACCTCTGAAATTGCAGAATTCACACATCACAAACTTACTCTCCAAAATACACAATTCACATCGAAAATGAAAGAATTCACACCCTTCAAATGCAAAATTCACACCCCTCAAATCACTCCAAAAAATACACAATGCACACCCAAAATAAAAGATTTCACACCTCTCAAATGCAAAATTCACACATGCATTCCAAAATTAAAGAATTCACAACCCTTTCTGAACAATTCACACATCATGTACACAATTCACACTCTAAAAAATCTTTTTTTCCCGCATAATTTTATATCCAATATGGGTCTTGTTTGATATATCTCGTCGAGTAGGTTCTAAAAATATTTTTTTTTCCAAAATCAGACATGTAAATTAAAAGTTATAAACATTTAAAGTTTAAAAAATAAAAAGAAGAGGGAGGGAGAGAGAGAGAGAGAGAGAGAGAGAGAGAGAGAGAGAGGATAGTCAGTAAAAAAAGGTAACGGTGGTAAAGGGTAGTTGTGAGTTAGTAAAAAAGGTAAAGGCAGTGACATAATGACACGGCATCCATGCGTCAAATGAGAACTCCTCCCACGCGCGCGCACATTGTTTATTTCGGAGAGAAAGACAAAATGGGGTTTGGAGGAAAGCCACTACAAAAAGTGGGGGCGGCCTGAAATTTCCCGAATAAAATGTGGCAAAATAAATCAGGCTTTGGAAACAAAAACAAAGCCCAATAGCCCAATTCACTTGGGCATGCCTTGTACCTTGGCCCGTTTTCCAATATCCAATTATTGTTACCACAACGGGTTTAACAATTGTTATGTCGTTCACGAAAAAGCATGATGCTAGTTTTCAAAATTCATTAAACTGTGATTATTTTCGAAAGAAGCCTCACTTCGGCTAACTTATCTATTTTAGCTTATTTGTTATCTTTTTAAAATTTTTGCTAGTTTTGTGTCAAATGTCTTTGAATTATCTGTTCGTCTACATCAGATAAATCTAAAAATAAAAATTTACAATAAAGATAGCGAAGAAGTACACCAAACACAAAAATTATTTGTCATGGATAAAGTTTTAGATTAATGTTGTATTCGATTTATTTTTTCTATACATTTCGACAAGAGGAATCCGAAAAATGAAAAAAATGGCACAAATTTTAAAAAACCATAAAAAAACAATAATAAGCCCAAATAAATAAGTTAGAATAAACGTTCCCTTCAGAAGCGGCGCCAGGATTTCAATTCCGGTGTGGCACCTAAAATCAATATACTCCCTCTGTTAGATTATATATTATGAAAAGACAGACAATTTTTGGATAAAAAATAACGTATTTTTGTGCATAATTCTTAAATTTTCATCACACCAAAGTAAATATGTTAGTAAGTTCTTTAATTTGGTGTCAAGAAAAGTAAGAGATTATGTACTGAAGTACCTTATTTTTTACTCCCTCCGTCCCTTTATAAGTGATCCATTTGAAAAACGTGTATTTTTGTGGACGTTTAAAAATGTACTTTCGTATAACATTTTAAAATTTTTTTTGCACCAAATTAAAGTACTTAATGAGCACTTTAATTTGGTGCAAAAAAATTAAAAAATTATACAGAGAAATATGTTTTTTAGGGGTTTCAAATTACACGTATTCCTATATGGATCATTTAAAAATGGACGGAGGGAGTATCCCACGATTGTATGTTAAATGTTGGTGGACTATCTTTACGGGGTGGAGGGAGTGGGGAGGGGTGTGAGTGTTCGTCTTGGTCACCATGGTTGAGACAGGATCGGCCCAAGGGTTTGGAGTACCAGAGGCCTAGTCTAAAAAAATGTGTCCTTAGAATACACACTTAAATAATTTTTTCAGTAACAATCACAACACAAAAAAGCCAAAACAATATAAAGTTCTACAAACCATATATAATAACAGAAAATACATATAAGTAGGGCTGTAAATAAGCCAAGCTACTCGCGAGGCTCGGCTTGAGTTAAGCTCGTTCAAGCTTGACTCAAGTGTTGAATGAACGAGCTCGAGTTAGAAACTTTGGCTGGTCAAATATACGAGCCGAGCCCGAGCTCGGGCTCGGATAAGCTCGCAAGTCAATATATGTGTACATACAACATAAATATATGTGCCCTTCGCTGTCAAAAGAAATAATGCAAATGCAGCAAAGGAGAGGTTCCCACAAAGGATAAGCCAACTTTGAAAAATTACCATAAAATTGAGCTTTTGTATATTTTTGAGTGATTCTAGTGTCAAAAGCTTTGCAGAAGAATATATTTAAGAAGTCATGAAGGAACCCAAGTCCAATTCGATCTCAAAGGGTGAGAAAGCAGACCAATTCCAAAGCTATACGAATCTGTCCCAGATCAGATTGATATGTTGCAGACCAGATTTCAAAAATTCACTATAAATCGAATTTCTCAATGGTTTTGAGTGATTCCAATGGCAAAAGAAAGATCTCTGAGTGAACGTTAGTCATATGAAGGGACCAAAACGTAGTTAGCAGTTTATGAAGGGGAAATCGCCCAAACAGGGTAATCTCTCTCTCTTCTCTAATTCCTTTCTTCTCTTTTGTTCAACAAGTCCCACATTGAAACTTTAGCAAACTTTCTTCTCTAAGAACCCTTATATATACAACACGTTACTCTACTCGAGCTACCCTTGAGCCCAATGGACATTACAATTGTTTAGGCCTTTTTCTTAGTATAAGATTGGGCTTTTTTTGTTTTTTTTTTTTGGGGGGTAAAAAAGAGTCCTACTCAAGCGTATTATGAAAAAATATGAGAGTGCCCCAACAATTTGGACTTTTTGGATTACCCCAGGCGCAGGCCAATGGGGCCTAGGGCTTGGGCCTGGGCTGTGAGAGAGTGTCTTTTTATGTATCCCCGAATCGGCTTCCTATTTATAATATCCAAAAAGATACACATTTTGTATGTTAACCATCCGTCAATATATTAAATATAAAAAAAAAAAAAACTCATTTCACCGATTAATCACCTGTCAACATACTTAATACTTAAAAATAATACATATGTTCTGTAGAATAACGTTTTTTTTCTGCAATATGCACAAAAATAAATTTCTTTTATCCGAAAGTGATACGTGCCACCCCGCCCCTTATTGCCTCCGCCCATATATATCTCCCCGATTCCTAACACAAGTCCCGGCAATAATTCTGGGATAATGATACACGTACAGAAAAAATGGGACCGAAATTGTACTGATCGCATTCGGGGACCCACTTTTGGGTCCCACACGAGTGATCCGAACCGTTCATTATTCTTAAAACATTTTTCCAAGGGGCCCCACAAAATTTCAGCTCAATCGGACGGTTGGAAGTGCTCGAACCAAAGTCTCACCGTTTGACGGAAAAATGTTTTAAGAATAATGAACAGTTTGGATCACACGTGTGGGACCCAAAAGTGGGTCCCCGAACGCGATCGGTACAATTTCGGTCCCATTTTTTCTGTACGTGTATCATTATCCATAATTCTGCCTGGCCATCTTTCCGGTGCCATATGATTGCTTCCTAATACTTCCCATTAACGCTATTCTTTGTTTATTGAATTCATTAACTTTTAGTTGGTGGGTTCTGAAACACACATATTGGATTCACTTTTAGGAATGCAACGCCCAACATCAATATCACTCACTGCAGGTATATTATTAACTTATCCCATGCCACATTGTCTAACATGTTATTCCTCCAAAAGTTGTGTACTATGTATGTCTTTGTTCTTTCAATCCAAAGAACAATCTACCATGTTTCCTGGAGCTAGTAGAGGGGACCAGTCAAAGAGATATTATACATTCTCGGTTCTTTCTTCTTCTTTTTTTTTTTTTCCTCTTTTTCTTTTGTTTCAGAAATTGGTTCGGTTTGGTTAACTAATAAAATAAATTTTCTCAGAAGTTTTTTTTTTAACTGAAATTTTCTCTAAAGTTTGATTAAAGACTAAATGCTAAATACACAAATTCTGTGAACAAATACGTACATAAATGTGTTCGAAATCATCCGATCCACGTGTGTCCTAAACAACAAATACAGGGCCGGCACACATCGGACGGTTTTGTCCAGTTGTATCCGGATCGGTGCACGAATGTCTGTGTCCTTAATATTTTTTAAATAAAATCTCCGCTGAATGAATTGCATACACAAAAGTGTTCATTATGGGTGTCTGGCTACCCATTTGGCAGGTGGGGCAGGGAGGGAGAGCCTTGAACGGATAAATTAATTTGGATCCACTGTGATTCGCTGTTTGGTTCTCCTGTTGCACCTGGACTATTTATCCGACAGACGAATAAAGAGACCTGTAAAAGTTTGATTTTCAACACTTATCTAACATTTGATTTTCAACCTATAAAAGTTTTGATTAGCAGCTTGGTATTTAAGGTCCTCTAAAAAAAAGCTTGGTATTAAAAGGTTAAATAAAGTCACTTGTGATTATAGCTAAATTTATTAAGGCCTAAATCCAAATAGGGTTGTCTTAAATGACCTATTTCTTAACAAAAATGTTGAGGCTTAGAGCAACTCCAACCACTCTTCATTTCTTCATTTTTACTACTCCAACCATTCTTCATTTTTGTTCTTCAAATTGAAAACCATTTTTAATCCTCCAAATAGGAAGAACCATCCTCCAAATGACGAACCTTCTTCATTTCATTTTCAAACTTTAAAATTGTTATATAATAAGAAAGAGATTCAAAATATCTTTAAAGTGAGACCAATAATTAATATCTTTAATCAATTTCGTAAAAAAAATAATTATAATTTCGGAGAGAAATTTGAAGTTTGGAGAGAAATTAAAGAAGAAGAATGATAATTGGAGTCCATATGAATAGTTGTATTTCTTCAAAATCTTATTTTGAATTAATACATACTATTTTGGTTCTTCAAAATGATCCACTATGGATTAAGGGGGTTCAAGCAAACCCCTCAACTAAAAAAAAAAAAAAAAACTAACATTTTTATATATTTTCCATATAATTCTATTTTTCTGACATATATTAGATTCTCCTTTCATATCGTCGGCACTAAATTATTCATACGTAGCTAAAGTGAAAGAAAGTTCATTTAAATTTGTGAATAAGTAGATAATATAACTCAACAAAACTAAATAAATTATGGATATACTTAATTTTCAACAAAAATGCAGTATATGTTTATTAATCTATATAGACATTGTACAAAAACAATTTCTTTTACATTTTTGTTTTTGCTTAACTAAAATTCTGAAGCCGCTCCTGGGTTGAGATGATCTTACATCGTCAAAGTCAGCTTAAAATAGTACTCAAGTATTGAACTTCATCTTAATATATACAACCCATTCATCCTAATTTCTTTTTATAGTAAATCACAAACCATTCATCTCATTATAAGTATCATCTTTAGAGGACGGAGGAAAGTAAATTAGATATATACCTAATTTGAAAAGTCACATTAGTAATCCTCGGAGAGGAGGATACCTAATTTGAAAAGTCACATTAGTAAACCTCGGACAGGAGGAAGCAAATGTCCTGAACTAATTTGGTTTAACTTTCTTTTTTTTCAAGTACTTTAAAGAGTAAAAAAAAAATAAAAATTTAACTTGTCAAATCACAAATACAAAACCAAAATACTTTCCAAAAGATCAGACAATGAGGAAACATAGGTTGTGTTTGGTTTGAGTTTTGAGTTTTGGTTTTTGTAATGATTAGATGGAGAAATAGGAATAATAATTAAAAAATAGGTATTAATGATTGGAGAGAGATAGAGAGAAAAATAAAAATAAAATAAAAATAGGGGTAATAATGAAATAATAATTGAGAAAACCGGTTCTTAAAAACTAAAACAAACAAGGCCATAAAAGTTTGATCTCAAAAAGGTCCAAATAACTTTTCAACCTACCATAATATTGGTATTGGGACGTAAGAGTAACGATTGAAATGTAACGGTATTGTTAATATAGACATGTACGTAAGGAAAATGGGTTATCACTTATCATGGTCGTCAATTTAAAACAATTATTACCAAAAAAAAATAAAAATTCAAAGTGCTGATGTCACCCGACACCTGTGAATCGGTCTTTGAATTGGAAATTGACTGATATCTAACAGGAATTGAGAACAGGAATTGAGTGATACACATACGATTTTTCATCTTACCGATAAAAGGTCGGAAAACCATTAGGTTACGTATGGCAGATTTTTAAATCCTTGATAAGACCTCAAAATGCATATTTTAAAATATTTTGCTTACACCAAAATTAGAAATAGAAAGGGGTTAGGTATATATCTATTAATAACATATACTTACATTAACAATTAATCCCAAAAGATTTTTTTTCTTTGATAACCAGGTGTCCGGGCCAGCTTTCGCACACCTCGACTAATCCTGGGAGACCAATCCCACCGTCCACTAGCGGGGGCCCCATTTAAATCCAGAGCAAAGCTTTGTATGGACTGGGCCCAAAGGAGTTGATAGCATCTAAGGCGTCGTTTGGATGAGGGTTTCGACCCCTGACTAAATCATCCGGCCTCCCCTCATCCTGGTCCCCCTCCTCATCCGTGGTTTGGGAGCACAAAAACCCCTCCCCGACTAAATCATCCGGTCTCCCCTCATCCCCCTTCCCCCGGACTAAACATAAGGGGGGGGGGGGGGGGGGGGTGCTTATGTTTAGTCCGGCTTCTCATCCAGGACCAAATGACCCGTGTACCCCTCTGATTCAAGCGCAAGCACAAACCACCATTTTTCTAACAAGTTTCAAGTAAAAAATTCTCAAAATTTTCAGATCTAGAAATTTTGAAAAATACAAGCGATTAGGGAAAAAAAAAAAAATATCTGGGTGAAATTGTTGACCACCGCCATCACCATCGCCGTTGTTGCCGTGAAATTTTCAGATCTACTGGTGGTTCTGGGTTCTTCAGGAGGAAGAAGAAAGAAGTGAGAGAGAAGAAAGGAAGAAGAAAAAAGAAAAAAAAGGGGACAATTGTCTCTCTCTCTCCTGCGTGAGAAAGAATGAGAAACAAGTGGCCCAGCCACTTGTCCTTTATTTAATATGCAATTAGTTTGTGTATTTGTTTTTTTTTTTTTTTAATTTTTACCACCAACTTTCATGTATTACACAATTTTGCCAAAAAAGAAATTTTTTAATATGCAACATGTTTTGAATATTTAATAATTTTAATTTATATAAAAAATTATTAGGACTTATTATAGCTTAATTTTTGTTAAGTATAACAAATTAATTATTTTTTGAAATTATTATATAATTTATTTAATTAATAATCTAATTCGGGTTTATGAAAGGACAAAATAGTCATTTGGCTGATTTTTCCATCATCCGCCCTCCTTATCTCCCTTCTTTATCCCTCATCCCAAACATCGACTATTTAATCCATATTTCTTAACTGTGGGTCCACCCTTCTTATTTAATCCCCCTGACTATTTTATCCTCCCTTACTATTTAATCCCTCCAAAACTAATACGCCATCCAAACTCGTAAGTTTCAAGCCTTGACCACTAGGCCAACCCCTTGGGGTTAAATAATCCCAAATGATACACTGGAATGCCAAACAAAAAATAGTTAAGTAGAGAGAGGAAGAGGAGAGAGTCAGTTCGTTCCAGAGTTCCAGCCCTCAAAGGGGGAAAAAAAACCCAAATTTGCTGCCTTTGGTTCAACTTTTTGTGGTAGACTGAGTCAGAGAATTAAAGAGAGAGGAAAAATGATCTGGTGTGGTGAGGAGGATTAGTAATTGTAATATTTGCTATACTTTTGGGGTAGAATATACAAAATTAAAAAATATATATTTATGGGAGTATTTTGAATTTGGTAGGAGTGTTTGAGAGAAATGTGCAAAATGAATTTTGCAACAGAAGTAGTGTTAGAGAGATATATACAGAATACATTTTGTAGGTCTTTTTGTTAATGAAAATGGAAAAAAATAGAAAATGAGAAGTCTAAAAAGCTCTCCAACCCCTGCTTTCCACTTCTTCTTTCTAACTCTCAAAATTGAATACTCATTATTATCCCAAAATGTGTTTTGCAAGGAGGATGCCAAACACACATATATAAGTCATTTTTTCCCGTTAAAACACACACACACACACACACACACACACACACACACACACATATAAGTTGAAAACGGAAAAATGAGAAGTCAAAAAATTGACTGCCAGACACTCCCAACATCTAACCTATTAAAATTTACTTGACCCCAGGGGCGACGCCAAAGCCAAGTGAGGGGGGTCAGCCGACCCCACGGCGAAAACAAAAAATACTACTGCTATGTTAATTTTTTTTAAAAAAATTCACAAACGAACCCCCATAAATTTAGGGCTAACACCACGGAATAATTCCCCAACTTTCATTCTCCCTATTTGTGTGGCTTTTTTTAATCTTAATCACTCGTTTTGTTCTTTTCATATGGAGAGATTGATTTGTCTGGCTAAGGAAGTACTCCCTCCATCCCAAATTGCTGCTCCTAGTTACAATTTGGGAATTGGGACCTCTAAAAAATTGTTCATATCGTCAGATTTTTAAGGATTTATATATCTCATATGGATCTTGTTTGATAGATCTCAATTAATTTTATCAAACACATATTTTAAAATCATAGAAAAATTATAGAGTATAAAATATAGATAATTGTTTGAATGGTTCAAAAAGTGAAGCAGAAGCAACAATTTGGGACGGGGGGATTATTTGATAGTGTAGCGGGCCGAAATCTAGCGGTCCAAAGGGGGCTCGGTGGACGAGTTTAGAAGGACCAAGGCCCAGAATGAAGCTTTAAGTCCAGCTCAGGGATGTAACGAGATGGGCCATCTGAGACGGTCTCATCCGAGACGACTCGGTGTCTTGGCCAAATTGGACCTTGATCCGGACGAATCATCCGAGATGATTCGGAGGGAAGTCCGAGATACCGGAGACGTCGTATGTGATGTCATCCAAGGCGGTTAACGCAAGTAACAGATTGGGGAAGGCACATGTGCATGCTTCAGCTGTCCCTACGTCATGGTGACGGAATCCGAGCTGTTACACTACGTGTCAGTACCTCATGCGAGGACGCACGCAAGCAATGATAACAGATCTAGCTCGTGATGCACAGTGACGTCATCCGAGCCAGATTACAGATCTACCTCTGTACTTGGGGAGCCTATATAAAGGAAGAGGAGGAACCCTATTGAGGTACACAACACTTTCTCTCTCTACAACTACTCTATCTGGTACTTCTTTCTTCCGATCTCTCACTAGACCGTCAGAGTGCCTTCCCTGGCCATATTTCGGCTAGGTTTGGCACTAACGCCTGGTGCTACGTGTGCAAGTGTACCTAGAGACTCACTCTCGTCACTCACAAGGGTCAAGTAAAGGATCAAGAGGCTCATCTGGAAATCAGGGCACCACAGATAGTATCAACCTAGACACTATGATGCAACGATTTCAGAATTCGAGACTGGGTTGAATGCAATTGTAGAAGCTTGTGCAGTTTTTTTTTGTGTGGTGAAAACTGAAAACAGAGAAAATTATTTTATGCCTTTTGATTATTAGGTTGAGCTTTAAATGTGGTTTTTGTTGGAACAAAATTTTTAGTTGTGATACTTTCTTTGATTTATGGTTGATAAAGGTATTTGATATTTATAAAGGCAAAATCTAGGAATCACCCTTAGGGTGGTCAGCATTGTGATGCACGCGCATCACATGGACAAGTTTCAAAGCAAGGTAAGGCCCACTTAGACATCTCTGTCTCCTCCCTGGCAACTCTCTCCTCCGTCCTTCCTATCTCTCTCTCTCTCTCTCTCTCTCTCTCTCTCCTCTTACTTCTTTCTTCATACTTTTTACTATCTCACACATTTTATTCTTTACAATTAAAATGTTTATAACTTTTATTTTATGTCTAAAAATAAAAAGCGCGAAAAATGAGCCTATACCCAAAAGATTTTTTTTAATACATAATATTCAATATTGGTCTTGTTTAATAGATGCTGTCGAGTAGATTTTAAATATATAATTTTTATTTTTATTTTTAGACATATAAAATAAAAGTTATAAACATTTTAGGAATAAATTTTGAGAAATAAGTGGGTTGAGTAGAGGGGGAGTAGAGCAGACAAAGAAATGAGAGAGAGAAAAGTCAGAGAGGGAGAAAGAGTGATAAGAGACGGAAGAGAGAGCGACAGGACAACTGGACAAGACTGACTTGCACGCATTTCACCCTTGGGGATCCGCGCATAACTAGCATGTGTATTTTATTTTTATTCCGTGGACACCCTAAGGGT
Source organism: Vaccinium vitis-idaea (assembly GCA_963854785.1). Taxonomy (NCBI): domain Eukaryota; kingdom Viridiplantae; phylum Streptophyta; class Magnoliopsida; order Ericales; family Ericaceae; genus Vaccinium; species Vaccinium vitis-idaea. Next base: position 14,740,240 of record OY978224.1, on the reverse strand, counting down.
GGTCACTAGCACAACCCATTTATAAATGACCCCACACTTCCAAATTTCTGAAGTCGCCACTGGTTGACCCCCTCCCCCTCGACCCGTGGCTTGCAGGCTAGAAGTATGGTTATTATAGCATGATCTCACTTGTTCAAGTACTGCGTGATATTTATCCTTAACAGAAAAAAAGAAAAAAAAAAAGTACCGCGTGATTCCCATGCCCTAATTTCATACACTAACAATTACTTGTGTTCTACGCTAAACATGTAAAACAAGGCTTCTGAAGAAACACTGAAGTCAAAAGATTTTAATTAAAGAACGACGGCCATCTAGAAAAGTAAGCGTGTGGACTGGTTCCTTTCCCTCTGCTGATGAGTGCTGGAATATCATACACCAACAAATTTAATTACACATAGGAGTATATTGTTCCTGTACGTATTTTTGTAATTAACGGAAAATTACTCTAGCTGCCATGTTTTACCGGAAATTTTTTTTTTTTTTTTTGAGCGGCAAATTTTTTTATTAATCTCTGAAACGAGTACAAAGATTAAAAGTCATGCATTACCGGAAAACTGCTTCTTGAGTTTTTGTCACAATTTGTTTTTTTTTATTATTTTGACCCCATAAATAGTTGCAAAAACAAAACATGCAAGGCGAAAACATCAAATTTAGAGTGGTTTGGCAAAATAATTCGTTTGTTTTTTCCCTTTGTCTTTATTTTATTTTGTTGTGCATTTTTTTTATATAGATTATTGGTTTATCTTGACGAGAGAAATCTAAAAAGTAAAAAATTATGCTTAGAACTGAATTTTTTTAATAAAGACAAAAATGTCCAATAATTCACATTTTTTGTCTTTATTAAAAAAAATTAATTTTGAACTAAATTTTTAATTTTGTAATTCCTGTCGTCGAGAAGAAGTTATAATCCAGAAAAAATTGGCGCAAAATTAACAAAATACGCAAAAAATTTGAATAAAGGGAAAAAATAACCCAAATGGTTATTTAACCAAACCACTTCATATTCTGATTTTAAGAAGTAGCTCCACCAATCGAAAATTTTAACACAGTACTGGTTGAAAATGGCCGCGAGCTCTTTGTCAAATAACGCAATAGATTTACTCATAAATTTCATTTTCAGCTCATTTTGTGAAATTCTGGTACTTGCATGGAATTCGTTGTATGTTTTGATTTGTGTTTTCAACATACATTTATTTTGTTTGTGCAATTACGTACATTTGTGTTTTGAAAATCATTATCTTACTACAGTAGAATGGAAGTATACTTCTATAATAACACTGAAAGTCAAAAGATTTTAATTAAAGAACAACGGCCATCTGAAAAAGTAAGCGTGTGGTTCCTTTCCCTCTGCTGATGAGTGCGGGAATGTCATACACCAACAAATTTAATTACACATTGGAGTATGTTCCTGTACTTATTTTTGTAATTAACGGAAAATTACTCTACCATGTTTTACTGGAAAACTTTTTTTTTTTTTGAACGGCAAAGAATTTTATTAATCTCTAAAACGAGTACAAAGATTAAAAGGGATTACCGGAAAACTGCTTCTTGAGTTTTTGTCACAATTTGTTTTTATTTATTTATTTTGACCCCATAAATAGTTGCAAAAACAAAACATGCAAGGCTAAAACATCAAACTTATTTTTGGATAATTAAAACATCAAAAAAACATCAAATTTAGAGTGGTTTGGCTCAATAATTTATTTTTTTTTGTCTTTATTCAATTTTGTTGTGCATTTTTTTTTTTATGGATTATTGGTTTATCTTGACGAGAGAAATCTAAAAAGTAAAAACTTAGGCTTAGAACTGGAATTTTTTTAATAAAGGCAAAAAATGTCCAATGATCCACATTTTTTGTCTTTATTCAAAAAAATTTAGTTTCGAACGTAATTTTTAATTTTTAAATTCATGTCGTCGAGAAAAAGTTATAATCAAGAAAAATTTGGCGCAAAATTAACAAATACGCAAAAAAAATTGAATAAAGGGAAAAAAATAACCCAAATGGGTTATTTAGCCAAACCAGTTCATATTCTGATTTTAAGAAGTAGCTCTACCAATCGAAAATTTTATGGTTGAAAATGTTTGTGAGTTCTTTGTCAAAATAGCGCATTTACTCATAAATTTCTTATAATTTTCAGCTTATTTTGTGAAATTCTGGTACTTACACGGAATTCGTTGTATATTTTGATTTGTGTTTTCAACATACATTTATTTTGTTTGTGCAATTACGTACATTTGTGTTTTCATAAACTGCCAAATTCATAACATGCAAGTTAAAAACCAGTCAACTGTTGCTTTGCTCTTTCTCCTTTTTACAAAAATTCATCTCCAAAATTTTACCACATCGTCATTCATGTTTTTTCTTCTGCAGTGATTTTTTTATCAAATTTTTTACCTTTTTGGATGTATATGACACAACTCTATTCAAACAGTAAACAAATTTGTTAAAATATTCAAAAAATTAACTAATAACAAAATAATTGCGAGAATATCTATAAACTACTCGAGATTTCAGAAACAAAAGTAAAAAATGGCACATAAAGCAGCAATTATTTGAGGGCCCAGTGTCGGCAGCTGTCGGAGCCCCCTTTTTTTTAAAAATGTATTTAGGAAACATCGGAGCAATGTTACATAAACTGGAAAAGAAAAAAAAAAAAACTGTATTGATTATAAAAATAAAAATAAAAAACTGCAATGATTTGGTTGTGTGTTTCTTGATTTTTGCTTCTATAAAGGTCTCGGGAGGCATATGCTGTCGGGGTCGGGAGTGTCAACCTTGTTAGATGGTTAATATTTCTCATTAATTGTGATGTCATTGTTTCTGTGTTCCTTTTAATCGATTAATAAATGATTTTCTTTTATGGAGATAAAAAACGATTCATACACAGATGTTTTAGCAACCGTCCGATGGGTGCCACGAGTCACGTTAATCGGACGACTCAATACACAATTGTGTTTAATCTGTGTCGAAATATTCCATGTGTATACATGTAAGATTGAAAAAAGGGCCCATAGAGTAAGGACAATTTCGTACGTACAGATATAATTGGGCTAGAGTCAGAGTGAAAGTTTAATGTATTACTCTCTCCGTCTATTTTTAAGTGATTAGCAGTAGATTTATTTTTCTTTCTCTGCGCTTGGAAAAACAACGGAAAAATATTGATATATATATATATATATATTATTTTAATCACGAAAGGAACGTTCGTGAACGCTTCTATTGATCAGAAGACAACATATAGAAACTGCTAGCAGCAATGACAATCTCCTAAATAAACAAGGCAAAAAAAAATTAAGAAAAATGCAGGTAGCCAGAACCCTGCTGACTGAAAGGAAATGGACAACACCCAAATCCGAAAAATTATTCTATGATCATCACGTGGCGGTACCCAACACCACGTGACCTTGGGATAAGTTGTCCCAAAATCCGCCCAGAAACATGTACACCTCAACGGGATGGAATAAGGGGGAACAAGTGGCCGCGATCACAACCACAATGATTTACAAAAATGTCGTCATTATAGAAAAATTTATCCACAATTCTATGTCCGTCTCCACTAGATTTTTCTTAATTAATTTTTTGTTACTACAGTATTTAATCCTCTTGTTTTTGTTTTAATAAAGAAGCAGATTCAAAAAATAGTCCAAAGCCCAATTATAACGATGCAAAAGAAATTAGAGCCATCAGCACGAAACTATTTAAAATGAGCCGTTTCGTCAAAGTGGGCGAGAAAAGGTCCAAAAAAATTCCCCTTGCCACAACATAGCTTACGTTTAAAAAATTCAACAGTCACTCTTGAATCTTGAAGAGGAACTATTCATACGTTAAGGAATATTTAATAGTTTTTGTGCTGTTTCTTGGGCTGATTTGATAAAAAGTGCATTTCATTCTTCTTTTTTTTTTTTTTCATTTGTTAGTTTTGCATTAATTTTGTGTGGATTTAGTCAAGTTTATATACTCCCATGAGCAAGATCGAGGGTCAAATCTATCTAATCACTACTAACAATTAACATTTCTTGCATGTCCTAAAGAAAATTAAAATAGTGTATTATGTCCACCAAATATATGTGGTTGTCACACTTGCTCGACAAGATCCGACAAAGATGAGAATAAGTAGTAAGAAATATGAACATTCTAAACTTATGACAATAAAATATATAAAATTAAATAGACATTTAAATAGAAAAGTAAAAGATTAACGAAGCAATAAAGAAAGAATACTGTAATGGGATGAGTTAGAATAGAGAGTCTGATGATGTAGATCTTATAAAAGTGACTAGCTAAAATTATAAAAACGACTTTTTAAGGTGCAATTTGGTCCAAAATTAAAAATTCTGATGGGATGTTCTAAACATGTTGTTTTAATTAAGAAAAACCATCTTCAAACTTTGCTTTTTTATGTAAATTCTATGCGTATCAGATAAACACAAAAGGAAGAAAAACCTACGGCAAACCAAAGAAAGGAAAGTAGCATGTCAAGCGACTTCCATGAGCTGTGATACGCCCATTGACATGCAAACATCTTTATTTTAGTTTTTAGTTTGCTATTTTTATTTTTATCTAGGTCCGCTGAACATTGCTCGTATCAAGTTCATCTTTTTAATTTTTAAATACACATGTTCACCACCAAAGTAAAATCCCGGTTCGATCTTTCATGCCTCATCCTAAACCCCAATCCCAGTAAACTCAAACACCTGATCCGTGAAACATCAGCCCCATTATTCAGGACCACCGTCCTCATTTGTCTTCCTTGTATATGTAAAATCTAAAATGTTATGTACAAAAATAGCCTTAACTATTATTTTGTTATTTACAAAAATATTGATTCTAGTGTTCGAAATTCACGAAAATATAGTCACCGTAACGGGTGGCAGGTGGGTGACCAGGGTGCATGACTCCTTGGTTAAACGGTCGGGGTCGGGACCCAAACATTCCAAACCAATCAATTTGGGTCGAGTGATGTGGCGGGCAAAGCCGGCTTTGAGCTAAAGCTCGTAAAGCCTCCGATTTAAGCCCCTAGATTTTGACTAATTTTGAGGGCCCAAGTTATATAGGTCCATATAGTAATTTGACCTACACAAAAATTAAAGTTAATTTGTTAATTTTAAGGCCTAATTTAAAATAAGGCCCAAGTGAAAGAGCCCAAACATGATATAATTTGGCCCCTATTTTGTTACTGTTATAAAAAACTAAGGGGGGCTAAGTGTTAAAAAAGAAGTTAAAGATCATCGCCTACCAAGTACTTACTTATTTTCGAGAATATCCATGCCCTTCTGACTAGGATTCTTCTTTTGTTTTATTTTTGTCCTAATTATAGCTGCTCTTCTATTTTTTTTAGTGAAAAAAACTTACAATTTTCTTAACCCACCCATGGCCCACCAATCAATATTTCGCCGAATAATGGTTATCAGTTTTGGGTACCTATGCTCTCAAATGTTTATGATCAAATGTTTTTTTCTCAAATTATTTTTTATTATGCAAAGTAGATTGCGGGCCTATTTAGAAAGGTTCGTTTTACTTAAGCCTCACAAACTCAGAACCGGCCCTGGTGGCGGGTGGACACCAAACCCTACCTTTGCACACATTGTTCTTAAAAGAAGTCTTACTTCTTCCTATCTCTTCCCTTCAATGTTACGCTACGCTTGGTTTCTTCTCACAAAAGCAAGTACAAAAAGTGAGTGGGTTCTCAACTTCTCAAGCATATTGGATTCACTTTTAGTAATGCATTGCCCAACAACATCACTCACTCACTCTTGTAAACATATGTTATTATTAAGTTATATCTCATGCGGCCATAATCTAACATGTTTATTAATTCTCTCGAAAAGTAATTATGTCCTACCATCTCAGAGGGGACCCATAAAAAGCAGGGCCGGCCCTGGGCATAGGCCGACAAGGCGGTCGCCTAGGGCCCCCGGTTTTTGGTCCAATAAAAGGGCCCCGAAAAAAAAGATATAGTAAATATAATGCATATCGGAATCATATTAAATGACTTTGACAGCTGCGGTGGTTGGAATGATGTACTATATACAGAGCGGCGGAGGTTTGATTCTCGTGTCCTTCAATTTTAACGGGTAATTTTTTTTGAAATTGTACAAAAAGGGGCCTTCGAGATGCAAAAAAATGATTCAGGGGGGTCGAACAAACGATCTCAGGGTGCAAACCCAATACTTCGAGCCACAAATCATCCAACCACAGGACCTTCTTGTGTCTAAAGAGGAACAATTAATATATATAAAACCTAATAAGAGGCCCCATTATCAAATCTTGTTTAGGGCCCCAAAAATCTCAGAGCCGGACCTGATAAAAAGAAATGTATTATATTCTTAGTGGCGACTCTAAGGATTTTGTTTGGTTGGGTGGATATGTTTTTGTTTAATTCTAACAAGTTGAATAAACTCTCCACTCGATGAAATTACATATACAGAAGTTTTCAGTTTTAAGTTTAACGACCCAATTTAAAAAAAAAATCAACCTTAATTTGTTTTTCTTCTGTAGTTTGTTTGTTGGGTTGCCGCCTCCAGAGTTTATAACGAAATATTCTTGGGAGCTATTTGTAACGGGACCGTAAGGCCCTATTTTCAGGCCAGACTTATATAGTTTGGGGGCCCTATATAGCGAGTAATTAGGAATAGTTTAAAGGATGAAATATGTGTAAAAATTATTGAGAAAATTTAAAACTACAAATGAAAAAACTGAGGTTCCTAGGTTAACTGTAGACCGTTAAAAAGTGAGGTTCTTAGGTTTGTAACTTGGGATTTGGGAATGCCTAGAAGAGTTGCAGCACTAGAAGGAACCCTTCTACCCCAAATAGTACCGATGGCGCCGGGACCCCCTTGTGGGTCCCAAACGGTCGATCCGAGCCATCCATTCATTCCAGAATCAAATTTCGAGGGGGCCCGCGCGAGAATCACCTCAATCGGACGCTCCTAAGTTCTCGATCCAAAATCACCCCATTTCGTTCCAAAATATTTCAACGAAATGGGATGATTTTGGATCGAGCACTTAGGAGCGGCTGATTGAAATGATTTTTGCATGGGCCCTTAGGAATTCTATTTTGGAATGAATGGACAGCTCAGATCAACCGTTGGGGACCTACAAGGGGGTCCCGGCGCCGTCGGTACGTCGTCGGTACCCCTGGATTTCTTTTCCTATTGTAATGATTTCATTTTTGGGTTGACCATTCGTTGTTATTCAAGATAATTCTTGTCTTTTAATTTTTTTAATAAAATCGGTGTGATCTAATTTTTTGAATTAACCATTCGTCGTGGTGAATGGAATCCAAAAAAAAAAAAAAAAATACAGTTAAAAGTCTCATAAAGTTACTTAAAGAAAAAAAATTACCAAATTCAGTTTTCACTATTTTTAGTCTTGTCTTATCTAGATTTTTTCAATTTTAGTTTATATATTTTTTATTTTTTCAGCAAAATAAATTATTAATCCAAAATAATTTGACAAAAAGGTAGAAAAACAAAAACACATGAAACATCATTAATACCCATTGTATTTAGAAAAAAAAATAATTTGCATAGTCACCCGAACATCAAAATCAATCATAAAAATAAGACTTGAATTCCGATTAAAAAAAATTCCGATAAAAAAAAAACGTAACACTTGAATTTACTGACTTTAAAACTCAAATATCACAGTTGATACAACACGGGCCCTCCCTTTTTCTTTTTGAAATAATAAGCCAAAAGGAGAGATACCTTTCAATAATTTATTAACTCAAACAAAAATGTTGTCCCTAAGATCTCCTCGAGAGATGCTCCACTAAAAAAGGAATTTACAAAGAAAAATGCAAATGCCATGGCAACAATCCAAAATTCCAAAGAGTGATGGTTTTAGTGCTCACTTCTTTTAAAATGGACATTAAACAAAATTGTATCCTATTTGGACTTTAGCTTATATGATACGTTTTGGATTCCTCTACTATTATACTCCATCAATTATCGTGTTGTGCTTTCTCAGTACCTTCTTTTCCATTTTCTAATGAGCAATACTAGGTGTCCCAAAAAGTTACTCCGAAAATATTCTCAAAAGTGAAATCAATGATTCAAATAAATATCCAAGTGAATTTGAACAACTGATTTCACTTTCGGGGACATTTTCGGGTTCCCTAATATTTTCCTTTTCTAATACAGTTAAAAGTGTGAGGTTTGCTCTATCGGTGGGGCCACGGATGGCAGTTCACATTTTAAAGTGTGAGATTATGATTAGAATAGATTTTGAATTTGTGATATATATGCAGAATGTAATTCGCAACAAGACTAGTGTTTGAGAGATATGTTTAGAATACATTCTGTAAGTATTTTTGTTAGGAAAAGTGTAAAAGGAGAAGTCTCTAAACCCGAAAACCAAAAACTCATTTTTACAGAATGTGTTCGGGCTGTGGTATGCCCTACACCTAAAAGTAGAAAATGAAAAAAATAGATAACCAAACACGCCCTTATCTGATTTGTCACATGGAATAAAAATCAGCCGAATTCAGAAGGCTAGTAAGGGCATCTCCAGTAATGGTAGTAGTGTAAGGAATAACACAGTTAGCTATCAATATTGTTCTTTTTTTTTTTTTTTGGTTAAGTTTCAAGTGTTTTGCTGTCATTTGATTTAAAAAACAAATTTTTAATAACTGTCCTTCGTGTCCTTTGGCATGGGAAAATTATACATTCACGAAACAACGGAGAAATATGCAGTGCTTTTATGAAGTTCCCTTTTTATTTTTTGGCACACGAAGAGAAATAGCTGAGGAAGGGAATCTTACCTTTGGCTAAATTCAAACTTTTGACTTCCTGCTAAAGAATAAGAAATGTAGTCAAGATTAATTTTTCGTTCTTATTTAAAAAAAATTCACATTATGTTAGTTTCCTGTTGATTATTTGTGGACTGTTGGTTTGTCTCGACGTGAGGAATCGAAAAAGTACAAAATGATTATCAAAATCTTTAAAAAAAGTTCACTAAAGACGAAAATAATTCAAAACGGACATTTTAGATTATTTTTGTCAATATTTTTGTCATTATTAACATAAATTTTAGTTTGGTTAATAATGTTTTACTTTTTAGATTCATCTTTTCGTGACGACCTAATAACCAACAAAAAATCAATGCAAAACTAACAAATATGAAAAATTTGAATAAGCACACAAAAATAATGTGGCTCAATTAGTTAGCCAGAACACCCTAAGTTGGCCAATTTAAAAAAATTATGACCCAGACACTCAGGGGGTGTTCCGCTAAGGGTGTTTTTAAAATAAATTGGCTTTTCACGATTTTTTATGTGATGAATTGATTTTTGAAAAAAACTATTTTTTGTTAATGGAACACCCCCTCTTTTTTTTTTTTTATAGTGGTCCACTATTCCATTTTGAATTGTCCCTTAATAAGTGTCCATTTCAAAAAATTAGTCGGTAAAAGTTGGCAAATTTCCAGTTTTGCCCTTTTGAATAAATTATATTTTAAAAAGTTTGTGGGTAAAAGTGTGTAGGTGATGATTCTTGCTTAGTCAAATATTCAAAGAGAATAATGAGCTGGAGAGGTAAGAATAGTCAACAGTAAACAAAATAGGAATGAGAATAAAGTGATCTAGGAGAAGGGTGAAGAACAGAGCAGGTGTGTACAGAAAAGATTAAGGCAGTGGATTGCTCTCAGACTAATCCATATAGTACCCTGGTGACCTAGGAGATGGGGAATGATCTCACAAGGAAGAATGTTCTCCTTCCACTCTGTGAATACCCTTCTCTCTCTAGGATGACATACACTCTGCCAAGATCTCCCCAACCTCTTGGTATTGTGAAAGGGAATGTCTCATATTTATAGGCACATTGGATCAATGATTAGGTGTCAGGTTGTCTCCATATAATACAATGACACGTGTCTTTTCCATACAACCTGACCGCACGGGTGACGTCATCCACTGTGCAGCTGGCCCGCGGGGTGACGCGCTACTCTACTCCTCGCGCAGCAAACCTCCTTTTCTTTTGTAGCCACCAAACCACTGGATCTCCCTTATTCCCGTTAGGGCAAGGTCGTGACCTATTCGGTCGCGCCTATGCCGCAGCCAAGCCTCAGGAGGCCCTCGGGGTCCTGCCTTCAGACCGCAGCAGGTATAATTACCTGGGCTTAATTGGACTAGCTTCTCACGTTCTCGCCCATATCTTTGGGCCGCGCTAGCCGCTTGGGCCATGGGCTTTTCTCATGGTTCGGATGACCCATGGTTGTCCAAGCATTGCCCTTGTTGGGCCTAGAATGCGTGCCACTGAGGCGCCTAACAATGGATAGTATTGTGCTAGTGGCCCCTGCGCGGAGACTTGCGCGGGGTGAACCACGTGTCACACGAGTACTGTGCCATCTGGGCGACACCTGTCATCATCCCATTGGATGGTAAACTTTGACTTTGATCAACGGGGGGTCGCGCGCTGACCTCCCCTACATAGTGTAAGAGCATCAACATTAGTACTCTCAACAAAATTTGGACCAAAGTATACCTAAAAAGTCACTTTTGTATTTTAGCTATTCATTTTTTTTTAAAAGTACAATGCATCAGACTCTCTATTCTACCTTAAATTTATTAAACTGTTCTTTATTTTCTACTTGTAATTTTTTTATATTCTTTTTACGGAATTTTTTTAATGCCATCATCGCATCAGTGACAGGGGAGCTCATTCTCAACTTCAGTCGGACTTCGTCGACCACTTGCTTAAACTACATAGCCAGTCATAGGACATTATGATTTTAAATTTCTTTCTTTTGTCGCCATTTTAAATTTCGTTTGTGTTTGTAACTTTGAAATGTGTCATGTAATTTTAATTGGAAAGTAAATTGTGTCATGATTTAAGATTATTCTTAATTTCCTATGAACCAATCAAAGAATTTGGAATAAATATTATTTGTAAAAATTTACAATTTTCTGGTGTAGTATGTCCATTTTATAGCCTTGGCAAATAATTTTTTAAAAAAGTGAGTGGATAGTGACGAGCTTAAAGAAGAAGGTACTCTTTGTTTTTTGATCGGCAACAAAATTTTATTAAAAGGCTCGACAAAGGTTACATCAAGCGAGAGAAACAAGATCCAACCTTCGGTTGGAGCACCCAAAGGGCAAAGCCCTAATACCCGTGGGCCTAAAAGCCCTGATAAGACATTGAAAATAAAACCCGAAGGCCTACAAGCCCATATATTACATTAAAGCACAAATAAACCTAGCCCAAAATATTGGACAAGGCCCAACTCCTAGAAAACCCTAAACCTAACCCTAAGCCAAGTGCAAAGCATCTTCGGCCACTACCACCAAAGTTCCTGATAGCCACCATATCCCGTCGGCCACCACCACCTCAGATCCACCGCACCACCACTGGAGCATCCACGAAAAGGCAGAGCCGACGACAACCAACCCAAACTATCTCGGAAGCTCCACAAGCTGTTAAGCAAAGACCACGGAACCCACCGGCAATCGTAGTGGGAGACCACGACGATCCCACTCCCATTGCACAAATCCTTGCAGTTACGCGAAACCGTAACTCCCAACAAAGAAACGGCCGGAGATGCACTTGGAAAGAGAGATCGAGCAACCATGGTAGAGATGAATCGGAAGACCCACCACAGCCTAAGATCAGGGGGTCAAAAAAATAGAGAGGGAGAAGGAGAAGGAGAAGGAGAAGGAGAAGACAAGAAGATCGAGAGACCTCACCGGAAATCCGCTAAGGACGCCGCCCTCGTCGTCGACCGAGATTCCCCAAGAGAGTCACTCATCAATAGGTAGAGAGACTCAAGAAAACCCGGAAGTGAGAGCCAAGACACCGATGATGTCCACCGCTCCAAAGTCGCAGTCCAACGCCGATTGTTGCCGATCGTTTTTGGATAAAAGAAATGAGAAGATCAGAGAAGGAGAAATGGTGGGATTAGGAATGGAGAGATAGAAGGCTAGAAGGAGGAGGAGAGGAGAGGGAGAAGAAAGAGGGTGCCTGGGGGGAGGAGGGAGGAGGGCGGCGCCTCCCCCCCCCCCAGGTGGCAGATCTGGTTATGGGAGGGAGAGAGTCGAAAGGTTTTCTAGAGAGAAAGACGTGTAATAAGAAGAACGTACTCTTGTAAATGTATAAGAGCATCAATATGTGGCTTAACAATTTAACTTTTAAGTTAAAGTAGAGAGCAAACTCCTCCAAATCCTCAAAAATCAGCCTCACCAAACAAACTCACCAATTTGAAGATTTTTTAACTTTGCTACAGTAACTTAGAGCATCCTTACGTGGCTTTCTACTTTAACTTTTGAGTTAAAGTAGAGAGCAAAGTCTCCAAAAACCTTAAAAATCAGGCTCCTCAAATGCCTCCCTAATTTGCTACATTTGTAACTTTGCTACAGTAAGCCCCCAAATTTAGGGAGACGCTGTTCACACACCAAAAGAGGTGGAGGGAGGAAGTGTAAATTTTTAAATAGAGAGTTTGATTTTCTGAGTTTTTTTATAAAGTGACTTGCTAAAGTTTGAATAGAGAGTCTGATTCTGTGATTTTTTGATAAAGTGACTTACTAATTATAAAAGGTGTTTTTGAGGTTCAATTTGGTGTTTTTTTTTGTGAGGCTGATAAGGATGATCTTAACAAATTTGGTGACCTACTGTTCACTCACCAAAAGAGGAGGAGGGAGGGAAGAGTAAAAGTTTGAATAGAGAGGCTGATTCTATGAGTTTTTGATAAAGTGACTTGCTACAGTTTGAATAAAGAGTCTGATTTTGTGAATTTTTTGAAAAGTGACTTGCTAAATTATAAAAGGTGTTTTTTAGGTTAAATTTGGTGGTTTTATTTTGTGTCAGATAAGGATGGCCTAATGTGGCAAGTGGTCTCCACATTTGTTGAGTCTGATGTTCTGCCATTTCCTCGTAAAAGTGGTGCATGGGCCAATTTGAATTGCCTGACGCGGATGCTTTCATGATGATCTGTCTTCGTGAAAGGCAAGAATAAATGTTAAAAGATAATGATATCTACATAGGAAGTTAAATTTACAAAATTGACCTCTTCTAAAGAGAGTCATTTAAAAAATTAAGCCTTAAATACTCGCCCAAATTATGCCGCACTTATTACCATTAAGAAACAACGAAGAGCAAGTTGTGAGGGCCTCACTACAGGGTTGTAGTGAGGTCATCCGACCATCCATCTCGGCTATGAACGCTCGGATTTTAATTCAAATAATGAACGGCTCGGATCATTTGGAGTTTGGATTACATCTGAGCCGTCGGTGTCGAGATGGACGACCGGATTGGCCTCACTACAACCTTGTAGTGAATTACCTTACTACAGAGCCCCCAAATCAGCAAAGTCTAAATCAGATCCTTTTATGTGGTACTCAGGCTGTGTTTGGATGGCCCGATTCTTGAGTAGGAATAGGAATATGATTACCGGGAATCAAATTGCTGGGAATTTTCTTGGGTAGGAATATGAATATGATTACTGGAAATCGAATTCTTAAGAATTTGATACTTGGAGGAATTGCATTTAAGAGTTTGGATTAAATCAGTAATCTTACGCGGGAAGTAATTATTTTGGAAATTTATTAAAGTTAACATTTCCTTTTCTTAATGAATGAACCAAGAATCTGAGATTTCCATGGGGTAAGGGAGGGATCAGATTTCCACTCAGTCTGGAAATGTAATTCCTGGTTGAATATGTCATCAAGAATCACATTCATATTCCTGTCTCTGCCAAACATCGGAATCAGAAAAGCTTGGCATCACATCCTCGTTCCTATCTCTTCAAAACGTTGGAATCATGGGTAGAAGACATCGCATTTCCATTCCCCCTTTGAGATTACTGCCATCTGAACTGAGCCTTTAAAGACCAAGGACTCAGGTGCGCGTATTAGCCTTAGGGAGGGAAAGGAACTTAAGAATCTTACTAGGGTAGAGTAGGTGTCACATATATTTTGTGAATTGAGGTAAGAGATTTTCTCAGTTCGAAAAGAAATCTGAAACCTTCCTTGAAGAATAAAGCCCTTTGTACTAGTTGAGGCTTGACTGAGAGAAATCTTATATAAGGGACCCTTATTGGAAGTTGTTCCTATATATATATATATATAGTTCTGTTTGTGTAGCACTGTTTTTCTAAATTTTTTTCCCTCCTTATGTTGGCTGTAATTGTTTGAGTTTGTTTTGGTGTTGTATTCGGGTGCTAATCCCTAGATTGTGATCCATTTTGATTGTGCTTAATAAATCTTGCACTTATCCACAAAAAATATACTTTGATATGATATTTATGTAACAATGGAGAGCGATTTTTATCCCAGTAATATTTTTTATTCTAGTTAGCATAATACATTTTATCACTCTCTGCCAACTCACTCCCTCTCTCTCTACCATTTTCCACCACTGGCCAACCACACCTAAAATCTCAAAACACATTCTCTCTCTCTCTCACCTTTTCGAAATTCAAACCACATTCTCTCACTACCTCCTCTGAAATTCAAAGGACCATTAGAAATGAGTACAGACACGTGCGACGATTGCTCAAGCCGTGCCTTCAGGCACGGACACGGCATGCACTAGTCATCTTACAACATGAAATAAAATGACACTCATAAAAGTTTAACTTAAAGATCCAAACTATTCATTTTGTTGTATATGTGTGTTTATTATCCATGCAAAATACCTCCGTCCATGTTTGTTTGTCCATTTACACTATTTCACTATTTCACACCCCTTACATATCTTTCAATACGAATCTCGAAAAATATTCAATATGGATCTTATTTGATATAGATCTCAATTAATTCTATTGTGCAAAAATTTTAAAATTATGAAACCTAATATAAATTGAAAAGATATAGACAAATTAAAACATGGCACGAATGCCGAAAATGAACTAAGAAACACGGACGGAGGGAGTAAGTTGACCGGACATAGTAAGGCTGACTTTCTACTATGGTATTTTTGATATTCTAGGTATGTTTGACGGTATTTTCGATATTTTTCATAAGTCATTTCCTTCACATACATACAAAAATATCATCGGAAACTACATTCAGTTTTAACTATAATTGAAAAACAGTAATTTTAGTACCCTAAAAATTTGATCGAATTGTATATTGATCAAAAGAGAAATAAACGGTAAGATAGTAACTGTACAGTGAGCTTTTGTTTAATGATTTTGCCCCTCCTTCCCTCCTAACTTCCCCTCTGCCGGTTGCCGTGCTCCCCTTGAGTTTTATAATCTTTTCCAATGGGATTCCCATCTGGAATGAGAATATCCCCTTTAAAAAAATGTGACAATTATGTTGGATAGTGATGAAAACATACATTAGTGAGATTACAAAATGAGTAGCTTAGATCCTCTTGGAGAGGATCCACACTCTTTACTATGGGTGTAACTGGTTTGGTTCAATCCGGTTTTTAAACCTAGACCGAACTAAGAAACAAATAGGAGACCAAATCGTTGGTTCAGTCCAGTTTGTTTTTTATTTTTTATTTATTTATTTTTTTGGTCTAAACCTCCGGTATCCAGAAGCCCACTGGACCTTGACTAAATCCGGTTCGAGCCGGGTCGGCCCACGAAGGGGTAAACTCTTTACGGCTAAATTTTACCCCACAAAATAAGTGTTCGAGACCCAATAATAAGTGTTCGAGACCCAATTGGGAGGGTGTTTCCCAAATAATAAAAATCTGATAGAATCAACAATTTTAGCAAAATGAGGAAGCTATTTGCTACTCCCTGAGTTACAGAATGGAAATGGAGGAGTGATTGTGAAACTCTCCTGAGTTAAAGAATACTCCGTAGAAATAAAAAACAGTACATCCATTTTTCTATTTTTTATTAAAAAAATTACAGAATGGAAATTGGAGTAAACAGCTAGCAAAACCTTTTTACCTGTAACTTTCGATAATTTTTTCATTGCCGAGTGGGTATTTCCCACTCGGCAATCTCAGCCGTCCAAAATGAGATCCAATGGTCCGGAAGAAGAGAGAGAAAAGGAGGAGAGAGAGTGGTCGGGTGAGAGGAGAGAGAGGAAATCAATCTTGACCGCCCAAAACACTCTTGGACGGCCGAGATCGTGCTCGGCATGACCACGTGGTATCTATTCGGTACCCAAATTTTTTGCGTAACTTTCGGAGGAAAAATGGCCACGGATAAACCGTGCGTCAATACCTTGGTCGCCACTCGTCAAGTAGCAGAGATCACGCGCTCCCCGTGTCTGCCAGGTCCCTCTGGGGTTTCCAAATCTCACACCGTCCTCTAATAGGATTATTAAGAAAACCCATTTCAAACTCATATAGGATTCCAAGTCAAAAGGTTTCAGTAGTAATAATTTAAAAGAACCAGCCAAAATCATGCTCTAACAATTCCCTTTTTTCGCCCTTCCTTCTCTCTACAGGATTTCAGTCTCCATATTGAACCCACTATAAATTGTATCCATCCCCTTAATTCTTTCATCCCTCTGGATTTTTTTGTACCTGTGAAGAAGTCCAGAAAAAACCTTGGATTTGTCAGATTAAACCACCGTCCCCTTCATTCTTCCATTCTCTCTCCCTCTTTTCTGGGTTTTCTGTGTTCGTAAAGATATCAAGAAAACCAAGGGATTTCAGATCAAAGTGATTGAAACCCCCCCTTTTTTTTTTTTCATCTTGAGTCCCATAGTCGATTTGATTTTGATTACGTTGAACCCAAAATATGTGCTTAGAGTCATCCCCATGATTCATTCATTCCTTTTCCTTGAAGTTATTTCTGTGGTTGTTCTCTTGTAAAGAATTCAAGGAAATCAAGGTACTTCTGAACAATTCTTGTTCCCTTGATAACCCTTTTCCCCCCCTTCTTATTTCGGTATATAGATTTGATTTTCTGGGTTTCTCTATTTGCAAAGAAATACCAATCCTTGGTCAATTGAAAGCCCTTTTGGTTTTCAGATTAGGTTTGATTTGGTTGGATTGAGTGTGAGAGAAAGAACAAGAAACAACAAGATGGATCAAGATGGCTCTGTGGGTGTCGTCTTTGACTCTTCGTGAAGAATTCAAGAAAATCAAGGGATTTCTGAATATTTCTTGATCCGTTGAAAACCCTTTTGATCTTATTTGGGGACAGAGATTTGAGAAAGCCCTTTTGGTCTTTAGATTGGGTTTGATTTCGTTGAATTCATTTTGAGAGACAAATCAAGAAACCAATATAATCAAGATGCCTCTGTGGAAGAAGGCGGCCAAGTGCAACCGAATCTCCAAATTGGTATCAGACCACCTCCACTCGCCCCACAGGCGCGGCGGATCCCTGGTGGTGGAGACTGGCTTTCCTACCTCCCTCGTCGATCTCTTCGTCAAGAACCGCGACCGCTTGAAAAAACCCTCCAAAAAGAAGAAGAAATTCGACCCTCTTCCCGACCTGGATCCTTCACCCAGTAGTTGGTCCAACTCTCCCTTGATTTCGCCGATTTCTGCGAATTCTGGATTGAGTCTGCCAAGTGTTGGCATTTTGGCATCGGAGAGAGGTTATTTGGCTTCAGCAGATCGGTTTGGCAATGGAAGTGTCGAGATTCAGGAGAGGGGTTTGGTGGGTGATGGTGAAGAAGTTGGTGTGGATGAAGTGGCGGTGGCGAATAGCGTGTTGGTGGCGATTTTGAAGACTTTTTTGGTGGTGATATTGGCATTGGGGACAAAGAAGTTTGTGGTTGGGATTACAATGTCTGCTTTCTTGCTACTTTTCATGGAATATGCGGGGAAGCATCTGGGATGGTTGGTCAAGCCATGTTTGGATGCGCAGAAATCTTTGGTTGAAAGGGTTTTTCGCCTTTTTGGGTTCAAAGGGGGCAAGTTGATAGTTAAAGAAGATAGGGGTTTGAAGGCTCCTGTTGGGTTGATTGAGGGTAACAAGATTGATGATCCCTTTCAAGAAATTCAGCTTGTGCAATCAAATTCCAATCTTGGTGGTTATTGGGAGATTGAGAGTGGTAAGATGGACGATCCCTTTGAAGAAATTCAAATCAAGCAACCTAGTCCTTGTTTGGTTCCTTCAACTAGGGGGATTCAAAGCGTGAAATCTGAGTTTGATTTGCTTAGTGGCAAGGAAAAATGGGTATGTGAAGAAAGTTGCAAAGACAAGAAAGTTAAGGCGAACGATGAGGAATCTAGTAGAGATTTTGTGGATCTTTACTGTCAAAAGAGTCAGAGAGAAAAGGTCAAGAAGAAGGAAGTTAAGGAGAAAGATGAGGTGTGTACTGATGATGTTTTCGATCTTAAAAGCCATAGAAGTCGTAGTGGTAAGATAAGGTCGAAAATCAAGAAACTCGTTACAAATAAGCTTCACGGTTCAAAGAAGAAACGGATGGCATTGAAAAACGAAGCATCAAGTCCCAGTGGAAACGATGTAGCTGCAGTTATGGATGAAGCAAAAGAAATATTGGAAGAAGATGAGCAGCGTGGTGGAATCGAATACGTATATGTATATGACGACAAATCAACATCATTTTCAAGCGGAGGGAATCGGGATCAAGTAGATTTTGTAACAAGTAGCAGTTCCAGTGAACTTTCGAGGACGGAAACGGAAGATACTGTAATGACAGAAGATAATGGTACAAATACACAGAGGAACTCAGGGTATGCCATTGTCGTCGTGATTGTCCTTGTTGGACTTGTATGGGGAAGGGTGTTTGCGCTCGCAGTTACCGTATCATGGTGTTTGCTGCTAAAATCTGCCGGAACTCTACTACAGAAGTTTATGAAAGGTTGCCCTGATGAGGTCTGAATCTCCGGTTAGAAGATTGGGGAGTCGGTTTCTTGGTTAATTGATGGTGTTGTTTGCCTCTGTGAAAGTTATTTTTTAGCCTTTGTGTGCATTATGGGTGTTTTAACCATGACAGAAGGTTCAACCAATGGTTGGCAAAATCGAACATGAAGGGGTTGTATTATTTACGTACACATGTTAGAATTTGTGATACAGATTATGATACTTGTTTGTGGTCTTCGCAATTTCATTGCCTTGGTGCAGCTATTGTGTGTCATTGTGCATGTTTTGTACACAATTCCGAACAGTTTTTGTCCCAAGCTCAAATGCTTGTTGCGAGATTCTTCAAATGTTTGTTCTCCTGTGATCGAGGTTATTCGAAGAAGTTTGATTAGTCTGAATCAGTCTGATTTGTGGTTGTATGTAGAAGAAAGAAGGGAGCAAGAAAACTTAGGGGGTGTTCCACTTTTCGCGGCTTGCTAGGTTGATGTGTGTGAGGAGAATGACATGTCTCGTTTAAGAAAAATTCACATCCTTCCATTTTCTAGTGAAAATCAATAAGAATGATTTTTCTGAAATCGGATATCTTGTCAACAATTTTGATGGATATCTTTTTTTTTTTTTTTTTTTAATCAACGGAGGCCATGCTATAAATTTCCAAAGTACCAAAAACCCAAAAAAAAAAGAAAAAGAAAAAGAACATGCTATAGGAAGGGCAAGGGTGTTTGGGAGCCTTATTTTAAGTTTTTCATTTTCAACTTCTTAGCTTTTTGGCTTTTTGAATTATGGTAAAAATGTATTTTGAATTTGGTACAAATGTTTGAGAGAAATGTGCAGAATGCATTTTGAAATATGAGAAGTGTTTGGGAGATATATGCAGAATACATTCTGTAGGTCTTTTTGTTAATCAAAATGGGAAAAGTGGAAAATAAGAAATCAAAAAGCACCTACCAACCTATTTTTAACTTCTCTTCTCTAAACTCAAAATCCAAAAACTCATTTTCGCAGAATGTGTTTTCATTGTGGTGTGCCAAACACCTAGAAGTAGAAAATGCAAAAAGTAGGTGGCCAAACACCCCCTAATATCTCACAAATCTTGATATTTAATGAAAATGTCTTGCTAAACACAGCTTTGTGAGTGTTGGATAATAAGCATATATTGCCAAACAAATTCGGAAATTAATACACAGCTCATCAATAGTAATAAGCTTTCACAAATATGAATGAACTTTTTTCAAATATCGATACACTTTTTACACATTATCCACCGTCTGTAGGGCTGTGTACCATTTTCCTTTTATGGAATGTCACAGACATCTAATTCATAATCAACGGGCTGCTCATGATTTTTTCTATGCAGTTAGCTCAGATTTCCTTCGTTCAATGCCATTCCATAGCCAAAACTTTGATCCACTTTTCACCAAAAGACAGTCCTATTAGCTTGTCATCCCTAAGGAGCTGATGCCTGGCTCTTTCAACATCCCGGAAATTTTCATGTTCCGTCTCATCTCTTCAACTTTAGACCATTCTCCAGCTAGGGCATAGAAGTTTGAAAGCAAGACACGAACTGCATGATCCTCTGAAGCCAACCTATACAGTTCATCAGCGACCTTTAATCCAAGATCGATCTTTGAGTAATTCATACAGGCACTTAATAGGGTTTTATACGCTACAAGTCTTTCCCCTGGATCCATCGTTTTTATGAAATCCTCCGCCTGGTGAAGTAGACCGGCTCTACTCAAGAGGTCGATTAGACATCCAAAATGCTCAACCTTTGGTTGGATTTTGTAATCTCCCACGAGTCTAGTAAACAAGAAACAACCTTCTTTAACTAGGCCAGCCTGTCTGCACGCTGTTAATACATAGACAAACGTTGCCTCGTTAGGGTTAACTCCCTCATTCTCCATCCGATTGAACAACTCCAAAGATTCCTTAACGTAACCAAAATTAGCAAGTCCTCCAATTGCAGTTGTCCAAGTAAAAACATCTTTATCTTCCATTTTGTAGAAAGTGGACATTGCATCAACAATACTTCCACATTTTGAGTACATGTCAATTAGAGCCGTTCCAACAACAACGTCCTGTAATATGTTCTTGGTGAGGATTAATCTGTGAACGTGCCTACCATATCGAAGATCTGATAAGCAAGCACAAGCCGAAAGAATACTAACTACAGTGCTTTCATCCGGTTTGACCTTTACATTCTCCATTTTCTCGAAAAGTGCTAGAGCCTCATTCGGGCGGTTGGATTCCACATAACCACGGATCATTGAGTTCCACAAAACTAAATCTCTGTCAAGCATCCGATCGAAAATATCGCGAGCCAAATCTATGAACCCCGTCTTGACATACCCATTGATCAAAATAGTGTGAGACACTACATCCCTTCTACCACCCATTTCAGTAAACAAGGTTAATGCTGAATTCATATTCCCATATTTGACATACATATCCAGCATTGCATTTTCCAAATTCACATAACTGTGAAAGCCATTTTTAATCACAGAACCGTGGATTGAGCTGCCGTACTCTGCTTCTCTTACCTCTGCAAGTGCCGAAATTATAATTATGAAAGTGATTGAATCAGCTCCAGTACCTTCACACATCATTTGCTTAAACAAAACCAATGCTTCAACCCCATATAAAAAATGCAAATTATAGGCAGCCATAAGTGAATTCCAACTAGCCAAGTCTCTTTGAGGCATTTTATCAAACACATACCTAGCATCACCAATTTGGCCAGTGGACCCATAAAAGTGAATGAGAGCATTCTGTACGTAAACATCACCATCTAGGCCTACTTTTGTGACATGGGCATGGACTTCTTTTCCTTTAGGAAGTGATTTTAGGCGTGTACAGGCCTTGAAAAGAACTGGGTAGGAGTATTTATTTAGGGGGATGGAGTTTTTGATGGAGTGGTTGTAGAGGAGAATGGCTTTGTTGGGTGTGGGGCTTTTGGAATAGACAGTGAGAATGTAGTTGAGCGTGGAGGTGGTGTGGAGGAGACCACTTGTGATGGTTTGGGTGAGGATTTTGTCAATTTGTTTGATGGTGTGGGGTGAGCGTTTGAAAGAGAGAGTCACCAACTGCAGTTGGTTGCTCATTAAATTGAGTTGCTAATAAGGACTAATGGACCCAAATGAAAACAAAGACACTCTTTTTGGGCTAACCCCTCAATTATTTCCTTTCCTGTAGTAATATAGTAATTGAGGCCTCAGGGCAAGACTAGATCTTGCTTCTGAGTTCTGATGTTGGGAATCAGAAAATTGGCTATGCTGATGAAGATAAAAACAAGACAATGATCTCTTTCTTCTAACCAATCTTTGTAAGAGCAAGTGCAACAAGTCCTCCAAATGGAAAACTTTAGGTGAAATAGCTAAGCAAAACCCAAAAGTGAGGGTGCCTCAGCCTTTGTAAAGGTGAAGGCATTTTACCCAAGAGCTACATTTGCTACAGTCCTTCGGTATTGATAGAGAAGAACTATTCCCAAGCTTCTCCTTTTTCAATTATTTCTTTCTCCTTCCTCTCTCCTGTCTTCTCTCCTCACTTAATTTAAATGAGTTAATAATATTTTATAGTATTTATGGTGGGGTAGGTTTTCTCCTTAGGAAAGCAAGCCACCGAAAGTCACGTTGAATAGGGGTCTAGCGAGGGACAGACTCGAAGAACGTTAGGCTACCCGGCCGGGGTTTGGCCGAAATACCCCTCCAATGCTTAAGTCAGAGACTGAATGTAGGAGATGAAAGGAAACTAGGGTTTTGTGAGTATGATTGTGTGTACCTTGAGTTGAGGCTCTCTTTTCCTGTCATCCAAGATACCAAGTCCGTTCGGGATACACTCGTATCCCTAAATATCCGGAGCTTAGCCCTTATCGGGACACTCGACGATGCTTATCAAGGTAGCTTCTCTGATTAGGGTGGACTCCTGAAAGTAGCTTCCCCTATTAGGGCGGATTCCTCAAGTTAGCTTCACCGGTTAGGGCAAACTCCTCAAGCTAGCTTCCCTGGTTAGGGCGAACTCCTATCTGAAATAGATTCATTAAGCATCTTCTAGGACATTCTTTATGCCATTCGGACTTGTATTCCGCCCATTGAGACGGTCCATCCTAACTGGGCCTAGTCCGTCTAGGTCACGCTCCTCTCTAGCACCCTATGCTAGTTTGAACCAATTAATTTGTGGGCCTAAAATCTGGCCCACTTCATTTTCCCCCAGCCTTTGGCACCTTGACCTCAAGGCTAGGTGGTAAAGGATGCTTGTTCCAACCTTGTTGGGTCAAGCCCTTTTTTTTGTCGGTCAAATCCAATCGAGCAAAATATGCAATCACATATTTTTTGTAAAATATGCAAGGTACAATAAAAATAAAATTAATCCAGCCACGTCCGACCACTTTATTTTTTCCAATAAAGTTTAATTTTGTTTCGCGCTTTTTTTTTTTTTCTCTTGGCTGAAGCTTTACACAAAGGGGTGTTTCACTTTCCACGAAGACTAGTAAGCACAGAGAGAAAAAAGTGAAAATAGTTTCACTATTGAGAGTGAGACTTCAAGCAGTTTCATCCAATGAGAGAGTAAAAATGGGAAGCTATATACTCTCTTGATTAGGGCCCACCATGCTTCTTCGCATTGCCAAAGTTTGAATACTCCAACGAAAGTAGGGAGGAATTGTGCTCCGCAGATTCTTTTTTACAGCTTCTCTTTCTAGTTTTACCTTTTAACCTTCCCAATTGAAGCTTGGAGCTTCACCTTGTAGCTAGAGCTTTGCACGTGAATAGCTTGGGCCCACCTTGTTCCCCATTTTTTTTTATATATTTTGTACCGGTCAAATCTAACCGAGTAAAATATGCAAATACATATTTAACGTACGTTGCACTCTGATGTAAAATAGGCGAGGTATAGTAGAAGTAAAATTGATCCGCCAATGTCTGGCCACTTTATTTTTTAAATAAAGTTCAATTCTATTTTACGCTCCCTCGTGCACAGCTTCTCGAAAATTTTACCCAGGAGGAATCTCCATTTATTTGAACAAATAAGGTGAAACCAAAAAAGAGAAAGTGAAACCATGGTGTTTTACTTGGTAGCTTCTGATTTGCAGCCTCTCAAAAGTGATGACAAGAAATGAGAGTGAAATTTGAAAATCCAACCCATTATTCAAAGTCCACCATGGCCCCACCAGAAAATCATTTTACTCCAAAACAGAAAATAGGAAATGAATGTGGGAATGCAATTGCTGGGATTTTCTTTTCGAGGCCTGGTAGGAAACATGAAAAGAAACCCAAAAAACAACCCATAAAGTGTATTCATAGGGTGAGATTCATCCGATACACTACTTAAACAGTGTACCGGATAAACCTCACCCGTCGGATGCATTTTATGGGTTGTTTTATGGGTTTTCTTTCATATTTCCAAGTATTTCTCTTTTCTGTTTTTAGCTTTCCCATGTTTGCGAAAGCAACAGCCTAGGCCCACCATCACACGCCCACCAACAGAGGGTCAATCCACAAGGGAAAGTAAGGGGAGCGAATGTGAAGGTGAAACTTGGGGACACGCCCACCATCAGAGGGTCAATCCACAAGGGAAAGTAAGGAGAGAGAATGTGAAGGTGAAACTTGGGAACATTGTTACAAATACAGAAGTTATAGGAACAGAAAATGTACAGATCACCTTGGGGACTCACTTTTGGGTCCCACACGAACGATCCGAGCCGTTCATTCATCTTAAAATGATTTTCCGAGGGGCTCTGCGAGAAATCACGTCACGCCCTCAATTTTAATATCCAAAATACAAGGTATTATCCACATAGGACAAGTCAAAGTCATGCATTTCTCATTTGAAAAGTCAGAGTCAAATATACAATTTCCAAATACAAATCCACATGTCTCTCACCAAGGGTACCCGTACCCAAACACTTTAGTATCAAAAGTATATAAAGTTAGTACATTTATCAAAATTGTCAAAGATTGAAGTAAATAGAAGTTACACGGTCATCTCCCAAAAATATACTTAATATGGAGAGGATAAAATAACTTCATGTCAAATGTGCTTCATGTCATGCATCCACACTCCCAACATCCAAATCACGCGCCTTGCCGAGTACCTAAAAAACGATAGGGTGAGCTCACTAGCCCAGTAGGAAACTTTTCTACTATCGCTAAGGGTATAGAGAATGAAAGATACACGTCAAAGGGTAATAAACATGAATGAGTAGACTAATAATGGCTATGATTGATCAACTAAATGATAAAGTGTCCACGAGATACCCAAATGCCCAACCAATCCCAAGTGTCCATCAATTTCCTCATAACTGTTACATCGTATTTTTCATAAAACATTTCATTATTCAACACTTCAAAAAGAACCACTTGTTTTAATAAGGAATAAATCCCTCAACCGGATTTTGCGGGCTCCGTGCACCCCTGTGGGATTTTGTGGGCTCCGTGCACCCATGGCTAGGGATGCACCAAACGGTGGCCCTAGTATTAGTGATCATCATTTTCAAAATTTCATTAAACCATCATGTGTCCAAAACATTCACACAATCCATTTTGTTCAAAAACTCGTAGTATGTCGGTTGTGGCCAAGTTAACACGTGTCCAAGAACATGAGAAGTCAAGACAAAACATAGATCGTATCATGATAGGTTAGGGAGGTGCTTTCCAATAGTTTCGAGGTGTAGGGATTGAATATGCCAAATACAAGCGCGAACAAGCGACCAAAATCGACGAAACACGTTTTGGTGAAGTGAGGGAAGTTGGATCGATCCAACCTTTGAGTGGATCGATCCACATGGTCAAAATCATGATTAGAGTGATCTGGATCGATCCAACTCTAAGGGTGGATCGATCCACAATGTTCCGAAGGAGAATCAGAAGGTTCTTTACTGATGTGTCATAAGGTCTGGAACGTTTGGTGTGAAATCTTAAACTGGTGGGGTATCCAATGGTCAACTCCTTGTGATCTAAAGTGTCTATTTCTCTGGTGGGTTGATACTAAACACAAATCTAATATTCAGTTGATCTGTGAATGCATCCCTCTTGCAATTCTTTGGTCCCTTTGGAAGCCGAGGAATGAACATCTTTTCCAAGGAAAAATCATAAACTGCGATGATCTTCTGGAACTTATCAAAATTAGAATAGCTTTATGGGTGAGATCTAAGTGGGATTATAAGGATTACTCTGTCAATGACTTTGTTTACAGATTAGAAGTATTATACAAGCTTCTTAATGTCACTCTGGGTTGTGGGGTGTAAGGTTTGGGGCGTTGAAGTTCGGGCTGAGAGGTTTGGTGAGTAGTTTTTGGTCCTTTGCTGGTATTTGTCACTTGGTTGCTGTGCCTTTGTGGATGTTCTTTAGTGGTGTTACATCTCTCATTTCATTTCTCTATGTTGTTGGTGCCGCGGGGTATACTCATTGCTGTCTCTTGCTCTATTTGATGCTATGTGGAGTTTGGTCTGTGCGTGACTCTATTATGCTTTTTGATCCTTCTTATAAGTCCATGGAGTCCAGATGTGTTTATGGATCTTGATTCCTGATATTCTGAGCCTGCTGTTGCCTTGGCTGATGTTACATGATATTAGCCCACATTTTGGATTAATGATTCTACTGTCATGGTGCTGCTTCTAAGGAATTTTGCCTACCTAAAGGAATGCGTAAGTCAGTTCATGGTGTCTATCCAAATGAATGCATGTGGAGATCATTTTGAGGTACTACTTCTAAGGTGGAATTTGGTTGAATGCTTTACGATGTATTTTTTCTTAATCTTAAGTATTGTATTTGGTTGACCACTTGTTAGCCCTCATTATTTCCCTTTTGGGGTCCTAGATGGCTTATGATCATCACGGTGAGAGGTGCCAACCTAGTTGGGATTTCTCTCTTGCGTTGTGATGTTTTTCTTCCTAGCCCCTTTTAATCTTTGTAATTCATTTTCAAAGATTAATAAAATCTTTTTTGCTGTTAAAAAAAAAGAAGGTTTTGGATCGATCCAGACAACAAGTGGATCGATCCACTATGGTTCAAAACGCAAACAGAGAGTTGTGGATCGATCCAACCCTAAGGATGGATCGATCCACTTGGGTTACGAGTGAAAATTTGACAACTTTGCTCAAAATGATGAGGGCTTCAATCCAAGTCAAATGTGAGGTTCCAAATCATAGCAAAACATCAAATGAACATATCTAAGCACTAATTCAAAGATCAATCCAACAAATGTGTGGAGAATCAAGCTCATACAAGTTCAAATTCAACTTCCATGGACATGTAAAAGCTAGGCATGAAATTAAAGAGAGATATGAACATTATGCATTAATTCAAACCATATACACTTAGAGAAGGTAGAAATGGGTCCCCCACCTCAATGGTTTAGCTCCAAAGATGATAGAAAAGAAGCCCTAGCTTGTTCTAGCAAACCCAACCAAAATGAGCTCCTCCAAGGGGATTCCAAGAATGCTCGGACTCCAAACCACGCATAGATGACGGAAATGAGGTTGGATCTTGAAGAGGTGAGGTGTAGATTTTGGTGGAGAAATGGAGTAAACTTGGAGATGGAGATGAGAGAGAGAGGGCCGGTGTGTATAAGGGAGAGGAGAGTGTGTTGAGTTTTCTCAAAAAATCAGCCATATACCCCTTTATACACACCCCACTAATAACACTCACACCCTTCATGTTTATAATGCATCTCACAAAGACCCAAATGCAATACTAACTTCGCATTGACCCCACATTGCACTTTAAAGCATTTCTCACACTTCCCCTACATTATTATCGAAAAATCATTTAAAAACACAGGTCCTTACAAATTAGCTCAATCGGACGTGTGTATGTGCTTGATTAAGATGAAACGGAGGAGTTTTGGATCAAACACTTACACACGTCCGATTGAACTGATTTCTCGCGGGGCCCCTCGGAAAATCATTTTAAGATGAATGAACGGCTTGGATCATTTGCGTGGGAACCAAAAGTGGGTCCCCAAGGCGATCTGTACATTTTCTGTTCCTATACCTTCTGTACCCTTAGAATTATTTTCTTGGCGAGTCTCATTTTAGATTCTCCAACTGGGACTCTCACCTCAAAGTGAGGGCACCTTCACCTTCTCCAAAGATCAGCAACGCCTTTTTGATTGGGTCCCACTCAGATTTTTAAACACTCCGTGCATCAGTCATCTACTATGCCCAAAAAGCATTCACTTCTCTCAAACCCAAATTTTCTCAAATCCATATCCATCAAACCCTAAAAATGCAGTGCGATCAGATGACGTGGCCGTCGTGCCTTGCACGTTCTAGCTTCACTCCGTGAGCTTCACAAGTCCAGCATCACCTTCGTCCTTCAACCAGGTATGGGTATTGTTGTGGAACCCTCATTTCTTTTTCTTTTTTTTGCAAACATTTCACTTTCGAATCTTGTGAGAGCTCAGCTACCGGAGGTTCTCTAACATGGATCTTCTCCACACTATCCCTTTTTGTTTTTGTTTGCACAGATCTAGACTGGATCCATGCTTGCGCGTTCTTGAGATGAACTAACGCAGCTGCAAAGACCATACGCGGCAGCTTCGTGATTTACTGGTACAATTTCCATTGATCCCAATTCCATGTTAGCTTCTCCTTGCAGCTTCTTTTTTATTGGACCCACAGATTTCCAAAGTTAGTGATACAATTAATCCACGAACAATTCCCAACTCGGTAGACCGCTGCAAGCTGCGAACTAGCTAGTGTTGTGACTGTGATACTTCGGTAGGACACGATATAGTGTTTAGGGCAAGCTCTTTGTTCTTTTTTTTGGTTAAACCCTAGCAGTATCTCCACAGTCGGATTGAAATTTTGAATTCTCCCCCCTTTTCAAGTATAAAGGGAAGAACCCACCCCAAACACTTCATTCTCTCATTTCATTTTACAAAAGTAGTATGAGGGCTCTCCATGGGGGTTGCTTAGGAGCTTTGGTTGTTCGTCATTTGGAGAATCAAGTGAGTTCTTCACCTTTGTTCTTTGCCACTTTTGTACTTTCCTTTGAATGTAGTTGAAATTTATGATGAACATCATGCAATTTTATTGAATACCTTTGAAGTTTCCATTGATTGTGGTTGAGTTTTCCGATGAAGTAGTTGAATTTGCCGGTGATTCTTTGAGTTTGCCGGCACCCCCTTGAGTTTTCCGGCGACTCTCTTGAGTTTACTGGTGACTCTCTTGAGTTTTCCAGTGACTCCCTTGTGTTTATCTGTGACTCTATTGAGTTTTCCGGCCACTCTCTTCAGTTTTCCAGCATACTCAAAGTTCTTCATTTGATCTCACAATGGGAAAATTTAAGTGTTTGTTAGAATCTCCTGGACATATTGATGCTTTTAGTGTAGCATATAACATCCTAAAACGTGTAGAATTTTGATTGCTAGGTTCTGAGGAGAACCTCTTAGGTTCACCTTCATCCGCAACATTCCCTGTGGTTTCCATCGTAGAAGGTGGAGTTCGGTTTCCACTTGACCCACTCTTCTTATGCTTTCTCCATTGGCTTAGGTTGGCACCTACATGAATTTCTACCAACACTTTTAAGATTGTCAATAGCGTTGCCGAGTTCGCACATAGGGAGAGTCTCCCGCTAGGAATAGAGGAGATACTTTATTGCTAGGAAATTGTTGGTCTTGGTGATAGATCCTTGTACTACCTCCGAGCTCGCAAAGGGTTCAAAATGATAGGAGGAGTACTCCCGCCTAAAGACAGGTGTCCCGACGATTGGCTTAAAATCATTGGAGAGTATGAGTATGCACTCGGTACTGAGGTCCGTGCACACAGGCTCCCTCGGAAGGAGGGCGACCCAGGTCCAAACTAGCTTTCTTCTTGCACTTCAATTTTGCATAGCTATCTCTTTCCGGTGCTAATGCTTATTTCTCCATAGGTTCTCAAGCAAAGAACATATCCCACAGCCGCACAAACCTTGCCACCGTAGAGACTGCACTAGCACTCCCTGAGACGCGACACTCAGCACCATCCCTTCTTGAGTACACTCCTTCTTACAATATCAACGCTTCACCGCGCCAACGCTGCAAACGGTCCCCTCTCACATCTTTCCTTTACGAGTCTGAAGACGCAACTCGCAACTCTAGTACTCACCTTTCTTAGTCTAGTCCGCAAGCCTCTTCCAACTGGTCAGATTTTCCAACTTCAACTCAATATTTAAGCTTGTGTGAATCTTCCACTATGCCAACGATTGAGCCAGACCTCGGCCTAATGGTCGTAGTACTCGGGGCACCTTACTCTCTTGTTATGCCAACATCACCTTTGTCTCCACCAGTGAGCACCGTGGTCGGGGTTGGTGCCCTTGTGTCTCCAGCATCTAGCAAAGCGAATCCTGTGCAGGCTCGTCGTGAGTTGCACAAGAAAAAGAGAGCTAGAGGGGAGTCACAAGAAGTGGAGGAGGTTGTAGGTACTGATATGCAACACAAGAGTTCACATGTCCTCAAATGGCAACCCCTCCTTGCTTACAAGGGCAAGCCTATCTCCACAAACATGTCCTTGCGTGAGACTCTGCAAGTTGCTGCCGACCTCTCTAGTACCTTGCTTCTTCCCAAGGACATTGAAGCTCTTGAAAAGATGAATGACAAAAGGTTGGCGAGGTTAATCCTCCAACATCAAGCTTTGGTGAGTGTTCCCCAACTAATTTCAGCTTCTCATGTTGTGCGAGTGTTTGTTAGAGCTGTCAATGTTTCCTAACAGGCTGTCCAGTGTTCTTGCTTTGCACTTTCTCTCCTAGAAGTGGGAGAAGAGGAAATTGAGACTTTGAAGTGCCAGAACACAGAGCTTCACCTTGTCTTGAGCAAAAACAAAGAGTTTGGAGATGGGGCTTTGCTTGAAGCTACTGATAAGAAGAAGGACGAAGAAGAAGCTGAGATTCTAAAGTCCAAAGTAACTTTAGATGGAGTGTGCCATGGCCGAAATGAAGCTTAAGCAAGAAACTTTAGAAGATCAAGCTCACAATGAGGGTGTGCATAAGACCATTGAGAAATTGAAGAATGAAGTTCTTAAGTTTCACGAAGCCCTTTTCTCGAAAGGGTGGACCTCCTCACTTAAGAAGGCAGGAATCCTTAAAGATTTTGGTTACTACACTGTGGAGTATCTGTTTGAGTGTCTTGTTGTAGCTCCGTCTTAGCCTTGGCTTCTACTATCGCTACTTCTAGTGGCCGGGTCGCTTCAGAGACCCTTGACTAATTTCTTGTCGAGGTGGGCCAGTGATGCGTCTTCTTTTGGGGCTTATATATTTACCTTATCTATGGCCGTGCTCCATTTTGTTCTGCTGTAGAGCGACCTCCGTATGTAGTGGAACCTTCATTATGCACTATGTATGCTTTTGTAACTCTTTGAAGCTTTTTAGAATCGTATGTTATGCAATCCGTCTTTGTTAGACACTTAGAATTATTTCTAGAACGAGAATATGATTCTAGATGTTTGCGTTGCTCTCATGTAGTCCGTCCTTGTTGGACATTAATTGTATTAGTTTCTGTTGGTTCCTATCTGATCCAACTCCTAACCAATCCAGCCATCACCTTCCTTAGAACTAACTCCCTTGGCAAGAACTTTCGAGGGCGAACCTTCTGGTTGTAACTTTTGGCAAGTTGTTGGTGGTAAGATGCAAGCCGCACAAGCGTTGCCTCCCTCCTTTCCTTGAGCAGGTCGAGGTCTTGTGTCAACAGTCGTTGATTATTGTCCGCATCGAATGCCTCCATCTGGATAGTAAGGAAGCTAATTTCCATAGGTATCATAGCCTCCATTCCAAATGCCAAAGCGTATGGAGTTTCCCTAGTGCCACGCCTTAGAGTGGTTTTGTATGCCCATAGCACACTGGGGAGTTACTCCACCTACTTTCCTTAGTTTTCTGAAGGCGCTTCTTGTTACCATTGAAAATAGATTTGTTGGAGGCTTCAGCTTGTCCGTTGCTCTCTGGGTAGGCTGGGGTAGAGGTGTGAAACAGAATGGTCAGAGCAAAGTTGTTGAAACTTCTTTTCGATGAACTAAGTCTCGTTGCAGAGATCAAGTTCTTGGAATCCCAAACCTAGTGATTATATTCTGCCGCCACAAATTTATTTGATGTCCACTTCTCTGATTCTAACCAGCGGCTCTGTTTCGATCCATTTGGTAAAATAATCCATGGCGGTGATTAAGAACCAATTTTTTCCAGAAGCTTTTAGGAGAGGTCCAACCAGGTCCAGACCCCACTGTGCAAAAGGCCAAGGACTGGTGAGGGGCGTCAAATCTCTCACAGGTTGATGAATGAGTGGAGAAAACTTTGACACTTCTTACACTTTCTCACATATTGTTCGATGTCCTTCTGAATGTAAGTCCACCAATAGCCTTGTGTGATGGCACAATGGGCCAACGACCGTCCTCCAATGTGGCATCCATAGAGCCTTTCATGCAACTCATACAAGCCTTTTTGTACGTGGTCTGGATGAACACATTGAAGGTATGACCCAGTATAGGACTTTATGAATAGATTTCCAGATGGAGCTAGCCAAAACCTTGCATCCTTCACCCGTAGTTTCTGAGCTTCTCTCTTATCAGTTGGCAGTATGTCATCCTCGAGGAAGGCTATTATAGGGTCAATCCAACTTGGACCCAAATTTGTCGGGAGGACTTGATGTCAATCTTGTACCATGATGCTTGGGTGAGGTAAGAACTCGATTGCGATTGCCCTTAGAGTCCTAGAATTCATAGCCGAAGCCAAACAAGCAAAGGCATTAGCGTGCCCATTGAGTTCGTGAAGGACTTGCTTCACTTTGATGCTCTTGAATTTTTTGAGCATCTCTTGAGCCTTCTCTATGTACTCTGCCATCCTGTTATCCCTTGCATTGTATTCGCCTGATAATTGGTTGACGACCAATTGAGAGTTGTTGTACATCAACAATTCCTCTACTCCCAAGTACTCCACCCCTCTAAGTCCGGCCAAGAGGGCTTCATACTCCGTTTCATTGTTGGAGGATGGGAAACCTAACTTCAAAACTTGTTAAAAAATCACTCCATCTGGGGATATGAGAACCATCCCTGCTCCAGACCCCTTGTTGTTAGAAGCTCCATCCACGAAAAGCTTCCAAATTTCTCTAAAGAATAATTTTCATGCCTTAGATGGTGTATGCCCCCCCGAGCTCAGTGGCCAAGTTATTGACACCTGAGGTCGGTAGTTCGTCTAATCGTACCTCCAGGGGTGTAAGTTCTGCAACAAAATCAACAAGCACTTGTGCTTTAATGGCGGTCCTTGGTTGATACCGGATGTCGTACTGGCCCAGCTCGACCGCCCAATGAGAAATTCTTCCAGATAAATCAGCCTTTCTAAAAAGAGCTTTCAAAGGATACTCAGTTAGGACCACAATGGTGTGGGCCTAAAAGTAGTGCATTAATTTTTGAGAGGCCACCACCAGCGAGAACGCTAGCTTCTCCAGTGACAAATATCTAGTTTCTACATCAATAAGGGTTTTACTGATATAGTAGCAGAAATTTGATCTTTACCTTCTTGCCTAATTATGACGCCAGTAACAACATGTGGAGAAACAATGAGGTATAGGTACAAGTCTTCTCCAGGGAGAGGCGTTGACAAAAGCGGTGATGTGGCCAAGTATTTCTTCAAGTCCTCGAGTGCCTTGTCACACTCTTCTTTCCACTCAAACCTAGCCTTTTTCTGATGACCAGCTTATGAAGCGGTTTAGGGCGGTCGCCATTCTTGTTAGCTTCTGAACTTCGTTATTTGTGCGTGGCTGCTCTAAGGCTCATAAAGCCCTAATCTAGTCTGGGTTAGCCTCTATACCTCTGTGTGTTACCATATACCTAAGAAACTTCCCTGATCCTACCCCGAAGGCACACTTTGAGGCATTCAAGAAAAGCTTGTGTTTTTAGTATTTTAAACACCTCTTCTAGGTCTCTGAGGTAGTATGTACTCTCTTTACTTTTGACGACCACATCGTTAATGTAAGCCTCCATTGTCTTGCCAAATAGTCCTTCAAACATCTGGGTGATCATCCTCTGGTACGTGGCCCCTACATTTTTTAGACCAAATGGCATCACCTTATAGCAATACACTCCATGGGGTGTAATGAAGGCGGTCCTATCTTGATCTATGACATCCATCGTAATTTGGTGGTAGCCGCGACAGGCATCGAGAAAGCTCATGCGTGCATGTCCTGTAGTGGAGTCCATAAGTTGGTCGATCTTTGGCAGTGAAAAGCTATCCTTGGGGCATGCTTTGTTGAGTAAAGTATACGCAAACCCTTCACTTTCCTTTTTTCTTCTTGACGACGACTGTGTTGGAGAGCCACTCAGGTTAGAGCACCTTCCCAATTGATCCTGCTCCAGAAGCTTATCCACTTCCTCAATCACTGCCTCTACATGGTGGGCGGCCGACCTTTTGCTCTTTTGAATGACAGGTTTATGAAGTGGGTTGACGTTTAATTTGTGGCAAATAAATTCTAGGTCAACTCCCACCATCTCGTAGGCGTCCACGCAAAAATCTCCAAATTTTGCTTGAGGAAGCCCACTAACTGGTCCTCTCCATAGGATCTAGAGAGGTTCCAACTAGAAAGTACCTCTCCGGGTCGTTCTCATTGATGTGGACCTTCTCGAGATCCTTAACTACTTTCTCAACCGTGCCACGTCCAACATCTTCCAGCACTAGTTGATTGGGGATCTCCACCACTTGTACATGTTCGAATTTGATTTTGTTCTTCACTGTGGCCATGAAGCACTGCTTTGCCTCCACCTGATCCCCAAGCAAATCCTCTACTCCGTTCGAGGATAGATATATCACCACTTGATGATAGATGGATGGAATTGCCTTGAATTTGCGAATCCATGTATGTGGATGGTACGTTTACCACCATAAACTCAATGTTGTTCTGAACCGACCCTATCACCACTGGAAGAGTCACCCTGCCCAAAGGCCAAACAGGGCTCCCATTGAATCCAATCAATGGCAACTGAGTTGGGGTGAGCTGTGAATCCTTGAGGCCCAATTGTTTGAAGAGATCAAAGTACATCACTTCGTAAGAGCTTCCCTAGTCCACCAAGATTCGCTTGACATAGAAACTTGCAACCTGCATTGTCACCACGAGGGCGTCATCATGGGGATGTGGAATGCGCTTCAAATCCTTGTTTGAGAATGTAATTGCAAAATGGTTTGTGCTAGGTACCACACAGACCTTCTTGAGTGGGGGGTTTACTCATAACACTTCCTGCATGTGCCGAGCCTTCTGGAGCTATCCCTTGAGTTCATTTTCAAATGAGGGATCCATTATTTCATGGATCATATTGATCACGCCTCTCGGGGCATCCTAGTCATTAGTTTCTCGTCTCCTTCGTTCAAGTTGGGCTGCGGCAGCAAGGGCTTCTTCGTTGATGAAATCCCTTAGGTTCTTTTCAGTTACAAGTTCCTCTAAGTGTTGCTTGAGGTCTTTGCAATTCGCGGTCATGTGACCGTAGTTTTTGTGATATGAGCACCACCACGTGGAGTTTCTTTTAGTTGGGTCACCAGGCATCTTCGACGGCCATGCAAAATACGGCTCGTCTTGAATCTTTAGGAGTATCTTATAGATAGGCTCTTTGAACAATGTGTTGATGGCCTCCCTTGGGTCTGATTTCTCCCTTTTGGTTCTGACTTGAACCTTCACCATATCTTGCTCCTCCATTTCGGCCCTTTTTGAATCTTTTTGGCTATTGTCTTTAGGGGCAGACTCCTCCATGTCTCCCTCTATTTGATTGTTGTTCTCTTTAATCCTTGTATGTTTTTCCATTCTATTCATTAATTCCTTAATGGAAGTAGCCACTCATTTTATGAGAGAGTCCCTGGGGAGGTTTCCAAGAGGGAGAGCGAGTTTGAAAGAGGCTACCGCCAACTCTTCATTGCAACCCTCAATTTCATTGTAGATGTCGAAGTATCGGCCCGCGAAGTCTCGAAAAGGCTCCTTCTTGCCCTTATTTAAGGCAAGTAAAGCATCCACCTCTTTGGGGACTTTGCTATGCGTGATAAACCTTGCGGTGAAAGCCGCCGAGAGTTGCTTCCAACTTGTTCTCGACTTTGCCTACAACTTTTCAAACCACCACAAACCGGCTTTTCCGAGGCTTGACGAGAAGACCTTGCACATTAGAGCATCATTCCTACTGTAAAGGGCCATCATTTGATGAAAGTGGCTAATGTGTGAAATTTTATTGTACTCGCAAGCGCACGAATCGGATTGAAGTATAGCAATGCAAGTGCGAGGTCGAACCCACAGGGACTTGTGTATTTTTATAGGAAAGTAAATAAATTTACATCGATAAAACCCTAACCTAGTTCGAAAAAGTTGTGAATTGGTTTGACTAAAATTAAACTAAAAATGACAAAAGAAAACAATTGAAATTTAACGGAAAAGAAAGTGAACATTACCGGTTGGGAAAGATAACTAGAGTTTCGGAATCCACACCCATGTATTCATAGTGATTTTTAACAAACTCTGATTTATTTTTCTCTAATTTTCTTCACAGTAATTTGGCGGCTAAACTCTATTACTGTGGAAAGTATCTTCGTTAAGCTTATTTTAAAGAAAAATCTAATGTACGCTCTTCCTCGCCTCAAGGTTCAAGACACGAAAAGTCCGATGTATCCGTTAACAAACAAATCACAACGGATATCCAATACTTGAAATCCAAATTTAATAACCAGGCAAAATAATTAACTAGTAGTTTCAAATCATGGAAAAAACATGATTGAATCCATATCAAAAACTACTAAATTAAATTAAAAAGAGGTAAGAACGATTATTCGATGAGATTATGTATTAAGAAAAATAAACCGAGAGTTTGTATTTAACCACTACTAGACATGGGGTTTCATCCTCCACCCTAGTTTAGACGACTAGCTGCTCATGGAGTACGTGAACACATTCAAATAACAATAAAACTCCATTGAATTAATGCTTACAAAAAGAGAGAGACTTTTGCTCCAGCCGTGTACTCTATTTTTTCCTCTGCCGTACGTGGTCTGCTCCGTGATTGCGTGATATCCCCCAGCCGAAGTGCTTCTGCTCGTGGTATCTGTCATCCTTTGTGCTTTGTGATATCCTCCTTTTATAATCCCCAATACCCCTATTGCCTCTCCGTTTGCTGCCAAGTATAATGCCTCCTTTAGTTGGTAAAAATCCAGCCAAATTCTTGCTTCTATGGTAAGGCAATCCAATCTCTCATATGGCCAGCCAATGTTTTACCACAAACAAATCTCTTGCTTAAGGAATGGACTGGACTGGACCATATTCCCATTATTTGCCAACTAATTACCTAGCATTCCATTCTCAAGCCAGCTCTTTATAGACATGTAACCCCTAAAAATATGTGCGGATCAATTTGTGTCCATATTAGGATCAATTTGATACGTTTTCCATAATTTCCGTCATGCGCTTGATCCACCATTAACAATTATGTGATCACAAATTTTGCAGTTCTTGAATCCAACGGCCAAAATATAAGTTATTGTCACCATTTTCCTGCAAATTAATAACTAAATGTAAGCGACTAAAAAGATAATAATTAGAGATAAATGCGCACATTTTGGGAACTAACAAAATATGATATGGGGTTTCTATATGTCAATATTTTGGGCTTATCAGTAAGGGTCCCCCCTTCTGTCATAAGATGTGAACTTCGGCAGCGAGAAGCCCTTGGAGGATCCAAAGACTCAATGTCTAGAGAGAAGGGAGAGAGAACTAGCCTTTCCAGGGCATGATTGCCCCTAGTCATATTCAACTTGGCATGGTTTCTCTCGATCCTCTTTTTAGTGATGACAGACCGCAAGTCGCCTCCCGCCTTCTTTAGTGGAGTAGGTGTCTTGTGAGTGCTTAAAACATGAGTGATCGTCTTCTTTCTCTTTGAACTTACTGTCCCATGTGTACGAGGGTAGCTACTATTCCCTACACTCCGGGCAGGAATAAACTCTGTGATAACGAGCTCAACCGTGTTAAGAGAGCGGTGACGCTCAGTCCGTCTAGAGTGGATTGGTGTGGGACTCCTCTTGGATTTAGAGTCGTGATTGTTAGCATGTCCTCGTGAGACACTAGCGTGAATCAACCTCCTTTTATTTGAGCGCTCTACGAAGGTTTATGATCTCTGCACCCATTGTCCCTATAATTTCGTCACGTTCATCTATATCATCCAGGGGGTTACGGGCTTCAGGGAAGGAGTGCCACAGTTGGTGATTGTTTCACCTTCGTTTCTCACCGTGGTGAGGATTCCTATCACCGTTCTTTTGTTGATCCCCTCAAAGAGGCTCTCTCAGATGTTAATCTTCGTTGCTAGGGTAGTTCCCAGGGTTGTCCTGGTTTTCGTCCTTTTAGAAAAAGTTTCCTCCTTCTGGTCCCACCATGAACTCAACAAGACTAGTGATATGTCTTCCCACAGATGGCACCAAATGTGGTGGGGTAGGTTTTCTCCTTAGGAAAGCAAGCCGCTGAAAGTCGCGTTGAGTAGGGTTCTGACGAGAGACCTACAAGACTCGAAGAACGTTAGGCTACCCGGCCAGGATTTGGTCAGAATACCCCTCTGATGCTTAAGTCAGAGACTGAATGTAAGAGATGAGAGGAAACTAAGGTTTTGTGAATATGATTGTGTGTACCTTTAGTTGAAAGTGAAACCCTTTTTAATAGGATCTCCTTTCCTATCGTCCAATATACCTAGTCCGTTCGGGATACACTCGTATCCCTAAATATCCAAAGCTTCGCCTTATCGGGACACTCGGTGATGCTTATCAAGGTAGCTTTCCCGATTAGGGTGGACTCCTGAAAGTAGCTTCCCTTATTAGGGCGAACTCCTCAAACTGGCTTCCCCGGTTAGGACGGACCCCTAAATGAAATAGATCCATTAAGCACCTTTTAGGACATTTCTTATGCCATTCGAACTGGTATTCCGCCTATTGAGATGGTCCATCCCAACTGGGCCTAGCCCGTCTAGGTCACGCTCTTCTGTAGCACGCTCCGCTAGTTTGAACCAATTAATTCAAGGGCCTAAAATCCAGCCTACTTCAGTATTTGATAAGAATTGAGAGGATTATAAAGAGGATTGTTGGAGTGTTGAAAGAGATGTGGGTAGGTAAACGTAAAAATCCATTGTTATTTAGTATTTTTGGCTAATTTTTTGCCCAAGCTGCTGCTCTTGCTCTGAAGGCAAGTGTACCAGGCCAGTCTCTCCAATTTTTTTTTTTCTAAATTCCATATAAAAAATTCACGTGTGCTGGTTTGGGGAGGAGTTAATCTATTTGTTTGATGTCGTTGGGTGAGCGTTTGAGAGACAAAATGGCTAAGAGCATCTATCAGCCTCAACAAATTTTGGACCAAATTAAATCTAAGAAGCCACTTTTCTATTTTAATTAGTTACTTTTTCAAAGTAAACTGCATGAGACTCTCTATTCTTACCTTATTATATTCAAGTACTCTTTCTTTATACTTATACTTTTTGGGAATGGCTACAATTAGGGCTGTAAATGAACTGGGCCGTTCGCAAACTATTCGAGGCTTGGTTCGGTAACAGCTCTTTCGAGTTCGATTCGTCTACTAAACAAATTGAACTTGAACCTCAATATTAGGCTCGTTCCATAAATGAGCCGAACCTTAACCTAAGTGGATTTGGCTCGGTTAGGCTCGCGACCTGTGGTCAAAATGTAATTAATAATACTTTAGGGGTCTACGTATAAATATTTTATAGTTGAGAAACTCCTATGTAATTTCTTATTCTTTTATCCCTAAATAGAGTACTCTACTATGAACAGATGGATTTTATCCCTAACTAGAGTACTCTATTTAGTTCTTAATATTTTTTTCTCGTGTTGTTTTTCTTTTGATTTCTTAATTGTTGTGGTATATTTGTTTATTTTTATTTGATTTTTTTGATTATTGTGGTAGATCTACATAACATTGTTTCGAAATATATATCTTTCCCCTCTCAGTTTGTGTTCTAAATTGCTAACGAGCCCTACCGAGCTGGATTCGAGCCTAAATTCGGTTGGGTTCGGCTTGTATGAGTTTTACGAGCCCTACCGAGCCGAGCCCGAGCTTTGAAATTTTTTCACGAGTCGAACTCGAGCTCACTTGTCTAGGCTCGAATCGAACCCGAGCCGAACTCGAGCCTGACTCATACCTTAACAAACTGATCCCAAACCTCATAGGGTTTGGCTCGATTCAGCTCGTTTACAGCCTTAGCTACAATATACACCTATTAAAGATGTGTACCGTATGCACCAATTGTATTGTCCATATTGTACCACCTCATTGGCAATCGTAATATTTCTTAATGTTTTGTAACTTTTTAGCAATATAATTCGTAACATTTTCTTTGATTCATAACATTTTGTTACATCTCGTAACTTTTATTAATAAGAGGTTATCAATTTGTAAATTTTATAGGGGGTGCGTATGATACAGCCCCAAATACAGGATGTGTATTGTAGCCTTTCCCATACTTTTTAATTAAAATGTTGTTTTTTTATGTCAAAATCTAAAATAGCCCAATGGGTGGCCCATAGTGGCTTTCACGTGCTGAATAGGACTGTCCTTTACTGGTGTTTTCCAGGCAATGATAGTCTTCCTCACACCTGTGTTGAAATGGTTTAAGTTGTGAAGTTAATTGACAAAATTGACCCCATACCATTTTCTCCCAATTTCCTCAATCTGGAGTGGACCTTTTCACTTCACTTTCAAAGCATTAAAAACCTTTCACTTTTTTCTGATGGAAAGATTTTGTGTTATAAAAAGTTACTAACAAAGAATTTTTTTGGTGGTAATTAAAAAACCAAAAAATAAATAAATAAACCAATGTTGTATCGCTAACTTTACATACCGATCTCTGTTGAACAGATTGTGCACCGATCAGCCCATGGAGCCCACTTACGCCTTCCACATATAAATAATTTTTAGAGTGACCTTGTGAAAAATTAGCTTAATCTAATAATCGGAATTACTTGATCCAATGTTTCAATATTGGAAAATGCTAATATAGGCCCAGTGGACTTATACTAAGGTTTAAAAAAATGTATTGAAATGTGTGAAAAGTTTACAAAATTAGGTGTAAATGTATTAAAATTTGTAAAAGGCGCACTAGAGTAATTTGTTTTTTTTATAGGGAGAATTGTTGTAAAATGGCGGTAAGGGTAAATATTTGCCGTTCAATGGACCACTTTTTAGGAATTTCTCCCAACATGACACGCACAATTTTAATTGCACATACATGATACCAATAATAATGTTGACCGAAATACCCCCTTCTTGAATTTGGACCAACGTGGGTGCAATGAATTTGTTGAGGAGGGCAACAAAAGTGGACGAATGGTGCAATGGTCATAAAATCTTCTCAGAAATTTGGACCAACGTGAGTGTAATGAATTTGTTAAGGAGTAAGCTATTGTCCATGTAGAGTGCAACAAAAGTGGACGAAGGGTGCAATAGTCAGAAAATCTTGTCAGAAAGTGTGACTTGACCACACACTGCAATCACATTTGGACCAATGTGGGTGCAATGAATTTGTTGAGAAATGCAACCGTTTTTCATGTAGAGTGCAACAAAAGTGGATGAAGGGTGCAATGGTCAGAAAATCTTTCCAGAAAGTTTGACTTGACCACATTGCAATCACATTTGTTGAGGGGTGTGGGTGCATGAATTTGTTGAGGAGTGCAATCGTTTTCCATGTAGGGTGCAACAGAATATCTTTCGAGGGTAGTTGCGTCCAACAGTATTTTTCATGCCATGTTATGATAATTATTATTGCTTTTCCCATTGATCTGTGATTCTGAAAAAGTGCACCGGTAAAACACAATAATTTGCCTCTACCGCCATTTTCTAGCAATTTTCCCAACTGTGCTCACAATAGCAAGACCTTCTATATTTCATTCAAAATTCAAGAAGAGCGAGAAAGTATGAGACGCGTGGATAGCAACAACAAAGAGTAAATTAGCAATTAAAAAGAAATGGTAAGAGAAATTACAAAAGGACTTAAAACACTGACACATGAACTCCTTTAATGGAGAAAAAGCGTACGAAAATACAACACCCATTGGGTGGTCCGTAGTAGGACCCTTTTTTTAAATGTTATATCCTTTTACCAGATCTATTTTAACGGCCACATTCGTAACGACTATGTTTTAGCGGGATTTCTGGGTTCAATTCCTAGAGAGGGAGCTAGAGATGCCCTTGTTAATGGGATGGAAATGGATTTGAGTAGTATAAATGCTTCTCACGGATGACAACCTATCAATTTCTACTTCTAATAATATCATTAATGAAGTTTTCTCTCTAATTTGTGCTTAGTTTTGAATTTGTCCACTAACATTGTTCATACCGATAATTGTTTCACTCAATTTTTATCTTCTAAAAGAACAAATGATCGTGAGACAAAATTAGTATTAGATATAAATTAACAAAAGAATGGAAAGTGAGGCAAACCTATTAGTTAAAGTAATAAAATATTGAGTGGCGAAGGAATAGTGCCTCGCCGGAACGCGCAGGGCACTGTAGAATAGCTACAAAATTATTGGAATGGCGATGATGAAAAAGAGTCTAATGCAGGGCAGTTTCCAACAAATTGCTCGCTAGTATAGTGGTAGGGGAATTATAAAGAGGGAGATGCTGATGTTCTAAGAATATCCTTATCCGGCTCTCTATATTTTGGATTAAATTTAACATCAAAAACACTTTTTATACTTTAGCAAATCACTTTTTCTAAAACTTGCAAAATTAGGCTCTCTATTTAAACTTTACTATATTAAACTATTATTTCTTTCTACATTTATTTTTCTATTCAAATATCTTTCTAAATATTATAAAGAGGGAGATGTTGATGCTCTAAGAGCATCCTTATCATGCTCTCTACATTTTGGACTAAATTTAACCTCAAAAACACATTTTATACTTTAGCTAGTCACTTTTTCTAAAATTCACAGAATTAGGCTCTGTATTCACACTTTACGGTATTAAAGTATTCTTTCTTTCTACTTCTATTTTTCTATTCAAATATCTTTCTAATTTTTTTAAATTTTTATTTTTTTTAGTTTAAAAGTAACACAACCAAGCAAATTATATCTTAAAATGAAGTGTCAAAAAATAACAAAAAGCATATGCACATGACAAATCAAGAGAGGGAAGTAGAGATCTTGATGAGGATGCTCTCTAAGTGTAGTTGGTTGCTCATTAAATTCTGTTTATTGTTTTGGTAGTTCAAAGAAATATGGACAAAATGTTTTTCAACTCTCTCTTCAACTGAGCCTTTTTTGCCTTAGTGCTTGCAAATAGTGTTGATGAAGTTGAGTTTTCTTGACATTTTCACCTTCCTTAAATTCGGCACTAGATAGACGTTGAAACAGAGTTGCTAGTTGGAGTGCTTGTTGCTCCTTGTACTCAGAAAAAGTTATATTTTTAGACATTATTGAATAAGCTTTCAAGATTGTTTCGCAATGGGGATATATCAAACTTAGTTCATTTTGCTCATCTCTAAGAGCTTCAATGGCATTGATATGGTCTAGATGAGACTTGACAATTTGTTCGAAAGTTTCATCCACA
The DNA here is from genome assembly GCA_963854785.1 of Vaccinium vitis-idaea. Taxonomy (NCBI): domain Eukaryota; kingdom Viridiplantae; phylum Streptophyta; class Magnoliopsida; order Ericales; family Ericaceae; genus Vaccinium; species Vaccinium vitis-idaea. The sequence continues at coordinate 14,697,036 of OY978224.1, read as the reverse complement.
ACATCGAGACTTAGTCACGTTGGTGAGAAGAAATTATATCCTCTCTTTGAAAGGCCGAAACCATTGAAAGGGCCGAAAATGATGGTTTTGCTTGAAGCTATGGTTGTTCTTTCATTGTTATGATGTTAGTGCTTGAAGCCTTCTCATTGTGACAGTATATGGTTTTATGCTTCCGGGTCACACACACATAAAAACACACAAGAAATCTAAGGAAAACTCTGTCATATATATCTACACAATACATACAAATGAAAAACTTCTCTAGGGAGCCACAACCGGCTCCCCCTCTCACCCTCAGCTTGTCTCATTCACATTATGCAACCACACACTCAATAAGAGAGACAACAAAAATATTTATAACACTAGGGCTATTCTAAGAGGGCCTAAGCCCATCCGGCCCATACGGGGTGGATCCCAACAATCACCCCCTCCAACTCGAGTGGGTAAATATTGTCCTTGCAGCACCACCATGTTGCCACCTTCAATCTGCAACCACTAGCGAGCATCTGTGTCATTAACCAGTTGAGTTAAACCGTACTCCCAACTGGAATACTCCGCCCGAAAGAATGTATCCTTGCAAGCTAGAATCCGCAGCAGATCAGAAAACTTGAGTACCGCACCCCCTCAACTGGGATGCTCTTCACTCGCATGCCTGCTACCAAGGTGAATGCGCTTCATAACCTAGCGCCCACACCCCCACCGGAGTGCCCGCAGCTTTATCCAGCTGCAATTTGCCGCTCTAGCATTTATTCTGTCAAGAGATCAGCTACCCTCTACCCACACCAATGGCTCACTTCGCCAAATGATCTCACACACTATCTATGAAGAGGCTACTCCTTCTCTGACAATGCATCCCCCATCGAGCTCCCCCGCACCCCCAAACTGGGATACACCACTCGTGAATCCGAGACATCTTCCAATCCTTTCAGATCTCCTTGGCTCAAACTAATCTACCGCTCTGACCAACGCCTGTGTCATTCCCAAACAAGCATCTCCGCACACCAACCGGGTACACCACTAGAATGAATGTGTCACGCCCTCAAATTTAATAAACCAAATACAAATAAAATCCACGTAGGATCAATCAAAGTCAAACAACTTCCCATAGAAAGGTCAAATCAAGTACAATGAGTTTCTACTTGAGGCACCCGTACCCATGCATAAGAAATCAGGAGTTTTAAGAGTTATTACATAAACCATATTTTGTCAAAAATCGAAGTTACAAGATCATCTCCCAAAAATACATAAGCTATGGAGAGGATAAAATAACTCCATGTCAAATTTGCTTCATGATATGCATCCACACGTCAAGCATCCCGATTATGTGCCTTGCCGAGTACCTAAAAATGGGGTGAGCTCACCAGCTCGTAGGAAACTTTTCTACTAACGCTAAGGGTATAGAGAATAAAAAATGCACGTGATAATATGATACACATGAATGATTTTGCTAGAATGAGCTACGGATGATCGACTCGATGAAGAAGTGTCCACAAGATCCCTAAGTGTCCGTCAATTTCCTCAAAACAGTTACAATTCAAGTCGTGTGTTCGATTTCTTCAAAACATCATATTTTTCGTAAAACATTCCATTTTTCAACTCACCACAAATAGCCACTTGTTTTTAATAGGGAATGAATCCCTCTGCCGGATTTCGTGGGCTCCGCGCACCCCTGCCGGATTTCATGGGCTCCGAACACCCCTGCCGGATTTCGTGGGCTCCGAACACCCATGGCTAGGGACGCACCACCGAACAACCATCATTCTCAAAAGTTCGTTAAACCATCAAGTGTCCAAAACTTCAATGTAATTCGTTTAGTTCGAAAACTAGTAGTGTACCGATTTGACAAAGATAACACGTGTCCAAGAATGTGAGAAATCAAGACAAAACATAATTCGTGCCACAATAGTTTAGATAGGTGTTTTCCAACAAGTTTTGAAGTGTAATAGATGAATATGGCATATACACGGTCAAACCATCGGACCGAGGTCAAAGGAGAGCTAAGCAAGCAACCCAATTATCAAGGTGTTCGATAAAAAGCATGATTTTAAGTTAACAAGTCATTTGAAGATGTCCCAAGATGTCCAAGACTCAAGGAAAGGCCAAAGCAAAAAAATAGGTTCAGAGCTGTCTGGTATCAATACCCCAAAATGGGGTATCAATACCAGTGGACTAGAAAAAAAAACAGAACGCGCTGGTATCGATACGAGATCGCAGGGGTATCGATACCAGCGGCCTTCGCACAGAATTTTTACAGCTTTTCAAGCTTGATGGGGGCTTCAATCCAACTCAAATGGGAGGTTCCAAACACAACAAATCATCAAATAAACATGTCTAAGCACTAATTCAAGATCAATCCAACAAAAATGTGGAGAATCAAGCATCAATCAAGTTCAAACTGAACTTCCATGGAGGTGTAAAAGCTTGGAGAGAAATCAAGAGAAGAGATGAACACAATGCAATCATTCAAACTATATACACTTAGTGAAGGTAGAAATAAGTTCCCTACCTCAAAGATTGAGCTCCAATGAAGAGAGTTGAGAAAACCCTAGCTTGTTCTAGCAAACCCCAACCGAATGTGCTAGCTCCAAGCAAACCCACGGAGTCTTGGACTCCAAAACACGTGTAGATGATGGATATGAGGTTGATTCTTGAGGAAATGAGGTGTAGAGGTGTAGATTTGTGGAGGAAATGGAGTAAACTTGAAGAGGAGTAGAGAGAGAGAAGTGTCGGTGTATGAGAGAGGGAGAGGAGTGTGATTTTGCTCCAAAAAAAATCTGATGTTAGGCTTTAAATACATCCCCAAATTACACCCTCACCCCCTAGTGGTTCTAATGTGTTGCAAAGACACCCCATATGCAATCACCAACTCACATTGACCCCATTTTGCATTTTAAAACATTTCTCACACTTCCCCAACATCATTTTCGAAAAATTATTTAAAAATATGGGTCTTTACAGAATGTATCCCTGCAAGCCAGATCTTTCATGGCTGATCTTAATCCTGTACCCCCTTACCGGAGTGCCCAAATCCAAACCCGAATGCTCATGCCTGATCACAGGACATAATCCGTGACACTATCTCTCCATCTGCCACTGCACTCCCATAAGCCTGTATGGTGCCCCTCATCTATTATACCGAAAATCACCATTCAATCAGCTCCTCCTGTAGCCCGAATCAAAGCTACATCTTTGGATGACAGGTCTTCAAACCCGATTGAACCAGACTGTCTTCGATCACCGTCGACCAACTCCGATCTGCCTTCTAGTAAGGGCCTGTGCCATTAGCCAATCGAGTGTATCCGTACCCCCAAAAATCGAGATGCAACACTCGATAGAATATATCCTTGCTCACTAGCTCTCCAACTGATCACCACGGCTCAAGCGCCGCGAATTTGCAATCACCCGATTGCCCCGGTCAACCTCTGATCTCTGCAAAGTCTGTCCAATACTCTTAGTGTGTAGCTCTCCAACTCCGCTTGCCTCTTCTGCCACCTATCTGCCTCTCCTGTCCCTTTTTTGGTCTCCTGCCACTCTCCGCTAGCTCACCTGGGTCTGCTCCTACCTCCTGGTTCATCTACGTTCCATTCCTGGCTCTCCCAGCACCCCCTGGACTCCCATCGGTTCTCCACAATCTATTGCTCTAAAAAGCGCCTATGTCACTAGCCAGATGAGCATCCATGCATCCCCAAACCAGAGTACACAAACCCGAAAGAGTGTATCCCTACTTGTCGACCGCGAGTGATCATCCCTGGTTTGCCTCTGACTCATCAACATCCCATCCGATTGACCTAACCATGTCTGATCCTCCTCAATCTCTCTTGATGTGTCTAGGACCACAACTTCTGACCACCCAAATTGGAGCCCACCAGTGAATCCAGAACCATCCAATTAGCTAGGAACATACTTCCTCACCAACCAAAATGCCTCTAAACATCGAATTCTGGCACAATCCAGCAATAACACCTACTTCCAAGCCTCTAAAAGAAAAAAGAAGTGCGCAGTTGAATCAAGAACGTCGAGATAGTTGAGATTGACTACTCATACATGAAAAACAGAGTTGTATATGCTCCAAAATCGCGAAAAAACCATGAACCATCTCCAAAGATCAATCTAGACCTCAACTGAACCCTCTGAATCCGCTAGCTGAATCCTTTGAACTAGATCTGACCCCTTTGACCTTGACCCTTTGAACTGGCACCTGACCCCTGACCAGGCCATGAGGGTCACTAACTGAACCCCTGTTGACGTGGTGCCACGTCATTGTTGACCTTCCTATGTGGCATCCTTCGTGGCATGTCCCCGTGCGCTCCTGAAGGATGGGATGACTCCTTCCCACCTTCTTCAGCTTGCAGCAATATGTCAAAAACCAGAATGCGCGTCAGATCCACGCGCTAACTTTGACCATCCAAGCGCACCTTGGCCGGCGCATGCGGCCCACCCTGACGTTGTCCGGCGACGAGTCTTATATCCCCGCGATCGTCTCAAAGAGAGGAACAGAACCTTATTCTCCAAACTTTTTTCGATCACGTTTTCTGAGACCGATACAGACCAGACCAGTCCGACTCCACCCGCCACCCTTCAAACTGCCTGTACTCCACTACAAGAAACTATACTATAACCTACCAGAGTATTTGCGTCGGGAGTTTTTCCGTTGCAAAAGGCCATTTTCAGAGTCCTGAAATTTTGGCGTCAAAATTTTAAGTTTTTGGCGGGCAATATTTGCAACGGGTGCATTTTCCGTGGCAAAAGCTAAGGAAAAACTATTTTTTGCGACAACAAACATGGAGCCCGTGGCAAATACAAAAAGCCCGTGGCAAATACAAAGACCAAAAAAGAAAAGGGAGTTCGTGCGTAATTTTCCCTCCCACTCCCACACTTCACGAACAAAAAAACCCTTATCCTTACCACGTTCGGCGGCTTCGATCTCTATCTCTCTCTCCATGAGAACCATGAACCGACTCTCTCTCCCTGAACCATGAATCGATTCTCTCTCTCTGTCTCTCTCCACCCCTCTCTATCTCTGTGAACTCTCTCTCTCTCTCTCTCTCTCCGTGTAAACTGCCATTGACGATCAACCCAATGCGAGTTCTCGTAGCCTCTGCACGCAATCCCTCAATTGATATCTCGTTTCTGGTTTTAGCTCTCTGCAAATTGAAGTGAGCGCTGCAATCTAGTTCAACTTACAGCTACAATCGTCGCTGGTCACTACCCCGCGGTTGGAGAAATTTTTGGGTCAGGTACGATTTTTTTTTTTTCATTCTCATTTAAAATCCTGTATTCATAGGAAGTCGGTTGATGCACCAATATCATGGCCTTGCTAATTGGGATTGAAATTTGATCAATTTTGTTTCACTGGTATTGTTGTTAGAGGGATACCTACTGTAAATTCTGCTTATTGTATTCTATTTCTTGTATATTTAAGGGTTTCAATTGTTAAATTAGAGTAAGTTTCCCATTATGAATCCAATCCTTAACCCTTTGTTTGGCAATTGACTAAAGGTATTTAATGGGCCGAAAAAACGTTTTTGGCTGTCTCTATTTGGCATATCACATGAGCTTCTAAACTCAACTATTCGATCTGTGCTCTTTCGGTTTTCACTAATTGGTAGTCATCACCTCAGTTTTCACATGAGCTTCTTAAAAATGAATGACGACGAGTCCGAAAATTACTTGCAAATAGATAAAGGTGGAGGAAATGTGTTCTCATAACTTTTTCAATTGGTTTCGACGAGTCCGACAATCCTTGATGAATTTTGATGCCTAATAGTTGAATTTCTGAAGTTGCACCAGATGAATATTGAATACTTAATGACTCCTTGAGTTTGCCATAATTGATCAAAATTGAGAAGAGGCAGATACCCCTACTTATATTACCGGAAGTAGGTTCACTGTTGTCTTTTTACATGGTTTGTGGGGGTACACTTATATAGGTAGAATCATCAGATACATTTGTATATAGTCAAAAAGTAAGAGAGGTTAACATTTTGGATTGGAATTCAGCTGGATTTAAGGTTTCAATTTTTATGTTGTCTCATTAGGCCTTTGGTCTCATCTTGGTCTATGAGGAGATTTGTAGTTTGGAATTTGGTCCGGGCAGCAACGACAAAGAGGGAAACCTAAGATTTTTGTATTTCATATCTACTACTGCTTGGAATGAGTTCAATTTGAAATTTAAAGTTGAGTGTTCTAGTAATCTTCTTTGATGTTGAGTTTTCGGCAATGTTGTTTTCATGTTTGCGAACATTGATGACCATAGCTGTTCTTGCCCAAGGATAATAGTTGCATGCACTGCACATTCTTCTGTAGTTAGAAATGCAAATCAAGAGTGGCACTTCTTTCTCTTAATGTAGCTCCTTGGCCTTTCCATTATCGGCAAATTATGGCTATATATTTTTTCCTTTCATTGTGATAGGTTATAGTTCAGGGCGTGAATCCCACTTAATACACTGTGTCTGCTCCACAAAAAGGATGAGCAAACTGGTTTACCAGAACCTTTTAGGTTCTTTGCAAGACAGGAAATGTAAGTGATGTCTGACCTCACGGGGGGGGGGGAGAGAGAGAGAGAGAGAGAGAGAGAGAGAGAGAGAGTTGTACAGTTCATTTTCATCTAACACTTCATGTCTTGCAATATGAACCTAAAGAAGAAATTTCTTTGTCTGATCTCTTAAGCTTAGAAATACCATGGCCAGATGAATATTGAGTACTTAATGACTCCTTGAGTTTGCCATAATTGATCCTTGATGCATGGTTCCCTAAGGCTGGTTGATGTTTCTGAGACTCCTCAATCTTTGCATGTAATTCATTGATCTTAATTGAGAAATTTTACAATAGCAGCCGTTAGATTCAATTGCTCGAAGTTCCTCTTACTCGAAATGGTAGATAGAAGCCAAAGGGATTTCAAGCCATGCCTCAGTTTAGGAGTTTATTTGTTGAAATGTGATTGGGTCATATGTTTAATTGATATTTGGATTGTTCAAAAGTCTTACTTTTATGCTTAATAATGCTACTGTATATTTGGTGGCTGGAGTTTGATAGAAATTTAAATTCTTTTAGCTTATACGAGAAGTATACTTGCAAACGTCTGGTATTCTGAAATGCGATGTGGGTGAAGGGCTACTTATTACTTCGGATGTTGTGGCAGAAGTAGATGGGGAACCATTGGGTGAAGGCTATTGTAAAGTATATGTCGGTAAAGCAATAAATCCCAATGTTCGTTTGGAAAGACCGCGTGCTTTTGTTGAAACAGTTGGAGATGCTCTTGACCGCTATGTTGCATGGCGATTTTGTGATGTATGTTGTGACTCCAATGTTATTGTATTATCTAATTATTGCTTCTATAAGTTGATTTTAATTATTTTTAAATATTTACTTTTCAGGTGATCGAGAAAGAGATGGATGACTACTAAGCCTCATTTTTTTTTTTTTTGCAATTTGTAGTCTTTTTTTTTTTTTTTCTGACTTTGTTTTATTTTTCACTCAGTAGTATTTCACGTGTTTTAGTTTTTTTTCGATGTAGTTGAAAGAGATGGATAATGGATATTGTGTTACTATTAGAAATTTGGTAATTATGGTTTAATTTGTTGAACTTGGTTTTGTTTTGAATGTGGATCGGTGGATTATTTGGATATATGGATTAAGTTATTTTGTCTTTAATACATGGGCTTGAATGAATAGTAACAATTATAGCTACAAAAACATGAATAGCGATTCATATTGTGGATAATTCAATAATTTAATTAAAAAAATAGCGGTTCATATTGCGGATAAATTCAATAATTTAATTTTTTTTTTAAAAACCTTTTGCGATGGGATTTTAAGTGGTAGCAAAAGTAAGTTTTCTTTTTTGCGACGGGGAATATTGCATTAGCAACGGTACGCAGCACCGTGGCAATCGAAATATGAATTTTTCTATTTAATTGCGTCGGGTTAGTTACCGTCGTAAAAGGCTAGTTTCCCGTTGCTAATACTTTGCGACGGGGATTTCCCGTCGCGAAAAACCTTTGCCACCCCCCTTACTGCCACGGGGCAATCCCGTCGCAAATGCGTTTTCGCGACGGCAAAGGCTTGTTTGCAACGGTAATCCCCCGTCGTAAAAGCTATTTTTTCTTGTAGTGCTCCCACTTTTGGTGACGAAAAAAATATCCCGAGCACACCGTTGGACTCATCGAGACGAGACGAACAAAACTTCATGAGAAAAACCTCTGTGTGACTTCATTGGTTTTTTTTTTAATCTTGAATCTATGTGTTTCAAGCGCGAATTCGGCGACTTCTTGCTCTGCCCAAGCTTTGATACCAATTTGTTATGCTTCCGGGTCACACACACACACACTAAAACACACACTAAAACACACAAAAAATCTGAGGAAAACTCTGTTGTATATATCACACAATAATACACATGAAAAACTTTTCGAGGAGCCACAACCGGCTTCCACTTTGGGGGAAGCCACAACACGCTTCTCCTCTCACTCTTCGCCTGTCTCACTCACATTATGCTACCACACTCTCAATAAAAGAGACAACAAGATTATTTATAACCATAGGGCTAATCTAAGAAAACCCTAGACAACCATGGGCCTAAGCCCAGCCGGCTCACACAGACGAATCCCAACATTTGGAATCTCCACTACTTCGACAATCTAGATCATTTTGAAGATTCTTAGTATCAATTTCATCTACGCAGAACAAAACAAAAAAGACAGAATCTAAAATCAGCCTATAACCTTTAATGTTTTCTGAAAGAAATGTGACAGCCTGACAGGTGAATTGTGTAAAGATTGTACCACCAAAATTACATAAAATAATTCCTCCTCTCACTCCAAATAACCAAAATATACTAAACACTAATCAAGCGACTCTTTTACCAAAAGGGAAAAAACATTTTCGTCTTTTTTATCTTCTTATTTTAATCTTTCCCTTTCACATTTCAGACTCATTCTTTTCCCTCTTTTTCTCTTCATCTTTTATGCATCTTGTGATCGGTTTTGAAAAAAATACAAAAGTAGGCATTCCAATATTTTTGGCTTAATAAGTCAATTGGTTATTTTTTTTTTAATCTTCGTTCAAAAAGCAATACTACATTTTGTGAATTATTAGTTCGCCTCGACAAGAAAAATTTAAAAATCTGATAATTATGATCATAAATTTTTTGTTTGATAAAGTAAAAAATAATCCTTAATGGAAATATTTTTTGATTTATTCAAAATAAATAATTTTGACCACAACTTTTTACTTTTTAGAGTCCTCTTTTTGAGACGAAGCAATAATAGACGAAATTTTTTCTAGCTTTTTACTTTTTAGCATGTTCCACTGGCTTTTTGAACTTATTGACTTATTAGTGAGAAACCAAAAGTAGGCTGGGAGTAGCTTTTTTACTTTTTCCATTTTGATTAACAAAAAGCCCTACAAAATGTATTCTGCACATATCTCTCAAACATTACTACTGTTGCAAAATGCATTCTGCACATTTTTCCAAACACTCCTACTAAATTCGAAATACATTCTAACCATAATTTCGAAAAATTAAAAATAAAAAACTGAAAATGAGACTTTTAAAACCCATTCTACTCCACCCAAAGGAAGAACTAAGAATTAAAAGAATAAAAATAATAATATATAGTTCCATTTGTTCACAACCTGTTTTGTTTTTTTCCATCACATCGATTTGGAAAATAGTACTCCCTCCGTTCCTCAAAAAGAGTGGTATATTTTATTTTGGACCGTTTCTAAATAAACGTGATGTTAAAAACTTATTAGGTAAAAGTTAGTACATTTCATCATATTTTGCCCTAAAAAGTAGTTTCCATTTTAAAAAGATAGGGTGTAAAGTTTAATGATTATGTTTCCATTAAGGGCGATAGTGGAAAGTGAATGTAAAAATTGATTTGAAAGGTGTAATGATGATGCTTTCTTAATAAGTTGGAATTACGAAATTACACTTAAAAAGAAACGAAGGGAGTAATAATTACATCAAACGCAATAAAAATTCATTACGCTGTGCTATGCATGGATTTAATGCTAGTATGTGATTTTTTTTGGCTAACCAATGCTAGTATGCGATTACTTATATACCTAGTCGAGCATAGTCTACCCTAATCTACTACTCGCATCGTCACCAATTTTTGGTCCAAAATCACTTTTTTTCTAATTAAATTTTTTGTCCTAATTCAAAACTAAGGGGGCATTTGCTGATGAAATTCCACTTTTACCCTTTCTTTTTAGATTAATTACATGTAATGATGATGTTTTGAAATGCAAATAGAGGAAAAGTATGAGTGTAATTGATTATGTATTCCTAATTAGTTGAAATCTCTAAAAGAAACCAATTAATTGGGACTAAGTACTACCTTACAACCTAGCCATGACCCTAACATAGCTTCATGGCCTGAACTAGACTAGGCCTAGCCCTAACAGAAATTAGTAGCTTAGACCTAACACAAAGCAGTAGTTGACACCAACACAAATCAATAGCTTAGACCTTACACAAATCAGTAGTTGACAACTAACACAAATCAGTACCAAAAACTCTAAGTCCTCTCCCTATTAAGCGAGAAGAATTTGGCTAGGGCATCATGTGGTAACTATAATGCCCTATCACAACAATCCATCTCAGTAATTAATGGTTCCAGGGAAAGAGTTTTTTTAGAATTCGGACTATCGAAAACATTCTTGGACGGTCGGGATGCACGTTGGGTATCGCCACGTGGTGCCCTACACGCACCTAAATTCTATTCCTGTTCACCGAAAAGCGGTGGCTATGCTGGAACAGTGCAAACCCAAATGAACCTCTTCAAGAGTACGATTTTGAGAACATTAACGTCCCTCTTATTGGTTGAAATGATGTAGGTCTCACTCCTGCAATACATTTTTTTGGTAGGTATTACATCACCTTTTGGTGAGGCAGGGTCTACACTATTTCAACTAATAAGAGAGAAGGTAATGTTCACCCTCTTTTAAGGAGGGTGAACAAAATTAAAACCGCCTCTTTAAGTAACAAAAAATCATCCCGAAATCAAACCCTTCTAAAAAAACTCACAGTGAAAAACTCTCAAAAGATCCCAAATCAATCAAGAAGATCTTATTCAACACAATAATACCCCAGGATTGATCACCTTTACAACCAAGAAAAAGAAGATTTTATGGATTTCGAGGTATTAGAAAACCAAAAAAATGAAAACCAAGGAGTGGACAGTGGAGTGGGAGAAAGAGAGGGAGAGAGAGATATCGTAATTTCAAACTTGTATAATTTCATTTTACTATTAATATTTGTGCATCTTAATTCTGTATTTTAAATTGGGCAAAACGATATTTACCTCCTTATGATGTGGTCGAGTTGCATATGACTTCCTCATGTTTACAAATAACCTACCTATGGTTTTGGATTAAATTACAACTCTTAACTCCGTTAACAGAAAATGCTAAATTACTCTAATAACCTTGTACTTTTTTTAGCGCATGGGGGTTACGGTCTCTTTTCTGAGAAGCTGCAGTTCGAGGGTTATTGAGTCAACAATCAACAAATTACAACCCACAAAGAAGCGCCATTTCAACCCAGTGAACCACCCTCTTCTCCCAAATTGTAAATTTACAACCCAAAATCCGATCCCAAATTGCAACAGATTCCAAGACATTTTAATAGATTCGTTACCTCTCTCTTCTTTGCCACTGAAATTCACCCCCAAAAGAAACGCCATTTCTATTCAACAGCCACCCTATTCCCAAACCAAACCCACTGGAAAATAAAATTCAAAACCCTATATTTCAAATCCCAAATCATTTTCAACAACATTAAATCAAAACTGTAAAATTTCTCAAACTAAACAATGAAAAGAAGTCGTGTGACCCTCATCGTCAAGGTCGAATTTGCCGTTGACCAAAATCTCCCTGTTGAACCGAAGTCGCTGTGAACCACGTCGTCAAAGTCAAAGTCGTTGTGAAGGCGAGGGGGGAGAGAGTCAAGCCACACACACACACACACACAGAGCGCGCGCACCAACGAGTGCTGCAGTGACTCGCTACTACGGTGGACTGGCGAGTCTGCTAAGTACCCTTTTCCGGCCGTTGGCTCTGCAAAACCTTCGAAGGATGGGTACCCGTTTCCAAGCTTTAGAGTTTTTGGTTCTATATCATTTTGGAGGAGATGAAGGAGGGTAATAATGTCTTCTTATATGGAAGTTTAATTTTATTTAATATTTTTTTCCATTCAAACCCTCTTAACAGGCATGTGTACTGCACCTTCCGTCAATAAGGATGGAAACCTAACGGCTACAGTTTAGTTTGAAACCATGCATAGAGGCGAATCAGTCATTTTTGAAGGTAAGTGAGGTCATCTGCAACTCGGCCTAACCATAACCCTAAGGATGTATTCTGCATTTCGCCATTTTAAATTTGAAAAGATCGGTGATACATACATACCTAACCTGGCACAGTCTAGCCTAATCTACTACTTCCTCCGTTCCTAAATAAGAGCCCCATTTTCTCTCTCTTGCCACTTTTCAATTAAAAAAATGAAGTACTTTCGTGTATCATTTTTTGAATTTTTTCGCACCGAATTAAAGTATTCGTCAAGTACTTTAATTTGGTGCGAAAAAAATTCGAAAAATGATTTACGGAAGTAGTTTATTTTTTGATTTGAAAAATGGCACGACTTTTTGTAGTGAAACATTATTTTGGAACGGATGGAGTAGTACCTAACACTAACTTATACACCAAGCCGTCATGGCCCTAACATAGCATCATGGCCTGAACTACCCTAGACCTAGCCCAAACAAAATCAGTAGCCCAAACAAAACTCAATTGTCCATTAGCGGCGAGGTTAATATATTCACCCTCTCTATCACTTGAACTAGAATGTACATTTATATGCATATATTTGTGAGTCGTCATGTTTTATATGACGTGTTTCATAATTTATATAGCTCCCAAATCTCTCCCAAGATATAAAATGTCAATTCAATCAAGAGTAATGCATGCCATGCATATGCTACAACACATATATCAAGGGACGGAACTCTAGAAGGGGAGATGGCACGTGCCACCCCGGTTTCAAGTTGTGTGGTGTTTTAAGTATTTTTCCCCCTACTATGGCTCCATTTATTTGCCAAGAATGGTATACGAAAAAGTTAATCTTGAGAAAAGTGAAATGAAGTGAAGTGCCAAGAATGCTATGCAAAAAAGTTTTAACGGTTAAACATTCGTAAGAGTACGATTGGGCGATGTGATTTTATGTGTCTGATCAATTATCTTCGCACGGGTTTTGTGCTAGTATGTCATTACATATATACCTAGGCTAGCATAGGCTAACATACCCTCATGGCCTTAAACTAGCCTACACTAGCCCTAATTCTCATTGTGGCATTGCCACCAGTACCCCTCCCTCCCCTATAAAACCAGCTCTCTCCCCTCTTTTCACCTCATTTCAGTCCAGGATTTCCAGGATTTCCCTACTCTTTTAGCGCTCAGAATTCAGTAGCAAGGTAGATGGCCTCTAGCCCCTCTTATCCCCTCCCCTCCCTTATACCCCAAACAAACTGGCCTAAACCAGTAAACCTAAGTTTACTGCAATGGAATTAAAGGTCTTCGGAAATTTTATATGCCATGTTCTTTATTTTCTACCCTTTATTTTTCTTGCTGTGATGATTTTGGTGTTGATCTATTCGTTATTTTTTTTTTTACTCAATTTCTTTTAATCACTCAAAGCTATTTTTGGTTAAACCAACCCTCGCAAACCATGAACTTCTATGAGAGCCCGTTCCAGTGCTATTGGCTTAAGGATTTTTTCCATGTAGTTTGTTTTAGTATGTTGTATTCTAGTGGATTCGATTACTCAATTTGTTTGTTCATCAAGTTGTCTTAATATTTCCTTGCCCATGTCACTTCGGTTACAATAAAAAGGTACGAAGATGGTTGCACAAGGCTTCACAGTGGACTTGAATAAACCCCTTGTCTTCCAGGTAAAATGCCTACTACATTTTGCATTCTATTTTACTATTCTTGTTAGAACAAATCAACAATTAAAATAAAGCAAAATTGAACCAGAAGCAGAATTGTTTTCCCTTTTTGTGTCACTTGTGTTTTTTTCTAAGCACTGGCTTATCAAATTTGTAACTCTGGCCGGGTTATTGCTAGCAAATGCACATCACCTGGGTATTATTATTATTATTATTATTTTTTAATAACCGGATGTCCAGGCCATCTTGTGTGGACCTCGACATGTATGATATATATCTTTGATAGCCAGTTGACAATGATATTGATATTTGTTTCGAATTGCTTGTCTTTGCAAAAAAGTTTATTTTCTATTCGGTACTTAGCTTTTCTTTTGTTTCAACTCTTCATGCCGTTGTCAATTCCCAAACTCTCAAATAAAAATCTTTCGCAGGTTGGCCACCTAGGAGAGAATTACGAGGAGTGGGTTCACCAGCCTATTATTAGCAAGGAAGGCCCTCGGTTCTTTGAAAATAACTTTTTGGAGGTATTACCATGCAATTTGGCATTCTTGTTAAAGTTTACTATTATTAGTAGGTTGCAATCCAAACTTACAAATCTTGCAATCCAAAAAACCATACTACCCAAATGTTAACGGTTAATGACAATAATATAAGTAAAAACAAACTACCTTCCCATCCCTCTCAAAATTCATGATTCTAGCTAGCGCAAGTAGCATTGGGAGTTTGCCAACCAAGAAACAAAAGCGAGTAACAGTGCAAATCTTAAGAAGTGTTCCATTAACAAAAAAAAAAATTTCAAAAATCAAGACAGGACATTCTTTTACAATACATCACATAAAAAACCGTGAAAAGCCAGTTTATTCTAAAAACTGCCTTAGTGGAACATTCCTTTAGTGAAGAAATTCGTCAACGGTGGTGGCATGCCTTTCAACTTTAGGATTACAGGGTAGATCGAACTCTTGAATCGGTTACGTATCCCTTTATGCCTTTACCAACTACAAAATTCTTTGCAGCACTTGAAGCAATAAGAGTATTTATCTCCAATCTTACTAATAAAAAATAAGTATTTAAAAACTAACAACTAAATTTCTCAATTCTTACCCCCCCCCCCCCCCCCCCCCCCCAAAGAAACTACTTTCTCAACTGGCTTCTGTTTCATGTCCTCATGATTAAGTCACATGTATTAAATGCTCACAAATCAACATTGTAAGAAAAATTCATTTAAGTGCAAACATGCATTAAGCGCAATTATTCTTATTGTCTTTATTTTTCACCGACGAATTTTGCATGTTACAGTTTTTGACAAAAGTTCAATGGTGGCACGTTCCTGTGGTCTGGCTGCCAGTTGCAAACTGGTTCATCTTCAAGTCTGTTCGGCTGGGCCATACCTTTCCTCAGATTGGATTGACAGTGGCCTTTGGTATTTTCTTATGGACATTTATGGAATACACTTTGCACCGATTCCTTTTTCACATGAAAACAAAGAGTTATTGGTTAGTCTCAGTATCTCTCTCTCTCTCTCTCTCTCTCTCTCTCTCTCTCTCTCTCTGCGTGCGCGCAAGCGTGCGTGCTTTCAACGTTTTCGATTCTCTGTATAATCTCGTGTGTGCTTTCAATGTTTTCGACTCTCTGTATAATATGTGTAATGAACTTTGTTCTCTAGGGGAAACACCTTGCATTATCTTCTTCATGGTTACCATCATAAGCACCCCATGGATAGGCAACGACTGGTTATCCCTCCTGCTGTAGCACTTGTTTTTAGTGTTCTGGTACTTACCTCTCAACCTTGCTCGTTCCTTTTCTACTTGTCAGTGCGACGTGTCCATTAATTTTAAATATTTTTCATGGTGGGACATGCCTATCAATCTTTCATCTCGAAGAGCGAAGTTAGAAATGTATAAAAATATAGACGAATTTTAAAAGAAGTATTAAAGAACCCACGCTAAAGACAACGAAAGACATTTTCGTCCTTTCAAACTTTTTTCGCTTGCTGTGTACTTTGATCTATATTTTTTTAAGACTTCGATTCCTCTCATCAGTACAAACAATTAATCCACAAAGTTTGATTCGAATCTAGTAAAGACCAAAACATTTAGACAAATGGGGATCTTATTGGATACAATATAGGTTTGAATAACTAAAGAAATTATTTTAAAAATTGGTGTGTCCCGTGTCGTGTCGGTGTTCCAATCTTATGAGAATTATGGTGGTCCCATGTCAAATATATAGCTTCTGACTCACATGCATTTTCTCTTTTCCTGTTAGTTTTGGAACTTGTTTAAACTTCTCTATACTCCTTCGACTGCTCCTGCTGCGTTTGGAGGTTTCATCCTGGCTTATGTGATGTATGACGTCACCCATTACTACTTGCACCATGCACAGCCGGCAGGTGAAGTTTCTCGAAATCTCAAGGTAAAAACCCTGTCTGACATGTATCAAGATGCAGTGTAGGGCATCCAAGAGTTCTGCCGAATGATCTAGCCACCACTTGCACAAAAATATTTATTTGGTTCATAGTTTTTAACTTGTTATTGGATTCCTCTTGCCTTCTAGTGAACGTCCAGTCTAGTCTTTGAATAATAAGGCTGTGTTTGGATATTGGATTTGCAAAGAAAAATTTAAAGTAAATGGGATAAAGAAAAAATTTAATTTCACAAATTCATTTTCCTTTCCCTTTTCCCTCCGCCATGATTTAGGATCCAAAGAGGCCTGGAAGTTGCTTTCCAGTATGCACAAAAATAACACTCCCTCTGTCCCATTTTAAATGTTGTCTACGTAAAAGAAAATATATTTGTAGATTTTTTTTTTTTCAAAAAATTTTACATCATTCAAAAAAACACTCACTGAGATCTCTGAACGGTAGAAAGAAAAATTAAAAACTAATTGCGAAAGTATTTTATTTTTTTAGGTCAAACTTACACGCCCCCGTAGGTGACATTTAAATTTGGGACGGAGGGAATAGTTTTTTTCTGCAAAAATATCACTCGAATCATCATTTCCGGCTAATGAATTTGTTGCTTATAATATTCCTGCAGAAATATCACTTGAATCATCATTTCCGCATCCAGAACCGAGGCTTCGGCGTCACTTCCTCATTTTGGGACATAGTGATTGGAACAGTACCTCAAACAAAAGCAGAAGCAAAGAAGACTTAACTTAATTATGGAGAAGCTAGTATTATATTCAAAATTAAGACAAATATAAAAGAAACCTACGGTAAAATGAACAAAATAATGAACAAGATATTTAAATAAAAAATAGTTCTTCAAGAACTATATATATATTGTGATTGATCTTTTGGACCGATCATGGTCTCATTAGGATTACCTCGATCGTTTCTTTCTCTCTTTTGTATTCCTCTTTTACCATGTATCTTATTTGCGAATCAAATGCCATGTATAAACTATCGTTGTTGGGATCGATTAATGCCCTCAGAATAAATAAATTTGTTATTTTCTTTCAATAATAAGTGCTTTACTTTCTTGTTCTCAAGTATTTTCTTTCATATATTGGACATAATTCATTTCATGAATATTAGTTCATTAATTATTCAATAGTTCTAAATTACATTGAATATGATTTACATATCAGAATGTAATTTGCTTATGGGAGGTAAAACATCAGTGTTTCTTATTTAAACTATTCACAATTGCTAATGAAAATTAAACGAACTACCTATCGGTCATTAATTGCAACATTATTAACTTCTATGAGATGGAATTATTTATCTCAATTTAAATGAAGTGAAATACTTAAAGTTAATATGTTGGTGTATTTAGTACAAATTGAAGGACCATGATAAGAATCACAATATTTTAACGATTATTCGTATAATGCTTATTGTAATTCACCCTTAACCCTAAGAAAATCAATGTGCTTACGCTTTAGCCTATGTTAGTTTGATTTACCAATGAGTGAGGTCTAGATTATATTGATATTTGTATTTAACGGGCAATAATATTAGATGTATTATTATTATACCGGTCCATGCAACAGTGTTAATGTCGTATTCAGTAAATAGTACACTATTCAGTAAATATGGTTAGTGCTGTATTCGTATTCCCATATTTCACATAATATACCGGCCCAGGATTGTTAGAATCCTTATCAAATGCATGAGTGTACAGGCCACACGGTGCCTACCACTTGACTTGTATCCACCATTGCATTTTTCAAATTCAAATAGCAATAATCAAACCCATTTTTACTATCACAGAACCGTGGATTGAGCTTCCCCGTATTCCGCCTCTCTTACCTCTGCAAGTGCTGATAGTAAAATCACGAAAGTGATTGAATCAGCTCCATTCCCTTCACACATCATTTGCTTAACAAAACCAATGCTTCAATCCCTTTGTCGAGTGATATGAACTTGAAAAATATAGAGTGCTGAATTGGAGCACCGATGGCCAGCCCGCGATCAAAATATGGGATTGGAAAGTTAGTGAAATACAAAGTCAGTAAAATGAAAAGTTTTTTTTTTAAGGATAAAAACTTTATTAATCTTGAAAAGAGAACAAGACTAATAGGGGCATAAAAATGTAACAAACACAGTTACCAATTCAAGACCCAAAACCAGAAGCTTAAAGCCCAACACCTGTAGGTCAAAACCCAGATACAACATAAAGCACAAAACATATCCCATGGGTCAAAACCCAGATACAACAATAAGCTCAAAAGGGCCAAGCCCAAAACACAACAAACCCTAAAAGCATAGAGTATCCACCGCCACCTTCCCGGAAAACACCTCCACATCGCAGCCACTGCCACCTCCCCGAAAAACTCCTCCACATTGACGTTAAGCATACTGGATTGATCCCATAGATGAACCCGTCAGGAGGAGCACCACCATCGATCGCTTGAACACCACAACGCTGTTAGGAAAAACTGAAAACACGCAGGAATGAGATCAGCGGGAGTACAAAGCAAGAGCCGGCAGCAAGATCCAAGGGAGAGAGGAGGCAGATCCGAATAGCCAACGACGGACAAAACCAAGTGACCCACGCAGCGGTGAAGCGGCTGGACGTCGTAGCGCAGGCCCGCCGGGAGCTAGGGATATAAAGCTCTCAAGCCCAGTTGTAATCGATCATCGAAGAAATGAAAACCTCTTTCTATTCTTGATATTATCTTCTCCTTTTACATTTTCCATATGGTATTAAAGCGGGACCCATTTCACCCCATATTTTCAAAAAAAATCACAATCCACACACCCTATGATGACAGACCATAAGCAAAAAAAGAGTGCATGATGATAAGACCTAAAAAGTGGTCACATGTGATAGACCTCAAACGTGGCTGCACGTGAGGGGGAATGTTAAGGAACTAGAGTCCTACATTGCTTAAGAGTGGAATGGGTAATAACTTAATATATGTTGGGACATCTCATTTTAAAGTTTTCACTTAATCTATTTTAGCGGGTGGGTACAGCGGAAGCGCCTCATTACTCCAACTTTTTGGGGGCTTTAAATTCATCCTGCCGCGTTAACCTTTCAGGTGGGGCGTAACAGTAAAAAGTGTCACGTAGAACATGCCGCTTTAGCTCGATTTTGGCGTATTGCTTCTTTCCATTTATGAAGTGATTTTAGGCGTTTACAGGTCTTGAGGAGAACTCGGTAAGTGTAACGATCGATAATTCCTTCTGCACCGACGGCGTCGCCGATGCCGTTGTGGGTCCCAACCGATCGATTCGAGCCGTTAATCCTTCTCTTTGACTAAAATGGGATGGTTTTCGACCGAGATCATAAAGTCGTCTGATTGTCTTGATTCCCGCGTGGGGCCCACTCGGAATTCGATTTTGAGAAGGATTAACGGCTTCGATCGATCGGTAAGGCCCCACAACGGCGTCGGCGACACCGTCGGTACGCGGTCGGTGCATTCCCGTCGGTGCAGGTAGAAGGGTTCTAAGTGTAATTAGTGAGGGGGTCGAGTTCTTGATTGAATGGTCATAGAGGAGAATGGCTTTGATGGGTCTGGGGCTTTCGAATACATGATAGAGTTGATTGTGGTGTGGAGGAGACTTGTGAGTGGGTTGGGTGAGGATTTTACCTATTTGTTTGATGGGTGGGGTAAGCATTAAAGTGGCTAAGGGGTGGGAGTGAGAGTTTGGGATTAAGAGGTTTTCAGTTTGAGTCCTTTGGCAAATAATCCATAATACGGATTATTAGATTATTCATTGTCTTTATTCAATTTTTTTTTTGCATTTATTAGTTTTGCGTCAAGATTTTGTGGTTTCTGGATTTATCTCGGCGAAACGAATCTAACAAGTATAAAATTATGGTCAAAACTCAAATAAAGCCAAAATTAATCCAATAATCCAAGTATTTTCGGCTTTATTCAAAAAAAATATTTGGTTTACCATAAATTTATACTTGTTAGATTCGTCTCGTTGAGATAAATCCAAAAACCACAAATTTTGACGCAAAACTAACTAATGCAAAAAAAAATTAAATAAAAACAAAACCAAAAACCAAAAAACCGGATTAAGTTTTTTTGCCAAAGGATAACTTAAACTCTTTTATTTGGGCCTCTGGTTAGGTTAGGCAAGCTAGGGGAAGGTGGATTACGAGTGGCTGGTCATAATCTAGTGGTTAATTGAGAGGAGGATTTTGAGTACGGTTGAGATTCTATAAAAATATACTCCCTCCGTCTCATATTGTTTGTCCATTTTTGGGAAGTGTGCATTTTTCACCAAAAAAATGATGTGTTAATGAGAATTATTTTTTTAAAAATGTTACACCAATTTTTTCTACCCAATGAGACCTTTAAGTTAGTGTAATAATTTTTGAAAAAATAATGAATGCAAAAATATTAGATTTTGCGTGCAAATGGACAGAAACCCCCAAAAGGTTGGCAATTTGGGACGGAGGAGTATAATAGAGGAGGTTCGCTGATGATATTCGTATACCCTGACATTTTATGCCAAGTGTCGAAGAACAAATGGAGGATCAGCATTTCGAGATCATGGACATAGTTCCTAAGGAAGTGCAAGTCGAATCTAGAAACCCTTATCTTTAGAAGTTCTGTTTTGTTCCTTTTAGTAGAACACAGGTTTGCTGCAAACATTAATAATTGTACCAACAATTGCACAAATTCTTTCACATGGAATATGTGGGACCTATCACTTATATATGGTTTTCACATATTCATGTGAGACAGTTTGTGCAATTGTTAGTACAAGTATTAGTGCATCTATATTTTCTATTGATAGAATTTAAATTTCCGTTTATATATTTGTAACTTCCCAAAATTAAAATAGGTATTTCGGTTATAAAGCAATGTATAAAACTATCAAAATATCGTGATTACATTTTATCGAACATTTCGCACAAGCCTAACAAAAAATAGTCCTAACCAAAGTTATATTTATGGAGGGAATTTCAGTTTGCATTTCCTTTGCCTCCCTTTCAATTTGGGGAACTAATATAACATTTCGGTTGGCCAAAAATCTCTTCTTAAAGCCCTAATTTATTTTGTGACAACGCTACATTTTGGGCTAACCCCTCAATTTATTTATTTTTCCTTGCTTATAACGTTGGGAATCAGAAACAGGGCCGGCCCTGGGGCATAGGCGAAATTAAAGGCCCCATTTTAAAACCCCGCTTAGGGCCCTAAAAAACTCAGGGCCGGGCCTGATCAGAAATTGGCTAGCTGGTGAATATAAAAACGACACAATGATCTCTTGAAATCCTGAAAATTGGGGATAATAGATCAAAAGAGGGACCCAAGTTAATTAAGCAACATACAATAGTTATATATATATATATATAGGGGCCGGTTCCCCTCACACTTAAAAAAACACATAAAAAAACACCTTACTCTTCCAGACCCCAATGTGATGTTCTGAACCGTTGATCTTGTTTAAATGAGTAAAATAAAAAGTCTTGCAAAATTTCAGCTCAATCGGATATCGGTAAGTGCTTCATTTAAACAATTTTAAAAACACTACTTCCTGTCACAGTTTTTGCAAAACTGTTTGGAT
This sequence comes from Vaccinium vitis-idaea, assembly GCA_963854785.1. Lineage (NCBI taxonomy): Eukaryota > Viridiplantae > Streptophyta > Magnoliopsida > Ericales > Ericaceae > Vaccinium > Vaccinium vitis-idaea. Next base: position 14,675,112 of record OY978224.1, on the reverse strand, counting down.
CAAGCACTTACCGATATCAAATTGAGCAGAATTTTTGCAGGACCTCCTATTTTACTAATTTAAACAAGATCAACGGTTCGGAACATCACAGTGGGGTCCCAAACAAAATCGAGTGTTTTTTTATGTGTTTTTTTAAGTGTGAGGGGAACCGGCCCCATATATATATATACACGAATTATCCTGTCAAGGATCCCGGATTTCCCGGATTGAAGGGTTTTTCGGTGTTTTGATGCTTTTAAAAATTATTTTTGGGAAATCCGAGCCATCCAATGTGTTCAAAAGGTGCTTTCCAAGGTCCAAGCGGGAAATCTTCAAAAAAAAATACTGGGAAGGGCTTGATCCAAGCAGTTTTTCGCAAAAATTGTACATTTACAGTTTTGCGAAAAACTGCTTGGATCAAGCCCTTCCCGGTATTTTTTTTTGAAGATTTCCCGCGTGGACCTTGGAAAACACCTTTTGAACACATTGGACGGCTCGGATCGTCAAAAAAATATTGGGAAGGTGGAGTCCCGGATCCGGGACTCCCGGACTAGATCGGGCCTCTCTCTCTCTCTCTCTCTCTATATATATATATATATATATATATGATCAACTTCTAATGAGGGATCCCTCATTTTAAATAAAGTGAGGACCAAGCAATTTTTCCACTTTCCGAACTGAATTTTGACGATCCGAACCATTAGATGTGTTTAAAATGTGTTTTTAAGGTCCACCGCGAGGATTCGTCCAAAAAAAATACCCGGAAAGGCTTCATCCAATCAGTTTTTGATAAAAACGCTATATATAACGTTTTTAACAAAAATTGATCGGATGAAGCCATTCCGGGTATTTCTTTTGGACGAATCCTAGCGGTGGACCTTAAAAACACATTTTAAACACATCTAACGGTTCGGATCGTCGAAATTTGGTCGGGAAGCATGAGGTCCTCACTTTATTTAAAATAAGGGATCCCTCATTAGAAGTTGATTCTATATATATAGATACGGTCCCCTTCTTATCCACACCCTAAAGTTACGGACTCCATCCGAATCTCATAGTTCTGGACCAAATCTTGACGATCCGAACCGTTTAATGTGTTTAAAACGTGTGTTTAAGAGTCCCCGTGAGAAATCAACAAAAAATAATATCGGGAAGGGCTAGATCAGAGAAATTTTTCATAAAAACTATATATGTACAGTTTTATGAAAAATTGCTCGGATCAAGCCCTTCTTGGTATTTGTTTTTCCTCATTTCTTGAGGGATGCTTAAAAACACGTTTTAAACACAATGGACGGTTCGGATCATTGAAATTCAGTTGGGATCTATGAGGTGTGGACGAAGTCCGCATTTTAAGGGTTTTGATAGGAAGTTTAGTGTGTGTGTGTGTATGTATCTATCTAAGAAATTTTTCATAAAAACTATATATGTATAGTTTTATGAAAAACTGCTCGGATCAAGCCCTTCCCGGTATTGTTTTTTGCTCATTTCTCGTGGAGACCCTTAAAAACACATTTTAAACACATTTAACGGTTCGGATCATGAAAATTTGGTTGGGATCTATGAGGTGTGGACGAAGTCCGCATTTTAAGGGTGTGAATTGGAAGTTTAGTGAAGGTTTTAAAACATGTTTTTGAATGATCCAAACCGTCTAATGTGTTTAAAACGTGTTTTTAAGGGTCCTCGCGAGAAATCATCAAAAGAAATACCGGGAAGGGCTTGATCCGAGCAGTTTTTCACAAAAACTGTATATATACAGTTTTATGAAAAACTGCTTAGATCAAACCCTTCCCGGTGTTTTATTTGATGATTTCTCGCGGGGACCCTTAAATATTCGTTCTAAACACACTGGACGGTTCGGATCATGACAATTTGATCCGGATCTATGAGTCCCGGACTAGATAACTCCTATATATATATAAAACTGCTTTTCTTTGCTTTGAAGAAAACATTGAAGTTCTTGAATAATCCTAGTTTCAGGATCAGTAACAAAAGGATAAGTAATATCATGATCTTGAATACGACAATAGATTCCAGTTGGATCAATTTTACTGATAGGCATGATCATATTAAAAAAAGGTGTTTCTAAAATCACCAGTTGTTGAAGATTTTTAACAAGTAAAAATATTGCTGGTAAACAAGTTCCATCATTACAAATCAAAACATCAGATAATTTATACTGAATATGCATCCAATTTCCTCCTGCAGAGGTCAAGGATTGTACTGTTTTCTCAAAATATTGCGTGGAAATTAACCCTTCCTGAATACAGTTCATATCTGTTCCACTGTCAACAAGATCTATAGCATTCTGAATAGTATATTCCCGATTTATAACTAAATTAATTTGAATATATCATTTCTGATGAGTAACCTTACTGATACTATTCAAACAAGTAAAAACTTCAGATCTCCGGATTCATAATGATAAACCATGAATGGGTTCGTACTGGATTCTGATAGTAAAATGCATATGGCTATGACATAATCCTAGTAATTATATTTCTGATCATTAATTCTTAATATTCTGATTGCAAATGTTGAGAGTCCCCACTCATGTGGATGAATCACCCTAATGATATAACATTTAGAATAGGTGATTGGTGTCTTTGGATCTGTTTCAACTACATGACGATGAGTTAATTGTACTGTTGATGTTTCAGTAAGGATTGCCTCGTAAATGTATCAAGGTTTTTCCTTCTTGAACAGTACACTGCTGATTTTGAAGATATCGTTCTTTAAGGTACCATGGATCCTGCTGCAATTTTAGATCACTTACAGATATAGTGATCACAGGTTCTGTTATATTCTTCTTTACATATTGAGGACCTTGCTCAAATGCCTCTTTTGCCGTTTTTTGTTTAGACTGACTGAAAGATTCTTCCAATACTGGGTATTCTGATAAAGAAAGAGGTTTTCCCCTTCCATAATACTGTTGGCTTATTGATTTCTTGCCACGGCCACGGCCATGATCTCGACCACAATCAGATGGCTCCATCAATTTCTGCAAAGAATACAATTAATTAAACTCTAGCAAGGATGTCAAGGCCCTTCTTAAGCCTTTTTACAGAAAATCTCATATAATGATATGTTGGTTCTTCATTAGGTTGAAGATTGATTCTGAAACGATCGAGCCTCTTATTGAGCTCTCTCATGCAATACAAAAGATTTACTTTTGTATGAGGATGGATTACCGATTTAATCCATAAATAATTCATTTCTTCAATAAGTCGTTGTCGTTCTGCTGCATCCATCTGCAATAATTAACTGGTTTGTTGTAAAATTCTCGAGTTAAAAAATCTGGTAAAGAATTTTGTTCTCCTTTGATATATTTAGTCTCAAAATCAAAGGCAGATAATTTTTATTGCCATCTAGCAAATATTTGCTTAGAGACAAGATTTTTAACATCAATTGCTAAAATAAATTTAGTAGAACTGCAATCAATACGGAGTAAGAAAGTTTGATTAAGCAAATCATCTTGAAATTTAAAAATACACTTCACGATAGAAAACATTTCTTTTTTAATCGTGGAGTAATTAAGCTGCGCTTTTTTCCAAGTTCCTGATGTAAATCTGACTAATTCCTCTTTTTGGAAATTAGGGTTGTACTGCTTAAGAATTCCTCCATAACCACTATTGGAGGCATCAGTTTCCACAATCTTGCGCCAATCTGGGCTGCCTAAACATAAACAAGGCAACTATTTTGCCTTCAATTTAATCTGTTTTACTCTTTGGTGTGATCTTCAGTCCAAGGAGGTGGTTTCTTTTGTAATCTCTGATAAAGAATAACAGTATCTTGTGCTAAATACTGGTAATAGTCTGCAATATAATTCAAAACTGCCTAAAAATCTTTGAAGATGAGTTTTTTCCTTAATTTCATCAGGAATTTTGAAGCAAACTCAATACTACGGTCAATGGGAATAATTTTTCCTTGATTAATATTGTGACCCAAAAATCGTACGGTTGTTTGAAACAATTTCATTTTTGGGGTAGAGATAACCAAACCATTTCGTTTAATAACCTCTTTTAAGGCTCTGAGGTGTTTAAAGTGTTGATCAATAGATGAAGAAAAAACAAGAATATCATCTATATAAACAATACAATAATCAGAGTATGGAGAGAAGATTTCATTCATAATATTCTGAAATTCTGATGGAGCATTTTTCAAACCAAATGGCATGACATTCCATTCGTAATGACCGAAAGGAACAAAAAATGCAGTTTTATACCGATCTTTTTCTTCAATTTGGATCTGCCAATATCCAGATTTCAAACCAAATTTAGAGAAGATGACTGCAGATTGTAATCTATCTAGCAAATCTTTTTTGTTTGGAATTGGATATCTTATCCATTTTAAAACGTCATTTAGGGGTTTATAACTAATAACAAGACAAGGAACCCCACGTTCTTTTTCTGCATTGTTGAAAACATAAAATGCAGTACAGCTCCAAGGAGAATAACTTTTTCTGATTAGTTTTTTTATCAAGGAGAGTTTGAATCTCCTTTTGCAAAGCTCCAAGTAATCAGATTTCATTTGACTAGGACGAGCTTTTGTAGGAATATTTTTCTCATCAAAATCCTGATTATACGGAAGTGAAACAATATGCCGTTTTCTATCCCAAAAAGCATTTGGCAGATCACTGCAAACCTCTTTCAAAATTTGATTTTCAATCTCCCTAATTTTTTCTTGTAGAAAAGGAGACTGAATTTTTTGATTGATATCCATTATTTGGATTTCTTTTTGAAGGAAATTTAATTTCTTCATTCTTTACTGATATAGAAGATCTATCCAGAGACAAAGTAGTCATTATGCTGGTGTTAATTCATACATGAGTGAAGTAAGTTCTGGTAGTTTCAAATTAAACCTTATAACATCGCCGATTAATATATTTAGGTCAAAGATGAAAATAAATTACAAGCATACTCGTCTTACTCGTCTGTCAACGGCTTACGAGTCAAGGCCAACAATTCTCTTCACGGGACCTAATGACACACAAAACCTCAACGCGACTTGGGTGACGAGCCATATGCCTGAGAACTTATCTCCAGATTCAAGGTAAATATATTAATCAAAGAAGTATATTGTTTAATTAGGGACTACACATAACTATATCCCCACATATATGACTTAACTACTGATTCAGCAAGCCATTACTGGCTCTAGTACCAAATAACTAAAGGATCACGGTAAAAGAGAGACATAGAGACTTACTGGTTGATTCTGATCTTTATTGATGAAGAAGGAGATGAGAAAATTTTACAAATGGGGGGTGAGAGAATTGCTGAGAGAGAGAGAGAGAGAGAGAGAGAGAGAGAGAGAGAGAGATACTGGAGAGTCTGCCTTCGAGTGGGCAGATTACAACTTTTTATAGACACTCCGCGCTACTGTAGCAGTTACTGTAGATGACGTCACGGATGACGTTTTTACAAAATATTTACTGTAGCTGTCGTCATGGATGACGACTCATAGCTTCTGCAAACTTCCGATTTCTTCTGGGCTCTTCTTGTCAATTTTTCTTCTTTTCCTTTGCTTTTAACATTTTTACTTCAATCATAGAGTCCCAAAGATCAGCCTCATTTGAGTAGACTTTAGTATCATCTTCTGGATCCTGAGATTCTCTGGCTAAGCAGGTAAAACGTCCTTGGTCCAAATCATCTGGTTGTGAGGACATAGATATGTCACTTTTTGAATCTGCTTGTGATGAACTAGGACCTTGGAGAGCCAAATACTGATTTTTGATAAGCTCCATAAGTTTAATGTCCTGCTCATGCTCAGACAAATTTGGATACTGATTTTGAATCATAAGTTTCATTTGCTGAACAAAGTTCACTGGACCCTGTGATGGGCTACCGGTTGAAGAATTTTGACTCATGTAGTCAGCTTGATATTTTTCTAATGTTTCATTAATAAATGTTAAACTTAATCTTTCTAAACTAGAAAGTCTATTTTTATTTTATTTTATAGAAACTAGGCTTCCTTGATTCTCTAAATGAGAAATTTGAACTGTTTTAACTCAGATTTGAGTTCTTAACCTCTCTTTTAAGATCTTAAAGAGTAGCAGGTTTAGAAGAAGTACTGGTTCCATCTAGGCGATTAAAAACCTCATTGATACTATAATACTTAGTAGTAGTATTTGGTTTTTCTAGTTCTGATTATGAAACAGAAGAAGTAAGAGAGATTTCAATAATCTTTTTTCTAATTTCAGGATCAGGAATTTGATCTAAAAGATCCAAGATTTCCTGCTGGGATTTTGTTAAAACATTTATACTTAATCGGTTCAGGTTAGCAAATGCTTTCAGATAATCTTGTTTAGAAGAAGAACCACACTTACCTGTGCATGCTTCTAGAGAAGAGGATTCTGATTCTGAGGAAGAAGAATATTCTAACTCATTAAGCTCATCACTTTCAGATTCTGATTTAGAAGATTCGCTCGAATTAAGGAGCAACTTGCTGAGTTGCAACTTAAGACCTTTATCCAGTTGAAGTTCGTTCAACTTCTTCTTGGTTAAGCATTTATTGGCATAGTGACCAATTTTGCAGCACTTGTAACAACGGGCTTCTGATTTTGATTTCTTTTTTGGGACTGACTTTTCTTTCCCTTTTTTCGTTTTATGCTTTGCTGGGGAATAATCCTTTTTATAGGATCATTTTTTGTATTTTTTATATGGTTTTGAAGAAGATTTTGAAACAGTCTTTTTACGATGCTTCTTTGGATAATGGGCAGGCATATCATAAGCAAATTGTTGACAAAATTTACCAATTTCTTTTTTGCCTGTAAGATTCTATTTTTTAAGCTGATATTGCAGCTTCATATCATTACAGATAGATAAACCAACATGTACACATATAGTGATAAGGTGGCCGTAAGTAAAACTAGCCCAATGGATTATATTTCCTTCACTAAGATCCATAAGCTTTTGGCGGACCTTTTTGCAAAAAAAGGAGGCAAGCCATCAATAAATTTGGCCTTCCAATGTTCCGAATTCGCATCTCTACGCTACATAACTTTAGTAATAAAGATGATAAGCCCCAAATGTTGTATATATCCAAGCTTATCTTGCTCGTTGTGATCACACACACGTACATTTTGTGCCTTTATACGATTGATTTTGCGCGAGTTGTGTTTTTGATGAGTTTCAGAAAATCGAAGCTAAAAGGTGTGTCCAAAACTCCAAATAATCACCGGTTGTATCCGGAAGTACCCAAAGTCCCGCAATGCCGTGGAGGACAATCGCTGAAGCTTAGAAGTCGATTCAAGAAGTTTTGGAAGGTTCAAGGAAGGCCCGGAACAAAAGAACAAGAAATTTGGAGTTATGAGCCTCGAGAAAATCTGACCAACTGAAAGAAAAAAGCTCATTACTTTCAAGATACAAAGGCTATGAATATGAGGTTAATTGGGTTAGAAATTAGACTCATAGAGCTTTCCAACGGTTCAAGAATCGCCTCATTCCGAGTTCGGACGAAGCCGGGGCATGCCCGCGAAGTTGGGTCAAAAATCTGCCCGAACAGACACTTCTGGATCGATCCAGAGTTAATGTGGATCGATCCACATATGTGAAAAATCTCCAGACTCATCTGGATCGATCCATGATGAAGTTGGATCGATCCACACTTCAACAAATTGTTCCAAAGCCATCTGGATCGATCCAGACCTATAGTGGATCGATCCACTTCACAGCAAACGTCCAACAGATCAGTTTGGATCGATCCAGATCCCTAGTGGATCGATCCAAAGTACCCCGGGCAGCCAATTTAGTGCACTTTATGTACATTCTATTAATGGCAAGTTTTTGTTAATGTGAGAGCTTTATTGGATATTTGTAAGAGAGAGAAGTGGAAGACTATATTGGGCTCTCTCCTCTCTCCTTCTCTAACACTTCTTCTTTTATTTTCTTTCTTAGTTTTTTGCTCTCCCCTCTCTCCTCCATTAGAGAGTTTTGGAAGCTCTCTCTCTCTAGATTTCTCATGTACGTGTTTAACTTCCGTTAATATGTCGTTAATTAATGTTGTAGCTCTTGCTTAGATTGTTCTATCTATCTAGTTAATTTTTTGTTCTTGTTAAGTTTTTCATTTCCATGTTCCTCTAGCTATTTTCTCTCAAAGATCCTTGTTCTAAACCTTGTTAGTTAATTTCCCAAGTATTAAAGTTGTAGGCTAACTTAGGATCTTCCATAAAAATAGGTTTTTAATGTCACTTGTCATGTTCTTTATTTCCTTTATAAATTTAGGCATGTTGTACTTAGTAATGATCGAGTAGTCGTTATAGGCTCGGTCATGGGGTGATTAGCACCCCGTGACTTATGTTAATTCACTCTCCTCGCCTTAATGCAAACATTGCATGTTAATCAAAGAGTTAGGATTAATTTTATGTAACAAAATTTGGATTTGTTAATCCCGTTGATCACACGTAGCCAAGGGCTTGACTTCTTGGCATGTGTGATGCTTCGGGCGATGTCAATCAAAATGTTTGTATAAATGGCACAAGAATCCTACTCTTTGAGAAACACCATTTCTAGTCAAAACGCGTTTAATCACCAAATCTTCCGTTCGGGGTTGTTTAACGGTGCCCCCGAGCCGGTTATCTTAGAGGAGAACGAATTGGCCTAAGGCATGGGCGTTATGAACCCCTTGACTTAGCCTTGTTTTAATTAGTTTTTTTAATCTCGCGTCATTCACGAAGTTAAGTGAATTCCACCCCCAAACTACAAAAGCCAAGTTTGCCGCTTTAAGGCTAAAACCAACGTTCGCGAATCAACACTCACGCTCAGCGCATTCGGTCTCTGTGGACTCGACCCGGACTTCCGGTTATTATGCTACTGCCGGCCTAAACCCTACGCTTGGGGAAATCATATTGGAATACAATCTAAGGGCGCAAGCAAAAGAGGTCCTTATACCATCAAAAATGGGTTAGCGAAGGGCATCTTAGATTCAGTAACGCCTCCCTTCCTCTTTCTTGTCGTTGTTCTACAGCTCCAATAAAGTGCAAAATTATAGCTTGAATAAGAGTATAAATAGCATCTTGTTTTGGCTGAGATCTAGGCTGTTGCGTATTCTGATCAATTTTCATTTCAGTTTTAACAACGTTTAAAATCTCTGTGTGTTGATTGGGCAAAGAGTTTTGGGCAAAAGCCGTTTCCACAGTATGCTATTTGGTGAACAGGTCTCCATCGACTGCTATTGAGTGTAAGACTCTGTTTGAGGTATGGTCGGGTCATAAGGCTGATTACTCCGTACTGCGTGTGTTTGGGTGTCTAGCTTATGCTCATGTGAATGAGGATAAGTTGGAGCCACGTGCCAAGAAGTGTATTTTCTTGGGTTATCAGGCAGGTGTGAAAGGGTACAGATTATGGTGTCCGGAAACTTCTAAGTTTTAATTAGTAAAGATGTTACTTTTGATGAAAACTTTGTGGTTAAGGGGTCTAAGTTGGTTAAAGATGCAGTTGAGGAACCGAGGGTTCCAAAGCAGGTGGAGTTGTTATGTGAATCTTCTGGCTCAAGGAAGAATGACAGCGATCAGCCAATTGAAGAGGTGTTCAAGATCTTTTCGGTAAGAAAACTAAATCACATTATGCGTTTGAATTTTTTTCGATGTTTGGATGCATGTAATCTTGAGTGGAATGGCAATCTGATTACTAGGTATCGAATGCCCATTATTCATCCTGATGTAATCCTATTCAAATAGTTGGAATAGTTCAGTGAATAAGTAATCTAGAATCACTTTTCTATTCTAATCCCTTCCAAATGTTGTACTCACATTCTCATTCCCCTTCAAGACCAGTCATTCAAACTTACACATGCTATTTGTTCTGCCCCGTTCCTTTAAATTTCATTGCTCAATATGTCATTTTAGTTTAAATTGTATTTGTACTTACTGCACTTACTTGGGCAGGACACCTTTCATGTAAGATCGATTATGCATAGCCCCGGTGAGCTTACTGCTGCTCTTTACCTTCAAGTAAGCATCGTCAGTCAAGCACTTATCTTTGTAACGAGGTCCAGCAGCTGGTCCTACTTTGAACGCCCTCGTCTTTTGCTTGTTTCCGCATTCATACTCGCACAGCTGGTGAGTTTCGTACATCCAATGGTTGTTTGGTTCAGATTGTTTCCGCATTCATACTCACACAACAATTAAAGGGATGTGTGGTACCTCAGTGATAATAATGGGATTCAAGGTTTTAATCCTCAATTGAATTCCTTTTTGTGTGCTTCAGTTTGATCGGACTAGTAGTAGCTTGAATATATTGGACAATAGCATGCAAACAGAAATATGTGTAGTAGCTTCCTTGGCCTCTATAGCTTCTTTTTTGATTGGTTAATGGTCAGCTATTCAGTTGCTTTTAGAATTTGATCACGTAACTGCAGCTTGCTTTGGAGTTGAAGTTTGACAGGCTTTTTCATTGTCTTCCTTTTTTTTCCCTCTTTGATTTGTTAAGGCTAACCTCACTCCCTTCTAATGTTGTGATTTAACTAATAGTCGAAGTTCTAATGTTATGATTTGAATTTCAGTGAAGTAGTTTCCTTGGCCTCTATGGCTGCACATTTTTTGCATTTATATTACTCCATTTTAGTTGGTAAGAGAGTGAGTTAATGCCAAGTAACAGTGCTAGGAGGTGTCATAAATTTAGAACTGGTACATTGGCTGGGTACAGAGAATGGAACAGGTGATTTGAAGCCCCTAAACCCACACTAGAGATCCTCTGTACCTATTTTTGAGTGCAACTGTGGACCAAGTGAATTTACACTTGATCTGAAAGATTTGAACTGAACTAAGAGCGCTTTCTTATCACAGTAGATAGGACTTTTTAATCTCAAACTTTCACTTGGTACACCCAAAAAATGGGTACAGAGGAATTGAGCTGCTAAACCCGCACTAGCTACCACTACAAAATCCGTGCCAGTGTGTATGAGTAGTATTGGTTAGTTGTTTTAATCTGGTAGCCATGGTACTGGTTGGTTAGTTCTAGTTATTTGGGTCTGAAGCAAATGAGCCATGTGATGCGGAGAAGTAAACTTTGTCATAAACCCGACAACTATGGAGCCAGGGTAGGCAGACAAGGAAGTCTTAGCACACACATATGTATAGTCTTGCATTTTATATTGTCGTGAACGTTGTGCAGGGATTACGGCGGTTATACCATGGTTCTTGACTAAAACACTTATACCATGCTTCTTTTGGTATTCTACTGCTATCATGATGCTACTGGTTATCCCCTTTGAGATGATATGCTTGCTGTTGTTTGTGTCTGATGAGGATAGTTGTAACTGCTGTTATTGATGTTCTTGATAAGGCTGATTTTTTGTTGGAGATGATCCACTGGTTTGCCTCTTGGTGAAGCTTAGGCTTAGTCCTCCATGATGTATGTATTGCTGCCCTTAGGACTGCTCTCAATGCCCTGTTTACTGCTGTCTTTCTATTGTTGTTCCTGTTACCGACTTTGGAGCTACTCTGGTGCTGTTTTCTCTTATGCCAATGCTTGAGGTCTGGATTGATATAGTTAGCTAGCACGATAGTCTGAGTTTTCTTTCCATGGCTCTAATAGGTGTTGCTATCAGTTTGGTATAATTAGGATCCAAGTTCTGGCCTTAATTTTTTTGTTCTTGCCTTACACCCCAAATCAAAGGCAACACTGTTAAGGTTGTTAACATGATTGGTCTTGTTATAAGTAGCTGTTAGAGTTGTACTTGAACATGTCTAGGTCTTGTGTTTTCATGTTCGCTTGGCTGCATTCTTCATTTTAACTGACACTTTGCATTTCCAATGCAATTTTATGGCAGAAATAAGATCAGTTGTTGGTAAAGCTAGGGAAAAGCAAGATTAGTTGTTCGGAGGCATTTGATGTAGATCCGAGGAGTCAAAAAGAGGTTGTCTTTGCTCGCATCGTCTTTGAGGACAAGTCAGTTCTGTTATTCTATCAAAACTACCAGAAGCTTATAGTTTTCTTGAGAAAAAACAATAGGATTCAACGTATGATTGCCAGTGTACCCAAATTATTTGATGTGATCCATTTCTTTTTTCAGTCAATTAGGCGTTTTGTTGTCACAAAAGAGGAGCTTAGGCATTTTTTATAGAAGTATGCCTTGATATCGTTTGAGCTAACACTTTTATTGATATTGGACATACTCTTGTATTGGATGTCAAGAAAAATTTATTGGTTAGATTAATAATTTGTTATGGTTTATGTTAATGGTTGCATTAGTGGAAAATGATCAGTGATCCGAGATTTGATTGCCAAATTAAAAACCCTCAAAAAAAAAAAAAAAGAAGATGATGCCTCTTTTAATCATGTTTTTTGAGTGTGATGGTAAAGACATTTAATCACGTTTTTAGACGAAAAACGAGATCTAAAGCAATAAAAGAACATGCTAAACAATTTTCTATCTCAGTTTTGACCATAAACGATCACACTTTTTTGCCGTGATCTTTACTTACGTATAACCACGCTTTTTTTATGAAAACGAGATAAAAAAAACCCAAAAAAGAACGCAGGGAGGCAGTTTTCATCTCGCTTTTACCGGAAACGATCACACTTTTTTGCCGTGATTGATCTTCTCTTTCCGTCACGCTTTATAAGCGTGATAGAAAATGCCCTACTTACAATCACACCCGAAGCCATCACGCTTTCGTGGGCGTGATGGAAAGTGAAACATCACGCTTAAAAAGCGTGATGTTTATAGTTTTTTGTAGTAGTGAGAGTTCAGACACAGATGATGATGTACCAGTAGAGCAACCATGACTATTGCTAAAGATAGGCCAATGAGGGAGATTCGGCCACCTGAAAAGTATTCGGCTTATTCTAAGATGGTGACCTATGCTTTATTAGTTGCTGAAACAGTGGAGTATGATGAGCCTTCTAGCTATACGGAAGCTGTTTCGAGCAATGAGTGTGCGCGGTGGTGTGTTGCTATGAGTGAGGAGATTGAGTCTCTTCAGAAGAACCAGACATGGGAGTTGGTGGAACTGTTGAAAAATAGGAGGATTGTTGGGTGCAAGTGGATCTTCAAGCGCAAGCCAGGTATTCCAAGGGTTGAAGAGGCATGGTTCAAAGCACGGCTAGTGGCGAAAGACTTCAGTCGGAAAGAAGGTGTTGACTACAATGAGGTATTTTCACCAGTTGTAAAACACAGTTCCATTCGCACTTTATTTGCTATTGTTGCATTTATGACCTTGAGTTAGAGCAACTTGATGTCAAAATGACGTTTTTGCTTGCGGAGCTTGAGGAACAGATTTATATGTGTCAACCGGAGGGATTTGTTGTTTCTGGGAAGAAAAATCATGTGTGCTTGCTTCATAAGTCTTTATATGGCTTAAAACAGTCTCCTAGGCAGTGTTATAAGTGGTTTGATACATTAATGATAAGCCAATCATATTCTAGGAGTGAATATGACAGTTGTGTGTACTTTCGAAAACTTCCAGATGGTTCATTTATTTATCTACTGTTGTATGTTGATGATATGCTTATTGCTGCCGAAGGTGTATCAGAAATCAACAGGTTGAAACAGCCGTTGGGTGGTGAATTCGAGATCAAGGTTTTGGGTGCAACAAAACGGATTTTGGGTATGGAGATTAGCAGAAATCGAGTAGATGGCAAGTTGTTCTTGAATCAGAAGTCATATGTTCTCAAAGTGCTTGAGCGTTTTGCCATGCAGAACTTGAAGCCAGTCAGTACCCCTTGGGCAACACACTTTCGACTTTCAGCAAAATTGTCACCACGGTCGGAGGATGAGGAGAAGTATATGTCTCAAGTTCCATATTCGAGCGCGGTTGGGAGCCTTATGTACGCCATGGTATGTACTCGTCCCGATATTTCACATGCAGTTAGTATCGTTAGTCACTATACGGGGCGGCCGGGAAAGGCACATTGGGAGGCTGTGAAGTGTATACTTCAGTATTTGAGAGGTACTGCAGATATGCGTCTTTTATATAGGGTTTCTAATCCGAGTAATCAAGTAGTTGGATATGTTAATTCAGATTTTGCCGGTGACCATGATAAAAGGAGGTCTCTGACAGGTTATGTGTTCACTTTATCCGGAAGTGCCATTAGTTGGAAAGCAACTTTTCAGGCTACGATCGCACTATCTACAACGGAAGCGGAGTATATGGCCATTGCCGAAGCTGTAAAAGAGGCATTGTGGATGAGGGGAATTCTTTGCGAGCTTGGTGTTGCACAAGGGGTCACTTCAGTATTTTGTGACTCGCAGAGTGCTATACATCTGACTAAAAATCTGATGTATCATGAACAGACCAAGCATATTGATGTCAGGTATCACTTTGTTCGAGTGACCATCTCACAGAAGAAAGTTGAGGTGAAGAAAGTGGGAACGACGGATAACTCAGCAGACATGTTGACTAAACCGGTTCTGGTTGCCAAGTTCAAGCGTTGCTTGGGCTTGGTTAGTATTTGCAGTTGATCGCCCCTTGGGGGCAGTGTGGCGAGGTAGAGGCAGAAGAGGGTTGCTATAATTAGTGATTTGGGTTCAGTGGAATTCAAGTCAAGGTGGAGAATTGTTGGAATTGTACCTTGAATTTTCCTTTCTTGGAGAATTCCAATTGTGTTTAGGATTTCCTATTGTGTTTAGGATTTCCTATTGATTATGTTTCTTATAAATAGAGGCTTTGAGTAATCGTTTAGCTTTCTCTCATATTGTGGTCTCTCCAGAGTTATGGATCATAGCCGGCTCTTTGTATCTTTTTTTCACCATTGATAGTGAACTCTATCTCTCTTCTCACCCGTGGACGTACCTCAATCTTGGAGGAACCACGTAAATCTTTTGTCTCGTGTGATTGCTTGTTTTGTTTGCTTTCTCCTAACTTAATCGCATTCATAACGTGCGTTTTACAACTGGTAGTTGGAATTTGATAAGGTGACAAGGATGGCTATAGCTATCATTGGCTCTATATTTGGCACCGAAAATACAACTTGTGTATTTTCCGTCCACTTTTACATCCACAATGGAGCATTGAGTTGCATACATTGGTTCTATGGGGTGGTTCTATGGACACAACGAATAACACAAGATTTGACACAACAATAATCAGAGCCCCACGCTAACAATCAGAGCCATTCAAGTTGTTTAAAACATGTTTGCAAGAGTTCCTGTAAAAAATCAATTCATTTGGATCTCGGTAAAGGTTTAATCGGTTAATTCAAATTTATCCTGTAAAATCTGACAAGAATCAGCCGAATGAACTGATCAATCCCTAACCGATATTCAAATGAGTTGATTTTTTACAGGCAATGTTAAAAACATATTTTAAACAAATTGATCAACGGTTCTGATCATTTGCGTGGGGGTCACAATTTTTTTTTTTTTTTTGTCAACTGTTGTGTTATTCATTGTGCCTATAGAATTGCCCCGTTGATTCCATTATAAATATACAACTGATTTTTTATCCCATATTGGACTTGCTCTAACTAAGACTGGGAATTTGTTCTTTTCCTAATCTCTCTCTCGCTCACTCTCTCTCTCTCTCTCTCTCTCTCTCTCTCTCTCTCTGTCTTTCTGTGCACGATCAGTTCGCCCCCCGCCCCAACTGGAGGCCAAGGTCAGTGTATTTGGCTCGGGCGATGTAAAGAGCTAAAGATTAAAGAATCCCTTGGTTCGGATTTCTATTAATTCTTTTATTAAGGATTCCTGCTGATGCTAGCGATCTTGTTTTAATCCCTCCTTTCTTATTTAATTTTCTCTTTTTCCTTGAATCAGTGCATTGAAGTTGTCTTCGAATCGCCTTGATTTCATAGCATTTTTTCATAAAAATTCATAACGCAACCGTATAAAAAATTAGGGTTAATAATCTACTTGCCCCTTAAACTATTCAATTTTTAGTTAAATTCCCCTCCAACTACCAATTGAATTTACTTGTCTCTTCAACTATGTAAACGTTAGTTAATTGGTCAAATCCCTCACTTTCCATCCAATTCATGGACGGAAAACTTAACAAAAATCCTAAGTGGTGCTTTTGAAGGGCATTTACGTTTTTCACCTAACAATATAAGTGTATATGTATGTAATCCCATCTTCTTCTCCAAAAATCTGTCCCCAATTTTCCTCTTCTACATTTACATCTCTCACGAAGTTTTTGGCAAGCATAACCCAACTGCTACGACAATCATTCTCTCGGGGGCTCTACGAGGAAGATAAAGTGGATTCCTTTGGAGCTATTATTACATACAAAATGGATTCCTTTGGAGCTATTATTAATAATAATAATAAATCGTAAAGAGAACTATCATATATATGAAGTGGATTCCTTTGGAGCTCTCAATTGTTTGCTTAAAAACCCATTTTAATCGTTCATTAGTAATCTCAATTTTCTACCACTCTGTTGTGTCAAATTCAATAGAGAGAGAAAAAAAAAAAACTTACATTTTGGTTTCGATTCCTTTGGAGCTCTCAAGATCCATGCCATCTCCCCACAATCCAGAGTCGCCAATCCAGTCTCTCTTTGATCGATTCTTTGAAGCTCTCAAGATTAATTCTTTTGGTCTCTCAGTCTCTCTTTGATCGACTAGTTTAAGGAGTTGGATTTACGGCTGCTAATTTACCCCCAAATACACAATTTAGTGGGTTTGGGTGGAAAAATCTATTTTACCCTTCAGTTGGTAGCAAATTAAGATGGTTAGGGTTTTTTTTCTTCTATTTTTTCCTTTAATTTGGACGGATTCGACCAATTAACTAACATTTACATAGTTGAAGGGGCAAGTAAATTCAATTGGTACTTGAATGGGGAATTAACTAAAAATGAAATAGTTTAAGGGACAAGTAGATTATTAACCCTAAAAAATTATAACATTCTTTGACATAAATTCATATGGTCATTCAAAGAGATTACATTTGTGTGATCTGAGTTGTTGTCTTGTTATAAATTTTTAATCAAATGCAATGAATTTCTGTGGAAAAATTTAGAATTCTTGTACAAATGTCACGAATTCAAGGCACTTCAAGGGTTTACACAGTACACCTAAAAGTGGGTGTCGTCGTTGCATTTCCCTGAGTCGAACATTAATTTCAAACGCAACTATTGGAGGAATTTAGAATTCTTTATCATCAAAAAAAAAAAAAAAAAGGAATAGAAAAAAGGTTAAAACTATCGTAGCCAAATGTGTGCATCCAATTATTCTGTCAGACATTTTGAAACTATTTTGGGTTTTCATTAGAGATTTATTTGTTTGCTTAGTGAGGTTGTTCGGTTTAGACCGATCAAGCCACTTGCCCGATTGCCTTGCTACCCTTAGTTCTCAAGGGCTAATTGGTCGGTTATGGGTTAATGGATTTCCATTTTCAAATGTGTTCGGGATGGGTTAGAATCACCTGGTCCATCCCTAACACGACGCGCTTTTGACCCCCGATTTTATTATAGGGCTATACTAAGTATAAAAAGTATTAAGCGATTTAGGCGAGCATAATTATTAATTGTGTTGCTAAAATACAAGAAAGTGATATGGTCTCCACTCTCATAATTAGATCTATTTTATAGTGTATTTTCTTGCACTTGTAGATTGATTTATTGTATATTTTATTTTACAACTTGTAAAAGTACGTAAGGAGTTCCAATCTTTAAATTTGTCTTTGACCAAAAAATGTCAAGAACGCACTTGTCTAAACCAATCCGAATCATACCATATGATTAGAGACAGAACTACGTTGAGGGGTGGGGTGCCCAGTTTCCAAAATAAAAATTGTCTTAAACTAATGAAAGTTGATTAGGTACTTATAGGTATACGAACCATTTAATTTGGAATACAAATAACGAAAAATAGCGATTTACAATTTGGACGATATAGGTCATATAGTAAAAATAATAGTTAATGACTTCCATTTTTCCCACTTCATTCAAGTTATTTGATTTACATTGAAAAATAAGAAGATGATGATTCAATTACATGAATTTGAGATTGTATAAAAATGACAATGAACTGGTGCACGATTGTTGCTCTTTTTTAATTTCTATGACATTGCACCGAGTAGAAAAATACCTATTTTAGCATCAACGGATGGACTTGTTTTGAGAAACAATCATAATGCGGGTCCCATGATATGAAAATAATATAAGTTTTCTCATACTGCTTGATTCTGCGTGTCAATGGCTTCTTCAAGCAAATCGCCCTCAGCACATCATGGCGAAGACCTCTCCGAGAAATTGGTCCCCAACGAAGTTCGATTGAGCAAGGGCGAACAAAACCTGTACCCATACCCTGAACATTTACAGTTGGAGGAATGGGTCCCCAGCAAGCTTCCAATTCCATTTTGCGAGAACTACGTTAAGTGAAACAAAAAGTATGTAATAGAGTAGAGCTTTGGGGAAGCTATTGCTCGAGTGGGTAAGATATCATCTTTTACTTTTACGCCATGTTTTACCAGCTATATCATAGAGTAGGGAGTGATTTTTTTTTATCCTTCATTAGATTTGAATATCCTTTTTCTTCTTTAATTTTCTCAGCTGCATTTGCGTATATAGGTCTCTCTTTGTCCATCCATCTACTTGGTCTGCTCACAGTCCGGGTCATGTCTACGGGTAATTATTTCATAGTTTTAGGGTACCGTCACGTGGTATCCCAACACCTTTGTCCATTACACATTTTTAATTGTTGTATGGTCCAACATAATAGGTGATAAATAAGGGTGTTAGTACACCACGTGACACTGTTCCAAAACCATGAAATAATGGGTCCATGTCTACCATTGGTAAAATAAAAATGGAACTCAGTAAATTAAGATGAGGCTTGTCTAGCTTTTTTACCTACAGTTAAGGGTAGGTTTCAATTTGGTTCTATATTATTAAATGGTTGATTTTCATCTTTATAGTTATATGTAGATGTCAATTTGGTCCACCTATTTTTATAACCTTAAATTTCATCTTTAAAGTTTTTTTTTTTGTTCATTCTGTTATTTTTTAAATTATAAGGTTGTCCCTCAATTTTATATAATTATGTATTATGCCTCTAAGTTTATAAGATAATATTTTTTACAATTATAGATTTATTACTTAATTGTTCTTGCTATATTTACAATAAAAGATTTATTATATATGGTTATATCAAGTGTGACTTATTCACATTATTTAATAAAGATAAACTTGCTATGGTTTGCCAACGCAGTTAAGGCCGGTTCTGATGCTCTAATTGTCCAATTATAATTAAATTATACTAAAAAAATAAAGAGACATACAAGTCAAAAAAATAAATAAATAAATTGATGTTACATTATATTTTTAGCTTGAATACATTAACAAAAACACATTCAAGATGTAACCCCAGTAATAATGCTTTAAGATAAACATGATTTCAAAAAAAACTTCTCCTTGCATTTTTTTTTTTGTGTGCAAATTCTTCAATTGAGTATGGAACGTTAATTTATCCAAGACCTCAATTTAAATTGAGATTATAGCCAATCCACTTAATCTCTCTTGTGCCATGGAGTAAGTTTTCATCTAATTCAACATAGAGAAAATCCTCTCCGCTGAAGCAACTGTGACTAGCAATGCCGGTTATAATATTTTAGGTGCCTGAAGAAAACTCCTGGCCGCCTACATATTCAAGAGTTTTTTTTAAAAAAAAAAATTGTAACATACAAAAATTCAGACTAAAAGTATACAACTATTAAAAATAAACGTGAAAAGATCTTATTCTAAGAGGTTTTTGAAAAAAATAAAAAGTTTGCTTCAAATTTTATTTATGATTCGTGTGAAAAACTAATAATAAACCATGTTCGTGCGCCCGATTTTTTTTTTTAATTTTCCACCATTGGGAAAATTATTTTAATCAAATGTAAGAACTCACTTGTAGATTACTGTTTTTTTTTTTTTTTTTTTGTTGCATGCAAAATTTGAAACAAAGTGTAGGGGAGGTCAGCGCAGACCCCCCTGGTTGACCAGAGTCAACGTTGACCCACCAATAGAATCATGACAAGTGTCACCCAGGTGGCGCGATGCCCAAGCAACACGTGGCGCTCTCTGCGCAATCCTCCGCGCAGGGGGGTCCACTGGCGCGGGCCCGGGTCTCCGTGTAAGGGGGGCCGCTAAAGCGGGACCCTCTTGCGCGAGGCGCCCCAGCAGCGCGCACCCCTAGCCCAGTGAGGGCGGTGCTTGGACAACCGTGAGCCATCCTGACAGGAGAAAAGCTTATGGCCCAGATGACTGGCGCGGCCCAGAACATGGGCGAGAACGCGAGAAGCTAGTCCGAATTAGCCCAGGTTATCATATCTGCTGCGGTCTAAAGGCAGGACCCCGAGGGCCCCCTGAAGCCTGGCTGCGGTATAGGCGCGACCGAACAGGTCACGACCTTGCCCTTACGGGAATAAGGGAGATCTAGTGGATTGGTGGCTAAGAACAAGAGGATCGCTGCGCGGGGGAATGGCTCGTCACCGCGCGGGTCAGCTGCGAGGTGATGACGTCACCCATACGGTCAGGTTGTACGAAAATGACACGTGTTATCATATTATAGGACGACGGCCTAGCACATCATGATTGGTCCAGGGTGCCTATAAATATGGGACATTCCCTTTCATGCCCAGAGGTTGGTGAGATATTGACAGAGGCATATGTCATTCTAGTGAGAGAAAAGGGCAATCACTGAGTAAGAGGAGAACATTCTCTCTGGTGGATTCTTGCCCCATCTCCTAGGTCACCAGGGGTACCACGGATTAGACTGAGAGCAATCCACTGCCTTAGTCCTTTCTGTGCACACCTGCTCTGTTATTCACCCTTCCTCTAGACCGCCTCATTCTCTTCTTTCACTGTGTCTTTACTGTTGACTATCCATACCTCTCCAGCTCATCACGATAGCAAGAACCATCACCTACACAAAGTAATTGCGTAATTTGATTTTCGTAATAATGTGGCCTGAGAGGGGGAAAAAACAAGCCATAAATCACAAAAATAGAAAAATCAAAGGGAAAGAGGGGCCTGAGAAGGAAAAGTCAAAAAAATAAGGGGCATGAGATTTGAACTTTGTTACGCTTATCTTACCAGCATATGGTGACCAAGAAACCACATAAGCACTTTGCAATAATTTGGGAAAGTTCATCATACTAAAATATAACTTAAAAGCTTTATTTTTATTATGGTTGCCCAAGTCTGGGGGTTGCCCAAGCCCGAGGACTTGCTGGGCTCATCCCTACGTGGACTATGTTGGGGTAGCTGTTGTGTTATTCATTGTGTCTATAGAACCACCCCGTTGGTTCTATTATAAATATACAACTGGTTTTTCATCCCATATTAGACTTGCTCTAACTAAGATTGGGAATTTGGTCTCTTCCTCATCTCTCTCTCTCTCTCTCTCTCTCTCTCTCTCGGTCTCTCTGTGCGCGATCAGTGGGGGGCCCCGCCCCAGCTGGAGGCCAAGGTCGGTGTATTTGGCTCGGGCGATGTAAAGAGTAAAGAATCCCCTGGTTCAGACTTTTATTAATTCTTTTAATTAATGATTCCTGCTGATGCTACCGATCTGGTTTTAATCTGTCCTTTCTTATTTAATTTTGTCTTTTTCCTCGAATCAGTGCAATGAAGTTGTCTTCGAATCGCCTTGATTTCATAGCATTTTTTCATAAAAATTCATAACGCAGTCCTTCACATAAATTCAAATAGATTACATTTTTGTGATCTGAGTTGTTGTCTTGTTGTTTTAATTTTTTAATCATATGCAGTGAATTTCTATGGAAAAATTTAGAATTCTTGTACAAATGTCCACGAATTCAATGCACTTCAAGGGTTCGCACAGTACACCTAATAGTGGGTGTCGTCATTGTATTTTCCTGAGTCGAACATTAATTTCAAACGCAACTATTTGAGGAGTTTAGAATTCTCTATTATCAAAAAAATATATATATGTGGGAATAAAAAAAGGGTTAAAACTATCGTAGCCAAACGTGTGCATCCAATTATTCTGTCAGAGATTTTGAAACTATTTTGGGTTTTCATTAGAGATTTATTTGTTTGCTCTCTGAGTTGTTCGATTAGACCGATCAAGTCACTTGTCCGATTGCCTTGCTACCGTTAGTTCTCAAGGGCTAATGGGTCGATTACGGGTTAATGAATTTCCATTTTCCAATGTGTTCGGGACGAATCAGAATCACCTGGTCCATCCCTAACACAATGCGCCTTGGCCCTCGGTTTTATAGGGCTATACTAAGTATAAAAACTAGTAAGCACTTTAGGCGAGCGTAATTATTAATTATGTTGCTAAAAATATAAGAAAGTGATATTTACGTAATAGGTTTGTCGTGAAACTATGTTGAGGGGGGGCAGGGTAATGGTATGGGCCATACCCAGTTTCCAAAAATAAAAATGTCTTAAACTAATACTAATGAAAGTTGATTAGGCACTTATTGATATACGAATCATTTAATTTGGAATACAAATGATGAAAAATAGCGATTTACAATATGGACGATATGGGTCATATAGTAAAAATAATATTTAATGACTTCCATTTTTCCCACTTCATTCAAGTTAGTTGATTTACATTGAAAAATAAGAAGATGATGATTCAATTACATGAGTTTTAGATTGTATAAAAATGACAATGAACTCGTGCACGATTATTGCTCTTTTTTAATTTCTATGACATTGCACCGAGTAGAAAAATACCTATTTTAGCATCAACGAATGGACTTGTTTTGAGAAACAATCATAATGCGGGTCCCATGATATGAAAATAACATAAGTTTTCTCATACTGCTAGATTCCGCGTGTCAATGGCTTCATCAAGCAAATCGCCCTCAGCACATCATGGCGAAGACCTCTCCAAGAAATTGGTCCCCAACGAGGTTCGATTGAGCAAGGGCGAACTAAACCCGTACCTGTACCCTGAACATTTAAAGCTGGAAGAATTGGTGCTTGAATATCTATTTGAGTGGAACAAAATGTACGTTGAGTGGAACAAAAAGTACGTTGAGTGGAGACAAAAAATGTTGGACGTTATCATCTTTTACTTTTACGCCATGTTTTACTAACAGGGAATGACTTTTTTTTCTTTTTTTTCTTTTTATCTTCATCTGATATGAAGATCCACTATTTTTTATCCTCATCTGCATTTGCATCGGTCTCTCTTTTCGCATCCCTCTTCAGCTCCGCTCACAATTGGGGTCACATGTCTACGAGTAATTATTTCATAGTTTTAGGGCACGGCCACGTGGTGCTCCGACACTCTTGTGCATTACAAATTTTTATTGTGTGGTTCAACATAATATGTGGTGGATAACGGTGTTAGTACACCACGTGACAGTGTCTCAAAACCATGAAATAATTGGTCCATGTCTACCATTGGTAAAATAAAGCAAGAACACTAAAATGGAACTCAGTAAATTAAGATGAGGCTTATCTAGTTTTTTACCTACAGTTTAGGGTAGGTTTCAATTTGGTTCTATATTAGTATTAAATGGTTGATTTTCATCTTTAGAGTTATATGTAGATTTTTATTTTATTTTTAGTTTTTTTGGGTAATTTAGCGTGAATGTAGATCTCAATTTGATCCTCATATTTTCATAAACTTCAATTTCATCTTTAAAGTTTTTTCGTTTGTTTCATTCTGACCATCTGGTTCGGGAATTATATCATAGATGAAATTGAAGGGGCAAGGTATCTTCTTTTACTTTTCCGCCATGTTTTACTATATCATAAATAAAAAGTTTGCCTTCAAATTTTAATTATGATTCGTGTGAAAAAAAAAGGAAAAATTAGTCAAAAATACAACATTTTTTATCCCTTTTAAAGATAGGACACGGGGTTTTTCAGATTTAAGGGAAGGACACGGGGTTTTTCAGATTCAAGGGAAGGACATCCAAAAACTAGTGAGTACTCACTAGTTTTCTGTTTCCGGCCAGTGGGTAGCCCGTGACCCGATTTCACCACCTGACATCAAACCCCTGTAATACTAGAGGTACCAAGGACTCCCAACGTTCCGGATTACGACCCGATTCCACTGGAGAAGCCCACCGGTCCACCACCGATTTCACTCGGTCAAAACCCGGAGTTTCCGGTCCCATTACACACACACACACACACACACACACACAGAGAGAGAGAGAGAGAGAGAGAGAGAGATGATCGAACCAAGCCATGACGTTCACCAGCTTGGAAGGAAAGCCTTTGCTGGTTCATGGATTGCGTATAAAGTTGAGAGAGAGAATTAGCAGCGCTGCAAATGGAGGTGTACAGGTCCGACCCTCATCTTCCAGCCGTGTGGCGTCGGATTTTCGCTTCTTTGCCATAGCCAAAGATTCGATTGCTCTGGTCTAAGAAAAAGGAACCCCAAAATGGTTTTTTGGTAGAGAGTTTTTATGTGCAAGAAACTGTTATTGTCCCATTTGGAGTAGAAGACATAGAGGGGAGTCTCTCTTTTGGGATGTGTTGGCAGAGGAGAAGAGAATGTCGATGAGACACCTGTAAAGCCAAGTGTACAATGGATGTTCATCCAAACACCTGGTGATTTTTTTGAATTTTATGTTCAAAATTAGAATTTTTAAAAAGTAGTGACATCTCACTAATTTTTTTGGACGCCGGAAGTGGTCAGCCAGTGGTGGGGTGGTGGTCCGCCGGAGGTGGGGTGGTGATTTTTTTGAATTTTATGTTCGAAATTAGAATTTTTAAAAATTAGTGACATCTTACTAATTTTTTTGGTCGCCGGAAGTGGTCGGCCAGAGGTAGGGTGGTGGTCGGCTAGAGGTGGGGTGGTGGTTTTTTTGAATTTTATGTTCGAAATTAGAATTTTTAAAAATTAGTGACATCTCACTAATTTTTTGGTTGCCGGAAGTGGTCGGCTAAAGGTGGAGTGGTGTTCGGCCGGAGGTGGGGTGGAGATTTTTTTGAATTTTATGTTCGAAATTAGAATTTTTTAAAATTAGTAACATCTCACTAATTTTTTTTGTCTTTATGTTCGATTGCAAAAGTTCCTTGTCCTTCCCTTTAAAAATGTCAAATATTTTTTGTTTTTATGTTTGATTGCAAAAGTTCCTTGTCCTTCCCTTTAAAAATGTCAAATGTTTTGGATTTTTGGCTAAGTGGCCCAAAAAAAAAAACCAAACCATGTTAGTGCGCCCGATTTTTTAAAAATTTTCCACCAGTGGGAAAAATTATTTTAATCAAATGTAAGACCATATCACTTGTAGATTACTATGAATGCAAAATTTGTAACAAAGTAATTACATAATTTGATTTTCAATTTTTCGTAATATTGTGGCTTGAGAGGGGAAAAAAACAAGCCATAAATCACAAAAATAGAGAAATTAAAGGGAAAGAGAGTCCTGAAAAGGCAAAGTCAAAAAAATGAGGGGCAGGAGATTTGAACTCTGATGTGCTTAAACTTAACAACATATGGTGACGAAGAAACCATTGAAGCACTTTGCAATAATTTGGGAAAGTTCATCATACTTAAATATAACTTCAAAACTTTTTTTATTATGGTTGCCCAAGCCCGAGGGTTTGCTGGGCTCATCCCTACGCGGACTATGTTGAGGTAACAGTTAAATACTTAATTTGGGTACGTATGATTTTAATTTTAAAAGCATAGGGGCCATAATACTAGAAAAATTAAGAATACAGAAGTAAGAATAAAGGTGAGTTCTCCAATGGATTTTATCAAAAATTTGATAAAATCAAGACCTTGATTTTATCCATTGGTGAGGACAGTTGATAAAATATGTAGATTTTTGAGATTTTTGAATGTAAAAATCTACAGATTTTATCAACTCTTTTCACCAATGGATAAAATTAATCAAGGGCTTGATTTTATCAAATTTTGATAAAATTCATTGGAGAACTCACCCAACAGTAGAATATATACACCTAATATATGTCTTAAGAAATACAAAATGAGATTTCATCGAGTTGTATCTCAACCAATAGTACGCTGAATTTATATAAAAAGTTTTTTTGACATTGTAGAAAAGGACAAGAAGACATTGAAATATTATACTCATCTACAATAACCATTCATAATAGTAGCAGAAGTAGGAGAGTTAAATATTCGTAGTATAGCGTGAACATATTTATGGGTAAATCTCACTAATACCCCCGAGGTGTGTCTTAATGAAGAATACCCCCTCAAGAAGTAACGATAACCCCCTTTGGTTTTTACGTGTGTTTCACCAACACCCTTAATCGACAATTGTCTGTCCAAACACCTGATAGAATGAGTCAAGAGAGGCTTATATCTAAAAATTCACCATTTTTCCCGCATATATTACGAATATGGTGTAAAATCCTTCTATGCGTCGATTAAGTGAAAAAAAAAGTCATTTTAATCCATTCAAGTTAAAGAAGTGAAGGAATTTACTTTTTAAAAGCGCCATTAATGAAAATTATTCGACTAATTAATCTTCGTAACCCCGTTTAAACTAAACCAATAACTATAGTGTTTCGTTCCATATCATTTCCAAACCTCTTCTCTCTTTCTTCCTTTCTTTCTTTCTTTATTTTTTTATTTTTATAACCGGATGTCTAGCCTAGTTTGGGCGCATCACAAATAATTATGGAGCCTGAAGTTTACTTAAATTTGTAATATTTGTCCTTGGTGAATTCGATCCTGCTACCTCTCAAAGAACAAGCATTTAGTTGCTTTCTAATGCGTAATTGGCCAAATTCTTTGGGTTCCAAAACTCATCTCTTTCCATTGAAAAAAAGTTTTAAAATTCCAAATCACTGTTATTGTAATTGAGAAAGGATTAGCAGCATTAAAACTTCAATTTCCTTATTTGATCACCTTACAGCAGTTGCTTTTGCAGAGACGGCAGGTTGTTCCATTATTTGACACTGTACAAAGCCGCAATCAAAGGTGATTGGGAAACCGCCGATGAATTCATACCAAAAGAGCAAGATGCAGTCAGGGCCGCATTACATTCGACTCAGAAACGGCGCTCATCGTGGCCGTTAAAATGGTTGGGGGAAAGGATTTTGTGGAGAAATTAGTGGACAAGATGTCGCCGGATGACCAACGACGGCGGCCGGACTTCCCTACACAGGGCGGCTGGATTCGGCAACATTGAGGTGGCGAAACTGCTAGTGGAGAAGAACAAGGATTTACCCAATATGGAGACTCGTTTGAAAGAGACACCTCAGTTCTACCCTGCTGAGTGTGGGGACAGGAAGATGGTTGTCTGGTTGATGGAGCTCTTGGACCCCAACAAACTGCGTTGGGATCCGGGATTCAGAATTTTGTATCAGCTCACACATAGCCAACTATACGGTAAGTAAATTTTAGAGTCTTTCTTCGACAAGTACATGATATAGGAGTTAATCATGGAAATAGGGCACAAACTAATTCTTTAATGCCAAGAGAACATATCACCTACACATTCCAAAAATGCCCCCGCTAACCCATGAAAGTGCCTAAACCCCCAAAACTTTATGAAAGTGCCTAAACCTCCAAACCTAATTAAAGTGCCTAAACCTAAACCCTAGAGTACCATATGAAAGTACCTAAAACCCTAGGATACCCTATGAAAGTGCCTAAACCACTAAAACACTATAATTAGAAAGTGCCCCCTAAACCTAAACTCAAGGGTACCTAATGAAAGTGCCTAAAACACTAGGGTACCCTATGAAAGTGCTTAAACAACTAAAATCCTATAATTGGAAAGTGCACCCTAAGTGCCTAAACCTAAAATGCCTAAACTCACTATAACCTACTCCAAATAGCCTAACCCTCTTAAAATTGAACTCAATCCCAAAATTAAAGAGTGTCCCACGCATGAGAGAAAGGGAGAGAGGGAGAGTGATGGCCTCTGATGGGTCGAAATGAAATTGACGGCATGACTCATGCTTGGGTCACTCTTTATGGGAATGGTAATCTGAAATGAAAGTGACGGCATGACTTGTCATGCGTGGGTTCGTCCGTCAACACAACAGCAAATCAAAATTGGAATAGTTACGAGCTCTACTGCTGTACTATACTAGCCTTTTTTTGTGATTTTTTTTTACTCCCTCCGTCCCAATTTTATAGTCCCTTTTCGGGATTCCAACTTAATAAGGGAACATAATCATTGTACTTTTGAAAGCGTGTTTTTCTTATTTTTCGCTTCACTCATTACACTTTTACTTTTTTATTATTTTTCATTTCAAAATATAAGGGTATAAGAGGAAATTCTTTAACAATTACCCATTTAGTTTTGAAGTGGGACAATTTTTTTGGGACAACAAAAAGTGTCAACTGGGACTATAAAATTGGGACGGAGGGAATATCATTAAGGGTATTTTTGTCTAGTGTTGTCCTTGAACCCTCAAAAATTTCACATCAATGTATTGAAAGCATTAAAATAAGTTAAGTTGGACTAAACACCCTTTAAAGCCCTAAACTTGGGATTTTGTTAACATGTGCCCATAGATATATAATAAGGAGTAAATCAAACCAAGCCTTATGCCCCAATCAATTGGGGTCGGCTACATGAATCCTTTTTTCTCCATTGAGCTCTGTCAAGTGCTGCTTCATCGCTTAAACCTAGTATACTCAAATCTTTGTGTACTACCGCATCTAATGTCAATTTGGGTCTTCCCCTCCCTTGTGCGTTTCTACCCAAAGCTATCATATCCACTAATTACTGCATCTGCTGGTCTATGATAGACATACCCAAACCACTTTAGCCTATTTTCCCTTAACTTCTCCTCTATATGTGCTACACCTACCATCTCGCGAACTGTTTCATTTCTAATCCTATCTCGTCTACTCTTACCACACATCCACCTCAACATTCTCATTTCCGCTACACTTATCTTGTTCACCTACTGCTTCTTAATAGGCCAGCATTCTGTCCCGTAAAGTATCGCTGGTCTTATGCCAGTTCTATAGAAGTTTCCTTTCAATTTTGTGGGTACCCTCTTGTCACACAATACACCACTAGCGCTTCTCCACTTGAGCCACCCCACTTGGATCATATGAGTCACATCATCTGCAATCTCTCCATCTTGACTAATAATAGAGCCTAAATACCTAAAATGGTCCCTCTTTGGTATCTCCTGATCTTGGATCACCACTCTTTCTTCATACCCACTTCTGGTATCACTAACCTTGCAGACCATATACTCAGTTTTACTCCTAGTTATCGAAAGCCCTTAGACTCTAATGCTTCCCGCCAAATTTCTAATTTAGTATTAACACCACTAGCTGTTTCATCTACCAGGACAATATCATCTGCAAACAACATACACCATGGGATATTTTCCTGAATCTGCCTAGTCAATTCATCCATAAATAACACGAAAAGGTACGGGCTCAAGGCTGATCCTTGGTGCAATCCTACTGTGATGGGAAATTCACTCGTTTCTCCTACTGGTGATCTAATGGCAGTGACTGCACCTTCATACATGTCTCTGACCACGTCAATATAGCCTCTGGTCACTCCCTTTCTCCCAGAACCCACCATGTAATGTCTCTAGGATATATTGTAAGGTCCATAGCCCGCGGTCTCTCTTTGTTGGCAATTCCACGACAAAACATATTTGGTTGTATCCCATTTATCGAGTAGTAATTTATTTTTTCTTTTATTTTTAGAATGTCTGTTTAGGAAGTGGAAGGAAATCAACGTGTCTTGGAATGAGGGACTGTGAGGGTGTAGTCCATCAAAGTGCTCGGCGTCATTTTTCATAGGATCAAAGTGCTCGGTATATTTGGAAGGATTTGCAAAATATGGGGCCTAATCAAATTGGAAAGTTTGGGGCCATATCAATTATCTTGGAAAGGCTTTATTCTTACTATATGAAAATTATTCCTTAACAAGGAAGGTTTTCTTTGCCATTACTTTATAAGAAGGGGCAACGGCAGCAGCAAATGATGGATCACGGATGAGGCGAATTAGACGTGTGCTGTGATTTTGGATCACTTGTGATATTAACAAAGAGCAGCATCTTTCGTTTGGGTCTTGGAGTATAACATACATGATGAACTGTTGAGTCTCACATTCAATCACTCCAAGAACTTCTCTTTAACATTTGATTCAATTTATTTGGTTGGATCTCCTAGTGGATTTCTGGGATTATTCGGAGGGCTTGAGGATTCAAGGCGTGCGGCAATCAAGCACTGGGTGTGGTGAACGTGGATTCGGCAAGTAGTTCTTAGGACGATTTGTGAGGATTCAGAATCGTAGGGTAAGATTACTTGTAACCGCACAATGTTTTATAGTGTTTGATTCCTTCCCGTGGTTTTTACCCGTATTGGGGTTTTCCACGTATATCTTGGTGTTCTCTGTTTTGATTGCTTTCTATTGTTTAATTAATTCTTATCATATTGATGTTATTGTTTTTATTGAGATAAAATAATCTAGCAAATTATAAAACCTAGGCGATCTAGGATTTTTCACTTGGTATCAGAGCGGGTCGCTCATATTTATTTTGTGATTTTGTTTCACGAGCGGATCCTTATTTTTTTAATTTGCTGGTATGGATTCACTAAAAGAAAGCAATTTTGTTTTTCAACCTCCGATTTTTGATAAGTCTAAATATGTTGCATGTGCTACATCTATGTTTCCTGGTGCAAATAGTGCTAAACCTAACTGTGAGAATATAAGTGATATTTCAGACAATGAGGATAAATATGATGTGGAAACTATGGCTTTGTTTGCGAAAACCTTTAAACGTTCTTTCAATACAAAACCTAGTGTAGGATTAGCCACCAAGTTAAAGCAGTGTGAGAAAGAAAAAAATGATGCTTTGTATGAACTTGATTTGCTTAAACGAAAAAATATAAATCTTGAAAATGACATGCATAATATTTTTGAGACTAATAAGCTTCTTGAATTGAGAGTAGCAAAATTGCAAGTTGAACTTGACAAGGCGAATGCTACTTTTAAGAAATTGAATGCAGGTTCACAAGCTTTAAATGAAGTTTTGTCATCTCAAAAGGTGTCATCGGATAAAGGTGGACTTGGGTATAAAATAAACGAATCCTCAAAATCAAAACCAGGAGGAAAAATGATATTTGTCAAGGCGGACAGCAGTGCACCCACTACTCCTGTGGCTAACAAAGTCAGGTCGCCCATCAAAGAGAACAGTGTCAAACATGCTCACACAAAGCCTCCGAAGGTAACGACACAAAGTGTAACGGTTGAAAATCCCACCACCAAGCGCAATGAGGTAAAATTTTCTAAGTTTGTGCCTATTTGTCATCATTGTGGTGTTCAGGGTCACATCAAACCTCAATGTAGGAAATTGCATGCATCACGTACTTCGAACATACATGTATCCCATTCGCATGATAATGCCAAGTTTATTCCTACATGTCATTACTGTAATGTTGAAGAACACATTAGACCAAATTGCTTCCAATTGCATGGATATCCCTCTACAGCTCGTAGTTTTATTATTCATAATAAAATTGAACGTTTTAAAACAGCTATAAAACATGACAACATTAAAAATTCTTGGGGCAAGTATACTAACTGTCGTAATGTTAGGAACACAACATTTAGGAATATGACCCCTAAACCTATGCCTAAGAATCAGGGTCAGATAGTCCCAGTTAAAACCAGAGCAATTTGGGTGAGAAGGTCGGACTTGAGACCTCAAGCGAATATTTCTATGAACCCTCTAGATGACACTGGATCATCCGGAGGAGTTGACCTTGCTTTTTGAAGTTTGATCTTGGTTCCATAGTCTAGGTTGGTCTCAATTGCTTATCTTGCTCCTAGTTCTATGGGTTTAGTCATTTATATTTTCTCTATTTTGGAACACTATGTTTATTTCTTTATTGTTATTGAATTCATATGTTCATATTGAAAAAAAAAAAAACAATTCAAATATTTTAAAATCCCCTAAAAATGTTTTTTTCTGTCGCACTGTGGATGCCTCAAGGTTGAGTTTGTTGTTATGAGATTTGACATCTTAACATCTTGATAGTGTATGAGCATCCTATTTGGTTCTTTCTTGCGATGTATTTGGGAGTTAAATGTGTCATGCCTTATGACTTTGTGATCTCCACCCCTGCACGTCACAGTTAGTAAGATTACTTAGAGAGGAAAGTGAATTCTCATGCACCTGGGTATGTCTTGTCCCTTCTCTCGGCGATTGACCATTTTTTTGGCATCATTTTTTTTTGGATACAATGGTTCATTGAGTGCAGATAAAAAAAAAAAAAAAAGGAAAAAGGAGTACAGTTTAAGAAAAATATCTATATATGCTTATCCGGGCGTTCATTAAGTAACCGGGCAATCAGGGTGAGGTACTCTCTCTCTGAGTGTTTGCGTCAAAAGATGGATAGACCTCGTGAAGGCATTTGTATTGGACCACTTTCCTAGTAACCGGATCATTCGGCTCTATCCAGTCCGAATATTCGCGTCAAACGGTAGTGGGGTAAAAGAGAATACCTTAAAGCATTCGTGATTGGACCATTCGCTTAGTAACCGGGCATTGGGTATGAGGTACTCTTACTCCCAATATTCGCGTCAAACAGCAATGGGGTAAAAGCGAAAACACAAACTATGAAATTCTATCAAATATTAAATATTAAGTTGAGGGGGAGTTTTTCTATTTTCGGTGGCACAAAATTTTGTATCGATGAGTGTCTGGTCTGACTTCGTGAGGGGGAGAGTGCATGATATTCCAATGGTACATGAGAATTTTTCGGATGCTTGGATAGTGATCTTAATTTTCTATGATGTGTTTCACACACTCACCAATGTCACAAGTTTCATATGTCATGGTGCATTTACCTCTTCACTATATCCTCGATTGGTCTTATTTGATTTGCACCGCACATGTTAATGATGTTTTGCTACTCAAATCTTATAACCAAAAACTTGTACCTCAGTCGGTTTGATGCCATCTTGCAAACTTTTGTGTTCATTTTTTTTTTGTTTCGAGGCTTTGTCGAACCATATTTTATAGAGTTTCTAGTTTTTTTTTTTTCCAGCAAAGTGCTTGACTACCTTCAGTAGTTGCTTGAGCATGGTGTAGGGCAACTCCACTGTTTCTATTTTTTTCTCCAAGCACTTGAAAATTGCTCGAGCAGTCCGTTGGGCATTTCACCTGTTTTTTCCCCCTATCTTTTGCTTATTCTCCTATTTAGAGTAATTTTTTTTACAAGAATGGGACAGTTGTGAATCAAGAAAGGAAATGTTTAGTGCCTTTTTCAAGTGGATTTCCTACCATTGCTTTCTTGTTCTCAATATTACATGGATAAAAAAGGAAAATGTTTAGTGCCTTCCCACCATTAATTTCTTGTTCTTAACATTTCGTTCCTTTATTAGCAGCAGCCAACGGGTATTACATACAAGGGGTAGTAATGTTCCTTTTAAGTATCTTCTCCAACTTCCCTCTTTGTTTAGTAGTATATCCTACGTGGTAGTTTCTGTTCGTTTCTTAGTACTTCACTAGTATTATTAGTTTTCCACTTTATCTCGGGCTTAAATGCTACTTTGATTTTTTTTTATGGGTAGTGTTGGTTTCTGGTTCCTACTCTCTATAATGCCTCTATTTGGTCATATACAAGATTCGTTTGTTATGCATTCTTCTATTCCTTTTATGGTGCATGCTTACGGTTCATATTTATTCATTTTTATGGCTACCTAACTCTTCCTCTACTTTTGTCCTTCCTTGACAAAAAGGGGGAGTAATATGCTTATAGCAGATTGTGTTTTTTTAGTGTTTTTTTTTTTTGCAGCGTTACAGGACATTGTCACAATCTGTTAGGGGATAGATTTTCTTTGTGTATTGTGTTTTGTCATGGAAGTGCCAAAGGGGGAGATTGTAAGGTCCATAGCCCGCGGTCTCTCTTTGTTGGCAATTCCACGACAAAACATATTTGGTTGTATCCCATTTATCGAGTTGTAATTTATTTTTTCTTTTATTTTTAGAATATCTGTTTAGGAAGTGGAAGGAAATCAACGTGTCTTGTAATGAGGGACTGTGAGGGTGTAGTCCATCAAAGTGCTCGGCGTCATTTTTCAAAGGATCAAAGTGCTCGGTATATTTGGAAGGATTTGCAAAATATGGGGCCTAATCAAATTGGAAAGTTTGGGGCCATATCAATTACTCCCTCCGTTCCATATTATTGGTCTCTTTTCACTATTTGGCATCTCTCAAAGAATTGTCTATAACTTTCAATCTATAGTTCTTTTTATATCCAATATGGATCTTATTTGATAGATCTCGATTTGTTTTATAGAACAAAATTTTTGCAATTATAAAAAACATTATAGATTGTGAAATATAGATAATTTGTTAAGTGGCACGACTGCCGAAAAGGGACCAATAATATGGAACGGAGGGAGTATCTTGGAAAGGCTTTATTCTTACTATATGAAAATTATTCCTTAACAAGGAAGGTTTTCTTTGCCATTACTTTATAAGAAGGGGCAACGGCAGCAGCAAATGATGGATCACGGATGAGGCGAATTAGACGTGTGCTGTGATTTTGGATCACTTGTGATATTAACAAAGAGCAGCATCTTTCGTTTGGGTCTTGGAGTATAACATACATGATGAACTGTTGAGTCTCACATTCAATCACTCCAAGAACTTCTCTTTAACATTTGATTCAATTTATTTGGTTGGATCTCCTAGTGGATTTCTGGGATTATTCGGAGGGCTTGAGGATTCAAGGCGTGCGGCAATCAAGCACTGGGTGTGGTGAACGTGGATTCGGCAAGTAGTTCTTAGGACGATTTGTGAGGATTCAGAATCGTAGGGTAAGATTACTTGTAACCGCACAATGTTTTATAGTGTTTGATTCCTTCCCGTGGTTTTTACCCGTATTGGGGTTTTCCACGTATATCTTGGTGTTCTCTGTTTTGATTGCTTTCTATTGTTTAATTAATTCTTATCATATTGATGTTATTGTTTTTATTGAGATAAAATAATCTAGCAAATTATAAAACCTAGGCGATCTAGGATTTTTCATATATAATAAGCTAATGTACTCCTTATGTATAATAATGTACTCCTTATGTACTCCTTATGTTATTTATTTGTCTTTGCTTGCATGGAAAATATAAGTTTGATACACCAGCAATGAACTACTTTTACTATTTTTGACAAAAGTGGGTTTAATTAAGCTCGTTATATTAACAAAACCCATTGGCTGCTGATAATGCCAAAACCAAAAGTGTTGCTGCCAAAACTCTAATCTTTCTTGCTTCCACATGCAATTACCTACATGCCCTTTTGTCATCAGATACCATTTATTACAAACCTAACCCTTCAATCTCTAAGGATTATTTTTTGATTTACCAAGTTATCTCCTAAAAAAAGAACGCTTCTTCTAAAATCTTGGACGCTTAAACGCTTCTTCTTTTGGACATCTTTTTTCAATCTCTTGGATGCTTCTTCTCCAGACTTCTTCTTGTAGTTAACCATTCTCAAAGCTTGTTCTATTTTAACCATTCAATCTCTTCTCCAGATCACATCTTCTTTCAATCTCTTGGGTCTACGTATTGTATTTTTCTACATGAATATGGAACTTGTTTTAATATGATTACCCCTTATTTTTTAGGGTTTGAACAAAACTGTAGTTATTTATTGATAATAACAACAATGCTTGTATATCTAATATAGTTTAGTATAGTAGTATATATATGGTCTGATAGTGATAAAAGTCGTCTTTGTAAAAGGCAAGGAATTAGCCAATAGGGCTATGCTTAGCGCCTTATTTTTTTTTAATTTTTTTTGCAGTTACAAATAAGCCAGACATGTTTTGATTTATAAAGGGGTGATTATTTTACTGTCTTATA
Source organism: Vaccinium vitis-idaea (assembly GCA_963854785.1). Classification (NCBI taxonomy): domain Eukaryota; kingdom Viridiplantae; phylum Streptophyta; class Magnoliopsida; order Ericales; family Ericaceae; genus Vaccinium; species Vaccinium vitis-idaea. The sequence continues at coordinate 14,639,493 of OY978224.1, read as the reverse complement.
ACTTTTTTTGGTCTTGGTAAAGCCAATTCGAGATTGGGCATGTTTGAACTCTGTTCATTCGAGACAAGTGTTCGAGTTCGAGTCGAGCCTGAGTCGTTGTGTTCGAGCTTGGCTCATCTGTTTTCGATGTGTTCGAGCTCGGTTTGTTTACTCTATGAGTCTTTATAAACAAACGAAACCTCATAAAATGACAAGCCGAGTTTCCAACTCACTCGAGTTCGTCTCGTTCATTAAATGAGTTTAAAATTCAAACACAAACTCAACTTGTTTACTAAATGAGTTGAATCAAGCCTTAATAATATAATATTATTCCTAAACATTCAAAAAGGTTAATCATTCATAATATATCCAAAATAATATCAGTCCTAAAAATTTATCCAGGAATTATCTAGACTCACCACCGCTAAATTTTTTAAAAACTTTCATCCTCTACCTACCACAAAGGTAAACTTTCATCCCTTTTAGATTTTTTAAGCACATCCAAATTATGGCATTCTTTGTTGCTTGTCATTGCATATGGGAATCATTCTATTGGCTTGGGATATTCACTTTTTATGGTTATAGCGATTAAGCTTCGGACAGACACGGTTGCTTCCTTTCTTCGTTTTGGTTCGTGCATTACTAAACACAACTTGTAATTCTCTTTTTTTTTTTATTGTTTTCTGGTAGAGAGCTTGTTTAAGGTAATAAGAATATTGTTGCCAGGTACGTTTCGCTTAATTCTTTATTAGTTGTTCAACATTTTCTTGAAATACTTACATAATTTGTAGTAGTTGGAACTGTATTTTCATAGTTTTGTTGGATATTTCTCAAAATATTTGGGTAGTTCTCATAAGTTTTTGCTTTTTCAATTTCTCATGTTGAGACAAATCAATAATCTACAAAAGCTTGACGTAAAACTAACAGGTGGAAAAAATATTTAAATAAAGACAAAAATAAAAAAAATAGAAAAGACAGTAGGGGGTGGAGCAAACTACACCATTCTCAATTACAATGTCCTTTTACCTTTGCTGTGAAAAAAAAAATCCTAGAAAACCCATCTGTCTACTGAAGTTTTAGTTTGGTACTGATCCACCCCTTTCCGAAAAATGAGAGAATGAATGTTTCTTTAAGATTTTTTGATGTTGAGATTAAAATTAAAGGGTTAAGTTTGCAATAAATGGGATTTAATGGTAAAAGGACATGTAGGTAATTGTGGAAGCAATAAATATTAGAGTTTTGGCAACAACATTTTTAGTTTTGGCAGCAACCCTTTTGGTTTTGGCATTATCAGCAGCCAATCCATTTTATTATATGGTTGGTTGGTTGGTATGTGTTTGATTCTTGGGCTCAATCTAAAAGAAATTTTTTGTGAACCCCCTAGTTTCGACATAGATGGTCTGCCTTTGACTAAACCGGGAAGGGAACAAGTCAAAGTGCGCATAACATAGTAGCTAGGGACACCATTGTTAGTACAACAGTGAAAAGCACTCAGGAGGGTTGGAGTTGTGATTAGAGATGGTGATTGTATACCTAGCATTTTTAATTCACATATGACCAATAAAATTACGGTATTCTTGAAAGGATCAAACGGAAATATTCTTGTTCTAATTCATCTGTTCCAAGTTTTTTGTTCACTTTTACTATTCTAAACATCTCAAAAAATATATAATTTGTATTTTTAAGTTTATATTGTTTTTCTATGTAATAATTGGTATTATTTGATAGCTTTTACCTATTTCTTTTAAACAGAACTTTTACATATAGCATAATATGAATTGAAAATATATGTAATTTACTAACAACACACATGCCAAAAAACAAAACAAGAATTTTGGCAAGAGGGTATTACTAAGGGGGTCCTTTTTGAAAGAAAATGACCACACAAAAAAAAACACCAACTCCAATAAACTTTTTATACTTTTTAATATGCTTTCATGCATTTTTATACAAATTTCACATAATCAATATATTTTTCCAACCTTAACAATAGCTGCTTAGTGAGATGTTTTTAGAAAATTGAATGACTATTCCGAGTCGTACAGACATTGCTCTAAAACTGCGTCAGGAGAACTCTTGGTTGGCATATTGTGGGGGAGAAGAAGATCTCAAATTTCATGCTTTGACTACATTGGCTGGAAGGCCTTCTTCATTCAAAACTACTTGCAGGAATTAATCTATTCCAGTTTGTCTCCTTAATCTCCTCTCAGTCTACTACTTATTTTGCAATTTTCTCTATGGCTGATTTTAGGAACGTACGGACGCAGGATTCGAGTGTGGGTTGGGCGAACACTCTAGCAACATTTAGTTGGGCGGACAAACCTATATAGTTGTTAATTTTCTTAAAGATCATTACTATATTTATAATTTAAAAAAAATTGAAACTTGTAGGATTGGTCATCTAGATTAACCTACCCTTGCGTCCGTCCTTGACTAATTTATGAGTTCATCTTATTTCGGCTCAAATAGATGAAAAACAACCCTGAAAAAATCAGGCCCGCAAAAAGGAGAACCATCATTTGGTGCATTTCAAATCAATTCAATCTTGAAACCATTTCAAAATTCAAATCGTTGGTAATGCCATACAACCAATGCTTTCAAAACCCTTCAAAATACTGAGGTTATTGAGTTCAATGCGCTTCTGCGCATGGGCAAAATTTTATCACACATAAAGGAATGTAAAATGTTATTATATATGACAGTGTACTTATGACTTAAAGTCTATTCGAATCTCTATATTACAGCTGAATTCCATTCCCCTCCCTATTTAGGAGAATTAGGTTACTAAGGTCAAATCAATTATGCACCAAAATCGCTAACTTTTCCATTTGATTTTAGCAACCCAGTTGCTAAAATCAATCATGATTTTAGCAAATGAGTTCAGCAGGTGCTAAAATCATGGTATTTCAAATAAAAAAATTAAGTGTTTCCGTGTATTATTTTTTGAATTTTTCACACCGAATTAAAGTACACGAGGAGTACTTTAATTTGGTGCGAAAAAAATCGAAAAACTTATTTACCCAAAAAAAAAAAAAATAGAAAAACGATACACGGAACCACTTCATTTTTTGATTTCAAAACCATGATTTTAGCACCTGTGAACTCATTTGCTAAAATCATGATTGATTTTAGCAACTGAGTTGCTAAAATCTTTTGGAAAACTATACATAGCATGATTCACCTAACAGTTTTTGGTTTGCCATGAAGCTATGAAGTTTCGGACAAAATAAAAATGAAGGTGTGGAGTTGCAAAACACTACAGACAACCATAGTACAGGGGATATTGAGGCTCCTCTTGCTAGCAACAATTCTAGTGCGGCTAATGGTAAAGTCTTGAACTTCTTATCTCTTACCATTCCTTTGAACTTTACTTTTGTTATTCTTGAAACCAGTGGCTGAGTCAAGATCTGGATTGGGAGGTGGCGTTGTTGATGGTAATCCACTTGTATTGTTGCATATTATTAGTAAGATTAGGAAAAAAAAATTACGTTTAAACTCAAACTTTGTTCAAACTTGGTTTTGAGTTCACAAAACAATAAAAGCTTCATTCAAATCTCTAGTGGTCCTTAAATGAAAGCCATCGGGATATTATTTTCATAATTTGAATTGCTTATTGTTTAATTCTCTATTTCTTCATCATTTTTCTAAAAAATCAAGTTATTCAAAGAGCGACAAGTACCTAATTGACATCCTGGTGTGTAAAACTGGGGTGGCATTGGCCCGCGCCATACCACCCCTCAATATAGCTCTGTCCCTCCTTGAGACTAACATTAACCAATATGACAAAAAGATGATAATAAAAAAAATTTGAAGACTAGATCAAGGAAGATCGTACAGTTACAAATAAGAAAAAAGATATCTGAAAATAGATTTTATATTGTAGCTTTTCCAATCATATAAAGTTCGAGGAAACATATTATAAATCAAGTAATAGATAAAAATGAACGAACATTCTTAATTAAAAAAGCATCTCTAGTCCAATACTTTTCAAGTTCTTTATATTCCAACCCTCTTGCTTTTCATGATTGTCAAACAAGCTACATTAAATTAGATCTGTCATACTTTTGACAATTTTGCAGACTACTTATCCTCCTTTTGGTTGTACAGTTTTTATGATTTTGTTGTACAAAGATACGATTACTCTTTGTTGGCCTTTATCACTTGATACCGTGGCAATCCCTCTGTCGTGATAGGAGGCTGGGCTTATGCAGTCAAGAAGGAATTGCATGCTATCTTTTCGAAAGTCATCGAAACATTATTTGGTAAGGATTCTGGATGAATTGCATTCTAATGAGTACGACTTTCTTTTATCCAAGAGGAATGACATGCTTAGTTCGTTCTTCAAAATTATTTTAGTAAAAAAAAAAATAACAGAGAGATTGGTTGCTATTTTCTTGCATATAGTCTATGTTTAGAAATGAATAAGAGCACGCTGCCTTTTTTGGAATTCCGGGGGGTGCTTTGCACCCATTCGCCATCCAACCGTGTTTTGGACGGCCTGGATGTGTTTTTATTTTTTACCGGTAAAAATAAATCAAAATTAAATTAAAATTGCACAGCCGAGGAGTGCATAGCAAGGTGCAAAGCACCCCCCGGTCCGCCTTTTTTTTAGAAGTCTTAATGGGTCAAAGTAGAAGGTGGGTTCAAAACATCAAATTATATTGAACCAACAAGAGTTCTGTTGTCACTTTGAATTTCCAGTTGGGAAAATGTCCCCAACTTTGACCTCAATATCTAATAGACACCAAAATTTCGTTAAACCTCAATTAGATGCCTAAACAATTGGGGTGTTATTCAAGTACACCCCAACCGTTTAAATCCGTCAAATTGGTAACGGATTATGTCTAGTTGGACTGACGGTCAAATAGCTGAGTAAAGAAAGTTGTCATAGAAGGGGGATGAGATTAGCGAATTAGAGAAATTGGGTAAGGGTTTGAGGAGGTGAAGGGGAAGAAGAAGAAGAAGAAGAAGAAGAAGAAGAAAAAAAGATGGTGCTTGACATAGGAATGGAAATTAGAGGTGAAGAGACAAAGAGAAATTAGGGGTGTGTTTGGGCGCTTTTGAATGTTATGGGGTCTCCATGTCCACAAAGTAGAGATGGGTGGGTTTCCGTGGAATTTCACCTTAATTTTGTCTTCAGAGAATCCCACGATCCCATGGTTGAAGATGGTGGTGATACACAACAGAGAGCAATTAGATTATATTAGGGGTAAAATAGGAATTATTTACTAATGTATTTTATTCCACCCCAAATATATCCCACTATCAAAGTTGGACTGTTTATCCTCCTTTTGGTTGTACATTTTTTATGATTTTGTTGTACAATGACAAGATTACGCTTTGTTGGCCTTTAAAAGATATCACTTGATGCCATGACAATCTCTCTCTCTCTTGATAGGAGGTTGGGCTTATGCAGTGAGGAAGAAATTGCATGCTCTCTTTTCGAAAGTCATTGAAACATTATTCGGTAAGGATTTGGGATGGATTGCATTCTAATGAGTAAGGCTTTCCTTTATCCGGGAGGGATGACATGCTTGGTTGGTTGGTTGGTTGTTATTTAATTATTTTCTTGCATATATTCAAGGGTAAATTACATCAAGCCCCTTTAACTATCACTCTTTCCGAGTTGCCGCTTCATTGTTTAAACTCAGACACGTTACCTCCTTAATGCATTTGGATGTTTGCATCTAACACCTTTTGTTTAAATTCTGTTACGATTTAGGATAAAAATCTCATATGATCATTACATGACATGCTAAACTGAATTCCTTGACATAAATAACGGCAACCTTTGGTGTCTAATACAACCAGTGCCTCCACAGCTCCACTAATTAGATACTGTATACATGGGCGACTCCATTGTATACCCAGCGTTGGGTTCAAAACAGGCACTGAAAAAATATTATTTTTAGATATAAATTAAATTTTATTTAATATTGTCAACGCTGAGTTACTTATGTGAAGTTAAAATAAATTTTCTTTAGTATATGCTATGTACTTTTGTCATTGTTGGATGAGATTTCTAGAGCCGCCCTTGACTGTATATATACTCATCTGAATGTACATATAGATTTTATATCCTAAACATATGTATCTGTGTATACGTCTTCACGAATGAAACTTCCCACCATCAAGATTGAAACAAACGTTTTCTTCTCCGTACATGTATCTTATTTTCCTGAGATAGTATTTTCTTTGTTTCTAATAGACTTTTTGAAGATTTATCACTTTGTTACACTAGAAAAGCATGAATCAATGAAGATATTTATTTAAAAAAAGGTCAATAATAATGAAATAATTAGCCAACTTTGACTTGACTTTTCGAAATTTTAAATACACGTACACTTTTTTTTTTTTTTGCCAGATGATAGGATTTTATTGTGTTAAGTTAGATTATTATTGTAACACCCCAATTTTCAGAACCATTATTAAATCATTTAATATAAAAGATTCATTTAATAATTAAAAGATTTACTTAATTAATCTTCATATTAGCATAACATGAGAGAAATGATAATTCGTTACCAACCACAAAGTAATTTGAAGTTAAATTACATTATCCTGCAAAGTAAATGAGGTGGTGGATCTCTAGAGGTTCTGATTTAGATCCTAGTCTTCCGTTGGTATCTTGTAACGCCCCATCCTGACTAAACATTACGTCAAAAATAAAGGCCAGACACCCACCACCTCACTAGGTCTCTCCACTTTCAACCTCCACCCAAACAAGCGTGGTTAATTCTCTTTTAGATCATACTTTTCAAACCCAGGCTCCAATCAAACTATTGATTAGAAATTCTCAGTTATGGTTAACATTTGCCGGTTCCTATGCAACCACCAGATCGTGGTTATGGTCATGACAAAAATTCAGTAAAACACCCAGAAGCAAGGAAGAAGAAAACCTCTTTCCTTGTCAAAATATCCAAACTTGGGGATTGGCTCTTCTAGTCAATCCAAGCCGAAGAGTGGAAAAGAGGCCTTGAGCAAGGAGTACCCCAATATTTCAAAAATTAAATATTGCAAAATCAGCAATCACTTTATCTTCTAGTGATCTCCGATCTCCAATGGCAACATTATACTTGGTACCTGAAAGAAAGGTATCTTCAGAATCAGCAGTGTTCAGGAGGCAAAACCTCATTAAATTTAGGAGGTGATCCTAACAGAAACATCGTCATTACATTTTTCTCACAGTTATCATGTTGAGAAAGATACCCAAAGTCCAATGACACATTTAAAGTGTTATATTGTGAAAGTATATATTGCATCCTAAAGAATGAGGATTTTCCTCATTTGCCACCTTAATCTTAAAAATCAATGAGCAGCAATACAGTTACTGGGGCTATGTCTGTGCTTGGACATATGCTTCTTATTTAAAGAACCCAGTAAACAAATCATTCTTGGTTTTTCAATATTAATCCGGAGATCTTGAAGACTAGTGGCTTTCCTACATGGTTTTTAAATTGGTGGGAATTCTTAATGTGGACCTGTTCCAGAAATATTACTAGAACCCCTTCCAAAACCATTTTCTCGATGGTATGATTATAATTCGAAGTTAAGCGGGAAAACTGCAGTCAATCCACCTATTCGACAAGATTCCCTTTGGTATTTTACTGAATTCCGTATCACATGGATTAGGGGATGGGATTATGAATTTGCTTATGATCATCTCCGTATATTAGGAATTCAACTATTATTTTTTGTAGCCTCCCTATATTCTTTATGTCACTTTTCAAGCTTTATGTCAAGCTTTATAAGCAAATTCATAATCCCAAGCTTTTAATATCAAGCAAATTCATAATCCCAAATATCAAGCAAATTCATAATCCCAAATTCATAAGCAAATTCATCTCCGTATATTCTTTATGTCAAGCTTTTAATATCAAGCTTCCTCACTTTTCTTTATATCAAGCTTTATGTCACTTTGCGAGATAAAGTTTTCAGCTGTAGTATGATTAAAGTCTAGACTTTAGTAAAAGTAAGATGCCCTGTACGACTCCACATTATCAAGTACACATGGCATTTGGACTTGAAGCAGAATATTTGAAGTCCGCAACAATAGCGTAGGTTCTCTTACAAATAGTTGTAACCTGCCATTTGTTAGGCAGACTATCAGAATCCTCTTCTTGCTTTCTTTATCTTCTCCCTTTTTCCTACACCTTGTAATCCTTCCGAAAAATAAATAAAAGCAAGACTTCTTCCTTTGAGTAAATATTCTATTATTCTTCCTTATTCTTCTTCTTTTAATTTTATTCTTATTCTACCTTTAAGTGATCCTTTGACATGTAGTTAAAGGATACACATATTCAATAGGAATAAATGCATGGAGTAATCTGGAATTTTTCAAAAATTTTGGAGTATTATGATGGATTGTTTATATATTTATTCCATAGGGTGACTCTTCGGAGTGGTACCAAAAAAAGGATGCGACTCTTCAAAATGTTGGCTGATGAGACACCACTGCTCCAAGTGGTCTCGGCCGCAAGAACACATCCGTTTTAGTTCTGAAGCCACACATTGCGATTGAAAGTTGTAGTGCCAAATCAGAAAAATGGCAGTGATTGGTTTAGGCAAATTCAAGGTAGTTATTGGTTTATGAACCAATCAGCATAAGATTCAATTAAAAAAGCTTAGAATGAAATAATCAATTAAATAAAATACAATAATTCTTCTAAATATTAAAGCCTTACTGAGTAATGCTACAATGTGCAACTCACCTTTTGGCATTTGGTGTGCAACTTATATGAGTAGCTATAAAATCTCATATAACTCCACAAAATCTCATATTCTGTAAGTAAACACTCAAATCAGAACACCGAGCCTCTCTCTCTACAACCTCTCTCTCTCTAGCTAAGCTTTTAGGGTTTCTGGTGTTTTTTTTTTTTTTTTTTTTGGGGGGGGGGGGGGTGTGGGCTGCCGCCTCTCCCACCCACCTCCCCCCCCCCCCCCCCCCCCCCACACACACACACACACACTCTTTCTCTCTCCCGCCGATCCCCCTCTCCTCACTCCCAATAGATTCAAAGCCCTTCCTCCCCGGTCTCCATCCCCTTCTTCCATTTCACTTTCACTTCTTCCTCCATGGATCTCCTCTGTGGGTTCCGATTCACCTCTTCTTTTGGCCTTGGAGGGGTCAGATCTGGTGGAGTGGTGGTGGGGTGGGTTCGGCTGAAGTTCCTCCGGCGAATAAGTTGCCGGAGTCGACGGTGGCGGCTCGGATGACATCGCTCTTAGCCGGAGTTTTTTATTTTTCGTCAGTTTTTTTCTTGTATTTTGTTTTTATTTTCTTCATATCCCCTTTTGTGGGATTATTATACCCCTGTGTGGGTTTACTTTGATTTCATTTGTGCTTATGCTTAGGAGTGAGCTGGGTCTTTCTTTGGAAATTCTCTACTGCTAGATCTAGACAGGACTCTATGCCGGCACGAAGTGTTGGTCTGCCTTGGCAGGTGTGTTTGGAGTCGGTCAGCCTGTTAGTGCCTGTAGCCGTACTCATGTCTTGATGTTTGTAGTTTTGGTTCATTTCTGTATTTTGTGATGAAATCTTTTGCCTTCGGGCTGGTTGAATGAGAATGCTTGACGTCTTTCAAAAAAAAAAAAAACACTCAAATCAGAAGTTACAACAATAAATATTGAAACATCTAAATGCAATAAAAAGAAGCGCAAAATCTCATATCCATATGAGAAAATTTTTGAATTAAAAAAAAAAATGGCAACCTGTTGGTTACTGGGCCCACCACTTTGGCAATTTTTTATTTTTTTTTAAAAAAAACCTCAAAATTTTGTACCATCTTGTTCTTCTTCTTCCACGATACATAGAAGGGAGAGGGCAGGCGACTACGACAACCACCGGCATTCCCCCACCTCCGTCGACGGCCAACCCCAGGCCCAGCGTTCCTCCCACCTCCGTCGATCAGCACAACCGACGAATCCCACCTCTACCAACCCCAGCTTTCCTCCGACGACGAATCCCACGAAGGTCTCTCTCTCTCTCGGGATGGAAGTTAGTCGTGTTTGCAAAACATGATACTCCTTGCCACCAGCTTTAAGGCAAATTATTTTCGGAAAATAAAAATTCGTGCTGAAAAACTCCGCCTCATGCTGACCCGAAAAGAATTGGGGTTTTTTTTTTCAGCAACCCCCGATTGTTCAAGTCTAATACTATTGCGTGAATCGCTTATGTATGAATGAAAACACCCCCAATTCTTGTCATAAGTGCACATCAACCATAAGTTAAGTCATAAGTGCACATCATAATTTCTTGATCTGATCTCTAATTCGTAAGAAAATCAAGAAATTATGCACTATGGCCATGGGTTTGGTTGCTGCAAAAAAAAACCCCAATTCTTTTCTTGATTTTCTACCACATGTTCCGTTGTCTATAGTATGGGCATAGTGCACTTGTTAAATCTGAACGTGAATGTGCACTTATTAAATCTGAATCTGAATGTGCTTCTTTAATGCTAGTGTTGCTGTTGGTTTTGCTGAACTTGGTACCCTGTTTAATCAAACTGTGCTGCTAGTGCTACTGTGATGCAAAACTTTGATCAAACTTTGGGGCAATGATGATTTTGCTGAGCCCTCGTTAATGATGAAGCATGGGCTGATGCAGTTTCTGAGTTTGTATTAGGGCAATGGTACTAGTACTGGTACTGGTATTGCATAATTTCATTTGCTGCTGTTAACAAATTATATAGCTCGGTTTGGTTCATTATAGTGGCAATGATGAAGTATTTCTGATGCCATTTCTGAGTTCAAAAAAAGAAATTTACAGCCTTTCATTGTTTGATATTCGGATCCTCAGCAAACAAAAATGCTCTTCATAATCCAGTTAAGTGATTATACGCTTGGTAAGTAGATGCTTCATTCTAGCAGCTTTACCTGACCAACGAAGACACCCTATATAGTAATTGTCCTTGTTCTGTACTTTCTGTAGTTTTGTTTCTTTTGGTTGTAAGTATTAACTAGACCATTGGCATCTTTACAATTTCCTTAAGAAAATATTATTTTGAATTCATCAATCCTTTCCCAATGATTGGTGACTTGGTATACTATTGTGCCATGCATTCTACTTCATGTTTTCCACTAATTAGGCCTTTAAATCAGACTAGCTAACTTTAAGAGAGGCATGAACGCTTGGTTTGGAAAAAATATTGGTTTTTGTATCAGAACATTTTTTTTTTCTTCATTTCACCAGTGTTCTCAAATGTGCTTTTGTTTTTGCCGATCCTTATATGTATGATGAGTAGCTCAAGTCATCTTGCAACCTGAAGGTGTAGAATGTTTGACTCCAATGGGTAACTTGTGGATCTTTGAGTCAAAACTGAGTTTGGCTTAATCTGTTATCTTGTGCCACATAGATAAAAATGTTTGCTTAGATTCACACTATGTTTAGCTCCATTTCGTCTCCTTGGATCCAATCCCATAACTAGTTATAGTACTATGGGTTGGGTTTGGAATTTGGATTTGCGGCCCGGAATTGATTGGATTCAACATCACTTATTCAAGAAGAAACAGGCTTCTCTGCAGCGTGATGTTGAACCATAGAGAGGAGTTAGTGTAATCTTGAGCGTCCAAAAGTATTTTCAGTGGTTTAGAAAACAATCTTCCCCGAAAGAATCTTTTAAAAATTTGCATCATTAAATGCCGAGATGAATTTCTAAGAATTGCAGAGGCCTCTGTGCAATTGAGCTGAAGTCGGGTCCATTCAAGCAATGTAAACTTCGATTTAGTTCTGTGTTCTAGTCCTACATAGAAAGATTGGACCTGAGTTATCAAAAAGAGGGGCACGTAAGCTTTCCCGAACTCCTGAGTTTTTTGTTAGAAAGAAAAAAGGAAAATGAAAGACTGATTTGACCAAATGTTCAGTGTAAAAAAGTAAGTTGAAATAAATAGATTTTATCTATGAGTTCAAGTTTTTTGCTATCATGAATATAATTGATAGAGTATTCATTGATTATATAGCTTTTACGTGTGCTGAATTTGAAGGCTCTTTACTTGTAGGTGTATATCGAACGCCAACAATTTTGTTCAACAATGAGATTTTTACGATTTAAGGATAATTGCAAGAATGTCAGCGATTTGGGCATCAAAGAAGAAGTGTTAGATCAGGTAAAGCTTGAAGACTTTGAATTGGATGTAAAAGAAGAAGTGTTGGAGGAGGTAAAGGCTGAAATGAAAAAAGAGGAGGTGTTGGATTCTCCAGTAGAATATAACTTTTCTTTAAACACAGAGGATGATGTGTTTCGACAAACATTTGAGTCTGAGGCTGATGCGCATGCCTTTTACAATGCGTATGCCAGGGCTACTGGGTTTAGCATAAGGAAAGGTAGAAGTAAAAAGAATGGAGATGATGTGGTATTGAGTAGGAAATGGGTGTGTTCAAGGGAAGGCCTAAGAGATAGTTAGTACTTTATGCGCAAAGATCGGAAGAGGCGGCATCGGGCAGAAACAAGGGTGGGGTGTGGAGCTGTTTTTCGGGTACGGCAAGATAGGTCATTGGGGAAATATGTTGTGACGCACTTTGTTAGTGAGCACAACCATGAGTTGGCAGACCCGCAATGTGTTACGTTTCTATGGTCTCACAGGGCTTTAAGTAGTGCTGACAAAGCTGCAATCAGTGCTTTGCACAATGTAGGCACGAAGGCAATCAATATTATGGACCTCATGTCCAAGCAATCTGGTGATCTACACAAAGTAGGATTCATTGACAAAGATTTGCATAACTATATTCAATCGCAGCGAAAAGCCAGACTGAAGGACGGTGATTCAGTGGGTGCTTTGAGATACATGCACTCCAAAGCTGTTGCTGATCCTTTATTTTTTTACAAGTATGGTGTAGATTCAGATAACCGATTGGACAGGTTATTCTGGGCAGATTCGAGGTCAAGATTGGATTATGCAGCATTCGGGGATGTATTGGCTTTTGACTCTACGTACCGGACAAATGCATACAATAAGCCGTTTGTCATCTTGGTCGGTGTCAGTAATCATTTTCAGATGACGATTTTTGGTTGCGCTTTGTTGGGGGATGAGACAGCTAAAACATACACGTGGGTGCTAGAAAGTTTGATGGAGGCCATGGATGGCAAGAAGCTTGTATCTGTGTTGACAGATGGTGACAGGGCAATGCAACAAGCAATTAGGAATGTCTTCCCCGAGTGTAGTCACCAGCATTGCATGTGGCATTTGCAGCGCAATGCTGCTTCGAACGTTCACAAACCCAAGTTCCAAGATGATTTCAAGCGGCTAGCATTCAAGGATTGTAAGACAGTGGAGTTTGACAGAGAATGGGCTGAGGTTGTGAAGAAGCATGGTATTGAGAAGCACAGTTGGGTCTTGGAGACTTATCGCAAGCGACACATGTGGGCTGATTCGTATCTACGTGGCAAATTTTTTGCTGGGATGAGGAGCACTCAGCGTTGCGAGTCCATGAATGTGTATTTCAATAGGTTTTTGACACGTGGGCTGAGGTTGTATGAGTTTGTCACACACTTTGATAGGGGTGTGAATAGGTTACGCTTTAAGGTCTGATGGCGAAGGCAGTCACTGATAACAATTTCCCAGTTATGGAAACTAAATTGACGAGCCTGGAGCGACATGGAGCTGAGGTATTTAGTCGTGTCATTTTCGCAAAGTTCCGGGAAGAAATAGTGGCTGAGAGTTGTTTGTTTTTGTTGGGAAAACATGGTACAGAGGATCACTGCATGTACGAGATGGGGAAGTATGGAGCACCTAATTCCATTTGGACAGTGGAATATAAGCCATGTAATGGCATAATGAAATGCAGTTGTCTGAAAGTGGAGTCAGTTGGATTTCCTTGCCGCCACATGATATTTGTTATGAAACGCGAGAATTTACGACAGATTCCACCTGGTTGTGTCCTTCCAAGGTGGATGCGGCGCACAATGGAGGATGGACATCAAGGTCAATTTGTATGCAACGATTCGACAATGACAACACAAACAACGCGATATGGCATGTTGAGCTCAACTTTAAATTTAGTGTCATATTATGCATCGCACTTCGACATGGAGTTTGATGAGGTCAGAAAGGTAGCACTTGAGATGATGTGTCAATTCAGGAAAAAGTGGGAAACGAAGGAATGGGTCGATGACATGGCCGACAAGGGGAATCATGACGGCGGTGCTGCAGAGGGTCGTGTGGACTTTTTTTGGTGTTGGTGATCCAGTCATTGTCAGGACGAAAGGTAATCTAGGGGGACCGTCTTCAGCAACTGCACCTCGCAAACCAAGGCGATGTTCGCGTTGCAGGTATAAACACATAAACCAAATTCACTCTCGTTGGCTGTCTTAAGTATTTGGGTGACATTTAGTTTCAATGAACACTGTGGTTACGTGTCATGTAGGTCAATTGGGCATACGAAGCGGATGTGTAAGAAATTAGATTGTCGTGGTGTCAAAGATGAAGATATGGAGGAAGGGAGTGAAGATGACGCGGCGGTGGAGATGGCAGATGATGATTCTGTTGATGATTCCGAGAATGATGAGGAAGAAGATAATGAGGAAGGAGAGGAGGAGGACACGGACACAGACACAGGGCACCCATCTAAGAAGGCCAGGTAGCGGTGTTAAACACTTTACTAGAATGAGGGATATGGTTATATTACTGGTACTGTTACTGCGTAATTTCATTTGCGGTGTTAGACACTTTACGGATAAGGATTTATTGTTATCTTCGTCCCACTTCCCTCCAAGCTCAGTACTTGTTTGGTTATCTTGTTGTATGCAGATGAATGGAGAGGATAAATGTAATGATGTTTGGAACATATCTCCTTTCTTTTTTTTTCGAAAGACTGTATTATGCGTTTGTAAGGGAGTCATGTAATGAGGTTTGGTTTGATTTGTTCTTTCAAATCTTCAAACTTCAATGTGGTTGATGATTATGATGAAAATGACTTGATTTGTCTGTTGTTTGTTGAGACGCTTGACGTCGGGCTATGACAAAAATAGGGGAGATGCTGCCCAATGTTTTTTTATTATTTTTATTTTTTAGGAAAAAATTGGCCCCAAAGACGTCGTTATAATTAAAAGAATGACATTCCCAAATTAGCATTATGAATGACACTCTCTCTCTCTCTCTCTCTCTCTCTCTCTCTCTCTCTCTCTCTCTCTCTCTCTCTCTCTCTCTCTCTCTCTCTCTCTCTCTCTCTCTCCCCCAAATGTAATGAAAATTGATCGACATAATGAAAGTTGATTGAGCCGCCACAAAAATGTTGCATCAGAGATCTCAGATGCTTTGGAACTTAAGGCTGCATATGGATCATGGATTTGTGGTCTATAGATGGATTTATGAAGGGAAAGGAAAATGAAGTACAAAATACAAAAGATCACAAAGTGAAGCATGTAAAGTTTTTCTTTCAATTTCATACTATCATTCTATTTCTCTTGATAAATCCATCCACAATTTCATAAACCAATAATTTCGACAAACAAAGAGTACACATTTCTCAGAATAGCACAAACATCTTTTCAAATATAAAATGATCTCGAGCATTAGGAACATTAATGGACTACTACTTTGAGGAACTTGATATTCATATGGTCTCTTTTGCGGAGAAGTTGAGGAAAAAAACAAAAAGCAGCAATGTGCAAACATCGTGTACAAAATGTCTATAAAGCCCCCAAAGATGTTACAAATTTAGCCCAAAAATCTGCAGAATCTGGGTTTCCCAACCAGTTGGGGAAAAACCTCCAAGTGGTTGGGAGTTGCTGAAAATCTTTCTCACGGTCTAGAATGGCCCAACTGGTTAAGCAAAAACCTCCAACTGGTTGGGAGTTGCTCAAAATCTAGCTCACGCTCTGGAATGGCCCAACTGGTTGGGAGTTGCTCAAAATCTTGCTCACGCTCTGGAATGGCCCAACTGGTTGGGTAAAAAACACCAACTGGTTGGGAGTTGCTGAAAATCTTGCTCACGCTCTGGCATGGCCGAACCGGTTGGGAAAAAACCTCCAACTGGTTGGAAGTTGCTAAAAATCTTGGTCACACTATGGAATGTCCCAACTAGTTGGGCAAAAACCTCCAACTGGTTGGGAGTTGTTGAAAATCTTGCTCACGCTCTGGAATGGGCCAACTGGTTGGGCAAAAACCTTCAACTGGTTCGGGAATGCTGGAAATTTGTCATAGCCTCTGGAAGTGCCAAACGGGTTGGGTAAAAACCAAGAACCAGTTGGAAAATGCTGGAAAGTGCATCTACTTTTTCTTTTTTGTGCCTTTGAACGATAATATTTTTCATAAAAAAAAGTTGTGTTTTTCGGCTTTTTGTTTTCTTTTTAGTAGAGCCAAAAGTGGGTTCATAAACGCTAGTGATTCCCTCTGAGCGTGATCATATCGTGGATTTATTTTTATTTTTTTTGTTCCTGCATAAACCTTTTTTGATGAATAACTCTCGAACATCATTTCAAAGATATATGTCAATAACAATTTACTATTTTTCTGACCAATTTGAAATGGGAGAAAAAGGTATAATGTTTCGAAAACTTTTATTTCAAAAATAAACAGAGAAAAGGATTTTGCTACATGATGGAGTATATCCAATTTCTAGGCTTTTGTGAAACATACACTACAACAAAAAACACTTTTGATAGTGTTCGAAAAATGCTATAAAAGGCTTTAGATAGCGTTCTTAAGAATGTTAAGATAGCCACTGTTATAAAAAGTCAAGATCTTCTATAGCCTTCATTGCATGCTATAAGTTGGAGAGATTTTATACCGTTTCAAATATGCTATAATTGAGAGAACTTTTATAGTATTCTCCCATTTAATAGCATTCATAGAATGCTATCAGTGAAAGATCTTTTATAACACTCAAAATAATGTTATGCATAAACAATCTTCCATATATGGTGATTCTTGCTATAAATGGGATTCTTTTTTTTCCCCAATATATGGTGATTCTTCTTTTTCCCCAATACAATCGCTATATTTGATGATCCTACCGTTCATTCCATCGGAAAATAAACACAAAAAATCAGTACTCGAGCCGAATAGCAAAAAAGAAATACCTTCGATTAACACATTGTTCTATACAAACTACGTCTTCATCTAACATTGGTGAAGTCTAAATAGAAGCTAGTACCTAGTTATATAACATTGACAAAAAAAAATTATAGACATCCAAATATCTCAAAACAAAGTTGTCCAGCTACATATGTTGATACAAAAATGGTGCCCCTTTGATGCAAAAGCTTCAATTCATGAGTTCCAACCAACACTAGCTAGCAAGATCAAAACCTCCATCTTCAACAAAAAGTGACGAAATATCGATCTTCTCTTCAACCAATTGACCTACACACAACGTTTTGAGGATCAAAACAAGTGCAGAAACCATGTTATGCAAAGTTGTGATTTAACAACTAAAATACAAAGTTCAAAAACCATAAAATGCACCAAAAATACCCAATCCCGGGCATGATTTTTGCAGAAGTTCAGAAACTATACACTGATGCTAAATAATTTCAGAAACTATATACTGCTGCTACATAATTTCAGTAACCATAAAATGCTCCAAAATCATGTTATGACTCTTAAACCAGGCCATATAT
This sequence comes from Vaccinium vitis-idaea, assembly GCA_963854785.1. Taxonomy (NCBI): domain Eukaryota; kingdom Viridiplantae; phylum Streptophyta; class Magnoliopsida; order Ericales; family Ericaceae; genus Vaccinium; species Vaccinium vitis-idaea. The sequence continues at coordinate 14,621,956 of OY978224.1, read as the reverse complement.
ATTGCTAGAAGCATCCATTAACCTACACTATTAATATGAGCATATGTAGGTGAAACAACCAACAATAATTGAATTTGGGATTAAACTGTGTATAATGTGAGAAAGATCAGCAAAAGTGGAAAAAGAGAAAAAGGTTTGGTAATGAAACGACTACAAGACAGGATGGAGAGAAACATCACTTCTAGTTTTCATGTTCGGAGCTTGAAACAATACGGTTTAAGACAAGAAACAAGATGGTAATAGTTAAATGCCAGCAAGTAGGGTCCCAACACTACAGCGCAACATATCCATGGGATTGAAAATCCAATGACCAGAGGCATCTACGAAGTATCCTGACCAAGAAAATTGTCCATTGTGGTGATGGTACAAATGCTTAGAGCACATGAATTCTACATGAAGTTTCAGCATGTAAGAATGCATCTACCAATACAGTTTCAGCATGTAAGAATGCATCTACAATTACAAATTAGAACACAGTTTCAGCATCTACAAATGCAGTTTCAGCATCTAAGAATGCAATTTCAGCTATGGAGCCTAAGGCTCGTGTATTTGAAAAGCATGTATTTGTGCTTCATTGGCACCAACACAGGGTCCATTAGGCCTTCAGTTCCAAGTTTAATTCCATTTTCATAGTCTACGTATTTATCAACAAAAGCATATCTAACAATCGGGGGATTAAGAATAGAGTTCATGGTTGTTCTTAAGTCAAAGATGGGTATGAAGCAGAACTATCTATCAGGTGAAAGCTGCTTTTACACGGGAATTAATTGCGATGTCATAGGGTTGACTGGCCTTTTAGTTCCCCAAGTCCAAATGCACATTCTGTCTCAGACTCATAGCATAGGATATGCATTTCTTACTAACCAAAAAAAATGCTAAACTAACTAATGCCAAGTTAACATAAACATAGGCAGTAGGCTATATTTGTGCTTAGAATCTATGCAGCTGGTAGGTCATTTTTCACACCAAAAAAAATAATTAATAAAACGAAACAATTACTACTACTCAAATGAATAGTGGTAGGTATTCCGAGTGTCGTCCTTAGGGATTATAAGGCTAAGCTGCAACTATTTCAATTGATTTCTAAATTAATTTGAGAAAAAGTGATTTGAGTTTGGTTTCTAAAATTATCTAAATAATGAAAGCAAGAAAGATTTTAAATAATATGGAAAAGTTCTTAGGGTTTCGAATCCACCCTAACTTCGCAACCAAGTAATTATATTAATTTAGGAAATCAATTACCGAAACGACAATCACTTGCTAAAAGCTACGAGCCCTAGCAGTATCGACAAGAAAATAGCATGTGATTGAAAACCGGGCATAACCTATCTTCGGTTGGCTCGAATCGTCTTCGATTCTAAAACTAATTAATCTAGGCACGACTCGTCTTCCCTAGGCATAGACTATCCTAATTCACAATTCCATGCGCCAAGAAAATTGTTGCTTAACTATGTATTTGCATTCACATAAAACAAACACATAAAACTAGATAGGAAGAATAAGATCGAATCATAAAAATAAGTCTCAAAGTTATACAACCGTCGTCTCGATAATCAAAATCCAAAATTAACATAAAAACATGGTTACTTGGTTAGGATTTCATCTACACCCTAAGAAGGATGTTTAGCCGATCATCGCAACTACCAAACCCAGCGGCAGCCGTCCTCTGAAATCCCTTCTCTGTTCTGTAGTGTCTGCAGTCTCTCTTTGTGTGGCTCTGTATATCCCCCCTTATGCTATGTCCAATCCATATATAGGTAGTGGCAACCAATTAAATTCCATCCATTTTCAAAGCCCTAATGTCTTGTAGTGGCATGCATCAGGACGTGGCCAATATCTTTGCAAGGAATTGGATCAATTTTGGTCAAAGTATCAATGGGCCCACTTAGATTATTTTGATCGGCCATGCACTTAGCACATGCTATAATCCACAAATTTTTATCTTTTGAATTAAGTCGGCACTAACGGGTCCAGTGGCCTTCAAATTCCTACAACACAAAATAAAATAAATTAAACTCCAAGTAATAATATAAATGGACATAACAATGATAAATTAAGGGGTGTTGATGTGAATATTTACGCGCCTATCAGCAGCTGACACTCAGTTTTATCAATTGAACAGCCAAGTACATAAAAATAAGAATGGAGTGACTACCTCAATGACATCGGCAAAATTTGGCCATGCTTGTCTTTCCCTGAGTTTATACCCTTTCACTTCTTTTCACCATATAACCTAGAATAACATCAACAAAACAAAGAAAGGGATTCATATTGCTTGTGAAAGTAGCAGCAGTACGGACAATGAACTCGAAGGCTACCCACCCAAATTCAAGGCTACCATGCATAACCCATGCTTAAGGGCACTTAGCAACGAAGCATAACTCCAATGAATGACTTACACATGATAATCTAGTATAAGCAAAGCTAAAAACAGAGCAAAAGCAATTGAAGTAAAGACATGTAGAGAACTCTCTTCTCTATTCATCTTCTAATTCAGACTACCAATTTGGTTTTACATTTGGTCGCATTACTCCTAATCATGGAATAGGAATATAAATACAAAAACATTGGGAACTTAATGTACCTTCTAAAAGACATTGAGATACCTTGAGATTCAACTTGATTCCATTTAAGAGTGAATTGAGCTATGCAATTTTGGAACTGTTTTACATCTCTAGCTGCAATAGTTTGACACCGATGATAGCATGAGGATAGTAGGAAAAAAAAACAAACAAACAAATTTTAAAAGTTGCAAACTTCACATCTAAAAACTCCTCCAACAAATGAACCGAATGACTTACCTATATAATCCAATGAGGACTCTCAAAACCACTATATTAC